>OY728133.1:1825244670-1826542757 GCA_963277665.1 Viscum album
ATTCAAATTTATTTCTTATTCTTGTTCCTCTAAATCTAATTTTCCCATTCTAAAATAATAACTCCATTATCATAAATATACCAAGATTTTATTATAATTATGGTATAACCATTTTCTATCTCTTTTCCATCCTATAAAAATTGAAAAACAACACTCATGTATACAAACAACTTACCATCTCTATGTAGTGGTGTAAGTCATTTTTCATCACTTGTGCGTACTTGTGGATGACCACCTCCACGAAGTGATGTGATTCATTTTTCATTTACAATTTAGATGGATGTTAATAAGGATATATTTAATTAATATATATGATATTTATGATATAATAATTATTCAATAAAGGTGACTGAATATTTACCTTTCTTTTATTCCATATACCGAAAAGTGAAAACAACATTCATGCGTATGTATGACCTACCATCTTTATGAACGATGTAATTTATTTTTCTATATAAAAATTTTGTGGATGAATTTATCTCTATCTATATAATAATTATATTTTATATTTATATAATTATTAACATTCTATATATGATGGTACTGTGATCAAAGTACAAGGACTAAAACTACTGAACCAAAACTTACATGCAAAACGAAGCAATTATCACCAAAAACAATTATTTTAATAAATAATTGTTAATAAATAGGTGATAAAATGTTATAAGTAAATCATATATGGTATCATATATTTTATTATGGTTATGTAATATATTTATAATAAAACTATATTTATTATACAGGAGGTTGAAACACATATGGAGGAAGTCGAACATGAGGTAAGGGTTCTTTGTATTAATGTTGTTTCGTTGAGACATGTTTGATGTTATATATGAATTTATGTTTATGATGTGTATATAATACCCATTTGACATGTAATATCATGTATCCTTATTAATTCATGGTATTTAATGTTACAATTCAAATTATTTCATCTAAAGTGATTTTATTGGAAATATACCAAAGTAGTAAGGGTTTATTTCACAATATCATAATTATTAAAGATTTTTTATGTTTAAGTATCCGATTGGGAAATTATTTAAAATTTCTATATCAAACCCAATATATTTCATTCCCCTATGTTTATTTATTTATATTACATGTTTTTCTTATATTTTCATATATTTAATAACCTAAGAGTCTGGAAGAATGTTTTTCAAGAAAACCAACTATATTTCTCCTTTCAATTAAAAATAATTTTTTGTTCCATATCAATGTTTTCTAATTTTTTTTCAAGAATATTTTTAATTTTGACATATGATTATTTAAATTTATTTTTACCCATGATTAACTTATCATTTTCCAAACATGGTACTTTTGAATTTTAATCGAAAACATGAAATACATGAACTGAATTTCCCACCATCATGAACACTCAATTATTTGAATATTCCTTTATAATTTTTAATGGTTATTTTAAAATAAAATGTTTTTCTTAATTTTTTGGTAATTTTTAGTTTTTAAAAGTTATTTTCAAAGTGAAAAGTGTGTTTTCCTCAAGAAATTTTTTGTGAACTTTTTATGGTATTACTATTCATTAAAGATGAAGACTCGTTATTTTAATTATGATCCACTTGGGATATATTGTAATGATACCATATTTTTGTTCTTCCTTTGTATATTTTATGATCAGTTTTATTGGGGAAAATATTATCATTTTGTATGCTAGTTTTTTTAATATGAATGTTTGTGTTGATTATGTGTTGAGTTTTCATTAACCCCTTTCATATGATGAATGAATTAGACTTATAAATATATGGTAAGGGCACAATATAGACCCTTGATGCATCAATAGGTATAATGAGAAAAAAATAGTTTGGTTATTTGGCATATGTATTACCTCTTGATGTATGGTTTATTGACATAAGGCCTTTATTGTAAGATTATGATGTTTGAAAACTTTCATCCTATCCTTATGAAACTAGTTATTATTATCCATGTGATTATTTATGTTATCCATGGATTTAGTCCACTTTTTATGGTATTATTTATATTAAATATTTGATTATTGTTTATCTTGAACATATTATTCATGTTTTATTTAATCTACAATAGCTTCTACTATACATATTCCCCTATTGAGCATCTAAGCTCACCCATTTATTATTTATTTTTCCCTAGAATGCAAGGAAGTGTACATTGAATGATATTAAAAGATATTATAGAGAGAATAATTATGTTCTCAAATAAAATACTATGTTTTAATTTATATTTTCAAATGTAATTTTGGATTCATGTATGTATCTAGTTTACCCAGACTACTAAAATATTTCTTCCTCTAGGTTACAATTTCTTGTATCTAAAACTAATATAATAAAGTAAGCACTAGCTATGAGATACTGGATTAAGGGTATTTATAGTTGGTCTTATAGGAAGTTTAGTATAAACCTTGTGAACTAGATTTAAGAAAACATAGGTTAGGGAACATAAAGCTATGATTGAATTTGTGGATAAGTCTAAGTACTGGATAACATTCTAATTTTTTATGGTATAGATTATGTGGTTTTCCTAGTAATACATCACTTTCAAGATACTATAAGTGGATGTGGTTTTATAATAGATGAATATTGGGGTAATAACCCTAAAAATATTTGTTCGAGTATATCTTGTAACAACATGGACCAACGGGTCTCGAGTCATGACTACCCAAAGTCTGCCTCCAAAAGGCCAGGGGTTGGTGACCAACGCTGAGTAGGAATATCACACAAATACCCAAGCCCATACAATTCTAAAATATAGATCAAATAATACCAATTCATGAATACATCTATAATCCCACAATCAAAGTATGACAATAAGGTACTAAAAGAGATAAAGGGGACAAATACATGCCCAACCAAAAATTATAGAGGGTCCAACATGCTCTGAAGTAGGTAAATACAATCAAGTGCAAACAACAAAAAAACATCTTGGTTTTTCTAGCCCAATAATGCTCCACCTACTCCTTGTCCCCCTAAGACACCATAAAAGGGTTTCTATTTTCATAAGACATGAAACATGTGGGAAAATACCATGTAGGGGTGAGTATAACAATACCTAGTAGGACTCCTAGAAATCACTAAACATAAATCATCAAGAGAAATCACCTTATAACAATAACATATAAATAAAAACAAACCTGGATATACTTATAAAGGAATTTGCACCTCCTGGTGGTCTCAACCAAATGGCCAGTCATAGGATTCTACTCAAGTATTCTAAGAAATGATATTTATGGAGAATCCACTCTATAATCCATGCTATCACTGTTGACACTCATCATAGAGGTCACAATCATTGGGCCCCACCTAAGAAAACTCACTGGATATTTATAGATCTCGATACATAGATTTGGGATCAAAATGGGGACCATTGTGGGAATCCAAAAACCCAGTCTAGATCAACCCACTATGTAGGGGATCATATACCTAATGACACCATGAAAACTAATAAAATGTCATGCTAGATTGGGGATTTATTCCCCATATAGGGATGTCACACCGATTACACAAACCCCGCCTAAGGTATAAGAAAGAATGATATAGGATCACACCCTAATCTCATAGAGGGACACCATAAAATCTCTATGTGACTCATCCTCTAGAGGGGATCACAATCTAGAGTTAAGAATGTAATTATTCATTATTCCCTTGAGGGGATGAACCAAGGGAATGCCCTCAACTGATTCTGGTCCAAACTGCAGAAACTAAGGGTTCCAAGACATCTCTAAAGAAGTAAATGGTGTGTACTTAGGGTATATGTAATGTACCAATAAATCTAGACCTACTCATGTTTGTGAGCATTTTCCTATGCACGTGCCTATGTTCACCTGGTCATGCTCGTGTACCTGGTCATGTTTGTGAACCTAGACATGTCCATGTCCATGTACTTATAGAGTACATGTTAGGATACGAACATCATGCCACATGGAATTTGGTGGGGAATACATGGTGTGAGATCCTTATCTCCTTTGTGGAAACCCTAGAGATGCATCCAGGGCCCCACACTAGGTGTATCTCTAGATTACACACTATGTAACATGGTATTTATAGAAACTTGGTTCCTTATCTGCATCATATGTCCACACAAATGCCACTAGAAATCTAGTCTGGAATCACAAATCTTGGGTTAGATGACCCTTACCATTGCCGATTGTTAGGATTTTAGATTTTATCTACTTGGGAATTGCTACTTTGAGCTTCACCATTACCGCTACATGTTAAACCCAGGATGAATGAGGAAAAATGGTCCAATCTGATCCACCTTCGGTAATACTCCATTATCACACCTTGATCAAACCCTTTAATATGAATCACACCCACGATATTGATCCATTGTGCTGAAGAACAGTCATTTAATGGTTGAATACCTGGCATCCTTTGAACCATGAGCCAAAGAAATTTCCCATGGTAAACGTGACAAGAAAAGAGAGATAAAATTATAAACCAAAAACATGAGTAATGAACCTAAACATTTTTTCATTTATACCTTGATCCATTATTTCATAATAGATGAATTAAGAGGAATAATCAATAATGGACAAATAAATCAACCCTAAAATACATCAACTATCAATGCACGAATAAATTATTGTTTGTGGAATTGATCCATGATCAAAATGGGATAAAATAATGGGATGAATCTACATAAATCAAACATCCTACCTCAATTTTGATCAATAATTGGAAAAAATGATCATACATCACCATCATTGGCGAGATCTATAAGCCGTATTGGCGAAGACGTTCTTAGGTCATCGATCAGGATCCATTGCGTTCTCCAAGCTATCCTCCAACGACTCCTCCAAATATTTATTTTTATATAGACAACCCTAAGATCTTCTCATAACTGTATATTTATAGAGGGTTTCTAAGTCACTGTGTCAACACATAATAAAATAAATGAAGAAATAAATTTATTATTTGAACTCTTGATAATTTTTTAACAAACACTTGATTCCAACAAATATGATGTCATTCCTAGAGTAAATACCATGTTATGAAATCAAAGAAGAACATATATTTATCATCCAAGCCTCTATTTTGGATTAATTCAACTTTTTTATAAAAAATAAATGCATGTTATATTAATATATTCAATATATTTCAAATATCAATTCTGGACTCACCGCACCTTGGAATCTCACACTGTCTTAGTGTCTAGATCCAAAAATATTACTAGATATATTTCAAATAATTACATAGAAAAAATGAGACATTAAATTCTACCCACCTTAGGGATTTTCATCCCTGAAAAGCAAAAAAGTGTACTAAAAAAGATGAGGGTATTAAGCTCACATTGTAACGACACAAAATTTTATTAATAGAATCCCCCTTCTCATATTTGTTTTACATTTAGTAATATAATTTAATTAATATGAACCACCTAATAAAACCAACCAAATTTAATTATACTAACTTGAACATTAAATTTAGATAATAAAAATTTCTATAATAATTGAAAAATTACAATGGGGTAAAAAATAGAAAATAAGGTAACCAAAATATAAAAATGTGGGTATGCTCGATCCACCAGAATAAGCGCACTCATAAACAAAATTTTACAAACAAAGAAGAATGTTAGTAATGTGATATGAATTTTAAAAATGAAAAAAATATACAACCTAGATATACAATTTAAGTGAATTATGAATGAATTAAATATTAGGTATTTATAGGAATTAGGGAACCCATATGACTATTATAAATATGGCCATTGGAATAGTAATATGATTGTGAGAATAATAACCTGACCATTGGAATAATAATCTGGCTGTTAGGAATAGTAGACAGACTGATAAAATAGTAACCTCAACTATTGAAGTGTAAAATAATATTTATGTATCTTATAAAATGATAATATGGTACATTTAAATCGTGATAAATGTAAATACATGTTTTAAAAATTATAAAATATGTGTTCATATTTTTGCATAACATCTATGTTTTATATGAATTTTTATAAAAAATAAAATGTTTAAAAATATAATTTATTTTCATAAAATTGTATTATAAATTAATATTATGTTTCATTATAATGACAAGATAATTTTATGAAAACATAAGTAATTTTTCAAAGGGTTAGAAAATAGAACATAATATTAAAATTGGTATTTTTTAAATAAATGAGGATTTTATTTAAAAATTAAATTTCTTATACATATAAAATTATTTTTATAAAATGGATTTCATTTTTTGAATCTACATATTAAAAAAAATTTAGGTTTAATTTTTGGCAATTTTCTAAAATAGTTGAATTTTTGGCGAATAGTGAAATACGGTAAATTACGGTATTTAACATTATAAGATAAATAAATGAATTTTTGAGCCATGGATGATTTAAGTACCTATTATCTCGAAATAACATTCTCTATTTACTATATATAGTCACAATAATCAGTAATATTCATAGACTTGATCCAAAATAATAAAATAATGAATATAATATTCCAAAACACCCCTATCCTCCCCTTATAAATACCACCCTCACCACCCTTATCCTCACAAATTATAAGTCTTTTATCTTTCCAAGATTATGACCATTTATCTTCCCAATCCTATCCCCCACATCAATGTTCTTCTGGTCTCACCAAAATACCAATTCCAAGTTTCTTAAGGGGTTCTTCAAAGAGGAGAAATTCATGAGGCAACACGTTCAAAATACCTTTTTTAATTTATTTTCTTTTCTTAACCTATGATAAAATCCTCTATAAAACATGTAATATTAAATAAATTATCATATATATATTGTAATTTTATTTTTTTAATGTAATATCCATCATCAAATCTCTTCTCTTCTCCCTTTATTCTAAAAATGAAAACACCATCCGTAATATGTTGATTCACCACCATTATGGACAATGGGTTTTCATTTCCCTTTAGAAATTTCATAGAAGGTTCAAAATCACTTATAATGATTTAAAATTAAGTAAATATGTATATTATATTTTTTTAACATTCTATAATTAATATATGGCTATAATATTAGATAAAAAAACTAGTTCATGATGGTCGGTAAGACCACCAAAATTAATGAACCAAATAACGTTAAAATTTTTACTAAAAGAATAATCCCAAGATTTAATAAAATTATATTTGGGACCATTATTTTTTTAAGGTCATGAATAATATTTCATTTCAATTATAGAGTTTTATTCCCCATTTGACAAGAATATCTATAATTATCCACAAATGATCTAACCATGGAACCGTGAAACAAATACCCCTAAAAAAATAAATTAAAAATTATACCTATTTAAATGATTATAAATGAACATAATAAAATTATAATAAATTATATATAGATGGAAAATGTTCTAATTATGAAATTAATGAATCTAATTTGATTATCCAGAACATTAAGTGCAATTTCAGAATAGATTTAGACATAAGGTAAGAGATCTCTCGGAACCACCCCTTTCCTTTAGGTTACAAAATCTTTATCTATCTAAATCACTTATATATCAATTTTATATTATATAATTATTATAAATTCTATATATATGTCTATTACATATATACCAATACTTTTACCTTCCTTTTATGGGGAAACACAAGCCATAATTTCAATTTTTCAAATGCCTTTTGTTTATGAATTTTGAGTGATTCCCTTTTTTTGGTACACATTGGGTAATGTTTTAGTCTTATGAGATATAATGTGTGGGATTAAGGAGTAAACCTAATACATTATGGGACTTTTTCCACCATGTTACATTGTCTTGGATGTTATCCTTGACTCACAATTATGTCATGTTTTATGTTGCTTCCACTTTCTTATATTGACATAATTTTATAATTCTATTATCTTTTTGTTATTCTACCATATGATTATTCATTATCCATTCCATTTATGTCATCATGATATTCTTAATCACTCAAATTATATGCATCATTTTCATGTTTATTCCCTGACTGGGATTTATAGCTCACCCCCTTATTTTATGTATTACCCAGGTTATACTACGTAGTTTTAGGAGCTCTAAGGGATTTAGAAGATCATTATGGAGTCTAAAATAAATATGTTATGTTTTAGTTCCTTTTGTTGTATCATATACCTAGTCTTATAAATACACTAGTCCTCATGATCTTTGGGTTTTATTTTAATGGATATTTATGTTTAAAAAATCATATAATAATATGTGTAAAAGTTTTGGGTCTTTATACGCATCTTGGTATCCTTATCTGAGGTGATCTACAAAAGATTACCATGCTTCCACCAGACATGTACTAAGGTAATCACTCACCCGAGAAGGATCTTCTTATGCTGATCCTTGATCTCTATTAGGTACTCAGCGTATGTAGCTCCATCCTCGACATCCAGCATGGCCCAATTAATAACATGAAATGGGTCATGCACGTACCTCATTAGAAATGACACATGAAAGAAATCATGAACTTGATCCAACTATGGAGGTATAGTTAAGTGGTAAAACCCCACTCCAACTATATTCAGTATCTGGAAAGGGCTGATTAATCTTAGAGACAACATGACATCCCCGAAAAATCTCCATAATCCACATCAAGGTGAGAATTTTAGGAACACATGGTCTCCATCTTCAAACTCTAAATTCCTTCATCATTGGCCTGCATGGGACTTCTGATAGATTTGTGTAGTCCTCACCCGCTCCTAGATGATCCACACATTTTCTATCATAGCTCACACCAACTCTAGGCCCATGAGTTCTGACTCACCTGGATTAGTCCAACATATTAGTGACCATCATGTTACTTGTAAAAATACTTGAATGATTCCATATTGATGTTGGAATGGTACCTATTGTTTTATGAAAAATCCACCAAGTTTAGGTGATCCTTCCAACTACGGACAAAGTCTAACATGCAATCACACAATATATCCTCTAATACCTAAATGGTTTTCTCAGTCTGGACCTCATTCTCAGTGTGTAATTCCATGATAAAACACAACTGAGTCCCAAAGGACTCCTAAAAAACTCTCCACAATCATTATGTGAAGAGAGTATCACAGTCTGAAACAATCATCAAGGGAACACTGTGAAGACAGTCAATCTATTTCATGTAAAATCATCCCAAGATCTCTACTGAACTCTACTTTCAAATAGCTACGAAGTGGGAAGACTTGGTGAGAAGATCTATGATAAAATTGATATAATTATGTAGACAAGATGTATGTGGTAACCCCATCACAAAGTCTATAGATATCCCATCCCAATTACACTCTAGCACCTCAAGAGGTTGGGCTAAGCCTAATGGAGCCTAGTGCTCAGATTTCACTTAATGATAATTAAGGCATTGAGAGACAAAATTCTCTAATAACCTCATCATGTATGACCACCAGAACTAATGTTAGAGGTCCTGATATATATTCTCCACACCTAGATATATCACCAAGGGGGATGTATGAAACTACCTCAACAGTTCCTTCTATAAGGTCACTGGTACCCTCATCCTTCCTATAAAAATAATGGAATTCTAACCACATTCAATAAATCCATCAAGATCATGTCCAATGAATATTTGAGCACATAAGGTCTCATAGTTAGTATCTTCAAGATGTGCCTCCCTGACTCACTTCAAATGTTGATGGGTAACAACCATCAACTAGAGGTAATCTATTCCATTCTCATCCATAGAGTAAAATTTAAAAGAGGATGAATACTCTATAACCTCACTTAGAAACCACGAACAATATCTCCTATTGAGAGAATCTAATACTATGTTCCCCTTCCTATGAGTATATACAACCTTGAAGTTATAGTAATGGATGAACTCAATCCATCACCACTGTCTCGTATTAAGCTCATTTCGAGAGAATATATACTTGAGAATCTTGTGATCAAAGTGGATGATAAACCACTCACCAATAAGGTAGTATCGCCTTATCTTTAGATAAAAGACTACTTATTCTAACTACCGGTCATGGGTCATGTAGTTCTTCTCATAAGGGCTCAACTTCTTGGACCCATAGGAATTATTTACCCACCTCTGTATCTGGACACATACTAGCTCGGTCCTTGATGCATCATAGAATATTACATACTCGACACCCTCCTCTAGAAATCTCAATATGGGGGTGCTCATAAACATCTATCTTTAATTCTGAATATTCTACTAGAACCTCTACATCCACACAAATGATTTCCCATTTGGGTTAAATTTTTTAGGGGTGATGAAACTCTTGTGAAATTGGGTATAAACCATAAATAGTACCCTACCAAACCAAGGAAACTCCATAACTTAGTAAAAATATTGGGTGGATCCCAAGATAGCATCATCTCAACCTTTACTGGGTCTACTACTACTCCCTTTTCTGAGATGACATGTCCTAGAAAGTGGACCTCTCAAATCCAGAACTAGAACTTTGATAGCTTACTATAAAGTTGGTGCTACTAGAGTATATTTATAACCAACCTCAAGTGTATCGCATGCTCCTACTTGGATGTAGAGTACACTAGGATATCGTCAATGAAGACTACCATTAACCAGTATAAGAAGGGCTAAAAGATCTAGTTCATGAGTCCCATGAACACTATTGGGGAATTCTTCATGAAAAAAGTCATCACCAAGTACTCATAGTTAATATAATGACATCTGAATTCCATCTTTATTATATCCTCATCTCATACTATTAGTTGGTGATAACCTGATCCGAGGTCAATCTTTGAGAACCATCGTACCCCTCTCAACTGATCAAAGTGGCTGTCAATCCTCAATAGTGGATACTTATTCTTCATATTCACTTAGTTCAGGTGCCAATAATCCACACATAACCCCAAACACTGGATTCTTAGAGAACAACGCTGGGGTTGCCTAGGGGAAACACTGGGTCTCATGAATCCATTCTTCTGTAAGTCCTTCATCTATACCCTCATCTCTGGAAGCTATATGGGAGTCATCTGATATGATGGTGTAGATATCAATGTATTTTTGGGGTGTAATTCAATACAAAATTCTATCTCTCAATGGGGAGTCATTTCTAACATATTCTCAGTAAATATGTCCTCATACTCCACCACCACCGTAGGAAACTAGAATCCCATATAATTCACTTCTCCAAGAGTCTTTATAGATAATTGGTAAGTAATAGGCTATACTGACTTACCTATGAGGCCATCCTATTATGTTTTTTGTTTCCGCCTCACCCAGAATGGAAATAATAATCCCATAACCATGGAAACACCATATACTCCTCCTAAAATAGTAAATCTAGGCATGAATTGTGGATATATAGTATATACATAAGATGAAGTCATAAGGACTCATCACTGTTATAAAGAGATCCTATACGAAGATCTCTAATCTAAGTGTCAAATCACACTATTATTAGAAGTGTGTGATCACTAAGTCACCTCTTATCAAAGTCTATAAGAGTAAGGGTTGAGTGAAGGGGTCAACCAGAATCTCTAATTCATAAACTAGAAAAGTGGAAAGGAAAGAGAATCTCACACATGTATTTATCAATACTACAGGTAAAGTAGAAAAGAATCAAATAATAACTCTTATCATCCTCAGAGCCTCAGGATTATAGGTCTCCAATGACTACAACTTTCCTCATCCCTGACCACTATCTCCATGAGCCTAGCATATACCACATGGGGGTGGAGGTGGCAATAGATCAAAGAGATGGATACCTCCTCTTACTCTCCAAGATCCACTGCCACATCCATCACCCTTCAGATCTCCCTACTCCTACTATTGTCTCTGCCTAGGAAATATATTGACCATATCCCTATAAACCATACAATGGTTTGGAAAATTCCATGAAATATGTCCCTGACCATCATAGTAGAAACACTGACTCTCTCTCAGCTGATTAGAACCATCCTGAGATCACTGAGTTGTAGACCCTCTATCTTGGGATCATCTCCTAAAACTTTTGGCATGAAAAGATCACTGTGACTACTGTTAACTACTTACTACCAAGTTATCATCTCATGGGCTCCCACTACCAGCACCCATAGTCGATGTCTTTCTTCCACTATTCTCTCTATAATTACCTTCCTTTTAGTTCATAAAACTTTCAATACATGGTATAAGATTTAACAATAATGCTGTTCTTTTTAGGTTTAGTGTCTTGTAAATAGGAATATAATATGTGAAAAAACAAATATTATACTAATCCACTTGAAATAATTATTTAAAGTCTTGTTTTAAGTTACTTTTACTACATCTCATATTCTAGGGACATACATCAAAGAAAGGGGTGAGAATAAAGGGAATAAACAAAGGAGATACCTAACATATGAATAAGAGGAATATCAATAAGGCATGAACATATGAACATGAGATATATAATAATATATAGAAAATGATTCATAACACGTAAATGTGGCTAAAACATAAAAATGAGACATTCATAAGCATATCACCATGGTTTGTCACCAGGGTGGAATAAATCATAATTACCAAGATTATTCACCAAGGTATTATAAGACATGTGATCTCTAGAGATTAATTATTTTATTAGTGAATTAGAGTTCTATCAGGGTGAAACCTTCATATGTATTAATTCACATGAGTCATATTGATTAAAACAAATCATTTCATCAATAACCTATAGAAAATAAAGAATGGGTTTCATATCAAAATCACTGTGTACAAAGTTTTTAAAGACTTGATCATAACGTCATTTTTAACCAATGAAAAAGGAATATGATTTTAATATATATAAATACCTGAATCAATAATACATGTTTATATCTAGGTGAATACCCATGAAAATTTAATAGGTTTGGGTATTCACAATATGATAAATTTTCATGTAGAAAAGGGAAATTCAAGAAAAAAAATAAGAAACATGACAATATACATTATGGATTAAGAAAAGTGAATAATGGGGGGGAATAAAGGTATAACATTGATAAAACATATTTTTTTTATATTAAGGGTAATATAAAATTGTAATAGAAGAAATTGGATTAAAATTGATAAGGTATACACAAAAGGGGTACTTAGATGAAAATGGATAAGAGGAGAATTCCCTTACCTTGAAGATTTTCTTCCTAAAACTTGATGAAATCACCTTGAGACATTGAGGGAACCATGGAGGGACTATTTGGGAGTTTAAATGACCAGAAATTCATTCTTAAAATATTTTTAGTGGGGAGTGGGGTGGTAAGGGGGTATTTACATTTGAGGAGGGGTGGCCTTAAGTTATTAAATAATAATTATTTTATATTTAAGGCTAACATCTATTGGGTCAAATTAATTCCAATGTTTTTGGTTGAAAATTATTATTTTTATTTATGTTTAAAGTTATAAAATACAAAAAACACATATTTAATTATGTAGTTTTTAGGTATTTTAAGCTTTTTTATTTAACTTTTACCTGCTACATTATTTTACTTATAATGCAGTAACTTTTTTTTACCATGATTTTTTATTGTATTAAAATAAAATTAAAATTATTAACTAATTTGGACCATTTAATTCCAAATATTAAATACATTTTATTTTTTTAATTAATAAAATTAATAAAAATTAATTCTAATATGAAATGTGTATAACTTATCAAAAACAGTTTTTTATAGGATAAAATCACGGTTTTCCAAAATTCTAAGCATGAGTTAATAACTATAAAAAATTATGTAATATGGTTTTACTTAAATTTTTTTGGATTAATAATAAGGATTAATTTTTTTAAATCTTGATCATATACTAATTATATCATAAGAGTTATTGTATTTTGTAAAAAACAATATTTTCACTTTCTTGACCCAAAAATAAACTTTTTAAAAAATTACCATAAATTCATCCTAATATAATATTAACAATATAATTAAAAAATGATATTTATTTTATCAAATTAATTCTCTAAATTTGATAATTTTAATTTTTAAGTAAATATCCTTATTTATTGAAATTTACCAATTTCATAGAAAAATAAACTTTCTGACCATTGTAAAAATTACTTTAGACTTCTTTAAACTATACTATCATTGAAAAAAGTTTTTTTTAAGAATATTTCATGAAAATAAATTTTATCTAAAACTTATATATTTATTATAAAACATCCTTTCAATTGAAATTAAATATTTAAATGTTTCCAAACACGCAATTATAAAATAATCACAACAGTCACCATATTGCACCAACAAAAATTATAATGACTAACTGTCTTACTAATTAATGGTCATTATCCCTATTAGATATATTAGAAAACATTACTAATTCCTAAAAATCATATTTCCTTATAAATACTCCACCACTTTCATATTTATTCATTCACTTTGATTTTACAATATCATTTACAAAATTAATATTTTATTACTAACTCTCCATTTCTTTGCAATTGTGTTGTTCGTGGGTTGAATGATTCTAGAGGATCAAGGTGACTTAAATTTTTATATTTTACTTTATTTATCCGCTATTTTTCCATTTTAATATTCAAAAACATTATAAGAATTATTTTAGATATAATGTGACATTCTTAAAAAAAGGAATAAAGTTTTTTTTGGTTTATAGTAAGTATTTTCTATCATTTTACGATTCCTAGTTGTGAATGTTCATATCAAAAAATGATGTATAAAGTTATCATGAAATATAAAATTCATTATATTTTATACTATTTTAAAACATTAGAAAGTGTCAAATAGGAGGAAAGAGTTCCATTATTGAAAGATAAAAGTTGTTGGGTCATTGCATTCTTCCCCCCGTAAAAAGAATTTCATCCCTAAAATTCAACTCATATTCTCGGTTGAGAATAGATACGGGTACTTATATCTCATTATTTAGTATGGTTAACATGTTTCATATTCATATTTATGGTTCCTCCATAATACATTTACAAGGTGAGTTGTCTTGTTGTGTAGAACTTTCTCTCTACGGCCCAAGATCTTCACAAGATACTCCTTATAAGAGATGTTATTCTCCAGTTGTACCACCTTTGTATCCATTACATATGAGGGATCATGTAGTAATTCCATAAGAGTGATATGTGGAACACATAATGAACTTGATCCATGTTTTATGGTAGTTATAGCTGATAGGCCATTACTCCTATGAGATCAAGGATATCAAAAGTTCCAACATACATAGTTATAAGTTTTCCTTTATTTCCAAACCACATGAATCTATTTTATGGTGTTATTTGATGGAAAAATTTGAATCCAAAAATCAAATTTCAAGTCCCTTTGATGGTTGTCAGTATAACTCTTCTACTGAATCTGAGTAGCTTTTATGGGTTTTGGATGGCTTGGACCTTTTCTATCATATTTTTTACAAGATCAGGTCCAAGTATCTTCCATTTAGCAACTTCATCCCAATAAGTAGGAGTTCTAAATTGATTCCCATAAATAGTTTCATGTGGAGATATTTTAACACTTGATTGGAATTTATTATTGTATGATAACTCAAATAAAGATATTTGTTGACCCCATCCACTTTTAAATTCAATTGAGTAGGCTCTCAGTATGTCTTCAAGCATCTGAATGTTCCTTTTGTATTTTCTATCAGTTTGGGGTTGATCGAATATATTGAAATTCAATTCAATATTTTGTTTTTTACTTCTCTAAAATTTATTATTGAACCTTATATCATGATCAGAAATGATTGATAGTGTAACCACATGTAGCCTCACCGATTCCTTTACATATATCTTGTAAAGTTTTTCATGGGATAAATCTTCCTGAATAAATATTAAGTAGGAAGTCTTGGTGATTAGATCCACCAAAACCCACATTTTATTACTTCCTTTGGATGTATTCAGGAGACTAGTGATAAAGTACATAGTGATGTTCCCCCATTTACATGTGGGTATGGGAAATGGTTGCATCATCCCCTTGAACTTCTATCACTGTGATTTAACTTACTAACATAGAAAGCACTTTGAGGTATACTTGGTGATCTCCCTATTCATGTTGTCCCACCAAAAGTTCTTTTAAGATCATGGTAAATATTAGTAATTCTAAGATGGATGGAGAAATATGATCTATGTGCATTTTATAATAGCTCTTTATTTATATCAAGTGATGAAGGAAAAAATATAGAACCAAACCATAGGAAACCATATTTATTATTGTGGAAATCATAAATATTCCCTCCCATTACTACTTTCACATTATTTTGAAGTCTTAGATCATCTCTTTGTGCCTCCTTGATCCTCTCTTGGATAGATGGTTGGGAATTAATTTGGCCTAGGTAGGACATATTCCTTACTATTATGATTTCCATATCAATCCCTTGAATGTCCATGAAGATATAAAATTTTTAAATCTACATCATGGATAGAGTATCAATTTCTTTTTTGATTAGAGAATAAGACACCTTATTCACCTTTCTTGGGTGGTAGTGTATAGAGAGATTTTAGTCCTTGATTAGGTCAAACCATCTTCACTGACGCATATTAAGATCCTTTTGTGTGAATACATACTTAAAACTTTGGCGATCTATGTATATTTCACATTTATCCCCATAAAGACAGTGTATCCATATATTTAATGAAAATATAATGGATGATAATGAAAAATCATGGGTAAGATAGTTCTGTTCATGATACGTTAACCATCATGATGCATAAATAATCACCTTTTCATTTTATATGAGTACACATACAAGTCTCCTTAAGGATAAATCACTAAAAATAAAAAATCATTCCCCATTAGAGGGTAACATTAGTACAGGTGCACTAACCAACCTCTTCTCTAGTTCATAAAAACTCTCTTCACATTCCTTTGTCGAGATAAATTTAACCTCAATTTGAGTTAACCTGGTTAGTGGATTAAAAATCCATGATTTTTTTTCACAAAATTTTTATAGTATCTTGATAAACCAAGGAAACTATGAATATTAGTTATAGTTATAGGATGTTACCAATATTATATAGCCTTTGTATTTTCTAGATCAAATGAGATTCCTTTACTGGAGACAATGTGTCTTTCTGAATTCATTTTGTTGTAACCAGAACTCACATTTTATGAATTTACCGAACAAATTATCCATCCTTAGAGTTCGTAATATAACCCGTATATGATCTTCATTCTCCTCATGGATTTTGGAATATATCAAAATGTAATCAAAAAATACCACCATAAAATTATAAATCCAGTCCTTAAAGACTCTATTCATCAAATCCATAAACATGTCAGGAGAATTTTCAAGCAGAAGGGAATAATAACAAACTCATAATGCCCATATCTTGTTCGGAAGGTAGTATTTAGGATATCTTCTTTCTTCACCCTCAATTTATGATACCTAGATGGAAGATAAACCTTGGAAAATAATTTATCTCCCTAAATCTGGTCAAAAAAATATCAATCCTTAGAAATGGATATTTTTTATTCGCCATGATCCCATTAAATTCCATATAATCTATGCATAGACACATTGATCCATCCTTATTTTTTTACAAAGAGAAATAGTGCTCCACAAGGAGACACACATGGTTGAAAAACCCTTCTCCAACAGATCTTTAAGTTTCTTCTTTAATTCCTCCAGCTCCATGTATGCCATTTTATATGGGGTTTTTGATATTACCTTAGATCTAGGTAAGATATCAATTGATAAATCTACCTTTCTTTCTAGGTGAGGTCCCGATAATTATTCAAAAAGAACGTCAATGTATTTATAAACAATGGGATTGTATCCTATCATTACACTTTCTCTTTATTCTTCTTATTCACCAATAATTTCCATAAATAAGGAAATAGGAGGTGGTTCTTAGAAAGGTTCGAGTTGGGAAATATCTCTTTTTGAAAATGATCAGAGTTTTTCCCTTTAAAACTAATGAAATATCCTTTATTTAATAGTTTATCTTGGAATTAACTTGGAGAACAAATCCATCCGAAGTATTATTTAAAACTCGACCATTGGAATGATCACCAAGTGTGTAGAGATATTATACTCACCCAAGTTAATAGAGGAATCCTTATATATCTTTGATGCTTGAATAGTTACTCCCTGATTTTTAAGAGAAAATATACCACTAGAAGTTTAGTGTTTAACTTGATTTTATTTTCAAACTTGAAATAAATAAAAGAATATATTGAACTATAATTAGACAATTTAGTTTCTAGATTTGAGTATATGATGAGTTTAACTACCACAAAATCATTTAGAGCCTCAAATTCAACCATCATGATTGAGAAATCATGACCGTGCTCCCATAGCCTCTATTGGGGTTGATGGTTTTTTCCCTCCATTATCTTCTAATTTAGACATTTATAGTGAAATAATCAAGTTCCCCACACCTTTATCATTACATAAAAGGTTGTGTATGCACCATATTCCATTTTTCATTAGTATTTAGATCTTCAGTCTTTATATCTCCATGAAAGTTTCAAGCTATATATACATATCTTACACACTTGTAGAACTTTACAATTCTATGAAAATAATTCCACAAATTCTTATTCCCAATTTTTTTTCACATGGGATATTTTATTTTCTTCTTGTCTGGATAAGTCCCAAAATTGTGTTCAATCCTTCAATTCTTTTCATTCTGTCCATGATTCCACTAGAAACTTCAAAATTCATTTCTACTTTGATATCAAATCACACTATCTCTTTATAAATCCCAAATTATAGGATTTCTAATTATTTCTATAGATGGGGTATCATTATTCCAAATAATCAATCTGCCTTACTATCATAATCAATAAAAAATTCTAAAGTGTAACATACAAGCCTCGTAATGTTCATCTCATAGTTCCCCACCAATTCATTTTATCTTTATTTAAACTTGAGTAATTCCCTCTCTATTTTTTTTCTAGATGGTATGAGTAAAATAATTTATGAACAAGACCTTTTTAAAGTCTCCCCATCCCATGGAGTCCACCTAATCCCTTGGCTATTTGTTCTTTATTAGGGATCCCCAATGATTAGATTTCCCTCTAAGTGATATAGTTATAATGTAACTTTCTCTTGTTTGGAATAATGGAGTTCATAAAATACATTTTCTAAATTATTGATCCATTATTCCACGATTAGTGGATCAAAGGTTCTAGTAAAAACATGTGATCATTGATGCATGAATAATTTAACTTCTAGTTATTCCTTCCTTGGTGAATCAGGATGCTCCACATGGTTTTGGTTGTTGTTCATGACTTGAGTTAACCGATTCATCATAATCATGAAGTTTTCAACTCCACCCCCCAATATTGGTAAGACCATCATTGAATTTTCTATTTCATCCATTTTTTTCACGAGTACTTCTATTTCCTACCATTTTTCTAGAAGGAGAAAACCTAAGTGAGAAATTTTTTACTACTGGGAATCTTATAATAGAAATTCTAAAGTAAATAATACTCCCAAAATTTTCTAATATCATGATTCTAGGATGACATAATTCAATTTTAATAAAATTTTACATTATCCTTGTATATTTCATAATGTTTTATAGAAGGATGTGGTTAACCAAAGAATATCCACTAGGATTATCAAACTAGGTGTGTAGCAAGGCCCATTTTCATGCACTAGTTCCCAATCAATCCTGGATTAAAATAGTGTTTTCAAGTGTGTTACCCCTCGATACATCTATTCCAGATCCACATCCACTTTTAGTATTTATAAAGGGATTTATTTTCTTTGATACAAAATATAACAAAATCTAACAAACTGCCTTTTATTTTATAAAAATTTCATTACATTATACACCACTTAACAATACAGAAGATATTTTGAGGTTTAGTGTCTTAAAAACAGGAACATAATACATGAAAAACGTAAATATCGATATAATAAACTTGAAATAATTATTCATAGGTTTTTCCTAAGTTACTTTTACTACAAATAATATCCTAGGGACATGCTTCAAAGAAAGGGGTGATCATAAATACCAACAAGGGAATAACAAAATAGATACTTAACACGTGAACAAGAGGCATATCAATAAGGTATAAACATATGAAAATGAGGTATATAATAATATAAAGAACATTAATCATAAAATGGAAGTGTAGATATATCATAAAAATGAGACATACATAAGCATATCACCGGGGTTTATCATGAGGGTGTCAAAGATCATAATTACCAAGGTTATTCACCAAGGTATCATAGAAAATGTCATATATAGAGATTAATTATTTACCCAATTAATTGAAGTGATATCAGATCACACACCTTATATACCCTAACTCATGTGATCCAAATTTATGATAACAAATTATTTCATTAATAAACCATGGAAAATGAAGAACGAGTTTTATATCAAAATCATTATGTATAAAGTTTTTAAAGATTTGAAAAAAAATAATTTTTAACACATAAAAAGGGAACATGAGTTTAATATATGTAATTCCATAAGTCGATAAGACATTTTTACATATATCTGAATACCCATGGAAATTGATGAAGTTTGGGAATTCACAATATGATAATTTATCATGTAGAAAAGTGAAATCTAAGAAACAAATTTGGAAACATGATAGTATATAGTGTGGACTATGAAAAGGGAATAATAGGTGGTAATGAAGGTATCCCATTAATAATTTTTTTTATTAAGATAAATAAAAAAAGTGTAAGATAAGAAATTGTATTAAAATTTATATTCTATACACAAAAGGGGTTCTTGGATGAAAAAGTAGAAGATAAGAATTCCCTTCCCTTGAAGTTTTGCTTCAAAAAACTTGAGGATGGAACCTTGAGACCTTGAGGGAGTCCGGAATGGATTATTTTTGAGGTTAAATGACCAAAAATTAATCCTTAAGATATTTATAGTGAAGGGCGTTCAAGGTAAGGTGATATTTATACTTTAGGAGGGGTGGCTTTAAGTTATTAAATAATGATTATTTTGTTTTTAAGGATAACCACTATTGGGTGGTATCAATTTCAATGTTTCTTGGTTTAAAATTAATGTTTTGAAGGATTTATAAGGTCTTAAGATAAATCAAACACCCATTTAATTTTGTATTTTTTGGGTATTTTAAGCTTTTTCCATTTAACTTTAACTAGTTACATTATTTTATTGATACTACAATAACTCTTTTTTTACCATGATAACATTTTAATGACTAAAAATAAAATTAGTGTTATTAAATAATCTGGACCTTATAAATTTGAATAATAAATCCTTTTAAATTTATTAAATTTATAAAAATGATAAAAATAAATTCTAATATGATACGTGTATAACTCATAAAAAATAGTTTTTTTGAAAGGATAAAATCGCGGTATCCAAAAATGTTAAGAATGAGTTTCTAACTGTAACACATTATGTAATATTTTGTTCCTTTTATTTTTTTATTAATAATAAGGATTAAAAAATTTTAAATCTTAATCATATCATAATTCCTTCATAATAATTTTCTTATTTTGTAAAACTAGTATTTTCACTTTTTTAAATCAAAAATCAACTTTTTTAGAAAATTACCATAAATTCACCCTAATATAATTTTGACATGTAGAGTAAAAAAATGAAGTTTATTTTATCAAAAAAATAATCTAAATGTGATAATTTTAATTTTTAAATAAATATCCTTATTTATTGAAATTTAGAAATTTCATAGAAAAGTAAACATTCTGACCATTATAAAAAATTAATCAAGACTTTGATAAAATATATTATCATTAAAAAAAGTGTTCTGGAAGATTATTTAATAAAAAAAACTTTTATATAAAAATCATAAATTTATCTTAAAATATACTTTTAACCAAAATTAAAATATTTCTTTAGTTTCCAAAAACACAATTAAAAAATACTCGCAATAGTCACTTTATTACACCAACAAAAGTAATAATTATTAGTAGTCTTATTGATTAAGGGTCATAATTCCCATAAAACATATTGGATATCATTCCTCATGATTAATGTTCATATTTACCTATAAATACACCACCACTTTCATACTCCTTCATTCACTTCTATTTTAGAATGTCATTAATAAAATGAAGATATTATTACTTACTCTCAGTTTCTTTGTTATAGTGTTGTTTGTGGGTGGGATGATTCTAGGGGATCGAGGTGACCTAAATTTTTATATTTTACTTTAATTATCCTCCATTTTCCCATTATAATATTTTGTATCATAATTGGAATTGTTTTAGACTAAATATAAAATTATTAAATAAAGGAATAAAGTTTTGTTGGTTTTTAGTAAGTGTTTTTTATCCCTTTACCATTACTAGTTGTAAATGTTAATATAAACACATGATGTATAAAGTTATCATGAAATATAAAAGCTATTCTATGTACTTATATGGTAAAACATTAAAAATAATTAATTGAGTGGAAATAATTCTAATATCAACATGGGAATGTTTTTCAGATTATTACACTCTCCACTATGAAGGCTCGCTTAAGTACCCCAGTGGAGGTGGAAACACAATGTGATATCACTGAAAGCCTAATATATTGGTGTAAGACCTGCTCAAAGGTCTATAACCTGAAGACTAGATCTTTCACCATATCTGGGGAGTATCATGATATATCAGTAAACCTCATCAAATACTTCTCCACAATCATACTTCCTTATTGTAAATGCAAGATCTTTTGAATGCACACCGATCACAATGTAGTTGAGTAAAACTCCTCCCTGAATAGACACTTGAAGTTTGACCAGGAGAGAGCTATTTCTTCATGTGAGTGAGTCACCAAAATCCACTATAACCTAGAGGATACCTAAATAAGACTCACTATGAGTACTTCCAAAGGATCTGCAGGCATCTTCATAAGGTGAAAAACTAGAGTGAATGAGTCTAGCTAGTCCATAGGTATATGTGGGTATGAATTTCATTGAAGCCTAGGAGTTCCTTGCCTTTGGAACTTAGGAATCACACTAAGATTGTGTGCATGATCATCCATTTCTACTAGTAGTAATTGTTTCTCAACAGGTGGTGGTATAACTGTTAAACCACCCATAGGTAATGCCTCCCATATAGACCCCTATACGAAGACTTATCATTTGGAGGATCATCATCATGATCACACAGTGAAATCCTGGATGGCTATCTTCATGGAGGTATCATGAAATAACCAAGATTCACCATGGTCAAAGAGTATATTTGGGTAGTTGACTCAATAAGAACATGGAAACCAAAACCATTCTTATATGATGCATGTACCAATGTTTTCCCTACAACTAGTGTCTACATGTACTGAGTCAACAAGTAGGTTGTTAGAGTCATAGTGAATGGATATGTCAGATGCCACACTAAAATTTGACACCCTATCCTAAGATCCAAACTTGAAACACTTTATCATTATTTCCCCATATCCCAAACCAATCTCATAGACTCCAACCCTAAGGTAGAAATGAATGATATGATACCAATCTTTCATAAATAGGCCCAATAGATCCCAATTCACGACCATCCTAAGTCCTCCTCCAATATTCTAGGTGATGGATACTAGTTATGAGTAGGCATATAACCCACATGAGGGGAATTATCCTAATGTACATATACACATTCACCCATATCAAAGACTATACAGTGCTAATATATGGAACAACAGATACTAATATATGAATACATCTATAATCTCACAATCAAAGTACTAAAATAAGGCATTGAAAGAGATAAAGGGGATAAATTCAAGCCCAACTAAAAACATCAGAGGGTCCAACCTACTTTGAAGTTGTTAACCACTATCAAATGAAACCACACAAAAAACACCTCAGTCTATTTAGCCCAAATATGCTCCACCTAATCCCTATCATCCTATGATACTATCAAAAGGGCCATCGTCTACGTAAGATAGGCCATGTGTGAGTAGATCACATATAAGGTTGATTATAAAAATACCCAGTAGGACACCCCAAAATCAATAAACATAAAGAATAAATATTATTAATCTCATAATAGCAACATAATAATAAATAAAAACCTAAATATACTCAGGAAGGGAACCACACCTCCAGGAGGTCTCAACCAAATGGTCAACCAAAGGATTATGCTTGAGGATTATAGGCAATGATTGATATGAGATAATATACTCCATGATCCATTCTATTATTTTTAATACTAATCTACGAGGTCATGATCATTGGAACGCACCCAAGAAAAATCTTCAAATCTCTGAATATCTTGATATACAGATAAGAGATCACACCCAAGACCATTGGGGGTCTCCGCAAACCCAATATGAATCAACCTACCATATAGGGAATCATATACCTAACAATACTCAAAAACATATAGAAACAGACAACTAGATGAGGGATCGATTCCCCACATAAGGAGGTCATGCTGATTCCTCAAACCCCACCTATGATATAATAATGAATTATAGAGGATCACACCTTGGTCTCATAGAGGGACACCACAAACTCTATCTGAGACTTAACCCCTAGAGGGGGTAACAATCAAGAGTTGAGGAAATAATTCTATACTGTACCCTTGAGGGGATAAACCTAGGGAACAGACTTAAATGATACTATTTAAAACTAAATAAATAAAGGGTTCCAAGACATCTCCAAGGAATTACATGATTTGTAATTAGGGTACATGTCATGAACTATAAAATTCTGACTTACCCATGTCCATACTCATGCTCCTCTCCCCATTCCCATGTACAACTGACCATTCCAGTCTACACCTGGTCATTCCCATGTACCTATCCTTGTTCGTATTCTTGGATGTGTCTATGTATGTGGTCTCTTGAAGTACATTATGGGATACCAATATCAAGTCACAAAAACATGTATTGGGGGACACTTGGTGCATGGTCCTTATCTCCTTTGCAGATTCCCTAGCACCTCATTTAGGGCCCCACATGCTGTGTATCTTTAGATTACATTCTGTGTTACATAGTATTTACAAAAATCCATGGTTTCTTCTCTACATTGTTTATCCACACCATTTCCACCATAAATCTAGCTGGGAAATGTGGATTTAGGTTTGAACAACCCTTTCCATCATCAGTCGCTAGGATCTGAGCTCCGATCTGCTTGAAAATATATCTGTTAAGCCACACCATCACCACTATAAATAAAAAATGGAAGAATGAGGAACACTGGTTTGATTTGATCCACCTTTGGTCATACTCCATCATTTTATATTGATCACACACCCTCAATCATGAACCTCACATGCAGTATTGATCCATTACACTAAAGAACGGTCATACAACAGTTGAATACTGTGTATTCATTGAACCCCAAGCCAAAGAAATTTCCCATGATGAATGTACAAAGAAATGGGGGAGAATACTATAAAAAACCAACAAAAGTAACAAACCTTAGCCTTTTTTAACTTTGGTCTCGATTTTTTGTAGTAGAATAGATGAATGAATAGGAATAATCAACAATAAACAAATAAATCAACCATAAAATACATAAACCATTGATGCGTGAATAAATTCATATTTATTGACTTTATCCAAATTTAAAATGGTATAAAATAATTGGATTAATCTACATTAATCAAACATACTACCTTAATTTGGATCAATTACTCATAAGGAATTATAATACATCACTGTCGTTGGAGAGATCTACAAGCTGCGTTGTTGAAGATGATCCTCAATTATCGATTAGGTTCTATTTCATTTTCCAATCTCTCCTCCAATGGATCCTCTAAATCTCCATAGTAATATATTCAACCTTGAGATCTCCTCATAAATATATTCTTATAGAGGGTTTTTAGGTCTCCAAATCAATACATAATAAAATTAATTAATTAATTTATTATTTGTGCCAGTTATTACTTTTTAATAGACACCCGACACCGATAAATATTTTTTCATGCCTAGGGAAAATACCGTATTATAAAATTAATAGAAGCCACAAATTTCTAATATAAGCATCCTTTTATGATTTATTCCACTTTTTAAATAAAACTACATGCAGGTGATATTAATATATTTAATATCTTTTAAATATCAATTCCAAGCTCACTGGACCTCTAAATCTCACACCATCTCAGCACCTGACTCCAAAAATATTACTAGATATATTTCTATTCATTACATGGAAAGAACCAAGACATTACATATTTGGGACATCATTCTATTTCATGGTGAGTGTTACCAAACTGTGCACTTGGTTTGACACTCCCGGTGGATATGCTTGGGTTAACTCACATTTTCTTATTGAACTATTATGATAAATGAGATAATAGAACCTATGGAAACCTATGATATTCCATAGTGATATGTAATATATCAAATAATTTCTTGGGATGATAAGTTTAAGTTTGATCATAAGTTTAAAGGCATAGATACCCATTTTAATGTTTTATGCGATGGTATCTTAACATCATTAAGGATATTTTTAGAGACATTTCTGAATAAAACCCTTTGGTTTAGTATATGTCTTACTGAGAACATTATTTGAGGAATAATTATTTCATATTTTGTGGGAATAAGTATAAAGTTATTGATAAAATTTAGGGTTAATATGATCCTTGATGTTGAGAAAATTATGGCTGATTGGGATAAAAGAGTTACTACATTTTAAGGGATATATCATATAAAAAACCTTAGATGATAAAAATGATTTAATGATTAATGTTATTTTTGAGGATGTTCATCATATTTTTGGGAACATTTTAGGAATTATATTAATATAGTTTTAGAAAAAAGAAAAACCATAGGCTGGGTGACAACGCATCACATCTTTCAAGATCGTGGGGCATGAACCCATATAAAAATGGAATTAAGGGTGATCACCTACTACTAGCCTACATGATGTCTAGGAAAGTGTGCCATTATTTTAACTTAAATGATTTGACGGATACAGATTATGTTTATTTTAGGAAACATATTACATTATCAAATATTTTTGAAATTTTATGATTTTTTAGTGATTAATGATATTTAAAGATACATTTTATTGGGTTAAGGTATATAAAAATTTTATGTTTTACATAAATTATTATTTGGGAAGAATGATATTACATTTTTGGAGGTGTAAGTTAAAAGGTGTGACATAAACTTTTAGGTTAAAAATTTATTTAATACTAATGTTATTAGGGTTATTTAGGATATAGGGTTATTTATTTATAGAGTGATCTATGTTAAACATTTGGTTTTATTTTTGAATTTTGGAGATAAATGTATTATTTCATAACATGAATATTTATCCATATTGGATAACCGATACTAACTATTTTAGTTTAGGTAGATAACTAGATATAGGTAGAATGGATTTTCTTCATTTATAGATCTTATGATCCATTAAAATTTAATTTTAGTTCTTTAGTAATGAAAAATTCATCTTGAATACTCATAGTTTGGAGTAACATATGAGATTGTAGTGGAAATTTATTAAAGGATGATATTATACTTGTGAGGTGGGTACATTTACTTATGTTCTTAGTCTAGATGGTAAAATAATCCCTTAACTTTTGGAAAATGATCTTTAAATAATAATGTTATTATTTTACCTTTATTTATGATGAATTTATGATCTTTTAACCCTTAAAAGATTTATGACTTTTAGGTCAATAAATTTCTCACGACCATGTTCTCTTTCACTATCTACTAGTCAATGGACATTAGTTCTCTCATCCATGTCTATTTGTTAATTTCCAACCAATGTTATCCTTTTATGGGAACCTAAATATTTGTCATTTCAGGTAACCTTTATGTTTCTAACCAACAATTTAAAATTTTTATTCCTGAAAAAACTTTTAGGGAAAGTGAGAACCCATAATGATTACATGAAACACAAAATTTCAAATTATATAATAAATTATCAAGCTATTCCATAAAATCATTAAAATGTTTAAATTATTCACCCTATGTAAGATCCATGTTATAGATGTTAACTTTATTTTTGGGTTATCTTTGATGAGATCCTTGAAGTGGTAGGATAACCTATCCCAAGCCTGAATATATTCCTCTAGACTTATCTTCCCCCTATTGATTTTGTGATCCAATACCCGATCTTATTTTTTGATCCAATCAATTTGCTCATCATTAAGGTCAACTTGAATTTCTGTCTCATACATTATAATAAATAATAATCAATAAATAATCAATAAATAAATAATAATAAATAAATAATAAATAATAAATAATAAATAATAAATAATAAATAATAAATAATAAATAATAATAAATAATAAATAATAAATAATAAATAATATATAAAGTATTATTAATAATAATAATAAATAATAAATAATAAATAATAAATAATAAATAATAAATAATAAATAATAAATAATAAATAATAAATAGTAAATAATAAATAATAAATAAATAAAAATAGTAAATAATAAATAAACAGTAACAAATAATAGATAATAAATAAATTAAAGTATATTATAAATAATAAATAATAAATAATAAATGAAACACATGAAAAAGTATGAAAAGGCGTGATAAGGGATGAAAAATCATGAAAACGCATGAAAAAAATGGAGAAGCATGAAGAAGGAAGCATTAAAAATCATGAGAACGCATGAAAACTCATGACAACTCTGGAAAACCCCTTAAGAATTCAACATAATCATCATAATAACCCACAAAAAAACCATTGATAAAGATAACAAGTCATGGAAACCCAAATAAATAGTAATAAATGGAGCAACTGTTAAAACCCTTCAAAACAGTCATAAAGTGACAAAAACATTGGACTCACATTAATAGAGATAACTTATGATCTAAGAGTCCATTATAGATCCGAAACTAGTCAAATCAAATATTCTAAAACAATCTTCTACATGATAGGTGAAAGAGTCCGAATGGACCGGCAGATCGAAAGTTACGACCATTTAAAAAAAAGCTGGCGGGGAACGGGTGCTATAAACGAGGCATCAAAAAACATAACAAAACTGATACCCACTAAAAAGGCCATAACTTATGATCCAAGATTCCATGTGGGCACTGTGACTAGTCAAACTGAATCTCATAGAACAAAATACGATCTGGCAGGCGGAGGAGTCCAAACTGACACGTGGATCAAAAGTTAAGTCCATTTGAAGACAAGTTCGACGGGACACTGGTGACGAAAATGGAGGTTTGGAGGACTTAGGAGTGGTTTTTGGGGTTGAAAAACAATACAAATCTTTCTTGTGTTGAACCGGTTCGTAGCTCTCTTCGCTGACTTTGATTTGATATGTGGTAGAGCTCAAATGGACACCCGGAGTGAAAGTTATGGTTGTTTGAAGTTGGAGAACTTTTTTCAACTTTCTTATAACTCTCATATCTTCTTTACCTTAGACCATCTCATATTTTTTTATTATACTTGCCTCTATATATCTTCATGAGCTTCAATTTTACTGGTCGTGGCACTCCAATGGACGCCCGGATCAAAAGTTATGGTCGTTTTAGTGATTTCGGGATTTCCCATGTTTTTTTTATTTTTTTATTTTCATTTCGCGGCAGTTTTACCCAAACCACTGCTATTTCATGATGGTTTTTAAAAAAACTTCCGCAAATACTCAAAAAAATAAAAAAATAATAAAAAAAATTAACACATTTCGCGGCGGTTATTAAATCTCCGCGAAAAAACCTCTGCAAAATACCAACCCGAAAACTATTTCACGGTGGTTTTTAAAACCGCCACAAAACACCCGTTTTCCTGTAGTGATTAAGAGTTAAGGAAGTTGGAAATCCTGAATTAAGTTATCCAAAGTTTTTGACATAACTATAATGGTCTGTATTTCCACACCACAAAATCCCTCAATATGATCATAAAAATAACTCTATCTTCCAAAACCTTGGATGCCCTTGATATGAAAGATTGGTATAACTATTTATTCCTATCCCTAGAAGCCCTCGACCAAATGTTTTGGAATCGCCTCTCTTTTTATCCCCAGAAGACCTCAATATAAACCTCAATCTAACAAAATAACACAAAAATAAAAAATGTTCTAAGGATTTTAAAATTCCTCACTCAGAATCGTTAGAACACAACTCTCTAAAAAATTACAATGCATAAGAATGAGATGTTCAGGAAGATAAAAATCTCAGACGTGTTGAGTTAAAAAAGTATCAGCTCCCAGATCCTTGAATGCACTCCTATTTATAGAAATCCCTCTAATGGATATAAATCTATGAATCTCAAAGTTAATTGCAACTGCCTTAGATTTTCTTCACTTGATAGCTCAACAAAACATTTCCATCTGATGTCATTTTAATAGAACCATTACAATGCTATAATGAATTATGTCTGATAGAAATAATTACAACACTCCAATTATAAAATTTTGACAGTTTGATGGAATATACTATTTTTTAATCCAATATACTGAACTATGGTCAATTCAATGGATCTGAACAACTTTCAGTCCGATGGATACGACTTCGGTCAGTCTGATGGACAAAACACTAGTATATTCAATGGACAAAACACTAGTCAGTCTAATGTAATATATGACAATCAATTCTAATGGATTAGATTAATAAATATAAAGTTTATATTAATTTTTATAAGAACTATTTCTATGTTTGGTAGAATTTTTTTTATTCAAAAATATTTTAAAACACTTGGGATATATAAATTTTGTAAAATAGATTTTTAAGAATGTGTTTTTGATTTTTAAAACTAAGGAAAATAAAAGTATAAAGTATAAAATTTTGACTCAACAATCACCTCCTTCTTGGAAATCACAAAACACAACACTTAATATGAAAAAATTATTAAATTTTGAAAAAATTAAAACCCTTTGTATGTTTAGGAACGTCATAAATATTCTTCATATGTAAAGTCTCCCCTTTATATATCTTATAACTACCACTATATTAATGACTTAATTTTGTTCAACAATATTCATCTGATACAAAATATTGTTACTTTAGATCCCCCCTTCTTAATAAATTACCCCACTTAGATATATTTATTCCCTTATAACTATTTATCCACCTTTAGATAAATTCTTTCCCTTTGTGTTTTTAGAAAAAGAATAGGGAAATTAATATATTATCCTGAAATGTTAAAAAATATAATATGAAAAAATTGTGTTCAAATAAATATTTATCCAAGATAATAAGAAAGAATATCCTTCCAAAATAAATTTGAGAACATTAAAATTAAGATATATTTGGATAATAAGTCATTGAAACAAAATTTCATTCAAAAAGTTTTATTGGAATGGATTCATTTAGAGTTCAAAAAAATGTTTACTCTATACAAGTTCATGATAGTTTCTTTTAAATTGTTATAATACTCTTGATTCTTCTCAAACTCAACTTTTATAGATTTTAGATTATCTATATTATCTTCCATTACTAAGAGCCTCCGATTATCTAAATTCAAAGTTATAACCTCCACTTCAACAATATTAATCTTCTTGTTTTCCTCTTTTAGTCTCAGAAACTATTTTTCAAAATATTGAAACCTGATATTATCCTCTTTTATCTTTTGGATATATTTATTAAAAATATAAATTTCTATATTTTGAGAATATGAAATGTATTTGAACTATTCTAAAAACATCAATCTATTAGATACATTTTAATACAAGTTCTCAAAAGAATCATCTATATTGAAACATACTTTTTTGACTTCCACAATCTAATCATCATGATCTTTTATATCACAATCGATTTGCCTAAAAAATTTCACCATATGATTGAATATTCTTTTCTATGCCTCAGACTTGTATTTGAAATAATTTATTTCAACTTCATTTTGAAATAATGACTCTATTAATAAATTAAATGATTCTAATTTTTCATTCAAACTATACTGAATATGATTGCACCTTGCTTCAATGTTTGAAAGATATAGAATTGAATATATTATCCATTTCAGAGTATGAAAAATGTAATCTATCCTATTCTATGATTCAGTGATCGATGTATATGATGACTCTGATGATGATTATAAATTTTGTGGTCAAGATGGTCTGACATCTGACTTCTCTTTTTCTTCAATTCTTAATTCCTCCAAAACATTACAACATCAACTTTTTTATTTGTTTCTGCCTTCTCTAATACTTTGGTATGTGAATGTTGAACTTCCTATTCTTCATGAGATGATAATTTTCCATCCTTTGAAACATCTATAACTAAGTTCTTATCAGACTGAGATGATATATAAGTGGATGATGAAGAGAACTCCAAAGATATTTCATATTCCTTTTCTTCATATTCTCCTTCTACTTGTACCAATACTACCACTACTTGTTCTTCTAGTTCCTTCTCCAACTGCTTCACTACTCTTAAAATTCTCTTTCCATCCTTTTGAACTTATTTTTGTAATTTATTCTTCAATGATTTCTTAAATAATTTTTGTGCCAATTACTGAACCTACTTCTCTAATTGATATTGAAAAAGAACTTATTTTCCATTTACCTTTCGAAAAACTAATGAAAAAATCGACGTTTCAACATTATATAAATATAAAAATTCTAATGGATCTAAAAATATCTGATCAGTATTAGAAATTTTTCCAAATAAAACAACTTTTTGAACCATTTATTAGGGTGAAACATATATAGGTTGGTCTATCGATGCTATTTCTACTCCATTAAGTAAATTTTCCATCATCCTTGCCTCAACAAGACTTTTATTTTTTTCTTCATATTCTTCTCAACCTATTTCATTTCATCAGCTATTTTTGTCTTTAAATATAACACCTCTTCTTTATCCAATCCAAAGGATGGATCCCCTATATCTTTCTGGTCATTATGATCCATCTTCTTCTTAAATTCCTCACCAAACATAGATTTTTTTCTTATTAATCTTAGGAGATGGGAGTTAACTTTTATTTTCTCTTGAACTAATTTTTTTCCTTTAGAAACTTCTACATCAGATGAATCCTTGTTCAATTTTCCATAATATTTTTTAACTTTGGGTTGAAAACTAACTTCATATTAGCCATTGTTTCCTAACCAATAACTGAAACCTTTTCTCTAAATACAAATGACTGATTCTTAATTTAAAAAAATTCCATACAGTTTACTAACATCTTATTAATAAAACAAGAAAACATAAGAATCCTTGACTTCATAGATTTTTTATTAAATGATTCGATAGAAAGAAATATAAACTTTAATAACTTTATTTTCTTCATATCGAAAAGAAAGTACAATATGAAAATGTAGAGGACATTCAGAGTATCCCTATCACCTTTCCTCATAATTAAATATCCTTTCATCCATTAGAAGACAACTCTAGCATCCAGAGTGAGGTGAAATACTTTTATATCTTCTTTATAGGATGTAAACAAGGATGAATTAGATTTTGACTACTAAAAACTCCCAAGATTCTATAGAAATTTTGAGATGGACGATATAACTCACCTTCTAAAGGGACTTTAACTAATTCAGTAACTTGTTGAAAAGTTAGTTTATAGATTTCTCCAAAAATACTGAAAACTATCACATCTAAATCATCTTCTATCATGAATTCTACTATAGAATAGAATTCTCCTACGATTTCTGAATAATGTAAATCAAAATCATCCTTTTCCATATATATCATTTCCCAACCCTGAAATTTAATAACAATTTTAAAAGAGAATCATAATTTTCATACCAGTATTTTTCAATTAGATTTTAATTTACTACTTTACACTTTTTGAAATATTCTATTGAAGAAATCTAACTAAAATTGATGGTAGATCATGGATTGAAGAGGTGAATTAGATGAATCCCAAACTTTCAGACTGAGTGTAACACACCGACCCCAGCTACCCAGAGTCGGTGCATTACTTCGTAACATTGGCATGATCACAAAAGATCAAGTCTCAAAAGACCGATTAGTTTAGTAGCCTTGGAAACACTAGATACATTCATAAATGTTACATTATATAATAAAGTGAAAAACTACAATAACAAAGTCTCCAAAGTCCACACTCATATCCTCTTCTGACTATCCCTGCAGGTCATTCATAGAATACTTCTTCACATCCTGGAAAATATTAAAACATTGAAAGGGTCAGCTCAGATGCTCAGTAAGGATAACAATATTGCGGAAGCTTTCATAAATAAACATTAACATTTAAGGCAATGTATAACTAAAACAAAAGCCTTTTTAAACTTGAACTTCAGCATAATATGGAAAAAAATAAAATGATATAATGCCATTTACTTCTTCACATGGATATTCTACTGGTTGAATAATCACATGCAATATCAATAACCACTTTCATAATGATGGAATGCATAATGCCAGACTATCATAACCACGTAGCCAAGGCCTCGTGCTAAGACCACAAATAAGATTTTGTCAAGGCCTCGTGACAAGACACTAGTTTGTCTCATGAGACCTGCCGATGCATCAAGGAGCTATAGCGGGCTCCACCCATCACTTATTAAGTCCAATGCATTCCTCATATGAATAGGTTTAAACATATCATAAACCATAACATAATCGTATCACATAAAACATGCATAAAGGAAACATAACATTTCCACATTTCAATCAAAATATATCAATACAACACATTGATGTAATAAAAACACTTTCAAAACCATTTTCAATACCAAAATTAAAGAAAATTAAAACTTTGTATTTATTTTTCATTTAAAAAAAGTTATGGCTTGAAGAGCAAGCCGAAACTCAAATAATGGTCACGGTGGTGGAGAAGTCATTGTCGCCGCATACGTACAAAAAAAATTCTCTTTTGTCATTTAGTAAAATGATTCGTATAAAAAATATTCATTTGGGATAAACGTAAAAGTCAAAGGGGTTTATACACCGTATAAAAGAAGGTTTTGTATAAAACAAAATTTGCCTCAATGAAAGGAGATTGAGACGAAGTCTCTCAAAAAGATAATTTTTTTAAATAAAATATATCTATTATGTGTATTCAATATAAGTAAACATAAAGAAAGTACAAATACAAGATAGGACATAATAATATCATGACATAATTTTAAAGTAGAATATTAACCCAAAGAATGGAAATTGGGTTAAGAAGTTCCCTTACCTCGTGTCCAAATTCACTCGACCGTTCTTTGATCTCCTGAATAATAAACTAGAGTTAATTTATAATTTATTAATAACCTTTTTCAAGTTTATTATTCATTTTACATCACTTATTACCATGTTATGAACATTATGTAATTATTTATGTGAATAACGGTCGTTTTGACGATCTTAGGTACTTAAGTCAAAAATAAACTTCTTATAATTACACTTTGTTCATGTGTTAATATATACATTATATCCATAATTATATTCATGATGTATATATCATATAAATCATATATATCCAGTATATACATTCATTTATAATATTACATAACATTTAGAGGTAAGAAATGAAATGCACCGTTCATGGAGACGGTAAGCCGTACGTACGCATGAACGCTACTTTTATTTCTATTTCATATTTAATGGAATGAAGTTATAATTATATAAAGGTATAATATAATTCCAGTATAATATAATGTATAATACCATTTACTCCATCCTTTATACATCCCACATATGGCATTAACGATTCAAATCACTTTGAGGGGGCGGTAGTTTGCACTTCCTAAAATGAAAATATCGCGTTTACCCATAATGGAAACAATAAAGGTATACAATAAATGAAAAATACAGAACCTTAAGTAAAACATAAACATATTATATATCATATATAAATATAGTTACATCTTAATGGCCACCTTTGAAGGTGTTATATGAGTGTTGAACAATCATCGTTTCGTGAGGCAGAAATTCACCATCCACAGAAACATTATGTTCTTTAACAATTAGATGTAGGTGTGTGTAATTGTAGCTCGAATACTTCTTATAAAAACATCCTAGTATATTGAGGATACTGGTGTTGTTACAAAAGAAATGGATAAAAATATTTTAGGGGGTTGGAGAAGCAAAATAAAACAAAATAACGTAAGAGAAGACATTACCTTAGAATCGGGTAACTCTTTTGATTTGAGCCAAAAGATTCCTTGGGAAGAATTCTGCCCAACGTTAGGCTTCTAGGAGTAAGGGAGGGAATTTTAGAGAGTATTTGGGCAGAGTTTTTCTGAGCCAAAAGGCTTTGAAAGTGTGAGTAAGGTGTTAGTGGTGGGGGCCTTTTATAAGTGGAGAGGAGGGGCACTCTTGGAAAGTAATGAAATGTTACTTTATTATACAATGATTTTCGGATTCTAAAGGTCCCAAAATTTTATAATTCTAGGATAAGGTGATAAGGGTTCGAAATCTACTCATCCAATAGTCTTTGGACAAGTGTAATGCTTAGATTTTACATTATCCTTCCATTTTATTAAAATCGTTAATTAATGAGGTAATCGCTGCATCATCATGGTGTCATAAATAATTTAATTTATTTAATATCTAAAAATTATAAAAAAAATATCATGATGTAGGAAATCTTTTTATCTTTATAATTAATATTTATAGTAAAAAATATGACTTGTATAACCCCATTTAAAAATTGTTTTAGTAAAAGAACTCATGTTTGTGACATTTTTATTTTAACATTAAATAAAAAGTTTTTAATGTCATTTTCCTACCAAAGTGGCTCCATGGGGTCCCCAAGTTGACCCATGTATTTTCTTGGTCGTCCATGAATCATAAAATAGATTTAGGACAAGTTTCAAGGTCATTTCATATTTTTATAATATCATTTTACCTTAAATTTCACTAATTACCTTTAATCGCGATTAATTAAACTTAAAAGTTACTATTCACCAAAAAATTATTTTAATCTGATTAAACCACATTTTACTTCCTAATGAAAACCATGTATGTTGGATTTTTGAAAATCAAATCACAGAAGTGGTAATATTTCATTTAAATGAAAAATCAGTTATTTAACTACCACTTAGTGGTTTCACTATTCATCAAAAATTGAAGTTTTTCAGAACAATGCCAAAATTTCACCCTAATCTATAATTGATATTCCGAATTCAAAAATAATGTCTATTTTACAAAATTCTAAACATATAAGTTGCATTAATTAATTTTATAATTAATTCCCACTGTCACAACAAATAGCGTGTTTTAAGAAACAATATATATCAAAAGATTGGCAATTGTTTATGTCTAATTTCAAAGTGAAATTAATTATAATGTACACCGTTGGATAAAATGGTAAAAATATATTCTAATTATACTTTAAAACCACTCAATAGTATAATTTATCACTATAAATTATTTTGATTAAAAAAGTTGTTTTTAAGTATTTTTCACTATTCATAAAAATTAGAATTTCTCAGAAAATTACAAAAAATTCAACTTAGGATAACTCTGATATTCCAAATACAAAAATGAAGTCCATTTGGAGAGATAAAATTTATAAAATTTCAAAAAGTAGGTATTACTATTCATAACGGCTACTTTTATTAGTCGTGGTGTGTTAAAACTCGAAGTTGCGTACAATGAAAGCTATTGCATTATTGAATGAGAAGCGTATCGTGGAAGCTCGGGGTGTTACATTCTCCCTTCCTTCAATAAATTGCGTCCTCGCAATTTGAAATTTTTCTTTGAAAATAAAAGGTTGAAAATATAAAATATCTTTGTGGAAAACCCACATCGGAAATAGGGTTAATAAGAATATAACTTTAAAAGAAAGAAAGATAAGTACCAAGGTCACCCGAGATAGCCCATACTAGGATTCTCTGAAAATATGGATATGGAAGAAAAAAAACTATCAAGGTTTGATGGAGAGTTGTAGAAAGCAGGATAAGGAGAAAGTTAACCATAAGAAAATCACAAACTTGTGATTGGTTAAACGGTCATTGAATCCCCAATTGAAAAAGTTAACCGGCAACGTTTTTGTTTTAAGTTACCTTTTATAAAGTTGAGGAATTTATTTAAGAGATTTACTAAAAATGTAAGGAAATATACTTACTTGTCATGTAGGCTTTCATTCTTTAATAAATTTTTACCACGAACCCATCTTTCACTCCAAATGGTAACATAACTCAAAAATATTCTATTTATCCTAATCGTACAAGGTTATAAATATCACCACATACCATTTAGATTAGGAAAAATATTTTGTAATAACTAGGGACTTCCTGTAGGATAGTGGTAGGTAATAAAGGCCTGTCTCACTATAGTTGGGGGTTCGATTCCTACAGCATTGTCCGACGCGACGGGTTATGCCCCACCCTGCAGGTTGTCCTTTTCCTAAAACTATAGTATTATAATATTCCAAAAATAATCTTCAGAAATGTTTTAACCTTAAACAATACTATTGAAAGTTCAACTTAATCCATCCCAACCTTTATAGTTATCCAAAATACCTCTGTCCAGACTTTCTCTAAAAAGTCTCTTAATTCCAAAATCAATTTATCAGATTCCCCAAACAAAGTAATGTTTCTCTTATTGCCACATTCTAAAAATATGATTACCTTCATCATATTAAAACCTTAATGAAAAAAACAAGTACTGTAGTAAAATCCTTATATATATCACATTATCCTTATAACCAGAATATAATCCTTGAGTCCAAAAGCACCAATACATTAATTATTAAACTTCATCTGTAGAAACAACATAAGCTTGCCCTTGATCCCTTGGCCTTTTCTGAGGTAAGTTTCCTTGGCACTTAGGACAATCATTTGAATAATGACCCATTTCCCTACAATTGTAGCATTCAACATTGATAGCCTCTTTCTTTCCCTTACAATCACGAGCCTGGTGACCTTTTTCTCCACATTTGTAACAAACTCCCATTCCTTTTAGGCAAGTACCAGGGTGATTCTTCCCACAATTATCACATAATGGAAAATACTTCTTTCCCTTTTTCCCTTTATCTGTCTCTTGTTCCACTGTTCTCTTCTTCTCTTGCTTTACTTTTTTGTCATAAGACTTAGAGAATTCCTTTTCTGTCTTGATAGCACACGAGACTATATCCTCATATGTTGAGAAAGATTGTGATACTAAATCTCGATGGAGAAATGGTTTTAACCCATAAAAGAAACGATCAATCTTACTTCTTGGGTTATGTATATAATCTGCAGCATGCCTCGCTAACCTTGTAAAGTTGGCCTCATACTTTGCAACATTCTCATCCTCCTTTTGTCTCAGACTCAAAAATTGCCTTTCCATATCTGCTCGATGGTCATGTGGAAAATATTTTTCTAAGAAAAGATCTTTGAACTCTCTCCATTCCATACTTGATACTTCTTCATCTTCCTTTGTATTTTGAATCAATGACCACCATTGATCGGCATCTCCAGTGAGGCGGTAAACTGCCATGATAACCTTCTCCCTTTCGCTACTCCCCAAGGCGTGGAATATTTTCTCTAAGGATTTTATCCATTGCTCAGCTACTAATGGATTTGTACCCCCATTAAATGTTGGCGGTTGTTGCCTCATGAAGCAGTCTAACATTGATCCTCCATGTTGCGGATCAGGGTGCTCCATACGAGTAAGGTTATTATTCATAACCTGAGTGAGTTGTCCCAGTATGGTAATAAGTTGATCATCACCAGTTGTATCTCCATCTCCACAATAATTATCTTGAGCAGGAGGGAAATCCCTACATGGGGTGCGTGCATTGATACAGTTTCCATTCCTTCCACTAGGCACCATTTCTAAACAATGGCATAAACTAGATTAGTTTATGAATCAAAATACATAATTCAATACTTGTAAAACACTTAACACTAATTGAACTATTTATGGATATAATCCATAATCATAAAAAAAGTTTTCTTTGAGGAAGTATATACTCATAACCATTCATAGTGGTTTGTAAAGAAAATGAGAATTATCCTAAGCATATCCCCTAGGAGTGTCGTAACCAAGAGTGCAGCAAGGCCCGTTGTCGTGCATCAGTTCCTGTTTGAGTCTACCTCAAAGCGGTGTTTTTGGGTTTTACCCCTAGGTACATCTGTGCCAAAGCCACCTCTACCTGCTCCTATCCAAACAGAGATGTATTGCTCAGAAAACTCACAAAATCTCTATAATACCAAAATTCTAGGAAGTTCTTCTATACTAATACTCAAAGTCTATATTTGGGATATGTGCTCTAATCAGAGTTTATCTAAATCTAGCTTCCAAGGTTAGTACTAAACTACCTCTGATACCAACTGTAACACCCCGACCCCAGCTACCCAGAGTCGGTGCATTACTTCATAACATTGGCATGATCACAAAAGATCAAGTCTCGAAAGACCGATTAGTTTAGTAGCCTTGGAAACACTAGATACATTCATAAATGTTACATTATATCATAAAGTGAAAAACTACAATAACAAAGTCTCCAAAGTCCACACTCATATCCTCTTCTGACTATCCCTACAGGTCATTCATACAATACTTCTTCACATCCTAGAAAATATTAAAACATTGAAAGGGGTGAGCTCAGATGCTCAGTAAGGATAACAATATTACAGAAGCTTTCATAAATAAACATTAACATTTAAGGCAATGTATAACTAAAACAAAAGCCTTTTTAAACTTGAAATTCAGCATAATATGGCAAAAAATAAAATGAGATAATGCCATTTACTTCTTCACATGGATATTCTACTGGTTGAATAATCACATGCAATATCAATAACCACTTTCATAATGATGGAATGCATAATGCCAGACTATCATAACCACGTAGCCAAGGCCTCGTGCCAAGACCACAAATAAGATTTTGTCAAGGCCTCGTGCCAAGACACTAGTTTGTCTCATGAGACCTGCCGATGCATCGAGGAGCTATAGCGGGCTCCACCCATCACTTATTAAGTCCAATGCATTCCTCATATGAATAGGTTTAAACATATCATAAACCATAACATAATCGTATCACATAAAACATGCATAAAGGAAACATAACATTTCAACATTTCAATCAAAAGATATCAATACAACACATTGATGTAATAAAAACACTTTCAAAACCATTTTCAATACCAAAATTAAAGAAAATTAAAACTTTGTATTTATATTTCATTTAAAAAAAGTTATGGCTTGTAGAGCAAGCCGAAACTCAAATAATCGTCACGGTGGCGGAGAAGTCATTGTCGCCGCATACGTATGACAAAAACATTCCCTTTTGTCGTTTAATAAAATGATTCATATAAAAAAGATTCATTTTGGATAAACGTAAAAGTCAAAGGGGTTTATACACCGTATAAAAGAAGGTTTTGTATAAAACAAAATTTGCCTGAATGAAAGGAGATTGAGATGAAGTCCCTCAAAAAGATCATTTTTTTAAATAAAATAGATATATTATGTGTATTCACTATAATTACACATAAAGAAAGTAAAAATACAAGATAGGACATAATAATATCATGACATAATTTTAAAGTAGAATATTAACCCAAAGAATGGAAATTGGGTTAAGAAGTTCCCTTACCTCGTGTCCGAATTCACTCGACCGTTCTTTGATCTCCTAAATAATAAACTAGAGTTAATTTATAATTTCTTAATAACATTTTTCAAGTTTATTATTAATTTTACATCACTTATTACCATGTTATGAAAATTATGTAATTATTTATGTTAATAACGGTCGTTTTGACGATCTTAGGTACTTGAGTAAAAAATAAACTTCTTATAATTACACTTTGTTCATGTGTTAATATATCCATTATATCCATAATTATATTCATGATGTATATATCATATAAATCATATATATCCAGTATATACATTCATTTATAATATTACATAACATTTAGAGGTAAGAAATGAAATGCACCGTTCATGGAGACGGTAAGCCGTACGTATGCATGAACGCTACTTTCATTTCTATTTCGTATTTAATGGAAAGAAGTTATAATTATATAAAGGTATAATATAATTACAATATAATATAATGTATAATACCATTTACTCCATCCTTTATACATCCCACATATGGCATTAACGATTCAAATCACTTTGAGGGGGCGGTAGTCCGCACTTCCTAAAATGAAAATATCGCGTTTACCCACAATGGAAACAATAAAGGTATGCCATAAATGAAAAATACAGAACCTTAAGTAAAACATAAACAAATTATATATCATATATAAATATAGTGACATCTTAATGGCCACCTTTTAAGGTGTTATATGAGTGTTGAACAATCATCGTTTCGTGAGGCAGAAATTCGCCATCAACAGAAACAGTATGTTCTTTAACCATTAGATGTAGGTGTGTGTAAGTGTAGCTCAAATACTTATTATAACAAAATACTAGTATATTTATGATACTGGTGTTGTTACAAAAGAAATGGATAAAAAGTTTTTAGGGGGTTGGAGAAGCAAAATAAAACAAAATAACATAAGAGAAGACATTACCTTCGAATCGGGTAACTCTTTTGATTTGAGCCAAAGGCTTCCTTGGGAAGAATTCTGCCAAAAGTGAGGCTTCTAGGAGTAAGGGAGGGAAGTTGGGAGAGTATTTGGGTAGATTTTGGCTGAGCCAAAAGGCTTTGAAAGTGTGATTAAGGTGGTAGTGGTGGGGGCCTTTTATAAGTGGAGAGGAGGGACACTCTTGGAAAGTAATGAAATGTTACTTTATTATACAATGATTTTCGGATTCTAAAGGTACCAAACTTATATAATTCGAGGATAAGGTGATAAGGGTTCGAAATATACTCATACAATAGGCTTTGGACAAGTGTAATGCTTAGATTTTACATTATCCTTCCATTTTATTAAAATCGTTAATTAATGAGGTAATCGCTGCATCATCATGGTGTCATAAATAATTTAATTTATTTAATGTATAAAAATTATAAAAAAAATATCATGATGTAGGAAATCTTTTTATATTTCTAATGAATATTTATAGTCAAAAATATGACTTGTATAACCCCATTTAAAAATTGTTTTAGTAAAAGAACTCATGTTTGTGACATTTTTATTTTAACATTAAATAAAACGTTTTTAATGTCATTTTCCTACCAAAGTGGCTCCATGGGGTCTCCAAGTTGACCCATGTATTTTCTTGGTCGTCCATGACTCATCCAATAGGTTTAGGACAAGTGTCAAGGTCATTTCATATTTTTATTATATCATTTTTTCCTTAAATTTCACTAATTACCTTTAATCGCGATTAATTAAACTTAAAAGTTACTATTCACCAAAAAATTATTTTAATCCCATTAAACCACATTTTACTTCCTAATGACAAACATGTATGTTGGATTTTTGAAAATAAAATCACAGAAGTGGTAATATTTCATTTAAACGAAAAATCAGTTATTTAACTACCACTTAGTGGTTTCACTATTCATCAAAAATTAAAGTTTTTCAGAACAATGCCAAAATTTCACCCTAAGCTATAATTGATATTCAGAATTCAAAAATAATGTATATTTTAAAAAATTACAAACATATAAGTTTCATTAATTAATTTTATAATTAATTCCCGCTGTCACAACAAATAGCGTGTTTTAAGAAACAATATATATCAAAAGATTGACAATTGTTTATATCTAATTTCAAAGTAAAATTAATTATAATGTACACCATTGGATAAAATGGTAAAAATATATTCTAATTATACTTTAAAACCACTAAATAGTATAATTTATCACTATAAATTATTTTGATTAAAAAAGTTGTTTTTAAGTATTTTTCACTATTCATAAAAATTAGAAGTGCTCAGAAAATTACAAAAATTTAAACTTAGGATAACTCTGATATTCCGAATACAAAAATAAAGTCCATTTGGAGAGATAAAATTTATAAAATTTCAAAAAGTAGGTATTACTATTCATAACAGCTACTTTGATTAGTCGCGGTGTGTTAGAACTCGAAGTTGCGTACAATGCAAGCTATTGCATTATTGAATGAGAAGCATATCGTGGAAGCTCGGGGTGTTACATTGAGTAATAAATGGAGTGTCGATTGTAAATTCCTAAAAAATGATTTGGGTCATGGGTGACCTACTCATTATATATAGGCACATGGGTGATCCTTAATTTTACAAAAAATTAATGACTCAGATTGAAAAACGTAATCTGATTTAACGATTGAGATTAAATACTTAGACGATTTAATAAAAAAATTAAAAATCTTAAAGTTCTTTAAGGAGAATTATTTTATCATAGTAAAGGAATGTTCGATGATGATTATTTTATATTTATAACAAAATAAAGGTTTTTAAAAAAAAACAAAGAATATGTAAAACAACATAGAAAAAAAAGTAATGGAAAATTATTAAAACTAAAAGATTAGAAGAATACCTCTAGGAGTAAATATTTACTTTTGGTAAGAAAGTTTTTTCCAGTAACTTGTTCATATTCATTTTTCTAAAAGAAAATAAATCTAATAAAATTTTAAACAAATAGTTTGTCTGCAAAATTTTAGTAATAAATTTTGAGTCTAAAAACGTTTGAAAAAAAAATTGGTTCCAGGAAATTTTAATAAAAAAATTGATTCATAAGTACTAAAATAAAGAATAGAAATAATTTTTTTTTTCAAAAATTAAAAAAGTTTAGAAAACAAAAGTTTTTAGAAAAACAAAACATATTCACTACTCCTTTGAAAATGAGTTCATTAATGTAAGGATATTTATAAACATGAATTAGATATGAAAGATCATTTGATATTGATCATTCCTATCTTCTATTTAATATATTCAAATATATCAAAACTAAGGGTTTTAGTAAAAATATCTGCAAGTTGTTCTTTCATCCTAATGAATTGTAAAATGATATCTTCTCTTTGTGTGTGATCTGAGGGGAAATAATTAAATAAATATAAAAATAAAAAATAGTTTATTAAAAAAATATAATTTTTTTTATTAATAAAATAATTATTTATAAAAATGAATAATTTTATTATGATATATATAAATTATAAATACTAATAAATAGTATATATTAAATATATAGATATATTTCAAATTAAAATTAAAAAAATAAAAAATAAAAAAAAGTAAATTGAGAAAAATATTAAACATTTTATTAAATAAATAATTATTGATAATGTTAATAAATAGTATATATTAAATACATATATATGTATGAATGTATATAAAGATGACTTATATAATAAAAAATATTTATGCTTCACATTAAATAGTAATATATTTAGTGAATAATGGTTTATAATTAAAAATTAATATAAATTGAAAATACAGACTAATTGCATCGAGTAAGAGACATAATTGAATGTAGTTTGATTCTTCAATTTAACATAGATCAAATGTGTGTTATATTGATTTCAAATATATGTAATTAATGCATTTTATATATAATGCACACACAAAAATATTTTTTTTGGAATTTAATCAATTTCTATTATTTCTATTATTTATATTTATTTACTATGTTTTAATATTTTCAATATTTATTTATCTTTATTTCAATATATATCCATATTTTTAATAATTTATATTTAATTAATAAAACTTATCCATTTTTTCAGTATTGTTAAAGTGTACTCAATTTTAATTATTCAATTTCACTATTTTTTAACATGCATGCACTTAAGATTAAATATTCATTAATAATGTTAAAAATACATTTGTAAAAAAGTTTATTAATAAATTTATTTATAAATATATATTTTCTATTTTTATACATTCATATATTTATATTTACAAATAAATAAATATTATTTTTTAAAAATTATTTATATAATTATAAATAAATAATTATATATATTTAAAAAATTATTAAAATGTAATAAATTTATTTAAATAATGAATATATTTACTATATTTATAGTTGTATATATTTATTATATATATATATATAATTATATAAATATATATAATGATATAAATATTATTTAAAAAAAATTATTTATATAATTATATATAAATAATTTTATATTTAAATAATTATGAAATTATAATAAATATATTTAAATAAATAATATATTTACTGTATTTATATTTATGTATATTTATTAAATATATGTAATTATATAAATATATTTACAATTTTTTTATTTATAATTAATATTATAAATCCTTTATCAGCACTTAAGTAATAAGTGCTGATGAAAGTAATATTTATTAATGATTTTTTAGTGCTGATAAAGATAGAGCTTTATTAGAGATAAAAAACATTTGATAAATCTCTATCTTTATCAATGCTTTTTCGGAAGCGCTGATGAAAGCGTCCCGATCTATTTAAATAACCCTAACTAGTCGCGAACTCGTCATGATATCTAAAACTTTCTGCAGAATCCAACCTCTTCTAACACTCCTCCTTAGTGAATTAAAGATTGGATCGAGGCTTGAATCTAGGCTCAAAAAATTTCAAGGGTAAAATATAAGGCTCGAACGATTCAAGGGTCAAATGAATCCAAGGATCGAATGTTTTTCAGCTTTTTGATATCTCTACTTTCACTCAGATGATTCAAAGCTTCAATCCAAGGTATCTTATTTTCTCATCCCCTCCTCACTCATTGATTGCTTGTTTGGAAATATCTATTCGTGTTTTTTTATCATCATTCATTCTTTACCGTTTTCATATCCATGTGTTCAATAATGTTTATTGGGGATGTTTGTTTGAAAGGAGATAGGGTTATCGTTCCTTGCACTCCCCCACCGTCATTGCTTACTGATTCTGTGCAACTCTCCCACCCCAACTCCACTGACTCCTGCTTCATGATATTTTCAACCCCTTAAAAAATTTCATAATTTTAAAATAGAATAAATATCATCCGCACCGTTCCCTCTTTCTTCACAGGTGACCATCGCCACCCTTCTACATATAGACATCACCAAACAAGAAATTATCTTCCTGTTAGACTCGACCATATGGTCTATGGAATGAAAGTCATGTGCATTCCCACCTCACCTAACACATATTAATATAATGATATATATATACATATAATGGAAAATTTATAATATAATTATATTTACATACACATAGAGACCCACACATGTGTTTATAAATACATTTATATTTATGTATGTCAATATATATATATATATATATATATATATATATTTATAATTTTGTATAAAATGTATTTAACATATTGCATATATAAATATGTTAAATATTTAAATATTTATATGTATAAATTTGAAAAAAATACAAATATATAAAAAATATAGATATATATTTATATTATATATTGTATATTTATATATTAACATATATATATATATATATATACACACACACACAAATATATATTTAAATAAATAAATAAATAAATATATATATATATATATATTATACAAATACATTATGATTATATATATATATTATACAAATACAAATATATATTCTACTATATAAATATATATTATACAAATATATTATTCCAATATATTATAAAAATATAATATAAAAATATATTATACAATTATATATTATACAAATATTTTATACAAATATATTACAAAAATTTATATGTATAAAATTAAAAAATACAATTTTTTATATATTTATATATATTATATTTATATTGAAATAAATAAATATTAAAAATTAAAAATTTATATATTATAAAAATATTTTATACAAATATAAATATATATATATATATATTATACAAAAACAAATATATATTATATTAAAAAAATATATAATCTAAAAATATATATTATACAAATAAAGATATATTTTACACAAAAAAATTAATATATATATATATATATTATACAATACACAAATATATATTATAAAAATATATATTACACAAGTATATTAGACATATATATTTTACAAATATATTGTACAAATATATTTCAATAGAGTTCATTCAATGGATGAAATTCATCATTCGATTTTACTTATGAAGATTTATCTCACTTCGAAACTATTTTTGTAAGAGTAGATCATCTCCCATTTAACTTAAAACCTCTTTATCTTCCACAATTACTATTATTTATTTCATTATGACTAAAATATTATCATATGTGCCCAAAATCACCATATAACCCATAATGGCCATGAAAATAAAATTTTCTTATAAAGCCTGGTTTTAATCTACTTGAAAATAATTCTTGTTTTCAACCAATCTAGATAAAATTCTTGAATCAATTTATCAACTAAGAATTTAGAGATGTTTAAAACCTTTATTTTTATTAGGTATATTCTTCTCCTAAAATTATTGAAATTAAATTTTTTTTCTATTTTCAAATATTTGATAAACCTTTAATATTAAATGCAATAATTCTATAGGTTTTTACATCACTTATTCCAAAAAATAGAATGAAGGTTATCAAATTCTATATATGTTGTAATAATTATTAGAAATTATTTTTAGGTATTCATCATTTTAGGTCTACGGGTATTGGTTCCACCCCAAGTAATCTCTGATTACTATCCATATTTATGAAATAACTCCTTATTTATTAAAATGGTTTATCAATACATTTTTATATCTTCAAGTTGATCGAATGATAGTTTAATATTCTTGTTTATCATATTTGGGTTTCTTATTACTCCTTAATTGCCTATATTATATTTTCATTTTTTATGAGATTTAATAGAGACTTTATGGATCATTTTAATAGAGGTAAGAATAGTTTAGTTAGAGGATTTAAAGTATTAAAAGTGAGATTTCTCATATAAACATAGAATTCTTAAAGGCCCCAAAGATTCATATATCATAACACGCCCCTTCCGAGACCCCTTGAATCACATACAATAATGTTTATGCACCCCAAATACATTATTCAATAGGCCATGAGTTAATAACTAGTTCTAATTGTTTAATTCTCACAAATGGGAGGCATTACCCCTTTTAAAGAATACAATACAACATAACTTTCATCCTCATTAGTTTCATCTCCCAAGCATTTATTATTTCAATTTGTTTCTTGAGACTCATCCTCCATCTCTTTTATGTTTCTTATACTACTCTAAGCATTTTTCATCCAATGGATGACTACTACTTAGATTATTTCAAGAAACATAGGTGCATGTCCACAATATATGGAGGATGTGTGTCAAACAATAAAATACAATGATAAATATTTGGGAGATGAGCTGATGAGGATGACAGTTATCTATAACTTTCACCTTTGAATGAATTCAAAGTATAAAACCTACCATAGTGGAGTAATTTTTTTCTTAACTTCAATTACCCATTTTCTTTAAAGCATTCTGAAATTATTTGAAACAATCAAATGTTGGGTTTCCCTTATTAGAATTATCTATAACTTTCACTTTTTATAATGAATATATTATGTGTCTTTATTTATTTATTGTAAAAAATTAATATTTTATGAACCCAATAAGATGGATATGAAAAAAATGGATTCACACTAATCGTTTAACAGGAGAGTATGAAGATAAAGATAAAGATTTCATCAAGTTTTTAATAGAGCATGCATACGACCCTTCTCAAATCCCATGTCTATGTTTATGTTGTTATTATTCAACATATATTAGTTTGGAAGAGTTGTAAGAACTTTAGATTTTCCATAGAATAGATTAGAGCTATAAATGTTGGACTAAACATGGGAAAAAACTGAACATGCACACCGATTAGGATGATACTGTAGTTTATGGATCATTTGATATGTATATCAGTGTAAACGGTGATAGGGATTGCATAGAATAAATGACAATGACAACTGAAGATAACCTTCACGATTCACTACTAAAAAAATGGGCTAGGGAAGCGCCACCTTTTATCAGTGATAAGAAAAAAACACTCATAAAGGAACCCTGTATCAGCACTAAAAAAGTGCTGATAAAGGCTCCCTTTATCAGCGCTAAAATTTTAGCACTTATAAAGGGTACCCTTTATCAGTGCTAAAAAAGTGCTGATAAAACCGTAATACCATATTTTATAAAATCGAGTGCACATTATCCTCTATTTATCACACCCTCAATATCTCACGGTACTGTACCCCTGTGACAACTCGCCTCCCCCCTGATCTTCTCGTTGTCAGACCTCCGCTGCTAGCCCTACTCTTTATCCTCCCCCTCGAACCCCTTCCACGGATCCTCCTCCCCAAAAACCCTACTTCTCCTCCTCTCCGCTTGACCCCACTCCCCACGAACCCAACTCCTCCATTTCTCAACGGTTAACGGCTCCTCCCGTGCACCACCTGCTCTGGCGGTCTCACATTCCCCTCCCGACGTAGCGCATAAGGCTCCCTAAACACTTGACGGTTCTTCTCTCCCTCGATTGTGGGTGTGATCTACTCTAGGTAAATCTCCCACTTCTCCTTTTAGTTTTATTTTTTGTGGATATTTTTTGAAGAGTAATTTTGGTTACTACATGAAATAGTTTTGTGATGGTGTAAAGATCACTAGGTTATTCTTATATAGGGATGTCCATAGATTAATCTGATATACTCCCTTTTAGTGTTAATTTCTTATATGTTTTCCCTTTCATGATACTATGTATGGGGTATTTCTCTCTATGATTATAAGGGTGATGGTTGATTGATGTGGTTGGGATCATGTGGTGTGGTAATTAATATGGTAGTGATGGATGGATTATTGTGCGGTTATGATAGCAATGATATGGATATTTAGGAAGAAAATAAGTGGTTTTATGGATTTTAGAATGTGTTTAGTGGTATTTTATGTCATGAAAATTTAATTGTTATTGGGTGGTGTTATAGTTTCCTTTTGGCATGGAATATGGTTGGAATAAATGAAAATAGTAATGGGTGATGGGTTGGAAATGATAAATGATGGTTTGTTAAATGATTAGTGATAATGATTGGAATAATTATTTTTAATAAATGGTTAAAGATAGAATAATTGTTATTAATGATTAATGAATGGATTATAGTGGGTAGTGATTTAATGATTGGTTTTACATTAAAATGGTTAACAATTGAAATGCATATGGTAATAAAAATTCAAGAAATTATAATATTAAATGAAATGAGAATTTGGTAATGTTTATATGGATGATTATGCGATTTGTTGGGGATTATTTGTGGCATTATAATGGAAGTGGTTATTAGAGGGTGGTAGTAATAAGGCAATGGTTTATGTGGGTGTTTGCAGTGTTAGTTTGGTGTAAACCCTTAGGAAATATTTATGTGTGACTATATACTTATTAGATTTTCTTATTATTTCTTATGCACCACCACTTGAGTCAAGTAACCTGATTGAAATCCATATGGGTACTTTGGTTTTGAGTGTTTTTCTGAATATTTATGTTATAGAGGGAACACATATAGAACCACCCCCTCTTCCCTTCTCCCCCTTCACACTTAGTATGAGTTGTAATGGCTAAAAGTGGGTGTATATATACGACCTATAATGATTTTAGGTTTTGGTGTATATATATTCTTGTTGACATGATTATGTGTATTTGGTGTGGATACATAGTGGGGGTTGTGCATTGTAGGAGGAGAGTATGATGTTTATGTCCTTCATGTTCATGATATCATACTGTGATGATGATGTGATGTGTGGTTGTGATGTGGATATGGTTTTTTATGTGTTTGTGACATGTGTATGTGTTGATATATGGTTATGAGATTATATAGAAGGGGTTGAAGCATAATAAATATTCCATTAGAGTGAGAGAATGACCAAATTAGTGGGGAAGTGGATATGGGGCAATTTATTAATATATATTCTTTTGATACTATGTTACTATACTTGAATGTGATATTGGGTGAGTGATCGTTGGTGAGGTTGGGTGATATATGACCATATATTGGTGTGTATTAGTTTTGTTATTTATTTACTAAGGCATTAATATATTTCATACAAATTTTTATGAGAGGTTTTGGGAAGGATCATACTGAGTATACTTGTATGCTCAACCCTATTTATATAATTATTTTTATAAGTTTTTGAAGATGGATTTGGTGACCAAGATGGAAATTACTATCTTGAGGCTAGGAGTTATCGCTAGAGCCACTAGTGTAGGATTTGTTTTTGATATTTTATTTTAGATACCTTTTTTATGTATGAAATTCACAAGAAATATGGATGGAATTTTATTTTATATTATATGGTGTTGATTGGTGGTTTATCTCTGTTCTTGGGATTTATGAGGGAAACCCTCCCATTTCTTTATTTTATACCCTCAATGCTAGTCTCCAACCTATGTACTATTAGATGTAGGATTCATGAATTACACTTATTTTCACTGCCATTTTATGAGTGGTTCCTAGTGGTGGTGAGTAATGATAGTACGTTATCATAGATTTAGTTGAGAGTTAAGATGGAGTTTGGAATTAGACACTCATGAGGATTGAATGGGATGATAGGTCAATAATATTTGTTAAAATTTTCATATGGAATAATACAGGATACCATGTAACGCCCCGACCCCAGTTACCCAGAGTCGGTGCATTATTACATAATATTGGCATGATCATAAAATATCAAGTCTCGAAAGACCGATTAGTTTAGTAGCCTTGGAATCACTAGAATCATTCATAAAGTTTACATTACATCATAAAGTGAAAAACTACAACAACATCTTGTCTCCATATACCACACTCATATCCCCTCATACTATCCCTACAGGTCATTCATAAAATACTTCTTCACATCCTGGGAAAAATAAAACATAGAAAGGGGTGAGCTCAAATTCCCAGTAAGGATAACAATATAGCAAAAAATTTCATAAATAAGCATAAACATTTAAGGCAATGTATAACTAAAAAAAGACTTTTAAACTTGAACTTCAACATAATAGGGCAGAAATAAAATGAAATAATGCAATTTACTTATTCACATGTGTTGAACTCTCTGGGAATCTAGTTTATTTATTATATTTTGATAATCCCAATTATGATTATTTGTATTTTGTTAATCCCTAGTTGATAAATGGTTAAATACTTATTTGGTAATCTAGATATTTATTTGCTTTAAGTATTGTTCTATTGTTCTATGTTTAAATATTAGTCTTTTAGTTACTGGATGTTTGTACACTCTGACTTAACCTATTATGCCAATAGAATGGTTAAACAAAACTAGCTACCGTTACAGCTTAAAAGTCCACCGTTACAGATAATAGCTACCGTTACAGAACAAGTCCACCGATAGAGTTACAGTTACAAGTTCACCGGTACTCAAGTCTACCGCTATATCGAAGTCGACAGCTACTGATACAGAGCTACCAATATGCTGAATTCTACCGTTACAGAACAGAGTTACCGATACACACAAGTTCACCAATATGTTGAAGCTACTGTTATCAGAAGAAGTCTACCGATATATCAAAGTCTACCGATACAAGTCAGACTTACCGCTACCGATACAAGAAAGTCTACCGCTACTGATGCGATCAAGTCTACAGCTACTGTTACAAATTTACCGCTACCGGTGTGATCAAGCTACCTCTAACGATACATCAAAGCCTACCGATACTACCAATACTCAAAGGTCACCGGTATGCAAGTGTACCAATATGCGGAAGGTTACCGATATACTAAGCTTACCGATATAATAAGGTCACCGTTATGCAAAGCCTACTGATATGCGAAATCCCACCAATACAAGAAAGTCTACTGCTACCAATGCAGTCAAGTCGACCAACAAAAAGGCTACCGTTACACAAGAAGCTACCGATACTCAGACCTACCGAGACACAAGTCTACCGATATCCAAAGCAACCGTTTCAGAGACAGAACCCGACAAGCTTTAATTTATTTATTATTGTTTAACCTAACAAACGGTCATATTAGGTATATTTTAATGCACTAACACTTATTTAATGTGTGTTTGTTGGTTGTCAGGAAACCGTACCTCGTACCTGCAAAAAGAAATCATATCTTTTGCCGGAGCTCGTGCGTTAAATAAGAGCTGCTTTCGAGCTGAAGAAAAGGGCATGTGCTGTGGGAAAAAGTGTTGAACACAAGAACGAATACGCAGAGTGCTGAACCGAGATGGTGTACATGCAAAGAGATGACTGAGATTACAAGAAGAACTCATACACTTCTGCAGACCAGAGAATAACTGATAATGAAAACAAGAACATCACTCAACAGCTTCTTCGACTATCTCTACACCTGGAAGTAAAGGAAACAGACAATACTCTGTTTTCCAGACAAAAACCAGAAGAGGACTCAGAACCAATTTTGATCAAATCCAAAGGAGTCCAGAGCTGCACTGAAATCACTAGAGCCATTTCTAAACTCTAAATCTTTGCCTCTGTGATTTATCTTTTTACATTTTGAGTAGTGTGTGTTATCTGCTGTATTTTACACACACACTGTCTCCTATACTTTAACTGGATGATCTGTAAATCCTCACTCAAACTCTTGCATCTTTTATTTCCCACTGGGATAGTGGTAGAGGTCGTGCGTGACCTGGACAGATGGTTTTCTGTTGTTTTTGTTCCCACGGATAACAGTGGTAGAGGTCTTGGACCTAGACAGTTGCATACTATTGTAATCCTCGATCCAGGGTGTGGATCACTTTTATATAAAGTTTTGAGAGGACTAAGTCTCAGCTTGAAACTGAACCTATTGGTTAAACCTGATGTGCTTATTTGTTTTCAAAGTTATTTTTTATTCCGCTGCAAACTACTTTAAAACTAAAACTGTTTTAAAGTCACTTTGATAATTAAACTTGCAAGTGTTTATATTATTTTTAAATCAGTAAGTTAGTTTAAAAATTTAATCAATTATTCTGATTTGATTAACTAGGAAATAATCAATCCTTTGAGAACCTAACCGAACCTTTATTTTGATATAAATTCACTACAATTTAATTTTGTTTTTTATTTGGGGGATTTTAAGACAAAGTTTTTAAACAGAAATTTTAATTGGAACTCAATTCACCCCCCTCTTGAGTGTCCACTCCGACCAACATTTGGTATCAGAGGAAGAAAAAAATATTTTGTACTCAGTTTTTCAACTGTGATTTTAGTTGTATTTTAAAGTTCTTAAAATTTCTGTTATTTCTAAATTTTTATCTCTTTAAAATCTGTGCTTTAAGTTAGTTATCATGGATAATAGACTTGAAGGTGTTGCTACCAATATACCACCATTTTACAATGGCACTAACTATGCTCAGTGGAAAATCAAGATGAAAATTCATTTAGAGAGCATGGGTTTTGAGATTAGGACTGCTATAGAATCAGAATATAAAATTCCTACTACTATTAGATCTACTTGGAATGAAGCTACTAAGATAGCCTACAACAATAATTGTAAATACATGAATGCTCTGTACTGTGCTTTAGGAGATGAAGAATTTAATAGAATATCTGCTTGTAAAACTACTTATGAAATTTGGGATACCTTAGCTGTTTCTCATGAAGGAACAACTAATGTTAAGGAAATGAGATTGAACACTTATACTATTAAGTATGATAATTTTAAGATGAAGCCTGATGAACCCATTTCTGATATGTATCTCAGGTTTAATGAAATTGTCAACATAATGACTTCTCTGGGAAAGGATCTTCCATCAAAGGAACAGATCATGAGAATTCTGAGATGTCTACCTGAAAGATGGAGAGGAACTTCTGTCTCAATTAGAGAGTTGTGTGATTTTGGTGAACTACTAGTCAAGGAATTAATTGGAAAGCTGATGATGTATGAAGAAGAACTCAAAGTGAACAAAGAAGAAGAAGATGAACCAAGAATGAAGTCTATTGCGTTCAAGACTTCAACTTCAAAGAACAAGGATAAGTAGAATCTCCAAGATATAAATGAAAGTTCAACCTGTGAAGACAGTGAATGTGCTTCTGACAGTGATGCTGAGATGGATCACATTTCCAGAAGGTTTAAGAAGTTCTATAGAAAGAATAAGTTTTTTCAGAAAATCAAATTACAAAAGTAAGTATGATAGCAAGGGACATTGGAAAAAGGATTGGAAAAAATCTGACAAATCAGATGAAGTTGTCTGATATGAGTGCAAAAGAAAAGGACATATAAAAGCGGACTGTACAAAGCTGAAATACAAGAAGAAATATGATTACAAGGATAGTAAGTACAAAAAGGCTATAAAGGCTACTTGGAGCACTTCTGAGGATAGCTCCAGTGAATCTGAAGTCTCTGAGACTGAATCCAGAAATAAGGAAAATATGTGTTTCATGACAAACATATCTAAGGTAACATCTGAAACTCCTGATTTAAATTCATATTATTCTGGAGATGATTCTGACTTAGAAAACATGACAAAATCTAAACTGTTTGAATATTGTGATATGTTATAAGAAACCTATAATGAGCTGAAAGACAAATACAAAGGTTTAAAGAAACAGTATGCTTTAACTGTTAAACATAAATATGATCTTGATATTGAAATAGAAAAGAATTCTCAATTGCTTAAGGAGAATACTGAACTAAAATTATCTAATGAGAAACTTAAGAAAGACTTATAAAAGTTTACAAATGGTAAAGATACTCTTACTCAAATTCTAGGTAAGAAAATAGCACCTAGATACACTACTGGTATAGGATACCAACCTAGACAAAGGAAAATTACCAAAACTAAATTCATTCCTAAATCTGGACAGAATGTAGCTAGTTATGGAACTTCATATGCTTCAACTAGTTATATTCATAGTTACGGATCTAATAATATTTACCTTTAAAAATCTGTTTATTCTAGACATTTTATGAGACCTATTAGACAAATCTGGGTACCTAATGTTTTGTTGGCTAACCTGTCCAGACCCAAGAAAATCTGGGTACCAAAATCATTTCTTGTCTAAATCTGTTTTGTAGGGAACCTGCTTAAAGAGCTCCTGTAGAAAGACCTGGTACTTGGATAGTGGATGTTCAAGACATATGTCAGGAGAATTCTCATGCTTTAAAAGCTTAGTTAGAGTTGATGGAGGGTTTGTCACTTTTGGGGATAATTAAAAAGGGAAAATCATCGGCTTAGGCTAGATTGGTAACACTGACTCAATATTGATTTCCAAAATTTTATTTGTTGATGGACTGAAATATAATTTTTTAAGTATTTCTCAGTTATGTGATGATGATTTTTATGTTAAATTTGAAAATGATTCCTACAATGTTTTTAATTCTAAAAATTCTTTAGTGTTTTCTGCTTTAAGAAATGAAAATGTTTATGCTGTTGATTTAAATTCTTTAGCTAAGCGAAATATTACTTTTCTAAATGCTTTTCATAAAGAGTCTTGGCTTTGGCAAAGAATATTAGGACACTGCAATGTGAATTCACTTAGAAAAATTTCTAGGAAGAACTTAGTTAGATACCTACCCAAACTTGAATTTACAGTAGAAAAAGTTTGTAATCCATGTCAAAAGGGAAAGAAACACAAAGTTTCTTTTAAATCAAAGAAAGAAGTGTCAACTTCTCAACCTCTTGATTTGGTTCACATGGATTTATTTGGACCTTCTAGAGTTTCTAGTTTAAATGGGAAGCACTATGTCTATGTTCTAGTAGATGATTATTCTAGGTATACTTGGGTATATTTTCTAGCTCACAAAAGTGAAGCTTGTTCTTAATTTGTTAAATATTCCAAATCTGTAGAGAATCTTATTGGACTTAAGATCAAAACCTTGAGAAGTGATCATGGTCGTGAGTTTGAAAATCATGAGTTTGAATCCTACTACTCACACAATGGCTATAGTCACAATTTCTCTGCCCCTAGGACACCCCAACAGAATGGTGTAGTAGAAAGAAGGAATAGAACCCTTCAGAAAATTGCTAGGACTATGCTTAATGAGTATGACCTATCTGTTTATTTTTGGGCTAAAGCTGTAAATACAGCTTGTTATGTTATCAATAGAGTCTTGATTAGACCTATTCTTAAGAAGACCCCTTATGAGTTATGGAACCATAGGAAACCTAAGGTTAACTACTTCAATGTTTTTGGCTGCAAAGTCTTTATTCTCAACACCAAAGACAATATTGACAAGTTTTCATCCAAGAGTGATGAAGGAATTTTCCTAGGTTACTCTACTTCTAGTAAATCCTATAGAGTTTTAAATAAAAGAACCAAATGTGTGGAGGAATCTGTTCACATCAAATTTGATGAAACTGATCCACATGAACCTAAGACCTCTCTTGAAAATCTTGAAGATAATCTCTCTGTTTTGAACCTCAATGATAAATACAGTGGACCTGTAATTAAAAAATCCATGTTGACGCTCCATTCCGTCACAGAGTCTAACGACTGAAAAAAAGGAAATACCTTAGTCCAAAGTGATTCATCCTTTGAAGAAACATCAAAAATCGACAAAGGGATGAACAAGGAGAACATTGCCCATAGGTCGCGCAAGTTCCCTCATGGTCGCGCAAGTACACTTACGCGCCCCCTAGTGGTCGTGCAAGTACTTGCGCGACGCCTTATGGTCGTGCAAGTGACTTGCGCGACCTAAGTGATAACCGCCCGGTAACCGCCCAGGGCCTTCTTTTGCCTATAAATAGACCCTGTGGGCCCCCCATTCAGGAGGATCTTTTTCCAGAAACTTGGATTGAAGTTCCCGACGCCCAAGTCTCTTCTCAAAGCTTTCGGAACACTTCTAAGGTAATTTCTTACCTAGAACGGAAGATCTAAAGAGAGGGAGGAAGGCCTAAGTGTTGAAACTCATCAACACTTGCGTGCCTAAATGGCCAGCCCTTAAGGGAACTGGTCACACTTGCGTGCCGCCTTATTCCTTCAATAGAATTTGCGCGTCCCTTTTCTGGAAGAACCTCAAGGGGATTCTAAAGGGTTTAATAAAGAGTCGCTCAAGTATTTCAATTCTGATTGAAAATCGCGCAAGTACACCATGTGTCGCGCAGGTATACTTGCGCGCCCACGCAAGACTTGCGTGCCTTTCAAGACTTGCGCACCCCTACCTTTTTGGGTTCCCATGTTGCCCATTTTACCCCTCTTAAGCCATTTCACCTTTCCTATTCAAGATTCAGTCTTCAAGATACTCTTCAAAGCCATTTATGGTATGATTTATTGATTTTACTTCCTTATTTGAAAGGAATTCGGTGGAATATCTCTCAAAACCTGGTGATTTATACATATTTATGTCACCAAAGATTGAGAGTTCGTTCATTCAACCTCATCCTTTAAGATGAGAGAATCCTTAACCTGGGTCTCCTTTTCAGGAATAATCCCCAGTTATAAATCCTTTAATCTGTGCATCTTCCTCAGGAGTAAGCCCCAAATTCTTAAAGTTCCCAAACATGGTCATCCTCCTCAGGAGTAAGCCCCAAACCTTAATTCCTAACCTGGGTCTCCTTTTCAGGAATAAGACTCAGTTATAATCTTGGGCTTCCTTTTTCAGGAGTAATCCCCAAGTCCCCTAACCTGGGCCTCCTTTTTAGGAGTAAGTCCCAGTCATAATTATGGGCATCCTCTTCAGGAGTGAACCCCAAGTCCCTTAATTTCTCTTAACCAGTCCTAAATTACGTTTGATATGGGGTTCCTTCTCAGGAGTAAAACCCAATTATCAATCCTCTCCTAATTTGGGTTTCCTTTTCAGGAATAAGTCCCAAGTTAGAGTATTCAAATCTCCATAAATCACATATACCTTTATGGACCCTGTTCCTGGATTTTTTCCCTAAAAGTAAATCCTAAACCTTCATCTATCTGGGCAGTCATACATACATAATCCCCAAACAATTTCTTATGATTGCATCTTTCATGGCACAATTGTCTAAATTTTTACCAAATACCTCTTGTTTCTCACACCGAGCATGACTCACGTGAGCTTAGAGTGTAAAAGTAATTATGACATTCTTCTTTGAGCCATCAATCATAAACATCATACTCCATTACTCGAACTACGTGGGTTATGATTCCTTTTCCAAAACAAAGGATACGTAGGTAGCCCATTTATGGGTTCGATCCCAACTTTGAAATAATCCCTGTCCTTCTGAATGACGATAAACTTCAAGTGCCCCACTGAGTGGCTTTAAAACCAGCCTGGTCATCATAATGACCAAGAGAATTTTATATAAATGTTTTGAAGGATACCATTGACCAGGAATCTCTAAATAGATACAGATGATTCTCAATTGATGAAGAACCTCGAATACATATAAAATATTCTCTAAATTTCTTGCATATTTAATCATTGATTGTTAAAACTAAAGGAAATCTCATTTCATACTTGGTAATGTAATATGGATTCACGAACATAACTTAAATCTATAAAGAGAGTCCCGGAGTAGATAATAATTCCCCTAAAAAAGGTGTGATGAGTCCGACCTCCCATCCTCTCGACCAATGCAAATTCCTAAGCCTCATCAGTCCACAAGCTAATGAGCGCCTACCTTTGGAAAGTAGGTCCAAACGGATGTGGAATCATTGGATGTTTCCGGTTCTACGAACAAACCCGCTAGAAACCGATCGGAACGTTTGAATCTCCCGTCCAGGAGGTCATCCCCGAAATCCGTGCGAAACAAAAAATGGTGAACCCGACGTGAATCCTTAACCAAGTTAAAGTGATGTTCTTCTTATTTGTTAGGCCCCTTGGGCCAACAAATCAATCATTGACATGTGCTCATCCAAAAGATGCAGTGGCCAGATTCATCTTGATTATGTCAGTTATATGGAACAGGCACTCTTTTCTCAAGATCTTCTGCAAAATGGATTTTCTTAAATTCACCCCTGTGAATACTACTGCTGTGAACACCTCTACTGTGAGGTCTGCTGCTGTGAAAACCAATGCTGCTACTCCTGCTGGAACGTCGTCCGCTCTGAGGATGACATCACCAACTCAGCATCTTCAACGTTGGGTTTCTAATGCACTGGTTAAGGAGTACCGTCGCAATGGTACTATCCCAACTCTGGAGGCCGCTCGTCAAGCCCTCCAAGTTAACAACTCTACCTGGTCGTCCGGACAACGGCGGCCAGCGATCAAGAAGCAGGCGGTGCTGACTACCGTCTCCAACCGTTTCGGGTCGTTATCCCCGGAACGCAATTTCTATTCACTCCCTTACTCTGAGGAAGTGAATGAGCAGGTCCCGCAGGGCCTTAATTCAAAAAGACAGGAGTCCTTATCGAGGGCTCCCATCAACAATCGCCGCCAGACTCGTGCGGTAGTGCGCCCTCAACATGATGAGGGTACCGACTCCAGGCATTCAGCTCAGGTTCCTCGAACCCGAGCAGGCAAGATGAACCGACAGAGACAGAATCCAGTTAACAATGGGCAGGTAGTCATCCCTTCCATCTCCGGAGAAGTCCACCAACCTAACTTGGTGGCAAATAACGAGCAGGAACAATCACCTGTCCGTTTTAATTCTGCTGTCCAGCAGACTCGTCTGGTAGCATCACGCCAATCCCGCCAGGCAATTCCGGCGGAGTACTATAGGCAGGAACATGCACCTGCTTATGCATCATCAGTTAGTCAGCAGGCTCGCCTGACTACATATGATGGATCTCGTCAACCGCGTTTGGTAAAGTGTAATCAGCAGGCACATACACCTGCTAATACTAATCAAGCCTACCAACAGTCTCACTTGGTAGCGCACGAAGAAGTCAGTCGGAAAGCCCCGACGAAAAACAGGAGGCAGACTCAACTCTCTGCCTCCACACTTGAGTACTGTCAGGATTCACTGACAGGAAAAGGAGGACAAGAGCAGGCACATACACCTACTCCAAGCCCGGAATGGACGTATAACCCCATTCTGGTGGCTGAAGTCACCAAACATATTTTGTCAATGGTGAAAGAGCAGAATCAAATTCCTGCTCATATTCTGGATGCTTTCCAGGATATCATAACAGCTTCAGCATCATCTCAGGGACAGACACATAAATCTATCCCTAGCAGTGGAGTGACACATCAACGATTCACTCCGGAATAGACACACACATCTGTTCCAGTCCAAGAGGGTTATGGGGCATACTCCCCCATATCATATGGACAACCAAGTCAGGCACATACACCTGATTTGAGTGGAGATCGTCAGCCTAACCTGACCATCTTTCCTGATCAGGAACATACACCTGCTCAGAGTAACCACTTTCGTCAACAAGTGGTTTCTAAAGTGAGTAAGAAGGCATCTAAGAAAAAGATCCGCCCAGCACAGTCAGGAGATCAAAATCCAATCTATAACAAGGCCTTGCTCGATGCTGGAGTTCTTGAAGCCCTCAGACATTTATCTGTCGGAATTCAAGATTCTACTCCCTCAGTTCCCAATAACGGGAACATTAATTCTGAAGGTCTTCAACAGACACTTCCTCATGAAGGCTTGCTTCATGAAAGTTCGGTCAATCTTGAAGTTTCTTCTTCAGATGAGAGCCACAGGAACCCTCTGTGTGGTCAGAAGACCAAGGAGCAAGAGATCTCATCTTTTGCTGTAACCCATTATGGTGGTCCTCCCCATGATGATGAACTTCGCTGCGAAAGTCCTCTCCGCAGTAGTGATTCACATTGCCTGGAAAATACTCCAGTGGATAATGTAGTGCCGAGAAAGCCCTCTTATCTTGAGGCACTTGCAAATGCGAAACCAGTCATGTCTGATGCTTTATCTCTAACAAGTGAAATACTTTCTCAATCAGAAGATAGCCCAGGGTGTAGGTCATTCTCCGAACCACCCCTAAGTCATGCATCTTCTAGTTTGATTAATGATCTCTCTACCAATCTTGTTGAATCCGATGAAGCAACAAGGAAACACCAACTCTGGTCAAAACAGGTAGAAGAATCTTCATTTAATGATAAAGAGGAAATGCTGAACATGAGGAAAAAACTGGCAAAAGGTGAAGTACCAGTCATGTTTTGGCCTTTGGCTGACTCCCAGTATGACATTCCAAAGATGTTGACGGATGATGGAATCCATGATGTTCGTCTCAACATATGGAAAACTCTTTGTCAATTAAAGAAGAAGGTATTATCTTATGATGAATATGAAAATCATCTTAAGATAATAGAAGGGCTACAACGTCAGATTGATTTGGCATCTCTATCAGTCTCTCGGTATCCGAAGGCTGAAAAGCAACAGAGAACCCTTCAACGTTCATGCCTTGGCGCACTAAGAAAATTGCGTCAGTTAATTGCCAATGCTCCATCTGGTGTTCATATCAGAGGATGGGGTGTTCACGGAGCACTACATTTCACAGTGCTTTCCAGTCAGTAAAGCCCGCCGAAACTGGTATCATGCAATGTTATTGCCCATGGCCGGCCACAATCAATGGGCTTTGTTCGTAATCAAAATCTTGCTCAAGAACAGGCTTCAACTAGTTCCTCTCAAAATCAAGCATATAGAGAACAAGTTGTTGAATTGATCCTACATCAAGCAGGCGAGAATATTGCACAAGCCTCTCGTTTGGAGCAAACACGTCATCAAATGACAGAAGTTTCGGAAATCATCCAACGGTCTGTTGAACCAGGTGATAAAAGTGGATATAGGTTAATGCATCCAGCTAATTTCCGAACTAAGATTCGCAAGATCAAGAGAGATTTTAAGAAGATCCCAGACATAGCATGTCAAGAGACACCCCAGCTTGTCAGACTGGGGACTTCTCTAACCCAACCCTCAGAGTCAACAAATGGGATTCGAGGAGTTGAGCGGAAGCAGCAGGAACATCCCCCGTCCACCGGACTGGGGACTTTTTCAAATCCTCAATCCCTCCCTCAGAGAAAGTCAGTATTCTCTCGATTAGAGAATAAGCATCAAGAGGAACGAAGAGCCAAGATATCAATAGATTCTCTCCAAGTGACGGTTCTCTAAGAAGTTCCCGAGGGATCAAGTCAACGGAATGCCATGTCTCATCATGGACATGGAAGAAGACAATATCACAGAAATGCTGATAGAAAGGATTCCATGCAATATGCATCCATTAATGTCATCAATGCCGTTGCTGCTGATTCACCAGATGAGGCTCAATCAGAGGGATCAAACGAAGAGGTTCCTGCTCAAGAAGTTGCGCACACAGACCTAAATGAAGAAGGTGTGTGCACACGTAATCAAAGGCTTACCCAAAATCTGGGTATTCCTTCAAGTAACCCACTTCCCCCTCTTCGAAAAGGATCCAATAAGGGGAAAGGAATGAATCAGGTTACTTCTCACCCTTCCTCTGAAGGAAATCAATCGCTCTAATTAGAGCAAAGGTTTTCACAACAGGAGGAAGAAATGAAAGAATTAAGAAGGTTGAATGCAGAACTACTTCAGAGTAGTCTTCTTCTTAAGAATGATGAAGTCCGACAGCCCAAGGAATTTGTTGTAACTACTGAGATGAATCAGGAATATCCTCCTTTATCAGTACACCCTCATAGGTCTAATCCTACGGGTCAAATGCAACAACGGTTGGCAACACTACCATCAGTTGCAGCACCAACCACCACGTCTGTCCAAGATCCATTCATTGCACCTACCCAAAACCAAGTTCAACCTAATGTTTCTCAAAAGTTAATAACTACTATTGAGTCATTAACAGCTCGATTAGAAACTATGGAAGGGAAACGGGCGCAAGTTCAACCTGAAAAGAAAGTTTACCCTGAATGGGTAGATTCAATTTCTCCTCCATCCAGTTTTGGAAACCCTTTTTTCCCTACTTTCAATGGATCAGGCGACCCTGAACAACATTTGACGCATTACGTGTCTTGTTGTGATCCTATGATGGGAACTCCAGAGCAGCAAGAAGCAGTGAAACTCAGATGCTTCGTGCGAACCTTGCAAGGACCAGCTTTTGTCTGGTATACGAACTTGCAATCCCGGTCAATCATCGGATGGGAGGATCTTCGTCAAAAATTCCTTCTTCAGTTCAGCTCAACTTTTCCAAAAACGACAGTTTTCGATCTTACAAACTGCAAGCAAAGGGAGAATGAAAGAGTCTCTGATTTCATTGCTCATTGGAAGGGATTAACGTATTCCCTGAGTTTAGCACTCTCTCAGGAGGAACTGTTGCCAATATGTGTGGAAAATTTGCGTGACGAATTACGCACACCATTGATCCCTGTGAAATACACAGGAGGGTTTCGAGACCTTACTTCAATCGCTCAACAGATTGAAGATTCCCTTATACAGGCTAAGGTTAAATCTCATATAATTCCATCAGCTCCAGGAAGGAGAATGGGTAAAGCGGAAACTGCTACAGTTATGCTTAAACAAGCACCTGTACCTATTTCTACTTCAAAACCTTCATCTTCTCGAAAGGCTCCACCTCCTGAACGCCAACAACAAAGGCTATTTCGTCCAAATGATCAAAGAGATCAATGACGAAAACAATTTGAGGATTTGAAGAGTAAAACATACTCTTTCCGAAATGAGCAAGTTCCTGGTTACTTCATTTCAGCTCTGGAAAATAATTTGGTTCAATTACCAGTGCCCAAGAGGCCAAACAAGGAAGGAGATGAAGACCATCCCAATTATTGTCCCTTTCATCAAATGTTGGGGCATCCCATCCAGGAGTGTTTTGTCTTTAAAGACCTCCTGCAAAAGATGGTCGACTTGGGACAAGTCAAATTGAAGGGTTCTTCAGCTCATGTAGCGTGTATTACCGCTACAGATCCAGAGGAAGGAGGCGAGTGGCAGGAAGTCAAAAGCAAAACTGCGAATAAATATGATGATTGGATGGTCAGAAATACAATCAATCGGACCCATTCCATTTTGCGAACACAATTGAAGAAGCCAATTGTGTCTCCTACAAAAGCTGCAGTAAAGCCTCCATCAAAAGACAAATCCTCAAAAGGGCAGCGCAATTCAAAAAAGAAAGAGGAATCAGAAGAAGATGAGTATGTATCAAAGACTAAATTGTCTTTGACTCTGGATGATTTCATGCCATCTACTTCAAAGCCACAGGCCCCGTCCCACCAAACGGCACAGCCTAAACAGGCTAACCAGGCAGAGTCTTTATCAGACGAAGAGTTAATCTTTGGTTCTATTAATATGATTCAATTAACAGATCCATATTCCAGTCTTGATGAGCCTGAATTCCCTGTATCAAATAAGGGAATCCGAGGAAGTTCTAGAGGTTCAGGATATAGAGGAAGACGTGGATCTTTCCGAAGCCACTACTCTAATTTTACCCCTACTAGCACTGTATATGCAGCAGAAACTCGTGGTAGATCCCTTCAGCGAGCTCAAAAAAAACAAGCAAGTTCTTCTACCAATGGCCAACTCAGTTTTGGCACAGTTATTTTGGAAGACCAATTAAAGGTTCCATCTTCTTTATCTCAGCAAGTAAATGGATCTAATCAGTCTAATCTTCCAAAACCAAGGATGTTGCCAACTTCAATACAAGATGCATCAGCTTTCAAAGCATCTTCTTCCAAGGTACCTGCTAAACTGCATATTCCTATTGGGAAACGCAGACCTCTAGATCAAAAGTATGATATATTGAAACACTTGGCCCAAGTACCAGCCAAGTTATCAATTTTGGATGCTTTGAATCTGTCAAAAGATCTTCGGGAAGCACTCATCGAAGCTTTGTCAAGTCCTCAGGAGTTTGAAGCTGAAATTGCTGCAGCTGAAATCTATCACATAGAGAATAATCCTGCAGAATGCCATGCAGTGATATCTTTTACTGATAAAGATGAAGATGATGTTGTGCATGGGCACATAAAACCTTTGTACTTATCTGGAAAAGTCAATGGTGTATATGTTCGAAGAGCTTTCATTGACAATGGTTCAGGAGTCAACCTCATGCCCATTCGTACACTTCGTCGATTGGGCCTCACAGAATCTGATTTATCTCCTTCTACCATGATGTTACAAGGATATGATAAAAATGAACAAGAACCACTGGGAGAAGTTACACTCAGAACTCAGTTTGGAGATCTTGTATCCAATTCGGATTTCATGATTGTTGATCAAGACTCAGCTTTCAATATCTTGCTTGGAAGACCCTGGCTACATCAGCATGCAGCTATTCCTTCATCATACCATCAATGTCTCAAATACTGTTTCTATGGTCAAGTTGGAACATTGTATGGTGATAAGGCCCCGTTCAAGACATGTGAGTCTCAATACATTGAGTCGGAATTTTATCACATGAAGGGAAGAGAAAAATCTACAATGAAGTAAATTACCAAAGTTAATGCTCCATATGGTTTGGAGAAAATTCCAATAAATCCATTTTCACATGTGAGTACAGATTATGTGTTACCTATCAGTCAAATTGACAAAATAGGACCAAATCAAAATACTCTTATGGAAAGATCCATAATGTCAATTACGACGATCGATCCAGACAACATGGGAAAAATTGGTAACCTACTAAGCAGTGATGAAAGCATAAGTGGTGACGTTTTCATTTCATCTGCTGAAGTCCAACAAGTCTATACTTCGCTAATCAGGCCAGAAGAAGTTATAGCAACACCAGAGGTGAATAATGATGTCGATTCTCAATCCATCATCTCCTCTTTATTTCCCAAAGAAGACCCTTTATCATCAATAGGGTCGGAAATGGAAGCTTCTTCTTCAAAATGTGAAAATTTTGACATCTCTTATGATCATGAGAATTTCATTTTGTCATCTACTTTGCAAGTAGAAACGGAAGAAATAACACGTGATGAAGTGGAAGAGGAAGATCTTAGAGATGCTCCTCCAGCATTTGAAGAGGGTATCTCTACCACTGTGGATGAACTCAGAGAAGTAAATCTGGGTATAGAGAAAGATCCACGCCCCAATTTAATTAGTGCTGCCATGACCCTTGAAGAGCAAGAGATGTATATTTCTTTTCTAAAGAAAAATAAAGATATTTTTTCTTGGAATTATACAGAAATGCCTGGGCTTGATCCTGATGTTGCTACTCATCATTTGGGTTTACCAAAAGAACATCGAGGTTTTAAGCAAGCCGCGAGAAGAACACACCCAACCTATGCTTCCAAAATTGAAGCTGAAGTGGATAAGTTTATCAAAGCCAACTTCGTCAGAGAAGTTCAATATCCTAAGTGGTTGGCTAATATTGTCCCTGTAAAGAAGAAGAACGGACAAATTAGGGTTTGCATCGATTTCAGAGATCTTAATCAGTATTGTCCTAAAGATGATTTCCCAGTTCCGATTACAGAACTCTTAATTGATGCGACGAATGGCTATGAAGTATATTCCAGATATAATCAGATCCGAATGGACCCATAAGATGAGGAATATACAGCCTTCAGAGCTCCTCAAGGTGTGTTTTGTTATCGGGTGATGCCCTTTGGTTTAAAGAATGCAGGTGCAACATATCAACAAACCATGCATCGTATCTTCAAACCTATTTTAGGGAAGTTTTTTGAATGCTATGTAGATGATTTGGTGGTTAAATCCAAACAAAGTTCTAATCACTTGGCTGATTTGGAATTCATATTCCACAAGCTTCGACAACATAATTTGAAGATGAACCCCTTAAAATGTGCTTTTGGGGTAACCTCAGGAAAATTCCTCGGCTTTGTGGTACGCCATCGCGGTATTGAAGTCGATCCTGAGAAGACCAAATCAATCCTTGGTATGTCACCTCCTCAGAATTAGAAAGAATTAAGAGGACTTCAAGGACACTTAGCCTATATTTGGCGTTTCATCGCCAATTTGGCAGGCAAAAGTTTACCCTTTACCAAATTATTGAAGAAAGGAGTCACTTACCAGTGGACTGAAGAATGTCAAGAAGCATTTGATGTTCTCAAGAAATACCTCTTGAGTCCACCAGTACTCATGCCACCTGTTAAGGGTAGACCGCTTATCCTCTATGTGACAGCTCTAGAGCGATCATTGGGTTCCTTTCTCGCTCAAAATAATGATGCTGGGAATGAAAATAGTCTCTACTATCTCAGTAGAACTATGATTGAAGTAGAAACCCGGTATTCAAGTATTGAGAAGTGCTGCCTAGCATTAATCTTTGCAGTTTAGAAACTGAGACACTACCTGAAACATCACGAGGTCCAATTGGTATCTCGTAATAATCCGCTCAAATTCATCCTTAGTCGTCCAATGCTTACAGGACGTCTGGCAAGGTGGGCGGTTATTCTACAGCAGTTCGACATTCAGTATGTGTCTCAAAAGGCAATTAAGGGCCAAGCTCTGGCTGATTTCCTGGCTGAACATCCTTCAGTGGAAGACACGTATTCAGATATTGAACTCCCTGATGAGGAAGTTTTCTCTATTCAAGAGAGTCCTCAAACATGGGAAATGTATTTTGATGGTGCTTCTAGAAGTCCAACAGGGAAGAAAATGGAAAATCCTAAATTCAACAAAGTTGGTTTAGGAATTGTGATCATTTCTCCAGATAAGGCAGTGTTACCTTATTCCTTTTTGTTGTTGGAAGGTGGTACCAATAATGATGCTGAATACCAAGCTCTCATTACAGGCTTGGAGTTAGCGCTTCAAGCACAAGTGAATCACTTAAAGGTGAAAGGTGATTCATACCTGGTAATCAAACAAGTCAATGGGGATTATGCCATCAGAAAAGAAGAATTGATCCCTTTGTATGATTACGTCATAGAGTTAATGGCGGAATTTCCTACGAAACCGACATTTTCTTACGTCCCTCGATCACAGAATTCCCAGGCTGATGCATTGGCTAATATAGCCACAGCTCTAGCAGATCCAGATCGGGATGAGACAACCATCAGTATTGCCCACCTTCGTTCAATTTCACCTTATGTTCAAGTCAGAACAGAGGAAATTAATGAAATTAGTCCCATTCCTGAACCGTATGGTCATACTACAGGATGGATGTCACCTATCCGGGAATACCTTCAAAATGGAACACTTCCATCTGATAGAGCCGAGAAGGAACAAATCCGGAAACGTGTGGTCAATTTTACTCTTTATGATAGCCCAAACCACCTCGAGAAAATTCTCTACAAACGTGGTTTTGATGGAGTTCTCTTCAGATGTATTGATGGTGAAGAGACAATGGCTGTCATAAAAGAAGTACATGCAGGATTCTGTGGTGCCCACCAGTCTGGACATAGACTTTCTGATCAAATTCGAAGGCTTGGATACTTTTGGCCTTCAATGATACAAGATTGTGTTAATTTCACAAAGAAGTGTCATTCATGCCAAGTATATGCCAACTTCATTCATCAACCTCCAGAGTTTCTTCATACAGCTAAATACTCGTGGCCATTTTCCACATGGGGAATGGATATGGTGGGACCTTACCCTTCAGCTACGGCCAAGCAGTTTAAGTACATTCTTACTGCTATTGATTTCTTTTCCAAATGGGAAGAGGTAGTACCTCTCAAAGAAGTCAGTTCTAAATGCATTGTTAGCTTCATCAAGTCTAACATCATTACTAGATTTGGTGTCCCTCATACCATATTGACGGACAATGGCACCAACTTCTGTTCTTCTGAGGTGAAGAAATTGTATCAAGAATACAACATTAAATCCAACCATTCATCTCGATATCATGCGGCAGCCAATGGCCAAATAGAATCTTTTAACAAGACTCTTTCAAATATACTGCAAAAGATGGTGGATAAAGATAAGAGGTCATGGCCTGATAAACTCTTTCATGCTTTATGGGCTTATCGGACTACCACTCGCAACGCAACGCGGTCAACTCCATATTCATTGGTATATGGAACAGAAGCAGTCTTTCCAATTGAAGTTCAATTTCCCTCACTCAGAATAGCCATTTGTGATCAGTTATCTACAGATGAGCAATCCCAAAAGCGGTTGAATGAATTGGAACAGTTAGATGAGAAAAGATTGTGCACTTTGCACCACTTGGAAATCTATCAGAATCGAATAGCACGAGCTTTTAACAAAAAAGTTCGTATTCGTTCATTCATTCAGGGGGAATTGGTATTGGTTCTCAGAACACCAATGATACCAGGAAAGAAGCCTCCCAAGCTTGAACCAAAATGGGAAGGACCTTATTCAATACATAAGGTCTACTCCAATGGAGCTTATTCATTAATCTCAATGGATGGAAAACTCATCACGACTCCAACCAATGCCAGATTTCTGAAGAAATATTTTGTATAAACACAAAATATGGTCCCCAGAACCAAGACTCTTACAATTGGTTTATACAGTAATGGTCCAGTATGACCTTAAACTGCAACTTCGTCCAACATGACGTTAAACTGTAGGAAAGACCCTTACGTCCGAAAAGACGTTAAACTAAATAAGCACTTAAAAGTCCAGTATGACTTTAAACGGCATCATCATCCACGGTCTATGAATATTACCTTAAACTATTTGCACTTTCATCCAACATGACGTTAAACTGTAGAAAAGAACTTGTCCCCGCAACATGACATTAAACTGTGCAGCACCAGTTCGTCCTTGCTATATGACGTTAAACTATACAGCAATGGTCCAGTATGACCTTAAACTGCAACTTCGTCCCACACGACATTAAACTGTGAAAAAGTTCCCTAAACCGTCCAACATGACCTTAAACTGCATCATCCCTGGTCCATGTATATGACCATAAACTATTTGCAAATCCCTTATGTCCAGCAAGACGTTAAACTGTGACGTCCTTACTACATGACGCTAAACTGTATAAAAGTACCTCACGTCCGGAAAGATGTTAAACTATATAATCATCAAAGGTACAACATGACATTAAACTACACCATCCACGGTCTATGCATATGACCTTAAACTATTTGCACTTTCGTCCAACATGACGTTAAAATGTAGAAAAGAACTTGTCCCCGCAACATGACATTAAAATGTGCAGCACCAGTTCGTCCTTGCTATATGACGTTAAACTATACAGCAATGGTCCAGTATGACCTTAAAATGCAACTTCGTCCCACACGACATTAAACTGTGAAAAAGTTCCCTAAACCGTCCAGCATGACCTTAAACTGCATCATCCCTGGTCCATGTATATGACCATAAACTATTTGCAAATCCCTTATGTCCAGCAAGACGTTAAACTGTGACGTCCTAACTACATGACGCTAAACTGTATAAAAGTCCCTCACGTCCGGAAAGACGTTAAACTATATAATCATCAAAGGTCCAACATGACATTAAACTGCACCATCCACGGTCCATGCATATGACCTTAAACTATTCGCACTTTCGTCCAACATGACATAAATGGTGTGTTATTTTGTCCTTACTGCATGACATTAAACTGCACAGTCCCCCTTTCGTCCAATATGACGTTAAACTATTTTATCCCCATCGTCCTAACTACATGACGCTAAACTGTACAGAAAATCCTTGATATGTCCTACATGACATTAAACTGTATTTTGTCCCTGCTACATGACACTAAACTGTGCAGCACCAATAGTCCTAACTGCAAGACTTTAAACTGCATAGTCCCTTTATATGTCCTACATGACATTAAACTGTGCATCGTTAAGGTTATTGTTACCTCTTGTTTCTTACACCGAGTATGACTCACATGAGCTTAGAGCGAACATCAACCATAACACTCCCTTTGGGCCACTAACCATGTGTAAGTCCCAACAACATTTTAATTAGATCGTTGTCCCCAAGAACAACTTGATCATTAATTCATTCTTTAATTGAACTACACGGACTTTGATCCTTGCCCTCCAGGCTGGGTATGTAGGCAGTCTCCCAGGGTTCAAGCCCAAAAACAATCTCTTCACATTGGTTCACCACCATCTCATATGATGTTGATTTGTGAAACCGCCCCTAGAATCAATATTTTTACATTGATTCACTTTCGTCCTTATTATACGACGTTAAACTATACAACACTTTTGTCCGGTACGACAATAAACTGCAATATTCTTTGATTTCCTCACTTGAGAGAGAATTATTATTGACATTGATTTTTTTTTCAATCATGTTTCATTTCAAAAAGACTACATGCATACATGGTAATGCCTAAATTTTTTATCTCAGGTTAAACCATCATTGCACTAAAGTCCCCTTTCACCCTTCACATGTACAAACCAAATTTGTACAAAGGGAATTTCAAGAACTACGTGGGCTTGATTCCCATCCTTATGGGATATGTAGGAACGTTCGAGTATCCCTCGAATCCAGCCCCAAGTCTTTTGGGCCTAACCCCAAATTTCACTTTCAGTCCCTTAGCTGAAAAGTACTCATGAAAACACACACTGTGTATTCATTATTATGGTCCGAATTCTATGACCCTAAACTAAGATTTCTCATACTTTCGTCCTGCACGACGTTAAACTGCATTTCAAGAACTACGTATGGCTTGATTCTCATTCTTATGAGATACGTAGTGAAGTCCAAGTTTCAATTCAGGACCCAGCCACAACATGATTATGGTTATCATTGACCTATGTATCTCTATATACATTGGACAATACCCATCTTTATGTGTTATAATCCTAACCTTAAATATTTTCAGATCTTCATAACCCTTTTCATGACTTCTAATCACAAAAATGTCAAACTTCTGAGAATTCTTTTGCCTAACTATGCAGCACGTGCCCATAGGTGGCCTTGCATAAACAGTCCACATAACAGACTTGTCAGCCGAGAGATGCTATTTATTTGACCATGCAGCCAATGCCCTTAGGTGGCCCTACATATTTCAACCCCCTAACGGGTTTTGTTAAATAATAGTAACTTCATTCTTGGGAAGAATGCCTCTTTTGTCCTTATTTGTCTTAAACAACAGTATGTAGGGATCCACAAAAAATATCTATCCTTAACATATTTGTCCCATATCCTTTTTCATGATCTGAAAGTATTCAAGTCTATGGTTTATTCTTCTTCCCTACATTTGGGTCAGACCTTCGTAGGAGTGATATTCATCCAGTTCTTCGATATTCTTGTTCGGAAATATCTTCTCCATATTCAAGTACCTCTTTCCATACAACAAACTCTATACTTTAGAAAATTTGAATCTCCATAAACTTTCACTGGATTTTAGCACTAGGAAAGTAAATTTTTGGGAGTTGTTTTGCCTGACTATGCAGCACGTTCCCATAGGTGGCCTTGCATAAACAGTCCACATAACAGACTTGTCAGCCGAAAGATGCTATTTATTTAACCATGCAGCCAATGCCCTTAGGTGGCCCTGCATATTTCAACCCCCTAACGGGTTTTGTTAAATAATAGTAACTTCATTCTTGGAAACTACTTCTTCTAATGCCTTTTAGCACTTTTTCATATCGTTCCTCAGATTCAAATATTCTTAAGTCATAGTTTACATATTTTTTCTCATACTTGAGTATGGTAATATGTTTTCAGATAAATTGTCAAGGAATTGAATCAATTTTAATCCATTTTGGTCAAAGCTATTTCGACCTTAAACATTAGCCCCTTTATGTCCGACATGCATGAATTTAAATTGCCAGATTTCTTGTTTTTCTTTTCACCTCAGAGTCAAATCCTCTTTTCTCTCCGGATCCAACTCTGAGGGGGGGCTTTTGTTGACGCTCCATTCCGTCACAGAGTCTAACGACTGAAAAAAGGAAATACCTTAGTCCAAAGTGATTCATCCTTTAAAGAAACATCAAAAATCGACAAAGGGATGAACAAGGAGAACATTTCCCATAGGTCGCGCAAGTTCCCTCATGGTCGTGCAAGTACACTTGTGCGCCGCCTAGTGGTCGTGCAAGTACTTGCGCGACGCCTTATGGTCGTGCAAGTGACTTGCGCGACCTAAGTGATAACCGCCCGGTAACCTCCCAGGGCATTCTTTTGCCTATAAATAGACCCTGTGGGCCCCCCATTCGGGAGGATCTTTTTCCAGAAACTCGGATTGAAGCTCCCGACGCCCAAGTCTCTTCTCAAAGCTTCCGGAACACTTCTAAGGTAATTTCTTACCTAGAACGGAAGATCTAAAGAGAGGGAGGAATGCCTAAGTGTTGAAACTCATCAACACTTGCGCGCCTGAATGGCCATCCCTTAAGGGAACTGGTCACACTTGCGCGCCGCCTTATTCCTTCAATAGAATTTGTGCGTCCCTTTTCTGGAAGAACCTCAAGGGGATTCTAAAGGGTTTAATAAAGAGTCGCTCAAGTATTTCAATTCTGATTGAAAATCACGCAAGTACACCATGTGCCACGCAGGTATACTTGCGTGCCCACACAAGACTTGCGCGCCTTTCAAGACTTGCGCGCCCCTACCTTTTTGGGTGCCCATCTTGCCCATTTTACCCCTCTTAAGCCATTTCACCTTTCCTATTTAATATTCAGTCTTCAAGATACTCTTCAAAGCCATTTATGGCATGATTTATTTATTTGAATTCCTTATTTGAAAGGAATTCGGTGGAATATCTCTCAAAACCTGGTGATTTATACATCTTTATGTCACCAAAGATTGAGAGTTCGTTCATTCAACCTCATCCTTTAAGATGAGAGAATCCTTAACCTGGGTCTCCTTTTCAGGAATAATCCCCAGTTATAAATCCTTTAATCTGGTCATCTTCCTCAAGAGTAAGCCCCAAATTTTTAAAGTTCCCAAACATGGGCATCCTCCTCAGGAGTAAGCCACAAACCTTAATTCCTAACCTGGGTCTCCTTTTCAGGAATAAGACTCAGTTATAATCTTGGGATTCCTTTTCAGGAGTAAGCCCCAAGTCCCCTAACCTGGGCCTCCTTTTTAGGAGTAAGTCCCAGTCATAATTATGGGCATCCTCTTCAGGAGTGAACCCCAAGTCCCTTAATTTCTCTTAACCAGTCCTAAATTATGTTTGATATGGGGTTCCTTCTTAGGAGTAAAACCCAATTATCAATCCTCTCCTAATTTGGGTTTCCTTTTCAGGAATAAGTCCCAAGTTAGAGTATTCAAATCTCCATAAAGCACATATACCTTTATGGACCCTGTTCCTGGATTTTTTCCCTAAAAGTAAATCCTAAACCTTCATCTATCTGGGCAGTCATACATACATAAGCCCCAAACAATTTCTTATGATTTCATATTTCATGGCACAATTGTATAAATTTTTACCAAATACCTCTTGTTTCTCACACCGAGCATGACTCACGTGAGCTTAGAGTGTAAAAGTAATTATGACATTCTTCTTTGAGCCATCAATCATAAACATCATACTCCATTACTCTAACTACGTGGGTTCTGATTCCTTTTCCAAAACAAAGGATACGTAGGTAGCCCATTTATGGGTTCGATCCCAACTTTGAAATAATCCCTGTCCTTCTGAATGACGATAAACTTCAAGTGCCCCACTGAGTGGCTTTAAAACCAGCCTGGTCATCATAATGACCAAGAGACTTTTATATAAATGTTTTGAAGGATACCATTGACCAAGAATCTCTAAATAGATACAGATGATTCTCTATTGATGAAGAACCTCGAATACATATAAAAGATTCTCTAAATTTCTTGCATATTTAATCATTGATTGTTAAAACTAAAGGAAATCTCATTTTATACTTGGTAATGTAATAAGGATTCACGAACATAACTTAAATCTATAAAGAGAGTCCCGGAGTAGACAATAATTCCCCTCAAAAAGGTGTGATGAGTCCGACCTCCCATCCTCTCGACCAATGCAAATTCCTAAGCCTCATCAGTCCACAAGCTAATGAGCGCCTACCTTTGGAAAGTAGGTCCAAACGGATGTGGAATCATTGGATGTTTCCGGTTCTATGAACAAACCCTCTAGAAACCGATTGGAACGTTTGAATCTCCCGTCCAAGAGGTCATCCCCGAAATCCGTGCGAAACAATCCAGTTCTGGAAATTTCCCAGAACCTGGTTCTGTTGAATCTCAACCTGTAAATGAATCTGAAATCTCTAGCCCTACCTTTTCTAGACCAACTAGAATTATAAAAAACCACCCTTTAGATGCTGTTGTAAGTAATTTAGATAGAGGAACACAGACTAGAGCTTCTCTAAGAAATCAGGTTGAACATCAAGCTTTTCTTTCACAGTTAGAACCTAAAAATGTAAATGATGCTATCAATGATGAATTTTGGGTAATGGCTATGCAAGAAGAACTAAATCAATTTGAAAGAAACAAAGTCTTGAAATTAGTAGAAAGACCTAAGAACACTATAACCATAGGCACAAAATGGGTGTTCAGAAACAAAGTTGATGAATCTAGAAACATCATTAGAAACAAAGCTAGGCTAGTTGCACAAGGTTACAATCAAGAAGAAGGAATTGACTATGAGAAAACCTTTGCACCTATAGCTAGATTAGAGGTTATTAGGATCTTACTTGCCTATGCCTCACATCTGAATTTCAAGTTATATCAAATGGATGTGAAAAGTGCTTTTCTAAATGGTTTTATTGTTGAAGATGTTTTTGTAGAACAACCACCTGGTTTTTCAAATCCTCATTTTCAAAATCATGTTTTTAAACTTTCTAAAGCTTTATATGGTTTAAAACAAGCTCCAAGAGCTTGGTATGAAAGACTTACGAATTTTCTTATTTCAAAAGGATTTTCAAAAGGAATTGCTGATCCCACTTTTTTTATAAAAAGAATTTCAAAAGATGTTTTAATAGTACAAATCTATGTTGATGATATTATTTTTGGATCTTCTAAAAATTCTTTATGTACTGATTTTTCAAAGGTTATGCAAAATGAGTTTGAAATGAGCTTAATGGGAGAGCTTAAGTACTTTCTTGGATTTCAAATCTTTCAAACTAAAGATGGTATTATTTTTAATCAAAGTAAATATACTAAGGATTTATTAAAACGTTTTGGTTTGGATAGTATTAAGGAAAGTGATACACCTATGAGTACTACCTGTAAATTGGATATTGATGAAACTGGTAAATCAGTTGATCAAACTAATTATAGAGGTATGATTGGGAGTTTACTTTATCTTACTGCTAGTAGACCTGGTATTATGTTTAGTGTATGTATGTGTGCAATATTTCAAACTAACCCTAAAGAGTCACACTTACTTGCTGTTAAAAGGAATTACAAATATCTTAAAAATACTGCTAATTTGGGACTGTTTTACCCAAAAGAACAATCATTTGATTTAATAAGTTACTCAGATGATGACTTTGCTGGATGCAAGTTAGATAGAAAAATCACTTTTGGAACATGTCATTTACTTGGAAAGTCCCTAGTATCATGGTGTAGTAAGAAACAGAACTCAGTTGCATTGTCTACTGCTGAAGCAGAATATATAGCTGCTGGTAGTTGTTGTGCATAGATTCTGTGGATGAAACACACTTTACTGGACTATGGATTTGATTTTAAACATGTTCCAATTAACTGTGACAACACTAGTGTGATTAACATCTCTAAGAATCCTGTGTCTCACTCTAGAACGAAACACATTGATGTTAGACACCACTTTTTAAGGGATCATTATCAAAGAGGTAATATAACACTTGAATTTATAGGTATTGAACTTCAATTAGCTGATATTTTCACTAAGCCTTTAAGTTCAGAAAGATTAAGTTTAATTAGACACGAATTAGGAATGACAACTTTTTCTTAAACCGTTAGAGAATCCTCACCATTAGAGAATCCTCACTGTTAGAGAATCCTCACCGTTAGAGAATCCTCACCGTTAGAGAATCCTCACCGTTAGAGAATCCTCACCCTTAGAGAATACCCACCATTAGAGAATCCTCACCGTTAGAAGACCTCACCGTTAGAAGACTTTACCGGTACATATCGTGCTATTTTAAACTTCTTTAAATCCAAGACATCAATTTTTTATGATTTATTTTATTTGTGAATCCTAAATGATATTAAAATCGATACTATATTTCAATCAATCTCACCTCGAACTCGTCTGTTCGAATCCCTCCAACCTAACCCTCTCAAGCCGCAAAAACCTAAACCTCGAATCCGTTATGGCCCATGTCAAGAGACCCCAGGTTACAGATGGGAGTGATGAGCTGCAAGCGAAAAGACAGAAAGTAACAAATGCTAGTACCAGTGGAATTGGAAGTGGAAGTATAGCTCGAAGAAATCCAATAAACCCGCATCTCTCAAAGAGAGAGATTGTCGTTGAGAAAGAGGTGTGCGCAGAATGGCTCATGGAGAGAAAGTCCTTGGTTCTTAAAGTTTTAGAAGAACAAGGTTGGACTGAGTGCTTCGCGAACAACAATGGACCTTATTGTCCAGGACTGGTGAAATAGTTCTACGAATTCGTTCATTTTGAAAAGTCTGAAGAAGAAAACAGAATGATATCTTTGGTAAATGGTCAGGAAGTATCCTTTACTTCAGTGGAATGGCCTAGGAACTTAAGAGTTCCACATGAATGAGATTATGCGTTCTACTCAAAGTTTGTACCTTCGACCAGTGATTTGTTTCAATATGAAGATGCTTTGCTGGAGCTTACAGGGAATGAGACCCCTAGAAAGGTGATTGCTGCAGAGATGGCAGGAGAAGATAAGCTGTTGTTTAAATTTATCCAGCATGTTGTTAGTCCTAGAAGAGGAGATTTTGCTACTTTGAGATTCCAAGACATATATTTGTTATATTTGCTGAAGCACAGTGTGAGAATCAATCTATGTAGACTGATTATGGTTCAAATGGAAGATATGACTAGACCGAAGTCCAAATCAAATGCACTGTTTTTCTCAAAGCTAATTTCTGTGATGCTAAAAGTGAAAGAGGTAGCTGGACTTCAGGATGAGCTGGTAGTGGTTAAGGACAACTTCTGTATTACAAGAACTGTTTGTAAATACATGAAAGTCAGTTGGAATCCTTGGAAGAAATCATGGGTGAATGATGATGGAAAAATCTATGACAAGTATACTCCTGTGGATCATCCTTCTAGACCAAAGGATGTGAGGGATCCTGGTCTTGGACCAGATGAGCCAGAATCGGTCTACAGTGATGAAGCTGAAGCTGAGGAGGAAGCGACATCAGTAGAGGAAGGAGGAGACCCAGACTTACCCCCTAGTCCTGTGCATCGAGTTATTTCTTATGGAGCAGCTAGCCCTCCAAAAGAACTACCAAAGTTGGAAACTATCTTGAAGGAAAATGATACAGAGACTACATAAGAAGGAGAAGAAGCATGCCAGTATATTGTCAAGGACACCTCTGAGGAGGATGAGGCAACCGAATCTAATCATGATGTTAATGGAGAAAAGGAGGCTGATGGTGAAGCAGGTGATGAGGAAAATGTTGAAAAAGAGCTCAGTTTGAGTCCTCTAATAGTTAGTACAGTCATGAAAGTACCTGATCATGAAGAAGTAGCAGCAGCACCTGTTGATGAGAGAGTCATTAATGACTCATAACAAATGGATATTGAATCTGCTGCAATTGTAGAGGAAATTGCAGAATTACCTCAGGAAGAACAGTTGGAAGAGATACCTCAGGAGAATGTTCCAAGTGAGGAGGAGAATCTTGGCTCAGTATCAGTGCTATATGACATTGAAGGTTGGACATCAGATCCAGGATATATGATTCTTGGACTTTCTTATGGAGATTCAGATGAGGAAAATCAACCCCAAAAGGAATCAGTTACCTTACCCACTGTGGCTGAAAATGTGGCAACCAAGGAGGACCTTGAGTCCTTAAAAGCTGAATTGAAAGAAGCAATAAGGGAATCAGTGGCAGATATGAAGAAAAGTATGGTTAAAGAGATGAAAAGCGTGGAGGAATCCCTTGAGTTATCCATTGGATATGGTGTATCCAGTCCTGTGAAAGAAATGATGGTTGAACTTAAAGTGTTCCACACTCAGATTGAGAGTTGGACAGGAGCTGTAGTTGCCTTGAGAAAATCGATTTCTTCTCTAACTACCATGCATAGCTCTCAAACTCAAGTAAACTTTGACATTCGATATATCAAAGAAGTGGTCAAGCAATTTGTGGAAGTTTTTGAGGCCTTTAAGAAGTCAGTCAAAGAACATATGAACATTCAGGATGAACTTGTTCAGAAGGTAGTTAGTAGTCTGACTCAATCCTTCAAGGAGACAGTGGCCTTCTCAATGAAACCTCTTCCCTCATCTAACTCCAGTGTGAACCTTAACCAGATCCGCACTATTATTCAGGAAAAATTTTCTAAGGCCAGTCCTAGTGGTGCATCAGATACTCAGATTCTTTCTACCACTAGGGAAGTTAGTAGTTTTGTTCATGATCACCTAAGGGCAGCTACTGCTTCTCAAGAAGCAATCAAGAATAAGGCGGATTCCTATTTTGAAAAGGTTTATACCAAGAATCATCTGACCAACCATTTCAAACTTTTACTGGAAAATATGAAGTTACCTCCAGTAACCCAAGCCTTCAGAGAATAGGTTAGTAATCTTAGGGAGCTTACTCCTGCTTTGGATAAATTCATTGAAAATAGAGATGATTTTTATCTGCAATAGAGAGAGGAGTAAGAATTATAATGGATTTCAAGAATCTGCTACTACCATTCTTGCATGTGGATACGAGACCTATAATTGTACCTCCTTCCCTTCATGCTTCTGCCTCTGGGAGTACTCCTCAATTGACTCCAGTTCAAGTCATCAGGAGATTGACACCGATGATCACTCAGAGGAGCACAGATTTCAGATCCGGTACAGTTTCTGTAGCTGAACCACCAGTTGTCCCTTCAGATATTCCGAAACCCTCTGCTGACCCTGCACCTGAAACCTCTGCTGATCCTAAGGGAAAGACACCTGTTCCAGAGGAGGATTGAGTGGTTCTAGATCTCTTTGATAGGATTCACTCGTATTTTTTTGTTCTGATTTTATCAGTACCTTTTGTATATTAATGAAATTCCTCTTCATTCTCTACTTTACTAACTTTCTATTACTTTGTCATTTATTCTCTGCTAATCTTTATCTTTTCTCTGCTACCCTTCTTTTTGTTAATCACAAAGGGGGAGAAAATGAGAAAATGGGGAAATGAGAAAATGAGAGAAAATAAGAAATGAGACCTAAGAGTTAACAAAGGGGGAGAAACACACAAAGGGGAAATGAGAAACTGAGACTTTAGAAAATAAGAAATGAGAAAATGAGAGAAAATAAGAAATGAGACCTAAGAGTTAACAAAGGGGGAGAAACACACAAAGGGGAAATGAGAAACTGAGACTTGAGAAAATAAGACTTAAGAGAGAATCTTTCAGTACAATTGAAAGGGGGAGGAGTATGAAAGTTTTGTTCTGAACAAAATAAAAGAACCTTTTCTTCTGATACTATTTCAATTCTCTTGGCATAAGTTGTGATTATCAAAAAGGGGGAGATTGTTGAACTCTCTATGAATCTAGTTGATTTATTATATTTTGATAATCCCAATTATGATTATTTGTATTTTGTTAATCCCTAGTTGATAAATGGTTAAATAATTATTTGGGAATCTAGATATTTATTTGCTTTAAGTATTATTATATTGTTCTATGTTTAAATATTAGTCTTTAGGTTACTGGATGTTTTTACACTCTGACTTAACCTATTCTACCAATAGAATGGTTAAATAGAACTAGCTACTGTTACAGCTTAAAAGTCCACCGTTACAGATAATAACTACCATTACAGAACAAGTCCACCGATAGAGTTACAGTTACAAGCTCACCGATACTCAAGTCTACCGCTATATCGAAATCGACAGCTACTGATACAGAGCTACCGATATGCTGAAGTCTACCGTTACAGAATAGAGTTACCGATACACACAAGTCCACCAATATGTTGAAGCTACTGTTATTAGAGGAAGTCTACCGATATATCAAAGTCTACCGATACAAGGCAGACTTACCGCTACCGATACAAGAAAGTCTACTGCTACTGATGCGATCAAGTATACAGCTACTGTTACAAATCTACTGCTACCGGTGTGATCAAGCTACCGCTAACGATACATCAAAGCCTACCGATACTACCGATACTCGAAGGTCACCAGTATGAAAGTCTACCGATACGCAGAAGGTTACCGATATACTAAGCTTACCGATATAAGAAGGTCACCGTTATGCAAAGCCTACCGATATGCAAAAGCCTACCAATGCAAGAAAGTCTACCGCTACCAATGAAATCAAGTCGACCGACAGAAAGGCTACTGTTACACAAGAAGCTACCGATACTCAGACCTATCGAGACACAAGTCTACCGATATCTAGAGCAACCGTTTCAGAGACAGAACCCGATAAGCTTTAATTTCTTTATTATTGTTTAACCTAACCAATAGTCATATTAGGTATATTTTAATGCACTAACACTTATTTAATGTGTGTTTGTTGGTTGTCAGGAAACCATACCTCGTACCTGCAAAAAGAAATCATATCTTTTGCTGGAGCTCATGCGTTAAATAAGAGCTGCTTTCGAGCTAAAGAAAAGGGCATGTGCTACGGGAAAAAGTGTTGAACACAAGAACGAATACGCAGAGTGCTGAACCGAGCTAGTGTACATGCAAAGAGATGACTGAGCTTACAAGAAGAACTCATACACTTTTGCATACCAAAGAAGAACTGAGAATGAAAACAAGAACATCACTCAACAGCTTCTTCGACTATCTCTACACCTGGAAGTAAAGGAAACAGACGATACTCTGTTTTCCAGACAAAAACCAGAAGAGGACTCAGAACCAGTTCTGATCAAATCCAAAGGAGTCCAAAGTTGCACTGCAATCACTAGAGCCATTTCTAAACTCTAAATCTTTGCCTCTGTGATTTATCTTTTTACATTTTGAGCAGTGTGTGTTATCTGCTGTATTTTACACACACATTGTCTCTTGTACTTTAACTGGAGGATCTGTAAATCCTCACTCAAACTCTTGCTTCTTTTATTTCCCACTGGGATAGTGGTAGAGGTCATGCATGACCTGGAAAACTGGTTTGCTGTTGTTTTTGTTCCCACGGATAACAGTGGTAGAGGTCTTGGACCTGGACAGTTGCATACTGTTGTAATCCCCGATCCAGGGTGTGGATCACTTTTATATAAAGTTTTGAGAGGACTAAGTCTTAGCTTGAGACTGAACCTCTTGGTTAAACCTGCTGTGCTTATTGGTTTTCAAAGTTATTTTTTATTCCGCTGCAAACTACTTTAAAACCAAAACTGTTTTAAAGTCACTTTGATAATTAAACTCACAAGTGTTTATATTAGTTTTAAATCAGAAAGTTAGTTTCAAAAGTTAATCAATTCTTCTGATTTGATTAACTAGGAAATAATCAATCCTTTGAGAACCTAACTGAACCTTTATTTTGATATAAATTCACTACAGTTTAATTCTGTTTTTTATTTGGGGGATTTTAAGACAAAGTTTTTAAACAGAAATTTTAATTGGAACTCAATTCACCCCCTCTTGAGTGTCCACTCCAACCAACAACATGGATATTCTACTAGTCTAATAATCACATGCAATATCAATAACCACTTTCATAATGATGGAATGCATAATTCCAGACTATCATAACCACATAGTCAAGGCCTTGTTCCAACACTACAAATAAGATTTTTTCAAGGCCTTGTGTTAGGACACTAGTTTGTCTCATGATACCTACCGATGCATCGAGGAGCTATAGCAGGCTCCACCTGTCACTTATTAAGTCCAATGCATTCCTCATATGAATAGGTTTAAACATAACATAAACATTCGTATTAAAACTAGAATATGAAATATCAATACTTTCTTCATAAACCATGAATGGTATCAAAATAACACATCCACAGTCAATCATATCACAAAACCTTCAATAAAATATGGAAGTTTTTTATCATAATAAATCAAATTCAAATAAACTTAAAATCCATCAAAGGATGTTGACATAGATGAAATCAAAACTATTTGAGAGAAATATCTCTTTTTTTTAAATCATTTCAAAGTCAAATAATTATAAAATAAAACATTTACATTGAAAATATCTTTATTATCTTGTAAGTTAATCTTTGAATATTTTATAACAGTGGAAAATATCCGCACCTGCTGTATAATTTAAAAAGAGACATTCTTACCTTAATTCTGTCGAAAAGGTTAAAAACGGCCTTGTTTGGAAAACAACAGAAAGATTCATTTATAAACTTATTATAACAAGTCAAAAAAGGGTATAAATGACTTTAACCTATAGTCTGTAAAATAGTAAGAATGGTTTGAAATACATTTTTAAGAAACATGGATGTGGATGATAAAGAGGTCCTTGAAGATAATTACGTACAAACAACCTCAGATAATGAAAAGATTGTGAAATAAACCCTTACCTTGTACTTTTCCTTGGTTGAGGGTAGGTTAACCTCCTGTATAATGGTGAAATAATTTTTATTAAATTATACAAGAATCATATACATTAATATGATATCATATGAGATCTTTTAACATTGCTTTGTTAATAATATCTTAGTATTATCATCGTTTCGGGTGTTAACTTACTCGTTTTATTTTATATGTTTTGTTAAATAAGTTGTGTTTGTTATGGATAGTATGTATCTTATTAATATACAGAATGATATCAAGTCCTTAAACATTATTTTTAATCATCAAATGAGAATTATACTTGAATGGATACGATGGGGAATGAATCTCATCGAGTTCGTGGAGACGGTAGTCCGTACGTACGCACGAGCGAAAATATCATTCTTTTGATGTTAAAATAATATATAATTGGATGGTATATCATATATACAGAATAATTATCATGTTATATTTATTATTTACATTAATTACACATCATTATCATACCCATCCAAATAATAATGTTTTGAATAACAATTACTCCACGACGTGGAGATGGTAAGCCGTACGTACGCACATATGGTGACATGTCATTAAAAGGATGGATAGAATACTGAATACAGTTGTACCATATTTATAATAACATCAAAGTATATATAATATACTGGAATTATTATTTTATAATGGAAATAACAAAGATAGAAGAAGTTGAAGAAGAAAGGAACTTGAAAGAGGGTAGTGAAAACATTACCTCTTCTTCGGGTTCTTCCTTTTGATTTGATCAAAAGGGATCCTTAGGTCAGCTTTATGATCAAACTAAGTCCTCTAAGTTGAAGTGAGGAAAGTTGAGAGAATATTTGGGTAGGGGTTGGTCGAACCAAAAGGCTTTTAGGGTATTAATTTGAGAGAAGGGGGAGTTCCTTTTTATAAGAGGGGTGAGGGGCACCTTAGGAAAAGCTAGAAATATTATTTATAATAAAATTATTTTCGGTTTCTAATGGCTAAAAAGTAGATTATTTAAAGTATAAGGTGGAGATAGGTCGAAAAAAACTCAACCAATATGTTTTAGACAGGTTTGAGTCACTTTATTAACCTTATCTTTTAGTTTTAACTCTTAGTTAATTAGTTTGACATTTACCATGTCACTTTGTATTTTTATATTATATGGTTAATAAACTTACTATATACTTCCAATCAACCCCCAAGTGGTCCATTAATGATATAATTATCATTATATAAGTCCTTTGGACGAACCTTAGATTTTTAGGAATATAATATCAATTAATAATATAATATTTGTTTTAAAAAATCATTTATGTCAATTTTGACACTATTCAATAATTAATTTTTTAAAGTCTTAAAAACTTTATTAATTCAAAAAAAATTCTTTTAATAAATCCTAACATGTCATATTAACCAATAAAATTAATTTATGTTATCAAAACTTTCAAATTATATTTATTTTAACATTTATAATACTAATTATTTGATTCTTTCATTAAAAAGGAAAATACTACATCATTATTGTGTCATAAATAAATTTAATTATTCAATGCATAAAAATTATAAATAAAATACCATTATGTAGGAAATATTTTTATATTTCTAATGAATATTTATAGTCTAAAATATAACATATATAACTCTATGTAAAAATTGTTTTTCTAAAAGATATATGCTTATGTCATTTTTGTATTTACTTTAACATAATTAATATAAAGTCTCATTATCACTTACAAGTGGATCCATGGGGTCCCAAAAATCAACCCAAAGATGACCATGGTAGGAAATGTATCAATAAATAGGGTTATCACATGTTTTAGGGTAATTTATTATTATTATAATATTATTATTTTACCCTTATTTACTGGATTTACCCTTTAACCATGTTAAATAAAATATTTACCGAAGTAATTATTCAAAATGTCAAAAAATAAAAGTTACCTATTTAGACAATTTGGACCTCCTGATTCTAAATATGGAATCCATTTTTCTAAATTCAAAACACACAAGTGGCATAAATTAATTTAAAATTAATTCCCGTTGTGAAAACAAAAAGCGTGTTTTTAAGAGGCAATAACTATCAAATGATTAACATTTTCTTATGTTTAGTTTAAATGTGAAATTATTTCCAATGACCAAAATTGTATTAAATGGTAAAAATATATTCTAAATATACTTTAAAACCACTCATTTTCATAATTTATCACTATTAATTTTTTCTATTAAAAAAGTTGTTTTTAATTAAAATTTAGTAATTTTCACTATTTATCAAAATATGAAAGTTATCAGAAATGTACCAAAAATTCACCCTAAGATAATTTCAATATTCAGAATCCAAAAATGAAGTCTATTTTGAAAGATAAAATGTATAAAATTTCAAAAAGTGGGTATTAATATTCATAACGGATAGTTTGATTGGTTGTGGTGTGTGTTAGAACTTGAAGTTGCGTACAACACATACTACTGTATTATTCAAAGAGAAGCGTACCATGGAAGCTTGGGGTGTTAAATTCTCCCCTCCTTCAAATAATTTCATCCTCGAAATTTCTAGAATATTAATGTATAAAAAGACTCAGGTGGTTCTTCATCATAAGTTCCTTGGGATCCCACGTTGCCTCTTCCATCTTATGGTTTCTCCATAAAACTTTTACCAGACGAGTCATCCAGTTTCTCAACTCTCGTTCTCTGGTATCAAGAATCCTGATGGGCTCTTCGCAATAAGACAAATTAGGTTCTAGTTCTAATTCCTCATAGGTGAGTACATACATTGGGTCAGGCATGTATTTTCTCAATAGTGATACATGAAACACATCGTGAACTTTAGAGAGATTTGGCGGCATTGCCAAATGATAAGCTACAAGCCCAATTCATTCTAGAATTTTGAAAGGTCTGATGTACCTGGGACTCAATTTAACTATATTACCAAAATGTATAACACCCTTCCATGGAGATACCTTCAAGAAAGCATGATCTCCTACCTAAAATTCCAAATCCTTCCTTCGGTTATCAGCATAGCTCTTCTCCATACTTTGAGCTGCTTTGATGTAGTTTTGGATTACCTTCACCTTTTCCATCATTTCCTCCACCAGTTCTGGGCCTATGAGTTTTCTTTCAACAACGTCATCCCAATAGGTTGGTGTGTGACATCTTTTTCCATATAACTCTTCATATGGTGTCATCTGAATACTCGAATGGAAGCTATTGTTATAGGAAAATTATACCAGAGGTAAATATTGATCCCACATACCCTGAAAGCCATTTGAGTATGATCTCAACATGTCTTCTAAGATTTGAATAGTCTGTTCTGATTGTCCATCAGTTTGGGGGTGGTAAGCAGTGTTTAAACGAAGTTCAGTATCTAGGGCTTTCTGAATACTTTTCCAGAATCCTGATGTAAAATGGGGATCACGATCTGAAAAAATTGATAGGGCTACTCCATGAAGTCTCAAAATTTCATTAATATATAGTCTTGCTAGACATTCAAGTGATAGATCTTCTCTTATTACAATAAAATGTGCTGACTTGGTGAGATGGTCAATAATGAACCATATTGCATCGTTACTTCTAGGAGTCTTTGGTAGTCCCATGACAAAGTCCATCGTGATATTATCCCATTTCCACTCAGGTATGGGAAGTGGTTGCATGACTCCTCAAGGCTGTTTCCTTCCAGCTTTCACTTGTTGACAAACCATACATCTTGACACAAAATCAGAAATCTCCCTCTTCATTTCATCCCACCAAAAATGCTCTTTTAAGTCTCTATACATTTTGGTGCTCCCAGGGTGTATAGAGAAATTGGAACTATTAGCATCATCCAACAATTCCCTTTTTAGATCAGGTATATTGGGAACACAAAGTCTCTTCCCAAATTTCAAAATTTCATCTTCATACACAAATTCACTCAATCTCCCATCATTCACAACTTTAATTTTCTTTTTAAACTCTTCATCATCGGTCTGAGAACTCTTTATCCTTTCTAGTAAAGATGGTTTGGAAAACATTTGAAAAAGTATCGATGTTTCACCTTCTATGGTTATTCCCATATCCAAATTTACTAGATCTATGAAAATTGGATCCCTTTTAACTCTCATTTTCTTCAAAACTCCATGATCCTTTCTACTCAAAGCATCTACTACCATATTTTCCTTCCCCGGGTGGTAGTGTATCGTGAAATCATAATCCTTGAGTAGTTCAGGCCATCGCCTTTGCCTCATGTTGAGTTCTTTCTGTGAGAAAATATACTTCAAACTCTTGTGATTGGTATATATCTCACATTTTCACCATAGAGATAATATCTCCATATATTCAAATCAACGATTATAGCAGATAACTCAAGATCATGAGTAGGATAGTTTTTCTCATGAATTTTCAGCTGTCATGATGCATAAGCAATAACTCTATCATTCTGCATAAGGATACAACCAAGTCCTTTCTTCGATGCATTAAAATAAATAACAAACCCATCATTTCCCGATAGTAGAGTCAAAATAGGAGCATTGACTAATATTCTCTTAAATTCTTCAAAACATTCTTCACACACTTTTGTCCAAACAAATTTAACTCCTTTACGTGTGAGCTTTGTTAATGGGTTAGCCAATCAGGCAAAATTCTAGATGAAATGTCGATAATAACCTGATAAACCAATAAAACTACATAACTCGATTATACTCATTGGTGCTGGCCATTCTTGGATTGCCTTAGTCTTAGAAGGATCAACAGAGATTCCATCTTTAGAGACAATATGGCCAAGAAAAGAGATCTCCTGAAGCTAAAATTCACACTTGCTAAACTTCCCATATAATTCTTATCTTCTAATAGTCTTCAGGATAATGCGCAAGTTATTTTCATGATCTTCATAGATTTTGGAGTATACCAAGATATCATCAATAAATACCACCAAAAAATCCTCGAGATATTCCTTGAAAACTCTATTCATTAGATCCATGAATATAGAGGGTGCATTAGTCAATCCAAAATGCATTACTATAAACTCGTAATACCCGTGCCTGGTTCAAAATGCTGTCTTCGGAATTTCTTCCTTCTTCACACACAACTGATGGTATCCAGATTGAAGGTCAATCTTTGAAAAGTATTGAGCTCCATGCAGTTGGTCAAATAAATCATCAATGTGAGGTAGGGGATACTTGTTCTTTATTGTTACAACATTAATTTCCCTGTAGTCGATACATAACCTCATAGATCCATCTTTATTTTTAACAAAAAGAAAAGGGTCTCCCCATAGAGAAACACTAGGGAGAATAAATACATTATTACTCAATTCCTCTAGTTGTTTCTTTAGTTCAAATAATTCCACAATGGCCATTCTATAAGGGGTCTTCGATATAGGCCTTGAGCCAGGAATTAAATCAATGAAAAACTCAATTTCTTGTTCTGGAGGATGTCCAGGTAAATCTTCTGGAAACACATATACATATTCTTTTAGAATAGGTACATCCTCTATTTGAACACTCCTTTCCTCACCCACAGTTATTTCATTCTCTTCCTCCCCGATAATTTAATTTAGTTGAGCTACTGTGGGTGGATCTAGATAAGAATTTGGTGGTGACGATTCTGCTCTAAAGATAAGGTGTTCCTTATCATCATCATCAAAAATTGTAACCTCCTTCTTCTTACAATAAATCTTCACATCATGGTCCAAAAGACAATCCATACTGAGGATTATATCAAACTCAATCATAGGTATGAAAATGAGATCAACAGATAAAGAACATTTATATGCTCTAATGGGAACTGATTCACAGAACTTTGTAGCAATGATACTTCCCTTAGGATTTTTGACTGAAAACTCCCTTGTTAAATAAAATTGGAAATATCTAATTTTCTTAGCAAACTAGGAAGATATGAAATAATTCAATGATCCAGAATTAAATAATACATTTTCTAAACTTGAGGAAACCATTAAATTACCTGCCACCACGTCTTTCAGAGCTTCTACCTCAGCAGTAGTGATAACATAAGCCTGGCCTTGATCCCTTGGCCTTTTCTGAGGTAAGTTTCCCTGACTCTTAGGAAATTCATTTTCATAATGTCCCATCTCCCTGCAGTTGTAGCATTGAACATCAGTAGATTCTTTCTTCCCCTTGAAATCACAATCTTGGTGGCCCTTTTCACCACACTTGTAGCAGACTCCCATTCCTTTCAAGAAAGTACCGGGGTTTTTATTCCCACATTTATTATAGGATGGATAATCAAATTTTCCCTTCTTCCCCTTATTTCCATTCCTAGAGTGATCAGAAGATCTCTTCTTATCTTTCTTTGATTTAAAGTCAAAAGACAGAGAGAATTCTTTTTCTGTCTTGATAGCGCATGAGAAAATATCTTCGTACAATGAGAAGGATTGTGAGACTAATGCTCAATGGAGAAACAGTTTTAACCCATCAAAGAAACGATTAATCTTAATTCTTGGGTTACATATATAATATGCAGCATGCCTCACTAACCTTGTAAAGTTAGCCTCATACTTTGCGACATTCTCATCCTCCTTTTGTCTCAGACTCAGAAATTTCCTTCCCATATATGCTCGATGGTCACGAGGAAAGTATTTTTCTAAGAAAATCTCTTTGAACTCCCTCCATCCCATATTTGATACTTCATCATCTTCTTTTGTGTTTTGAATCAATGACCACCATTGGTCAACATCTCCAGTGAGGCGGTAAACTACCATGTTAACTTTTTCCCTTTCACTACTCCCCAAGGAATGGAATATTTTCTCTAAGGAATTTATCCATTGCTCAGCTACTAAGGGATTTGTACTCCCATTGAATGTTTGTGGTTGTTTCCTCATGAAGTGATATAAAATTGATCCTCCACGCTGTGGATCAGGGTGCTCCATACGGGTAAGGTTATTATTCATAACCTGAGTGAGTTGTCCCTGTATGGTTATTAGTTGATCAACACCAATTGCATCACCAGATCCACTATAATTATCTTGATCAGGAGGGAAATCCCTACATGGAGTGCGTCCATTGATACGATTTCCATTTCTTCCACTAGGCGCCATTTCTAAACAATGGCATACACTAGATTAGTTTACGAATCACAATACATAAATCCAAACTTGTAAAACACTTAACATAAATTGAACAGTTTATGGATATAATCCATAATCATAAAAATGTTTTCTTTAAGTAAGTATATACTCATAAACCCTTCGTAATGGTTTGTTAAGAAAATGAGAATTATCCTAAGCATATCCCCCGGGAGTGTCGTAACCAAGAGTGCAGAAAGGCCCATTGTCGTGCACCAGTTCCTGTTCGAGTCTAGCTCAAAGCGGTATTTTTGGGTTTTACCCCTAGGTACATCTGTGCCAGAGTCACCTCTACTCGCTCATATCCAGACAGGGATGTATTGCTCGGAAAACTCACAAAATCTCTATAATACCAAAATTCTAGGAATTTATTCTATACTAATATTCAATGTCTCTCTTATGGCAATGTTCTCTAATCAGAGTTTATCTAAATCTAGTTTCCAAGGTTTGTACTAAACTTCCTCGAATACCAACTGTAAATCCCTGACCCTAGTTACCCAGAGTTGGTGCATTATTACATAATATTTTCATGATCACAAAAGATCAAGTATCGAAAGACCGATTAGTTTAGTAGCCTTGGAATCACTAGATACATTCATAAAGTTTACATTACATCATAAAGTGAAAAACTACAACAACATATTGTCTCCATAGACCACACTCATATACCCTCATATTATCCCTACAGGTCATTCATAAAATACTTCTTTACATCCTAGAAAAAATAAAACATAGAAAGGGTTGAGCTCAAATGCCCAGTAAGGATAACAATATAGCGGAAACTTTCATAAATAAGCATAAACATTTAAGGAAAGTTATAACTAAAACAAAAACCTTTTAAACTTGAACTTCAGCATAATATGATAGAAATAAAATTAAATAATTCCATTTACTTATTCACATAGATATTCTACTAGTCGAATAATCACATGCAATATCAATAACCACTTTCATAATGATGGAATGCATAAAGCCAGACTATCATAACCACATAGTCAAGGCCTTGTGCCAAGACTACAAATAAGATTTTGTTGAGGCCTTGTTCCAGGACACTAGTTTGTCTCATGAGACCTACTGATGCATTGAGGAGATATAGCGGGCTCCACCTGTCACTTATTAAGTCCAATGCATTCCTCATATGAATAGGTTTAAACATAACATAAACATTCATATTAAAACTAGCATACGAAATGTCAATAATTTCTCCATAAACCATGAATGGTATAAAAATAACACATCCAAATTCAATCATATCACAAAAACTTCAAGACAATATGGAAGTTTTGTATCATAATAAATCAACTTCAAATAAAATTAAAATCCATCAAAGGATGTTGACATAGATGAAATCAAAATTATTTGAGAGAAATATCTCTTTTTTTTAAATCATTTAAAAGTCACATAATTATAAAATAAAACATTTACATTGAAAATATACTTATTATCTTTTAAGGTAATATTCTAAGATTTTATAATGGCAAAAAATAGCCGCACCCGCCGTATAAGTTAAAAAGAGACAATCTTACCTTAATTTTGTCAAAAAGGTTAAAAAGGACATTGTTTGGAAAACAACGAAAAGATTGCTTTATAAACTTATTATAAAAAATCAAAAAAAGGGTATAAATGAATTTAACCCAAAGTTAGTAAAATATTAATAATGATTTTAAATATATTTTTAAGAAACATGGATGTGGATGATAAAGAGGTCCCAGAAGATAATTACATACAAACAACCTCAGAAAATGAAGAGATTGTGAAATAAACCCTTACCTTGTAATTTTCCTTGGTTAAGGGAACTTTAACCTCCTTTATAATGGTGAAATAATTTTTATTAAATTATAGAAGAATCATATACATTAATATGATATCATATGTGATCCTTTAACATTTCTTGGTTAATAATATCTTAGTATTATCGTCGTTTTGGGTGTTAACTTACTCGTTTTATTTTATATGTTTTGTTACATAAGTCGTGTTTGTTATGGATATTATGTATCTTATTCATATACAGAATGATATCAAGTCCTTACAAATTATTTTTAATCATCAAATTAGAATTATACTTGAATGGATACGATGGAGAATGAATCTCATCACGTTCGTGGAGACGGTTGTCCGTACGTACGCACGAGTGACAATATCATTCTTTTGATGTTAAAATAATATATAATTGGATGATATATCATATATAAAGAATCATTATCATGTTATATTTATTATTTACATGAATTAAACATCATTATCATACCCATCTAAATAATAATGTTTTGAATAACAATTACACCACGACGTGGAGACGGTAAGCCGTATATACGCACGTATGGTGACATGTCATTAAAAGGATGGATAGAATAATGAATATGGTTGTACCATATTTATAATAACATCACATTATATAGAAGATACTGGAGTTATTATTTTAGAATTTAAATAACAAAAAAAGAAGAAGTTGAAGAAGAAAGGAACTTGAAAGAGGGTGGTGAAAACATTAACTCTTCTTCGGGTTCTTCCTTTTGATTTGATCAAAAGGGATACTTAGGTTGGATTTATGATCAAAATAAGGCCTATAGGTTGAATTGATGAAAGTTTAGAGAATATTTGGGCAGGTTTTGGCCGAACCAAAAAGGCTTTGAGGGTATGAATTTGAGAGAAGGGGGGGTGCCCTTTTATAAGAGGGGTGAGGGGCACCTTAGGAAAAGCTAGAAATATTATTTTATAATAAGATTAATTTCGGTTTATAATGACTCAAAAGTGAATTATTTAAAGTATAAAGTGGGGATAGGTATAAAACAACTCAAAAAATTGGTTTTATACAGGTTTGGGTCAATTTATTAACCTTATCGTTTAGTTTTAACTCTTAGTTAATTAGTTTGACATTTACCATGTCACTTTGTATTTTTATATTATATAGTTAATAAACTTACTATATACTTCCAAGAGACACCCAAGTGGTCCATTAATGATACAATTATCATTATATAAGTCCTTTTTCCGAACCTTAGATTTTTAAGAATATAATATCAATTAATAATATAATATTTTTTTTAAAAACTCATTTATGTCAATTTTGACACTATTCAATAATTGATTTTTGTTAAAGTCTTAAAAACTTTATTAATTCGAACCAAATTCATTTAAGAAATAATAACATATCATATTAACCAATAAAATTATTTTATGTCATCAAAACTTTCAAATTATATTTATTTTAACATTTATAATACTAATTATTTGATTCTTTCATTAATAATGAAAATACTGCATCATTGTTGTGTCATAAATAAAATTAATTATTAAATGTATAAAAATTATAAATAAAATACCATTATGTAGTAAATTGTTTTATATTTATAATTAATATTTATAGTTGAAAATATAACATATATAACCCTATTTAAAAATTGTGTTTCTAAAAGATATATGCTTATGTCAATTTTGTATTTACTTTAACTTAATTAATATAAAGTGTCATTATCAATTAAACGTGGATCCATGGGGTCCTAAAATCTACCCAAAGATTCCCAGGTTCGGACATGTATCAACCAATATGGTTAGGACACATTTTAGGTTAATTTATTATTATTATAATATTATTTTTTTACCCTTATTTACCGGATTTACCCTTTAACCATGTTAAATAAAATATTTACCGAAGTAATTATTCAAAATGTCTAAAAATAAAAGTGATCTATTTACACAATTTGGAACTTCTGATTATAAATATTGAATCCATTTTTCTAAATTCAAAACACATAAGTGACATAAATTAATTTAAAATTAATTCCCATTGTTAAAACAAAAAGCTTGTTTTTAAGAGACAAGAACTATCAAAAGATTGGCACCTGCTTATGTTTAGTTTAAATGTGAAATTACATCCAATGACCAAAATTATATTAAATGGTAAAAATATATTCTAAATATACTTTAAAACCACTCAAATTCATAATTTATCACTATTAATTATTTAGATTAAAAAAGTTGTTTTTAATTAAAATTTAGTAATTTTCACTATTCATCAAAATATGAAAGTTATCATAAATGTACTAAAAATTCACCCTAAGATAATTTTGATATTATGAATCTAAAAATGAAGTCCATTTTGAAAGATAAAATGTATAAAATTTCAAAAAGTGGGTATTACTATTCATAACGGCTAGTTTGATTGGTTGTGGTGTGGGTTAGAACTCGAAGTTGCGTACAACACACGCTACTATATTATTCAAAGAGAAGCGTAACGTGGAAGCTTGGGGTGTTACATACCATCTATGAAACATGTGATTTTCTCCCCTATGATTTAAAGTAATTAACTTGAGTTTACCAAAAATATTAGGCATGATGATATTGAATGTAGGGCAACGACCTAGGAGTGGTAGATGTATCATTCTTGATTATTCTTGTATTTGGAAGTCTTGTTTTCTGTATTTGAACCATAAATACTAATATTTTAGATTCAAATAGGATGGATATGAATAAATTTTAGATAGATGCTAATCATTTGACAATAAAGTATGAGAATGGAGTGAAAGAGTTCATCAATTTTTCAAAGGATCACACAAAGGATCCTTCTCAAATCCTTTGTCTATGTTTATGTTGTTGTTATTCTTGACTAATTACTCCATAGGAGTTGGAAGAAAATTTGATATGTCATTGAATAGATAGGAGTTATAAATTTTGGAATAAACATGGAGAAAAAGTGAATGTAGCTACTATCTGGGATAAAATTTCATTTTATGGATCATAAGATTTGAATCCAAATATGGATAATGAAGAAGGCCATATGGAGGATGCGATTACAGATGTTAATAATGATGAAGATCATATTGAGGAAATGACAAGGACAATTGAATATGAACTCCGTGATTGCCCAAAATTGATTGAGAAGTTAAAGAGTTGTGAAAAGACACTATTGTATGCTAGTTGCACTAAATATACAACATTGTTAGCTGTACTGAAGTTGCATAAATTGAAAACAGACAACAGATGGAGTGATGTCAGTTTTATAGAACTACTTGCTCTCATGAATGATATTCTCTTGTAAGATAATGAGCTCCCAAGCCAGACATATGAAGCTAAATGAATGTTACGCTGGATGGGTATGATTTCTAAAAGAATACATGCCTGCCTGAAAGACTGTATATTGTTTTTCAAGGAGAACAAATCACTTACAGATTTCTGAAAGTGTGGTGCTTCTCAATACAAGAAAGGCGAATCCAGTCCTACAAAAGTTGTATGGGACTTTCCAATCATTCCAAGGTTTAGGCGTCTATATGGAAGTGAAGAAACTGCAAGACAATTATCATGGAATACAGATAAAAGAAATAAAGATGGGAAATTACATCATCCAGATGACTTTCCTCAATGGAAGAAAATTGATCATGAGTATCCTGAATTTGGAAAAGATCCGAGAAACCTTCGTCTTGCGTTATCTACAGATGGAGTGAATCCTTTTGGTTTTCAAACCAACACTCATGGTACATGGCCTATTATGTTGGTAAATTATAACTTGCCACCCTGGTTATGCATGAAGCGGAAATTCATCATGTTATCTATGCTTATATCAGGACCAAAACAACCAGGTAATGATATTGATTTTTTATTTAGCTCCTTTGATAGAGGATTTGATGTTATTGTGGGATTTAGGTGTTATGTTGTATGATGCTTATAAAAGTGAATACTTCACATTGAGAGCGATGTTGTATGGGATGATAAATGATTTCCCTGCTTATGGAAATTTGTTAGGCTATAGAATTAAAGGAACTCAAGGGTCTCCCATGTGTGAAGAAGATACGAATTCAATTAGGTTGAAACATTCATCGAAATCTATGTTTCTAGGACATAATAGATTTCTACCTCATCTGTATAAGTTCCGATATTGGACGACATCATTCAATGGAAGTTCAGAAAAATACACAACACTATCTCCACTAACAGGTGATCAACTATTTGAGAAAGTAAAAGATGTGAATACTGTTTTTGGTAAACACTTTTTGAAAAACCTTAGAAAAATTGGTTGAAAAAAGAGATCAGGTTTTTTTGAATTACCATACTGGAATTGTTTGTACGTTAGACATTTTCTTGATGTGATGCATGGGGAAAAAATGTATGTGACCGTGTTATCAAAACATTTCTAAATGCCCCTGAAAAAATAAAGGATGGAATTAAGGCAAGGTTGGACATGGTTGACATGGGAATACAAGAATATTTGGCTCCTGTGAAGGTTGAAAATTGAATGTTTCTTCCTCTAGTTGCTTACACTCTTTCTAGGGAGGAGAGATATCAGTTTTTCAACTTCTTCAATAATGTAATGGTTCCAGAGGGGTATTCATAAAATATCAAGAACATTGTGATAATGAATTATTTTAAGTTAAAAGGTTTGAAATCACATGACTGCCATGTTTTGATGCAAGATTTAATTCCTATAGATTTACTTTTCATTTTTTCCAATAATGTTCGTCATACGTTAACCAAACTTTGTTTCTTTTTCAAATCTATATGTAGTAAATTTTTAGACCCGGAGAAATTTCCAGCTATGGAAAAAGAAATTGTCATCATATTATGTGAATTAGAAATGTTCTTCCCACCAACATTCATTGATATGATGGTTCATTTGATGATTCGCTTGGTGAGAGAGATTCAACTTTGTGGTCCTGTGCACTATATATGGATGTACCCCATTGAATGATATATGAATATTTTTAAAGGGTATGTCAAAAATCGAAGTCGGACAGAGGGTTGTATAGTGGAGAGATATATTGTTGAGTAAGCCATTGAATTATATACCAAATACCTATCTGATGTGGAAAGCATTGGTCTCCCGAAATCTTGTCACACTGGAGGCATTGAGGGTGAGGGAATTTCTAGAGGAGATGTTGTGACAATAAGTATTACAGATCAGGAGCAGTCCCACCTTTATGTTTTGAATAACAGTTTGAAGGTTTCTCCATATATTGAAACTCACAAAAAAATTCTTAGGCAGTTGAATCCATAAAAGGCTAAAAAATGGATATCAAATACACATAATCACTAGTTTATATGATGGTTTTAGGACCATATTTTTAAGGAGTTAGATGAAAATCCAAATTCAATTTCAGAACAACTTTTATGGCTAGCTTCCAAACGAAGTGTTTATGTATTATCTTACAATGATTATGTAATTAATGGTTATACATTCTATATAGATGAACATGATGAAGATAGTATCATGAAAAATAGTGGAGTTACACTTTTTGCTGAAGCCATAAATGTTTCTGGTAGTATGGATAGAAATCCAATTTATGCAAATATGTCTTACTTTGGCATTATAAAACAAATATGGGAGTTGGATTATACGACATTCCAATTTCTAATTTTTCAATGAAAATGGGTTGATAACAACATTGGTATTAAAATAGATGAATGGTGATTTGTGAAAGTTGATTTTTGTAAAGAAGGGTAAAAGACAAATAGTTTATAATGGAATCACAAGCGGTACAAATTTTTTATGTTCCAGATCCCACAAACCAAAATTGGTCTATTGTTCTGTTATCGTCCAAAACTACTGAAGGATCTGATGAAAATTTAGTTGAGGATGATCCTTTCAGTGGTACATTGCAATCATTTCGCAGTGGTACCAATGTTAATAATGTTTTGTATGTTAGAGGATACCACAATGAAGGGATTTGAATAATCAATAGAGGTGTCAAATCCCTTCAGCCTTTGAAAAAAAGAAATAGAGTTCAATAAATAGGTTATATTTTGTTTATAATATAGATCTTGTTATCTCATGTTATTATCTTATCATTACTGAATTTAAGTAATATAAATTAACTGTTAAACCACTTTTGTAGATAATGACTTCTGCATGTTCTGGTGCTCCTAACCATGAGGCTGAACAAGTCTCTCAAGCTATTGCTGCTATTGCTGCTGCTGCTTCTACTGCAGCTGCTCACGGTGCAGAGCAACAACAAGTTTCTGAACCTGTTACTGCTCCTAGTGTTGAGGTCATATAACCATCAGCACATGTCATTTCTACCATTCCATATGAACATATAGTTGATGTTTATATTGATGAAATGGTTGGGAATGAAGGACCAACATCGCAGAAAACACAGGTGCGTCGTAGTTTGATAGTGTTAGCCAAAGTTCTTAAGGTGAAAAGAAAAGGCATCAAATTTGATGTTGGATTGAATGCACGAAGCCAATATGTGAATCCCAACAAGGCTATGTTTAGTAGTTACATTGGAATTGTCACTCAGAAACGCGTGCTGATTAACATAGATTCATCGAACCATGTTATGTCCGGGATGAAGGCTATGATCTGGGAATAAATTACGGTAACATTATGATATTATTTCTTTAATTTACTAGAAAATAAAATAATGAAACAATGTCTTACTCTTCTCAATATCTTGTAGAGTACATTTATAGTAGATGATTCACACAAGAATTATATACTAAGGCTTGTAGGAAGGATTCATCGAGGTTTTCACACTATTTTAACAACATTTCACGTGAAAGATTCCAAAGGTAAAATAAACCCACACCCACCCCTTATCTATGCTATCCTGATATCCTAAAAACCATGGGATGCATTTATTGGAATCTGTGGGGATGAGAAGTTTTAGGTACATTGTGGGTGATAATACGTTGTTTGAGGATATGTGTATTCATCACTTTGATTGTCAATATTTCATTTATGAAAGAAAAACTCAGTACTGAAAATAAGGAACGTGCATCAAAACCAACATACCCCTATCGTAAAGCAAGGATGGGGTACGCTTTACTAGAAAAGAAAATGGTACCTATTTTAAATTTACATAAATATTGTTAGGTTCCAAGAAACAACATCATAATTTTCTCTCTATATTTATATGTAGATTGATGAGTCTAAAACCAAAGACACATCCATCCCACATCATGTGCTATGGAAGGAGGCATGTGTGAATAAGGAAGGGAAGATAGTAGATGAAAACACACAAAAAGTGTGGGAAATATGTGTAAGTATGACACGACGATAGAAAGATTTGTTTAAAATTTCTATTACATAAAAACAATTAGTTATTTTCCTATATCTGAAAGTCATAGGAATCAGATACTCCTGTAGTGGATGCATACCTATTATCAAAAACTTTGAAGTGGCCATAACAATACGGTCGTGTCAGAGGTGAGGGGTTTGGGGTGACACCCTGAGTATGTTATGAGAAAAAAAGAAAAAAATGATAAATATGAAAAATTAAAATAAATGAGCAAAATACTAGAAACTCTTGAAGAACAATTTAAATGGCAGAGAGAGTTTCTAGCAATTTTTATGGGTGGGAAGCAAGGATAAGACACAACTCCGGAACAATCAGCACGTGAAGATCCTACCCCACCCCCACCAGCTTTGAGGTGAGCCATTCCCCTCAAAGAGCTGTGTTATGCGTGGTAATCAATATTCTAATAATTGTTCCCATGAAATTTGAATCAGACAAACACTGATACTTTTCCTGTACTGATCTTTTATATGGTGATAATGACTGTGATTTATATTTTTCAACACCCACCTATCACCTTGTAGCAAGGGCTACAATGTTCAACATCGCAGAGGACAAGCTGCATAATAGACCACTTCTGAAAGATCTTCTGAAAGTGACGATTACAGTAACTCATGAGCCAAATACAGAGCTACCTATTCCACTTGATGATGATGATATTCATAAAGTTGAAAAGGCTATTGGGACATTCATTGAATGGCCATCACAACTTGTAAGAGTACATGGGGACAAATAAGTATTTATTTCATTTTTTTCAAGCTAAACCTTTAACAATTAATGAAAAAAGGGTCTGGACAAATGAATCTTATTATAGATGGAGAAAGGGAAGGGGGTGACAAGAAATGTTGGCTCAAAATCATCTAAAGGATCAACCAACCAATCCCAAAGAGCTACTAAAAGAACAATAACACCACTTGTTCTCTATCCACATTTACTAGCATTGAAGACTCATGTGGATACGAAGCTAAAAGGTGGTAGTAGTCATATAGTGGTTTTCAAAAAGAATATATACAGAGAGGAAAGCCAAGATTTTTTTGCTGCTGAAAATGTAAATGAGATTCTTGAAAATGGTTGGCTAGGTATCACAGTTGTAAGTTTAAATATGAGGTATGTTTTCATGAATTGATTTTCTAAAAGTTGATATAATGAGAAAATTATAACTAAATGCATTTTATATTATTAAAAGATGTATATATGAAAAATAGTTGAAGGAATTTCCCCATGAGCCAAAATTCAGACTTGTTAGTCCTCATACCACATCAACACATCTAACGAAATTAGAGCCATCAAAAAAGGATGAAATAGTTAACGGCTTGCTGAAAACTTTTGAAAGCAAGAATAAAGATGAAAAAATATTCCTAATACCAACCATGGAAGGGTAAAAATCTATGATTAAAGCATATCAATTATATTTTCACTTCTTTTATTACTTATTCCTTTTTGTGTTTTAGGCAACATTGGCTACTAATTGTGGTGAACTTGGATACTCCAAAGATTTATTTTCTGGATTCAATGCAAGGATATCCAACAAACCGACCACACATGATGGAGTTTGTGAATTTGTAAGACACTATATCCTACGTTTTAGGTCTAAAAATCAAGTAATATAATTTATATTATCTTTTACTGAGGATTCTGTTATGATAGGGTGGTGTATCATTATCATCTAAAAAGAGGAATGAGGATAGGGGCTAAACATAAGAAGGTGAGCAATTACTACGTCTGGACAAATATAAGGGTATATATAATAAAATTTCACTATCCAAACACATATCAGCACAAGTTATTTATTCTCCTAATGATAAAATTTTCTATAGTGTCCAAAACAAACAAACGATAATGATTGCGGTTATTATGTTTGTAAATTTATGAAAGAGATTGTTTTTCATCAACAAACTAGCATCCCTAAAGAGGTATTTTAAAAAAAAAACTATTTCATTTAATTTATTTATTAATTCTTTATTTATATATTTTTTCAGTACTACTCTGACTTCTGAAAAGCCTCATACTCACAAGATGATATAGATTTGTTCAGAAACGAGTGGGCCACATACCTGATGGAAGATTGTACATAAATAGCATGAAGATCTGACTTGGGGATGTGTATAATTGGTGGTCATTTTTGAGAGGGGTTAATGAGATCAAAATAAGAAACTTTTTTGTATGTAAATGTTTGTATAAAATTTTTAATTTTTATTAAATAAAACATCCTTTCTCCAATGAGTCATTTTCCCATTTTAACAGATGAAATGTACCAGCAACATGCAAGAATGATGAACCACTTTTCTTTGGGCTTTGGATAAGAAAAACCAGTAAAATCTCCAAAATACCTTCATATCTAACCAAACACATTCGGATTGTGTTGATAATTTAGAAGAATGATCCATGGGTGCATTGGTGATGTGTAAAAGTCAACCCTGCCTCAATCCGTGGCACGGTGTGGCCGGTATCACTCAAACTGTCTCTATTTTGTTTAAAATGGACAAAATTTTAAGTGAAAACAACAATTAACCTATGGAAATCTGACCAAACTCATTTGGATTGTGTTGGTACTTTAGGAGAATGATTCATGGGTGTGTTGGTGATGTGTACAAGTTGACCCCGCCTCAATCCCAGGCACAATGTGACCTATATCACTCAAAGTGACTCTTTTATTTAAAAGGACATAATTTTAAGTGAAAACAACAACTGACATACAAAAATTCAACCAAACGCATTCCTATTGTGTTTATTCTTTAGGATAATGATCCATGGGTGCGTTGGTGATGTGTATGAGTCAACCTCACCTAAATATGAGGCATGGTGTGGCCGGTATCACCCAAAGTGTCTCTCTTTTGTTTAAAATGGACATAATTTTAAGTGAAAACAACAACAGACCGATGGAAATATAACTAAATGAATTCTAATTGTGTTAGTCCTTTAGGATAATAATCCATGGGTCATTTGTGATGTGTAAGAGTCAACCATTCCTCAATATGAGGCACGATGTGGCCGGTATAACTCAAAGTGTCTCTCTTTTGTTTAAAATGGACAAACTTTTAAGTGAAAACAACAACTGACCGACAGAAATTGGACCAAAAACATTCATATTGTGTTTATACTTTAGGATAATGATCCATGGGTGCATTGGTGATGTGTACGAGTCAACCCCACCTCAATCCGAGGCATGATGTGACCGGTATCACTCAAAGTGTCTCTCTTTTGTTTAAAATGGACATAATTTTAAGTGAAAACAACAACTGACATATGGAAATCTAACCAAATGCATTAGGATTGTGTTTATACTTTATGAGAACAATACATGGGTCATTTTTGATGTGTACGAGTCAACCCTACCTCAATCCAAGGCATGGTGTGACCGGTATCACTCAAAGTGTCTCTCTTTTGTTTAAAAAGGATAGAATTTTATGTGAAAACAACAAATGACTGACAAAAATCCAACCAAACACATTCTTATTGTGTTTATACTTTATGATAATGATCCATGGGTGAATTGGTGATGTGTAAGAGTCAACCTCACCTCAATACGAGGCACGGTGTGACCAGTATCACTCAAAGTGTCTCTATTTTGTTTAAAATGGACAGAATTTTAAGTGAAAACAACAAATGACATATGAAAATCCAACCAAATGCATTATTATTGTGTTTATCCTTTAGGATAACAATACATGGGTGTGTTGGTGACATGTACAATTCAACCCCGCCTCAATCTGAGGCACGGTGTGGCCAGTATCACTCAATGTGTCTCTCTTTTGTTTAAAATGGACAAAATTTTAAGTGAAAACAAAAACCGACCTACGGAAATCCAACCAAATGCATTCGGATTGTGTTGGTACTTTAATATAATGATCCATGGGTTTATTTTTAATGTTTATGAGTCAAACTTTCCTCAATATGAGGCACGGTGTGGCCAGTATCACTCAAAGTGTCTCTGTTTTGTTTAAAATGGACAGAATTTTAAGTGAAAATAACAACTGACCTATGGAAATCCAACAAGACACATTAGGATGGTGTTGATCCATTAGGATAACGATCCACGGGTCATTTTTGATGTGTACAAGTCAACCACACCTCAATCCGTGGCATGGTGTGGCCGGTATAACTCACAGTGTCTCTCTTTTGTTTAAAATGGAGAAAATTTTAAGTGAAAACAACAACTGACCTATGTAAATCCAACCAAATGAATTCGTATTGTGTTGGTACTTTAGAAGAAAGATCCATGGGTGTTTTGGTGATGTGTAAGAGTCAACCCTGCCTCAATCCGAGGCATGGTGTGGCTGGTATCACTCAAAGTGTCTCTCTTTTTGATTAAAATGGACAGAATTTTAAGTGAAAACAACAACTGACGTACGGAAATCCGACCAAATGCATTCATATTGTTTTGATACTTTAGGAGAATTATCCATGGATCCTTTTTTATGTGTACAAGTCAACAAATCCTCAATCCGAGTCATGGTGTGGCCGATATCACTCAAAGTGTCTCTTTTTTTTTAAAATGGAAAAAATTTTAAGTGAAAACAACAACTAACCTATAGAAATCTGACCAAACACATTAATATTGTGTTGATACTTTAGGAGAAAAATCCATTGGTTCATTGTTGACATGTAAAAGTCAACCTCTCCTCAATAAGAGTCACGGTGTGACCGGTATCACTCAAAGTGTCTCTCTTTTATTTAAAATGGACAAAATTTTTAAGTGAAAACAAAAACTGACATACATAAATTCAACCAAATGCATTCAGATAGTGTTGAAACTTTAGGAGAATGATACATGGGTACTTTGTGATGTGTACGAGTCAACCAAGCCTCAATCCGAGGCATGGTGTGATTGGTATCACTCAATGTGTCTCTCTTTTGTTTAAAATGGACAAAATTTTAAGTGAAAACAACAACTAACCTACGGAAATCTGACTAAACACATTCGGATTGTGTTGATCCTTTAGGAGAACGATCCATGGGATCATTTTTGACATGTACGAGTCAAAACTGCCTCAATATGAGGCATGGTGTGACTGGTATCACTCAAAGTGTCTCTCTTTTGTTTAAAATGGACAAATTTTAAGTGAAAACAACAACTAACGTACATAAATCTGACCAAACACATTCGGATTGTGTTGATACTTTAGAAGAATGATCCATGGGTCATTTGTGTATGATTCAACCCCCCTGGACACCAGACCACCCCCCTGAACACCCCCTTGGACAGCCCCCCACCCTCTGGACACCCACCAACCCCCCTGGACAGCACCCCAACCCCTCCTAGACACCACCCCACCACCTGGACACCCCCAACACCCTGGACAGCCCCCCAACCCACCCCCCATGGACACCCCCAACCCCCTGGATCGCCCCACCCCCTGGACGCCCCACCCCTCCTAGACACCACCCCTCCACCTGGACACCTCCCCCACCCCCTGGACACCCCCACCCCCTGGACCCCACCCACCCCCTTGGAAAGCCCCACCAACCCCCTGGACATCCCCCCACCCCCCTGGATACCACCCCACCCCCTGGACACCCCAACGCTCTGGACATCCCCACCCCTGGAAATCCCCCCAACCCCCTAGACACCCCCATGGACAGCCCCCCTGGACAACCCCCCCCCCCCCCCCCCCCCCGACACTCCCCACCCCTCATAGACACCACCCCACCACATGGACCCCTCCCCCACCCCAATGGACAGCCACCCCCCTAGACACCACCCCGCCCCCTTAGACAGCCCCATCACCCCCCTGGACCGCCCCCACCCCCCTGGACACAACCCCACCCCCTGGACACCCCCATGGACAACCCCCTCCTCCAACTTGGACAACCCCCCAACCCCCGCCCCCCAGACACACCCCCCGGACACCCACCCCCCTTGGACACCCCCTGCCACTACCTTGGACACTCCCCCCACTCCCTGGACGGCCCCCAAACCCCTGGGCGACCCCCACCCCTGGACACCCCCACCCCTCCTAGACACCACACCACCACATGTACAACTCCCCCACCCCCCTTGACACCCCACCCCCATGGGCAGCCACCCTCACCCCCTGGACACCACCCCACCCTCTAGACACCCCCACCCCTTTGGACACCCCCAACCCTAGAAATCCCCCAACCCCCTGGACACCCCACCCCCTTGATACCCCCATGGATATCCCCCCTAGACATCCCCCCCCCGAACACCCCCCCTAGACACCCACCCCCTGGACACCCCACCACCCTAGACACCCCCACCCCCTGGATGCCCCCAACCCCTTGGACAACCCCCACCCCTGGACACCCCCACACCTCCTAGCCACCACCCAACCACCTGGACACCTCCCCCACCCCCTGGACACCCACACCCCCATGGACAGCCACCCCCACCCCCTGGACACCACCCCACCCTCTATACACCCCACCCCTCTCGACACCCCCACCCCTAGAAAGCCCCCAACCCCCTGGACACCCCCACCCCCCCTTGACACCCCCATGGACAGACCCCCCCTGAACAACCCCCCCGGACACCCCCCCAGGACACCCACCAACCCCATGGACGGCACACCCACCCCTCCTAGACACCACCCCACCACCTGGACACCCCCACCCCCTGGACATCCCCACCCACGAATGACCACCTCCACCCTCCTGGACACCAACCCACCCCCCTTGGAAAGCCCACAACCTCCTAGACCACCCCACCCCCTGGACACCCCTATCCACCCGGAGACCCCCATCCCCCCGGACACCCCTTGCCCCCCTTGGACAACCACCCCAAACCCCTAAATATCCCCAAACCCCTTAATTTTGAATCGAATTATTTATGTATTTAATTAAATTATGAATTATGTGTTAATGGTGTTTGGGTATACTTTTTGTATGGGTATACTTGGTGTAATTACCTTATGAATTATGTGTTAATTTTGTATGGGTATACTTGTTGAGATGCAGAATATTTTTTAGGTCTTATTTGGGTGTGATGCTATAGAATTTTATGTTGTAGCCGACATGGAATTTATCACCGCTAAATAAGTGCTGATAAAGGATCACTTTATCAGTGCTAAAAAAGCGCTAAAAAAACACATTTATCAACGCTTTTTTAGCACTGATAAAAGAGTCCTTTATCAATGCTTTTTTAGTAGTAATAAAGTGATCCTTTATCAGTTCTTATTTAGTGCTGATAAATGAATCCTTTATCAATTCTTATTTAGCACTGATAAAGGGGACCCCCTTTATCAATGTTGAGCTTTACAACGCTTTTTTAGCACTGTTAAAGCCTGTTTTGAGCACGGATAAAGCCTGTTTTTGTAGTAGTGATTATCCAAAGTTTTTTTAGAAGTTAAATATATATGATAAGAGACCATTGTATATCAGTTTTACTGAATACACAACATTTTCACTTGTATTGAAGTTATATAATTTGAAAGCTCGAAGCGCATGAAGTGAAAGCAGCTTTACAGAACTACTTGGTCTCCTAAATGATATGCTATCAAAATAAAATGAACTACCATTTCAAAAATATGATTCTAAACAGATGTTACATTCAATGATAATGATCTCTAAAAAAATACATTCATGTCCAAATTATTGAATATTTTTTCAAAAGGACCATGAACCACTCATAAAATTCACTATGTTTGGAAAAGATCGATATAAGAAAAATGAATCAATTCCTTAAAAATTTGTATGGTACTTTCCTATAATTCCATGGTTTAGAAGACTATATGGATGTCAGGAAACTATGAGAAAATTGAAATGGAATACAAATACAAGAATTAAATATGGGAACCTATGTCATATAGTAGATTCTCTCAAGTGGAAGAAATTTTTTTAAAAGTATCATGAATTTGGAAATGAGCTACGAAAAATTACTCTTACATTATCTATAGATGAAATAAATCCTTTTGGTTTATAGGGTAGTACTCATAGTAAATGACTCATTATTTTGGTATATTATAACTTATCACCATTTTTATGCATGAATAAAAAATACGTTATGTTGTCTCTTATTATATCTAGACCAAAGAAACTCGATAACGATATTGGTTTCTATTTGGATCCATTGATCAAAGTTTTGAAATTGATTTGGGATATAGGTGTTACAATGTATGATGCTCATAGAAGTGAAGAATTCAAATTGAGTTTCATTTTGCATGGGATGATAATACTTCCCTGCTTATGAAAATTTATCAGGATATAGCATTAAAGGAATGTTGGGGTGTATTATTTGTAAAAAATGAACACACTAAGTTTGGTTGAAACATTCCTTGAAGACTATGTTTTTAAGACATCATAAATTTTTACCTCAATAACATAAATTCTGATCCCATATGACAAAATTTGAAGGTAATATCAAACAAGGTACAACACCATCTATAATAACGAGTGATCATCTGTTCGATAAATTAAAAGATATTGACACTATTTTTGGTAAACCATTTTCAAAAAACCTTACAAAATCAGGTTGGAAGAAGAGATCAATTTTATTTGAATTACAATATTAATTTTTTTTGTATGTCATACATTTTCTTGATGTCATGCATATAGAAAAAATGTATTTGATAGCGTTATTTTCATGTTACTGAATGTTCTTGGGAAAATGAAAGATGGAATCAAGGATAGGTTGGACATGATTAACATGTGGATAAGGGAAGAGTTGGAACCATTAAAGGGTAAAGGGTATAATTTTCTTCCTCCTATAGCTTACACTCTATCCAGATAAAAAAAATTCAATTTTATCTTTTCCTTAATAGTGTAAAATTTCCATATGGGCATTCATCAAATACCAAGAATGTCATGTCAATGACTAATTTGAAGTTAAAAGTACTAAAATCACACAATTTTCATGTTTTAATGCAATATTTTATGAAAGTTTATTTTTATTTCATTTTTCCTCAAAATGTATGAGGTACATTAACCAGACTCTGATTTTTTTAGAGCCTTATGAAATAAAGTTATAGACCCGATGAAGTTGATAATCACGAATAAGGAGGTTTTAGTCATATTATGTGAATTAGATATGTTATTCCCACCATTATTATTTGATATAATTGTCCACCTGATATTTTACTTGGTTATAGAGGTCCAAATATGTGGTCCTGTCCATTATATATGGTTGTACCCCATTGAACGGTATATAAATATTTTGAAAGGGTATGTCAAGAATCAAAGTCGAGAAGAAGGTTGTATTGTAGAACTATATATTATTAGAGAATATGTTGAATTCCATACCGATTACCTATCATATGTTGAAAACATACGTATCCCAAAGTATCATCACAATAGATAGGAGAAGGGATTTCCAGAAGATATTTTGTTACAATTACCTTAACAGAGTGGGAGCAAGTGCACCTTTACGTTTAACATAATAGTGAAGATTTTGATCCCTACATTGAATCCCAAAAATAAATTATTAGAGATTTTAATCCATAATGGGATGAAGTTTGGATATCAAATACACATAATTAATAGTTTATAGGATGGTTCCAAGATCAAATTTATAATTTGTTATCTGAAAATCTGAATTCAATTTCTAAACGACTTCAATGTCTGGCAAGGGGACCAAATGAAAATGTTATATCATACACTGGTTTTTTAATAAATGGTTATAAGTTCTCTAAAGAAAAACTCGATGACTCTAGTATGATGAAAAATAGTGGTGTTACGATTATGGTGGAAAAGATGCACATATCTAGTTCCAAGGATAGAAATCCAATTTATGAAAATATATCATATTTTGGTATTATCGAATAGATATACGAGTTGGACTCTACAGAATTTCAAGGGCCAATTTTCTGCTGCAAATGGGTTGACAATATTAATGTAGTGAAAGTTAATGAAATGAGCTTTGTGAAGGTGAATTTCAGTTTGGAAGGGGAAAAAGATAATCCATTAATAATGACATCATATGTAGTGCAGTTATTTTATGTCTTAGATCCAATAAAAAAGTATTAGTTAATTTCCCTACTGGTGACTAAAAGAAATGTTGGGTCAGATGAAACTTTAATCGAGGTTGAACTTTTTATTGGAAGATCAAAATCAATTCATTTCGATCCCAATGTAGACAATGTATTGTATGTTAGAGGGGACCAAAAATAAGGGATTTGGATTCCTGATATAGGAACCAAATACCTAAAACCTTTAAAAAAATAAGGAGAGTTCAATGTGAAGGTAAAATTATATTTTAATATACTATTTTTTCCAAATAATATTATTTGTTCTCTACTACATTAACATAATATAAATTAAATGTTTCACTACTCATGAATAAAATTTCTTCTACACATGATAATGTTACCAATCACTTAGAATAACAAACTATAACTAAGGAAACCCTTTGAAAAGATTTAAAGGTAATGTAATGATATAATTTATTAATTTTATCAAAAAATTATATGATGAAATGATGATTTAATTTTCATTATTCCTTATAGACGTTGTTTATTTTATAATATTTATATACATATTTCATGCCTTTATACACCAAAACTTCCATAAAATTATCCCTCAAAACCTTTTCACCCCTGTAGTGTTGCATTTTTCACTTTCCTTCAAGTTCCATCCAATAATGTTGTAGGAAGAGCAATGATTATACCTTTTCTCAATCATAGAGGTAATATTGATATTTTTATAATAAAATCATTGTATATAGAATTAATGTATTGGTTTATATTTATGTATAATTTATTTCTTTTTAGTATTACTCATAGAATAATTTTTTTCTTATAAATGTGGATTCTTTTGTTCTAGTTGGGGTGGTCTATCCATATTTCATGCATTTCTACATCAAAACTTTTATAGACTTATTCTCCCTCAAAACCTTTTCACCCCTAAAGTATTGGTATTTATCACTTTTCTTAAAGTTACCTCCACTACCTTAGAAGGAAGAGAAACAGTGCTGCCTCTGCTCAATCATAGAGGTAATCTTGATGTTTTTACAGTAAAATAATTTTCCATAGAATTAATGTATTTTTTATATTATGTTTTATTTTTTTAGTATTACTCATAGAATAATTTTTTTCTTATATAGGTGGGTTATTTTGTTCTATTTGGGTTCGTCTATACATTTTTCATGCCTTTATGCACCAAAACTTCTACAGACTTCTTCTCCCCCAAAACCGTTTCACCCCTAAAGTATTAGAATTTATCACCTTCCTTAAATTTATATCCACTGCCTTTATAGGTTAAACAATGACACTGACTCTTCTCAATCACATAGGTAATCTTTATGTTTCAAAATTAAAATCATTTCCCATATAATTAATGTATTATTTCATATTTATGTTTTATCTATTTATTTTTAGTATTAATCATATAATAATTTTTTCTTATATAGGTGGATTCTCTTATTTAAGTTGGGGTGGTCTGTCTATCTTTCACACCTTTTTGCACCAAAACTTCCCTAGACTTCTTCTCCCTCAAAACCTTTTCACCCCTATAGTGTTGAAATTTATCAATTTCCTTCAAGTTCCATCCACTTCTCAATCATATAGGTAATATTTATGTTTCCACAGTAAAATAATTATCCATAGAATTAATGTATTATTTCATATTTATGTTTAATTTTTTTTTTATTTTTAGTATTACTCATATAATAATTATTTTCTTATATATGTGGATTCTTTTGTTCAAGTTGGGGTAGTTTGTTCGAATATTATCATTCATATGATAGACTAGACTTCAAGTATATAATGGAGATAATGAAAACAAGGAAATGCATCAATAATTTATACAACCATCATGAAAAGGTGAATTCCTACTACTTATTTAATTGATTTGGTCATCATTTTATCTACTATTTATATTCTAATTTCCTGATCATTTTTATCTAATAATTATTTTGTTTTTTCATAGATCTTTTGGTAAGTAATATTTTTATTTCAACTATATGTAACAATCCACAAAAGAGGTAAAGTGTTCTTTTATTCCAATGTTATGATGATTTTCATTACCTTTATTTTTCGAAATTCCAACACTACAAATTGAGTCAATGTTAATAGATGAAAAACCTTTCTTGTTGAAATTCATAAGAGTATAGGAATCTAATGTTCCCATTTTGGTGACTTCTCATGATATAATGGGCATGCAATCTTCCTATAATCTTCTGTAATTCAACAACTAGAAATGTTTTTTGGCTAATAACATTGAGTTAATATGTAGTGATAGAAGTTCAAGAAAGAAATGAAATGGAAATCATGGAAAAATTGTAATTTAGATTTTTTTTGAGAATTTGGGACATATATGAATCATACGAACTAAAATTCGACACATGTTTTGATCCGTATGACTCCAATTGCTTCTTTATAATTAAAATTGACATTAATTTTATCAAAAAAGATAGCTAACATACTCAAAACCAAGAAAAAATATTCATATTGTTTTAATACTTTAATCCAATGATCCATAAGTAATTTTTGACATGTAGGAATTAGTTGTATCTTAATCCGATACACGATCTGCCTCATATGTCTCAAAGTGTCCATTATCAATTTAAAAACAACATTTTAGTTCAAAAAAGCGTCACTCATTAAAAACCAAGAAAACACACTCATATTTTATTTATAATTTAGTAATTTTATTCATAAATCATTTATGATGTGTTGTAATTAGTCTCACATAAAACTGATACATTATGTGATTAGTATGAGTCAAAGTGTGTGTTTCCAGTTTAAAATGAATTTTAGTAAATAAGACAAGTGACATACTCAAAACTGATCAAATTAATTCATATTGTTTTTATGCTTAAGAAAAAATATCCATGAGTCATTTGGTACATGTATGAATTAGCCTCACCTCAATATTATACATAGTGTGACCAGTATGACTCTAAGTGCGTTTTTAATTTAAAATTAACATAAATTTTAGTAAAAATGAAATATCACGTACTCAAAACTGAAAAAAGAATTTTTATTGTTTTTATACTTTAGGTAAACGATCCATAAGTTATTTGTGACATGTAGTAATCAACCACACCTCAAACTGATACACGATGTGCCCAATCTGACTCAAAGTGTTCGTTATCAGTTTAAAATCAATATTTTAGTTCAAAATTCATCACTCATTGAATAGTAATCAAACACACTCATATTTTCTTGATAATTTAGGAAATTTATAAAAAAATCATTTTTTATGTGTAGGAATATTTCTCACATCAAACTGATACATGATGTGATCAGTATGAGTCAAAGTGTGTGCTTCTAGTTTAAAATGAAATTTTAGTAAAAAATACAAGTGACATACTCAAAATTAGAAAAACATTATGATTGTTTTTATACTTTAGAAAAAAGATCCATATTTCATTTGAGACATGTAGGAATCATTCGTACCTCAATTTGATGCACAGTGGGATCGGTATGACTCCAAGTGTGACTTTTTATTTAAAATTGACATCAATTTTAGTAAAAAGGGAAACTAACCAACTCATAACCAATAAAATTCATTTGTATTGTTCTAATAATTTAGTAAAATTATCCATAATTAATTTGTGACATGTAGGAATAATCTACACCTCAATCTGATATATGATGTACTCGGTATGACTCAATGTGTACATAATTAGTTTAAAACGATATTTTAGACCAAAAAGTGTTACTCACTAAAAAATAAGAAAAAAAATATAATTTTATTGATAAATTTGTACAAATATTCTTAATTCATTTGTGACATGTAGTAATTGGTCTCATGTCAAACTGATACATGATGTGATCAGAATGAGTCAAAGTACGTGTTTCCAGTTTAAAATGACATTTTAATAAAAAAGACACGTACTCAAAATAGATAAAACACATTTATATTGTTTTGATACTTTATTAAAATGACTCATAAATCATTTGAGATGTGTAGGAATCATTCTTATCATAATTCAATGCATGGTGTGACCAGTATGACTCTAAGCACTTCTTTTTAATTAAAATTGACAATAATTTTAGTAAAAAAGACAACTGACATACTAAAAACTAAGAAAATGCATTACTATTATTTTGATGCATTAGTAAAATGATCCATAAGTAATTTTTAATGTGTAGGAATCAGACTCACCTCAATCTAATACATTATTCTCTTGATATAACTCAAAGTGTTCGTTATCATTTTAAAATCAACATTTTAGTTCAAAAAGTGTCACTCATTGAAAAACAAGAAAGCACACTCATATTTTCTTTATAATTTAGGAAAATTATTTATAATTTATTTTTGACATGTAGAAATTGGTCTCACATCAAACCGATACACGATGTGATCTGTAAGAGTCAAAGTGTGTGTTTCCAGTTTAAAATGGAATTTTAGTAAAAAAGACATGTAACATACTCAGAACCTAGAAAAATTATTCGTATTCTTTTGATGCTTTAGGAAAATGATCCATAGGTCATTTTAGAGATTTAGGAATTATCCACACCTCAATCCAATGAACAATGTGACCAGTAAGAATCCAAGTGCATCTTTTTATTTAAAATTGACATCAATTTTAGTAAAATGGACAACTGACCTACTAAAAACTGAGAAAATACATTCAGATTATTTTGACACTTTATGAAAATGTTCCACAATTCATTTATGATGTGTAGGAATCATCAAAACCTCAATCTGATACATGATGTTCTCAATATGACTTAATGTGTCTGTTATTAGTTTAAAATTGACATTTTAGTTCAAAAAGTGATACTCACTGAAAACCGAGAAAATGCGCTTGGATTTTATTGATAATTTATGGAAATGATTCATAAGTAATTTTTTATGTATTGGAATTAGTATCATGTAAAACTGACACACGATGTGACCTATATGAGTTAAAGTGTGTGTTTACAGTTTAAAATGATCTTTTAGTAAAAAAGACAAATGATGTACTCCAAACCAAGAAAACACATTCACATTATTTTGATAATTTAGTAAAATTATCCATAAGTAATTTGAGACATATATGAGTAAGATGAACCTCAATATGATGCCTAGTGTGATTAGTATGACTCCAAGTGTGTCTTTTCAATATATAAGTGTCATTTTAGTTTAAAACGTGCATCACATCACCAAAACTAAGAAAACAATCCTTGATTGATTTATCGTAATTATGTATATTATTACTTAATTTATTTCCTTATTATTTTTATCTTATAATTATTTATATTACATCAGTCAGGGGAGGGGAATAAACAAATGAAAACCTACCTAAATGCACACGGCGTGGCTCAAAACCGAGACCTCCCAAACACCACCATAGGACACAACCACTAGGATGAAACCATGGGGATTTATTTTATACTTATTTAATTAATATTCATAGAGATAATTTTTTAATATGAAAAATAAATGGTGTGACATGTAAGAATCAATGACAAATTAATCTGATACACAATGTTCCTGGTATGAATCAAACTTTAGTTTAAAATTAACACCTTTTGTTAATTTATTTCTTTATATTATTAATATCATTAGAATTGTTTTCTTATATAAGTGAGTTATTTTGATTGATCAGGGGTGGTTTGTTTAGAAATAGCATTATTCAAGGTCAGTATCAAAAGATAAAGGAACATTTATGTTTTTGAATGTATGTAATAATTTATAATTATGTTATTGTATAAACCAATGTTTTAAATGTCTATAATATAGTGTTTTTTTCTTTTATTTGTATTATAAATTTAATTTAATTAAAATAATGTATTTTTACTTTATTTTATTTATATTTGGTGGTGTTTCAGGTGCTGCAGTGTTCTGTTATAGCATATTGCACTGGTTCTATAATGTGTTGTTACAACACACTATAAAGGTCCCCTTTATCGACACTAAATAAAAGTGCTAATAAAGGACCCCTTTATCAGTGCTTTTTAGCTCTGATAAAAGACCAAGGATTTTAATATCTATTTAGTAGTCATCACTTCTCTAATATTGATAAAGGCCATTTTTAGCACTATTGAAGGAGAATTTTGTAGTAGTGTCAGTAGGGTATCATAAATGAAAATCACCAGGTTTATTCACTAAGGTGTCATAAGACATGTGATATATAGAGATTAATTGTTTTCCCAAAGAATTAGAGTTCTATTAGGGTAAACCCTTTATATGTCTTAATTCATGTGAGACAAATTGATCAAAACAAGTCATTTCATTAACAACCTATTGAAAATAAATAATGGGTTTCATATCAAAATCAGTGCTTAAAAAGTTCTTAAAGACTTGAACATAACATCATTTTTAACTGATGAAATGGGAATATGGGTTTCATATATATATATATATATATATATATATCTCCATGAATCAATAATACATGTTTACATCTATGTGAATACCCATGGAAATATAATTGGTTTGGGTATTCACAATATGATAATTTCTCATATAGAGAAGAGAAAATCAAGAAACGAATTCAGTAACATGACAATATATATTATGGATTAGGAAAAGGGAATAATGGGAGGGAATAAAAGTTTCCCATTTATAAAAAATATTTTTTATATTAAGGTTAATATAAAAAGTTTAAGAGAAGAAATTGGATTAACATTTAGAAGGTATACACAAAAGGGGTACTTGGATGAAATTGGATAAGAGGAGAATTCCCTTACCTTGAATATTTTCTTCTTAAAACTTGAGGATAACACCTTGAGACCTTGAGGGAACCATGGAGGGACTATTTTGGAGTTTAAATAACCATAAATTTATTATTAAAATACTTGGATTGAATAGTGGGGGTGGTAAGGGGGTATTTACAATTGAGGAGGGATGACATTAAGTTATTAAATAATAGTTATTTTGTATTTAAGGCTAATGAATATTGGGTCACATTAATTCCAAAGTTTTTTTGAAATTAATTTTTAAATTTATGTTTAAATTCATCAAATACATCATTCACTCATTTAATTTTTTAGTTTCTAGGTATTTTAATAGTTTTCCATTTAACTTTTACTGACTACATTATTTTACTTATAATGCGGTAACTCCTTTTTTTACCACGATAACTTTTTTAACGTCTAAAAATAAAATTAACCATATTACCTAATTTCAACCATATAATTACATATATTAAATTAATTTTAATTTTTAAATTTATAAAAGTTATAAAAATCAATTCTAATATGAAACATGTGTAACTCATAAAAAATAGTTCTTTTAAAATCATAAAATCGTTGTTTCCAAAAATTCTAAGCATCTGTTTATAACTCTAACACATTATGTAATATATTTTTAATTATTTTTTTATTAATAATAAAGATTATTATTTTTTAAATATTAATCATATCCTAATTATATCATAAGAGTTATCATATTTCATAAAAATTGTATTTTCACCTTTTTAACCTAAAAATCAACTTTTTAAAAAATTGCCATAAATTTACCCTAATATAATTTTAACAATCTGAGTCAAAAAACTATATTTATTTATTAAAATAATTCTATAAGTATTATAATTTTAATTTTTAAATAAATATCCTTATTTATTGAAATTTAGCAATTTTATAGAAAAATAAACATTCTGACCATTATAAAAACTACTTTAGACTTCAATAAAATATAGTATCATTAAAAAAAGTATTTTGTAAGATAATTTCCTGAAAATAAATTTTATCTAAAAATTATACATTTATCATAAAACAAACCTTTAATGAAACTTAAAATATTCAAAAGTTTCCAAACACACAATTATAAAACAATCACAACAATCACCTTATTGGGCCAATAATAATAATAATGACTAATCATCTTATTGATTAATGGTCATAATTTCAATTGGAATTATTGGACAACATTACTCATTACTAATGGTCATATTTCCCTATAAATACACCATCTATTTCATACTTCTCCATTCACTTTGATTTTATAATATCCTCAACAAAATTAATATTGTATTACTAACTATCTATTTTTTTGCTATTGCGCTTTTCATGGGTGGGATGATTCTAGGGGATTGATGTGAACTAATTTTTTTTACTTTATTTATCTAATATCTTTCCCATTTTAATATTCTATAACATAATAGGAATTTTTTAGACTGAATGTAACATTCTTAAATAAATGAATAATTTTTTTTGGTTTTTATTAAGTGTTTTATATCCTTTTATTATAACTAGTTGTAAATGTTCATGTCAACATGTGATGTATAAAGTTATCGTGAAATATAAAATTCATTCCATTTTATTCTATTGAAAAACATGATAAAGAGTAAAATGATAGGTAATAGTTCAATTATTAAAAGATTAATGTTTTTGGGTCATTACATCTTCCCCCTTAAAAGAATTTCATCCTTGAAATTTCAACTCATATTCTTAATTGATAATAGACGATGGTATTTATATATCATTATTTCATATGAATAAAACATTTACTCTTCATATTTATGGTTCCCAAACAATAATTTTACAATTTGAGTTGTCTTGTTGTGTAGAACTTTATCTCTACGGTCCAAGATCTTCACTGGGTATTCCTCATAAGAGAGTTCATTCTCCAGTTGTACCACCTTTGGATTAATTACATTTGAGGGATTAGGTAGTACTTTATTAAGAGTGATATGTGAAACACATCATGTAATTGAACCATGTTTGGTGGTAATGCAAGCTGATATGCCACTGATCCTATACGATCAAGGATATAAAAAGGGCCAACATACCTAGGAATAAGTTTTCATTTATTTCCAAACCACATGAATCTATTTCATGGTGTTATTTTATGGAAAAATTTACATCCAAAATAAAATTCCAAGTCCCTTCTATGGATGCCAACAAAACTCTTCTACTGAATCTTTTATGTGTTGTTAGATAGATTGAATCTTTTTTTCATCTCTTACACAAGATCTGGTCTAAGTATCTTCCATTCAACAACTTCATCCCAACAATTTGTAGTTCTACAATGCTTCCAATAAACTGATTCATATAGAGCTATTTTAATACTTGATTAAAATGTATTCTTGTATTTGAACTCAAATAATGAGATATGTTGATCCCACCCACCTTTAAATTCAATTGAGTAGGCTCTTAGCATGTCTTGAAGTGTATGAATGGTCCTTTTGGATTTGAAATTAGTTTGGTGGTGATAGGTCATACTGAAATTCAATTCAGTATTAAGACCACATTGAAAAATTCTCCAAAATTTAGTATTGAACCTTGGATCATGGTAAAAAATGATTAATAGTGGAGCCACATGTAGCCTCACCACTTTCTTTACATATATATTTTCAAGTTTTTCATGGGATAAATATTCTTGAATAGTTATTAAGTGGGCAGTCTTGGTGAGTCGATCCACCAAAACCCATATTGCATTTATTCCTTTGGATGTCTTCGGGAGACTAGTGACAAAGTCCATAGAGATATTCTCCCATTTTCATGTGGATATGGGCAATGGTTGCATCATACCCTTGTACTTATATCACTATTATTTAACTTACTAACATACAAATAACTTTGAGGTATACTCAATGATCTCCCTCTTCATGTTTTCCCACTAAAATCACTTTTGAATATCATGGTAAATATTAGTAATTCCAAGATGGATGGAGAAAGATGAGCTATGTGCACTGTCTAATAGCTATTTCTTTATCTCGAGTGATGAATGTGGACAAATTATAGATCCAAAATATAGGAAACCATATTCATCTATGTAGAAATCATAAAGATTCCCTTCCATTACTACTTTCACATCCTTTTGAAGTCTTAGATCATCCCTTTCTACCTCCTTGATCCTCTCTTGGATAGATGGTTGGGCAATGATTTTGGATAGATAGGATGTATTCCCTGTAATTATGATTTCCAGATCCATGATTTTCATGTGCATGAAGATATAGTCTTTTCAATATGTATCATGGATGTAGTAGGAGTTTCTTTTCTACTCAGAGCATTAGAAACCTTATTCAAATTTACTGGGTGGTATTGTGTAGAGTGATTATAGTCCCTGATTAGCTCAAACCATCTTCGATGACATATGTTGAGATTTTTATATGTTAATATATAATTCAAAATTTGGTGGTCTATTTATATTTAAAATTTATAGCCATAACAAGTGTCTCAATATATTTAATGTAAATATACCTACTATTAATTAAAAATCATGGGTAAGATTGTTCTGTTCGCGTGACTTTAAACACCGTGATGTATAGATAATCAATTTTTCATTTTATATAAGTACACATATAAGTACCTTTAAGGATGAATCACCAAAAATGAAAAATACTTCCCCATTAGAGGGTAAATTTAGTATAGGTTCACTAACAATCCTCTTCTTTAGTTTTTGAAAACTCTCTTTACATTACTTTTTCCAGATAAATTTATCCTCTATTTTAGTTAACTTGGTTAGTGTATTAGAAATACATGATTTTTTTTCCACAAAATTCATATAGTATCCTCATAGACCAAGGAAAATATAAATATTAGTTATAGTTATAGGAATTTGACACTCCTATATCAACTTTTTATTTTCTAGATCAACTGATATTCCTTCACTAGAGACAATGTGTCCCAAGAATGCATCTTGTTGTAACTAGAAATCAAATTTGTTGAATACACCGAACACATTCTACTTTCTCAGAGTTCATAACGTGACCCTTATATGATCTTAATTTTCCTCACAAATTTTTAATATAAAAATTTCACCAATGAATACCACCATGAAATTATCAAGGTAGTCCTTAATGACTTTATTCATCAAATCCATAAATATAGAAGGATCATATTTCAAGCCGAAGGGGATAATAAGAAACTTGTAATCGCCCATATCTTGTTTATAAGGAAGTCTTTAATATATCTTCTATTTTCACCCTCAATTAATGATACCTATATGAAAGATCAATCTTAGAAAATAATTAAGCTCCCTTAAGTTGGTCAAACAAATCATTAATCCTTGGTAGATGATGTTTTTTATTCAGTTTTATCCCATTAGGTTCCCTATAAACAATGCATGGTTGTATTGATCCATACTACTTTTTTAGAAATAGAATTGGTTCTACCTAAGGATATACACTTGGTCAAACAAAAACCATCTCCAATAGATCTTGAAGTTGCTTTTATAATTCCTTCAGCTCCACATACACCATTTTAAATGGGATTTTTGATATTGTCTTGGATCTAGGTAAGAGTTAAATTGAGAAATATACCTCTCTTTGTTGGGGGAGGTGTAAGAATGGTATAGATTAAGAGGTTTCCAACCTCTGATACCAATTGTAGGATCGAAATATAATATGAGATGCTCAATATACAAGAGGGGGGGGGGGTGAATTGTATACTTTAAAAATTCCTTTGGAACCTTTAAAGTTAGTTATGAATATCTAAAGTTTCCTTAAGAAAAGGAAAGAACTAAGTTTAACAAAGTTAAACTAAGTAAATTCACAACACCTCTAACACCGAACTAAAACTTGGAAAGAGATTCCAAAAGTAGGTTCCGGAAATATGGTTCCGGAATTTGAAACTTAACTAAAGTTACAATATGAGATTATACCTTAAAGCGTATAGAATCCAAATGAATCCGAGTAAGTAAGGAAGTATAAGAAAGTTATACTTTCCTTAAGATACAAATTGCAGCGGAATAAAAACAAGTAGTAAAACTACTAGTAACAAGATATAAGTCTTTTAACCCAAAGAGAAGGGTATCCAACAACCTTGGATAAAGGTCCCTTGATTTATACTTTCAAGCAAGTCTGTCTTACCCACACCAGGGTAAGCCCTCGATATGAAGATCGGTGTCTCTGTCTTGCTATCCCCGCAAGCCCTCAACTTCAAGGTAGTTGGCAACCTCTGTCCTCCTCAGCAAGGAGGCCCTCGAACTTTAAGGTAGTCGGCAACCTCTGTCCTCCTCAGCAAGGAAGCCCTCGATCTTTAAGGTAGTCGGCACCTCTATCTTCCTATCCCCGGAAGCCCTCGAATGTAATCACCAACATTTGGAGTCGCACGAAGCTTTGAGAGTTAATAAGAGCCTCTCTCTCTAGAAATCACTTCAAGCATGTAATCACATGAGTAGAAGATCTGTTATCCTTTCAGCACTGAGCTCTTTCAAATGAGCTCCTATTTATAGGTAAGGTCGGCTCCTTCTCCAACGGTCATATTTTCCTTAAAAATCGGAGGGACCTGTACACGTGTCACTTAGACAACGGTTAGTTTATAACAAAATGGACGACATAGTTTTATAACAAAACAAGTGTAACAGAATGTACGACATCGTTTTAAACTCTAACATAAAAGGTTCGGAATGAAAACTTCAGAGTGAAGGTTCGGAGTGAATAAATTCAGAGTGTATAAAACAAAGATAATCAGATTCTATTTAATAGGTGAATTCTGAATGAGAATTCGGAATAGGAATTCGTCATCAGAAATCGTAATGAGAATTCATCATCAGAGTTCGTAATGAGAATTCGTCATCAGAATTCGTAATGAGAATTCATCATCAGAAATCGTAATGAGAATTCGGAATGAGATTTATTCATTAGAATTCGGAATGGAAATTCTTCATTGGAATTCGCAATGAGAATTCGGAATAAGATTTATTCATTAGAATTCGTAATGAGAATTCTTCTTCAGAATTCGTAATGAGAATTCGGAATGAGATTTCTTCATTAGAATTCTTAATGAGAATTCTTCCTCAGAATTCGTATCCTGAATCTGGAATAGAACTTAGTCAGAGTTTATATCCGTAATTCGGAATGAAACTTCCTTATAGTTCTTGTCCAGAACCGAATCCTAAAACAGAATGCTTTTATATCAAAGTTTTAATGACTTCGAGAAAATGAATCCGAATCTCATACTTAAGAAAAATATGAATGAAAATTTGATAAGGATAATTTTTCTTATAAAAGCGATTTTCCTTAAAAAAGCATTTTTCCTTATAAAAGCAATTTTCCTTAAAGAAGCATTTTTCCTTATAAAAGCAATTTTCCTTAAAGAAGCATTTTTCCTTATAAAAGCAATTTTCCTTAAAGATAAGGTGTTTGTGATTTTCAAAACAAGAAGGAATGGAAAAGTCATAAGGAAAACCTTATTGACTCAACAATCTCCCCCTTTTTGGAAAGCACAAACATCCTTATGAAAAAGCTATTCTAAGAAGAAAGAAACACATTAAAGCTTATCTCCCTTGGTTTAAGAATATAGATGAATACGACTAACTCCCCCTTAGGCTTTGAAACTCTAAGGATCGTATTCATATTTCCGGAGTGATGTTTCTTTAAGAAAAACTCCCCCTTAAACAAACTCTTATTAGAGTTCTTTTTCCTTGGGTATTTTCCTTTCTCCCCCTTTGTTAAACTCTTATTAGATTTCCTCTTTTTCTTAAGGATCTTTTCCTTCTCCCCCTTTGTGATTTTCAAAAAGAATTGGAGGGAATGGAAAAACTTAACAAAGTACCTGAAAAAATTAGTAATGACAACAATAGAAACAACAAGCACGATTCTCATTATATTTGAAATGTCAGCAACAAAATAATTACAACAAAAAGATTGTATTGGTCATTTCGGATCTTTCTCCTTCGACATTAGCCCCTTAAGAATCGTCTTGATCTTCTTTAAGTCTTTGTGATCTTCCTCTGCTTGCTTCTCTAAGACGACTATTCTTGCTGACTGAGCTTCAATGATTTCTTCCTGAGCCTTCAACTTTTCTTCCTGAGCTTTCATCTTCTCTTCCTGAGCCTTCATCCTTTCTTCAAACCCGATCCGATAATCCCTTTCATATTTCCAACTTTGATTAACGGAATTGAGCTTTCCATTCAGATCTCTCACTTCCTGAATTCGAAAGTTCTTTTCCTTTGTCAATTTCTCTTCGAATGATGCAGTCAGCTCATGAAACTTCTTGTCCTCGGTTTCAAATGCATCCTTAACATTATCCTGAAACTCATCCAGCAACCTCATCTCTTCCACAGTTTTCTTAGACCAGCTTGTCATCCTCTTGCAAGATCTTTTATGTGCTTCGTAACCAATAAAGAAATTTTTGAACTGGGCTTCAATCTCAACACATTTATTCATAACCATGGATACGGAGTCTGTTTTCTGATTCAACGCATGTTGGAGCATCTGGCATCTGGAGTCTATACTGGAGAAGGTCGGAATGGTTCCCACCAACTTCTTCAAAGACTGGACAACAAAATCATGCCCCAACGAGGATGACTCCGAATCCGAAACCTTGCTAGGAAAATTTTCTTCCTCAATAATCTTCAACTTCCTCTTAGAAGAACTACCAGCTTCCTTCCTCATCTTCTTTTCTGAACTCGGGGTATCAGCAAGAATTTGTTTCCCCTTATCTTTTTCCAGAATAGAAACCTGTTCCAGAGATTTCTTCTCGCTATCAGAGACTTGTACTATATTATCTTCCTCATCAGCAACTTCTACATTTTCCTTCTGAGCAGCATGAAGTAAAAGATGTTCTTCTTCTCTCAGACAAGAAACTTCTTCTTCACCTTTCTCTTCTTCCAATTCAGGAGTAACAAGCTTCGAAGATTGAGCTTCAGATGTTTGGAGCGACAGGTGTTCCGAAGGAGTTCCCTTGTATTCATCTACTTGTTTGAGCACATCTCCTGTCTCACCACTTCCTTCAGCAGCTTCTTCAACTCGTTCCACTTGCTCTCCTACCTCAGTATTCGTAGCAACAGCTTCTTCCGGAGCAGCAAGATTTCTTCCTGGAGTCTCAGGTAGAGATTCCAGAGAAAAAGTTCTCGGAACGGGAATGGTTGCTGAAACCATTTCGTTGAACTTTAACAATGCTTGCACAGCCTCGGCTTCTGACATTTTCTTCTTCAGCTTCTTCTCCTTTGCTTGTTTCTCGAGCTCATCAGCAACCTTCTCTTTCAGAGCTTTAGCCTCTGCAGGATCCAATCCGAACTGCGGATCCCCTTCTTTCCTCTTCTCTTTGTCAGCTCTCCACTTCGCTGCAACCTCATCAGTATAGGTTTTCTTCTTCTTAGACTTAGGAGGTGCGGAATGGACTTCCTTAAACTTATGTTCCTCGGCTTCGACTACCACTTCTTTCTGCTTTCTCTTCCTTACTGGCTTTGATGATTCCGGATCAGCAACTTTCGGAGCCACTTCTTCTGGATAAGGTAGATCAATAAACTTCCCAGACTTCTTGTCAAAAGCTATATTCATTCTCTTAAGAGTGGCATCACTAAGCAGCATGATCTTGCACACCCTTGGTTTAGAACTACAAGCTACCTTGAAGAACTCAAGGCACCGAACTATGAGCTTTGATAATATTGCTGGGTACATCACGATCTGAGCTCTCAGATTCCCCTTCTTCAAATTCTCAATATTAAGAAGAATATGCTTCATCAAGTTGAACTTCCTTAGATTTATCAGGAAATCTAAGATATATATCTCACTCTTCTTCAGGCTATCCTTATCACCTTTTCTTGGTACGATAAGCCCTTGTACCCATAACTCCAGCATCCGGAAGTTTGTAGATAGGCTTGCAATCTTCGGAGCCTTGTCATCATCCAATCCGAGAATTTCTAATGCCTTTTCCTTGTTGAAACTACCCATAGAGTCTGGCAATACATGCGAAATAAACTCAGCTTCACCTTCATAAGATAATCCTACCAAGCTTGCAGCCTTGGTGTAAGAAAGCTTATATGTCTTGCCATACAATTTGAAAGAAAATTTTTCTCTATTGTCTTCCTCGAAGAAAGCAACTGACTCAAAGAACTCAACAAGCAAATCAGAGTAGACTTCATCTTGGTTGCCGGTTTTTGATACCGCAACATCCTCCCAGCCATTCAACCTGATATTCTTTGAGATAAGGGAATCATAATTGCTGAAGAAATTCGGATGGAGTAACCTTTCCCTGTAGACTAACCACTGAGAAATAGGCTTGGTTGAAGACATTTCTTGAGAAGCTAACTCTGCAGACATTCGGATCTGAAGTCTCTGAGAAGTTCGGAATTGAGAAGACTGGAGTTCGGAATGGCCTTAAATCAGAGAGGCAGAGCTTCAGCACGCGAGAGATTGAGATCGATGTGGGAATCGAAAAAAAGGGTCCCCTTTATATAGGCAATGGGATGACGGTTGATATTCCATAGTTGATCAAACGGTTGGAATGAGCTGCGATCAGATCTGACGGTTGAGAGCTCGAATCCGATCTTTTTGAGGTTTTTATTAAAGTAAAGATTTAAGAAAACCAAAAACCGAAAACAAAATACAAGAAACTTCCAGCAAGTAAAATATGATTATGAAAACTTCGGTAAGAAAATCATACCTTTCGGATTAGCTTAGGAAAGTTATTCGTAATGGGTAATATAAAGACGACTACGAAAAACTCAATACGAAAAACTAAATACTAAAAACTCAATACGAAAAAGTCAATATGAAAAACAAAACTTGGTACGAAAATCTGGTTATGAAAGTCCCAGTACGAAAGTTGTCCATTCCGGAAATTTTCAATACGAACACTTTCATTCCAGAAGTATTCTGTACGAAAATATCCATTCTGGAAAAAGTTTCATTCCGGAAGTTTTCATTCCGGAAATCTTCGTTCTGAAAAGTTTGAAAACAAATTTTGAAAAACTTTGTTAAACAAACAATCAAATGTACTCCCCCTATGAAAAGGAGTTTATTACTGTAAGGAGATTTTTTCAACAGAAAGTTAATTAAGGAAGATTACCTTATGGTTATCATTCCTAACTTCTGTTTAATATATTCAAATCTATCAGAAGGCAAAGATTTTGTGAAAATATCAGCAAGTTGATCTTGCGTTCCGATAAACTGAAGAATAATATCTCCTTTAAGTGTGTGATCCCTAAGAAAGTGATGCCTAATATCTATGTGTTTTGCACGGGAGTGATGTGAAGGGTTTTTACTTAGGGCAATGGCACTTGTGTTATCACACAAAATTTTAGTTTTAGTAAAACTCAGGCCATAGTCTGTGAGTGTGTGTTGCATCCACAACACTTGTGCACAACAACTTCCAGCTGCTACATATTCAGCTTCAGCAGTGGAGAGTGCAACAGAATGTTGCTTCTTGCATGACCAAGAAACTAGTGAATCTCCTAAGAAATGACAAGTTCTGGATGTACTTTTCCTATCCATTCTACATCCACCAAAGTCAGCATCAGAAAAGCTTTTTAGAAAAAACTCATTTCCAGAAGTATAAAATAATCCTAGATTCATGGTTCCCTTAAGGTAGCGAAAAATTCTTTTTACTGCCTTTAAGTGAGATTCCTTAGGATTGGATTGATATCTTGCACATAAGCATACTGAAAACATTAAGTCTGGTCGACTAGCTGTTAAGTAAAGTAGAATTCCAATCATACCTCTAAAAGATGTTTGATCTACTGGTTTCCCAGCTTCATCAAGATCTAAAGAATTTGAGGTACCAATGGGAGTACTTATACTCTTAGTGTTGTCATAACCATACTTTTTCAGAAGATCTTTAATATACTTATGTTGAGATATGTAGATTCCTTCTGGTTTTTGAGAAATTTGAAAACCAAGGAAAAATGTTAACTCACCCATCATACTCATTTCAAACTCAGATTTCATTAGACTTGCAAAAGAGTCAGTTAAAGATTGCTGAGTTGAACCAAATATAATGTCATCAACATAAATTTGAACAATCAAAACATTTTTCTTATCTTTCTTTATAAAAAGGGTTGGATATGCATTTCCCTTAACATAGTTATTTTGAAGCAAAAATGCAGTAAGTCTATCATACCATGCTCGTGGGGCTTGTTTAAGGCCATACAAAGCTTTGGTAAGTCTAAAAACATGATCTGGATGTTTTGTATCTTCAAAGCTAGGAGGTTGTTCAACAAAAACTTCCTCTTGAACATAACCGTTAAGAAAAGAACATTTCACATCCATTTGGAAAAGTTTGAAATTAAAGAATGCTGCAAAGGCAAGTAGAATACGGATAGATTCAAGTCTAGCTACTGGAGCATAGGTTTCTTCATAGTCTATTCCTTCTTGCTGATTATAGCCTTTAGCAACAAGTCTAGCTTTATTTCTTACTATGACTCCATTTTCATCACATTTATTTCTGAAAACCCATTTTACACCAATAACAGAAGTTTCCTTAGGTCTTTCAACCAAGGTCCAGACTTTATTCCTTTCGAATTCATTTAGTTCATCTTGCATGGCTTTAATCCAATCATCATCACCTAAAGCTTCATCAGTTCTTTTAGGTTCTAATTGGGAAAGAAATGCTAGATGTTCTATTTCATTTCTTAAGGAACTTCTAGTCCTTACAGGTTGATTTACATCACCAATGATACTATCACTGGGATGATTCTTAAGAAACACCTGATTTGGGTTTTGTAAAACCTGTTCATCAACATAGGGTAGAAAGTCTTCTGGGGTAAATGTTTCAGAAGTATCTTCTAGAACAATTTACTTATCAGAAGGTTCTTCTATCAAAGGTTGATAATCAGTTTTTGAAAACACATCCGAAGATGTAGGTTGGGAGGTTTTAAAAACAAAAGGATCTGACTCATCAAATTTCACATGTACTGTTTCTTCAACAGTACAAGTGTTTTTATTAAAAACTCTATAAGCCTTAGAGGTTGTGGAATAACCTAAGAAAATTCCTTCATCTGATTTTGGTGCGAATTTATGTAAGTTATCTTTAGTATTCAAAATGAATACTTTGCAACCAAAAACTTTGAAGTAGGAAAGTCTTGGTTTTCTACCATTCCATAACTCATAAGGAGTTTTATTAAGAAAAGGTCTAATCAAAACTCGATTTATAGTATAACAAGCAGTACTTACAGCTTCAGCCCAGAAATGTCTAGCAATAGAATATTCACTCAACATGGTTCTAGTTATCTCTTGAAGAATTCTATTTCTTCTTTCAACTACACCATTCTGTTGAGGAGTTCTATGTGCTGAAAAATTGTGAGTAATACCTTTCTTACTACAAAACGTTTCAAAATCTGAATTTTGAAATTCACCTCCATGAACACTATGAATAGTTTTCAATGGAAGGTTTTTCTCATTTTTAACTTGAGCTCTAAAACTTTTGAAATAAGAAAAAGATTCCGATTTCTTTGCTAGAAAATAGACCCAAGTAAATCTAGTGTAATCATCAACTAGAACAAACACATAGTATTTGCCTCCAATGCTTCCAGTTTGTGTTGGACCAAAAAGATCCATGTGCACTAACTGTAATGCATCGGTTGTTGAGACTTCACCAATTGACTTAAAACTAGATTTATGTTGCTTACCATATTGACAAGGATCAAAAACTTTAGAAGAATCAAATCTAAGCTCCGGTAGATCCTTAACAAGTTTCTTCTTAGAGAGTTTACATAGGTTTCTAAGATTACAGTGTCCTAATCTTCTATGCCATAACCAAGAGTGATCTTCCAATGCACTTAGGCAAGGTAAATCTTGGCTTCTTAGGTCTTCTAAGTTTAAGGTGTAAACATTCTCTTGCCTGTTGGCTGAGAGAATAAATTCTTCCTTGGAATTGTGAACTAAGCATTTATCATTCCTAAAATTCACAAGGTAACCTTCATCACATAACTGACTTATGCTAATGAGGTTGTGCTTAAGACATTTAACAAAAAGAACATTTGAAATCAAGGTTTTACCTAAAAGAACAATATTACCAATACCAACAATCTCTCCCTTAGCATTGTCTCTGAAAATTACCTTTCCTCCTTTCATTTTGATAATCTTTTCAAAAAAGCTTTTGTTACCAGTCATGTGCCGGGAACAACCACTATCCATGTACCATATATTGTTGCTGGAACTTTCTTTATTTTCCTGAAATTAAGAACAAAGTTAGATTTTCGGAATCCAAACTTGCTTGGATCCGAGATTTCCAGACAACAAAATTTTAGGTATCCACATTTTCTTAGAAAAGTAGGCTTTATGAAATCCTAGAGATTGGGTTTTATTTAAGGAACAATTCTTTGCCCAGTGACCACCACATTGACACTTGGTGCAAAATGGGGCACTTTGAGGAACAAAATAATTGTTACTGAAAACTGGTTTTGCATGGGTATAACCAAATCCGGATTTATTTCTTAAAGGTCGTATTTGAGAATACATCTTATCAAAATTTTCCTTACTATGGGTAAAGTTTGATAAACACTTCTTTAAGGAAAAAATTTCGGACTTGAGTTTTACAACCAAGTTTTTATCCTCAAAATCATTAGTTTTAGAACTAGAGTTAGGCTCGAAAACATTTTTATTAGAAATTACTTTTTCTAACTCTTTAGAAAGTTTGTTCTTCTCAAAACTTACTTCCTCAAGATTTTTTGAAATACTTTCAAAATCAGAATTTTTCTTATCAAGATCTTTAGAAAGATCTGAAATTTCTTTAGTAAGAATAGAATTCCTAGAGTTTGCCTTATCAAGTTTCTTGTTGAGTTTGGAATTCTCAATCTCAAGAAGTTCAGCAAACCTAGAGACTTCTTCAAAAGTAGGTAAAGTATTTTCCTCATCAGAAGATGATTCTTCATCAGAAGAGTTATAATACTTACTATCATTAGAATTTAAAGAAACATTGGTCAAAGATTCAGCATTTCGTACCTTAGCCATAAGACAATGATTGTTAATAGGTAATCTGGCTATAAGACCAAGATTCTTCTGTCCTGAAGATTCATAATCAGAAGATTCATCTGAAGATTCACCACCACTGGCACTCCAGGTGTCATTAGCTTTCAGAACTTTCTTAGCTTTGGCTTTATAATACTTCTTCCTGTTCCTGTCTGAATGTCTTTCTTTCCTTTCTTTCTTTCTGAGCATAGGGCAATCTGGTCTAATATGTCGAGCTCTTTTACATTCATAACAAGTAACTTCTCCATCTTTCTTGTCTTTCCTATCCTTCTTTTTATACTTGGATTGAAAGTTTCTCTGTCCAGCTATCTTGTTCATCCTTCGAGCAAGATTGGCTAATTCATTTTCTGAGACTTCACTCTCACTAGATTCGGATTGGAAAATAACTTTCTTCGACTTGGATCTGGTTACTCTCTCAGGAGTCTTAGCTTTCATCTGATTCGAAGTTGTAGTAAAAGCAACAATACCATTTCCATTCTTCTTCTTGATGTTGTCAGCATCTCTCTTCATTCTGGTCTCATGTTGTAGAAGAGTTCCAAAAAGCTCATCAAGAGTAATTTGAGTAACCTTCCTGTTCTCATCTATAGCTGTTCTCTTGGATTCCCATTCATTGGGAATAATATCAATTATCTTGTCCACAAGAGCTTCATCATCTAAACCTTTTTCTCCCATAGATTGTAGACTGTTGACAATAGTCATAAACCTTTGTTGTACTTTACAGATAGGTTCTCCATAAGGAAAATTGAAGCCATGATATTCAGCTCTAAGCATAGCTCTTCTAGTCTCAATCACCTTGGAAGTCCCAAAGTGTGTAACCTCTAACTTCATCCATATACAATTAGCTGCTTCACAAAAAGAAATTTGGCTATATATATTTCTGGTCATTGAACATAGTAAAGTATTGCGTACCTTATAGTTGAGTTGATATTCTTGCTTTTCCTGGTTAGTAAAGGTTCTGACTTCCTTGTCAGGAATTTTATAATCACCAGTAAGCATGACAAAGTTGTCTACACCAGTATTGATAACAAAAGTCTTCATACGATCTCTCCAGTATTCATAATCATTACCATCAAATATAGGTTGTCTTGTAGGATTCAGATTGTCAATCGAACCAACATTAATTCCTGCCATACTAAAAATAACTTTGCAAACAAACTTGTTAGTAGCTTAGAATCGCAAACACAAAGTTCGGAATGAGAAAAGTTCGGAATGGAAAAGTCAGAATGACAAAGTTCGGAATGGAAAAGTGAGCAAGAAAAACTTGTATGTGAGTACAAGTATTTCAGTAACCGGCTCTGATACCAAATGTAAGAATGGTATAGAGTAAGAGGTTTCCAACCTCTGATACCAATTGTAGGATCGAAATATAATATGAGATGCTCAATATACAAGAGGGGGGGTGAATTGTATACTTTAAAAATTCCTTTGGAACCTTTAAAGTTAGTTATGAATATCTAAAGTTTCCTTAAGAAAAGGAAAGAACTAAGTTTAACAAAGTTAAACTAAGTAAATTCACAACACCTCTAACATCGAACTAAAACTTGGAAAGAGATTCCAAAAGTAGGTTTCGGAAATATGGTTCCGGAATTTGAAACTTAACTAAAGTTAAAATATGAGATTCTACCTTAAAGCGTATAGAATCCAAATGAATCAGAGTAAGTAAGGAAGTATAAGAAAGTTATACTTTCCTTAAGATACAAATTGCAGCGGAATAAAAACAAGTAGTAAAACTACTAGTAACAAGATATAAGTCTTTTAACCCAAAGATAAGGGTATCCAACAACCTTGGATAAAGGTCCCTTGATTTATACTTTCAAGCAAGTCTGTCTTACCCACACCAGGGTAAGCCCTCGATACGAAGATCGGTGTCTCTGTCTTGCTATCCCCGCAAGACCTCAACTTCAAGGTAGTTGGCAACCTCTGTCCTCCTCAGCAAGGAGGCCCTCGAACTTTAAGGTAGTCGGCAACCTCTGTCCTCCTCAGCAAGGAAGCCCTCGATCTTTAAGGTAGTCGGCACCTCTATCTTCCTATCCCCGGAAGCCCTCGAATGTAATCACCAACATTCGGAGTCGCACGAAGCTTTGAGAGTTAATAAGAGCCTCTCTCTCTAGAAATCACTTCAAGCATGTAATCACATGAGTAGAAGATCTGTTAGCCTTTTAGCACCGAGCTCTTTCAAATGAGCTCCTATTTATAGGTAAGGTCGGCTCCTTCTCCAACGGTCATATTTTCCTTAAAAATCGGAGGGACCTGTACACGTGTCACTTAGACAACGGTTATTTTATAACAAAATGGACGACATCGTTTTATAACAAAACAAGTGTAACAGAATGTACGAAATCGTTTTAAACTCTAACATAAAAGGTTCGGAATGAAAACTTCGGAGTGAAGGTTCGGAGTGAATAAATTCAGAGTGTATAAAACAAAGATAATCAGATTCTGTTTAATAGGTGAATTCGGAATGAGAATTCGGAATAGGAATTCGTCATCAGAAATCGTAATGAGAATTCATCATCAGAGTTCGTAATGAGAATTCGTCATCAGAATTCGTAATGAGAATTCGTCATCAGAAATCGTAATGAGAATTCGGAATGAGATTTCTTCATTAGAATTCGGAATGGAAATTCTTCATTGGAATTCGTAATGAGAATTCGGAATGAGATTTCTTCATTAGAATTCGTAATGAGAATTCTTCTTCAGAATTCGTAATGAGAATTCGGAATGGGATTTCTTCATTAGAATTCGTAATGAGAATTCTTCCTCAGAATTCGTATCCTGAATCTGGAATAGAACTTAGTCAGAGTTTATATCCGTAATTCGGAATGAAACTTCCTTATAGTTCTTGTCCAGAACCGAATCCTAAAACAGAATGCTTTTATATCAAAGTTTTAATGACTTCGAGAAAATGAATCCGAATCTCATACTTAAGAAAAATATGAATGAAAATATGATAAGGATAATTTTTCTTATAAAAGCGATTTTCCTTAAAAAAGCATTTTTCCTTATAAAAGCAATTTTCCTTAAAGAAGCATTTTTCCTTATAAAATCAATTTTCCTTAAAGAAGCATTTTTCCTTATAAAAGCAATTTTCCTTAAATATAAGGTGTTTGTGATTTTCAAAACAAGAAGGAATGGAAAAGTCATAAGGAAAACCTTATTGACTCAACAGGAGGTTCTGATAACTCTTTATAAAATGCATTAATGTATTCCTAAATAATGGGAATGTATCCTATAATTACAATTTCTCTTTCTTATTATTCTTATTCACTAATAATTTACATAAATAAGGCAATAATAGGTAGTTCCTAGAAAGTCTCTGGCCGGAAAATCTCTCTTCTAAAATTGATAAGCAGTTTTCCCATCAAGACTAATAAAATAACATTTATTCTATAGTTGATCTTGGAATTATACTTTGAAAACCAATCCATCCAAAGTATTATTTCAAACTAAAACATTGGAATGATCATGAATTTTACAAAGAGATTGTACTCACATAAGTTAATTTGGTAATCCCCATATATCTTTGATGCTTGAATAGTTCCTCCAAGAGTTTTAATAGAAAACTATACCACTATAAATTCAATGTTTTATTTGATGTTATTTTAAAACTTGAAAGAAACAAAATAATAGGTAGAACTATAATCATATAATTTAATTTCTAGATTTTAGTATATAATGAGTGTACCTACACCAGCATCATTTGGAGCCTTAAATTCAACTGAAGTGATTGAAAAACCATGAACTTGCTCCCATGTGTTCTATTAGGGTTGATGGATATTTAACTCCATTATCTTCTGATTTGGACATTTATTAGTGAAATAACAAAGTTCCCCACACTTATATCATTGAACAATCGGTTGTGAATGCATCATATTCCCATTTCCATTAGTATTTAGATGTTGAGTCTTTATATATCCATGATAGTTTCAAGCTATATATTCATCTCTTCCAAACTTGCATAACTTTTATCTTTCATTAAAATAATTCCAGGAATGATTATTCCCAATTTTTTTTCACATGGTATGTCATATTTTATTCTTATTCAAATTAGTCCCAAAATCATGTTCAATCTTTCTCCTCTTTATGTTTTGTCTATGATTTCACTAAGAAACTCTAAAATCCATTTCAACTTTGAGATCACATCACACTATCTATTTATAACTCCTGAAGTATTGAATTTCCAAACATTTTTTTAGATGGGGTCTCATTCCTCTAAGAATCAATTCATCTTCCTATCATAATCAATGAAAAATCATGATGCGTAACATACAAGACTTGTAAATGTTATCTCATAATTCCCCACCAATTAATTTTCTCTTTATTTCAACTCAATTAATTCCATATCCATTTTGATTTGGATGGTACGAGTAAAATACATGTAAAAAATAACTTTTTAAAGTCATACCATCCCATGGTGTCCACCTCATCCCTTGGATTCAAGTTCTTGATTAGTGTCCACCAATGATCAACTTGTACCTCTAAGTGATACACTACCAATGTGACTTTATCTTTTTTAGAATAATGGAGTACATAAAATAAGTTTTCTATAATATTGATCCATTTTTCCATGATTAGTGGATCAAAGGTTTCAGTAAAAACATGTGACCATTGATGCATTAAAGATTCAACTGCTAGTTGTTCCTTGGTGAAGCAGGATGCTCCACATGGTTTTGGTTGTTGTTCACAACTTGAGTTAACTAATTCTTCACCATCATGAAGTTTTCCACTCCATATCCCCTCATATTGGTAAGTTCATCATCTCATTTTCTATTTCATCCATTTTTTGCATGAGTACTTTTATTTTCTGCAATTTTTCTACAAGGAGAAAACCTGAGTGATAAATTCTTTTCTACTAAGAATCTTATAACAACAATTTTAAAGTAAATCTTACTCCTAAAATTTTATAATATCACGATTCTATGATAAGATAATTCAATATTAATAAAAGTTTTACATTATCCTTATATATTTCATAAGAATTTGTACAAGCATGTGATTAACCAAAGAATATCCCCTGAGAGTATCAAACTGGGTGTGCAACAAGACCCATCATTATGCACTGGTTCCCAATTTATCCTAGATCAAAATACTGTTTCCAAGGTAGTTACCCCTAGGAACATCTATTCCAGAGCCACATACACTTGTATTATATATAAAGGGATGTATTTTCATGGGAACCACTTACTGTATACTTCACCAAAATACCAAATTGTTTTCCTATATTTAGTCTTATCACTAGGGTTTTCACTAAATTTTCTAATACCAATTTATACAAATTAATAAACCATACCTTGATACAAACTATAACTACCTACCTTTTATTTCATAAAATTTTAATTATATTATACACCATTTAATAGTACATTGGATCTTTTGAGGTTTAGGGTCTTGGAAATAGGAACATAATACATGAAAAACATAAATATTTATCTAATACACTTAAAAGACTTCTTCATAGGTTTTTCCTAAGTTACTTTTACTACATATCATATCCCTGGTACATACTTCAAATAAAGGGGTGAGCATAAATCACAACAAGAGAATAAAAAAGGAGATACTTAACATATGAACAAGAGGCATATCAATAAGGCACAAACATAAAAACACAAGGCATGTCATAACTTAACGAACATAAATAATAAAATTTAAATTTTGATACAATATAAAAATGAGACATTCATAAGCATATCACTAAGGTTTATCACCAAAGTGTTATAAATCATAATTACCAAGATTATTTTCCAAGGTATCGTAAAACCTGTCATCTATAGAGATTAATTATCTTCCCAATGCATTATAGCACTATCAGGTCACACCCTTTATATTAATTTATTCATGTGATCCACATTTATCACAATAAATAATTTCATTAATAACCCATGGAAAATAAAGAATGGGTTTCATATCAAAATCATTGTGTACAAAGTTATTTAATATTTGAAAATAACATCATTATTAACCCATGAAAAGGAAACATGGATTTCATATATGTAATTACCTAAATTAAGAAGACAAGTTTACATCTATCTGAATACCCATTCAAATTTACAATTTTTGGGAATTCACAATATGTTAATTTCTTATATTGAAAGGAGAAATTCAAGAAATGAATTTGGTAACATGAAATTATACATTGTGGATTATAAAAAGGGAATAATGTGAGGTAATGAAGGTATCACATTGATAAAACACATTTTTTTCATTAAGGGAAATATAAAATGTGTAATTGAATAAATTGGATTAACATTTAGAAGGTATACACAAAAGGGATTCTTTTATGAAAAGGGAGAAGAGGAGAATTCCCTTACCTTGAAGAGTTGCTTACTAAAACTTGAGGATAACACCTTGAGACCTTGAGGGAATCTTGAAGGGAGTATTTATGAGGAGAAATGATGAAAAATTCATGCTTAATATATTTAGAGTGGAGAGTGTGGGTGGGAAGGGGGTATTTTTACTTGAGGAGGGGTAGCTTTAAGTTATTAAATAATGATTATTTTGTATTTAAGGATAAGCACTATTGGATGGTATCAATTTCAAAAAATTTGGTTGAAAATTAATGTTTTAAAGGATTTATATGTTCACATAACACATCAAAAACCCATTTAATGTTTTAGTTTTTAGGTATTTTAATCTTTTATCATTTAAATTTAACCCGCAACATTATTTTACTAATACTGTAGTAATGTTTTTACCATAGTAACCTTTTAATGTATAAAAATGAAATTAGCATTATTAACTAGTTTGGATATTCTAATTCGAAATATTAAGTCCATTTTACTTTTTAAAATTTATAAAAATGACAAAAATAAATTCTAATATGATACATGCATAAATCATAAAAAATAGTTTTTTAAAGGATAAAAGTGTGGTTGTCAAAAATGCTAATCATGGGTTTCTAACTATAATAAATTATGTAATATGTTGTTAATTAATTTTTTTATTTAAAATAAGAATTATTTTTTTAAATCTTAATAAAATCCTAATTATATCATAATATGTATCATATTTTTTAAAAAATAATATTTTTACTTTATTAACCCAAAAATAAACTTTTTTTTTTGAAAATTAAAATAAATTCACCCTAAGTTAATTTTGACTAACTATGTCAAAAAAATGAATTTTATTTTATAAAAATAATTATCTAAATATGATAATTTTAATTTTTAAATAAGTATCCTTATTTATTAAAATTTATAAATTTCATAGAAAAGTAAACATTTTTACCCTTATAAAAATTAATTAGGACATTGTTAAAATATATTATCATTAAAAAAGTTTTTTGTAAGATTATTTTATAAAAAAAACTTTTATCTAAAACTTATACATTTATCATAAAACATAACTTTAATTGAATTTAAAATATTTATATAGTTTTCAAAAACATAATTATAAAATAATTGCAAGAGTCACTTTATTATGCCAACAACTATAATAAAGATTAATAGTCTTATTGATTAATGGTACTAATTCCTATAGACCATATTGGATAGAATTTATCATTATTAATGGTAATATTTCCCTATAAATACACCACCACTTTCAAACTTATTCATTCAATTATATTTTACAATATCATCAACAAAATGAATATTTTATTACTTACTCTCTGTTTCGTTGTTATAGTGTTGTTCGTGGGTGGGATGATTCTAAGGGATCAAGGTGACCTGAAGTTTTATATTTTACTTTTTTTATCCTCTATTTTTTTCATCGTACTATTTTTTATGATAATAAGAATTGTTGTAGACTTATTATAATGTTCTTAAATAAATGAATAAAGTTTTTTTGGTTTCTATTAAGTGTTTTTATCCTTTTACTATTCGTAGTTGTAAATGTTAATCTCAACACATGATGTATAAAGTTATCATGAAATATAAACGCTATTATATGTGATTATATTGTAAAACATGAAAAATAGTTAAAATTGGGGAAATAATTCCATTATGAAAAGGGGTATTTTTTTTGGGTTCTCACACACTCTACTACCAAGGCTCACTCAAGCACCCCAACATAGGTAGAAATGTAAAGAGATATCATTGAATCCCTGATATATTAGCATAATACCTATTTGAAGGTTCATACCCATAAGACTAGATATTACACCATATTTAGGGAGTATTGTGAGAGATAAATAAATATCACTGAATATTCCTCCACGATCATAATACCCTACTATAAATGTAGAATCTCTTGAATGTACACTGATCACAATGTATAAGAATAAAACTCCTCCATGAAGAGAAGTTCAAATTTTGACCAAGAGAGAGCTATCTCATCATGTTATTGAGTCACAAGACTCCACCATCTTCTAGAGAACCCCTGAATAAGATTTTATGTGAGGGTTTCTATATGATATAGAGGCATCCCCACTAGATGGAAAACTTGAGTGACTGAATCTAGCTAGTCCATAGCTACCTAGGTGTCTGAATTGCCTAAAAAACTAGGAGGTCACTATCTCTAGAACTCATGTCCCACACTTAGATTGCATGCATCCTCATCCAGTACTAACATCACAAATTTTTGATGAACAGGTGGTGGTATAACTGGTAAACAATTCAGAGGTACTACCTCCTATAAATACCCATATACTGAAGCCTCATTACTCGGCAGATCATCATCATGATCACATAGTGGAATCCTAAATGGATGTCTTCATGGAGGTATCCTAAAATAACCAACATGCACCTTGGTCAAAGATTATATCTGGGTAGATGACTCAAGAAGAACATGGAAACCAAAACCCATTCCTATAAGATGCATGTACAAATGTTTTTCCTATAACTAGTGTCCACACAAACCGAGTCAAGAAGCAGGTTATTAGATTCCAAGTGAATGGATATGTCAGCTGCCCCACTAACACTGGAAAATCTGTCCTGAGAGACAAACTCAAAACACTTTAAAATTGTTTCCCCATATACCAAACCAATCTCATCGTCTATATTCCTAAGGTAGAAATGATTGATTTGATACCACTCTATCATGACTAGGCCCAATGGATCCAAATTCATGACCACCCTAAGTCTCCCACCAATATACTAAGGGTTGGAGACCAGTTTTGAGTAGGCATATCACACACATGGGAGGCACTAACCTAATGTACCTATACACACGCACCCATATATAAGCCAATAAAATGATAATATGTGGAACAACTAATAACAATATATGTATACATCTATAATCCCACAATTGGAGTATGAAATTAAGGAGATGAAAGTGATAAAGGGGACAAATACCAGCCCACAAAAATTTAGAGGGTCTAACCTAATATGAAGTAGGGAACCAATATCAAATGAAACCACATGGAAAACACCTCAGTCTATCTATCCCAAATATGCTTCACCTCCTCACTATCCTCCTAGGATACATTCAAAAGGGTCATCATCTATATAAGACATGACATGTGTAGGAAGATCCCAAGTGGTTATAAAAGTACCCAATACGACACATAAAAATCACTAAACATAAATAACCAATGGTAGTCAAATCATAAAAGTAACATAGTAAAAAAACCTAGATATAATTAGGAAGGGAACCGTACCTCTGAGAGGTCTCAACCAAATGACCAGCCAAATGATTATGCTTGAGGCTTCTATGAAATTCTCATTTTGAGGGAATCTATATTTATATTCATCTAAGTGGTTACGTTCATTGGACTCAACCCAAGAAAAATATATGGATCTCTGAATATTTTTATATGTAGAAAAGAGATCACACCCTATACCATTAGGGGTCTCTGAGAACCCAATCTAGATCAACCCACTATGTAGGGAATCATATACACGACGATACTGAAGACCCTAGATAAATGGATAGATAGATGAGGGATCTAGCCCCGTACAAGGAGGTAATTATGATTCCAAAAACCCCACCTTGGGTATAAGAATTAATTATAGAGGATCACACCCCAGTCTCATGTAGGGACACCAAAAACTCTATGCGAGACTTATCCTCTAGAAGGGATAAAAATAAAGAGTTGATGAAAAAATTCTATACTGTACCCTTGATGGCGTGGACAAAGGGAACACACTTAAATGATACTATTCTAAACCAAAGAAATGAAGGATTATAAGACATCTCTAAGGAAGTACATGGAGTGTACTTAAGGTATATATCATGCATTGTGAAATCCCAACCTACCCATGTCCATGGTCATATTGCTCTCTCCATGACTGTGTAAACCTGTCCATTCTAGTGTACACTTGGTCATGCCTGTGTAACTATCTATGTATATATACCTATATGTGTCTATGTTTTTATTCTAAGGGAGTATATGTTGGGATACCAGTATCAAGTTACATGGCGTGTAGTGGGGGAAACTCAGTGTTTTATCATTATCTCCTTCATGGAAGACTTAGTGCTTCATCTAAGGCCCACATGGCTTATATATTCGGATTGCATAACACAATATTTAAAAAACCCATGGTTCCTTCTCTAAATTTTCCATACAAACCATTACCACCATAAATCTAGATGGGAAACATGGATATAGGTTTGATCGACCCTTTCCATCATCGATCATCAAGATCTGGGTTCCAATCTGTTCGAAAATATCTCAATTGAGCCACACCATCAACAATGCACATAAAAATAGAAAGAATAGGGAACACACTTTTGATCTGATCCACCTTCGATAATCCTCCATCTTTTCACATTAATCTCACGCTCAATCATGGACCACACCTGCAGTTTTGATCCATTTCCCCAAAGAATGGTCGTGCAATGGCTGAATACTGGGTATTCATTGAACCCCAATCCAAAGAAATTTCCTATGATGAATATACAAAGAAATGGGGGAGAAGACCATAAAATGACAACATGAGTAACAAATATCAACCTATGTTTACTTTGGCCTTGATCGGTTTTTGTATAATAGATGAATGAAGAGGAATAATCAACAATGAACAAATAAATCAACCTTAAACAACATCAATCATCATTACACGTATCAATTCATATTTATGGAATCGATCCATGTTCAAGATGGGGTAAAATAATGGGATTTATATACATTAATCAAATATAATACCTCAATTTGGATCAATTATTGGCGAAGAATGATCATACATTGCTATCATTGGTGAGATCTATAGGTTGCGTTGGTGAAGATGATCCTCAGTTATCGATTGGGATCCATTGCGTTTGCCAAGCCCTCCTCCAATAGATCCTCTAGATCTCCAAGGTTATAAACCTGACCATGATATCTCCTCATAACTATATATTTATATATAGTTTTTGGGTTTCCGCATCAGCAAATAATAAAATTAATTAATCAAATTATTATTTATACCAACAATAACTTTTTAATAGACACCCGACACCAGTAAATATTATGTCATGACTAGGGTAAAGACCACATTATGAACTCATTGGAAGACATATATTTATGATTTGAGTATCCTTTAAGGAGTTATTCCACTTTTTCATGAAAAATACATTCATGTAGTATTAATATATTTAATATCTTTCAAATATCAATTCCAAGATCACTAGACCTTTTAATCTCACACCGTCATAGAACTTGGCTCCAAAAATATTACTAGATATATTTCAAATATTTGCATGGAAAAAAACAAGAAATTACATATCTAGTCCATTATTATAGTGTATGGTGAGTTTTCTCATACTACTCACCTAGTTTTAAACTCCCATGGGATATGTTTGGGGTAATTCACATTTTCTTATTGAACTATTATGATAAATGTGATAATAGAACCTATGGAAACCTATGACATTCCATAGTGATATTGAAAATACCAAACGTGTAATGGGATAAAAATTATAAGGTTGATCATAAGTTTAAAGGCATAGATACCCCTTTTAAGGTTTTATGTGATTGTAGTTTAACATCATTAAGGATATTTTGGGAGATATTTATGAGAATAAAACCCTTTTTATTATTACATGTCTTAGGGAGAAGTTTATTTTAGGAATAATTATTTCATATTTTATGGGAATTAGTTTGAATTTATTGATAACATTTAGGGTTATTATGATATTTGATGTTGAGAAAATTATGTCCGATTGGGATAAAAGAGGTAGTACATTTTGGGGATATATCATATAAAAAACCTTTGTGGTTAAAAAATTATTTGATGATTAATGTTAATTTTGAGGACAATCATAATATTTTTGGGAACATTTTAGGAATTATATTAATATAGTTTTTGAAAAAGGAAAAAACTGAGGTCGGGTGAAGGCTCGTTAAAATTTTCAAGGCAATGGGGCTTGAACCCATTACTAAATGGTGATAAGGGTCATCACCTACCACTAGACTACATGATATCCAAGTTAGTGTGACATTGTTTTTACTTAAATGATTTGATGGATAAATAATAAATTAATTTTGGGAAACATATTATTGGATCAAATAATATTGAAATTTTAGGATTTTGTGGTGATTAATTATATTTCATGAGAAATTTTATTGGGTTAAGGTATATATAAATCTTATGTTTAATGTAAAGTATTATTTGGGAATAAAGATATTATGTTTTTGGAGGAGTAAGTTGAAAGGTGTGAGATAAACCTTGAGGTTAAACATTTATTTAATAATAACGTTATTAAGTTTATTTAGAATATTAGGTTATTTATTTATGGAGTGATCTATGTTATAACTTTTTTTTAAATTTGGACATAATTTACTATTTCATTACATGAATATTTATCCATATTGGATAACCAATACTAATTATTTTGGTTTTGGTAAATATATGGATATAGGTGGAATGCATTTTCTTTCATTTATGGATCTTATGATCCATTAAAAGTTAATTTTAGTGATTTAGGAATGGAAAATTAATCTTGAATACTCATAATTTGGATCAATAGATGAGATTGTGGTGGAAATTGATTAAATGATGAAATTATACTTGTCAAGTAATTATATTTTCTTATGTTCTTAGTCCAGATGGTAAAAGAATCCATTAAATTTAGGAAAAGGATCTTTAAATAAGAATGTTATTATTTTACCTTAATTTTTGATGAATTTTTGGTTTTTCACTACTCACATATTTAAAGTATTTTGGTTAATAACTTTACCATGACCATGTTATCTTTCACTCTCTACTAGTCATTGGAATTTTTTTTCTCATCCATGTATATATTTTAATTTCCCAAAAATGTTATCTTTTATGGGAATCTATATATGTTTCATTTTAGTTGACCATTATGTTTACAAATTTCCATTTTAAAGGATTTTTATAATTATTCCTCAATATAATGTGGGTTTCAATAAAGGCATTTTCAAATATTAAACCTTTGATGATCAAGAAAAATTATAAGGGATAAATTTATTGAGGGGGGGGGGGATGTAACACATTGAAATTTTAGTTAAAATAAGTTTGATATCTTTATTAATGGTATACAATACTTCCTCCTCCTTCTAGGTTTATGTTTTTTAATAAATATTTAATTTTTAGTGAGATATCTTGCATAAAACGCAACATCGGGCTTTAAGAGATCCGTGATATACTATTATATTATTATTATTTAAATTTGTGCATAATAACCTATCTGTTAAAATTAGTACTATGAATATGTATAACTACATTATAAAAAATATGTATAAAATTTTTATATAATTCAAAAACTTTGATTATTGTATAATAAATAAATACTCAATTATTATTAAAGTCATTTATGCTTAAAAAATTCATTTTCCTAAAACAATTGTTTTTATTTCTTTTTTTTTGAAAATAATATAATTAATTTATATGAGTTTTATAAATTTTTTTGAGAAAATAAATTAAATTTTTTAAATTATCTTTTCAGAATTAACTTAGGGTGGAATCTTGGGATTTTTCTGAAATAATTTATTTTTCAGTGAATAGTGAAAAATACTGATTTTGTAAAATTGTCATTTATTTTCAATGAAAAACCCCGATAATATTTTTAATTTTATCCTAGATTAAAATAAATAACATTTACTTATGAATATTCTAATTAATAAAAAGTAATCAAAATTATATTTGATTATGGTATAAAAACACTTTTAGACTTAACAAGACATTTATCATAAAATTGTTTCATCCTTCTTTGAAAGATTATTATAAAATGAATTTATACAACTTATAGGGATTTAATTTGATAAAATTGATTCCATATTTAGAATAAAAAAAATTAATTTTCTTTAACAAGTTTATCTTTATTACCGGTCATAATGAATAGTAAAAGAAGTAAAAATTCGTCACCATGGTAAAAGAATAATTCAGGTTAACCAAGGTTAAAAATAGTGACAAGGTCACAATTTTTTATCTTAATGATTAATTTTAAGATTTTATTATGGATACAAGAGGTTGGTGACTTTTATTTTAAAAAATCAAGATAAAAAAACCCAAAATCTATTTTGTTAAAAAATTGGACTCAATAATTGTTTTATGATCAAACATTATGTATTGAATTCAAAAATTGTTTGATAAGTCAGTGTAGTTAATTAGGATCATAGATTGTCCAATAAAATAGATATTATAAAGATTATTAAAACAAAATTTATAATTTAAATTAATGGTGGAATATCTAACTTGTAGAAACAACTAATACAAAATCTTACAACAAATTAAGAATGAATTACAAGCTTTATAAAAGTAATTCTACTCTTTAACATTAAGAGTTATGGAATTAATAAATCCTAACTTAAGATATCCACATTTTTAAACTTATCTATAAAGGTATGTATTTAAACACTAGGAAATCCCTCAATATGATCATCAAAATAACTCTGTCTTCTAAAACCTTGGATTCCATTGATCTAAAAGATCGGTATATCTATCCCCATAAGCCCTTGATCCACTAGATAGGAACCACCTATCTTTATATCCCCATAATACCTTGATAAAAAACCTTGATTGGAAATAATAATACAAAATAAAAACCATTCTTTGTATTTTACTATTCCTCGCTCAGAATCTATAGAACACTACTCTTTGAAAAATTACAATGCGTAAGAATGAGAAGTTCAGGTAGCTAAAAATCTCAGATGTGTTAAGTTGAAAATTTATTAGATCCCAGATCCTCGAATACAATACTATTTATAGGATTCCCTCTAATGGATATATTTCTATAAATCTCATAAACGGTTGCAACATCCTCAGCTGTTCTTCACTTGGTATCTCAACAAAATGTTTCCATCTAATGTCATTTGGATATCACTGTTACAATGCTGTAATGAATTCTATCCAAAAAAAATAATTCCAACATTATATTTATAATCTTTTGATAGTTTGATGGAATATAATATTTTTTAATCCAATAAACTGAACTATGGAAAGTTCAATGTATTTGAACTACTTTTAGTCTGATGGATATGGCTTTGGTCTATCTGATAGGCGAAACACTAGTCTAACCAATAGACAGAACACTAGCCAATCAGATGGACTAGATGCTAAGTCAGTCTGATGGATCAGATTAAGAAATATAAAGTTTATATTATTTTTTATAATCACTATTTCTATGTTTTGTAGAAATGGTTTTTTATTAAAAAACATTATTAAACTCTTGGAATATATAGATTTTATAAAATATAGTTTTAAGAAAGTGTTTGTGATTTTCAAAACTAAGGAAATGAAAAGTATAAAGTATAAAATTTTGACTGAAAAGTCACCTCTATTTTTGAAATCACAAAACACAACACCTAAAATGAAAAAATTATTAAATTTTTAAAAACTTACAACCCTTTTTATGTTTAGGAACTTCATTTATATTCTTTATAAGGAAAGTATCCCATTTACTTATCTTATAACTCCCACTATCTTAATGACTTAATTTTTCTCAAAAATCTTCATCTAAAAGAAAATATTGTTACTTTGGATTATTACCATCAATAAATTATCTCACTTAGATATAATTATCCCCTTGGAACTATTTCCCCCTTTTAGATAAATTCTCCCCCTTTTTGATTTGAAAAAAGGAATAAGGAAAGTAATATATTCTCATGAAATGTTAAAAATATATTATGAAACAATTATGTTTGAATAACTATTTATCCTAGATAATAATAAATAATATTAATCCAAATTAAATTGGAGAATATTAAAACAAAGATATATTTGGATAATAAGTCATTCAAACAAAATTTCATTCAAAAAGTTTATCATAATGAATATATTAAGAGTTCAGACAAAAAATGTTCATTATTTCTCATACAATTTCTTGAAAATTTCTTTTAAATTATTCAAATCATCATGATTCTTATTAGATTTGGCTATTGTAGATTAAAGATAGGATATCTTCTCTTCCATTAATGAGATCCTATGATTCTCTGTGTGCAACCTTACAAAATCCTCTCCAAAAACACTAATCTTCTTGTTTTTCTCCTCCAGTATCATAAATGCTTCTTCAAAAGACCATAAACTGATATTCTATTCTTTCAGATTTTGGACCTCTTCATTAAAAATATAAATTTATTTATTTTTGAGAATCTAAGATGTATTTCAACTATTCTAAAAACTTAATTCTATCAGAGAAATCTAAATACAACTTCTTAAAAGAGTCAGGTATATTGAAAGATACTTTCTTGACTTCTAAAATATTATCATCATGATCTATTACATCACCATTGATTTTCCTTGAAAATTTCACCATATGTTTTAATCTTAATTTTTTGTGACTTATACTTTTCTTTCAAACACTTTATTTTAGCTTCATTTTGAATTACTAACTCTATCAAAAAATTCAATGATTCTGATTTCTCGTTCAAACTGTTTTGAATCTAATTACACCTTGATTCAATGTTTGGAAGATATGGAATTGAATATGTTATCCATTTTAGAGTCAGAAAAATGTACTCTATCCTCTTTTGTGCATTGTTGACTGATGTATCTGATGAATCTGATGAAGATTCTAAAGTATGTGGTATAGACGGTCTGACATCCGACTTCTCTTTTTCATCAAATTTTTATTCCTAAAACCTTTTTATAACATCAACTTCTATATCATTTTATTCCTTGTATAATACTTTGGTATATGAATTTTTTCTTTTATATTCTTCATGATATTATTATTTTTTATCCATAAAAACATCTAGAACTAGGTTCTTATTAGACTGAGATGATATAGAAGTGCACGAAGAATATGACTCTGAAGATCTTTCATCTTACTTCTATTTTTCTTCTTATTCTTCTTCTTATTTTCATTCTTATTTTTCTATTACTAGTACTGCTACTTCTTTTTCTTCTAGTTCCTTCTCCAACTGCCTCAAATTTCTTAAAAATTCATTACTATCCTTTTGAACCTATCCTTGTAAAATATTTTTCAATGATTTCTTAACTAATTTTTGTACTGATTACTGAACTGAATTCTCTACTTGAGATTGAACAAGAAATTATTTCCGCTTACCTTTTTAACAACTACAAAAAAAACTGATGTTTCAACATTCTATAAATATTGACATACTGATGGATATATAAATATCTAATCAGTAGCAGAAATTTCTATGAATGTAAAAACTTTTTGAACCACTGATTAAGGTGAAACATATATAGGTTGATCTACTGATGCTATTTCTACTCCACTAAGTAAATTTTCCATCATCTTTTCCTCAGAAATAATTTTCTTTTTCTTATTCTTCTTATTCGCAACCTCTATCATTTCTTCAGCTATTTGTATCTTTAAATATAACAACTCTACTTTATAAAGTTAAAAGGTAGGATCCCCTATATTTTTCTGATCTTTATGATCCAACAGCTTCTTAAATTCCTCATTAGACATGGATATTTGTTCCTTATTGATATTATGAGGATAGGAATCAACCTTATTTTCTCTTGAACTGATTCTTTTACTTTAGAAACTTCTACATTAGATGCATCCTTGTTCGATTTTTGTACAATCTTTTTAAACTTGGGTTGAAAACTATCTTCATCCATGCCATTTTTTCCTAACCAATAAGAGAAACCTTTTCTCTAAGTGCATATGACTGATTCTTAATTTGAAAAACTTTGATATAGTTTTCTAAAATCTTATTAACAAAAAAAAGAAACATGATAATACTTGACTTCATATATGTTTTCTTAATCACTTTGATAGAAAGAAACACAAACTTCACTCTGTTTATCTGCCTCATATCCACAAGAAATTAAAATATGAAAATGTAGAGTATATTGAAATTATCCCAATCACCTTTCCTAAAAATCAAATATTCTCACATCCATAAGGTGAAAAATCTATTATCTAGAGTGAGGTGAAATAATTTTATATTTTTTCATAGGAAGTAAACAGGGATGATTGAGATCTTACCTTCTCAAAACTCCCAACATTCTCCAGAAGCTTATAGTATGGATGATATATATCACATTCTAAAGGTACTTCAACTAATCCATTTTTTTTGAAATGTTAGTTTATAAATTTATCTAAAAAGATTTAAAACTATAACATTTGAATCATCTTTTATCCTGAATTATACTTTATAATATAGTTCTCTTACGATTTCTAGATAGTGTAAATCAAAATCATTCTTTTATACACATAACTTTTCCAAACCTTGAAATTTAATAAATCTTTTTAAAAGAGAATCATAATTTTCATACCAATATTTTTTAATTATCCTTTCCATTACTACTTTACACTATGAAAAACATTATTCTAAATCCATTTAATTGAAATTGATGTTGGGACTCAAACTAAAGAGGTGAATTGGAAAATCCCAAACTTTCATACTGAGAAATAAATGCGGTGTCAAGGGTCTAATGAAAATTCCTAAAAACCAATGTGGGGTAAGGGTGACCCACTCATTATATATAGGCACATGGATAACCATTTATATTCTAGAAATATAATGACTTAGATTGAAAAATGCAATCTGATATAATTATTGAGATTAAATCCTTGAATGATTTAATAAAAAAACTTGAAATCTAAAAGTTTTTTTAATAAAATTATATTATTGGAGTAATGGAATGTACGATTATGAAAAAAAATTTATATTAATGACAAAATAAAGGTTTGAAAAAAATAATATGTAAAACAACATAGAAAATAAAATGTAATGGATAATTATAATAAATAAATGATTATGAGAATAACTCTTAGAGTAAATATTAACTTTTGGTATAAAATTGTTGCCCTTTAACTTGTTCTTATTTTATTTTATAAAAGAAAATAAATTCGATTAAATTTTTAATAAATAGTTTGAAAAATTTTAGAAACAAATTTGGAGTCTAAAAAGTTTTGGAAAAAAAAATATTATAGGAATTTTTAATAAAAAATTGATTTCTAAGTACTAAACTAAAACATATAAGCAATTTTTTTTAAAAAAACTAAAAAAGTTTAGAAAACAAAATTTTGAAAATATATTTTTTAGAAAAACACAACATATGTAATCCCCTTTTGAAAATTGGTTCATTAATGTAAGGATATTGATAAAATTTAAGTATATATAAAAGATAATTTAATATTGATCATTCCTAGCTTCTATTTAATATATTCAAATATTTTAGAACAAAGGCTTTTTGTAAAAATATCTCTAAGAAGTTCTTTCATTCTGATGAATTGTAAAATGATATATTCTTTTTATGTGTTATCTTAGAGGAAATTATGTCTTATATATATTTTCTTTTATTGTGAGTGATGTGATGTGTTTTTACTTAAGGTAAAGAAACTTGTGTTGTGACACAATATTTGAGTTTTACTAAAACTAATGCCATAGTTTCTGAGTGTGTGTTTCATCCATAACACTTGATCACAAAAACATCCAACTACCACATATTCAAATTCAATAGTGGAAAGTGATAAAAAATTTTGTTTCTTACAAGACCAAGACACTAAATATTCTCCTAATAACTGAAAAGTTATAGAAGTACTTTTCCTATCCATTCAATATCCATAACAAATAACATCTAAAAAACTTTTTAACTCAAAATCAATTCAATGACATTAAAATAAAACTAAATCCATATTTCCCTTAAGATAAGGAAAAATTATTTTTATATATTTATGTTGGGACTATTTTGAATTTTCTTGATATCTATCACATAAGAATACATAAATAATTAGATTCAGATGAATAACTATTAAGTAAAGTAAACTTCCAATCATACCTTTAATGATATTTTGATCAATTGGTTTTCTAGCTTCATTAATATATAAATTATTTGAGGATTAGATAGGAGTACGAATAATTTTTATTATTTTTATATCTGAATTTCTTAATAAGATATTTTATATACTTATGTTGTGATATAAATTATCCTTTTGGTTTTTTTGAAATTTGAAAACCTAGAAAATATGCATGTTCTCCCATCATACTCATTTTAAAATTAGAATTCATAAGATCTGAAAAGGAATTTGTTGAGGATTTTTTATTTGAATCAAATATAATTTCATCGAAATAAATTTGAAAAATGTTGATGTTTTTAGAAACTTATTTTATAAAAATATCTTGATCCACAACTCCTTTAACAAAGTTTTTTTAACAAAAATACAGTTAACCTATCATACCAGGCTCTAGGGGATTGTTTAAGTCTTGAAAGTGCCTTAGTAAGTTTAATAACATGTTTTGGATGTTTTTTATTTTAAAAACAAGGGGGTTGGTTTATATAAACTTCCTTCTAAACATATCCATTAAGGAATGTACACTTCACATCTATTTGAAATAGTTTGAAATTTAAGAATGCTGTATATTCTAAAAGTATACGAATAGATTCAAGTCTATCCATTGAAGAATAAGTTTTTTCATAATCTATACCATCTTATTGATTATATCCCTTAGAAAAAAGTCTATATTTATTTATAAATATTATTAAATTTTAATCACATTTGTTCTGAAAAAACCTTTTTACACCAATTATAGAAGTATATTTAGGTCATTCAACCAAATTAAAAACTTGATTTATTTCAAATTAACTGAGTTAATCCTACATATATTTTATCCAATATTCATCAACTAAAGCTTTATCTGGAGTCTTAGTGTTTAAATTGAGATAAAAATGAAAAGTTTTCAATTTCATTTCTCATAGAACTTCTTTTAATAACTAGTTGATCTACATCAATATTGATATTATCATTGGGATGATTCTTAAGAAACAATCAATTTATTGTATTTATAAGACTTTTTTATTTAATAATATGTTGAAAATATTATAGAGGTATAACTTCAGAAATATATTCTTCAATTTTTCCCCCAAGAGAGTAACTTTACAACATAGGTTGAAAATCAGTTTTTGAAATAACATTCAAAGATGTAGGATGAGTTTGTTTGAAAACAAAAGGATCAGTTTCATCAAACTTAACATGTACTATTTATTGAACAATGATTTTATTAAAAACCCTATATTCCTTATCAGTTGTAAAATAACCTAAAAATACTCCTTCATCATGTTTTGTAGAAAATTTATGTAATTTATCTTTAGTATTCTGAATGAATACTGTACATCCAAAAACTGTTAAGTAATAAAGTTTTGGTTTCCTTCCGGTTCACAAATCATAAGGATTTTTATTAATAAAAGGTCTTATTAGAACTTGATTTATAATATAATAGGAAGTACTAATAATTTAAGCCCAATTTTTTTTAGAAACTGAGTATGCACTCAACATGTTTCTAGTAATCTCTTGAAGAATTATATTTCTTCTTTCAAATACACAATTTTTTTTGTGGATTTATAGGTGCTGAAAAATTATGTATAATACCTTTTTTACAACAAAAGTTTCAAAATTAAAATTTTCAAATTCTCCACCGTGATCACTATGAATAGTTATCAAGGAGATTTTTTCTTATTTTTAACTATGGATGTTCAATTTTTAATATAATAAAATGATTCAAACTCTTTTTATAGGAAATAGACCCAAGTATATCTAGTGTAATCATCAAATAAAACATATACATTGTATTTTCTATAAATTCTTCCAATTTTTGTAGGACCAAATAGTTCCATGTGAACTAACTATAAATAATCAGAAGTTGAGACTTCACTAATAGATTTAAAACTTGACTTAAATTTCTTTTCAAATTGAAAAGGATCACAAAATTTTGAAGTATCAAACCTAAGTCCTGGTAGATCCTTAACTAGTCATTTCTTAGATAGATTAGATAATGTTATAAGACTATGGTGTCCAAATATTATCTTCTATAACCAATATTGGTATTCAATTTCACAAAATAAAGGTATATCTTGTCTTCTAAGGTCTTCTATGTTTAGTGTGTGAACATTCTCATATCGATCGTAAGAAAGAATAAATTAATCTTTAAAACTATGTACATTACATTTATCATTACTGAAGTTTACAAGATAACACTCAGCACATAATTGAATTATGATAATAAGGTCATGATTAAGTCCTATGAAAAATAAACATTTGAAATTAAAGATTTCCCAATAAGAAAAATGTTACCTATAATGAAAATTTCTCAATTATCATTAACAATAAATGTGACTTTACCACCTTTAATCTTTATCATCTTCTTAAAGAAGTATTTTTTGTTAGTCATGTTTCTGGAGCAACCAATATCCATGTAACAAATGTTTTTATTATTGTTACATTTCTTATTTAATGGGAAAAAATATTATCACTTCAAAACCCAAACCTTCTTGGGTCTAGTATTATCAGAAAGTAAATTTTTTGGAATACGCATTTTTCCAAATTTAGAATGTTGAGAAAACCTCAATTATATTAAAAAATAATCTTTGTGAAATCCTAAATAATAACTTTTTTTTAAATAAAATATGTTATTATAGTGCCCACCACTTTGACACTTAGTACAAAATAGAGAACTTTTTAAAACAATGTAGTTATTATTAAGAAATTTTTTTATTTATATAACCCATTTCATATACATCTCTATGAGGTATGATTTGATTATATATCTCATAAAAATTTTCCTTTCTAGTGGAAATATTTGATAGAAGATTTTTCATACTAGAAATCTCAAAAATTAGTTTGAAAACTAAATTTCTATCCTCATTAGAATTTGTATTCAAAATAAGTTTTACAATGTCATTATATAAACTATTTTTCATGAAATGATACTTTTCATGATATGTTGAGAGACTATGTTTTTAAAAATTAGATATATCAAGTTATTTAGAAAGATATAATATTTTAGTAGTTAAACTATAAATTCATTAATTTAATTCCACAATTTTTTCTTGAGAAACTTCATGTTTTTTAAAAATCTTACAATTTTCATTTTCATGTAATTTTGAAAATCTGGATACTTCTCCAAAACTTGGTAAATAATTTTTTTCTTCAGATGTAGAATATTATTAATTAAAATATGTAGAACTATTTACACGATTAATATCTGTGTAATTAACATTTAAGGTAAGATTTCTAAGAGGTTCTGTAGTTACCTTATCCATGTAGCATTTGTTGACCTTTGGTATATCTATATAGAATAAAATATTCTTATTTACTAAACTTTCATTATCCAATGAATTTTTAAAAGAAATATCTCTACCACTATCACTCTAAGTATTTGAATATTTTATAATTTTCTTATTCTTATCCTTATAATAATTTTTATAATTTCTGTTAGGATTCCTTTCCTTCTTATCCTTTCTTTTCATCTTTGGAAAATTTACTCTAATATGTCCATCTTTCTTACACTTGTAACATATAATGTCTGTAGAGTCCTTTTTATCACCATTAACCATGTGAATTTTATTATATTTTTACTAGAAATAATTTTTCCCAAAAATATTATTTATTATTTTTTCAAGATTATCTAATTAATTTCCTGAATGTTTTGATGAACTGCTATTTGACTCAACAATGACTTTCTTATTTTTAGAAGGCTTAAAAACATTATTTTTTATATTGAACTTTACTTGGAACATTTTATGTCATTTTACAAGAAACGAGTATATTTTTTTATTCTCTTAGTATTCCTTTTTATTCTTCCCTTATACTATAAAATAGTTCTAATAATATCATCAAGATTAATATTAGTAATATTTATTGTTTCATCGAAAGCATTTCTCTTTGATTATCATTCCCCAGAAATTATTTCAAAAATAATCTCTACTAAAATCTCAAATTCAAGATCTTTATCACCAAGATACTATAAAATATTAACAATAGTCATAAACCTTTGTTGAATTTTAGAAACATTTTCTCCAGGTATAAAATCAAAATCATGATAATTAGATTTTAACATAGCTCTTCCTATCTCATTGAATTTTAAATTTCCAAAATAAGTTACCTATAACTTCTTATAAATAATATTTTTTTCTTAACATAAAAATAGATGACTATATATTTTTCTAGTCATAGAACATAATAGATTATTACTTACTCAATAATTCAATTGACACTCCAATTTTTCTTGATTAAAAAAAGCTACAACTTCTTTCTATGGAATCGTATAATTTCTATTCAATATCAAAAACTTGTCAAATTGAGTGTTTATAAAAAAAGTTATCATTATATGTATTCAATATTAATAATCATTAATATAAAAAATAGGCGGTCTTATAGGATTCAAATTCTCAAGCGTACCTATATTTAATCCTACCATCTTATAGAAATAGAAAATCTTTCTATGATACACAATAGTGTAATAATAGTTTATAAACAAAAAATTTATTCAAACTTAATAACTTGAAGTAGATAAAATAATTAAAATAAAAACATTTAAATTAGTAAAACCTTCAATGATACCAATTGTTGGATTTTAAGAGTTTAAAATGGTTGCAAGAAGGAGGGGGTTAATTTTAGTTTAAAAAATTAAACTAACACAAAACCCAAAACCTCTTTTGTTATAAATATTGGACTTAATATTAATCCAATGTTCAAAGTGTTTGTATTAGATTCAAAAGTTTTCTAATAAATAAGATTTGTTAATCAGGCTCACAAAGAGTATGATAAAACAATTATTAGAAAGTTTAGTAAAAAAATTTCTAATGTAAATATACATTAGAATATATAACTTGTAGAAACAAGTAATAAAAAATATTATAAAAACTTAATAATGTATTACACGATTTATAAATGAAATTCTACTATTTAACCTTAATAGTTAATGAATTCATAAATCCTGACTTAATATATCCATAGTTTTCAACCTATCTATAAAGTTATATCTTTACAAACCAGGAAATCCCACTATACAATGATTGGAATAACTCTATCTCCCAAAACCTTGGAATCCCTCAATCCAATATATCAGTATATCTTTGCCTTCCCATCATGAGAAGCCCTGAATCTATTGAATTAGAATCACCGACCTTACTATCCTTAGAATCCCTCAATCTAAAACTTGATCAGACAAAAAAATATGAAAGAAAAATAGTTCTAAGGATTTTACAATACCTCACTTATAATCATTATAACACGACACTCTAAATAATCACCATATATAAAAATAAGATGTTCATGAAGAGAAAAATAACAGATCTGCTGAGTTGCAAAAACATCAGCTCCCAACTCCTCAAATGTACTCATATTTATAGAAATTTTTCCAACCACTATGTTTTAATAAATATTTAATTTGATTTCAATGGCCTCATATATTATTCACCTGATAGTTTATAAAAACGTTTCCATATGATGTGGTTTTGACAGAACCTTAATAATGCTATAATGAATTTTGTCTTATAGAAATAATTCCAATCATCTGATTATAAAATTTTGAAAGTTCGATGGAATATACAATTTTTTAATCTAATGAACTAAACTATGGTTAGTCTTGTGGATCTGAACTACTGTAATTCTGATGGATATGACCTTGGTCATTCTGATAGATATAACACTAGTCTATCTAATAGAAAGAACACTAATTAGTCCAATGAACCAGACACTAAGTCAGTCTGATGGATCAGATTAATAAATATAAAGTTAATATTTTTTTATAGTAACTATTTTCTACATTCAATAGAAAATGATATTTTCTACAAAAACATTCTAAAACACTTATGATATATAAATTTAGTAAAATTTAGTTTTATGAAAGTGTTTGTGATTTTCAAAACTAAAGAAAGGAAAAGTAGAAAGTATAAACATTAAACTCAACACTTAATTCTTATTAAATGAAGGTATTTATACCATTATCACCTTAGGTTCGTTATGTTATTGTTTATGAGAAACTTTTCCATGAAAATGACCTATATAATATTTTATGTAAATAATAATATAAAATTTCACTCTCATGACTTTAAAATTATATTTTATGTTCACATAGAGATAAAAATAAGTTGTAATTGAATCTTATTTTTTAATTTTTAAATATTTAAATTATTTTTATATTAGTATTTTTTAATAAATTTTAGTTATCATATAATTACATTAAATGCTTATATAATGCTGACACAATATTAATTCAATTAATATATAAAAAATACTTTATTTTAAATACTTTAAACGTAATATATTTTGGTAAAATTATTGTGATCCCTGAATTTTTTTGATAAATATGTCATATCAGTAATTTTTAAAAAAATTATATTTGAATTACATCACTATCTTCATGACTTTAAAGTTAAATGAAATGAATAGTGTCAAAAATGACAATAATAATATTTTATGAAAAAATATATTTTTAAATTATTGAAAAATGATAAAAATATGTAAAGAGGACAAATAGGATTATATGTGGTTTAAAATTTCTTCCTTGACCATTTATGAGCCAATTTTTTATTCATAAGTAAAATTATAACCCTTTAATATTGAAAAAATTATTTTCACGATGAAGGTTAAAAATGGTTAACAAAGGGGTTAAACTAGAAGATTAGAGTTGAAATGATATTAAAACTTTCTTAAAAATCATTGGTTTGTTTTATTTAGACCTTAAAATTATAACATTTGAATATTAGTCATTTTGGATCTATTTTTCTTATAAAGTGACTTAATAATATTTTAAAACATTGAAAAATTACTAGTGTGCCACTCAACACAATTATAAAAGAGAAAATCCCTAACTTCACTTATTCACACCTTTTGAGCCAATTATATTTACTAAGACCTCCTAAAATATCTTCTCAACATATTTATTAACATTACATAGGTATTTTACTTCCTAAAAGAGGAACTCTATGGTCCTTAATTGGATATCCAAATGATGTTTCTCTAAGTGAAGATAATCACTTTTATAACTCATTAATTTTTTTTATTCTTATAATTCCACTAAAATTATTGTGAAAATACTAAATTAATAACTAAAGTATCATAAATATTCTTAAATTTTTTTATAATTATGGTAAAACCATTTTCTATCTCTTTTTCATCCAATGAAAAGTAGAAAACATCACTTGTGTGTACGTACGACTTACAGTCTCCATGTAGCTGTGCAATTCATTTTTAATGAACAATTTAATTGGATGGTTATAAAGATTTAACTAATGAATATATATGATATATATGATTTAATTATTATTCTATAATTATAATATCATATCTACCTTCTAACATTTTCATATTTTGGAAAATGATAACGTAGCTCGTGTGTGCATGTGGACGACCACCTCCACAAAGTGATGTGATTCATTTTTCTTTTTTTGTTTACATGGATAGTAATAAGGATTGATTTAATGAACATATATGATATAATATTAATTATTTAAAGGTTAATTATTATTTACCATTCCTTTGTTCCATCCATAAAAAAGTGAAAATAACGGTCCTGCATACACAAGGCCAACCGTCTCCATGAATGATGTAATTCATTGTTCTATTTCTACCTTTTATGGATGACTCTAAATATATATAAATATATATTTATATATATAAAAAATATATATTATATTTATATCAAGATTAAAATTCTACATATGATGAAACCATGATCAAAGCACAAGGACCAAAACTACCAAACCAAAACTTACATGAAAAACGAAGCAGTTATCACTTAAAACCGTGATTTTAAAAAAGAATTATTAATAAAAAAGTGATAAAATGTTATAATTAATTAATATATGGTATGATATATATATATGTGTGTGTGTGTCTGTGTGTTTGTGTGTTTGTTTTTATAATATATGTACAATAAAATGGTGTTTATTATATAGGAGGTTCAAACACATATGGATCAAGTCAAACCAGATGTAAGGGTTCTTTGTCTCAATATTGTTTTGTTGAGACATGTTTGAATTTATGCACTTATTTATGTTTATGAGGTTTATACAATTAAATGTGGTGATTTTATATCATTTATAATTCTTAATTCATGGTATTTAAAGTTATAATTCAAATTGTTTCATCAAAGGGTTTTTGATTGGAATGATATGAAAGTAGAAGGGTTCATTTCACAATCTCATCATTATCCTAGATTGTTTACATTTAGGTATATGATGGGGGAATTATTTTATATTTATATATTAAACATAATATATTTTCTTCTACTATAGTTATTTATGGATATTTCATGTTTTTATTTCTGTTTTCTCTTTTTTCTTGGTTACTATAGCAGTACTGGAGCAGGCACTGTAGCAGGTACTATTTGGTGTTATTGTGGCTAGAACTATTCATCTATTTGGGATTTCAAGCCACTAGTTTGTTCCTAAAGTCCTTCAAGGACTTCAGGCCACCCAAGGAATTTGGGACAGTAAGGATTAGATGCCACCTCAAGGCCTTTGGGCCACCTCAAGGCCTTCAGGCCACATGCAAATTGTGCTTAAATGGACCAAGGAGACTCTACAAGGAACATGATCTAGATTAGGATTCATAGCATGCAAATTCACTAGAGTAGAACTAACATATATGAAAGAATGAGAGGGTATATAAATTCTCATTGGGACTAGCCTGTGCATGCACATGAAGCATAGCCAAACAACCATGTGAAGGTGGAGAGCTGAAATCATGATATAGACGCTAGGGAGGGGCAGTTTCAAGTAGTTATAGTCTAGATGAATTCCACTAAGACATTTGGGTCATGTAATTTCATAAATACTATGTTACATTTAAGGGTTCCCCTTAAACCCTTAAAAGAGGTAATATCAAAAATGAATAAAAATAATGTCTTCGGGCCATTCAGGGTGAATGATAAACTTTTGACTTTTACTAAAAATGTGAACAGAATAATTGTTTTAACAACTACGACATGAATGGAATTTTACTCCATTATGACTAATCAATGTTTTGAATATTATTTAAAAATTTTCCATGGTTCTTTTCAATGAAATTATTTTTCCTAATATAATTATTTTTTTACCTTTTTAAAGTTCTTTTTAATGTGAAAAGTGAGTTTTCCTCAAGAATATTTTTAATGAAATTTTTATGCTATTTATGCTTATCAATGATAATAACCATTTATTTTAATTATTATCTACATGTGATATGTTTTAGTGTTACCATAATTTTTCTTTATTTGGATGGTTTATGATCATTTTTATTGGGAAAAACATTAAAATTTTGTATGATATGTTTTCAATATGAATGTTTTTGTTTATTATGTATTGAATTTTTATTCATCCTTTTTATATGATTAATGAATTAAACTTAGTAAGATACAGGCGAGGTCCATTATATCCACTTGATTCATTATAAGATCTCATGAGAAAAAATAATTTTGGTATTTGGTGCAAACATTATATGTTTATGTATGGTTTCTTAGCACAAGGCATTGATTGTAAAGCTATGATGCCCGACATTATAAATTTTATCATTATGAAACTAGTTATTGTTATCCATGTGATTATTTATGTTGTTATGTTATCCATGGATTTAGTCCACATTTTATAGTATTATTTATATGTAATATTGGATTATTTTTTATATTGACCATATTATTCATGTTTTATTTATTATATGATATCTTTAGCTATAGGAATTACCTTATTGATCATTCAAGAACACACCTTTCTTATGTTTATTTTCCACAAGATGCGAGAAAGTGTACTTTGAATGATATGCAAGGATATTATAGAGATAATAATGATGCTCTCAAAAAAATATTGTGTTGTATTTTATGTTTTAAAATGCAATTTTTTATTCAAGTACGTATCAAGTATACCAAGGATAATAAACTATTAATACCTTTATTATGTGACCACTTGTATCTAATAACAATATAATTAAGTAACTACTGGCTCTGGGCTATTGGAGTTAGGATCTGTACAGTTGGTATCTTAATAAGTTTATTAGAAATTTTGGGGACTATATTTAAGAAAATATATGTTAGAGAACATAACCCTATGACTAAATTTTATGATAAGTCTAAGTATAGGATAACATCCTAATGTTTGGTCCAGTGGAGATTATGTATTTTTTCTTAGTAATACACCCATGTAGAGATACTACAAGTGGAAATGATTTTGGTATAAATGAATCTAGGGGTAATAACCATGAAAATATTTGGTTGTGTATATCTTGTCCATCATTCTGGTGCATAGTCAGTGTCCCCTGACTGTGCATCTAATTAGACACTTCTAGGGGGTATTCTTGGGTTAATTCTAATTTTCTTTATGAACCATTATAATGAATGAGAGAATAAAACCTATGGAAACCTATGATATTCCATAATGATATGGGATAAACCTAAAGCATCTTGGGATGATAATTCTAAGGTTGATCATAATTTTAAAGGCATAGATACTCCTTTTTAGGTTTTATGTAATGGTAGTTGAACATGATTAAGTATATTTTGGGAGACATTTATGAGAATACAACCCTTTGGTTTAAGAATAATGATTTCATATTTTGTGGGAATAGTTTTAAAGTTATTGAAAACATTTAGGGTTAAAAATATCATTGATGTTGAGGTAATTATAGATTATTGGGATAAACGAGTCATTAAATTTTGGTGATATATCATATAGAAGACCTTAAAGGTTAAAAATTGATTTAATGATTAATGTTATTTTTGAGGATGTTCATAATATTTTTGGGAACATTATAGGAATTATATTAATATATTTTTATAAAAAGGAAAACCCATAGGCCGGGTGATAACCCACCACATAAAAAAAGTCCACGGGGCTTGAACCCATAATATAAAGTGACAAGGGTGCAACACCTACCACTGTCCTATGTAATGTCCTATTTAGTATGACATTATTTTTACCTAAAAAATTTAATGGATAAGGATTAAGATGATTTTGGGAAAAATATTATGGGATAAAATATTTTTTATTTTTTTGTAATTTAAAGTGATTAATGATATTTCATGAGGCATTTTATTAGGTTTAGGTATATGTATCCTTTAGGTATAACTTAAAGGATTATTTTGTAATAATGATATTCTGTTTTTGGAGGTGGAATTTTTTTATTGTGAGATAACCTATTAGGATAAATCTTTCTTTAATGTTGAGTTTATTAAGTTTTTTTTGGTGATGTAGGGTAATTTTTTTTACAGAATTATCTATGTTAAACCTTTTGTTTTATTATTGAATTTTTGAGATTAATGTATTATTTAATAACATGAGTATTTACCCATATTGGATATCCTTTTCTAATTATTTTGGTTGTGATAAATATCTTGAGATATGAGGAAGGATTTTTATTTATTTTATGGATCTTATGATCCATTAAAAGTTAATTTTAGTACTTTAGGCATGAGAAATTCATCTTGAATACTCATGGTTTGGAACAACAGATGAGATTTTTGTGGAAATTGATTAAAGGATGAAATTATAATTATTAAGTAAGTATATTTCCTCATATTCTTATTCTATATGGTAAAATAATCCCTCTACTTTAGGAAAAGTATATTGAAATAAAAATATTATTCTTTTACATTTATTTCCAATGAATCCATGATCTTTTAACCCTTATATTGATTTATGGTTTTGTGGTTATTAAATTTCTCATGAACTTTTTCTCTATCACTATCTATTAGTTATTTACCATTATATTTATCATCAATGTTTATATTTTAAAATCAAAAAAATATTATCCTTATCTGTGAACCTAAATATGTGTTATTTTAGGTAACCTTTAGGATCCCAACTTTCAATTTTTAAAGGATGTTTTATTTTTACTATGTATGATATGGGTTTTGACAAAGGTATTTTAAAATACTGAACATTTTTTGACTGATAAAATTTTTGAGGGAACAATTTATTTAAGTGGGAGAATATAACACCCCAAGAAATTAGTTAAACTAATAATAAGTTTGATATCTTGTTTTAAATACAACACCAAGATTTAAGTGAACTGTGATATACTGTTAATATACTATTATTTAAATGATACCATTATAACATAACCATTAAAATTATTGGTGTGAATAAAAATTACAACATTATGAAAAGTATTTAAAAAGATTTTATATAATTAAAATACTTTGATTAATGTGTAATAAATAAGTACTGATTTTTTAATAATCTGTAAAATTTTTATAAAATGTATTTTAAAAATTAAATTTCATTTTTTAAATCATCATGTTAATGGTAACTTAGAGTGATTTTTTATTTTTATGAAATAATTTATTTTTCAGAGAGTAGAGAAAAAAATGTTTTTTATAAAATATTTATTTATTTTCATTGAAAAATCCCCATAATGTTTTAAATTTGATACTATATTAAAATAAGTCTCATTTAGATATAATATTACAATTAATTACAGAGGAATCAAAATTATGCTTTATCTTAGTATAAAAATACTTTTAGACTTAAAAAGACATTTTTCAGCATAACAATGTTTATCACGCTTTGTGGGATTATTATAAAATTTATTTATACCCCTTATAGAGGTTGAATTTGATAAAATAGATTACATATTTTTAATCATCATAATTAATGTTATTAAATAAGGCCAACTTAATTTTTGGTCATAATGAACAGTAAAAATAGTAAAAATTTGTCACCATGGTAAAAGAGTAAATCAGAATAACTTTGGTTAAAAATAAGTGATAAGGACACCATTTTTCTTATTAATTATTATTGTATGAAGTTATTTTGAACCGTATAATATTTATTTTGATGTGTAATTTTTTATGGGATACTTTTCCATGAAAAGGACCTAGATAAAATTTTAAGTAAAGAAAAATACAAAATGTCACTCTATTGACTTTAAAAATATCTTTTATGTTCACATAGGGATAAAAATAAGTTATGGACGAATAATAAAAGTTATTTTTTTGAATAACAAAATTAATTTTATGGTGGTAATTTATTTATAATTTGTAGTTATTATATAATTACCTTAAACACTTATACAACGCCAACACAATATTTATTCAATTAATAGAAAATTAAAATAAATGATTATAAAAATATTAAAATTAAAAAATTTTCATTGAATTATTATCATAATATAATTTAATAGATTAATTTATTATATTATTAATATTTTAAAATTTTATATTTTAATTACATTGCTATATTCATGACTTTAAAGTCGAATTAAATGAATAATGTCAAAAATGACAATAATGATATTTTATAAAAAAATATTTTATTGAACTATTTTAAAATGATAAAGAAACCTTAAATAGTTAAATTATGATGATATATGGTCCAAAATGGCATCTACTTCCCATTTATGATCCAATTTTTAACTTATTAGTAAAATTATGACCCTTTAAGATTGAAAATGTTGTTACCATGATTAAGGTTAGAAGTGGTTAACAAAGGGGATAAACTAAAATATAATAGATAAAATGAACTAAATAATTTCTTAAAAATAATATGTTTATCTTATTTTATCTTAAAGTTATAACCTTTTAATATGAGACATTTTTGAGACATTTTTTCATAAAAGTGACTTAATAATATTTTAAAACTTTGAAAAATTACCAGTGTGCCATTCATCTCAATTATACAAGGGCACCTCCTACCTCTACTTATTCACACATTTAGATCCAATTATCATGACAAAAATATTCTAAAATAATTTCCCAACATCATTAGACACATTATATAGGTTATGTTATTCCCAAAAGTCTAACCATAGGGTCTTTAATAAGAGATCCAAATGAGGTTTCTCTAAGGGGAGGTAATCATCTTTACAACTCATTCAAATTTATTTCTTCTTATACATCATATAAATCTATTTTGACCATAATAAAATAATAAATTCAGTATAATAAATATTCTAAAATTTTATTATGATTATAATACAACCATTTTCCATATATTTTTTATCCTACCAAAAGAGAAAGGCATTGCTCGTGCATACGTACGACTTACCGTCACCATGTTGTGGTGTAATTTTTTTTCATGACCGCTTTTCATGGGTGGTTATAAATATATAAATAAATAATATATATGATATTTATGACATAATTATGATTCTTAAATTATAATATCATATTTATCTTCCAACCTTTCCATCCATGGGAAAATAATAACGTGACACATGCGTACGTGTGGACTACCACCTCCATGAAGTGTTGTGATCCATTTTTCATTTATGATTTACATGGATGGTAATTAGGATAGATTTAATAAACATATATGAAATATATTATATAATAATTATTCTTTAAATGGAATTATTATTTTCCTTTCTTTCATTTCATCCGTTAAAAAGTGAAAACAGTGTTCATGCGTACGTATGAACTACTGTCTCCATAAATGATGTAATTCATTTTTTTATCACTAAATTTTATGGAGAAATATCAATAAATATATAGTTAATATATATGAAATTTTATTTCATTATTAAAATTCTATAAATTATTTTAACTTGATCAATGTTAAAGGGTAAAAATTACCAAGCCAAAACTTAAATGAAAAACGAAGCAATTATCACATGAAACAATTATTTTAAAAAATAATTATTAATAAATGGGTGATAAAATGTTATAATTAAATAATATATGGTAATATATATTTTATAATGGTTTAATAATAAATTTATAATAAATTTATATTTATTATAGAGGAGTTTTGAACACATACGTATCAATTCGGACCTAAGGTAAGGGTTCTCTGTCTCAATATTGTTTCATTGAGACATGTTTGATGCTATAAACTAATTTATATTTATGAGGTGTGTATGCTACACCTTTTAAATTTTATGTAATAAATCCCTATTAATTCAGGCTATTTAATTTTATGATTAAAATTATTTCAACCCTTGGGTTTTGACTGGAAATATATCAAAGTAGTAATGGTTGATTTCACAATCTCATCATTATTCTGGATTATCTATGTTTAAGTATCCCCTAAAGAAATTATTTTATATTTATATCTTAAACACAATGTATTTTGTTCTCCTTTGGTTATATATGGATATTAAATGATTTTAATTTAATTTTCCTCTATTTAAGAACTCAAGAGAACAAAAAGTTTTTAATGGAAAACCATCGTTATTTATCTTTTTAATCAAAAATATTTTTCTACCTTATCCATGTTTTCTAAATAATGTTTTAAAGAATGTTTTTAATATTAACATAATAATTTTCAAATTAATTTTTACCCATGATTGATTTTTTGTTTTCTAAATGAGGTACTTTTGACTTTTAACCCAAAATGTGAAAGGAATCTTTGTTTTAACAATTACAACAGGAATATAATTTCCAGCCTTCATGACCAATCAATAATTTGATGATTCCTTTACATGTTTCCTTGATTTGTTTTAAAAAATATTCTTAATATTCTAGAAATTTTTAGTTTCTAAAATATATTTTCAAAGTAGTGTCATGACCCGTCCCACGGGCCCTGGACGTGACAACCCCAAGATCGCCTTCCATAGGCCAGGGGTTGGTGACTAGAACCTGAAGGATTTTCTTAAATAGGTAAGGCATTGTATTAGAGATATATACATGCTCAAAAGGTAATATAAAGTAAAAAACCAAAAAAAGTAAGGTATAACCACGAGCGTAAAATACAACCACAAGTACAATGGTAAACTGAAAATAGTGGGCCAGAATACAAGCCCTAGAAACTGAAAAGACAGTAAACAGTTGTCGTATCTGCCCTGGAGCTATACCTAGATGGTATTAGGTGTAAGTATGAAGTCAAACAAGAGGATATCGACTGCTCCCGTCCTACCAAGCTCCACCAAGTCCGGAACCTACAAAGTCTGACTCAGAGTGTCAGTAGTCTATACCAGACACACACGTGTGGGCGGAGCCTGTGCATGGGTGAGTATAACAATACCCAGTTGGGGACCCTGAAACCCCCTAAGGTCTATCAATAATCGACAAATTAAAACATCACAAGAAATACCAAAAAGCTAATATCATAAGTATGATCTAAATCACAAAGCACAAAGAAAAAGAGACAGCTCACTCTAACAGTATAACTTCAAGGTTACTAGGATAGGGATTACTAGTTGTAAAGCCAGATCATCCTATCTATAATAACTTTACTACTAACCTGTATAGGTCATTGTATGAGGACCCGTATTGGTCTCTAGATGCTGACCCGTACTGGTCGCTGGTGCTGACCCGTATTGGTCGATAGTGCAGACTCGTATTGGTCCCTGGTGCTGACTCGTATCAGTATCTAGTGCTGATCCGTATTGGTCACTGGTACAGAGGTAGGGGTGTTTATTCGTACAACTAGATCATCCCACTATGGAGTTTCTAATGTTGACCCATATTGGTCGCTCTTCTTCTTCATGTCACAGCCAGCCACTGGATTCCCACATGAAGCACTCCTGATCTCTGGAAGAATCTACTCCTCAAGACATTGGCCATATTTCAACCAGTATGAAGTCCCGAAATAAGCATACCAAAGAACCGCCCTATCATAGGGTTCCCAACATGACATACGACACGTCGATCAGAAGCCCGGTTTGTGAGATATGGGCACTTTTGTAAAAATGTCCTGGTTGGATTCAAGTCAGATCCAACCCAGGTCACATTTCAGACTCTGTCAAAACACACTTAGAGTATCTCTAAAGGACTGACTTGTCACAAGGGTCCTTATGCTATAGACGGCGCATCGATCGAACGCTCGGTCTGTTAGTTACAACCCTTTCTGTGAAACGGGGGTGGTCACACTTCGGTCAGGCCTAGCTCAGTAGAGCCTTACGGAATATTCCAATGGGACCACTTCCCCAAAGTTGTCCCAATGCCACTGATGGCATGTAAAATAGACACTCGATTCGTTAGTTACATGCCTTCATTTATTCTGGGGCTGGTTCGGTCTAGGCCTGGTCCGACTCAGTCAGGTCGGCCCGACGCAACGGGTCTTGAGGTCTACCTGACCGCGCCCAAGTCTGGCCTATTAAGGGTTGGCCTGGTTCACTGGTTCAGGCCCATCGGGGTCGGCCCGACTGGTTCGCGGGCCCGGGTCGCGGTTGGCCCAGCCCGCCGGGTGGGGCTTAGCCCACCCACGCTGACCCGCTAGGCCGCGGGTATGACCCGACCCACTGGACGGGTCCGACCCATTGGGTTGACCCACTTTTGGCCCAGTCCTCTTGAAGGCGGACTGTGTCTCCTATATACCCCATGGATGAAGGGCCGTTTCATCTGGCCGGTGGGGCGCTGCCCCACCACAGAGCAGCATGGGGCCATGCCGCCCCTCCTGTCACAGCCTGCTAGTCATGGTTGAGGCCACCGGTAGCGCCTGCGAGAACCACCCTTCTCCTATGTAGCTGGCTCAGGCTGGACACCTCTAGCCACCACGACGCACAACGACGCACCTCCTCCCCACTTCCCATGACCGGTTCTCACAGGCCTCCTCTGGCCAACGCAGGCATGGTGTGCCAGGGGTTCTGTCTGCATGCCACCGAACATGCTCTGGTGGTTAGTTCTTGGTGTTGTATACGCCTATGGGTCTCCTAGTATGTCATCGTCATATCATGTCCCTCTATCTCGTGTTGCCATCAAAATTTAGGAAAGCCGTCCCTGAAGGACACAACATGAATGAAGCAGTGAAGGGTCTGATCCTTGTTCGTTCGGCCCGCTTCCTCCGCATTAACATGATAACAAGCTAGAGAATATTTATCTAACCATAAATATTAAATAAACTCGTTTCAATAATGTTAAATCAAAACCAAACAGTAACCCCATACCCGAATGAGACGTCCACTGACGACGATAGACAGAACCTCCTTCGTCGTCATCATCGGTTCGTGATTTAGTGGAGCTTGTCACCACTTTTCGAATCCGATCTCATCCTCAAGGTGGATGCTACTGCATAACTCTTCCAGAGCTTCCTTTTTTTAAGAATCCATGCAAAAACCCCTCCCTGAGATCCATTTAAATTTCCTCATTAATTGATGTAATTAAAGATCCACATTAATTGCACGATGGGTGGTTACACAACCAAAGTGTAACCGTACAATTAACACCACATAATTAAAGGTTTGACCACCTTTGTGGTCCCCTCCACCACCGCTCAACAGGTGGTAGGAAAAAAAGAAATAAAATAATAATTACATGTTGTTTTACTATTCTTTAAAAATTCCAAAATTGAACTTTTCCTCCCGACCTACTACGGTTGAAGTGAAACCTCCCTTAGTAAAATCTCAGCGCTACGGATTCAACGGTGACCTCATATTTTTAATCCAAGCAGTGGTTCAAAAGATAGAATACACTACCAATGTGTTTACTAAACGTACCTTAAAAAAAGTTCTGAAATTCATTCTCAGAAAACTGGGCCTTAGAATCAAGTGTAGTCAATTTTCATAGACTCCTAATAATCCAAAATAATTAAAAAAATTACATGGAATTTTTCAGGTCTTCACATTCTCCCCACCTTGGGGAATTATGTCCTAGAATTCTAAGCAAGGATACACAAACAAAGAGGGGTATTAGGCACACATATGAGGCTCTCACTCCCATGTGCTCTCCTAAAGAGTCTCGTGCTGCCACAGAACACGCACCAGAGGTATCGACTGCCCACGAAGGATCTTATCCTATCAATCCTCTATCTCCACTAGGTACTCCGTAAAATTCTCCCCATCGTGAATCTCTAGCTCGCCATGGTCTATGACATGAGATGGGTCATGCACGTATCTCATTAGCTAGGATATGTGGAATACGTCGTGCACTCTATCCAATTGCGGTGGTAGTGACAAGCGGTACACCACCTCACCAATCCTTCAAAGTATCTGGAATGGTCTGATAAACCTCGGTGAGAGTTTGCATCCTCGGCCAAATATTTGTAGTCATCATTGAGGGGAGACTCGCAAGAATACATGCCCCCTCCTATAAATCCAGTGGTCTCCATCACCTATCAGCATAGGACTTATGTTGGCTCAGTGCAATCTTCATCTGCTCTCGGATGACCTACGCACCTTCTCAGTGGTAGCCTGTACCATTTCTGGGCCCACAAGTGCCGACTCTCCTGGATCCGTCCAGCACAAGGGCGATCTACACGGTCATCCATACAACGCCTCAAAAGGGGTCATACCAATGGTGGAGTGATAGTTTTTGTTGTACGTGAACTCCACCAAGGGTATTTGGTCCTCCCAAATACGGCCAAAATCTAGGACACATTCACAAATCATGTCCTCCATGGTCTGGATGGTCCACTCATTCTGACCATCTATCTACGAGTGAAAAGTTGTGCTCAAGCAAAGCTGAGTCCCGGAATCCACCAATAATCCTTTCAACAGTTGGGATGGGAAGCGTTCATCATTGTCTGATACTATCATCGAAGGAACCCCATGAAGTCTCACGATATCCTGAATGTAGAGACATCACAAGATCTCTACCGAACCCTTCTCTCAAATAGAAAAGAAGTGGGATGACTTGGTGAGTAGGTCAAAGATCACCCAGATGGTATCGTTCCCTCTAGACATATGTGGTAACCCATTCATGAAGTCCATCGATATCCCTTCCCACTTCCACTCTGGTATCATTAGGGGTTGGGTCAAGCATGCTGGTACCTTGTACTCGGCCTTCACTTTCTGGCAAGTGAGGTATCTAGAAACAAACTCCCCCACGTCTTTCTTCATACCTGGCCACCAGTACTGATGCTGGAGGTACTGATACATCTTCATCATGCCTAGATGTACCGCAAAGGGGGATATATTGAACTTCATCATCACCTCGTCTCGTAGTTCCACTGGTACAACTACACATCCTCTGAAAAGGATAATGTGCTCCCCACATTCAGAATATCTGTTAGGTGAATAGCCTGAGGATATCTGAGCACATGTAGTCTCACAACTACTATCTCAGAGTTGCACCTCTTTGACTCGATGAATGAGTGGAGGGGGAACTTCCATTGACTGGAGGTAGACTATCTCATCTCTATCCACGTAGGATATCTAAAGTGAAACTAACTACTCTGAAGCCCTGTTCAGTAGCTGCGAACTCAATCTCTGGATAACAGTATCTGCCACTACGTTCCCCTTCCTAGGAGTATAGACTATCTCTATGTCATAGTACTAGAGGAACTCTAGCCAAAGTCATAGTCTCATATTTAGATCTTTCTATGTGAAGATATATCTGAGACTCTTGTGGTCTAAGTAAACAATGAACTACTCGCCCATTAAGTAGTGTCACCACATATTCAGTGAAAAGACTACTACTGCCAACTCCAAGTCACGATTCCCATAATTTGGCTCATGGGGCCTTAGCTGTTGTGAGACATAAGCAATCACTACATCATCCTGCATCAAGATACAACTGAGTCCGGTCTTTGAGGCATCACAGTAAACCACGTAGTCAGTGCCCTCCTCCGGCAACCTCAGGATGGGAGCGCTGGTCAAGCTCTACCTCAGCTGTTGAAAGATCTAATGGAATGTCTCTAACCACATGAAGGGTTTCCCCTTCTTCATGAAGGCAGTCATAGGTGATTCTACTCTGTAGAAACTGGGTACAGACCTCCGATAGTAGCCCGTTAATCCAAGGAAGCTCTGCACCAAAGTAACACTCTTGGGTGGATCCCAAGCAAGTACTGCCTCGATCTTCACTGGATCCATTGCAACTCCAGCCTCTAAGATGACATGTCTCAAGAAGTGGACCTTCTGTATCCATAAATCACACTTTGAGAGCTTCCCATATAACTGGTGCTCCCAGAATGTGTGCAGAACTATCCTCAAGTGTAGAACATGCTCTTCCTCGGATGCTGAGTACACCAAGATGTTGTCGATAAATACCACCACAAATAGCATGAGTTATGGTTGAAAGATCTTGTTCATAAGCCCCATGAACACTTTTGGAGTTTTGGTCATGCCCAAAGGCATGACCAAGAACTCGTAATGGCCATAATGACATCTGAAGGTTGTCTTCAGTACGTCCTTGTCCCGTACCCTAAGCTGGTGATAGCCCGATCTGATATCTATCTTCGAGAACCACTTCAATCCTTTCAATTGATCAAACAGATCATAAATCCTCGATAGAGAATACTTATTCTTCACGGTCACCTGGTTTAGGCACCTAAAGTCCACGTATAGCCTCAAACTTTCGTCAGCCTTCTTGTAAAACAAAACTAAGGATATCCATGGAGAAACACTGGGCCTTACAATTCCCTTCCTCTATAAGTCCTCCAACTGTACCCTCAACTATCAGAGCTCTAAAGGGGCCATCCGATATGCTGGTGTAGATATCGGTGTTTTTACTAGGTACAAGTCAATGTGGAAGTCTACCTCTCTACGAGAAGGTAGTCCTAAGACATATTCTGGAAAGACGTCCTCATACTCGTCCACCACCGCTGGGAACTATGGACTTGCCTCATCCACCGTGTCAAAGGTCATTCAAGACAGCTGATATGTAATCGGCTGCACCCTCTTGATCACAAGTCCATCTCGTGCTCTTCTCTTTTCCTTCTCACCAATAAAGGAAAAATGGCCTACATATCTGTACATACATTGCACTGTATGTATCAAGCAGTCAAACTATGCATGAAATTCTAATAGACATTTCATGCTAAGAATGACGTCGTAGGGATTCAACGCTGTTACTAGAAGATCACATCTAAAACTCTCTCCTTCGAGAGTAAGATCACACTATTGGCACCAGTGTGTGACCGCTGAATCTCCTCCCGTAGGAGTATCCAAACACAATGACAGAGCTAAAAGCTCAGTCAGAATCTCAGAGTCCTAAACTAAGTCTGCCTCAAGGAAAGAATGGCTAGCACTTGTGTTGATAAGCAATGCTTCTAAAGTAGAGAAGATATAGATTGTACCTCATATTATCTTAGGGAAGTCAGGATTGTGAGCCTCTACTGCCTATAGCTGGGCCTGTCCCCGTCCACATGCTCCTTGATCTCATGGTGGACAACTTGGGGGTGGTGGTGGCAGTGCCTGGTGACCCCAACCACCTCTCAATGCATGTCCTGCTCCCCTACCTTATCCGTCACCTGGATGATGCTCATGCTCCTACTGTTGCTGCTGCCTTGGTGGCCCCTCCACCATATGCCAATCATCTGCATGGGGATTTGGATAATCACAAGATCTGTGACCCTGTACCCAATAGGAAAAATAGATCATGCCTCACTGGTGGCTCCCTTGGCCTCTAGATCCTCGCACCTCTAACCCTGCATCCCCGGGTCACACTCTGGAAGGTCTAGCCCACTTGGGATTCTGCGTCGTCTGTCTACTGCTAGTTGCAAATGACTCTGAAACCTGTTTTATGGTAGGGGATCTCACTGTCGGTTCCAGATCGGAAAGGAAGCTCTCCATCAGCAAATCTCTCTCTAGCACCCCAGCCTGCGTCGGGATGCTGAGAGAAACTGTCGCATCTCTGATATCTTTTCGGATCCCTTTCTCAAAGGTTTGGGCTCTAAAGTAAGGGTCTCGTACCATGACAGTGGAGTATCAGGAGAGGTCAGTAAATATTACTGAGTACTAAGCCATAGTATGGCTTCCCTACTACAAATGTATCAGCTCTTGAATACTCACGGAGTTTAGTGTCACTGGTGTGAACTCCGCCCTAAAAAGGCTCTCAAATTCTGTCTAGGTGAGGGTAGTCTCCTCTTACACTTGGAGCGTCGAGCTTCACCATCATCCTGTCGATCCCTAAAGAAGTCTAGCGGCCAAGATCATCATCTTCTCGGTGAGTGTCTCTACTAAGCGAAAGACCCATAAAACCGACTCAAGCTAGTCCTCTACTGTCTGGAGGTCCATCTCGCCTCGAAACCTCAGAGGCCGCTGTCTCTAGAACTCATGCAACATTCTCACCTGGCGTGCATGATCCACTGGTAGCATTTTCTGCTCAACAAGTGGTGGTGATGTTGTTACACCACCCAAAGGTTCCATCAATTTGAGTGGTCCTTATACCGATGCCTGATTGCTCGGTGGGCCACTATCACAATATCTAACTGGAATCCTGGTTGGATATCTTTTGTAGAGGAATCCTATAAGAAATAGATGCGCCATGGTCAATAATTTATACCTTTTGAGCTGACTCAAGAAAGATCAAGAAAACATTTCAAAACACTAGCAACCGGTGTTTTCATGTACTGAGTCAGAAAAAAAAATTCAGGGTCCTAGTGTATGGATACGTTGGCCACCACACCAACACTAGACTCCTTATACTGCAAGCCAAATTCAAGACACATTACACCATTACCTCGTTAAAAGTAGACTCTTAGTTCTTATAGTAGAACCAACCTCCATCTAATACCACTTTGTTACGACCTATCCCACGGGGCCCGGGCGTGACTACCCCAAGCCCTCCATCCATAGGCCAGGGGTTGGTGACTAGCACCTAAAGGCTTTTCCTGAACAGGGAAGGCATTTCCTTATAGATATGTACTTGCTAAAAAAGGGAAACTCATGTAAAAAACCTACAAAAGTAAGGTATGACCATGAGAGTAAAATACAACCACAAGTACAACTGTAAACTGAAAACAATGGGATGGAATACAATCCTTATAAATTGAAAAGAAATTAAACAATTGTTTCATCTTCCTTGGTTCTATACCTGGTGGGTAGTAGCTGTAAGTCTGAAGTTGAGGAAGAGGATCTTGACTGCTCCCATTGCACCAAGATCCACCAAGCCACAAACCTCCAAAGTCTACCTTGGATTGTCAATAGTTTGCACCATAAACACACGTGTAGGTGGAGCCCGTGCATGGGTGAGTATAACAATACCCAATAGGGGACCCCGAGACCCCCTAAGGTCTCTCAATAATCCATAAAGTAAAACATTACAAGAAATAAAACAAAGGTAATATCACAAGCATGATCTAAATCATCAAGCACAATGAAAAAGAGACAGCTCACTATAATGGTATAACTTCAAGGTTACTGGGATAGGAATAACTAGTCATAAATCCAGATCATCCTATCCATTTTAACTCTACTCCTGACCCATATATGTCACTGTATGATGACTCGTATTGGTCGATAGATTCTGACCTGTATTGGTCGTTGCTTCTGACCCGTATTGATTGATGGTGCTGACCCATATTGGTCGCTGGTACTGACCCATATTGGTCACTAGTACATAGGTAGATATGATTATTCATACAAATAGATCATCCCACTCTGGAGTTTCTCATACTGACCCATACTAGTCGCTCATATTCTTTATGCCACAACTAGCCACTGGATTCCCACACGAAGCACACCTAATCTTTTGAAGACTCTGATCCTCAATACATTGGTCATATTTCAACCAGTACAAAGTCCCACAAAAAGAATACCCAAATCATTGCCTTGTCATAGGGGTCCCAACCTGATAGACGACGCGTCGATCGGATGCCCGGTCTGTGAGATATGGGCACTTTTGTAAAAAGGGAATGATTGGATTTAAGTATGTTCCAACCTAGGTAGCATGTAAAACTCCATCAAAAACTAACTTAGAGTATTTACAAAGTACCTCCTTGTCACAATGATTCTTATGCCATAGATGACGCATCGATCAGATGCCTGGTCTGTTAGTTACACCCCTTTTTGTGAAATGGGGGTGATCGCACCTTAGTCCGGCCTGGCTCAGTCAAGCCCGCCAGAATATGCCAAAGGGACCGCTTCCCAAAAGGGGTACCAATTCCACTGACGATGTGTAAAATTGACACCTGGTTCATCAGTTACGACCATTCCTTTATTTGGGGGCTGGTTGGGTCTGGGCCCGGTTTGACTCGGTCAGGCCGGCCTGACACAACTGGTCCCGAGGTCTACCTCACCCCGCTCGGGTCCAACTCGTTAAGGTTCGGCCTTGTTCACTGGGTATAACCCGTCAGGGTCGGGCCAATTGGTTCTTGGGCTCGGGCCGCGGTTTCTCGGCCCGCAGGGTGGGGCTCAGCCCACTCGCGCTGGCCCGCAGGGCCACGGGTTCGGCCCAGCCCGATGGGCAGTTCCGGCCCGTTCAGCCAGCCCAGTCCGCATGAAGGCAGACTGCGTATCCTACTGTCCCCGTGGATGTGGGTCCGTTTCATCTGGCTGGTGGGGTGCTACCCCACCACGTCTAGCGGTCGGCCAGGTGGTCGACCGGTCTCTACTACGCCACAGGGCCACGCCGCCCACTCCTTCCATGACCCGCTGGTCGTAGCGCCTGTGGGCGCTGCCCTTCTCTCGCACAACCGGCTTGGGCTGGCCACCTCTGGAAACCACGGCATGCGATGGTATGCCACCTCCCCACCACCTGTGGATGGTTTCCGCGGGCCTCCTCTGGCCACCACTAGCATGGCGGGCCGACGGTTCTATCCACGAGCCACCAGACGTGCTCCAGTTGTTCGTTCTTGGTGTCGTATGTGCCTACGAGTCCCCTGGACTACCACCATCACAGCGTGACCCTCTATCTCACGTTGCCATCAAAATTGAGGAAAGTCATCCCTGAAGGACGCTACATGAACGATGCGGAAGAGGGTCTGGCCCTTGTTCGTTCGGCTCGCGCCCTCAGTGTTAACATGATAACAAGCAATATAATGTTTATCTAACCTTAAAGATTAAATAAACTCATTTCAATGATGTTAAAACAAAACCAAACATAAATCCCCTACCTGAATGAGACGTCCGTTGAAGACAATCGATGGAACCTCCTTCGTCATTGTTTTCAATTCATGATTTGGTGGCACTCATCACCGCTTGATGAATCTAGTCTCATCCTCTAGGTGGATGCTACCATAGAACTCCACCAGAGTTTCCTCATTTGAATAATTCATGCCAAAACCCCACCCCGAGCTCTATTTAAATAGAAGGGGGAAAGGTGAGCAACGCCTTGAGGAATTAATGAGGTTCATTAATTGACATAATTGATGTGCCTCATTAATTGACATAATTAAAGTGCCTCATTAATTGACGTAATTAAAGTGCGACATTAATTACGTGAGGGTTGGTTATGCAACCAAAGAGTAACCGTGCAATTAACACCCCATAATTAAAGGTCTTACCACCTCCATAGTCCCCACCACCATCGCTCAACTGGTGGTAGGAAAAAAAATAAATTAAATAAAAATTACATGTTATTTTACTTTTCTTAAAAAGTTTAAAATTTATCTTTTTATCTCGAACTACTATGGTTAAAGTGAAGCCTCCCTTAAGAGAATCCAGACACTATATATTCAATGGTTCCCTTAGATTTTTATTCCAATCACCGTTTCAAAAGATAAAAAATGCCACCCGTGCATTTACTGAACGTACCTTAAAAAATTTCAGAATTCATTCTGGGAACACCAGGGCTTGGAATCACGCTCCATCAATTTTTGCAGACTCATAATAATATCAAATAATTAAAAAATTACATGTAATTTTCTGGTTCTTTACAAGTGAAAAGTGTATTTTTCTAAAAAAATTACTAAACTTTTATGGTATTTCTATTCATAAATGACAACAAATTTTTATTCTAAATATGGTCCACTGGGGATATGTTTTAATGGTACCATCCTTATTCTATCTATGGATAGATTATAATCTATTTTATTGGGAAAAATTTTAATTTTTCATATGATAGTTTTTAAATATGAATGTTTATTTTGATTATGAATTAAATTTTTATTCAATACTTTTATACGATGGATACATTGGACATAGTAAGAAATGGAAAAGGCCCATTATAGCCCCTTGATGCACTGATAGGTCTCATGAGACAAACTAGTTTGGTTATTTGGAATACACCGTACCTATTTATGTATGATGTCTTGGCATAATTCCTTGATGTTATGAATATGAGGTGAAACGTTATTTATTCTATCATTATGAAACTAGTTATTATTATCCATGTGATTATTTATATTATCATTTTATCCATAGATTTAGTCCCCTTTTATGGTATTGGTGATATGTAATATTTTATTATTATTTATCTTGAAAATATTATTTATGTTTTATTTATTATATGATAGCATCTATTGTATTAATTCCCTTATTAAGATTTTTAGATCACCCATTTCTTATGTTTCTTTTCCCCAGGAATTGAGAAAGTGTACTTTGAATTATATGAAAGGATATGATAGAGTGAATAATGACGTTATAAAATAAAATATTATGTTCTAATTTATGTTTTAAAATTTAATTTTGGATTCACTTATGTATCTAGTTTACCAAGAATACTAAACTATTCGGTCATTTGGGATATGATCACCTGTATCTTATGCCAATATAATAAAGTAACCACAAAATCTGAGCTACTGGAGTTAGGTAATTTAAAGTTGGTATCAAGGGAATTTTATTAGAAACCTTGGGAATTAGATTTAAGAAAAAATTGGTTTTGGAATATAACCTATGACTAAATTTGAAGATAATTTTAAGTATAGGATAACATCAAAAAGTTTTGGTAATGTATAGATTATGTGGGTTTTCTTATCAACACATACCTAAATGGATACTATAAGTGGATGTGGTTTTTGAACAAATTAATCTAGGTGTAATAACATCGAAATGAGTTAGTTGTGTATATCTTGGCCATCATTCTGGTGCGTGGTGAGGGTGCACTTACTGAGAACCTAGTTTGACACTCCCAGGGATATGCTTGTATTAATTAAAATTTTATTTATGAACCATTATGGAGAATGAGAGAATAAAACCTATGGAAACCAATGATATGCCATAATGATTTTGGGATAAACCTAAAGTGTCTTGGGATGATAATTATAAGTTTGATAATAAACTTAAAGGCATAAATATCCCTTTTTATGTTTTATTTGATGATATTTTAAAATGATTAAGGATATTTTGGGAGAAATGTATGAGAATAAAACCCTTTGGTTTAGTATATTTCTTAGTTTTAAGGTTATTTGAGTAATAATGCATTCATATTTTATGGTAATAAGTTTAATGTTTTTTGTAAACTTTAGTGTTAATATGATCATTGATATTGAGGTAATTATGGGTGATTGGGATAAAATAGTTAGTACATTTTTGGGAAATATCATATAGAAATCCTTAGTGGTCAAAATTTTATTTGATGATTAATATTATTTATGAGGATGCTCATAATATTTTGGGGAATTTTATAGGAATTATATTAATATAGTTATAGAAAAAGGATAACCTGTAGGAAAGGTAACAACCTTCCACATTCAACAAGGTTCTAGGGATTGAACCCATTACTGAAGGGCGATAAGGGTGTAATGTCCACCAATAGTCTACGTGATGTCCTGGTTAGTATAACACTATTTTTACTTAAAACATTTAATGGATACAGACTAAGTTTATTTTGGGAAACATATTATAGGATCAAATATTTTATAATTTTTATGATTTTTAGGTGATTAATGATATTTTTAGAGACGTTTTATTTGGTTGAGGTATATATATCCTTTATGTTTAATTTAATGGTTTATTTGGCAAGAATGATATTATGTTTTTGGATTTGAAAGTTGAAGGGTGTGATATAACCTTTGAGTTTAAAACATTCATTAATATTTAGGTTATTAAGGTTATTTGGGATATAAGGTTATTTATTTAAGGAATGATATGTGTTAAACCTTTGGTTTTATTATTGAATTTTGAAGATTAATATTTTATTTCATCATATGAAGATTTATCCATATTGGATAACCTATGATAATTATTTGGGTTTTGTAAAATATCTCTAGATAGGAGGAATGATTTTTATTTCTTTTATGGATCTTATGATCCATTAAAAGTTAATTTCAGTACTTCATGCATGAAACAATTATGTTTAATACTCATCTTTTGGAGTAACATATTCGATGGTGATGGAAATTTATTAATGGATGAAATTCAAATTTTCAAGTAAGTATCTTTCATTTTGTTCATAGCCTAGATAGTAAAAGAATCATTCACCTTTCGAAAATGGATATTGAAATAATTTTTTTTAAATTCAATTTTGATAAATCGATAGTATTTTCACCCCTTAAATATTTATTATTATTTTTTTCATTAACATTCTCATGACCATATTATCTGTCACTATCTATTAGTCATTGGATATTAGTATTCTCCTTCAGGTCTATATTTTAATTTCCCAACAATGTTCTCCTCATATGGGAACCTGATTGTGTGTTATTTCAAGTAAACTTTAAGTTTCTAACTTTGTCTTTTATTAACACCCTGAAAATTTAGTTAAAATTATAATAATTTCAAAAGTTTTCTTAAAATGAAACACTGAGCTTTAAGCGAACCATGATATACTGTTAAAATATTATTATTTAAATATGACCATAATAACCCAGCCATTAAATTTAGTGGTATGAATAGTAATAAACACATCATGAAAAATATGTATAATTATTTATATAATGAAAATAGTTTGACTAATGTATAATAAACAGTCTTTCCATTTTTTGTAAAGTCATTTTATCCTTCAAAAATACATTTTACTTAAAAAACAGTCTTATTATTTTTTTATAATAATATTTTATGACTAATTTATTACAATTTTATAAAATTTATTTTGAAAAACAAATTTATTTTTTAAAATCATAATTTTAAAATTAACTTAGCATGGAATTTTGAGACTCTTATGAAATAGTTTTTTTCAGTGAACAATTGAAAATACCAATTTTTTTGTGAAATGATATTTTATTTTCATTAAAAATTCCCCATAAAGTTTTCAATTTGATCTTAGATTAAACTAAGTCTAATTTTTAATATAAATATTCTAACGAATTACCTTGGAATAAAAATTATACTTGATCTTGGTGTAAAAATACATTTAGACATAAAAAGACATTTTTTCAAAAAACTTCTTTTCATCACGCTTTGTGGGATTATTATAAAATTAATTTCTAAAAGTTAAAGATATTTGATTTTATATAATGGATTCCATATTTTTAATCAATATAATTAATTTTATTTAATAAGGTCAACTTAATTTTTAGTCATATTTAATAGTAAAGTAGAAAAAATTTATCACCATGGTAAAAGAGTAAATTAGGTTAACCTAGGTTAAGAATTAGTGATAAGGCCACCATTTTTCATCTTAATTTGTATTTAATGAAGGTATATAAGCCATAATAACCTTAGGTTTTATATTTAGATGTTTATGAGACACTTTTTCATGAAAATAATCTAGATAATATTTTAAGTAAATAAAAATAAAAAATATCACTCGCTTGACTTTAAACTTCTCTTTTATATGAAAAAAGGGATGGAAATAATTTTTGTATTAATATTACAGGTTGTTTTATAAATAATAAAATCATTTTTATAATACTAATTTATTTATGATTTTTAGTGATTATATAATTACCTTAAATTCTTTACAACGCCAATGTTGTGTTTATTCAATAAATAGAAAAATAAAATAAACGATTTTAAAGATATTAAAAGTAATAAATTTTGGTGGAATTATTGTGATCAATGAATTTTATAGATTAATATATCATATTATTACTATTTTAAAAGTTTATATTCGAATTACATCATTATCTTCCAAACTTTAAAGTCAAATGAAATGAATAGTTTCAAAAATGAAAATAATGATATTTTTTGAAAGGAATATTTTTTTAAAATTATTAAAAGATGATAAAAATATTTAAAGAGGAAAACTAGGATTATATATGGTCTATTATATCACAAATTTTCATTTATGATCTATTTTTTACCATATAAGTAAAATTATAATCCTTTAAGAATGAAAAATTTGTTACAGTGGTTAAGGTTAGAAATGGTTAACAAAGGGGCTAAGCTAAAGGATAAGGGTCAAAATAACCTAAATACTTCATTAAAATAAATTTGTTGGTAATATAATGATATAAAATTTATCACCTTATAATATGATTCATTGTGAATCCATTTTTCCAAAAAATTGACTTAATAATATTTTAAAATGTTGAAAAATTACTAGTGTGCCACTCAACTCAATTATAAATGGTAACATCCTACCCTCACTTATTCACACATTTTTATCCAATTAGATAAAAAAACCGACAAAAAAATATCTTATGAATATCCTTATCCACATTCTATAGGTTATTTTCTTCTTAACAAACGAACCCTAGGGTTCTTAAGAAGAAAATCAAAGGAGGTTTCTCTAAGAAAAGGTAATTATTTTTTCAACAAATTTAAATTTATTTATTATTCTAATTCCTATAAATATATTATGTCCATAATAAAATAATAACTCTAATATTATCAATATACTTATAATTTATTATGATTGTGGGAAAACCATTTTTCATCTCTTTTATATCCTATAAAAAGTGAAAAATATCGCTCGTGCGTATGTACGACTTACCGTCTCCACAGAGTAGTGTAATTTGTTTTTCATCACCAGTTTACTTAGATGGATATAAAGAAGGAAATAAAGAATATATATGATATTTAGGATATAAGTATTCTTCTTAAAATATAATATCATATATAAGTTCTTACTTTTCCATCTGTTTGAAAACAATAACACCCCTCTTGTGTTAGTGTGGACTACAACATCCACTAAGTGATTTGATTAGTTTTTTGATTCCTCTTTACATGTATGGTAATGAGGATACATTTAATGAATATATATTATATAATAAGGATTCAATAGAGTTGAATTATTATTTATTTTTATTTTATTCAATCTTTCAAAAAGTTAAAACAACATTCATGCGTACGTATGACCTACTGTCTCCATGAACAATGTAATTTATTATTCTATTTATACCTTTTATGGATGAATATAAATAAATATAATGACTATATATTATATTAATATCATTATTAAAAATTTATTTATTATGGAACCATGATCAAATTATAACAACCAAAAATAATGAATTGAAACATACCTGAAAAACAAAGCAATTATCACCCAAAATATTAACTTTAATAAATAATTGTTAATAAATGAGTGATAAGATGTTATAAGTACATAATATATGGTGTGATACATATGAGTATTTTTATGGAATATATGTATAATAAAACTATATTTATTATATAGGAGTTTTGAACATGTATGAATAAAGTCGGACCTGGGGTAAGGGTTCTTTGTCTCAACACTATTTCATTGAGACATGTTTGATGTTATGCACCTATTTTTGTTTATGAAGTGTATATACTACCCATTTTACATGTTATATCTTGTATCATTATTACTTCATTAAATTTAAAGATAAAATTTAAATTATTTCATCCAAATGGATTTGATTGGAATGATACCAAAGTAGTAAATGTTTATTTCACAATCTCGTCAATATTCAGGATTGTTTATGTTTAAGTATATATAAGGGGAATTATTTGATATCTATTTATTAAACCCTATATATTTTCTTTTAATATGTTTATTTATGGATATTTAATTTTTTCCTTCTATTTTCCTCTATTTAATAACTCAGGATACCAAAATAATTTTTTTTATGGAAGACCAACTTTATTTCTCTTTTCGATAAAAAATACAATTTCTTCCATATCCATGTTTTCAAAAAATGTTTCCAAGAATGTTTTTAATATTCATATATTATTGTTTAAATTCATTTTTACCCCTAATTTACTAATCATTTTCTAAATGAGGTATTTTTTAATTTTAATTGAAAATTTAAAAGGAACCCTTGTTTTAATAATTACAGCATGAAATGAATTTCTCACCATCATGACCACTAAATGATTTATAGATCAATTTAAAAGTTTCCATGGTTATTTTCAAAGAAAATGTTTCCCTAATATTATGGAAATTTTTAGTTTTTAAAAGTGATTTTCAAATTCAAAAGTGTATTTTCCTAAAAAAAATTAATAAAATTTTTATGGTATTTCTATTCATAGATGATAAAAAAAACTTTATTTTAATTATGATCCACTGAGGATATGTTATAATGATATAATGATTATTATTTATCCGTATCATTTAATATTAGTTTTATTAGGGAAATATTAGCATTTCATTTGCTAGTTTTTTAATATGAATGTTTATATTGATTTTGTATTGAATTATTATTCACCCCATTCATATTATGAATTAATTGAACTAATTAAGAGATAAATATGGAACATTATAGACTCTCAATGCATCGGTAAGTCACATTATACAAACTAGTTTGGGTATTTGGAATATAACTTACCTCTTTATGTATGGTATTTTGGCACAAGGCCTTGATTGTAATATTATGATGTCTAACATTATATATTCTATCATTATGAAACTAGTTATCATTATCTATGTGATTATTTATATTATGATGTTATCCAGGTATTTAGTCCCCTTTAGATGGAATTAGTTATATAAAATATTTGATTAATGTAACACCCCTGAATGTTAAAGGGTTAAATGACTAAATGATATGACTCATGTCAACAAGGTTCAGCTTCCTTTTCAGAAGAGTACCTAAATAGAACTCCACAATTAATCGTGCTTGTACTAGAGTAGTGATCAGGATGGGTGACCTTTTGGGAAGTTTCATAGGGTGTGTGTGAGTGAGGAAAAAGCACACTAGAAAGGACATGTGTTGGCCTGTGGGGAAAATCATTAGTCAGATGACCCATTTTGGCATGTGGGTGGGCCCTAGTGTGGGGACCATGCGTCTGTGGGGAAACTAGTTGTACCTGATGGTCAAGGACCCGACAACCATTTTAAGGTGGGGTGGTTGTGATGTCATCAGGACCTAGTTGTTACAATTAATGTTTATCTTGACCATATTATTCATGTTTAATTTATTATATGATAGCTTATGTTATACGCATTCCCTTACTGAGAATCTGAGATCACCGCCTTCTTTTGTTTCTTTTCCTCAAGATGTGAGTAAGTGTATGTTGAATGATATGCAAAGATATGTTAGAGAGAATAATGATTTTTTCAAATAAAATATTGTTTTGTAATTTTTTTAAAATTATAATTTTGGATTCAAGTATGTATCTATTTTACCTAGACTAATAAACTATTTGGTTCGTTGGGTTATGATTTCTTGTATCTAATGCCAATATAATAAAGCAACCACCATCTCTGGGCTACTAGAGAATATGTATTTATAGTTGGTATCAGAGTTTGTTTAGTAGAATAATTAAGAACTTTATTTAAGAAAACATAGGTTAGGGAACATAACTTGATGATTTACTTTGAGGATAAGTCTAAGTATAAGATAACATCCTAATGTTTCAGTAAAGTAGATATTATCTAGTTTTTCCAAGAAATACATCCCTCTCTCGATATTTGGAAAAAATGAATATTGGGATAATAACCCTAAAAAGAGTTGGTCAAGTATATCTTGGTCCTAATTTTGGTTTACAATGATGTGCCCTTATTATGAACCTATTTTGATACTCCTAGCGGATATAATTGGGTTAATTCACATATTCTTTATGATCCATTATGAAGAATGAGAAAATAGAACCTATAGAAACATATGATATGACACAGTGATATGGGATAAACCAAAATTGTATAGGGATGATAAGTATTAGGTTGATCATAAGTTTAAAGTCATAAATACACCTTTTGAGGTTTTATGTTATAATAGTTTAATATGATTAATAATCTTTTTTGATTCAATTATGAGAATACAAACTGTTGTTTTAGTATATGTCTTTTTGAGAAGGTTATTTGAGGAATAAAACTTTCATATTTTGTGGGAATAATCTTATAGTTATTGATAAATTTTTGGGTTAATTTGATCATTCGTGGTGAGGTAATTTTGGATGATTGGGATAAAAGTGTTAATACATTTTGGTGATATATCGCATAGAAAAACATAGAGGTTGAAAAGTGATTTGATGATTAATAATATTTTTGATGATGCTACAAATATTTTTGGAAATGTTATAGGAATTATTTAATATAATTTTAGAAAAAGTATAACCCATATGTTGGGTGACAACCCATCACTTTTGGTAAGGCCATAGGGCTAGACCCATAACTGAAGGGAGATAAGGGTGAAATTCCTACCACTATACTACATGATGTCTTGGTTCATATAAAATTGTTTTTACTTAAACAATTTTATGGATAAATATTACGTTGATTTTGGTAGAGATATTATATGTTTTTTTTGTATTTTTGGTATTTTTAGGAAATTCATGATATTTTGGGAGATGTTTTATTGGGTTGAGGTATATATAAACTTTAGGTTATACATAAAAAATTATTTGGTAAGAATGATATTATGTTTTTGGAGGTGTAAGTTAATTTGTATGAGATAATGTCTTGACCTAACCCTAACCAGGGATCAAGCCCCAACTACCCCATGCCCGTCTCTATAGGTAAGGGGTTAGATATTAGCGATGAAGACATAACAAAAATGGGAGGTCTTTGCCTAAGTACCTATATGCACATAAATATATATATCAATCAAGAAATAGAGAGTAATAATAGTAAAAAGATGAAATAGCTATAATGTAAAACCCAAATGAAAAAAACTATAAGGTGTACAAGAATATGATAGTGAAAACTGAAAAGTAAAGGTGAACAATACACGTCCCACTAGAAATATGTCCCAACCTAAAAAAACTAGAAAGTAAACTACTGAGAGATCCCAACCACTAATATCCAATCTATGACCACCATACGTGGTCTAAAGCACCAAGTATCCCTAAGCTCCTTTGTAGTCACCACCAACCTGTTCGTCATATTTATAAGGAATGACACATGCGGGAAAATCCCATGCAGGGGTGAGTATATACATACCCAATAGGATGCCCTGAAATCAGAAAGGGGGAGAAGTAAGAGACACAAAAGGAATAGAAATATAGTAGATAAAAAAAGGATATAACTCAACCCAAAGTAAGAGAAATAGTAACCTCATCCAGGAACAAGGGTCTCAACAAGTGTGTAGATGGACTACATGTTGAGTCTTTTCCACCCATATCAGGTGAGTAACCTTATCTAACCAAGATAAGCTAAACATGGAATGCACATGGTATACCCCATGCATCTTCGCAACCCATGGAAGGAGAGTAACTAAATCAAAAGGAAATGATATATATATATATATATGATCGTAAAAAATAATCATAAATGAGTGAGTAAGGGGATATCCATATCACTTCCCATCCTAGGAAAAGAGTTTCCAATAGTTCCAAAAGTATATCAATGATGACCAACATATCACACATCTTCCCATAAGAAAACATCTAAGTCAAACCACACCTTGTCACTATGCCGTATAGTCAAGGAGAAACAATCTCTAGGTAGAGGACTCATGCCCTGGTACAATAGAAGGGTTCCACTCAGTGGATAAATAGAGGACCCATAACCTATTTCAATAGGAGGTTTCCACTCTAATAGTTGATAGAGGACCCATGCCCTGCCTAGCAGGAGGGTTACACTATAATAGTAGAGAAAACATGTCTAGTGTAACATCCTGGGATTTTAAAAGAAAACACTATGTGCTTAAATGTACTATTGAGTACTATGTAGAATTTATAATATAGACATCAAACATAATTTTTCCGGTTCTGTGTTTTGAATTTCAAAAAACATACATATACGGTTGCGATCAGTAAGTTTTTTAGAGTCTGATAGAATAAAATTATTTTTTGGTGAATAGTAACCTACCCTTATAAATAGTAACATAACCTTATGAATATTAACATGAACCTTAAGAATAGTAATGTACCCTTATGAATAGTAACTTGACCCTTAAGAACAGCAATTTACCCTTATGAATAGTAACTTTCCCCTAATGAATAATAACATACCCTTATGAATAGTAACTTGAACCTTGTGAATAGTAATATACCCTTATAAATAGTAAAATTCACCACTGAAATTATAAATAAAATTTATCCATCTTATAAGTGTCAATATGACATAATTATGTCATAATATAAGTAAATTAATATTTTAAAATTATTGATTAAGTGTTAGTATTTTTGTAAGTAACATATATTTAGTTACAAATTTATGATTAATTTAGTAATTTAAATGAAAATTTATTTTCCTAAAATTTATTGATAAATAATTATTTTATGACTTCTAATTATAAGATAATTTTAAGAGACCTTAAGGAATTTTTCAAAGTGTTAGAAAAGCATTTTTAATTTTAAAATTGTATTTTTTAAGTAAATTTTGATTTTATTTAAAAATTAAATTAATAAAATTTGGAAAATTATTTTCAAAAAATGGAGTTCATTTTTTAATTATACATGTCAAAAAATGGCTCGAGTGAATTTTTGGTATTTTTTTGAAATTCTTGATTTTTTGATGAATAGTAAAATATGATAGATTATGATAAATGCTAAATACTTGTTTTATTGCATCATAGGTGATTCAAGGATGATTTAAGACCACTTTGTTCAAGCTCACATGAAATTATTACTATTTCGGGTCACATGAATCAATACTATTCATAGTATTGAGAAAAATATTAAACTAATGATTAAAATAATGTAAAATCCCTCCTCTCCTACACTATAAATACCACCCTCATTACCATCTTCCTCTCACACCTCTCAGGCCTTGAGAATTGTCTATGTTATTCAGAATTACCTCCCCAAGTATCTCCCCCACATCCAATACCCACTGGTCTCACCAAAAGGTCAAAACCAAAGGCCATAAGGAGGATCTCAAGGCGAAGAGATCAAGAGGGAAGAATCCTCTTACTTTTTCTTATGTTTTCTTTTCAATTCATTTTATTTTCTTATACTCTCTTATATTACCCTTATCAAAGAGGCATTAAAGCTCAAAAATATTATATATTCTTTATTTTATCATGTTTATGGAAAACATTCATCAACTTACTTCATCTCCTCCCCCTCTTATAAAGACACTATTCGTGATGTGTTATTTACCAAAATTGTGGACGATGTGTTTACAGTTTACTTTAATTTCTTCAAATATGATCATAAAACCCTTTTAATGATTGAAAAATAATGTAAAATGTATTATGTAACCTATTTTATGTTCTGGAATGAAATTATATGCATGAGATTAATTTATATAATGAAACAAGTTCATGATTATTGAGGAACCACCAAAAAATTGTAACAGCCTGAGATTTTATGAAAAATATTCTTTTTAATTTTATTAATGTCTTGTGTTGTACGCTACACCAAAAGGAGCTTGCACAACAAATATCCTTTACTTGCCTTGCATTACACGCAATCGCGACCTTCCTCGATAGCGTGTGTAGTACGCAATACCGAGTTTCACTAAACAACGATATGCTATTAAAATATTATTATAACTAGCCATTATGAATATTAATAACCACATTTTAAAATTTTAGAAATACTAGCTCTCAAAATGGACTTCATTTTTGGATTCGTAATATCGAAATTAGCCTAGGGTGAAATTTTTGTAATTTTTGGATAACTTTCATATTCTGATGAATAGTGAAAATTACTAAATTATTATTAAAAACAACTTTTTTAATCGAAATAATTAATAGTGATAAATTATTAATATGAGTGGCTTTAAAGTATATTTAGAATATATTTTTACAATTTAATACAATGTTGGTCTTTGAATGTAATTTCACATTTAAACCAGACATAATCAAGTGTCAATCTTTTGATAGATATTGTTTCTTAAAAACACGCTATTTGTTTTAACAGCGGGATTTAATTATAAAATTAATTAATGCAACTTCTATGTGATGAATTTGGTAAAATAGACTTCATTTTTGAATTCGGAATATGAAATATAGCTTAGGATGAAATTTTGGCATTGTTCTGAAAAACATCAATTTTTGATGAATAGTGAAACTACTAAGTGGTAGTTAAAAACTGAATTTTGCATAAAACTTAATTTTACTGCTTCTGTGAATGGAATTTCGAAAATCCGATAGACACGGTTGATATCAGTAAGTAAAATGTGGTTCAATGAGATAAAAATAATTTTTTGGTGAATATCAACTTTTTACTTTTTTTACCGCGGTTAATAGTAAATAGGGTAACTAAGGGTAAAAATGATATTACTATTACCCTAACACATGTACTAATTCTATTTTATAAGTTTAATTCGACCAAAAACAAACTTAGGAATAAAATATGACCATTTAGGCCCACTTGGGTTAGATTAGGACATTTATTATTAATTTATTTAAAGAAGGGTTAAAATAGTTAAAATCAAAGTTTAATAAGTAAATCATTTTTTAATATGGGGTTATACATAAGATAAATTCGACTATAAATATTCATTAGAAAGATAAAAATATTTCCTACATAATGATATTTTATTTATAATTTTTAGACTTTAAATAAATTTATTTATTTATGACACAACAATGATGCAGTAATTACCCTTTTAAGGAAATATTAACATAATTGATGTTATAAATGCTCAAATGAATGTAATTTGAGACTTTTTATGAATTAAAATAATTTTCTAGGTTACTATGATATATTATTTTTGATTTAATCAACTTGTTTCGAACATATAATTCTTTTATGACTTTCACAAAAATCATATATCAAATAGTGTCAAAATTGACACAAAATAGTTTTTAAATAAAATAAAATATTATTAATTGTAATTTTATTCCTAAAAATCTAAGGTTCGGCCAAATGACTTAGATAAGGATATATGTATTAGTAATAAACAATTTGGGGTTCGTTTGGCATGTTATAGTAAGTGTATTAACCATATAGTGAAAGAAAACAAAAAGACACGGTAAAAGTTAAATTATTTAACTTAGAGTTAAATCTAATTGATAAGGTTAAAATAATATCCTAAACTTGTCTAAATCTTATTGGTTGATAGGATTTCGACCCATCCCCACTTTATCTTCGAAATAAGAACCTTTGGAACCATTATAAACCGATTTTGAATTTAATATAAAATAATATTTTGAGATATTCCTAAGGTGCCCCTCTCCTCCCTTATAAAAGGGTACCTCCTCCCCCTCCTCCTCACACCAAATTGAGCACTCAAGCTCGGCCAACCCCTGCCATTTTCTCCTCTCCACTTCCCTAGAATAATCCTAGAGGTCCTGGTCTTCTTCAAAGACCAATATTAGTTCCCTAAGTGGAGGATTCAAAGAAGCGTTCCAAAGAAGAGGTAATATCCATTACCGATCTTTTCAATTTCTTTCTTCTTCAACTTCTTCTTCTTTAGTTGTTTCATGATAAAGTAATAACATCAGTATTACTTACATACTGATATGTTATTATAAATATGAAACAACCCTAATTCACCTTCTATCCATCCTACGGAAAAATAAAATCACCGCGCGTGCGTACGTACGGAATACCGTCTCCACGCCGTGGTGTAATCTATTTTCCACCACCACCCTACATGGATGGGTATAATGGTGTAAAGAATAACTATACATAGTTATTACAACATAATATTGATTCTGATATATTTTATAATCCACTCAAATTCAATTCAATAATTATGGAAATGATATCATCGCTCGTGCGTACGTACGGACTACCGTCTCCACGACGCGATGAGATTCATTCTTAATAATTAACCATTCATGAATGATTATAAAGTATATATAATAAGTACTAATGAAATATATGACCTAATAATGATACTGGAATTATTTATATTTATATGTATGTCATCTACTTAATTCCATTCAATTCAATAAGGAAACGAAAACAGCGTTCATGCGTACGTACGGACTACCGTCTCCATGAACAGTGTATTTCTTTCCATTTACTGATTTATTATATATGTATATTCTGAATATGTATATATAAATCATGTTTTATATTCTGGAATTAAGTAATCATGATCTAAGTAATCATATGAATAATTACAAGTTAAAAACACGAACGACAAATGAGACGATTTTACCCAAAACGCTACATTAACATGAATTTACAAAAGAACGGGTAATATAAAGTCATAAGTGGACCATATATGATATAATAACAATGAATATGATTCTGGAATAAGTCAATAACATGATTTAAATCATTATACAGGAGGTTCGGACACTTACAAAGCAAGTCGGACATAAGGTAAGGGAAATATCACAATCTCATTTTTATCCAAGATTGTTTATTCGTAAGTATTTACTGGGGTGTATTTTATCATCCAAATCCATGTTTCATCAATATGTAATATTATTTCCATCCACATACAATTGTTTAAATCCATTTTTACCCTTTAGTGAGTTTTTAGTAATATGTATGAAAGGAATCTTTTGTCGTTTTTCGTACGAGGTACTTTTTGACTTTTCCGACAAAAGTACGAAGAATGTTTTTTTTAACTTATACGGCATGAATGGATTTTTAAAACATTATTTCCAAGAAGCTTCCTTTAAAAGTTTTCAAGTTTATTTTTAATCAACTTCTTTTAGTTTATAATTGTATGACATGTTAAGAAAAGAAAAGTGTTTTTGAAGTAGAAAGGATATTTTCCTCAAGAATGGAGTTCAAGTATTTTATCAAAATTATTTTCCATCTAAGATAATAAAAGGGTTCTGTTTTTATCCCTATTATTACATGGATTTTATTATGTTGTGATGGAAATATTTTTATGAATTCCTTTATCTTATATGAATTGTTTTATGATGTCATGATGTTTCAAGAATCCCATTTTTGTTACATGTGTTATGCGATGATGTATGATTTTTGATTATGTGGCACACATAAGAAAGGATTCATTATAAGATGGGTGGGACCTATATCTCCCTCCAATGCATTGGGTAAAGATTTTATATCTCATGAGATAGACATGGCTGAAATGGTAGGTTATACCGGTTCAGTGAAATAGGACTGAAACGAGGGTTACTCGATTCATAAAGGGACTTTGTCCACTAAGATAGTCTTGGCAATGAGTCTTGACTAACAAGAAATGATTCTCTATGATTATGTGTGTATGCCACAATGTTTCATGTTTTAAGTTATGATTATTGGGATTTCATTTCACTACTATGATTTATCCCATGTTATGAAATTATACTCTCTTTTGCAGGTTAAGATTTCCAAATGTTATGTTCTTATGAATATGATGTGATTGATTTTTCTTTTGTATACCCTTACTGAGCATTTGAGCTCACCCTTTTATGTTTTATTTTCCCCAGGATATAAAGAAAGGTTTTAGGTAAAAAAAAGGGAAGATCTTTATGGGAGATATAGAATATCTTTCACCTCGATTAGAAGATTATGTTCCGAGTTTCCAAAGACACTAAACTATTACGATCCTTGTGTGTGTGTTTTTGTTATGTACTAAGTATTCCGCAAAAGTAATGTAATATCCATGTACGTCAGGCTTCAGGTCTCTACAGTTGGTATCAGAGAAAAGGTTTAGTCAACCTTTGGAAACTAGGATGCGAAAACGTTAGTGAGATCCCTAGAGATATTTCTACGGTATGTCTAGGGATGTCCCTAAGGTTAAGTATACGTATAGGTTATAGTACTAGAATTACGCTAACGATCATAGAATTAAACCTAAGATGTTAGATATTGAAGGTACTCCCCCTTTATTATGTTTTTTTACCTAGCATGATTTTTTCCTCTCACACTATTCTTTTTGGGTTTTAGACGATGGCTGGAACCCGAAGGAACCGTGTTGATCAATGCAATGGACAATGCAATGATTATCCTCCTGAACAAACAAATGTTATGGGAGATGGAGTGCAAAATCTTATTGCTATACTTACACAAGCTATGAATCATTCTGGACTTCCAAATGAGCAGAGAAGGGAACAATATTCTATTGAGTCCTTCATGAGGCAACGTCCACCTTCTTTCAGTGGGTCTTCTGATCCACTTGTTGCTGAAAAATGGATCAGTACCACTGAAAAGATATTTTCAGTTCTTCAATGTTCTGAACATGATAAAGTCATCTTAGCAGTATATCATTTGGAAGGTGAAGCTGATCAATGGTGGAATCTTATCAAGAATACAAGGCAAAGAGATGAAATTGAGTCCATGGAATGGGATGAGTTCAAGAACTTATTTTTCAATAAGTACTTCCCTCGTATTCTTCGAACAAAGATGGAGAAGGAGTTTATTGAACTAAAGCAAAAAGATGATGAATCTGTTGGTATATACGAAGCGAATTTTACAAGACTTGCAAGGTATGCATCTGGCATTATCATCCAACCTGAAAGTAAAGTTGATAGATTTTTCAGTGGCTTAAAACCAAGTCTTCGAAGGGAATTAGCTATAAGAGACTTCAGTAGCTATGAAGAAATTGTGAGTTGTGTTATCAAGGTAGAATTGGAAGTTGGTGTTAAATATCCATCTCATGGTTTTGACAAGAAACGAAAGATGGAGTTCAAGGAGAAATCTCAGAATAATGGTGAAAAGAAGATGAATGTTTCCTTATGCACAAAGTGTGGAAAGAAGCATGGTGGAGATTGTCTTAAAGGGACTAGAAAATGTTTTAAGTGTGGAAAAGAAGGTCATTGAGTAGCTGAGTGTCGAAGTAATGGAAAAAGGGTTTCTAATGATGTGAATAAAGCAAACACTGCAGAGAACGCACCACCAACACTTCAATGCTTCAAGTGCAAGGAAATGAGGCATTATGCTAATAAATGCCCTAATCCAAGGGTTAGTGATGATCCACATGAGCAACCACTGAAGGCAAAGGAAAAAGGGAAGTCACATGCGATCACTATTGGCAATGTTGAATATGACAATGATGTGGTGGAATGATTAAGTGTTTATGTAATGGGATTCCAAAATAATGTTGTATCATTGAGTATTTCAATATTTATTGATGTGGTATTCAAAGTGATTGAGATATTTTTTGGAAATAAGATGATATGCGCATAATGAAGGGAAAACGAGAAAATGAAATGTTTAACAGTATTCATGAGCTCATGATTGATATAATGACTAAGTGATATCATTGTTTGAGAATTTTGAGGATTTTGGTATGTGGAAAGTTTTAAATTTTAACTGCATTCATGTTTTCACTAAGGTATTCAAGAGAATACATGATTAAGGCCTTTGAATGTTTGGAATGTGACCAACAAGACATATATATGGGGATTAACGATAGTATTAAATATCTGGTAATCGTTTTCACTATATTATGAGAGTGGACTGCAGTATTATGGATAAGCCTAAAGATTGGAATGGATTATGTTGGACATAAGTTAGTATTGTTTAAGGATAGAAGTTTTTTCGATATTATTGATGGGATGTTATAGTAATATAGTTTTAGAAAAAGGACAACCTGCAGGACGGGCGACAGCCCATCGCGTCGGACAAGGCTATGGGAATCGAACCCACAACCGAAGTGCGACTGGCCTTTATCGCCTACCACTGGCCTACAGGAAGTCCCTGTTTAGTAGAAACTAGTTTTATTATATTAAGCAATATGATATATAAAGTATAAGTTCATTTTAGGAACCATATATGATTAATCTCACTATAGATCGACTTATGTATATAATTTTTTCTAACCTTTTTGTTTGAGACAGATGGAATGACCCGTCATTCTATCACATGATCTGCTAACACTTCACGAATAACAAATTAAACTTCATTTATTTAATAGATGAAGTGGAAATTGTTCAAGGCACGAAAAACGGTGAGATTGTACCAAAATAAAGTAAGTATTTATTCTAATTCAAATTCTTTAACTTTAGGGAAACGATCTTGAAAACCAAAAATGTTGTCCTAGTGATCTTATATCTGATTAATCAGATGATACCTTAGATCCTCACAAATTTATGGCTTTGTGATTGCTGGCTTTTCCATAGCCATGTTCTCTACCACTCTCCATCAGAACATGATGGTTAGATTTCTCTTCCATATCCATATTTTCACCTATGTGGAAACCCAATAATTAGTTTATTTGGGTAACCGTTACGTTTCATACTTTTGTTTTTAAAGATTGGTTTTGATATTACTTTTTAAGATGTGGGTTTCCATTAAATAAACTTTCAAATAGTAAACCATTTATAACCCCGACGAATTTCGAGGGCGAAATTCATTTTAAGGGGGGTAGAATGTAACAGCCCGAGATTTTATGAAAAATATTCTTTTTAATTTTATTAATGTCTTGTGTTGTACACTACACCAAAAGGAGCTTGCACAACAAAGATCCTTGACTTGCCTTGCATTACACGCAATCGCGACCTTCCTCGATAGCGTGTGTAGTACACAATACCGAGTTTTACTAAACAACGATATGCTATTAAAATATTATTATAACTAGCCATTATGAATATTAATAACCACCTTTTAAAATTTTAGAAATACTAGCTCTCAAAATGGACTTCATTTTTGGATTCGTAATATCGAAATTAGCCTAGGGTGTAATTTTTGTAATTTTTGGATAACTTTCATATTCTGATGAATAGTGAAAATTACTAAATTATTATTAAAAACAACTTTTTTAATAGAAATAATTAATAGTGATAAATTATTAATATGAGTGGTTTTAAAGTATATTTAGAATATATTTTTACAATTTAATACAATGTTGGTCATTGAATGTAATTTCACATTTAAACCAGACATAATCAAGTGTCAATCTTTTGATAGATATTGTTTCTTAAAAACACGCTATTTGTTTTAACAGCGGGATTTAATTATAAAATTAATTAATGCAACTTCTATGTGATGAATTTGGTAAAATAGACTTCATTTTTGAATTCGGAATATGAAATATAGCTTAGGATGAAATTTTGGCATTGTTCTGAAAAACATCAATTTTTGATGAATAGTGAAACTACTAAGTGGTAGTTAAAAACTGAATTTTGCATAAAACTTAATTTTACCGCTTCTGTGAATGGAATTTCGAAAATCCGATAGACACGGTTGATATCAGTAAGTAAAATGTGGTTCAATGAGATAAAAATAATTTTTTGGTGAATATCAACTTTTTACTTTTTTTACCGCGGTTAATAGTAAATAGGGTAACTAAGGGTAAAAATGATATTACTATTACCCTAACACATGTCCTAATTCTATTGGATAAGTTTAATTCAACCAAAAACAAACTTAGGAATAAAATATGACCATTTAGGCCCACTTGGGTTAGATTAGGACATTTATTATTAATTTATTTAAAGAAGGGTTAAAATAGTTAAAATCAAAGTTTAATAATTAAATCATTTTTTAATATGGGGTTATACATAAGATAAAATCGACTATAAATATTCATTAGAAAGATAAAAATATTTCCTACATAATGATAGTTTATTTATAATTTTTAGACTTTAAATAAATTAATTTATTTATGACACAACGATGATGCAGTAATTACCCTTTTAAGGAAATATTAACATAATTGATGTTATAAATGCTGAAATGAATGTAATTTGAGACTTTTTATGAATTACACTAATTTTCTAGGTTACTATGATATATTATTGTTGATTTAATCAACTTGTTTCGAACATATAATTCTTTTATGACTTTCACAAAAATCATATATCAAATAGTGTCAAAATTGACACAAAATAGTTTTTAAATCAAATATTATATTATTAATTGTAATTTTATTCCTAAAAATCTAAGGTTCGGCCAAATGACTTAGATAAGGATATATGTATTAGTAATAAACAATTTGGGGTTCTTTTGGCATGTTATAGTAAGTGTATTAACCATATAGTGAAAGAAAACAAAAAGACACGGTAAAAGTTAAATTATTTAACTTAGAGTTAAATCTAATTGATAAGGTTAAAATAATATCCTAAACTTGTCTAAATCTTATTGGTTGATAGGATTTCGACCCATCCCCACTTTATCTTCGAAATAAGAACCTTTGGAACCATTATAAACCGATTTTGAATTTAATATAAAATAATATTTTGAGATATTCCTAAGGTGCCCCTCTCCTCCCTTATAAAAGGGTACCTCCTCCCCCTCCTCCTCACACAAAATTGAGCACTCAAGCTCGGAAAAACCCTGCCATTTTCTCCTCTCCACTTCCCTAGAATAATCCTAGAGGTCCTGGTCTTCTTCAAAGACCAATATTAGTTCCCTAAGTGGAGGATTCAAAGAAGCGTTCCAAAGAAGAGGTAATATCCATTACCGATCTTTTCAATTTCTTTCTTCTTCAACTTCTTCTTCTTTAGTTGTTTCATGATAAAGTAATAACATCAGTATTACTTACATACTGATATGTTATTATAAATATGAAACAACCCTAATTCACCTTCTATCCATCCTACGGAAAAATGAAATCACCGCGCGTGCGTACGTACGGAATACCGTCTCCACGCCGTGGTGTAATCTATTTTCCACCACCACCTTACATGGATGGGTATAATGGTGTAAAGAATAACTATACACAGTTATTACAACATCATATTGATTCTGATATATTTTATAATCCACTCAAATTCAATTCAATAATTATGGAAATGATATCATCGCTCGTGCGTACGTACGGACTACCGTCTCCACGACACGATGAGATTCATTCTTAATAATTAACCATTCATGAATGATTATAAAGTATATATAATAAGTACTAATGAAATATATGACCTAATAATGATACTGGAATTATTTATATTTATATGTATGTCATCTACTTAATTCCATTCAATTCAATAAGGAAACGAAAATAGCGTTCATGCGTACGTACGAACTACCGTCTCCATGAACAGTGTATTTCTTTCCATTTACTGATTTATTATATATGTATATTCTGAATATGTATATATAAATCATGTTTTATATTCTGGAATTAAGTAATCATGATCTAAGTAATCATATGAATAATTACAAGTTAAAAACACGAACGACAAATGAGACGATTTTACCCAAAACGCTACATTAACATGAATTTACAAAAGAACGGGTAATATAAAGTCATAAGTGAACCATATATGATATAATAACAATGAATATGATTCTGGAATAAGTCAATAACATGATTTAAATCATTATACAGGAGGTTTGGACACTTACAAAGCAAGTCGGACATAAGGTAAGGGAAATATCACAATCTCATTTTTATCCGAGATTGTTTATTCGTAAGTATTTACTGGGGTGTATTTTATCATCCAAATCCATGTTTCATCAATATGTAATATTATTTCCATCCACCTACAATTGTTTAAATCCATTTTTACCCTTCAGTGAGTTTTTATTAATATGTATGAAAGGAATCTTTTGTCGTTTTTCGTACGAGGTACTTTTTGACTTTTCCGACAAAAGTACGACGAATGTTTTTTTTAACTTATACGGCATGAATGGATTTTTAAAACATTATTTCCAAGAAGCTTCCTTTACAAGTTTTCAAGTTTAGTTTTAATCAACTTCTTTTAGTTTATAATTGTATGACATGTTAAGAAAGGAAAAGTGTTTTTGAAGTAGAAAGGATATTTTCCTCAAGAATGGAGTTCAAGTATTTTATCAAAATTATTTTCCATCTAAGATAATAAAAGGGTTATGTTTTTATCCCTATTATTACATGGATTTGATTATGTTGTGATGGAAATATTTTTATGAATTCCTTTATCTTATATGAATTGTTTTATGATGTCATGATGTTTCAAGAATCCCATTTTTGTTACATGTGTTATGCGATGATGTATGATTTATGATTATGTGGCACACATAAGAAAGGATTAATTATAAGATGGGTGGGACCTATATCTCCCTACAATGCATTGGGTAAAGATTTTATATCTCATGAGATAGACATGGCTGAAATGTTAGGTTATACCGGTTCAGTGAAATAGGACTGAAACGAGGGTTACTCGATTCAGAAAGGGACTTTGTCCACTAAGATAGTCTTGGCAATGAGTCTTGACTAACAAGAAATGATTCTCTATGATTATGTGTGTATGCCACAATGTTTCATGTTTTAAGTTATGATTATTGGGATTTCATTTCACTACTATGATTTATCCCATGTTATGAAATTATGCTCTCTTTTGCAGGTTAAGATTTCCAAAAGTTATGTTCTTATGAATATGATGTGATTGATTTTTCTTTTGTATACCCTTACTGAGCATTTGAGCTCACCCTTTTATGTTTTATTTTCCCCAGGATATAAAGAAAGGTTTTCGGTAAAAAAAAAGGGAAGATCTTTATGGGAGATATAGAAGATCTTTCACCTCGATTAGAAGATTACGTTCCGAGTTTCCAAAGACACTAAACTATTACGATCCTTGTGTGTGTGTTTTTGTTATGTACTAAGTATTCCGCAAAAGTAATGTAATATCCATGTACGTCAGGCTTCAGGTCTCTACAAAAATAATCTAAACAAATATCATTAATGTTTTATCTAATTAATCATCATAATATACGATAAAAAAATGATTTATGGTATAATTTTATATTATGAAAACATATAAATACCATTTCATTCAACTTCTAGAATTTCATTTCCATACGACAAGAAAATCAAATACAAACCATCCATGGAAAACATGTAAAGAACACACCCAAAACAATGAAAGGAACAAAATACTAACAATTAAAGGGTGAAATGATGTTATAAAATGATCATATAATGTGTAATAGAGATGAAAATTTTTCTGTAAAATACTAATAACACTATTTTAACCATTATACAGGAGGTTTAAACAAGGTTGAAGTAAGACAAACCTGAGTTAAGGTAAATTTTAACCCAATTTTCTTCCTTTGGATTAACCTTCTACATCTTTCATTATGTGGTATTAAGATTATTTGTGTGATGAATTTTTTATATATTATGTTTTTTATGTTTTTATAGTGTATATAGATAGTACTTTCATTCTATTAATTTATCACATCAATTATATGACATATTTAAGGGACTTTCCATTAAAAATCCTCTTTTAAACTTCTAGTTTTAAAAAAATTCCAAGTGAATGATTTTATGAAATTATTCATTTTTTATGATTATGTTTCGGTTCTTGGGAATTATTTATGATTAATGGTGGTACCTATATCTCCCTCCAATTCATTGGGTATGATTATGTTGGAGGCCAGTCGTATGGTTACCCCATCTGTAACTATGATGGTTACACCATAAGGTAGCTGTGAGGGTTACATTGTAAGGTATCCATGAGGGTTACATTGTAAGGTAGTAGTGAGAGTTACAAATAATATGGTATCCATGATGGTTAAAATTGTAAGAATTTAATTCCACAAGTTACCTATATGTTTTATTTATTTTCTCTATGTTTTCAAGAAAGTATGTATATGATACTTTATGTGGAAAAAGTATGTCTTGTGAAATTTTTTTCATATGTTTAAAAGTATTTATAGACTAGAGATTCCTTTCCTTCTTTTTATATCTCTTACTAAGCTATTTTTATCATCCCAAGTTTTTAAAATGTTTTTCATCTTAATCCTTATAAGTTTAAAGGATAGTTAAGGCGTTAATGCAGATGAATCCAATTATTTATATTAGTTATTAGTTTTTGTAAACTCTGATTCAATATATGTATGTTGTTTTATAATTCTATAGAACCTAGACTAGAAAAGGTCCTCATTTGTACAATGTACCTATTTTTATATTATCTATTATACAAAAAGATACACAGTATGTTTTAGTATTGAATCCAAAAGTATAGGTTCAGGTCTTTATATTCGGACTCTGTAGGAGGGTTCCACTCTAATGGTCTCGAACCCATACCCAGCCCAACTAGAGGATTCCACTTTCATATAGTCGATAGAGGACCCATGCCTAGCCTAGCTGAAGGGTTCCACTCTGAATCATGGAGGACCCATTCCCTATCCTAGTATAAGGGTTCCACTTTGATAGGTAGATAGAGGACCCATGCCCTATTCCATAGGAGGGTTCCACTCTGCGCTACTTGAGGACCCATGCCCTTTCTCTATAGGAGGGTTCCACTATGTTGTTGATAGAGGACCCATGCCCATCCCAACTAGAGGGTTCCACTCTCAAAGCCCCTGGTGATCCTATGGGATTACTATCGTCCTTGAGCTTCACCTAAATAATCTCTAAGCTAGGAACATCTCGCATCGTATCTAAAAATTCACAAAAGAGGGAACCATCATGTATTATGCAAAAAATACCAAGGATAGGCTACTCACGATAAAAAATTCAAGTCTAAATGAAGTATATAAGAGGGATTGAATTTTCTTCAAAAGAAAACAAGGGGTAAATGTTTTGTGAGGGGACCCACACGACCTATGGTTACGCACCCTCATGAGGTCCTATCCCTAGAGGTACATGGATTGATAACTGTGTACAGATACATGATGTACAAGGGATCTATACGGTGTACCCCTACCACTCGAGTTCCCAACCGTGTGCTTGTCTGTTTCTATGCATCTATCCCATGTACAAGTACTAAATTTTTAACTATGTATTTTGGTACATGACGTGCCTCTTTACATGGGGTGTCATTTGTGTCTCTCATCATGACCATGTACTTTGGCACATGGCCATGTGCCTAGTTGTATAATCTCACACTGGGTCCTCTCCATGTGCTCCACCACATGGATCGTCTACTTGGGGAATCAATGCACAACGTGTAGGAGGGATACACGTCGTTCCATCCTTATGATTCTCCAAAACCCTAGCCGCCATAGCATAGGGGCTACATTCCATGTGTTAATCATGATACATGGTGTGTAGATGTGTTTTTATAGAACTATAGATCTGAACTCTACATTATATATCTAGTGTTTCTGCTTTTAGATCCAGACTCATTTCTCCCCAAAAATGGTAGATATATCTCCATTCTATGGATTATGTACATCTAGTGGCCGGAATACCAAATTCCATTACTTCAAATGCACCACTAGCACTGTGCATGTATCAGGTTCTTCCATCATTTATTATTTGAATTTTTATCATCAAAATGATCACCCAAAACATGAATTCTATCTAAAATCATCTCGGGTTTGTTGATCTGTATCCCACACATGAAGTTTTCATGATTTTAGAGGTCCGATCATGCTCAGTACTACCTGATAATGTTGCACCAATACCGCAAAGTCAAATTGGTGAATAAAGTGAATAAATTATAGGATAAAGGTTCAATAAACAAAGGTTTATTAGTTATTTTCCAACATTTATTGACCAAAAAATATAATTTGGAGATCCAGGTTAGAAAACAAGAATAACTGATTAAAAGTTTAATTTATGGGAGCATAAAAGGAAAAAATGGCACAGATCAAAGGTAAGAAGATGATATTGCATAATCAATTTAATCAATAAGGGAACAAAAAAATTAGAGAGTCCTATACAGATATTCAGTCATTTTTCATTGAAGAACATTCTTTATAATGATTGATGGAAGTTTTTTCCTTTGTTGTGCCCCATTATGCCCCGATCTAGAGATTCATCATTTTTGGATGTGATTCTCCAATGAAAGGAGGAAGGATATGCTCTCAGTTATCTTAGGAACAAGTGGATAAACCTGGAGAAGTTTATATAATGACGTACTTATAGAAGTTTATAATAGGTTAATTTAATTAAAAAAACAAACTTGATTATTTATTTTAACTAAATGCACCCACCAACGGTCTCCATATATGAACACCCCACACCAACCTACTTTAGGTCGTTCCTAGGGTAAACGCCACATTCCGAACTCAACCATTGTCTCAAATTTCCGATTCAAGCTTTAGTTTAAGATTTATCCAATTTTATTTATGAAACTTTTGTGTTTAATAGAAAATATATTTAATATTTTTATAAAATTAATTTTTGGTACATCAGGTCTCAAAATCACACGCCGTATCAATGAATAGATCCGAATATATATATATATATATAAATGTCTTAAAAGTAAAAAGCTAGGTCTCTATATCATTCCATCCTTCAATATTTTTTCCCCCAAAAAGAAAAACTAAACAAACAACTCAGGATACTGATCCCACATTTGGATCACCCACCCCTAGGAACTCTCCTGAATGTTCCTGTGTTTCCAAAACACATGAATAAAGGGGATGTTCCATCCACGTAGGGTCCTCTCCTATCGATCATTGATTGAAATTAGGTTCTCCATAAAAGGGGATCTATGCTCGATGTCCAGCTCACCCCAGTTGATGATGTACGTGGGGTCATGCATGTATCACCACAGCTGAGACACATGAAATAAATCATGTGCCCACTCAAACTGTGGGGGTAGGAGGTGGTGGTCATAAATCTCACCAATCACCTACATGATCATGAATGACCTAATAAACCTTGGGGATAGTTTTAATCCTCAACCCAACCTCTACAATATTCATTGTGGAGAGACTCTTAGAAAAATGTAGTCTCCATACTTGAACTACAAGGGCCTATGACAATGATCTGTGTAAGATTTATTCTTACTTTAGGTCATCCTTATCTACTCATAAATAACCTGGACCTTCTCTTTCATTACCTACACCAACTCTAGACCCAAAAGAGATGTCTCACCAATCTCTTTCTAGAACAAGGGTGACTTGAAAGGTCTCCCGTATAAGGCCTCAAAGGGTGTCATACTGACAGTATATTGGTAGCTATTATTTTATTCAAACATTACAAAGAGAAAGTGATAATCCCATATATGGCTGAAGTCCAACATGCAATCCCTTAGCATATACTCCAACACTTGGATTGCACACTCATTCTTCCCATCTGTTTGGGGGTGAAAGGTTGTGCTCTTCCTCATCTATGTCTCAAATACCTCATACAGGTCTCTATATAATCATGAAACGAACCACAAAAAATGATTATAGAAAATCATCAATGGAACCCCATGAAGGAAAACAATCTCTTATACATACATCTACCCCAAACATTCCACTAAACTTTGTACCCTAATTACAAGGATGTGTTCTAACTTCATGAGTCAGTAAAATATCACCCATATGGATTGTGGAAATTTTCTCTAAATGGAATCCCTATAAAAAAGTCCGTGGATATGTTGTCCCACTTCCACTCTGGGATCTCAAGGGTCCACAACAAACCTACCAGAAGCTGGTGTTCATCCTTCACCTACTGATAGGTGAGGAACTAAGAGATGAACTTATAAACACTTTATCTCATGATGAACCACCAAAACTGTCGCTAAATCTCTCTGTACATCTACCCCACACAAAAATGTATAGACCAAGGATAATTTTGGAACTCTAACATCACCTCCTCTATCATAATGACCAAAACCATTGTTTATCATTGAAAAAAAAGATGACATGATTCGATCCTTCAGAATATCCATGAGGTGAATCCCCTATGGATATATGGTCATGGAAGACCTCACAATTAATGCCACCTAGATAGGACTCTCTTGCTTGATCGATAAGTCGAGGATTCAACACCATGAACTATAGAAAATATTAGCCCTTTTGCTCTATCAGGGTCAACTACAAGGAAGATCACTACTCAGAAGCCTCATACACCAAGTGATCCTAGGAATTTGTATGAATGGAATATACTAACACATTTCCCTTTCTCAGAGTATAGACTATTTTGAAGTCATAGTACTATAGTAACTCTAACTAGTACCATTTTCTTAGGTTCAAGTCTCTCTACATGAAGACATACCTGAAACTCTGATGGTTTGAGTAAACCACAAATTCCTCTCCCAAAAGATAGTGCCTCCACATCCTCAGAGAAAAGACTACTGCTGTCGTCTCTAGTTCATGAGTAGCATAGATCTACTCATAGGGTATCAACTACCATGAACCATATGTGATAATTCCCTACTTCTTCATAAATACACAACAAAGTCTAGCTTCCGAAGCATCACAAAATACTACATACTTCAAGGCCTTCTCCAGTAGTCTCAAAATAGGAGCACTCATCAGCCTTAATCTAAACTCCTCAAAGGCCATCTAGAAATTCTTAGTCTATGTAAGATATTTCCCTTTACATGTTAGGGTGGTTAAAGGGGATGTAATCCTATATAATACTGTCACAAACCTCCTATAGTTCCCCACCATGCCAAGAAAACTCCACACCTCTAACACTCTCTTGGGTAGTCCCAAGAAAGCACCACATCAATATTTTTAGGGTCAACTATTAAACTATTATTTGAAATTAAATCAAATATAAATTTAACCTCATGAATCTAGAACTGGAAATTTGAGAGTTTACAATAAATATGGTGATCTCGAAGCAAGTATAGGACCATCCTCAAGTGTTTTTCATGCTCATCCTCTAACACATAGTATATGAGTATGTATTTAATGAACACAATGAGGAAATGGTCCAAGTATGATTGGAAGACCCTTTTAATAAAATACATAAACATAGAGGGTGAATTACTCACACCAAATAGAATCAATAGGAACTCATAGTGTCTGTAGTGACATCAAAATGCCAGCTTCAGAATATTAGCATTGTGAACCCTCAATTGGTGGTGTTCGGACCAGAGATCGATCATTGATAACCATATCACACCTTGAAATTAGTTAAATAGGTTATAATTCCTTTTCAAGGGGAACCAATTCTTTTTATGTCCTGATTCAAGCGATTATAATCCATGAAAATCCCCAAGCTCTAATCCTCCATGTTCATGAGCAATATTAGAGCTTCCTAGGGGGATACAATGGATATGATGAAACTATTATCTCGAAGGTCTTATGATAGAGAAAATATTTTATATTATTTTATTCTGAATTTAAGTGTTTTTAATCCCACCAAATTATTATTTTAAGGTCAATTGTCACATTTTATGATTTAGCAGTATTTTTAAGCTTAATTGAAAAAATGGGTTATTTTGGATTTGAACTGTTTAAAATTATTTCGATGTTTCAGACATGATTTTTTTATCATCCAAATTGAAAAATTATTCTTTTAAAGGTTCCTATGTTCAATGGAATTAATTTTATCCTTCGGGACCCAAAGATCAATCCCTCATTTGGAAGATAAAATATAGCTCACAACTCAGGCCTCGAAAACTATGCATAGATTTGACTAATTTTATTGTTGGGAATATATCTCATAATTATCCAAACCATTGGATCTAAAATTAAAAATGAATCAATAAGAAATCCTTAGGAAAAAATTTCATTAAGATTCTATCATCTGAGACTTTCATTATCAAGGCCATAAATGCATGGGAACTCACTATATTGGAATATGAAGAGTCTTTTTGGAAAAAATAAATATCTGGAGTAATTTGGCTATATATCTATCACCACGTATAAAATGAAGCTAAATTTTTTTGGGTTGACATAGGAGAGATATTGGAACAAATTTGAAGAAGGAACTATTTTTAAATTATGTCATTAAGGGGGACATAAATATTCATACATTCTGTGGACAGATTTTGAAGCCAAATATTTCATCCCCTTGCCTATAAAAATGTACTCCGTCTTCATTTCAAGGGGTTGGAAAAGTAGTTTCCATTTTGTGTAGGTTTATATTTTCTTTATTGATATAGTATATTTTTAAACTTTTAATTTATATTAGTCTTCTTCTTCATACCTCATTATTTAATTTTTACTTTTATGTGTTTCTCCCACCTTATTCTCTTCCAACTCCATGATAATGGGGAACTAACCTAGATGTTTGTTTGGGGGGGATCATGGTTGATTGAGTTTCATTGTGATTCAATTTAAATATCTTTATTTAATTATGATAATTTGGTGTGGATGAAATTTATTATGGTGTGCGATTTCCCCATTTTCTCTATCACCAAGTTCTTCTTCTCATTCAACATTCATCCTTCCCTTCACTATCTAAGTCATGTATATGGTGGAGTGTGGATTGGGTAGCGATGGTCAACCAAGAGATCTCCTGGATGACTTTAGGAAGATTATTTTCTAGTATGAATATATCTTGGTGTTGGGTAAATAACATTTTGAATGAGAGGGTGTAGTGTGACAGCTCTTGATCACTACATTGAATTGATATTGAGAATATTTTAATAAACAATGATATCAACCATTATGATCCCCCAAGAATGAATGTATTATTTCTTTATTTTTAACATAATTTTGTTCAAATTTTACAAACACACATATATATTAATATTTTATGCATCTTTTAAACTCATATTTATATTATATATTAGTTAGAAAATAAATAGTGACAATAGAATTTAAGTGTTGGGTAAATTACCTCCTCGATACCGACCCTAGGAGTGCACTATATTGCATGATTATGTAAATAATATTTTGATAAGGGATCTACGAAACTTCATTCCAAAGAAAATCCCAAAAACAAAGGATAATACCATCATGATAACAACAAGAAGTGGAAAAGAACTCTCACCACCAGCATCCCATTCACCTGAAACAAGACCACCTGAGTTGAGGGAGAATGAAGTTGTAAACTTTGAAAATTCTGTGAAAATTCATTATGAAGAAGATAATAAAGAGAAGTAAGAGAATGATAGGACAAGGAAGAAGAGACAATAAACACCCTTTAAAAGGAAAAAAAGGGATAAGAAAGACTTACCCCAACTATTTTCATCAAGGATGATTGAATCAAATAAATTGCAGGAGGAAGCCCTTCAAAAAGAAATTCTGGACACCTTCCAAAAAGTGGAAATCAATATCCCCTTACTTGATGTAGTCAAAAAAATTCCAAATTATTCTATTTCTTTTTGAATCTTTTCACCATGAAGAGAGTAATTCAAGGGAATGAAAGGATCAACTTGTGAAGAAGTGTCTCAACCCTTATCACACCACAATTTCCAACCAAATGTCAAGTTCCAGGGATGGTTTCCATTCCATGGACCATTGGTTCTTTAAATTTATCTAATTATTTTTGTGACCTAGGTGTTTAAATTAATGTATTACCTCACTCAGTATAAAATTATTTGTATATGGGACACTTGAATCCCATAAGAGTGGTGTTTCATCTTGCAACCAGATCTACAGTTTTACCTATAGGAGTTTTGGAGGATATCTATGTGAAATTCAAATATATCTTATTCCTAGATGACTCCTAAATGCTAAATATAGAATAAGATAGGTTTTGGTAACATTCACCCATCATTTTGGGGAGACCTTTCTTGAAGACAGCTAAAACCATCATCAATGTCCACGAGGGGACACTCACCATGGAGTTTTGAGAGAGCACTGGCCCCTTCAATATTTTCAAATCCATGAGGCACCCATTGGATGATCACTCCCTATTTTAACATTACAATGAAGATGGTATAGAACCCATTGAATAATCAGGTATGTTCTATGAATTCTTATACTTAGGAGAGACTTATTCTATTGAAAATATCATTGAACATGCGGATGACCAAAATGCTGAAGATTTTAATTTTGTGTGGGAGGAAGAGGTAAAATATGATTTCTTTGATGATTTTTTAAATGATGAGGAAGATGATATGGTTTCTTCTGTTAAGGAGGTCCAAAATTTAGAAGTGGGAAACATCAATTTAGTTTCATCTGTTGAGCATCCCCATGATCTAGAACTAAAACTACTCCCCACTGATTTGAAACATGTGTAACAAAGAGAGGGATAGAAAATACCAGTGATAATTGATAATAATCTCCTTGAAACCCAAGATAAATCATTTATTGATATTTTTAGATAGAATATCCAAGAGATAGGGAGGATTTTAGGTGATATTCTAGGAATTAACCAAAAAATATGCTCGCATAGAATTTTTCATTAGAGAGATTCCAAACCTATCATGAAACCCCAAAGGAGGTTGAATCCTATTTTAATGGAGGTTGTGAACAAGGAAATTGAGAAGATATTGGAAGATGGGATCATCTATCACATATCATATTCACAGTGGGTTAGCCTAATTCATGTAGTTCTTAAAAAACTGGCCTATCCACCGTGAGGAATGAAAAGAATGAATTAATCCCTGTGAGAATTCAAAATACCTGGATATTGTGAATTTATTTTAGGAAGTTGAATTATGTCACTCAGAAACTCATTTACCCATTCCCTTTATTGATCATATGTTAGATAGATTGGCAGGGAGAACTCATTATTTCTTTTTGGATGGATTTTCAGGTTATTTCTAGGTACCCATTGCTCTTGAATATAAAGAGAAGACAACCTTTACATTTCCCTTCAGCACTTTTGCATATAAAAGGATCCCATTTGGATTATGTAATACTCCAGGTACATTTTAGAGGTTCATGGTAAGTATATTTTCTGATCACATTGAAGATTTCTTGGAGGTTTTCCTGGATGATTTCACAGTTTTTGGAAACTCATTTGACCATTGTTTGAAAAATGTGGAAAAAGTTATGAAAACCTACAAAGAAAAGAATCCTGTTTTAAATTTTGAAAAGTGTCATTTCATGGTTGAGAGAGGGATTTTACTTGGGCATGTCATTTCTAAAAAGGTAATTGAAGTTTATAAATAAAAAATTGAAGTGATAAATTCCTTGCCTTACCCAACTTGTGTGAAGAATGTTAGAAATTTTTTAGGACATAAAGGACATTACAGAGGTTTATCAAGGATACTAGTAATATTTCTCTCCCTATATCTAGATTTCTATTGAAAGATGATGATTTTGATTTCAATGGTTCATGTAGGTAATACTTTTATGATATAAAGAGGAGATTTATTGAACCACATATGATGCAACCAACAAATTGAGAAGAAACATTTGAGCTTCTTTGTGACGCTTCCAACAAAGAAGTTAGAGAAGTCCTTTCTTGGTGAATTGAGGGCAGGCCAAAAGTCATTACATATTCCCCAAGAACATTGGATGTAGATCAATTCAATTACACAACCATATAAAAAGAGTTTCTAGTAGATTTTTTTACTTTAGAAAGATTTAGATCATATCTTCTTGGAATAAAAGTCACTGTGTTTTTTGATCATGCAACTCTTAGGTACTTGATAAAGAAGGATAAAGCTAAACCGAGACCAGTGAGATGGATGTTTCTACTACAAGAGTTCAACATAGAAATCAATGACAAGAAGGGATCTATGAACCAAGTGGTTGATCATTTAAGCGGACTTCCCAACACTACTGAAGTTGAAATTCCAAAAAAAGAACCATTGAATGATTACCTTCCAGGAGAGAAGTTGTACTTGGTTAAATGATAAGTTACTTGGTATGTTGACATGGTCAATTATCTGGTAACATCTTAGGTCCCATTTCATTTAAATTCACACAAAATTCACAAACTAAAAGTTGAATCTTGATATTACATTTGGGACAATCCATTTCTTTAGAATATTTGTAATAACCAAGTGATAAGATTATGTTTTCCTGATAGTGAAATTGGTTATGTATTTGAGTTTTGTCACACATTATCTTGTAGAGGCCACTTTGGACCTCAAAGGATAGTAATTAAGGTTTTAGAATCTGTACTTTATTGGCCCACCTGTTTTAATAATTCTCATGAATTTTGAAAAAGGTTCCAAAAATGTCAATTTTCTAGAAACATTTCAAAGAGACAAGAAATTCCACAACAACCACTTAATTTTTGTGATATTTTTGAAGTTTGAGGGATATATGTTATTGTACCTATCCCAATTTCATTTTTAAATTCTTATATCTTGCTTTCGGTTGATTATGTTTCAAAATGGGTGGAAGAAAAAGCCACCAGGACTGATGATGCTAAAGTTGTTTGTGATTTTGTCAGGGATAACATATTTTGTAGGTTTGGAGTGCCTAGAGTCATAATAGGTGATCAAGGGAATCACTTTTTCAATAGGATAATAGAGGCTTTACTGAAGAAGTATGGGGTGCATCATAAAACATCAACTCCCTATCACCCACAAATAGATGGTCAATTTGAAGTGTCCAATAAAAAAATCAAAATAATTTTAGAGATGACTGTTAAACCAAATAGGAAGGATTGGAGCCAGAGGTTAGAAGATACATTATGGGCTTATAGGATAGCCTACAATACCCCTATTGGAATGAGTCTATATAGGCTAATTTATGGGAAAAGTTTCCACATACCTGTGGAACTGGAGCACAAGTCGTATTTGGCTGTTAGGAAGATGAATTTGGATCTTGAAAGTGATGAGAAATAGAGAAGGTTGAAGTTGTAAGAGTTGGAGGAAATTATAAGATAAGCATTTAAAATTACATGATTTACAAAGAGAGAATAAGAGTGGCTCCTGAAAAGCTTATCCAACCAAAAGACTTATATCCTAGAGATAAAGTGATACTATTCAACTCAAGACTCAAGTTGATGCTAGGTAAACATCATTCCACATGGGAGGGTCCATTTATAGTTACTCATGTATATCCTTTAAGTATTTTGAATATTGTGAAGGACAAAGTGTAGGATCCATTCACTATTAATGGAAACAGGCTGAAGAAATTCCGTGGGACCATTCCATCAGATCTAGTAGAAAATATCCCACTCCTCTAACCTGTCTATTAATAATATCCATCAGGTAATAACTCCCCTTTACACTTACTTATTGTTGTGATTCCTTTTAAAATCTACTTAAATATTAAATACACTTGAATTCATTGAGGAAACTACACCATTTAAGTGTGAGGGAAAGAACCTTTGTAGTTTAGGATTTTTATTTTGTGTTTGTTTTTCAATAAAATTAAAAAAATTAAAAAATGTGTGTTTTCAAATTTTTGTGTGTTTATTTTTCAGTTTTTGTGTGTTTTTTCTAAACTTTTGATCTGAAATGATTATCATTTATATTTTTTAAACCCATTTCATTGACTGGAATAATTTGTTCTATGAAACTGATCTTAAATTAATGCTGAAAATGAATTTGTTTCAAGTTCAATGCTTTGGAATTTCATGAGAAGTACTCTGATTTTTGAATACCATGCCACATTTCACTATCATTATCTTTGAAATCACATTCCTATGAGGCTTCTAAAACCTTGTTTCATATTATTTTCATTCACCTAACTTATTGAGAGAACCATACTATGCTTTTTTTAACCAAAATTTGATTTATTCCACTCAAAACTTGAGGGTTTGGGGTACTTGTGTTTTAAATGATTGAGACATTTCTTTGGTTTTAAAGCCACCTTTTCAAGAGAATCTCTTTAATTCTGGACTACCTTGTACATTTAATCCTTGTATCCGTTAGAATCCATGAAAAACCTGTTAGGGTAGCCACATTACAAGCTAATTTTCTCTATCCAACCTTCTCTTGAAGTGAAATTGCATGATCTAGTTGAACTTAAGTGTGGGGGAATCTGTCTTGTGTTGTGCTACCCCATTTGGTGAAAATTTGGGTAGAAAATAAAATGTTGAAGAGATTTGTGTGCTGCTAAAAAATCATTCTGTTTAAAGATGTTCCTTTTATGGAGCTTTCATGATAAAAGAATTTGTGCCTTTCTGGAGCTTCTAATGGAGGAATAAAGTTTTTCCTTTTCTAGAGCTTTCAAGAAAAATCATGTTTGAGAAGATTGAAAATTTTACTGCTAAAATGTTGATATATTTGAAAATTCCTAGATTTTTCATGATTATGGAGCTTAATTTCTATTAAGGGGAGTGATGAGGATACCATACTTGTGTGAAAATTAGAATTGTGCAATTTTGCTTTAAAAAAAGAGCCAATCAATCCTTATTCGGCCTCATAATTTTCACAAAAAAATAATACCAACCAAAATCCAAAGAACAACCCTACAACATCCTCATGATAAAAACATGTCCTTGACTCACATCATGTAGACAAGTAAGAGTTTTTCAAACCTCTGGTGACCCTTACAATGGTCTGGATGAGAAATACTTTATTAAAAATTGATATTTGTGAGATGAGAGAAATTTCATGAGAGGTAGGTGTCTTGTGTGCATGGGAGGAGAAATTAAGATGAAAAATATTTAATGATCTAATTTTAGAACTTGGAATAATATTTATAGATGAGGCATGATATCTTTTATTTCCTGTTATGGAATTGGTGGATCTCATTGGCATGTGTTTTGAATTTGATTTTGATTTGATATTGATGTTGAATTGTCCAGGATTCCAAGTGCTAATTGTAGTAGAATTGATAGATATAATATTTTCATTATTTTTCATGAATGTTTAAATGATTTAACCAATTCCAATTAATCAATTTTATCTGATTTGTATCATTTTAGTGTTTTGGTGAATTATGGGCTTAATTGTGGAAATTGGTTAATTCTGAAAATTTATCGGTTTTGTGGTGATTTTATAGTTAGATCATATTATTTACAATTTTGATAAAAATGGACTTATTCCCTTTTTAAAGGATTTACATGATCTTGGGCTTCAAACGTGTCTTATAGACAAAGGTCCAATTTGATACAAAATGAACCAAAAAAATTAATCAAGTGGAAACAGTTTGCTGGATGACAGAATGGACCACACCTTAATTAATGAGACATATCCTGTCCAACATATGTCCAAATGTTTGTATTCCAATTCTATGAGAACGAGGACTATGATTCCCATTCTAAAAATTAATTTCATTAATAAATTAGGTCCTTAAGGCTTTCTCTCAATGTGTCCAAAAAATGAAGTTGAAGAGTCACCTCAGGTAGAAAATGTTGTCATTAGTAATTTGAGTATAACATTTGGTACACTTAGAAAAATTCTCTAAGATTTTGATGAATAATTAAAAAGAGATATTTTAACAATAGTTATGAAGACAACATACCAAGATTCATCCATTTGATATGTGAAACAGACTCAAAATTTCAGTGGAGTAATTTTGAAGGGAAATTTTCTACTCCACAAGCCTATAAATAAGAGTGTTCACTTCCATTAAAAGGGGTTGAAGAAGGTGAAAGGGGGGATGTGATGGAGGATTGATTTATTTAATTTCTTTTTATTTTCTATTTTGTATTTTTCTTTGTTTCAACATACTCTCTTCTTCCTCTTTCAACTCTATTACCTTTCACATGGAGGGTTAAAGCATTTGAGTGATCAGGGAAGGGGGAGTTTCACTTTTGTAATTTTGGAGTTTTGTGCCTAAGTGTAAAAATATCTTTTTCTTTTGAATTATTTCTCTTATTAGTGTTACAAAATTCTCTTAATGTGATCGTGTTTTGGGTTTGGTGTATTCAATGTTAATATCTTTGGTTGAAAACTTTTAATCTCCCTCTGCCTAGTGCAATTTGTCTCAATCGAGCAGATTGTGTTAGATGGTGAGTGTCCAACGATCGTTGGAACTTATGTGGAACTACTGAACTTTTTATAGAGTTTTAAGGAGAAAAAAATCCTTATTGGGGATTAACTTAGTGATTTAGGAATTGTTTATGATCTTCCATGCACATAGGAGTGAGTTCCATTTCTTTCTTCAACCATGAGTGATTGATAACTCGATCGATGAGTCTTTAATTTTTCATTCAATAGGAAGTGAGGGAAGATGATATTTATGAATATGATGACATTGAAAAAGGTGATCCAACCCTAACCGGATCAATCTCTTCATCCATTAGTGTTCAATCTTTATTTTTAATTTCTTTCCTTATTTTTCAACTCAAACAATTTCAAAAACAACCTCCTCTTCTTTCTTTAATTTAAGTGACAGACGTAATTGTTGTGAACTCATATATGGAGACAACCTAGGTTATCCAATCTAATACATTTTAACTTAGGTAGTATTTTATTTTTTCACATCCCCCAACAGGCATGTGTCAAAACTAATCATGCAATATAGTGCACTACCAGGGTCAGTCTTGAGGAGGCAACTTACACAACACTGAAATTCTATTGTCACTTTTTATTTTCTAACTAATATATAATATAAAGATGAGTTTTAAAGATGCATAATATATATATATATATATATGCAGTGTGAATAAAATTATGTTAAAAAGAAATAAATAATACATTCATTCTTGGGAGATCATAATGGTTGATATCATTGTTTATTAAAATATTATCAATATCAATTCAATGTAACGATCAAGATCTGCCACACTACACCCTCTCATTTGAAATGATTTTTCCCCAACACTAAGATCTATACATGCGGGGAAATACTCTTACTAAATCCATATATTATATCTCTTTTCCGACCATTTCTACTCAATCCACACTCCATTGTATGCATAACATAGATAGTGAAGGGAAGGATGAATGTTGAATGAGAAGAAGAACTCAGTGATAGAGAAAATGGGGAAATATCACACTATAATCAATATAACCACCACCAAAATTCTCATAATTAAATAAATATATTTAAATTTAATCACAATTAAAGTCAATCAACCACCATTCTCCCCCGCGAACAAACATCGAGGTTAGTTCCCTATTTTCATGGAGTTAGAAGAGAATACGGTGGGAGAGACACATAAAAGTAAAAATGGAATAATGAGGTATGAAGAAGAAGACTAATATAAATTAAAAGTTTAAAAAATATAATATAGAAGAAAATAAAATATAAACCTATACAAAATAGAAACTACTTTTCCAACCCCTTGAAATGAATAGGGAGTACATTTTTATAGGCAAGGGGATGAAATATTTGGCTCCAAAATCTGTCCACCGAATGTATGTGAATGTATGGCCTCTCTAATGACATAATTTAGAAATTTTTCATTCTTGAAAGTTGTTATAAAATCACCCCTATGTCGACCTAAAAATTTTGAGCTTCATTTGATGCGTTTAGATAGATATATAGCCAAATTACTCAGGATATTTATTTCTGCTAGACAGACTCTTTGTATTCCAATGTAGAGAGTTCCAACACATTTATGGCCTTGATAATGAAAGAATCATACAATACCATATTAATTACAGTTATTACTATGGATGTATTATTTCTCCATGTTTAATTTCAGATACAATGTATTTTCCATTTATGAGATATATTCCCAACAATAAAATTAGTCAGATCTATTTATAGTTTTCGAAGCCTAACTTGTGAGCTGGATTTGAGCTTCCAAATTCTAGATTTAGATTTGGGTCTAGAAGGATAAAATTAATCCCATCAAAAATAGTAACTTTTAAAAGAATAATTTTTCAATATTGATATGTGAATAAAATTTTATGTTCGAAACATTGAAATAATTTAAAACAGTTCAAATCCTAAATAAGTCATTTTTCCAATTAAGATAAAAATGATCTTAAAAAATAAAATGTGATAGTTGACCTTTAAAAAACACATTGGTGTTATTAAAAACACTAAAATTAAGAATAAAATAATTGAAAATACTTTTTCTATAAATTCTATCACACTTAAATATTTCACTCCTGGGCAATCATCTTATACAAAGGTCAAAACAGGCTTCCAAAAGCATAAATAACAACACAACTCAATTATCATATCAAATAAAAAATCATGACTCATACATGGATAAAAATTTAAGAACTCATCAAAAATAATATTAATCCATTCTATATCATGTTAATCCTCAAATTCATTTCATAACTTTCTCCCCATAAAAATATTTTTCTCTTCACACAAAGATTTTCAATGTGGAGTTTTTCTCATTCCCAAGAACATGTGTGATCTCCATAGGATTGATATACTCCTAATATATCCACTTCACAAAGTCAAAATTGTTTCAATAATGAGGTATTTTTCATGGGTTTTTCTGAGGCTGAGGGTTGGTAGGTTTAAAATGTAAAAACATCTGAGGCAAAATGAGGAGGGTTAAGCTCTAAAGTGAAGTAAATACATGGAAACATTTTTTCTCAAGAATGGTGTGCTCCTAAGTCAGATAAAAAATGAATCACCTCCAAACACCTCTTACTTTAGAAATTTCACACTTGTAATTTCATTATCAATGAATTTCATCCCTCTTTTCCCTAATTATAGCATTGTTTTAGCTTGAATGTAAATATGATTTTCTCTTCCAAATCATTTCTTTTAGGAAAAGAGAGGAAACGTTTGATCTTAAAAAATTGATAAACACCTATCCCATATTTGTAATGATATTTCAGGCCACCCATCCATATTTCCATCTTGAAATTTCTTCCACCCAAGTAGCAATAAATATGGAAACACTTTCAATTTAGCTCAAATATATTCTTCAAGAAAGAAAAACACAACTCATCTTCTCCCTCCCCCATACGTGAGTTCAAAAATAATCATCCATTTAACTTATAGATCAGGTTGGAAGGGATAAATGGATTCTAATGTGGCTTCCTAATAAGGTATTTAATGGATACTTGAGGAATAATAATGGTTAGATGAAAAGGTAGGTCAAAATAAGAGTTCAATTCAAAAGGGTCTTCCAAAGTGATGCCTCAATCATACTCAACACATTCAATGAACTCTAACAGCTTTGAAAAAGAGAAAAACATGAATTTATGAAAAAAAAACATGTCTCAAGACTCTCAAGAAAAATATAAATGTAAGAAGATGCCAAACAGGTTTAGAAACCTCTCATGTTGGGCATGATTTTCAATTTGGACAGCACTAGTGCACATTAGTTTCATAATCAATTAAACTTATTCAAATGAAAATATCAGAAAAAAAATAAATCCATTCAATAATCATTTATATTCTAAGTCATTAAAATCAAGAAAAGTTACACAAATACCAAGATGGTTTGAATTTTCTAAAGTATTCGATTTTGCTCAATAATCCTAAAAATACACCAAAATTGAAAAAAACATGAAAAAATAGTAGAACACTCAAAATTCTTAAAATAGGTTGAAATGACCCCACAATTATTATATTTAATACCCTCTTTTTATCTCAAATAAAATTATTAAAATTTTCATGCATAATATATATTAGGTAGTAAACAAAATAAAGAAAAGGAAGGATACAACCTGATTTATTTTTTAGTGACAGCCTTGAGTTAAGCTTCTAGCTGCTACCACTTTAAAACTACAAGAAATAAATAACAAGACATAAGAAAAAAAATAAAAAGAATAAAGTTATATAAAAGAGATAATTCTTGGTTTGACCCCCAAGTGGATGTTAGGTTTTTACTGCCCCTTGTTAGGCAGTTGCAGCAGATTATCCCCAATCAAATGGTGGGTGTGGTTTCTTTGATATGAACCACCTCATGTGATTTTTCATAGTGTCTATGAGTAAACACTCATATTGGAGAACCCCAAATTAGATAATAAATTTTACAACCCCTAAAGAAAGAATACAGAGAGAAATTAAGGTCCAAAGTGGCAGGGAAAAGAAAACAGGGGTGATCTCTGTCGACTTTTGTGGTTTCCTCGTTCACAGGGTATGAAAGTTGTTATAGAGGAGGTAGTATCACCAACAACATCTTATCCAAATATTCTACTTAAATAAATACCACTTTGGTGATATATTCTTTAACATCCATGGTCTGCTCCATTTGTGTTGTATCAGAAATTTCAGGAAATGAGAAGTTAGAAAACAATTTAGTTTGAATAAGATTAAAACATGACAGATCAATTTAGAAATCTTCCCTTTCATGTAAGTCATCTTGGAAATTGATCTCTTCAAGAAAGACCATTGGTAACTCCATCTCTGTAGGTGAATATTCTTCATCACATTCCAAAGTAAGAGAGTGGGAAAAAGGTGTTTATTTTTAAATATCAAAGATGGGAAGATCAAGTTTTAGGTTATCTTCAACAAAGTGATTCCAGGATTCTTTCAAAAAATGCCGATCTCCCATTTTTATGTCATTTGGAATGTGTACATCAAGGACTTCCTCGAGAAATGGTTGAGTACATGATGATATGATTAAATCCTTTAGAATATCCTTCTCTCCATCCTCGGGTTCTTTAACATAAAAATGATCGGTGAAATATCTTTCACCACTTGTTCAGGTTCAGGTTCTGAATCTGGTTCAGGTTTGGGTTGATGTACCATTGAGAGAATGTATTATTCAACCCTTTTAGCTTTCCCATTTATTTTATTTATTTCTTCTTTAAGTTCTTGAATTTGGGATTCTTGATCATTTTGAACTTCTTCATGCACCTGTGATTCGTGGTTGATTGAGTTTCATTGTGATTCAATTTAAATATCTTTATTTATTTCTAAGAATTTTGGTGGTGGTTAAATTGATTATGGTGTGTGGTTTCCCAATTTTCTCTATCAATGAGTTCTTATAATTTAACATTCATCTTTCCCTTCACTATCTAAGTCATGCATACGATGGAGTGTGTCTAGGGTAGTGATGGTCGGAAAAGAGATCTCCTAGCTGGCTTTAGGAAGATTATTTCCCTACACGCAGAGATCTCAGTGTTAGGGAAATAACATTTCAAATGAGATGGTATATTGTTATAGATCTTGATCATTATATTGAATTGATATTGAGAATATTTTAATAAACAATGATATCAACCATTATGATCCCTCAAGAACGAATGTCTTATTTCTTTCTTTTTAACATCATATTGTTCACATTGCATATATATATATATATTAATATTTTATGCATATTTCAAACTCATGTTTATATTTTATATTAGTTAGAAAATAAATAGTGACAATAGAATTTTGGTGTTGTGTAAGTTGCCTCCTCGAGACTGACCCTGTGAGTGCACTATATTGCATGCTTAGGTAAATAATCTTTTGATCGGGGATCTGCGACAAATTCCCGCACATCAAATTGGTGACATTACTGGGTATTTGTCATAGATCCCCAATAAAAATATTATTTACCTAAGAATGAAATATATTTAAAATCTCTTAGAGCTCATTAGGGTCCATTAGATATTCCACATATGATATTGGAGTTGTTCCAGGATGCAAGTCAATATAAAAATCTATCTCCTACCTTAGAGGTATTCCTGAAACGTCCTCAGAGAAGATGTCTATATAATACTAAATGACTGAAGGAATCTAGATTCTTGATGAGCCTATTACACCAAGAAATATATTTTTCAAACTAATGGGTGATGGTATGAAACCTCCTACTCACAACAACCACTCTCCCTGGCATGAGATCTCTCTCACCCGTAAAGGAGAATATTGTCCCATCAGTGCATAGGAATTTTAATATTATGGGGTGATAGTTAATCTGATATTGAACCATGGAAAACCAATCCATACACAAAATAATGTTATAGGGTTCAACTATGATGAACAAAAGGTCCCATGTGAACCTCTCTATACCAAGAGATAGATCGCACTACCAGAATATAAAAGATACAGAAGAAGCACTCCCTGTAGGAACCTCAAGATGAAGCTATTATGCTAAATCCTCTATTGGGAGCTCTATCTCTCGCACTGGTAGTATAGAGATGAATGAATTACTATAAACTATGTCTAATAATACTGAATCAATATTAGAATAAACACATATTGTACCTTTAATCATATTGTGTGCTGTCGGACTATACAACTCCAAAGTTTGTAGCTATCTTAAGCCCCGACCACCAGCTCCCTAAGAGAAACATTGGATGACTGGTGGTGGTGGTGGAAGAATCTCATATCTTCTTCCACCACCCAAAACTCTTCCTGCTCCTCTTCGAGCTCTGTCTCCCTAGGGACCAACCTTACCTCACATGGGTAATCCCTTATCACAATGTTGTCTCTACTATGGTGGTCTATAAGAAACCTAGATATGCTCCTCAGTATGTATGGTTAGGTAGTCACATACTATGTGACCTTTATCTTTACAATCAAATCACCACCCCTCTCTAGGAAACCCTGTTCATCTGTGATGTTCCTATACCATATGACCATATGTATGACTTTGATTAGGATAGGATCTCCTGTGATGAGATACTGAAAATTGGAACCTACTAGATGATCTAGATGACTAAACACTATGACTTCTACTACCAACTATAGCTTCTTGGAGTCCCTTTAACAAGAAGATCTATATCACTAGTTCACAATCCAACACCTCGATATAATTGGAAATGCACAAGGGTACTACACTGGCTTAGATATCTCAATGGATTCCCTGCTCTAACTTTCATGCATGGAAGTATCCATCTCAGATCATGTCATGGGAGTATTGTGTAAGGTCTGTAACCTCAAAACATACTAATCTACTATCATCCCTCCACTCTATATCTCCAAAATCTATTGAATCTAAACTAAGAAAAAACTAGATGGGTAATACTCCTCACGGAACAAATGATAGAATCTGTGCCATGAGAGTGTTGACTCATTGTGCATCTAGGTAACAAGAATCCATCAGCACCCAACTTTTTTCTGAAAAGGCTATCTACTAGCATAACCACTGGATCCATAGATGTTTGGATGAGATTGAAAATAGGGACCACCAACTCCATCCAATCCTAGGCTTCCTAGGGATCTAGCTCTCCATGGAATCTTAGCGTCCTCCAGTACATGAACTCGTTGAGTGCGCTGAGCTAGTTCACATCCCCGTCCTACTCATCTGGCATGATTTTTCACTAAAAAGTGGTGGTACTACTATTTTTTCACCTATAGGAATGATCTCGTAGGATGGACCCTGAATTGGGGCCTCATCTCTCATCAGATCATCTTCACGATCTAAAACTAGTATCCTGGATGACTATCGCCACATAGGCATCTTGAAATTTTAATCTAGATGTACTATGGTCAGATGAGAACATATATATATATATATATATAGGGAGATGACTCAATAAGGACTGTCAATGAATCAATCCTATATGATACATGTACTATTGTTTCATGAAACTAATTTCTTGGTATGCCAATTTGACATGCAGTTAATCAAGGTCCTGGGGAATGGATATGTTGGACACTTGTACCATCACTGGATTCACTGGACTAAGAGCTGCAATCGAAACACTTTGAAACTATTTCCCTAATCCCAACCAAATCCTCATAATTGGACTACTCCAAACACCATCCCAAGGATCAAGCCACCTATGATACCAATATTTCATGACATAACCCTGATCAAGGCTCGATCCACACCTACCCCAAGCCCACATCCATAGAAAAATGGCTAGTGACCAGCACCTAAGGGTTAACTAACATGGGGATGCCTTTTCCTAAGTACCTATATTAACAAACCCAACCATCTCAATACATAAGTGAAGAGGAATAATAATAATAATATAAAATAGATAGAATTTAAACCAATTATGTAAAACCTCTAGGGAGTACAAGAGTATTATAGTGAAAACTAAAAATTAAAGGGGAAAAGTACATTCCCAACCAGAAAAATGTCCTAGCCTAAAAAAAGTGGAAATTAAACTGCTAAGAGATCCCAACTTCTAATTTACAATATATGATCACCATACATAGTCCAAAGCACCAAGTATCCATAAGATTCTCTATATCCACCATAGACCTCTCCATAATTTGTATAAGACATTACATGTGCGAGAAAATCCCATGCAGGTGTTAGTATATACATACCCAGTAGGACACCTTAAAAGTTGAAAGGGTGGAGAAGTAAGAGACCCAAAAGGAATAGAAAGATAGTAGATAGTAAACAATATAAAACTCAACCCAAATCAAGAGAAAGAGTAAAATCATACAAGAACAAGGGGCTCAACATGGTGTGTAGATGGACTACACATCAAGACTTTTCCACCCACAGTAGGAGAGTAATATCATCCAACCATAAGAATATAAACATGAAAAACACATGGCATACCTCGTGCATATTCACAATCCTTGGTTAGAGAGAAACTGAATCTAAAGAAATGGATTCAAATATATATATATATATATATATATATGATTATAAAAAATAATCCCAAATAAGAGAGTATGGGGATCTCTATCTCATAGCTGAGCCTAGGAAAAGAGTCACCAACAGTTCAAAAAATACATCAATGATGCCTAGAATCTCACGCATCTACCCAGAATAAAATATCCAATTCAAACCAAACCTTGTAACTATTTCACATAATAAAGGGGAAACAATCTCTAGGTAGAGGACCCATTCCCTAGTACAATAGGTGGGTTCCACTCAATGGATAAATAGAGGACCCAAACCCTATTCCAATAGGAGGGTTCCACACTAATAGTCTATATAGGAATCATTATCTTCCCAATAGGAGGGTTCCATGCTAATGGAAGAGGACCCATGCCCTAACTCTACAAGAATGTTCCACTTTTATGGTTGAGAACCCATACCCAACCCAGCTGGAGGGTTCCACTCTTTAATATCCAATATAGGACCCATACCTAACCCAACTGGAGGTTTCTACTCCGAAGCAAGGAGGAATCATGCTCTATAACACAAGTTTGGTTCCACTATGATAAGTAGATAGAGGAGCCATTCCCTATGAAACATAAGGGTTATAATTTTTCCCACTAGAGGACCCATGCCCTATCTATGTAGGAGGATTCCGCTTTGATGTCGATAAAGGACCCATTCCTTGTACAGTTGGAGGGTTACACTCTGAAATCCTCTGGTGATCATATGTGATCACTTCCATCATCAAGTGTCACCTAAAAAAGCACCAATCTTGTAACATATTTTATAGTATCTTAAAATTTACAATAGAGGGAACCATCACATAGTATGTGAAAAAATCACTCAGGATAGGCTACTTACATTCCAAAATCTGAGTCCAAATGAAGGAGATATGAGAGATTGTTGTTTCCTCAGAAGGAACCAAGGGGTACAAAACATGTGAGGGGACCCCCATGGTGTATGGTTAAGCTCCCTCACTATGCCATGTCCTTGGAGGTACATGACTCACTAACTATTTAGGGATACATGGAATGTAGGGGATCTACACGACGTTCCCATGCCACTTAGGGTCTCGTCCGTGTATTTGGTTGTGTTCGTATATCCATCCTATGTCCATGTACTCAATCCGTGTCTGTATACTTTAGTACATGGTGTTAATATTCACATGGGGTGCCACCTGTGTCTATGGAAGTGCCTGTGTACTTTGATACATAGTCGTGTTCTAGGCCGTATACTCCCGTATGAGGTCCTGCCGTGTTCTCTGCCATATGAATTGTCTACCTAGGGATGTGATACATGGTGTGTAGGAGTTATTCATGCCATTAAATCCTTATAATTCTCCAAAACCCTATCCAACACATTACAGGGTCCATATTCCATGTGTTCATCATGAAACATAGTGTGTATTTGTGTTTTTTCACAAAACATTAGATCCATGATCCACACGCCAGATTCTGTGTTTCCGCCTTCTGATCCGGCCTCTTTTATCCTTGAAAATGGTGGATCTATATCTTTTTGGTGGATTCCATCCATCCTATTGTCGAAATACCAAATACCATAGTTTTTCAGGCACCACTTGTACTGTGCATGCCTCAGGTTCTATTATCATTGATGATTTGAATTTTTATCATCAAAATAATCACCCAAACCCTGTATTCTTTTTGAAATCTTCCCTAGTTTATCAATCCATATCTTTCATATGGATTCGTCTCAATTTTGGGGGTTCGATCAAGCTCAGTACCACCTGATAATGTAGAACTGGGACCACAGGGTCCAATCGGTAAAGAAATTGAAGAAATTGTGGGAGAAACGTACAATCAAAAAAAATTATCAGTTTTTGGGAAAGAGATCTTGGCCAAAAAATACAATTTGGGGATTTGGGTTTGTAGGGTCCTAAAAAATATTCAAAGGGAAATAAAATACTCAAATAAAATTGATAAAGGAAAGGGATGCATGTGGGGATGAAAATTGGTGGAAAATATTGAAGGAATCAAATTTGGAAAAGGACATAAACTAGTTAGTGTACTGGTTACCAGGAAAGGTCTGTGGAAGGAACATACCATGAACAGAACAGTATACAGGTAGCCTGCAAAACAATGTCCCATGAAGCATTGTCCAACGAACTAGGAAGTTCAAGAAATGAATTTGGAAATTTGTTGGTTAACCATGAACCATGTAGTTGGTGGAATAGAGGTGGAGGAATTCCACACGCGAACCACGTTGTTAGAAAAAACATTATGGATATGTACACCCCTGCATACCATCCCCACAGACTAAGCAGTTTGTGAATAAGGAAAAGATGACGACACCCCATGAACCGCATCGTCTGTGGAATTGAGGTGGTGATTATTTCCACCGTAAACCACAACATCGCGAGCCTCAGTTGACCAAGTCAACTGCAGGTCAGATGATGCCTCCATGGGATTCTGAAAAAGGTGTCATGTGCCCATAGATATGACCTCCTTAGAACTCTATAAAAGGACCCCAAGGGGAGCTGAGAAACGGATCATATTTTGGGAGAGTTGTGAGTCTACAAACAGAAGACTTCAAAGGCATAAATTCGGTGAAGTATGAAACCTCAAACGGTTTACAGTAGGTATAAACATATTGTGAACCATAAAAATAAAAAAGCATAATAATATGGAAAAACCGAAAACCTAAAAGGAGAACTGTGAACCACACTCCCTTCAAGGATATAATTCCTATGAAATGAAAGACTAATGCCCCTTCTTTAATTCAGCGTACCACGTAACACATATCTATGTGAACGAAACCCTTCCTCGTGTAGCATTCTACTGCACAGAGGGAATATAGCACCACATTCCACTATGGAATATGAATAGATCCCAAGGCCACGTACCACCAAGGTATGCAGACCACACCAAGATTCATGTACCACCATGGTATGTAGACCACATCCAGATCTGCGTACCAACCCAGTACATGGATGACCCATCCACCCGTACAAAAAAACGCTATGCCGAAGGTACCCCATCCCACATGAATAGATGGTATGAAGAGTGGGGTACCTTCGGGCTTTACACCTTCTAGTACCAATCATGACCTTTCATTTCCATCCCATCCTCTGAATCCCCTCAATGAACTAGTCCATCGGCATCAGGAAAAAGCCTCTTCCAAAGCCACTTTACCTGTATGAACATACCATCAGGAGCATCAGCATGCCCTTATGAGTCTACATACCCATGGTAAGTGGAGTCATGAAGGTAATCCCTATATTGGTATGGACCCCAGGAATGTTCTTAAATTCTACATTCCCATGGTAACTCAGAGTCCAACCTTGGGTTACTAACTTGAAACTCTCCATTCTAGGGATAAAGGGTAATCACTTGATTTTCCATTCAATGAGGGTCAGTGATAAGTCAAAGGAATTAATCTTTTTTTTTTTACTTTTGACGAGAAGAAACATTCCTTCCCTTTCCCAAAACCCATTCTAGGGCCTCCCTTTCGAAGTAATCCTCTATCCTTTCGGGATAGACCTAATGACCTTCAATTTTATTTTAGATTATAGGGTTCATTGCTTTGAACCCTCATCCAGTATCTCCCCGACATCTTCCATTGTGGGATCATTATTTTCCATCAAGGGAGAAGGTAATGTGTGTTTTTTTCCAGATCTACCTCTTCCTCTTGTTTCTCACACCGAGCATGAATCATGTGGGATTAGAATTTGACAATGATTAAAACATCCACCCATGAACTAAGAGAACTCTAATTCCCACCATAATTGGGATACATAGGAAGACTTCATCTAGGAATGAGATCCATATAATCTCCTCCATGAAATGAGAGATCACACCCCCCACCCTTAAAATGGGAATCTCCTACACATAAGCCCCAATCAAGTCATAACTTGAACCGAACTATGAGAGATTTGACTTCTAATCAACTGGGATAAATAGGAAGCCTCCCTGAGGTCCAAACACAATACCCAAAGCACCATAGAATTCTCTAGGAAATATTCCTAGTGGGGTCATATTCATCTAGGAGACCATATCTTTTCTGGGAATCCTAGGCCACCTCAACATAAGCCTTACATTGGATCTTGACTAGGAACCTTTCACCTAGACATCCTTTCCACATGTTGTTAAACTGCATAGATGGGTCCCCATCACACGACCTTAAAAGGTGATGTGTCCAGTTAAGTGGAACCAAACTGCATGGTTTCTAATTTCTCTCAAGAGGATACGTAGGAAACCCATCTCATGGGTTCAATCCCAATATCGAAGAAACTTCCATCCCCCCTAGATGATGATAAACTCTAGAGCACCTCATCATAGGTCTTAAACTATCATTGTCTTAGTAATTCCTAATACATGCATACCCATGATTGATTTTCCAACCCAGGGGTAATATATGGACACAATCTTCAGGGAAGAACAAAGGATTCATGAAGATATGAACATAACTTAAAATCTATAAGAGAGTCCCAAACTAATAAATAATTCCCCCCAAAAGGGTATGATGAGACCGACCTCCCATATTCTCGACCAATGGATTCCTAAAGTGTTTTTGTCCAAATAGTCATCCAAAGAGCACCTACCTTTAGAAATAAGGTCCATGAATCATAGATACCATGGCCATTGGGTGTTTTGGATCCACGAATAAACTCGTGTGAGACCATCTGAGGAAATTGTACCCGACATAGGCTGATTTCACAAACACATAACCCCCTACAATCACCCGCCAGGATCATAAAAATGTAGCACCACCTTAATAAAATAAAAAAGATACACTGACCAATCTCAGTGGGGCCATTTCTCCCTACTAATATGTAGTTCAATGCGAATCAAGACGAAACAAAAATGGTGAACCTGACGTGAATCCTTCACTAAGGGGGAAGATTACCCCACCTCATGCCCCTTTCACATTCAAAAGGAAGAGGGCCAAGAAAAAACATCAATTTTACATGTGATCATTAGATGATACTTTAATAGGGTTTTGTTGTATATATATGTCATATACATATAACAGGAATTTAGAAGAGCTCTCTTTGATCCAAATAGAATCTCAATAAATTGTTCAGACACACATGTCAACGACCGTATGGGGGATAGATCCCCAAGGAAGAAAAATACCCCCTCTCATACCCATCATCTTCAATGTTGTATTTCAAACATGATGATATAATAATACCATCAAAATGGTGATCTCCCTACAGTGGAGGTAGAAAGGTAGACCCTCCAATTGGTGAAATCTCGCCAGCCACCTCTTCATCCATGACTAAAAATCCATCATATGACAACTCCATTAGTAATCTCAAATAGTTTCAAGAATCTATCCCTGGAATGTGACAACAAATACCTCCCTTATATTAGGGAGGAAAATGAGGTTGATGCCAATGAATTCATCCCAGATTCACAAGAACCCCGCTCAATGGATCCTGCCAAAGGATGTTTCCAGAAGCAGTGTACAACCTAATATCCTCACTCTGAAGAGGATCCCATGTTGAGGGTACCTGCTGAATTCCAAGGGAAATAGGACCCTAGGGATTCCTTCCAAGGGTGGAAAATGAATAATTAGAAGCAAGTTATCACTCTGGTTTCTGAGGAGGAGTTCTGCTACACAAATGTGATAGCATGTAATGAGTAGGCATACAATCCCTCCCCTCCTACTGAAGCATTCCATGGAAATACTACGAAAATCTATGAGTGGATTAATATCCCCAACCACTCCTATGAATCCCAACATAGAAATATGGTGACACAATTCAAGAAAACTCACATTCTTACCAATTCTCACTGGTCCAACCACACAGACAGAGCGACAAATTATAGGCATATACAAATCTCTATTAATGTGCAAGAAGCCCGTCATCCAAATAGGACAACACCTAGATATAAGAAGGCAAAAATCCATGTTGATGAAAAACAAGCCCACTATCTAAATAGGGTAGCAAATTATGGGCAGTCATACAACACTGCCAGTGTATATGAATCCCACCAGCCAAATATGGCAGTAATAAATAGGCAGCTACAAACTCATACCTACCACAATGAAGCCCACCATTCAAATGTAGTTGCAATCAAATATGAGTAGAGTCAAATTTATGCAGATGAAAATCAAGCCCATGAGACAAATATAGTGGAAAATGAGCAGTCAAAAATCCCAAATCCCTGCATAAAAATAAAAAACCCACCATCCAAATATGATGGATACTAGATAAAATAGTCAGCGGTAGACCCGTTCCTCTTCCCCAACACAGGAGAACCGCCGGTACCCATATACTACTCATGGAGGATAGGAGCAGACACATACTTCTACGCCAACATCAGAATGAGAATTCATACCCATTCCAACCAAATAATTTCTCAAAAAATCTTGACCATGATGGAGGATCAGATGTCGATCCCATACTACATCCTCAAGACGTGTCAAGACTTCGTTGCATCAGCAGAAAAAGCGAGGAGTCGCGCCCACAACCTGATCTATTTAGGAAGGGTGATTCATTTACCAAATTAGATAATCACTCTAGATTAGACCTACATCCATTCTATAGTCCAAGAGGGTTGAAACCATATTACACGATACAAGAAAAATTGGATTGGGAACAAATACTTGTTCCAACTAGGGGACATTGGTCCATCATGGTGGCCGCTCCACGGCAGGCACATATCCCAGCCAAAACTCAAGATGTTCATTGTCATATCTCATCGACATCATGGGAACCAACCAAATAGGTACCCATATATAAATTCCATTACCAATAGAAGGTGTCCTTAGTTTCCCATAAGAGAGCACCCAAACATGAAATGCACCAAAGGCAACTGGAAAATGAAGAGCATAATCATTATTCTACTCTACTGGAAGCTGTAATTCTTAATGACATTAAACATTTATCAATAAAGGATCAATATCCTATCATTCCATTACCAAATTAGGTAAGTGACAGTAGTATTTGAAAAGGTCCTACCCACAATGTATCTACCAGTAGATCTAAAGGTCCTCCCCGAAGCACCCACATGGGCTTACTTCATGGGGCATAAATGATCAATCACGAGAGCCTATCTCCTGATGCATGTCAGGGTATCCCTCCCCTTGAACAGAAGATAATAATAAAAGAAGTAAATACCCTTTCTATAGTCCACCCTGATATTCCTCCTCAGGGTATAAGTTGTAGATATGCTTCTCCTTGTATCCGGACATCAAGCTGTGATGGTAGTCCTCGCCATGACAAAATTCACTACAAAGGCCACCCTTACAGTGAAATAAAGAAACAAGAAGGTCCTAACCTTATTAAAGTACATTCTAAAGGCCCTCCCTAGAGTTTACACTATAGATACTCTCCCTGTATCCAGAGCTATGATGGTAGTTCTCACTATAATAGTAGTCATTTTGAAGGACCTCCCCTCAATGACGCCAAGAAGCAAGAAGGTCCTCCCCTTGCTGTAGTATTCCATGAAGGTCCTCCCTAGGGTGTATGCCACATAAGTACTCTCTATGGCCAGACACTAAGCTATGATGGTATTCCTCACCATCATGACACAAACTATAAAGGTCCTCCCCACAATCCAAATTCACACCGGCAAGAAGGTCCTCCTATCATCGGGTCAAATGCAAGAAAGCCCTCATTTGCTGAGGCGCTTGAAAAAATGGAGTATGATGTATGGGATAATATCTCCATTAAGAGTGATATAATTTCTCAACTAGAGGATAGATTAGGGACACACTCATCTTCCAATCCACCCTCGTACTGTTTAAATGTCAACAAGACTCCCTCCATCCCTGCCGATTGGAACGGAATCATTAAAGAGCAGTCAAAATGGGTGGATCAGGAAGACGTGTCCTTGGCAGAGAAAAAACAAAATGTGTATCTTGTGATAAGACAACTATCTAGGTATGACATACCAGTGATGTATTGCCCCACAACCACTTCTCAGTTCAACATACCAAAAGCTTTTTCAGAAGAATATATTCATAACATTCGCCTCAATATCTGGACAACTCTCCACTAGTCAAAAGTAATTTTTTTCTATGATGGGTATGCAGAACATGTTAATGTTCTCAAAGAGATTCTCCATCAGATCAATTTAAAATCCCTTAAATCTGCATGGAGGCCACAATCAGAAAAGCGAAAGAAAGACCTTGGGCTATCCTGCCTCCATGCACTACACAATTTGTGTTATCTTATCAGTGACGCCCCATCCGGTGTTTATATCCAAGGATGGAGAGAACATGAAACTCTACACTTCACCCCACATCCCATCCAACATAAACCAATATAAATGAAATTCTGCATTGTCATCATCCTCAGATGGAGGTCAAATGAAGTCCCTTCTTAAGAAATACGGAACACTCGATAAGAACCGGCTTGGAGTAAGTCTTAGAAGCATCAGTCCCAATGAGAGAAAGACATCAAGAAGCTCCTAAACCAAGCAAACAAAAAAATCCAGTAGACTTCCATTTTAAGGGAGGCCAATCAATGATAAATTCTCATTTACTAAAAAGGAAAAAAATCACATGCAGACCTTGAACCATATCCATCTCACATCTGAATGAGAATTAATGAGATCGAGAAGGCAAAAATAGCATCAAAATTTTCCACAACACGGGATCAACACAAGCCTATAGGGATGGGGGAATTTTAACTCAAAATTCCCCCATAATACCAGTAAATCTGGGCCAAGACATGCCAACAGAAGAATGGAAGCAACCCCAGCCTATAGGGATGGGGGAATTTTTACATCAAATTCTCACCTAGTGGGCATATGTCTTCTCCCATTTAGGGGGACACAATCGATAGAGGGTCTACTCATTCCATCCCGTCTCAAGACTCTCATTCCCCAAAATAGAGGCATATCACAAGGTCATATCAAGAACCCCTTCGAGCCACTCTTCTCCAAGAAACCTGAAGAATATCACAGAATGACCAAAGAATATCCAAAAAAGGACATAAGAAGATCCCATACTATTGATCACCTGGTACACCACCCCATATGTGGTATACAATAGTGAACATCATGGTCATCAGCCCCCAAAACCTCACTAAAAATGATACAAATAACGTGGAAACAAGAAAAGAGGGTTCACTCCTAGAGATGGTCCACACTAAGCCCAAAGGTGTGCACATAACAAACCAAAGAGTTTCCTTAAAATTGGGTGTCCTCTTAGTAAATATTCTATTAACTCCCACAAAAATCCTCAACAAGGAGAATAATAAGAGCAAGGCCTATGACCCACCTCCTCCTCCCCATGAAGATGCCCCCCTACGCTTGAGGAGTGATTTTCTCGATAGAAGGAAGAAATGAAAAAGATGAGGTGAATTAATACAGAACTATTAAGATCAAGCCGTCCTACTGAGTATGTTCCTTAGGTGGAGCATCAACAAAAACTTCCATCATACATCCCTCTGCCTCATGGGCTCATCCTGACTAATGAAGAATGGTTGGAAGGCTAATTTAGAGCATCACTAGGACCATCAGTCTACCTAAACCCAAACCTAGGAGGATATCAAGACTCCCCTACATTAAGGAAGAAAATGGAATAGATTTAGAAAAATACAAAAAGGATTCCCTCAGTTGGGTATCCACCTCAAGGTACAGCAGTTTAAGTACATCCAATGTTGCCCCCTGCTACACCTATTCATGATCAGGTCTAACAGGGCTTGAATCAAGGGCTCATGAATACCATTGAGTTATTAAAAACTCGAATGGAAGCAATAGAAGGATAGCGTGATCCAATTCAACCTTAATGGAGGCCTTACCCCAACTAGGTGAGCAATGTCCCGACTCCACCATATTCTGGGAATCCCATATTTCTAGGGTTTAATGGATCGGGGGACCTGGAGCAGCATCTAATGCACTAATCTTCTTATTTTGATACCATGGTGGGAACTCTAGAGAAACAAGAGGCTGTGAAGCTTAGATGCTTTGTGAGAACTCTATAAGGCTCAGCCTTTGTGTGGTACACTAGTTTGCAAGATAACTCAATAACAGGATGGGAGGATCTACGGTGCCAGTTCCTATTCCGGTTCAGCTCGATGTTTCTAAAAAAAATCAGTGTTCTCATGAATAGAAAACAACAAGATAATGAGAAAGTTTTAGACTTCATTGCCAAATGGAATGTTTTGACTTACTCTTTAAACCAACCACTCCCCCAATATGAGATTCTTTCCATGTGCATCGATAATCTATGAGATGATCTATGAACGCCACTCATTCCTATGAAGCACACAAGTGGGTTTCGGGATTTCTCTACCATCGATCAAAGGATAGAGGATCCTTTGCAACAGACTAATATCAAGTCCTGGGTAGCCCCATCATCCCTAGTAAAAAGAGAAGGGAGGGATGAAGCAGATTCTATCACACTTGATACACCTCCTACACTAACTATATCCCCAAGCCCCCTACCAAATCCTACAAGGACATATGGACATCAATAGCCACCCCTACCCCATCAATAATAGAAAGGGGGGGGGGGGGAATCAATCCGAGGAACACATAAAGAAATTTTATTCGTTACGGGATGATTAAGGATGAGGTTACTTCATATCCTCTATGAATTTCAATTTTCTTCATATTTTGGAGCCAAAACGGGATGATGAAGTAGGTCTTGATGATCGACCAGATTATTGTCCCTTCCATCGAATATTGGGAAAAAATATCTAGGAGTGTTTTGTCTTCAAGGAACTCCTACAAAAGATGATATATTATGGACAAGTCAAGTCGGGTCCACCGCTTGTGTAAGTGGAATATGTTTCCACCACTTATCCAGATGAAGAGGGGGTTGGAAAAAAGTTGTTAACAAATAGGATAAGAAGTTTGATAGTTGCATGACTCAAAAAATAGTCAACTGAGTACATGGAATACTCCAGGAATAGTTGAAGCAACCAACCATGCCTATAACAACTTTTAATGAAACACAACCATCATCCTCAACTCCAGAATCCTCCAAAGGACAACCATCCAAAAAATAGTCTAATCAGAAGGGAAAAATCAAGTGCAAGAAGATGAAATTGAACCAAAGACAAAGTTGGATTTGACACTCTTAGATTTCATGCCAGCAAATATGAAGTAACAGGCACCACCCCACCAAACAGCACAATAGAAACCGCCCCGCCAAATGGTACAACCATAGGTAGATGATGAGGAAAATTCATCATTAGAAGATGATCTGATTTTTGGCTTCATCAATGTCATCCATTTGATGGATCCATTCTTTGATGATGATTAATGTTATCAACTATAATTACCCGCACCCAACCATGGAGCCAGAGGAAGAATCCACATAATTGAGTGGTATCAAATGATATGTAGCCATGGTAAAAATCAAGCTTATGGCTGAAACCCCACCCAAACCATCAGTATTGAAGAAACCTACAGAAGGACCCTCTAGAAAATCTAGTAGGGACAGGAAAATTCTACTACCTCCATGAGAGGCCACCCCAGTCCAATCCGTCTGTAAAAACTGTCACATGAAGAATAAATGACTAATTTCCCTCGGCATGTGATCAGATCTACCCGACCAAATCCACACAGGATTGAAGATCCTCCTGCTCTGACACCAAGGGCCGAACCATCTTCATCAAATGCTTAAGCCCCTAAAGTGCTTGTGAAAAATCATCACCAAGCTGGTAAGTACCAACCTTTAGATCAGAAATATAAAATTTTGAAATAGTTAGAATCAATTCTAGCTACGATCTCGATCATGGATTCGATGAATCTATCAGCAGATCTTAGGGAACCTTTCATAGAAGCTTTTCTGAGTCCCCATAAGTTTGAAGACGAAGTAGCCACAACTGAAGTCTATCAGACAAATATCAATTCTGAAGAATGCCATGCAATTATATCCTTCACAGATCAAGATGAAGATTCCATCATGAAAGGAATAATAAATCCCTTATATGTGAATGGTTTGATAAATGGAATCGACATCCAAAAAGTATACATCAAAAATGGCTCTGGGGTTAATCTCTTCCCACTGCGGACCCTTCATCGGTTGGGCTGCAATGAGGATAATCTGACTCCCTACACCATGAACCTATTGTGCTATGAAAAAATTGGGTAGAATCTATTAATACAAATTAATCTTTAAACCTAGTTCAGCAACCTCATAGCTCAACCATAATTTATGGTGGTCTGAAATAATACGGCCTTTAATGCCCTACTAGGGAGGCCCTGACTGCATAAACATGCCGCAATCCTCTCCTTGTACGATCAGTGCCCAAAATATAGAATTAATGGATAGAGTGGGACACTTTATGCCAACAAGGCCCCATTCATGTCATGCGAGTCACAATACATTGACGCGGGGTTCTACGAGACAAAGGGGAAACAAACCTTAGCTAATGGAATTGATTGGGCTACCACCCCAAACAGTTTATAGATGGTTCCCACTGATCACATCAAGAAGATAGGGGAAGAATACATATTTACCATCAATCATATGGAAAACAAAAGTCCAAATTCAGATGTGTATTCAGCATTCCTCATTATCTCAGTTACGATTGCATATCCTAATAATGTCAAAAGGATCATTGACTCCTGAGATAATGGAGAAGGTTCGAATGAAAATACCCTTGAACTATCATCAAAACTCCCTAAAATTCCCACCTCACCCAGTGAGGTAGGAAGAAGTGACTATTAATTTAAGGAATATGAGTAATCTCTTTTACCCATCACTACATATTTTCTAAAGAATCCCCCACCAATGGCTGAGGTAGAAGATATGACCTTACCTCCCAGACACCAAAATTGAAATTCCTCCATCAACTATGGATCAATCGTTTCAAGGATTGTTTCCACATCAAAAGACGAAGAGTAAGATGATGAGGATGTAAAGGAGGAATAAGAATAATAACTAATGGATTCCCTTATATCATTTTAGTAAGGTGTTTCCACTACTGTTGATGAACTCAAGGAAATCCAACTTGGGTACGAAAGAAGACCCACAACCCACTCTGGTTAGTGCAGCCATGAATTCTAAAGAGTGAGAGATATGAACCTCTTTCCTCAAGAAGAATCAAGATGTTTTTTCTTGGAATTATACTAAAAGTACAAGTCTCGACCTAGAGGTGGACACTTACCACCTAGACCTTCTGAAATACCACTATGGTTACAAGAAAACTTCTAGAAGGACACACCCAACACATGCTAGAAAAATAGAGGTTGAAGTTGATAATCTCATTAGATGTAACTTTATTTGGGAAGTACAATACCCCATATGGTTAGAAAATATTATCCCTGTCAAGAAGAATAATGGGAAGATTAGGTCTACATCAATTTTAGTGACCTCAAACGGTACTACCCAAAATATGATTTCCCAGTCCCGATCACAAAATTGATGATCAATGAAAATACTAGATATGAGGATATTTATTTCATGGGCGGTTATTCAGGATATAAATAGATCAAAATGGCCTAAAAATATGAAGAATACACTAACTTCAGAGCTCCCTGAGGATTTTTTTTCTATAAGTGATTCCTTTTAGTTTGAAAAATGCGGGTACCACATATCAGCATGCCATGCACTGCATTTTCAGACCCTTCCGGGAAGGTTTGTTGTATGTTATGTCAATGATCTAGTGGTTAAATCACAACAACACTCATACCATATGGTGGATCTTGAAAATATCTTCAATAAACTATGACTGCACAATCTAAAAATAAACCCCCAGAAATGTTATTTTGGCGTCACCTTAGGGAAATTCCTCGGCTTCATCGTACACCACCGTGGCATCGAAGTCGACCCTGAGAAGAAAATGTACATCCTTGTAATGTCACTACCTCACAACCTAACTGAGTTGAGAGGACTCCAAGGATACTTGGCTTATATTCGGTGCTTCGTATCCAACCTTATAAGAAATTTTTTTCCATTCAAAAGTTTGATGAATAAAGGGGTAGAATATCAATGGACCGAAGACTGTTAGAAAGTGTTTGACAATATCAAGAAGTATCTATTAAGTCCACCTACACTAATACCACCTCTTTAAATAAGACTACTTATTCTATAAATAACCACCTTGAAGCGATCCCTAGGCACCTTTTTCATGCAGAAAAATGACATCGGTAGTGAGAATAGTCTTTATTATCTCATCCAAACCATGATTGATGTTGAGACTCGTTATTCAAATATCAAGAAGAACTACCTTGAATTAATATTTGTGGTCCAGAAGATGAGACATTACTTACATCACCACGAAGTCCATTTGGTCTCATGTAGAAACCCACTCAAGTACATTCTCAACCATCCAATGTCAACCGGATGCCTGTGACAGTGGGCGTTCATCCTGTAGCAGTTCAATATATGGTTCATACTATAGAAAGCTATAAAATTCCAGACATTAGTATATTTCCTAGCCGAGAATCCCTCAATATAAGTGGCCCCATAATATGCTAAGATAACTACTAAGTAAGTGTTCTCTATTCAAGAGAACTCCCAGATGTCGTAAATGAATTTTGATGGTGCATCCAGATGCCTGAAAGGAAGAAGAATGGAAGACCCTAAATTCAATAAAGTGGGTTTTGGATTCATACTGATATCCCCAGAAAAAGTATTTTTTCCCTATTCTTTCATACTGTCAGAAGGATGCATGAACAATGAAGCAGAGTACCGGGCCCTCATTGCAGACCTAGAACTAGCACTCGATGTGCAATCCAAACACTTGAAGATTAAAGGTAATTCAAAACTAGTCATCAAGCAAGGAAATGGTTACTATTATATCAAGAAAGAGGAGATGATCTAGTCGATGAACCATGTCTAAGAACTGATGGAAGAATTTATGTCAGAACTGACATTGACTTATGTTCCTCAGTCACAAAATGCACAAGCTGATGCATTGGAAAATGCAACCATGACTATGGTTGATCTGTATTAGAAAGAAATAGTCATCAATATTTTCCTCCAATGGATGGTATTACCATTCATTCCAGGAAATGCTGAAGAAATTAATGAGATTAGTCCCATATCTGATCCATATGGTCTTACCACCAACTGTATGACTCCCATTATGGACTATCTTCAAAAAGGGATAACTCTCACCAGATAGGGATGGAAGGGAACAAATCTGAATAAGATCAGTCAATTTCATGACACAAAATGACACAAACCATCAAAAGGTTCTTCATAAACGAGGCCTTATGGGAGTCCTTCTCAAGTGTGTTGATGGAGAAGAGACTACCATCGTCATGAAAGAAGTATGTGCCAACAATTTTGGGGCACACCAATCAGCATCTGAACTCTCTCATCAAATTTGAAGGCTTGGATACTATTGGCCCACCATGATACAGGATTGTTCCGATTTCACCAAAATGTGTCATTCCTACAAAGTCCATTCCAATTTCATCCATAAAACCTAGGAGTTACTTTACATATCTAAGTACTAGTAAACATTTTAAATATAAGGAATGGACATTGTGGGACCATACCTTCTAACCATGACCAGACAATTCAAATATATTATCACATCCATTGATTTATTTTCCAAATGGGCAGAAGATACACCCCTTCAAGAAGTTGGGGTGAAAATAATTCTCATATTTTTTAAATCCAATATCATCACTAGGTTGGGTGTCCCTCACATAATACTGATGGAAAATGACACTAATTTATTCTATGTTGAATTGGATAAATTCTACCAAGAGTATGGTATCAATGACAACTATTCATCTAGCTACCATGCAGCAACCAATAGACAAATAGAGACTTTCAATAAGACCCTATCAAATATAATCTATAAGATGATAGATAGGGATAATAAATCAAGGATGGAAAATATCATCCATTCACTTTGGTATTACTGGATCACAACCTGCACCACCACTCAAGTAACCCCATACTCACTAGTGTACGGGACGGAGGAAATTATTCCAATTGAAATTCAACTGCCACCACTCCACATTTCTATTTTTGATAAAAAATATGTAGATGAGAAATCCCAAAAATGATTTGATGATCTGGAATAGTTGGATGAGAAAATATTACACACTCTACACCATCTGTAAGTCTATAAAAATCAGATTTCTAAGCCTTCAATAAGATGGTTTGCCTTAGATATTTACTCGAAGGAGAAGTGGTGTTGATCCTCAGAGCCTCAATGATACTTGGGAAGAAACCTCCAAAGTTGGATAAAAAATGGGAAGGAACATATGTTATAAATTTTTTTTACTCTAATGAAGCATATGCCCCGATTTTAATGGATGGACAGCTCACAATAGTCCCCACTAATGTGAGTTTCTTGAAGAGTTACTTTGTGTAATTGTGATAAAATCATCTTAGCTTCATGATGTTAAACTTCATAGTGCCATAAATGTCCTTTCTACACATTGTTAAAATGTATAGAAGATATCCAGATTACATGAAAATAAATTTCACAATGAATTCATCTAGGATACATGATGCTAAACTACATAGCAACATATTATTCCTTACTGCATGAAGTCAAACTACATGGACCCAAAAATGTTCTCACCCGAGGGAACATTGTCTCTTGCATCGGTCACCTGCCATGATGTGCTATAGAACTATGTATGACTTGATTCCTTCCCTTGAAGGATACGTAGTGACACTAGGATCTTTCATCTTGGCCTAGCCACCATAAAAAAAATCGATCCCCCTTTCTTGTGCATGGGTCAGACTGGTACAGGGAACATATTGTCTTAGAACTACGTACATCTTGATTCCTACCCTTGTAGGATACGTAATGACACCTCAATCCTAGATCTTGGTCCAGCTACCACATGGTAACAAAATGCCTCTATTGTACTCTCAACTGCCTCTGTATCACAAAGAGGAGACACTGGTTTTTCCTTGTTTCTCACACCGAGCATAGCTCACGTGATATTAGGAATGGTGGTAAAGTTTCCCACCCTTAAAAAACATATGGTATAAGTACACTACAGACCCATTTAAAGAGAAAAAAAGGTTTAAAAATGACCCCTCCCTATGTATGAGCCTAACCTATATGGGGAGGTAGCTCTAGAACTACATGTTTCTTGATTCCTACCCTTGTGGGATACGTAGTGATGCCCAAATTATTCACCCTAGTCCATCCACCACCCAATAAAAGGCCTTCTTACTTGCATATGGACTAGACATATTCTGGGAATTTTATTCTCAAGAACTATGTATGACTAGTTTCCTACCCCATAGGATATATAGAGATACCATGACCCTAATTCTTGGTCCAGCTGCCATATGATGCAAGTTCCCCCCCTCTTTGTGCACAAGTCAGACTGGCATGGAGAGTTTCCAAGAACTATATGTGGCTTGATTCCTTCCCTTATAGGATACGTAGTGATTCTTGGATCCTTCATCCTAGTCCAGTCACCTTTAAAAAATGCTCACTTCTTGTGCATAGGTTTACACTTCACTCATGTCACCCTTTTCACAATGGTTCACTCTCGTCCTTACCATATGACGTTAAAATGCATGTCTCAAGAAGTCCTGACCACACAACATTAAACTATAAGGTGACTTAAGAACCATGTATGGCTTGATTCTCGATGTAATGAGATACATAGCGACACTCAGGCTGGAAATCCTGTGTCCAGCTATGCAGAAGACTAAAAAAATCCTCAATCCTCTAAATATGAAATACAAATAAATGTAGGGGATTTCAAATATGGACTCTTACATCCAAAAAATTTCAAAAGATCATGATTCAATTTTCATACAAATCAGATCTATGTAGAGTAGTTCACACCTCAAAACCAACCATGGTTTGGCTATTCCTCATGTACCCAGACATCCCTTTCTCATCCATCAAACTCCAAGCCTTGAGAAATCTCGGTTCACCATAATCACCCACAACTATCAGAAATGGATGATCATTGTCCTATAGACACCTTTGTTTGATTATTCATACAATTCCCCAATGGATATGCATATGTTTCCTACAAAAAATATTTATCAACCAAAAGAAAATTCACCCCTGGGAGAGTTTGTTCCTATTTCTATATTCTCATTGTCTTTTAAGCCTTGCATCATCCCTACTGACTCGAGGGATCCTGGATTCAAGGTTTAAACCTTCTTCCACTGATCATTTTGGGGTATTATAGGAATTTCCCAACCTGATTATAACACATATTTATGCATGGTCCCTTTGATAGTTTGTCCCTAAAATATGACAATTAAAACTATGCTGTCAATGTCCATTCTACACGATGTTAAACTATATGGAAGACATCCTCACCACGTTACATTAAAATTCATGGAATAAAGTCCTAACTGTATGACATAAAAAAACTGCAAGTTACCCAAAATAAAGCTTAAATACACCCACCCTCTATGCACAGACCAAAAATTTTGCATGTAACCTAGTCTTGAGATTCCTGGATCTTCAAAACTAGGCCTCGATCCAACAAGGGAGTCAAAATACCCCACCTCAGATATAGGTAAAATATGTGTAGAGAGATTCCAAATTCCATGAATAATCACAGAATTCCGTGAATAATCACAGCCTGAGTGTTTCTGACTTGTCCAAACCAACCCTCTCCCTTCACCAGAATCAATTCTTTGAGTGATCTTGGATCATAATAACCCTTCATGGACATCAGTAATGGAAGTTCAGTGTCCTACAAACACCTTTGTTTGACTATGCACATTATGCCCCAGTTGCTCTGCATACGTTGCCCACAAAAATGGCCTATCAACCAAAGGAAAATGTGTCCCTAGGAGAGTATTTTCATATTTTCATACTCTTAATGGATTCTAAGCCCTGTGTTATTACTCCTGATCCAAGAGGCCTCAAATACATGGTTTAAATTCTCCTCCCTACCCACGTCCTAGACATGTCAGAATGTCCTGGCTCGATAGCCCTTCGATTACTTGGGGCTTTTATATCAGCATCCTTATCTGATGACATTAAATCCACATGATAATCAATACACATTATTCACCCTTAGGATAGGTAATGTTAAAAGAGTATTTCCCCTCATGAACCTATGTAATAAAACAAATCTATATAGTAATGTTTGATGTATTCCTTGCCCCATCAGTGAATCTGTATCCAAAATAAAAGGCCCATCCTTATGCATGAATCAGATCCACATACATATAAACCATAAAAGAACTAGATATAGCTTGATTACTACCCTCACAGGATACATAGAAAAAACTTATCTCACATTTCAGGTCCATCCATGTGACAAAAATGTCCCCACACTTCCTACATGAGGGTCAGGACACTATAAGGAAAAAATTCATATGGATAGGGTAAAAATGACTCCAGTTATTCCCAATGAAGTTCGACCTAAAATTCCCCCTTTTCATGTTTAGGCATACCCCTTTTCACGAGCCATACTCTGTGTCTAGAAAGTTCTGAATCTCTATAATCCATTATGCACATCGTAAATGGAAGGTCAGTGTTCCATGGACACCTTTGTTTGACTACACAATAATTCCCCATAGGATCTACATATGTTTCCTACAAAAATATCCTATCAACCAAAGGAAAATACCTCCTTAAGAGTGGGTCTTTCTACCTCTGTATGCCCTTACGACATTTATCTTCTACCTCATCCCTTGGATTCAAAAACCCCTCAGATTATGGTTTACATATTTTCCCTTTCAATGCCTAAAGGTGCTTGATGTTTTTGACCAAACTATTTTGGAGGAAGTGAATCATTTTCCCTCTTCTAGTCAGAGTAAGATGATTTCAAAACATAGGTCCCAAATTACCTAGCTATATGACATTAAACTACACCATGCCTCGACCCTCTTTTACACAATCCAAATTCATGTAGGAGCGGTTTTTCATCCAAAGCGAATACAAATACCCTTATCGCTTTCATCCATTGTTCCCTTGATAGACCATCCACTATAGTCCTCAATAGAAAAATAAATTCAAAGTTCTATAAAAACTTCCTATCCATCAGAAATAGAAGGCCAGTGTCTAGCGGACACCTTTGTTTGACTATGCATACAAATTCCCTAGCATCTCTACATATGTTTCCCATAAAAATGGCATGTCAACCAAATGTAAATTCATCCTCAGAAGAGGCTTTTCCTATCTCCAAATTCCCTATGGATTCCATGCCCCATATCACGTCCCATATCCAAAAATCACAAGTTAGGTTTAAGAAAAACACCTCATCCATGTATGAATTTTGTCGGTACATTCTAGGTTAAGGAGTCCTAAATTGAGGTACTTACCCGGTAAGCCATGGTCCAAGTAGTTCGACCTAAAAAATCAGTTTAGTTATGGTCAAATCTGTTTGACCTGAAACATCAGTAATGATAGTCCAGTTCATAAGTCTTTAAATTGCCCATGCAAAAGAGACACTACACTCGCTAATGTGAAAACCCACAAATGGAACCTTAGATAATAGTCGAGTGTTAGCTCATTAAACATATGCTGCATATGGTTTAGGAAAAACTATTGAGAAACCAAAAAATCAAGAGACATAAATCTTGTTAGTATAAAAACACACAAAGGTCAACCTAAGAAAAATTCAAGTTATAAATGCTAGGACCACACCATAATAGGCGTAGGAAAAAATTTGGGTGATAACAAAAAAAGGAGCGCAAAGTTTGTAGGGTTCTCCATGTGACCCTAGAAAGATTCAAACTATTATCATTGAGTCCCTTGTCTTAGAAAAAAATTAGAGCATGATTTGATTATGTTGGTTTATTTATCCCTGATTATAATTAAAATTGATATCCAGTTGACATTCTTTTTTTTAAATAAAGTTGATCATAAATGATTAATATTAAAGGAAAGAGTAAAATAGGAACACTAGAAAGAAAAAAATTCTATTCTATAAAAAAGAGAAGTGAGAGTGGGAGGAACATCCACAATCTAGAGCCTCTCCCTAATTTTAAAGGAAATGTAGTGCAGGGTAGCCCAAAGGATTATAATGAAGCTTGACTCACTCTTTCCAGCAGGTCAATAACTGCCCGACAAGGGCCATTAAGGGCCTATTCTAAAGTATCCCTCTGCTCAAATTCATCTTCAACCATCGGGCGTAATCACTTAATAACAGTACATAGGTCTCGCCCTTTATATTGGAAAACTTCATAATTAGCATTTGATAATGCCAGTTGTGCTTTTAGTCTGGCCATGTGAGCCTCACAGTCACACAGTTCCTTCATCTGGGTGATCACCTAGTCATGAGCACTAGCTTCTTCAAATTCCAGATGATGTGACTCTTTAGTAATATCCTGGAAAGTCTGAGCTTGGTGGTGAGAAACGTTAAACTGGGCGAAGCCGCCTTTGCAAGCAGTGATATCCTCTCAATCTATAACAATTTGATGTACAAGGAGATAAAGGCATCGATAATCAAAGCAACCCAAACCCATATCGATAAATAGTCATTTAAATTTGTCATCCTTGTTGGTGAAATATGTTTAGAGAGTTTCCATATCAAGAGTACAGAACTGACGTCATGCCCAATTTCTCATAGATCGATGCCTCCTAATATCATTAGAATCTTGGTCCTCCTCCACCGCAGTTGGTACACAATTAGGAAGCATTATTGTAGAGGATGGAAGCACCTTGAGATGAGTCACCCAATCAAGGGGACTTTCTCTCCCAAAATATGGTTCAGCCTACAAGAATAAATGAGGGGGAATGACAGCAACTTCAAGAACATCGGGTGATGTCCCACTCGGACCAACTTCCATAGGACCTCGGACCACATCAACCAAAGATACAGAATCTAAATCACTCTCTACAAAAATGGTTTTTGTGGGTGAAGCCCCTTCCAAATGCATGTGATGGTGGGTAGAACTCCTTCTCACCACATGGATAAGAATGGATAGCGCAATTGGCATAGTTGGGAAAGGATCTGAAACAACCAATGGTCTTTGAACCCACTGAACCGGCCTTTCCAATACCCCATCAAGATAGCAGGCTGCCCACATCTGGTCATAATCAAATGATAGGTAAGTTGAGGCTACTATGGTAGGAATGAGTACTTCCACATTAGAATCCTCCCACATCATGGACAACCACAATTAGTGAAGGATTATGGGATGAGATTCCCACTTCACCAGGGTGGTGGGGAGACATGTGATCTGCTGAAGGCATCCAAACTGCCTAGAAAACCTATAAGGAATCTAAGGCTAAAAAATGGTCACCTTTTTTATTCATGCGATCAACACTCCATCTCGAAGTGCAATAATATAAGAACATTATTCTGGGGAGATCTCCCATTATCTATCATTGGCCCATGAGGCCTATGTAAGGCACAAAAGAGAAGTGGGAGACATCACTTAGCAATTCAATTGTTCCTTCCATTCTCAAAGATTTTTCACGGATTTCAGAAATGTTAAGAAATATTGTCCGAAAGTTAGAATGAGGAACTGTGGTGGTATGCCGGTACTCGTAATAGGATAAATACTCTTCCATCCAACCATATAAAAATTTAAATGGCCCGCTAAGATGATGCAGGGGTTTCTGTTCTTGTATCTTTTTTAATAGTTTGTAGATTCCAGAAATAGTAGGAATGACCAAGTTAATGGGTTTTCCCTCCTCCAATGTGGCTTCCATCATAAAAGTGCAGGCCCTAACACCGGTATAAACATCAAGAGATGGAAAGATCCACCCACTTAGGAATATAGAAAAGAAACTTTCCCTCCTGAGCTCAGGTGACATGTCTTGGTGGATTTCATAACCCCAAGTGGTGCATTGACCCACCTCAAGTGTAGAAAAGTAAGAACTAGGAATGAGTTGTGATTTCTGGGTTAGATGGGTTCGGATATGGCTAACTCTCAACCTCATCTTGTTCACCTACAAGAATAACCCTATCCAATCCTTAGATGATAAAGTGAGTGGGTGTGAAGGGGCTGACCAAGTCAACTCTCCTCCATAAACAATAATTCACCTTCCAAGGGGGATACCTGCTCAGCATTCCTCCAGGTATTGGAAATCAGTAAAAATTCTTCATAATTTTAGCTAAGGATAGGAAGTCCCCCTATTTAGTAGATGTCCCATAGACTGACCCCACCTCATGATGGGATAGGTGAAAGTTGTTAGTGCACGAACACCAATGGTTGAGCATCTCAGGTAGTATCTCACAGGGTGAAAATTTAGCGAATTAGGAGACCCACACTGCTTGATATAGATTGAAACATTTTAGTGATGTAGAGGATTCCATGTAGTTTTGATGAACCCAGAACACCAGAGCCCACTCATATGAAAATCACCCTCCTGATCAGTGGTTCCCATTTGGAGCTCTACCCCCATTAGGACTACCTCAAGACATGTTTTTTATAGATGTATAATCTTTGATAATGGAATCCAAGGACATAATGCGAGGGCGTTGGCCACTCTTATTCCACATAGAGATGCTTAGGATGAACTCACCCTCCCAGCTCAAACCAGTAATGATTTCTCTAGTAGCTGATATGTTTTCCCTATTATGCCCATGGGACATTCCGAAATGTGTGACTAGATCACCATTGTCAATCCCTGGTAAGGGAGCGTCATCTTGGAGCCCAAAATTATAAATAGACAACAGATTAGATAGTCGATAGGCTATTAGCTTTGGTGAAAGGAGATCTTGGAGAATACCCCTTTTAGGAAAAACGACAAACAGAAGTTTCTCTTAGACATTCTCGACCATGGACGCCCTCCCCCTGATTGCTTCTACTGAGATAAGAGGAAGAGCCATCTCCTTCCTTCAATAAAAAAACCATTCAAAAGGGTTAGTCCACTAAAAATGATTGGAAAAAAGGCCAAAAATTCCAAAGGACCAATGAATTCCACCCAACGCAAGGCTCTGCATACTGAATCCTAAGAATGGTTTGCGGAATGCATCCCCTGCAAACCAGTAGTATGAGGAATGCCCCATAAGATTCTGTCCCGTGAAGCATTGGCCAGCAGGTCGATCGGTTCACGAAATGGGAAATATGCATACCGAACCTTGCTATATGGATATTCAGAGTTCATAATTTGGAGATATAAAATCTGATTTGGAAATTTAAAGTTTAATTCTACGGTTTTGAAGTTAAGTCCGCATGACAGGGAGGCTTCATAACATCTTACTACACAGAATTTTAGACTTAAGTTTTAAAATTATACTATTCAATTTCTGGATCCAGAGGAAAATTCATGGTTGAGTAAACTATGAAGAGTAAGCAGTTTGTGGAATGCAAGTCATAGTTCATGTATGATGAATCTCATAAAGGAGCTGGTACACAGAAGCATGGAAAGCTGAGAGTTATTTGTGGAGTAATTTTTTCTGGGAAACTAGGTAAAAATAAAATGACATGGGCCCCTTATATATAGGCATGGTCCCCCAACAGGTCCACCTTTATACCACAAACCAGTTCGGTTCGGTATGATTTTCTACATTGGAATACTCTTGTCTTCATTCTGACTAGACCCCATTCTGATTGGGGGTATTTGTAGGGCCCCAAAAAATCTGCAAAGGGAAAGAAAATACTCCCATAAAACAGATAAAGGAAAGGGATGCATGTGGGGATGAAAATTGGAGGAAAAGATTAAAGTAATCTAATTTTACCAAAGAACCAAACTAGTCCGCGTACTGGTTACCAACAAAGGTCCATGGAAGGCACATACTGCGAACAACGTCATTGGAATAGAGGCAGAGAAATTACACTTGTGAACCATGTCATTAGCAAAAACATGACTAAGAGGTAGACCCCTGCATACCATCCCCTCAGACTGAGTAGTTCACGGATGAGGCAAGAATGACGGCACCATGTGAACCATGTCGTTCGTGGAATTGAGGTGATTATTTCTGACACTGTGAATCACAACACCATGAGCCTCGATTGACAGAGTCATCTGTGGGTCAGATTATCCCTCCATCGGATTCCACAAAAGGTGTCATGTTCCCATAGATAAGACCTCCTTAGCACTCTATAAAATGACCCCTAGGGGAGCCAAAAAAGGGATAAGATTTTGGGAGAGATTGGAGTCTACATAAAGAATACCTCAAAGGAAAAAATTCAGGGATGTACGGATCCGTGAATGATTTTCAGAAGGTATAAACACACCACAACCCATAAAAAGAAGATAGCATAATAATTTGGAAAAACCACGAACCTAAAAGGAGAACCTCTAACCATACTCCCTTCATGGATGAACTTCCCGTGAACTATGAGACTAATTCCCCTTCTTCAATCTAGCGTACCATGTAGAACATCTCTATGAGGAGGAAACCCTTATCGACATATCATTCTACCACACGGAGGGAATCTAGTGCTTCATACCACCATATTATGCGAACGAAGCCCAAGGCTATGTACCACCACAGTACACGGACCACACCCAGATCTGTGTACCACCATGGTACATGGAAAACACCCAAATCCATGTACTACCACAGTACATGGACTACATCTAGATCCATGTACCACCCTGCTACGTGGACAGACCTTCCACCAATATAGCACAATTCTATGCGAAAGGTACCCCACCCCACATAAAAAAATGGTACGCGGAGTAGGGTACCTTCAGGATTTCCTCATTCTAGTACCGATCATGCCCTTACATTTCTATACCATCCTATGAATCCCATCCGTGAACCAGTCTATCGACGTCAGGCTAAAGACTCTCCCAAAGCCACTAGATCTATATAAATGGACCATTGGGCACATCATCATTCCCTTCTGAGTCTACATACCCATGGTAAGAGGATTCACGAAGGTAATACCCTCATTGGTATAAACCCTAGGAATATTATTGATTCTACATTCCCATGGTAACCTAGAGTCCAACCTTAGGATACTAATGTGAAACTACCCATTATAGGGATCAAGGGTAATCACTTTCTTTTCCATTCATTTAGGGGCAGTGATAATTCAAAGGAATTACACTTGATTTTCCTTTTGATGAGAAGAATCATTCCTCCCCTTTCCCCTAACCCATTCTATGGAATCTCTCTCAGAGTAATCCCCTAGCCTTTTGGGATGAACCTAATGACCTTCACTTTAATTTCACATTGAAGGGTTGATTGCTGTACATCCTCGTCCACCATCACCCCTAAATCATTCATTGTGGGATCCTACCTTTCCCTCAAGATAGAAGGGAAAGTCTGTGGTTTTCTAGATCTACCACTTCCTCTTATTTCTCACACTGATCATGACTCACGTGGGCTTATAGGTTGAAAATGATTACAACATCCACCCATGAACTATGAGAACTCTGATTCCCACTATAACTGGGATACGTAGGAAGCCTTCATCTAGGCATGAGATCCATATAATATCCTCTATAAAATGAGATATCACACCCCCCCTTAAAATGGGAATCTCCCACATGTATGCCCTAATAAAGTCACAACTCAAACTGAACTATGATGGATTTGATTCTTAATCAATCGGTATACATAGGAAGCCTCCCTGAGGTCCAAACTTGATACCCAAAGCACCATGGAATTATTCCGGCCATATTCCTGGTGGGGTCATAATCGTCTAGGAGACCATATATTTTATGGGCATCCCAGGCCACCTCAGCATAAGACCCACATTGGATCATAACTAGGCACCATTCTCCTAGATGGCCTTTATCTACGACATTAAATAGCATGGATGGGTCCCCATCACATAAACTTAAAAGGTGATGTGTCTAGTTAAGTGACACCAAACTACTTCGGTTATGATTCCTCTCAAGATTATACATAGGAAACCCATATCATGGGTTTGATCCCAATATCAAAGCAACTTCTGCCCCTAGATGATGATAAACTCCAGAGCACCTCATCATAGGTCTTAAACTAGCATTGTCTCAGTAATTCCTAATCCATGCATATCCATGATTGATCTTGAAAACCATGGGTAATTTTTGGACACATTATTAAGTAAAGAACCAAGGATTTATGAACATATGAACATTGATTAATTATATAAGAGAGTCACGAAGTAGGTAATAATTCTCCCCAAAAGGGTGTGATGAGCTCGATCTCCCATCCTCTTGACCAATGGAGTCATGAAGTTCATTTGGCCAAATCTTCATCCAAAAAGCTCCTAACATTGGAAATAAGGTCCATGAATCTTGGATACCAGGGTGGTTGGGTGTTTTTTGCTCCATGAATAAACCTATTGGAGATAATTTGAGGACATCATACTTGGCATAGGCTGATTTCACAAACACATAACCCCTACAATCGCCCGACGAGATCATGCAAATGCGGAACCTCCATAATAACATAAAAATGATACCCTAACTAATCCCAATGGGACCATATCACCCTACCAATATGCAGTGCAATGAGAATCCGGATGAAATAGGTTTAGAAAACAAGAATAACCAAATAAAATTTCAATTCATGGGAGCATGAAAATGCCATAATTGGTGTAGATCTAAGGCAATAAGATGATCTTTCTTGATCAATTTAATCAAAAAGGGAATAAAGAAAGAATTGATGAGTCATACCTATAGATTTTATATTTCATCATCAAAGAACGTTCTCTCCAATTATTTATGGAATTATTTTCATTCGCTGCATCCCAATCTTCCCCGATCCAGGGATTTTTCATCACTTGATGTGATTATCCAGCGGAAGGAGGAAGGAGAAACTTTCAATTATCCCAAGAAAAAGTGGCTCAACCTGAATAATTTTGTATAGTGATGTACTTATATAAGTTAAGAATATGTTAGTTTAATTAAAAAAATAAACTTAATTATTTATTTTAATTAAATGCACCCGCCAATGGTTTTCATATCTGAACGCCCTACATCGACAAATTTTAGGTCACACCAAGGGTAAACGTCATGTTATAGGCTCAATCGTGGTCTCAGATTTCTGATCCAAGACACTTTTTAGAGTTATATCATTTTATTTAAGAAACTTCATGAATATAATATAAAATATATAAAATATATTTATAAAATTAATTTAAGGCATAATGGGACTCAGAATCACACACTGTCTTAGTTCCTAGCTCCAAATATATATATATATATATATTTAAAAGTACTACAAGGAAAAAATAGGTCTCTATAGATAACCTTAGAGGTTAAAAATTTATTTAATATTGATTTTATTAAGGTTATTTGGGATATAAGGTTATATATTTATGGAATTATCTATGTTGGACATTTTGTTTTTTGATAAATTTGGGAGATTAATGTATTATTTCATCACATGAATATTTATTCATATTTGATAACATATGTGAGATATTTTGGTTTTTGTTAATATCTAGATATAAGAATTATGACTTTTCTTTATTTTATAGATCTTATGATCCATTAAAAGTTAATTTTAGTGCTTCAGGTATGAAAAATTCATCTTAAATACTCAACATTTAGAGAAAGTGATGATAGTATAGTCTAAATTGATTAAAGTTTGAAATTATAGTTTTTAAGTAAGTAAATTTATTTATGTTATTATTCTATAAGGTAAAATAATTCCTCAATTTTTGAAAACAATATTTTTAAATAAAAATGTAATTCTTTTACCTTCATTTTTGGAAAATCGATGGTCTTTTCACCTCTCACAGATTTACGGTTTTGTGGCCATAAAATTTTTCATGACCATGCTCTATAACACTCCCTATTAGTAATTGGATATTACTTTTCTCCACCATGTAAATATTTTAATTTCCCACCAATTTTCTCGTTATTTAGGAACCAGAATACGTGTTATTTCATAAATTATTTATGTTTCCAACTTTCCCTTTTTAAAGGAAGTATTATTATTACTCTGTATGTTTTGGGTTTCAATAATGGTATTTTAAAATATTGAACCTTTTACGGCTGAGAAAAATTGTGAAGGAGAATTTTTTTTAAGGGATGGATAATGTAAAACCCTAAAAATTTAGTTAAAATTATAATAAGTTTGATAGCTTTCTTAAAACACAACATCGAGCTTTAGGCGAACCATGATATTCTATGAAAACATTATTATTTAAATGTGTTCATTATATCCTAGCTATTAAAATTTATGGTATGAATATTAATACCCAAATTATGAAAAATATAAAGATTTTATATAATTCAAATAATCAAATTAATGTATAATAAATAAGCACTCAATTTTCAGAAAATTCATTTTATGCTTTAAAAATGTATTTTACTCAAAAAATTGTTTTAATTATTTTTTGTGAGAAAATAATATAAATAATTTCTTCCAATTTAATAAAATGAATTGGAAAAATAAATTTCCTTTTTTAAATAATAATGTCAAAATTAACTTAGGGTGAAATTTTGTATTTTTTTTGTAATGTCCTGACCCCAGAAGCCCAAAGTCAGTGCATTATTTTAATACATTAGCATGATCACAAGGGATCAAATCATGAAAGACCGATCAGTTTAGTAGCCTTGGAAGTACTTGATACATACATAAGTTTTACATTACATTATAAAATGAAAAACAACAACAACAACATTGTCTCCATTGAACACATTCATATCCCTTAGACTATCCCTGCAGGTCAGTCATAATATACTTCTTCACATCCTAGGAAAAATAAAACATAGAAAGTAGTGAGCTTAGATGCTCAGTAAGGATAACAATATAACGGAAACTTTCATAAATAAGCATAAAAATTTAAGGCAATGTATAAGACTAAAACACAAGCCTTTTAAACATAAACTTCAGCATAATATGGAAAATATAAATTAAATAATCCCATTTAATTATTCACATGGATGTTCTACTAGTCGAATAATCACATGAAATATCAATAGATGATTTCATAATGATGGAATGCATAATTCCAGACTCTATAACCACATAATTAAGGCCTTGTCCCAAGAATTCAAGGCCTTATTCCAAGACTCTAGTTTGTATCATGAGACCTACCAATGCATTGAGGAGCTATAGCAGGCTCCACCCATCACCTTCTAAGTCCAATGTATTCCTTATATGAAATGTTGAAACATAACATAAAAATTCTTATTAAAACTAGCATATGAAATGTTAATACTTTAACCATGAACCATGAATGGTATAAAAATAACACATCCACAATCAAACATATCACAAAACCTTCAATACAATATGGAAGATTTTTATCATAATGAATCAACTTCAAACAAGTGTAAAATTCATCAAAGGATGTTGACATAGATGAAATCAAAACTATTTGAGAGAAATATCTCTTTTTTTTTTAAAATAATTTAAAATTCACATAATTTAGATAGGAATACATTTAAAGAAATTTTTGAATCAAAGTGTCCCATAAAACTTTGAAACTTTGAAAGGAATTAACATTTTAAAACAATGATGTCCATATAAATAAATCCTTAAAATCATTTTGAAAACATGGACATTAATTAAAAATATTTATAAAAATAAATATTTAAAATATTTAAATTTTGATATATTTAAATAGACCCTTCTATAAAACCTTAAAATATTCCTTTTATGAAATTTGGACATTGATGATAAATATGTCCTAGTAAATACTAACTCATAAACAATCTCAGATAATAATGAGATTGAGGAAATAACCCTTACCTTGTACTTTTCCTTGGTTGAGGGTACGTTAAACTCTTGTATAATAGTTAAATAATTTTTATTAAATTATACAAGAACCACATACATAAATATGATATCATATATTATCTTCTAATATTTCTTTGTTAATAATATTTTTGTAGTATCATCGTTTCTGGTGTTAACTGATCTGTTTTCCTTTATATGCTTGGTTACGTAAGCCATGTTTGTTATGGATAGGATTTATTTGATTAATATATAGAATTATATTAAGTTCTTAAAAATTATTTTTAATCATAAAATGAAATTTATTTTTGAATGATTACGATGGGGAATGAATCTCATCGCGTTCGTAGAGACGGTAATCTGTATGTACGCACGAGCGATAATATTAAAATATTGATAGTGAAATCATATGTAATTGGATGGTATATCATATATAAAGAATCATTAACATGTTATATTTATTATTTAAATTATTTATACTCATTATTATGCCCATCCAAATAATGAAGTGTTTGAATAACAAACTACACCATGACGTGGAGACGATAAGTTGTACGTATTCACTTATGGTGACTTTGTCATTTATAGGATGGATAGAATAAATAATATAGTTGTACCATATTTTTAATAACATCACAGTATGTAGGAGGTACTAGAGTAATTATTTTGGTATGGAAACAACAAATAAATGGGAAGTATAAGAAGAAAAGAACTTGAAAGAGGGTGGTGAAATTATTACCTCTTCTTCGAGTGTTTCCTTTTGAGTTGATCAAAAGGGATCCTTAGGTTGGATTTATGATCAAATTAATGACTCTAGGTTGATGTGAGGGAAGTTTGGAGGATATTTTGGAAGAGTTTGGCTGAGCCAAATGGATTTGTAGGTGTTATTTTGACAGAATGGGAAGTGACCTTTTATAAGAGGGGTGAGGGCACTTTAGGAAAAGTTTTAAATATTAATTTATTATACAATCGTATTCAGTTTATAATAGCTCCAAATGAATTTATTTCTAGAATTAGGAGGTTATAGGTCTAAATAATTTCAACCAATAGGTTTTATACAAGTTTAGGTTACCATTTTAACCATATTTTTTAGATTTAACTCTTAGTTAAATAGTTTAACTTTTACCGTGTCTTCTTGTATTCATACACTATATGGTTAATAAACTTACTCTAAACATACAAGAGAACCTAAAGTCATTCATTAATAACATATATAATATTATATAATCCATTTGTCTGAACCATATATTTTTAGGAATATTATATCAACCAATAATATAGTACTTGTTTTAAAAACTAATTTATGTCAATTTTGACACTATTTGGTATTTTGTTTTTGTGAAAGCCATAACAACCTTATCGCTTCAAAAATAATTATCTAATCAACCCTCACATGTCATATTAACCTAGAAATTTTTTTTAATTCATCAAAAGTCTCAAATTATATTTATTTGGATATTTATAATATCAATTATTTTAATATTTCATTAAGAAGGTAATTACTGCATCATCATTGTGTCATAAATAAATTTAACTATTTAATATCTAAAAATTATAAATAAAATAAAATAATTAGGAAATATTTTTATATTTCTAATCAATATTTATAGACGAATTTATCGTATGTATAACCCTTTTTTAAAAAAGGTTTAGTTAATAAACTTTGAATTTAACACTTTTAACTCTTCTTTAAATAAAATAATAATAAATGTCGTAATCTAATACAAGTGGACCTAAAGGATCATATTTATTCCTAATGTTGTTTTTGGTCGAATTACACTTATCCAATAAATTAGGACAACATGTTTTAGGGTAATTATAATATCATTTTTACCTTTAATTACCCTATTTACTTTTAACTCTGGTAAATAAAAGTCAAAAGTTACTATTCACTAAAAACTATTTTCATCTTATTGAATCAAATTTTACATACTGATGTCAACCGTTTCTCTGGGATTTTTAAAATTCAACTCACAGAAGCGATAAAATTATGTTTTATGCAAATTTGCTAACGTGCCTAGAAGGTGGGTAAAAGACATTAAAAAATTAAATAAAAATTTTTACATCTAATTTTATTTTAAAATGACTACAATTAATTAAATTCAACTAATATAGGTATTATTTATCTATTTTTAATTCAAATAAATTTAAATAAAATAAATAATTATTTAAATAAAAAGTTTATTTTAAACAAAAACGTAGTGTTTTTCACTATTCATCAAAAAAATTGAAAGTTTTTAGAGAAATACCAAAAGTTCACCCTAAGATAATTTTGATATTCCAAATTCAAAAATGAAGTCTATTTTACCAAATTCAAAACATAGAAGTTTCAATTATTAATTTAAAATTAATTATCATTGTTAAAACAAAAAAAAGTGGGTTTTCAAAAAGTAAAAACTATCAAAAGATTGACATGTGGTTATGTAAAATTTAATTATAAAATTACTTATAATGACCTAAATTGTATTAAATAATAAAAATATTATCTAATTATACTTCAAAACCATTCAAATGTAAAATTTAACACTATAAATTATTTTGATTAAAAAAGTTGTTTTCAATTAAAATTTAGCATCTTTCTCTATTCATAAAAATATGAAAGTTATCATAAATACACCAAAAATTTATTGAAATTAAATTTTTATGTCCCACTTCTAAATAAGAAGTTTATTTTGTCAAATTTAATATAAAAGAGCCAAATATTTCATTTTAAAAAAATCAGCATTAATAGGCGGTAAAATTCCATTTTTGAAAAATACTTCCTTTATTTGAAAAATTGAATTTGTTTTTATATTATTTCTAAGAAACACATAATATGGGTGTTAAAATTATATAGAGTATATAAGATTCAAAATGTAGTTGATATTATTCACAACCGCTTTTTGAACCGCTATTTTGGTAAGTTGTGGTGCGCTCGAACTTGGTGTTGTGTGTAGCACAATCTATTGAATTATTTTAATGAGGTAACATACTATGAAATCTTGGGGTGTTACATTTTTTCTGAAATAATTTATTTTTTAGTGAATAATGAAAAATACTAGTTTTTGTAAAACTGTCGTTTCTTTACACTAAAAAATCCAAATAATGTTTTGGAATTAATCCTAGATTAAAATAATTCTTCTTTATTTAGAAATATTCTAATTAATTATATATGAATCAAAATTATACTTGATCTTCGTATAAAAATACTTTTAGACTTTAGAATACATTTCTAGAAAACCATTTTTCATCACACTTAGCGGGGTTTTTATAAGATGAATTTATACCACTTATAGAGATTTAATTTCATAAAATGTATTTAATATTTTTAATCATCATAATTAGTTTTATTTAATTAGGTCAAATTAATATTTGTTCACAATGAATAGTAAAAGTAGTAATTTTTTCCACCACGTTAAAAGGGTAAATCAGGTTAACCTTTATTAAAACTAATTTATAAGGACACCCTTTTTCCTATTAATTCTTCTTTGATGAATTTATTTCTAACCCTATCCCCTTATGTTATAGATTTACTTTTTTATGGGAAACATGTACATGAAAATGGCCTATATAATATTTTAAGTAATGAAAAAAATAAAAAATATCACTCACTTGACTTTAAACTTCTCTTTTATATTCACATATGGATAAAAACATGTTGAGAACGAATATTAAAGGTTATTATATGAATAATGAAATTATTTTTATTATTGTTGACGCTCCTTTCGTCACAGAATCTAAAAATCGGAAAAGGGGAATATCTGAGTTCAAAGTGATTCAACCTTTGAAGAAAATATCAAAATTTGACAAAGGCATGAACAAAGGATCAACATCAACTGAACCGCGCAAGTTATATCACTGTCGCGCAAGTCCACTTGCGCGACGCCCTTGGTCGCGCAAGTGACTTGCGCGACCTAAGTGATAACAGCTCGGTAACCGCTCGGGGTCTTCTTCTGCCTATAAATAGACCCTGTGGGCCCCCCATTCGGGAGGATCTTTTTCCAGAAACTCGGATTGAAGCTCCCGACGCCCAAGTCTCTTCTCAAAGCTTCTGGAACACTTCTAAGGTAATTTCTTACCTAGAACGGAAGATCTAAAGAGAGGGAGGAAGGCGTACGTGTTGAAACTCATCAACACTTGCACGCCTGAGAAGCTAGCCCTTAAGGGAACTGGTCATACTTGCGCGCCGCCTTATTTCTTCTATAGAACTTGCGCGTCCCTTTTCTGGGAGAACCTCAAGAGGATTCTAAAGGCTTTAAGAAAGAGTCGCTCAAGTATTTTAATGCTGGTTTAAAATCGCGCAAGTACCCCACATGTCGTGCAAGTATACCTGCGCGACCAATACTTGTGCGCCCACGCAAGACTTGCGCGCCTTTCAAGACTTGCGCGCCCCTACCTTTTTGGGTGCCCATCTTGCCCATTTTACCCCTCTTAAGCCATTTCACCTTTCCTATTCAAGACTTAGTCTTCAAGATACTCTTCAAAGCCATTTATGGCATGATTTCTTGATTTGACTTCCTTATCTGAAAGGAATTCGGTGGAATATCTCTCAAAACCTAGTGATTTACACATCTTTATGTCACCAAATATTGAGAGTTCATTCATTCAACCTCATCCTTTAAGATGAGAGCATCTTTAACCTGGGTCTCCTTTTTAGGAATAATCCCCAGTTACAAGTCCTTTAATTTGGGCATATTCCCCAGGAGTAAGCCCCAAATTCTTAAAGTTCCCAAACTTGGGCATCCTCCTCAGGAGTAAGCCCCAAACCTTAATTCCTTAATTTGGGCATCCTCCCCAGGAGTAATCCCCAATCATAAATCCTCTAATTTGGGCATCCATCTTAGGAGTAAGCCCCAAGTCCTCTAATTTGGTCATCCTCTTTATTAGTAAGCCCCAATCTCAAATTTGGGCATCCTTCTTAGGAGTAAGCCCCAAGTCCCTTAATTTGGGCATCCTTCTTAGGAATAATCCCCAATCTCAAATATGGGCATCCTCCTCAGGAGTAAGCCCCAAACCTTAATCCCTAACCTGGGTCTCCTTTTCAGGAATAAGACCCAGTCATAACCTGGGTCTCCTTTTCAGGAATAAGTCCCAGTCATAATTTTGGGCTTCCTTTTCAGGAGTAAGCCCCAAGTCCCTTAATTTCTCTTAACTAGTCCTAATTTACCCTTGATTTGGGTTTCCTTTTCAGGAGTAAAACCCAATCATAAGTCCCCTCCTAACTTGGGCATCCTCCTTAGGAGTAAGCCCCAAGATTAGAATATTAAAATCTCCATGAAGCACATATACCTTTATGGACCCTGTTCATGGATTTTTCTCCCTAATGGTGAATCCTAAAACTTCATCTATCTGGGTAGTCATACATACCTAATCCCCAAACCATTTCTTATGATTGCATCTTTCATGGCACAATTGTCTAATTTTTACTAATACCTCTTGTTTCTCACACCGAGCATGACTCACGTGAGCTTAGAGTGTAAAAGTAATTATGACATCCTTCTTTGAGCCATCAATCATAAACGTCATACTCCCTTACTCGAACTACGTGGGTTCTGATTCCTTTTCCAAAACAAAGGATACGTAGGTAGCCCATTTATGGGTTCGATCCCAATTTTGAAATAATCTATGTCCTTCTGAATGACGATAAACTTCAAGTGCCCCACTGAGTGGCTTTCAAACCAGCCTGATCATCATAATGACCAAGATACTTTTATAAATGTTTTGAAGGATACCATTGACCAAGAATCTCTAAATAGATACAAATGATTCTCTATTGATGAAGAACCTCGAATACATATAAAAGATTCTCTAAATTTCTTACATATTTAATCATTGATTGTTAAAACTAAAGGAAAGATCATTTTATACTTGGTAATGTAATAAGGATTCACGAACATAACTTAAATCTATAAAGAGAGTCCCGGAGTAGACAATAATTCCCCTCAAAAAGGTGTGATGAGTCCGACCTCCCATCCTCTCGACCAATGAAAATTCCTAAGCCTCATCACTCCACAAGCTAATGAGCGCCTACCTTTGGAAAGTAGGTCCAAACGGATGTGGAATCATTGGATGTTTCCGGTTCTACGAACAAACCCGCTAGAAACCGATCGGAACGTTTGAATCTCCCGTCCAGGAGGTCATCCCCAGATTCCGAGGGAAAAAAAATGGTGAACCCGACGTGAATCCTTAACCAAGTTAAAATGATGTTTTACCTATTTGTTAAGCCCCTATTTAAAACTCAATAGGAGGGCTATCAAAAAACAATCATTGACATATGTGCTCATACAAAAGATGCAGTGGCCGGATTCATCTTGATTATGTGTGTTATATGGAACATGCACTCTTTTCTCAAGATCTTCTGCAAAATGGATTTCCTTAAATTCACCCCTGTGAATACTGCTGCTGTGAACACCTCTACTGTGAGGTCTGTTGCTGTGAACACCTCTACTGTGAGGTCTGCTGCTGTGAAAACCAATGCTGCTACTCCTGCTGGAACGTCATCCGCTCTGAGGATGACCTCACCAACTCAGCATCTTCAACTTTGGGTTTCTAATGCACTGGTTAAGGAGTACCATCGCAACGGTACTATCCCAACTCTGGAGGCCGCTCGTCAAGCCCTCCAAGTTAAAAACTCTACCTGGTCATCCGGAAAACGGCGGCCATCGATCAAGAAGCAGGCGGTGCTGACTACCGTCTCCAACTGTTTCGGGTCGTTATCCCCGGAACACAATTTCCATTCACTCCCTTACTCTGAGGAAGTGAATGAGCAGGTCCCTCAAGGCCTTAATTCAAAAAGACAGGAGTTCTTCCCGAGGGCTCCCATCAACAATCGCCGCCAGACTCGTGCGGTAGTGCGCCCTCAACATGATGAGGGTACCGACTCCAGGCATTCAGCTCAGGTTCCTCGAACCCGAGCAGGCAAGATGAACCACCAGAGACGGAATCCGGTTAACAATGGGAAGGTTATCATCCCTGCCATCTCCGGAGAAGTTCACCAACCTAATTTGGTGGAAAACAACGAGTAGGTACACACACCTGTCCGTTTTAATTCTACTGTCCAGCAGACTCGTCTGGCAGCATCAAGCCAATCCCGCCAGGCAATTCTGGCGGAGTACTATAGGCAGGAACATACACCTGCTTATGCATCATCAGTTAGTCCGCAGGCTCTCCTGACTACATATGATGGAGTCCACCAACCTAACTTGGTGGAGAACAATGAGCAGGCACACACACCTGTCCGTTTTAATTCCGCTGTCCAGTAGACTCGTCTGGCAGCATCAAGCCAATCCCACCAGGCAATTCCGGCGGAGTACTATAGGCAGGAACATACACCAGCTTATACATCATCAGTTAGTCAGCAGGCTCGTCTGACTACATATGATGGATCTCGTCAACCGTGTTTGGAAAAGTGTAATCAGCAGGCACATACACCTTCTAATACTAATCAAACCTACCAACAGTCTCACTTGGTAGCGCACGAAGAAGTCAGTCGGAAAGCCCCGACGACAAACAGGAGGCAGACTCAACTCTCTGCCTCGACACTTGAGTACTGTCAGGATTCACTGATAGGAAAAGGAGGACAGGAGCAGGCACATACACCTACTCCAAGCCCGGAATGGACGTATATCCCCATTCCGGTGGCTGAAGTCACCAAACATATTTTGTCAATGGTGAAAGAGCAGAAGCAAATTCCTGCTCATTTTCTGGATGCTTTCCAGGATATCATAACAGCTTCAGCAACATCTCAGGGACAGACACATAAATCTATCCCTAGCAGTGGAGTGACACATCAATGATTCACTCCGGAATAGACACACACATCTGTTCCAGTCCAAGAGGGTTATGGGGCATACTCCCCCATATCATACGGACAACCAAGTCAGGAACATACACCTGATTTGAGTGGAGATCGTCAGCCTAACCTGACCATCTTTCCTGACCAGGCACATACACCTACTCAGAGTAACCACTTTCTTCAACAAGTGGTTTCCAAAGAGAGTAAGAAGGCATCTAAGAAAAAGATCCGCCCAGCACAGTCAGGAGATCAAAGGCCAATCTGCAACAAGGCCTTGCTCGATGCTGGAGTTCTTGAAGCCCTCAGACATTTATCTGTCGGAATTCAAGATTCTACTCCCTCAGTTCCCAATAACGGGAACATTAATTCTGAAGGTCTTCAACAGACACTTCCTCATGAAGGCTTGCTTCATGAAAATCCGGTCAATCTTGAAGTTTCTTCTTCAGATGAGAGCCACAGGAACCCTCTGTGTGGTCAGAAGACCAAGGAGCAAGAGATCTCATCTTTTGCTGTAACCCATTATGGTGGTCCTCCCCATGATGATGAACTTCGCTGCGAAAGTCCTCTCCGCAGTAGTGATTCACATTGCCTGGAAAATACTACAGTGGACAATGTAGTGCCGAGAAAGCCCTCTTATCTTGAGGCACTTGCAAATGCGAAACCAGTCATGTCTGATGCTTTATCGCTAACAAGTGAAATACTTTCTAAATCAGAAGATAGCCCAGGGTGTAGGTCATTCTCCGAACCACCCTTAATTCATGCTTCTTCTAGTCTGATTAATGATCTCTCTACCAATCTTGTTGAATCTGATGAAACAACAAGGAAACACCAACTCTGGTCAAAATAGGTAGAATAATCTTCATTTAATGATAAAGAGGAAATGTTGAACATGAGGAAAAAACTGGCAAAAGGTGAGGTACCAGTCATGTTTTGGCCTTTGGCTGACTCCCAGTACGACATTCCAAAGATGTTGACGGATGTTGGAATCCATGATATTCGTCTCAACATATGGAAAACTCTTTGTCAATTGAAGAAGAAGGTATTATCTTATGATGAATATGAAAATCATCTTAAGATAATAGAAGGGCTACAACGTCAGATTGATTTGGCATCTCTATCAGTCTCTCGGTATCCGAAGGCTGAAAAGCAGCAGAGAACCCTTCAACGTTCATGCCTTGGCGCACTAAGAAAATTGCGTCAGTTAATTGCCAATGCTCCATCTGATGTTCATATCAGAGGATGGGGTATTCACGGAGCACTACATTTCACAGTGCTTTCTAGTCAGCAAAGCCCGCCGAAAATGGTCTCATGCAATGTTATTGCCCATGGCCGGCCACATTCAATGGGATTTGTTCATAATCAAAAGCCTGCTCAAGAACAGGATTCAACTAGTTCCTCTCAAAATCAAGCATATAGAGACAAAGTTGTTGAATTGCTCCTACATCAAGCAGGCGAGAATATTGCACAAGCCTCTCGTATGGAGAAAACACGTCATCAAATGAAAGAAGTTTCGGAAATCATCCAATGGTCTGTTGAACCAGTTGATAAAAGTGGATACATGCTAATGCATCCAGCTACTTTTCGAACTAAGGTTCGCAAGATCAAGAGAGATTTTAAGAAGATCCCAGACATAGAATGTCAAGAGACGCCCCATCTTGTTAGACTGGGGACTTCTTTAACCCAACCCTCAGAGTCAACAAATGGGATTCGAGGAGTTGAGCGGAAGCAGCAGGAACATCCCCAGTTCTCGAGACTGGGGACTCTTTCAAATCATCAATCCCCTCCTCAGAGAATATCGGTCTTTTCTCGATTGGGGAAGAAGCCCCAAGAGGAACGAAGAGCCAAATTATCAGGAGATTCCCTCCAAGTTATAGCTCGTCAAGAAGTTCCTAAAAGATTGAATCAACAAAAGGCAATGTCTCATCAAAGACATGAAAGAAGACAATATCACAGAAATGTTGATAGAAGAGATGCGATGCATTATGCATCAATCAATGTCATCAATGCCGTTGTTGCTAATCCACCAGAGGAGCTTCACTCAGGGGACTCTGATGAAGAGAGTCCTGCTCAAGAAAATGTACGCACCGATACAAATGAAGAAGGTGTGCGTACACGAAGTAAAAGGATTACTCAGAACCTAGGTAATCCACTTCCTTCTCTCCAAAAATTATCCAACAAAGGGAAGGGAAAGAATCAGGTTACATTTCCTTTCTCTGGAGAAGGTCAATCGCTCTCATTAGAGAAAAGGTTTGCACAACAGGAGGAAGAAATGAAAGAATTAAGAAGGTTGAATGCAGAACTACTTTAGAGTAGTCTTCTTCTTAAGAATGATGAAGTCCGACAACTGAAGGAATTTGTTGTAACTTCTGAAATGGATCAGGAATATCCTCCTTTATCAGTACACCCTCAGAGGTCTAATCCTATGGGTCAAATGCAACAACGGTTGGCAGCACTACCATTAGTTGCAGCACCAACCAACACGTCTTTCCAAGCTCCATTCATTGCACCTACCCAAAACCAAGTTCAACCTGATGTTTCTCAAAAGTTAATAACTACTATTGAGTCATTAACAGCTCGGTTAGAAACTATGGAAGGGAAATGGGCACAAGTTCAACCTGAAAAGAAAGTTTACCCTGAATGGGTAGATTCAATTTCTCCTCCATCCAGTTTTGGAAACCCTGTTTTCCCTCTTTTCAATGGATCAGGCGACCCTGAACAACATTTGACACATTACGTGTCTTGTTGTGATCCTATGATGGGAACTCCAGAGCAGCAAGAAGCAGTGAAACTCAGATGCTTCGTGCGAACCTTGCAAGGACCAGCTTTGGTCTGGTATGCAATCTTGCAATCCCGGTCAATCATCGGATGGGAGGATCTTCGTCAAAAATTCCTTCTTCAGTTCAGCTCAACTTTGCCAAAAACGACAGTTTTTGATCTTACTAACTGCAAGAAAAGGGAGAATGAAAGAGTCTCGGATTTAATTTCTCACTGGAAGGGATTAACGTATTCCCCGAGTTTAGCACTCCCTCAGGTGGAACTGTTGCCAATCTGTGTGGAAAATTTGCGTGATGAATTACGCACGCCATTGATCCCTGTGAAATACACAGGAGGGTTTCGAGATCTTACATCAATCGCTCAACAGATTGAAGATTCCCTTATACAGGCTAAGGTTAAATCTCGTGTAATTCCATCAGCTCCAGGAAGGAGAATGGGTAAAGCAGAAACTGCTACAGTTATGCTTAAACAAGCACCTGTACCTATTTCTACTTCAAAACCTTCATCTTCTCAAAGGGATCCACCTCCTGAACGCCAACAAAAAAGGCCGTTTCGTCCAATTGATAAAAGAGATCAACGACGAAAACAATTTGATGATTTGAAGAGTAAAACATACTCTTTCCGAAGTGAGAAAGTTCCTGGTTACTTCATTTCAGCTATGGAAAATAATTTGGTTCAATTACCAGTGCCCAAGAGGCCAAACAAGGAAGGAGATGAAGACTGTCCTAATTATTGTCCCTTTCATCAAATGTTGGGGAATCCCATCCAGGAGTGTTTTGTCTTTAAAGACCTCCTGCAAAAGATGGTCGACTTGGGACAAGTCAAATTGAAGGGTTCTTCAACTCATGTAGCGTGTGTTACCGCTATAGATTCAGAGGAAGGAGGTGAGTGGCAGGAAGTCAAAAGCAAAACTGTGCAAAAATATGATGATTGGATGGTCAGAAAGACAATCAATCAGACCCATGCCATTTTGTGAACACAGTTGAAGAAGCCAATTGTGTCTCCTACAAAAGCTGCAGTGAAGCCTCCATCAAAAGACAAATCCTCAAAAGGGCAGCGCAATTCAAAGAAGAAAGATGAATCAGAAGTAGATGAGTATGTATCGAGGCCTAAGTTGTCTTTGAATCTGGCAGATTTCATGCCATCTACTTCAAAGCAACGGGCACCGCCCCATCAAACAGCACAGCCTAAACAGGCTAATCAGGCAGAGTCTTTATCAGAGGAAGAGTTAATCTTCGGTTCTGTTAATATGATTTAATTAACAGATCCATATTCCATTCTAGATGAGCCTGAATTCCCTGTATCAAATAAGGGAATCCGAGGAAGTTCCAGAGGTTCAGGATATAGGGGAAGACGTGGATCTTTCCGAAGCCACTACTCCAATTCTACCCCTGCTAGCACTGTGTATGCAGTAGAAACTCGTGGTAGAGCCCTTCAGCGACCTCAAAAAGAACAAGAAAGTTCTTCTGCCAATGGCCAACTCAGTTTTGGAACAGTTATTTTGGAAGACCGATTGAAAATTCCATCTTCTTTATCTCAACAAGTAAATGGATCTAATTGGTCTAATCTTCCAAAACCAAGGATGTTGCCAACTTCTATCCCAATACAAGATGCATCAGTTTCCAAAGCATCAGCTTCCAAGGTACCTGCTAAACCGCATATTCCTGTTGGGAAACGCATACCTCTAGATCAAAAGTATGATATATTGAAACACTTGTCCCAAGTACTAGCTAAGTTATCAATTTTGGATGCTTTGAATCTGTCAAAAGATCTTCGGGAATCACTCATCAAAGCTTTGTCAAGTCCTCATGAGTTTGAAGCTGAAATTGCTGCAGCTGAAGTCTATCACATAGAGAATAATCCTACAGAATTCCATTCAGTGACATCTTTTACTAATAAAGATGAAGATGATGTTGTGCATGGGCACATAAAACCATTGTACTTATCTGGCAAAGTCAATGGTGTAGATATCCGAAGAGCTTTCATTGACAATGGTTCAGGAGTCAACCTCATGCCCATTCGTACACTTCATCGATTGGGCCTCACAGAATCTGATTTATCTCCTTCTACCATGATGTTACAAGGATATGATAAAAATGAACAAGAACCACTGGGCGAAGTTACACTCAGAACTCAGTTTGAAGATCTTGTATCCAATTCGGATTTCATGATTGTTGATCAAGACTCAGCTTTCAACGTCTTGCTTGGAAGACCCTGGCTACATCAGCATGCGGCTATCCCTTCATCATACCATCAATGTCTCAAATACTATTTCAATGGTCAAGTTGGAAAATTGTATGGTGATAAGGCCCCGTTCAAGACATGTGAGTCTCAATACATTGAGGCGGAATTTTATCACATGAAGGGAAGATAAAAATCTACAATGAAGGAAATTATCAAAGTTAATGCTCCATATGGTTTGGAGAAGATTCCAATAAATCCATTTACACATGTGAGTACAGATTATGTGTTACCTATCAGTCAAATTGACAAAATAGGCCCAAATCAAAATACTCTTATGGAAAGATCCATAATGTCAATTACGGCAATCGAGCCAGACAACATGGGAGAAATTGGTAACCTACTAAACAGTGATGAAAGCCTAAGTGGTGATGTTTTCATTTCATCTGCTGAAGTCCAATGAGTCTATACTTCACCTATCAGGCCAGAAGAAGTTATAGAAACATCAGAGGTGAATAATGATGTCAATTCTCAATCCATCATCTCCTCTTTATTTCCCAAGGAAGACCCTTTATTATCAATAAGGTCGGAAATGGAAGCTTTTTCTTCAAAATGTAAAAATTTTGAAATCTCTTATGATCATGAGAATTTCATTTTTTCATCTACTATGCAAGTAGAAACAGAAGAAATAGCGCGTGATGAAGAGGAAGAGGAAGATCTTAGAGATGCTCCTCCAGCATTTGAGGAAGGTATCTCTACCACTGTGGATGAACTCAGAGAAATAAATCTGGGTACAGAGAAAGATCCACGCCCCACTTTAATTAGCGTGGCTATGAACCTTGAAGAGAAAGAGATGTATATTTCTTTTCTAAAGCAAAATAAAGATATTTTTGCTTGGAATTATACAGAAATGCCTGGGCTTGATCCTGATGTTGCTACTCATCATTTGGGTTTACCAAAAGAACATCGAGGATTTAAGCAAGCCGTGAGAAGAACACACCCAACCTATGCTTCAAAAATTAAAGTTGAAGTGGATAAGATGATCAAAGCTAACTTCATCAGAGAAGTTCAGTATCCCAAGTGGTTGACTAGTATTGTCTCTGTAAAGAAGAAGAACAGACAAATTAGGGTTTGCATCGATTTCAGAGATCTTAATCGGTATTGTCCTAAAGATGATTTCCCAGTTCTGATTATAGAACTCTTAATTGATGCGACGACTGGCTATGAAGTACTTTACTTTATGGATGGATATTCCGGATATAATCAGATCCGAATGGCCCCAGAAGATGAGGAATCTACATCCTTCAGAGCCCCTCAAGGTGTGTTTTGTTACCGGGTGATGCCCTTTGGTTTAAAAAATGCAGGTGCAACATATCAACGTTCCATGCATCGTATCTTCAAACCTTTTTTACGGAAGTTTGTTGAATGCTATGTAGACGATTTGGTGGTTAAATCCAAACAACGTCCTAATCACTTGGCTGATTTGGAAGTCATATTCCACAAGCTTCGACAACATAATTTGAAGATGAACCCCTTAAAATGTGCTTTTGGGGTAACCTCAGGAAAATTCCTCGGCTTTGTTGTACGCCATCGTGGTATTGAAGTCGATCCTAAGAAGAACAAGTCAATCCTTGGTATGTCACCTCCTCAGAATTTGAAAGAATTAAGAGGACTTCAAGTACACTTAGCCTATATTCGGCGTTTCATCGCCAATTTGGCAGGCAAAAGTTTACCCTTTACCAAATTATTGAAGAAAGGAGTCACTTACCAGTGGACCAAAGAATGTCAAGAAGCGTTTGATGTTCTCAAGAAATACCTCTTGAGTCCACCAGTACTCATGCCACCTGTTGAAGGTAGACCACTTATCCTCTATGTGACAGCTCTAGAGCGATCATTGGGTGCCGTTCTCGCTCAAAAGAATGATGCTGGGAATGAAAATAGCCTCTACTATCTCAGTAGAACTATTCTTGAAGTAGAAACCCGGTATTCAAGTATTGAGAAGCGCTGTCTGGCATTAATCTTTGCAGTTTAGAAATTGAGACACTACCTGCAACATCACGAGGTCCAATTGGTATCTCACAATAATCCGCTCAAATTCATCCTTAGTCGTCCAATGCTTAAAGGACGTCTAGCAAGGTGGGCAGTTATTTTGCAGCAGTTCGACATTCAGTATGTGTCTCAAAAGGCAATAAAGGGTCAAGCTCTGGCTGATTTCCTGGCTGAACATCCTTCAGTGGAAGACACGTCTTCAGATATTGAACTCCCTGATGAGGAAGTTTTCTCTATTCAAGAGAATCCTCAAACATGGGAAATGTATTTTGATGGTGCTTCCAGAAGTCCAACAGGGAAGAAAATGGAAAATCCTAAATTCAACAAAGTTGGTTTAGGAATTGTACTCATTTCTCCCGATAAGGCATTGTTACCTTATTCCTTTTTATTGTGGGAAGGTGGTACCAATAATGAATCTGAATACCAATCTCTCATTATAGGCTTGGAGTTAGCACTCCAAGCACAAGTGAATCACTTAAAGGTGAAAGGTGATTTAGACCTGGTAATAAAACAAGTCAATGGGGATTATGCCATCAGAAAAGAAGAATTAATCCCTTTGTATGATTACGTCAGAGAGTTAATGGCGGAATTCCCTTCAGAACCAACATTTTCTTATGTCCCAAGATCACAAAATTCTCAAGCTGATGCACTGGCTAATATAGCCACAGCTCTAGCAGATCCAAATCGGGACAAGACAACCATTAGTATTGCCCACTGTCGTGCAATTTCACCTTATGTTCAAGCCAGAACAGAGGAAATTAATGAAATTAGTCCCATTCCTGAACCGTATGATCATACTACAGGATGGATGTCACCTATCAGGGAATACCTTCAAAATGGAACACTTCCACCTGATAGAGCCGAGAAAGAACAAATCCGGCGACGTGTGGTCAATTTTACTCTTTATGATGGCCCAAACCACTTAGAGAAAATTCTCTACAAACGTGGTTTTGATGGAGTTCTCTTCAGATGCATTGATGGTGAAGAGACAATGGCTGTCATAAAAGAAGTGCATGCAGGAGTCTGTGGTGCCCACCAGTCTGGACATAGACTGTCTGATCAAATTCGAAGGCTTGGATACTTTTGGCCTTCAATGATATAAGATTGTGTTGATTTCACAAAGAAGTGTCATTCATGTCAAGTACATGCCAACCTCATTCATCAACCTCCAGAGTTGCTTCATACAGCTAAATACTCGTGGCCATTTGCCACATGGGGAATGGATGTGGTGGGACCTTACCCTTCAGCTACAACCAAGCAGTTTAAGTACATTCTTACTGCTACTGATTTCTTTTCCAAATGGGAAGAGGCAGTACCTCTCAAAGAAGTCAGTTCTAAATACATTGTTAGCTTCATCAAGTCTAACATCATTTCTAGATTTGGTGTCCCTCATACCATATTGACGGACAATGGCACCAACTTCTGTTCTTCTAAGGTGAAGAAATTGTATCAAGAATACAACATTAAATCCAACCATTCATCTCGGTATCATGCAGCATCCAATGGCCAAATAGAAGCCTTTAACAAGACTCTTTCAAATATACTGCAAAAGATGGTGGATAAAGATAAGAGGTCATGGCCTGATAAATTCTTTCATGCTTTATGGGCTTATCGGACTACCACCCGCAATGCAACGCGTTCAACTCCATATTCGTTGGTATATGGAACAGAAGCAGTCTTGCCAATTGAAGTTCAATTTCCCTCACTCAGAGTAGCCATTTGTGATCAGTTATCTACAGATGAGCAATCCCAAAAGCGATTGAATGAATTGGAACAGTTAGATGAGAAAAGATTGTGCACTTTGCACCACTTGGAAATCTATCAGAATCGAATAGCACGAGCTTTTAACAAAAAAGTCCGTCTTCGTTCATTCATTCAGGGAGAATTGGTATTGGTTCTCAGAACACCAATGATACCAGGAAAGAAGCCTCCCAAGCTTGAACCAAAATGGGAAGGACCTTATTCAATACATAAGGTCTACTCTAATGGAGCTTATTCATTATTCTCAATGGATGGAGAACTCATCACGACTCCAACCAATGCCATATTTCTGAAGAAATATTTTGTATAAACACAAAATATGGTCCCCAGAACCAAGATTCTTACAATTGTTTCATGCACTAGTTTTTCCTTGATATATGACGTTAAACTATACAGCAATGGTCCAGTATGACCTTAAAATGCAACTTCGTCCAACATGACGTTAAACTGTAGGAAAGTCCCTTACGTCCGGAAAGACGTTAAACTACATAAGCACTTAAGAGTCCGGTATGACTTTAAACTGCATCATCCACGGTCTATGCATATGACCTTAAACTATTTGTACTTTCGTCCAACATGACGTTAAACTATAGAAAAGATGTCCCTGCAACATGACACTAAACTGTGCAGCACCATTTTTTCCTTGCTATATGACGTTAAACTATACAGCAATGGTCCAGTATGACCTTAAAATGCAACTACGTCCAACATGACGTTAAACTGTAGGAAAGTCCCTTACGCCCGGAAAGACGTTAAACTACATAAGCGCTTAAAAGTCCAGTATGACTTTAAACTGCATCATCCACGGTCTATGCATATGACCTTAAACTATTTGAAACTTCGTCCAACATGACGTTAAACTGTAGAAAAGAAGATGCCCCCGCAACATGACACTAAACTGTGCAACACCATTTTTTCCTTGCTATATGACGTTAAACTATACAGCAATGGTCCAGTATGACCTTAAAATGCAACTACGTCCAACATGACGTTAAACTGTAGGAAAGTCCCTTACGTCCGGAAAGACGTTAAACTACATAAGCGCTTAAAAGTCCAGTATGACTTTAAACTACATCATCCAAGGTCTATGCATATGACCTTAAACTATTTGCAACTTCGTCCAACATGACGTTAAACTGTAGAAAAGAAGATGTCCCTGCAACATGACACTAAACTGTGCAGCACCAATTTGTCCTTGCTATATGACGTTAAACTATACAGCAATGGTCCAGTATGACCTTAAACTGCAACTTTGTCCCACACGACGTTAAACTGTGAAAAAGTTCCCTAAACCGTCCAGCATGACCTTAAACTGCATCATCCCTGGTCCATGCATATGACCATAAACTATTTTCAAATCCCTTATGTCCAGAAAGACATTAAACTGTGACGTCCTAACTACATGACGCTAAACTGTATAAAAGTCCCTTACATCCGGAAAGACTTTAAACTATATAATCATCACGGTCCATGCATATGACCTTAAACTATTCGCACTTTCGTCCAACATGACATTAAACTGTGGAAAAAAAATCCCCAATGCGTCCGACATGATGTTAAAATGGTGCACTCTTTTGTCCTCACTGCATGACATTAAACTACACAGTCCCCCTTTCGTCTAATATGACGTTAAACTGTATTGTCCCTATCGTCCTAACTACATGATGCTAAACTGTACAGAAAGTCCTTGATATGTCCTACATGACATTAAACTATACTTTGTCCCTGCTACATGACACTAAACTGTGCAGCACCAATAGTCCTAACTGCAAGACTTTAAACTACATAGTCCCTTCATATTGTCCCTGATACATGACATTAAACTATGCATCGTTAAGGTTGTTGTTACCTCTTGTTTCTCACACTGAGTATGACTCACGTGAGCTTAGAGAAAACCTCAACCGTAACACTCTCTTTGGGCCGCTAACCATGTATAAGTCCCAACAACATTTTTATTAGATCGTTGTCCCCAAGAACAATTTGATCATTAAATCATTCTTTAATTGAACTACACGGACTTTGATCCTTGCCCTCCAGGCTGGGTATGTAGGCACCCTCCCAAGGTTCAAGCCCCAAAAACAATCTCTTCACATCGGTTCACCACCATCTCATATGATGTTGATTCGTGAAACCGCCCCTGGAATCAATATCTTTACATTGATTCACTTTCGTCCTTGTTATATGACGTTAAACTATGCAACACTTTTGTCCGGTACGACAATAAACTACAATACTCTTTGATTTCCTCATTTAAGAGAGAACTACTATTGACATTGATTTTTTCAATCATGTTTCATTTCAAAAGACTACGTGCATACATGGTAATACCTAAACTTTTTATCTCGGGTTAAACCATCATTGTACTAAAGTCCCCTTTCACCCTTCACATGTACGAACCAAATTTGTACAAAGGGTAGTTCTATAACTACGTGGACTTGATTCCCATCCTTATGGGATACGTAGGAACATTCGAGTGTCCCTCGAATCCAGTCCCAAGTCTTTTGGGCCTAACCCCAAATTTCACTTTCAGTCCCTTAGCTGAAAAGTCCTCATGGAAACACACACTGTGTATTCATTATTATGGTCCGAATTCTATGACCCTAAACTAAGATCTCTCATACTTTCGTCCTGCACGACGTTAAACTGCATTTCAAGAACTACGTATGGCTTGATTCTCATTCTTATGAGATACATAGTGAAGTCCAAAATTTCAATTCAGGACCCAACCACAACATGATTATGGTTATCATTGACCTATGTATCTCTATATACATTGGAAAATACCCATCTTTATTTGTTATAATCCTAACCTTAAATATTTTCAGATCTTCATAACCCTTTTCATGACTTCTAGTCACAAAAATGTCAAACTTCTGAGAATTCTTTTGCCTGACTATGCAGCACGTGCCCATAGGTGGCCTTACATAAACAGTCCACATAACAGACTTGTCAGCTGAAAGATGCTATTTATTTGACCATGCAGCCAATGCCCTTAGGTGGTCCTGCATATTTCAACCCCCTAACGGGTTTGTTAAATAATGGTAACTTCATTCTTGATAAGAATGCATCTTTTGTCCTTATTTGTTTTAAACGACAGTATGTAGGGATCCACAAAAAAATAGCCATTCTTAACATATTTGTCCCATATCCTTTTTCATGATCTGAAAGTATTCAAGTCTATGGTTTATTCTTCTTCCCTTGGGTCAGACCTTCGTAGGAGTGATATTCATCCAGTTCTTCGATATTCTTGTTCGGAAATATCTTCTCCATATTCAAGTACCTCTTTCCATACAACAAACTCTATACTTTAGAAAATTTTAATCTCCATTAACTTTCACTGGCTTTTAGCACTAGGAAAGTAAATTTCTGAGAGTTATTTTTCCTGACTATGCAGCACGTGCCCATAGGTGGCCTTGCATAAACAGTCCACATAACAAGACTTGTCATCCGAAAGATGCTATTTATTTTGACCATGTAGCCAATGCCCTTAGGTGGCCCTGCATATTTCAACCCCCTAACGGGTTTTTGTCAAATAATAGTAACTTCATTCTTGGAAACTACTTCTTCTAATGCCTTTTAGATCTTTTTCATATCATTCCTCAGATTCAAATATTCTTAAGCCATAGTTTATATTTTTTCCCTCATACTTGAGTATGGTAATATGTTTTCAGATAAATTGTCAAGGAATTGAATCATTTTTTTAATCCATTTTGGTCAAAGCTATTTTGACCTTAAACATTAGCCCCTTTATGTCCGACATGCATGACTTTAAACAGCCCACAAAAGACAAAGGAACTCTGAATAAAAGTCAAGTTCCGGCTCACTAAATATACATTTTTTGTATGATTTAGGTAATATTGAGCAATTAAAAGATTCAAAGTTTGTAGGGTTATTTGTAATAATCCTAGTAAAAATCAAACTATGCTTACTAGGCCCATTGGCTTAAGTAAATTTGAAGCAGGTAGTGAAAGAATTCAAGTAAAAATACCTTTACAGTAGCGCGACATCAAGGAAAACACTAGAAAAAAGAGCAAACTGCGCGGCTAAGGTGACCTGCGCGGCGAGAGCTCGAAGGTATGAAGTCCTGAAATCCAGATGCTTGTACGGAGGTGAGGCCATGTATTTATAGGCTAGGAAGCCTATCTGCGCGCAGTACCCAGTGCGCTCAAGGCCTGCGCGGAGAGAACTTGCGCACCGTTCTCTGTGCCCTGAAGACTTGCGCGCCCCCTTTTATTTTGGATGGATTCAATTTCCTCAGAGTCAAATCCTCATTTCTCTCCGGATCCAACTCTGAGGGGGGACTTTTGTTGACGCTCCTTTCGTCACAGAATCTAAAAATCGGAAAAGGGGAATATCTGAGTTCAAAGTGATTCAACCTTTGAAGAAAATATCAAAATTTGACAAAGGCATGAACAAAGGATCAACAGCAACTGCACCGTGCAAGTTATATCACTGTCGCACAAGTCCACTTGCACGACGCCCTTGGTCGCGCAAGTGACTTGCACGACCTAAGTGATAACTACCCGGTAACCGCTCGGGGTCTTCTTCTGCCTATAAATAGACCCTGTGGGCCCCCCATTCGGGAGGATCTTTTTCCAGAAACTCGGATTGAAGCTCCTGACGCCCAAGTCTCTTCTCAAAGCTTCCGGAACACTTATAAGGTAATTTCTTACCTAGAACGGAAGATCTAAAGAGAGGGAGGAAGGCCTAAGTGTTTAAACTCATCAACACTTGCGCGCCTGAGTGGCCAGCCCTTAAGGGAACTGGTCACACTTGCGCACCGCCTTATTCCTTCAATAGAACTTGCGTGTCCCTTTTCTGGGAGAACCTCAAGAGGATTCTAAAGGCTTTAAGAAAGAGTCGCTCAAGTATTTTTAATGCTGGTTTAAAATCACGCAAGTACCCCACATGTCGCGCAAGTATACCTGTGCGACCAATACTTGTTCGCCCACGCAAGACTTGCGTGCCATTCAAGACTTGCGCGCCCCTACCTTTTTGGGTGCCCACCTTGCCCATTTTACCACTCTTAAGCCATTTCACCTTTCCTATTCAAGACTTAGTCTTCAAGATACTCTTCAAAGCCATTTATGGCATGATTTCTTGATTCAAATTCCTTATCTGAAAGGAATTCGGTGGAATATCTCTCAAAACCTAGTGATTTACACATCTTTATGTCACCAAATATTGAGAGTTCATTCATTCAACCTCATACTTTAAGATGAGAGAATCCTTAACCTGGGTCTCCTTTTTAGGAATAATCCCCAGTTACAAGTCATTTAATTTGGGCATCTTCCTCAGGAGTAAGCCCCAAATTCTTAAAGTTCCCAAACTTGGGCATCCTCCTCAGGAGTAAGCCCCAAACCTTAATTCCTTAATTTGGGAATCCTCCCCAGGAGTAAGCCCCAATCATAAATCCTCTAATTTGGGCATCCATCTTAGGAGTAAGCCCCAAGTCCTCTAATTTGGGCATCCTCCTTAGGAGTAAGCCCCAATCTCAAATTTGGGCATCCATCTTAGGAGTAAGCCCCGAGTCCCTTAATTTGGGCATCCTTCTTAGGAATAAGCCCCAATCTCAAATATGGGCATCCTCCTCAGGAGTAATCCCCAAACCTTAATCCCTAACCTGGGTCTCCTTTTCAAGAATAAGACCCAGTCATAACCTGGGTCTCCTTTTCAGGAATAAGTCCCAGTCATAATTTTGGGCTTCCTTTTCAGGAGTAAGCCCCAAGTCCCTTAATTTCTCTTAACTAGTCCTAATTTACCCTTGATTTGGGTTTCCTTTTCAGGAGTAAAAACCAATCACAAGTCCCCTCCTAACTTGGGCATCCTCCTTAGGTGTAAGCCCCAAGATTAGAGTATTCAAATCTCTATGAAGCACATATACCTTTATGGACCCTGTTCATGGATTTTTCTCCCTAAAGGTGAATCCTAAAACTTCATCTATCTGGGCAGTCATACACACCTAAGCCCCAAACCATTTCTTATGATTGCATCTTTCATGGAACAATTGTCTAATTTTTATTAATACCTATTGTTTCTCACACCGAGCATGACTCACGTGAGCTTAGAGTGTAAAAGTAATTATGACATCCTTCTTTGAGCCATCAATCATAAACATCATACTCCCTTACTCGAACTATGTGGGTTCTGATTCCTTTTCCAAAACAAAGGATACGTAGGTAGCCCATTTATGGGTTCGATCCCAATTTTGAAATAATCCATGTCCTTCTGAATGACGATAAACTTCAAGTGCCCCACTGAGTGGCTTTAAAACCAGCCTGGTCATCATAATGACCAAGAGACTTTTATAAATGTTTTGAAGGATACCATTGACCAAGAATCTCTAAATAGATACAGATGATTCTCTATTGATGTAGAACCTCGAATACATATAAAAGATTCTCTAAATTTCTTACATATTTAATCATTGATTGTTAAAACTAAAGGAAAGCTAATTTTATACTTGGTAATGTAATATGGATTCACGAACATAACTTAAATCTATAAAGAGAGTCCCGGAGTAGACAATAATTCCCCTCAAAAAGGTGTGATGAGTCCGACCTCCCATCCTCTCGACCAATGCAAATTCCTAAGCCTCATCAGTCCACAAGCTAATGAGCGCCTAACTTTGGAAAGTAGGTCCAAACGGATGTGGAATCATTGGATGTTTCCGGTTCTACGAACAAACCCGCTAGAAACCGATCAGAATGTTTGAATCTCCCGTCCAGGAGGTCATCCCCGGATTCCGAGGGAAACAATTATAGTAAATTATTTCTAATTTTTATTGATTATATAACTATCTTAAACACTTATACAAGGTGGACATAGTATATATTAAATTAATATAAAAATAAAATAAACAATTTTAAAAAATATTAAAAGTAATAAATTTTAGTGGAATTATTTTTATATATGAATTTTATAGATGAATATATCATTTTAGTAATTTTTATAAAGTTTATATTCAAATTCCATAACTAAATTCATGACTTTAAAGTCATATTAAATGAATAGCATAAAAATGAGTATAATGATATTTTATGAAAATTATATTTTATTAAATTATTTAAAAATGATAAAAATAATTAAATAGAAAAATTAGGATGATATAATTTCTAAAATTTCATCCATGGGCCACCTATGAGCCAGTTTTTACCTTATAAATAGAATTTTAACTCTTTAATATAGAAATATTTATTACTATAGTTATAGTTAAAAATAGTTAACAAAGAGGTTAAAATAAAAGATAAAGGTTTAAATGACATGAACCCTTTATTAAACCTCCTTGGTTGGTTGTATTTTGACCTTACTCTTATCAACAAAAAAATGAGTCATTTTGGTAGCATTTTTCCAAGAAAGCAACTTAATAATATTTTAAAATTTAGAAAAATTATTAGTGTACCACTCACCTTAATGATAGAGGGAACCTAGTACTTGAAAAAATATCTTACCAATATCCTTATGCACATTATAGAGGTGATGGTCTTCCCAAAAAACTAACCCCAAGGTCCTTTAAAAGAGATCTAAATGAGGTTTCTCTAAGCGTAGGTAATCATTTTACAACTCATTCAAAATAATTTCTTCTTCCACTTCCACTAAATCTATTGATCCCATGGAAAAATAAAAAACTATAGTATAATAAATATACTAAGATGTTATTATTATTATGGGAAAACCATTTTCCCACTCTTTTCCATCCTATTAAAAGAGAAAAAACATCACTCGTGTACATGTATGGATTACCGTCTCCATGCAGTGGTGTAATTCGTTTTTCATTACCAATTTACTTGGACAGTTATAAAGATATAACTGATGTGTTCAATGGATGGGGTAGTCACACTGAGAGGGGGGTGAATAAGTTATGTCATGTTTTACTGAATTCTTTTTCACTTTTTAATTCAAACCTCTATCACCTGTTAAGGTGAGTGGATCATGTATGCAAAGCAGAAAGTAAATGAAACACAACACACAATATTTTTATAAGGTTTGGTACTAATACCTACTCCTTGACATATTGGTTAGACCCACCAAAATGGATTCTCCACTATAATCCTTTTATCAATTACAATGGTTCAGGAAGTAACTAGTTATAAACTCCAATAATCGATCCTCCAGTTGACTCTGCTTATACCCCTCAACGGTCCTACTCTTCTGCCTTGGTTGGTTAGACTCCCCAACCATTCAACTGGTTAGACCACCAGTCTCTTGAGCCTATTCAACAAATAATTAGACCCTCCAATCACAAGTTCCTTATTCTACTTCAAAAGATCTAATCCACTAATAGTATGATATCTTGATCTTCCTCTATGAGCTTGTCAGATCACACTGTCTCATGTATAATTCAAGAACCTTTTCATTGATGCTGGTCTTTCTCAAAAAAATATGAATAGATATTGAAGGCCAAATGCCTCAGTACAACACTTCTGAGGAAAGAATTATTTCTTCCATTGAAGGCCCGACCTCACTGAATATTGAAAACATGGATATGAATTCCTTTTGAAATACTAATTGAAATTCTATCCCAAATTCAGTACCAAATCACTGCACATTGACTATACATTCTATATTTCATGTATAATTCTTGAAACTTCATGCACGTATGTAATAAAATGCATGATCTCCATTGTGAAATAATTCAAATTCCAAAACTTCTCAAAATTCCAAGTTTTATTTCATGTGCATACAAATGTTGTATAATGAACACACACACTTACAATTCCATAATTCTTTTCACTACACACAAACTCAAATATTATTCTACTATTTCATACAAACAATATATCACAAATACATCTCTTAATTATTCCTTTGTGAAAGTATCTTATGCCATCACAATGTCTCTTCATGCAATACACTCCTCTAAAAGATCTTAGACACATGAACAATTTCACTCGACATATAGCATGCATGCCATCACATTCATATATCGTGTATCAATATTATAGATTCCTTTACATTAGTGCTATGTGAGATGTTTTAATGTATTCACATAACAAGCTATGTGCAATATCTTCCTCAAACCATATATGTGATACTGCCTCCATGCACAAATATCATTTCATGCATTATTCTCAAACTCATCACATAACCAGAATACATGTTGCCTCTAACTTCTTTGCATAATTATTTTATATGGGTTCTTCTTTCTCACTCACAAAAAATAGTGTGGAAATTTACACTAGTTTGCAGAATCTCAAGACCATATCTTGAGATCGTGAGAGTAGTGTCACAAATCGAACGCATGGAATCAATTTTGTGTAATCAGAGCAGTACTTTGACTCTGTTTCTCTCTATAGAATTGCTCACAGATGTGAGATAAGGTCATATTGAAAATGAGTTCATTCTAGGGTATTTATAGACAAAACATCACTGAATTATCTCATGCACACCACCTCTATATTCCTTGTTCACATTGCCTCAACTAATGCTTCCTATGAAATCAATGTCACCAAAAACCAGTTTTGATTCAAGTATGTTTTTCTTCAGTTTTTTCTTTTTTAAATCACAAAAAACAATGTTGCACGATGATTCAATCATTTTAGAATTATTAGGATGATAAAATGGGGCTCGAATGCTTAGACTCGATCAAACAGTCGATGATGCATGAAGGAAGCCTGATGAACAAAACTCATGGACGAGCTCGAGGTAGAAGAAGATGCCCAACTCTGATCGAATAGTCTAAATTGATCTAATTAGACAGTGCAACTTCCATATGTATCTTTAATGACGTAGCTATAGTACAGGTGAGCATGAGTCACATATCAATTATTAACTCATTCTCCCATTTTCTTTTATAACAATATGAGAATTTCAACTATTTGCAATGGACCAATTGTGATGGGAGTATAATCTGTCGCCAATAGTCTTTCGAAAGAGACTATTTGCAATGAGAATTTTGAATCATCACAAATAGTCTATAAAAAAGAGGTATTTGCGATGGTACGTTTCAAATACCTTTGACGTGCCTTGTACGCCTTAGCACGGGAAGAGTATTTGCGATGAGGGAGGATCCCCATCACAAAAAATATTTCAGCAAGAAATTATTTTTGACGGATCGTTGCAAATAATGTGTTGCATGATAGTATTTGCGACGGGTCCCATAACAAATACTATCTTTTACCACCACCTCAATTAATAAACGTTTAACTATTTTCGATGGGACTCATCGTAATAAATAATATTTGCAACGAGCCGTCGTAAATAATGTGTTGACAGGATAATATTTGTGATGGGATCCGTCGCAAATACTATTTTTTACCGCCTGCTCAATTAATAACCACCTAACTATTTACGACGGGAAGCCCGTCGCAAATAACCCCATCACAAATGATCTAACCTATATATACCATCATATGATTTTTTCTCAATTCACTATTCTCTCAACTCCTCTTTTCTTCTCTCCTCTCATATTTCTCTTTTCAGTTTTTCAAAGTTTATATTTTACAATGGAACAATTTTCAAGACTTGCATCAAACGAAAGATTCAAGTTTAAGGTATTTATTTATTGTTTTTATTTTTTAGTTAATTCATTTTATTTTATTATAATAATTATTATTACTAATTAGCATTAGTTAAATTAAATTAAAATTAGATAGTTTTATTTTGCATTATTTATTTGTACAGATATGTTGTTTCATTAAGATTTATTGTTTTTTTTAAAAGTAAATATTATTAATTAGTAATAATTTGGTTCAATTATCATTAATTAATAATAATTAGAATTAATTAGTATTAATTAGTAACAATTTTTATTAATTTGTATTAATAAGTAATAAATACTAATAATTAGTAATAAATAGTAATAATTGGTAATTAATTGTAATAAATTATAATAATTAGTAATAAATAGTAATAAATAGTAATAAATACTAATAATTAGTAACAATTCGTAATAAATATCAATAAATAGTAAAAAATAGGAATAAATAATGGTAATTAGTAACAATTAGTAATAATTAGTAATAATTAGTAATAATTAGTAATAATTAGTAATAATTAGTAATAATTAGTAATAATTAGTAATAATTAGTAATAATTAGTAATAATTACTAATAAATTGTAATAATTAGCAATAATTAATAATAAATAGTAATAAATAGTAATAAATAGTAATAAATAGTAATAATTAGTAATAAATAGTAATAAATAGTGGTAATTAGTAATAATTAGTGGTAATTTGTAATAATTAGCGATAAATAGTAATAATTAGAAGAAAATAGTAATAAATACCAGTAAATAGTAATAAATAGAGGTAATTGGTAATAAATATCGATAATTTGTAATAAAGGGCGGTAATTAGCTATAATTTGTGGTACTTAGAATACATTAGCAGTAATTAAGAAAAATTAGTCGTAATTGGCCAGTAATTAGTAAAAAATGTTATAAACTAATAAAAATTAGTAATAATAAGTCGTATTTAGCAGTAATTAGTAAAAAGTAGTGGTAATCAACTATAATTAGCGGTTATAAGCTATATTTAGCAGTAATTAGTATTAACTATTAGTAATTGGTAAAAATTAGCGATAAATAAATATTATTATTAAAAATTAGCGGTAATTATTAAAAATTGTTATAATCTAATAAAATTTAGTAATAATAAGTGATATTTAGCGATAATTAGAAACAATTAGCAGTAATTAGTTATAATTAGTGGCAATTAGTAAACATTAGCGGTAATTAGTAAAGCATTGTTAGAAATTAATAAAAATTAGTAATAATAAGTGTTAATTAATAGTAATTAGTAATAATAAGTGGCAATTAATAATAATTAGTGTCAATTAGTAATAATTAGTAAAAAATAACCGTAATTAGTAAAACTTATTATTAATTTATAAAAATTAGCTGTAATTAGTAGAAATTAACGGTAATTAGTAAAAATTAATGGTAATGTAAGGACCCAACCTTAAAACATTACATAATCTTGAATTAAATGAATAATTCACATTGAGGATCTTTTCAGGTTTAGAGTTTTAGAGAATTAGGACATAACTATTACATCTCAATGATTACAAAGTAGAGACATCTACTCAGTTTCCATTTTTTCACAAAATAAAAACTCTTGAAGAAAAGAGTCATGTCTAGTTCCATGTTTTAGACAGCATGACATTTCCTTGATCCCATCCTTGACCCTATTCTACTTTATGTCATGTGAAAAACATTTCAAAAACATGGGATGAGCATAAAAATCTCAGTAAGGGATATAAAAATATGGAAAGAGAACATTAGTCCATGTATACATATGAATCAATGAAATCATACTTTAATCATAAAACATAAGCACTTTAACATACTTCATGAAATCATAATATTTATGAATAACTCATAGAAATCATAAGACAAAAAGGTGGCTTGGGGCATTCATAACATTCTTACGTAGGGAGTAACCCTCATGGTTACGTTTAGAATACCCATCACAATATATTCCCTAAATATCTTCGGAGAAACCTTAGCATTTAACTTCTTCGCGTTACCCAATGCATTTGAGAGCTATCTCGGGCTCACCCACCCTTAGTTTATCATAGAACCACCCGACTTCATAAACAATTCCCAAGAACCATAACATAATCGTATCACATAAAACATGCATAAAGGAAACATAAAATTTCCACATTTCAATCAGAAGATATTAATACAACACATTGATATAATCAAAACATTATCAAAACCATTTTCAATACCAAAATAAAAGAAAAGTAAAACATTGTATTTATTTTTCATTTAAAAAAGTTATGGCTTTTAGAGGAATCCAAAACTCAAATAATGGTCACGGTGGCAGAGAAGTTGTTGTTGCCGCATACGTAAGACAAAAACTTTCCTTTTGTCGTTTAGTAAAATGCTTCATGTAAAAAGATTCCTTTTGAATGAAATTGAAATTCAAAGGGGTTTATTATACAACTAATAAAAGAAGGTTGTATATAAATTGAAGTATTCCTCAACGAAAGGATATTGAGATGAAGTCCCTTACAAAGACGGTATCCTTAGATTAAAGATAAATCAATTACATAATTATGTGTGAAAAATATAAATACACTCAATATAAGTGTATATTAAGTGTAAAACAATCAAAGGTCATCCACACATATTCATAGCTTTACATAATCAAGAAGTAGATGTTTAACCCAAAGAATTGAAATTGGGTTAAGAAGTTCCCTTACAGAATTTCGACAGCCTAACGACATCACTTTAAAATTCAGAAAATGAGTTGATGAGAGATAAAAAGGGTATATCATCACTTGGACAAAAAAATTCATATCAATAAGGATATATAATAACATATCACAACATTAAGAAGATGTAAATGAAAATACCTAACAAAAATAAGTCTTTTAAAAAGACGAGGGTGAAAGGTTACCTTACCGATTTGGGTAACTTTCGAAACGTACACCCCATGAAAGAAGGACTATACCATGTTGATGTAAATACCTATAAACAAAATTATATTACACAAAGAGTAGAATAATGGGTAGTATATACACCACTAAAAGGAGATAGTGACAAATATAGCATGAATCTCACGGGAATAAATAGTGAGATAAAAACCCCTTACCTCATTGAAATAAATCGAGTCATATGACCAAAAGATAATAAGAACCAAATGAATCACATAATACCATGAATATAAATAGAATCATGATAATATATATCAAATGGAAGTACATAATACAACACATGCAATAAATAATTGGTGAACAATGGAAATCTCACAGACTTAAAAGTGAGATAAGAAATCCCCTTACCTCAAGTCTGACTTGTCTTGTTCGTTTCTTTATATTCCTGAATAATAAACCATGGTCAATTTATAATTTCTTAAGTAATTCCTTTAAAGTTTATTATTAAATTCATATCACATATTATCATTTTATAATAATTAGTTAATTATGTGAGTTCATATCATACATTTTGTTTATGTTTGGTACATGAGTCAAAAATGAACTTGTTTGAAGATAATTGTCCATGTAGTTATAAGTACATAATCTACAAAATGGTGTTCATGATTTAAATATCATATATATCCATTATATATGTATTTAATAATATTACATAATGTTTTGAGATAATAAATGGAATGTACCGTTCATGGAGACGGTAGTCCGTACGTACGCATGAACGCTACTTTCATTTTTTGTCATATTAAAGGACTTTAAAACTAAATGAGACATAGATATATTATAATTCCAGTATAATATATATGTTATATAAGTAAAATAGGTTCATTAATTTCATTATTTATAAATTCCATGTTTGTCATGAATGAGTCTCATCACTTGAGGGGGCGGTTGTCTGCACTTCCTCATATGAAATTATCACATTTGCACAACATGCAAAGCATAAAGGTATGTTTTAAATATAAAATAAAGAAGCATATAGAGGGCATAAATATAATATATATCATATATAAATATAGTTCCATCATATTGGCCATCATTAGAGGTGTTAAAAGAATATTGAACAATCATCGTTTTGTGAGGCAGTAATTCGCCCCCCTATAGAAACATTATATTCTTTAAACATTAGATGGGGGTGTGTGTAAGTGTAGGTAGAATCCTTAACATAACAAAATCATAGTATATTGAGGATACTGGTGTTATTATGATATAAAATAATAAGAAGATTGTGGTGATTGAATAAGTAAAATAAAAGAAAGAAACTCGAGAGAAGACATTACCTCTAAATCAGGTAACTCTTTTTTATTTGAGCCACAAGCTTCCTTGGAAAGACTTCTACACGAAGTGAGGCTTATAGAAGTAATAGAGGTATGGGTAGAGATAATATTAGCAGATTTTGGATGATACAAGGGCTTGAGAGGTGTGGGTAATGGGGTAAAAGTGGGGGCCTTTTATAAGAGGGAGGAGGGTCACTTTTTGAAAGTCTTGAAATGTTACTTTATTATAAAATGGTTTTGGGAATTTATAGGTCCCAAAATGATATATTTATAGGATAAGGTGATAAGGATTCTAAATACACCCATAAAATAGGTTTTTTACAAGTGTAAGTCTTAAATTTTACATTATCTTTTCATTTTATTTAAATCATTCATTAATGAGGTAATCTCTCCATCATCATGGTGTCACAAATAAATTTATTTATTTAATATCTAAAAATTATAAAAAAATATCATGATGTAGGAAATATTTTTTTCTTTTCAGTTAAAATATATATTATAATAGATCATTTATGTAAACAAAATTAAATTTTTTTTACTTAGGATATACAAACCTTTGTAATATTTCTCTTTTTTTTAAAAAATAATGTCATAAATGTCACTATCACACCCATGTGACTCCATGGGACCTCAAGTTTGGTAAAAATCTTAAAATGGTCGTCCATGAATCAAAAAAGATGATTTGGATACATGTTGGGGTCATTTTATATTATTATGATATTATTGTATTACCCTTAACTACCCGATTACTAATTAATCACGATTATTAAAGATAATTACTGTCGTTACTATTCTTAATGTATAAAAACAAAAGAGTCTTAATTAAATAATTTCTACCTTAGGATTACAAATATGGAATAAATTTTACAAAATTCCAAACATAGAAATTTTTGTAATTAATTTAAAAATAATTTTCATTGTCACAACCAAAGACGGGTTTTTAAGAAGCAAAATTTATCAAAAGATTGACTTGTTTTTACATCCAATTGAAAAGTGAAATTACTTCCAATGAACAAAATTGTAGTAAGTGATAAAAATAATAATTAAATAACACTTTAAAACCAATTAAAAAGACAATCTAACTATATAACTAAATTAGATGAAAAAGCAGTTTTGAAGTAAAATGCAGTATTTTTCACTATTCATTAAAAATGAACATTTGTCCGAAAAATACCAAACATTTATCCAAAGTAAATTTGATATTACAAATTCAAAAATTATGTCCATTTTACCAAATTAAAAACATATAAGTTTCATTAATTAATTTTATAATTAATTCCTTTTGTCAAAACAAATAGCGTATTTTTAAGAAACAATATCTATCAAAAGATTGACACTTGTTTATGTCCAATTTCAAAGTGAAATTAATTCCAATGACCACCATTGAATTAAATGGTAAAAATATATTATAATTAAACATTCAAAAAAATTAAAAATATAATCTATCCATATAAATAAATTATATTAAAAGGAAGTTTTGAATTAAAATACAATAGTTTTCACTATTCATTAAAAAATGAACTTTATTGGAAAATAACAAAAATTTACCCAAAGTAAATTTTGATGTCCAGTTTCTAAAGAAGGATTTTATTTTGTAAAATATAACATATAAAATTTTCAAAAAGAGGATTTAAAAAGGGTTCGTCATCAGAAGGCAGTTAATCAACCTTTTAAAGAATATTAGAATATTTATGCTTAAAATTAGATTCATTCGCATTTTAAGCCTCTATCATTTATTGGGTAATTGTTAAAATATTTAACAAACATATATAGTCATTTTGTAGTTAGTTCTATTCATTCTCTCCATTACAATGGCTAGGTGTTAACTACCATTTAAAATAATATTATTATATTATTAGTGTGCAAGGTATGATTTCGAAGAAACTCGTTGTTGCGTATTGGGTACGCCATCGAACATAGCATATCCTTTAAAGTAATATTAATATTTTATTCACAAATATTAATATATATGAACATTTCATATTATTATTTACGTGGGATGTTACATCCGTCCCCCCTTTTGGGAATTGCGTCCTCATAATTTTAAAATTGGTCTCGGAAACCTTATTGAAAGCCCCACATCGGAAAAGAAGTCAATAAAACTATCACTTTAAAAGAAATAAAGAGAAGTGAAAAGGTCACCTGAGATAACCCACATTTGGAATCTATGAAAACATGGATATAAAGGAGAAACTAAGTGTCATGTTCTGATGGAGGGTGATAGAAAGCATGATTAGGAGAAAGTTAACAACAAGAAAACCAAAAAATTGTGATGGGTTAAACGATATTTAATTCCCCAGTAAGAAAAGTTAACAGAAAAAGTTTTTGTTTTAAGTTAATTTTCATTAAGTAATTTATTTATGAGATTAACTAAATCATAAGGAAACATACTTACTTGTCTTGTAGACTTTCATCTCTTACTAGATTTCTTACACAAACTCATATTTTCTCCAAAAGATGAGTATTTAGGATGACTTGTTCACATTAAGAGCGTTATAATCAACTTCTTGGGAATCACCTAATCCAAAAAATATAAACTATATATTTCCCATGTCTTTAGACCTTAACCAAAACCAAAATTGTTAGTACAAGATTAGATAATCTCCAAAAGGATAATCCTTTATAAAAATAAATACTACTCTTAATCTACAAAATTCAACAAAAAGAACCCAAGGTTCAATAAAGACCATTAAATAAACATCTATCCATAAAATTCTTCAAAGTAATCCAAACTAATATTGAAACCCAAATCTCTGAAGGATTTAATCACATCGTCTTCCAAGGTAAATCTTAACATTTATCTCTAAATAACATCAATTACTCTTAAAGTCTCATATTGAAAAGTAATTAACCTAATCACATATCATCCATGATAGGTTAATCATTTCCATAGATAACCAAAAATCAACTTATTCATAATTTATAAGATCATTTAACAAAAAATAATTAGTCATAATAACCAGGGAATTCACGTAGTCCAGTGGTAGGCGATAAATACCAGTCGCACTTTGGTTGTGGGTTCAATTCCCACAGCTTCGTCTGACGCGACGGGTTGTCACACGGTATGCATGTTGTCCCTTTTCAAAAACTATATAATTTTATAATATTCCAAAAAAGAGATAAATTCATCAAAAATAACCATAACATATTTTAACCACAAATGTTATCTAATAACTTTCGTTTTGCATCCCAAAATGTATTAACAAACAATTACCTCAAATTCAAGGATCATATAAACCAAAATGGTTATTTATAACTATATCCACAAAAGAAAAGATAATTATTCCTTGAATAAAATTTTCATATATCATACATTAGGGTTACACATACTATAAAAAGGCTTCTAATGTAATCCCATCATCAAAAGAGCCTTAATAATTTTAAGCATTTCACCATCCTAAAATCTACCATAACTCTTGAATCCCTTATATATTGGCATCTTACTCATTCAACATTCTTCATGATCCATTAAACATTCCTTTCCAACTTATTCTGAAATAATTCTTTCCTACAAACAAAATCATGAATCATATCCTAAGATTTCAATAATAGGAAAACATATGTTAAGAAATAATCTATATCTTTCATTGGTCATTGTCGGTTTATTCATCCTCAATCAGAATGGAATTAGGTATTGGTAAACAAATATTTGTATGATACTGGTGATCCCATTCCCGAAACTTCTTTGTAGGACATTTTTTTCATAATGACCATGCACACTGCATTTAAAATAATCAATTGATCCTTCATAAAGAACTTTTTTCCCTTTCCTAGAGTCAACTAGATGCTTCCTTTTTTCATGGAGGGTTCTTGATTTATGACCTTCATTTCCACAACTATAGCATCTTTCTGTCCCTTTGAAACATTTTTCTATGTGTTTCTTTCCACATCAATGACACATAGGTTTTTGAACATTCTTACCTTTATGATTATTACCTAAACTTCCATAGGGAATTGTTTCTCACATATATGATGCCTTATAAAAATCCCTAAGGTTTAAGTGTTCAATCATGACTCTAGATAGTCGGTTGAGAATAACCACAAGAGTTTTCATTGCAGCTCCCATGTCATTTAGTTTCTCATTTAGAAAATAGTCACAGTCTCCTTCGCATCCACTATTACTTTAGTGCCTACTAGATCCAGCCATTTACTAAAACTAAAAAGGTCAGTGTGATTATATTAGTAAAATCATCATATAATACTAAGATATAATTATTCATGTTATCTTAAACTCATTCACTTTATCTACAAAAACTATGAATCTTTCTGAAATCCTAACCATTATGGTAATTCCACTTAAGCTTAAAAAATACCCTAACCTCTAAAGTTATCTAATCCATCCTTTAATACCAACTATAAGGAACCAGCCTTAAAACATAAAATAATCTTGAATTAAATGAATAATTTACATTAAGGATCTTTTCAGGTTTAGAGATTTAGAGAATTAGGACATAACTATTATATCTCAACGATTACAAAGTAGACACATCTACTCAGTTACCATTTTTTCACAAAATAAAAACTCTTGAACAAAAGAGTCATGTCTAGTTCAATGTTTTAGACAACATGACATTTCCTTGATCCCATCCTTGACCCTATCCCACTTTATGTCCTGTGAAAAACAATTCAAAAACTTGGGATGAGCATAAAAATCTCAATAAGGGATATAAAAATACCGAAAGAGAACATTATTCAATGTATACATAAGAATCAATGAAATCATACTTTACTCATAAAACATAAGCACTTTAACATACCTCATGAAATCATAATATTTATGAATAACTCATAGAAATCATAAGACATAAAGGTAACTTGAGGCATTCATAACATTCTTACGTAGGGAGTAACCCTCGTGGTTACGTTTGGAATACCCATCGCAGTATATTCCCTAAATCTCTTCGGAGAAACCTTAGCGTTTAACTCCTTCATGTTACCCAATGCATTGCAGATCTATCTCAGGCTCACCCACCCTTAGTTTATCTTGGAACCACCCGAAATCATAAACAATGTCTAAGAACCATAACATAATTGTATCACATAAAACATGCATAAAGGAAACATAACATTTTCACATTTCAATCACAAGATATCAATACAACACATTGATATAATCAAAACATTATCAAAAAAAATTTCAATACCAAATTAAAAGAAAAGTAAAACATGATATTTATTTTTCATTTAAAAATGTTATGGATTGTAGAGGAAGCTGAAACTTAAATAATGGTCACAGCGGCGGAGAAGTTGTTGTCACCGTATACGTAAGAAAAAAACATTCCTTTTGTCATTTAGTAAAACACTTCATGTAAAAAGATTATTTTTTAATGAAAGTAAAAGTCAAAAGGGTTTATTATACAACTAAAAAAATAAGGTCATATATAAATTGAAGTATGCCTCAACGAATGGAGATTGAGACGAAGTCCCTTACAAAGACGGTATCCTTAGATTAAGGATAAATCAATTATATAATTATGTGTGAAAAATATAAATAAACTCAATATAAGTGGATATTAAGTGTAAAACAATCAGAGTTAATCCACACATATTCATAGCATGATATAATCAAGAAGTAGGGGTTTAACCCAAAGAATTGAAATTGGGTTAAGAAGTTCCCTTACAGAATTTCGACAGCCTAACGACGTCACTTTAAAATTCAGAAAATGAGTTGATGAGAGATAAAAAGGGTATCTCATCACTTGGATATAAAATTTACAGAAATAAGGATATATAAGAACATATCCCAACTTTAAGAAGATGTAAATTAAAAGACATAACAAAAAGAAGTCTTTTAAAAAGAGGAGGATGAAAGGTTCCCTTACTGATTTGGGTAACTTTCAAAATGTACACCCCATGAAATAAGAACTATAAAATGTTGATGTAAATACCCATAAATGAAAGTATATTACACAAATAGTAGAATAATGGGTAGTACATACACCACTCAAAGGTGATAGTGACAAATATAGCATGAATGTCATGGGAATAAACAGTGAGATAAAAACCTCTTACCTCGTTGTAATAAATCTGTTCATACGACCAAATGATAATAAGAACAAAATGAATCACATAATACCATGAATATAAATATAATCATGATAATATATTTTAGATGGAAGTGCGAAATACACCACATGCAATATATAATTGGCGAACAATTGAAATATCACGAAATTGAAAGTGAGATAAGAAATCCCCTTACCTCAAGTCCGACTTATCTTGTTCATTTCTTTATATTATTGAATAATAAACATTGGTAAATTTATAATTGATTAAGGACTTCATTTAATGTTTATTATTCAATTCATATCACATATTATCATGTTATAATAATTAGTTAATTATGTGTATCATATGTTTTGTCGATGTACGATACATGAGTCAAAAATGAACTTGTTTGAAGAGAATTGACCATGTAGTTATTTATACATCATCTACAGAATGGTGTTCATGATTTAAATATCATATATATACAGTATATATGTATTTAATAATATTCCATAACATTTGGAGATAATAAATGAAATGTACTGTTCATGGAGACGGTAGGCCGTACGTACGCATGAACCATACTTTCATTTTTCTCATATTAAAGGACCTTAAAACTAAATGAGACAAAGATATATTATAATTACAGTATAATATATATGTTATATAGGTAAAATAATTTCATTAATTACATTCTTTCTAAATTCAATGTTTGGCATGAATGAGTCTCCTCACTTGAGGAGGCGGTTGTCGGCACTTCCTCATATGAAATTATCGCATTTGCACAACATAAAAAGCATAAATGTATGTTTTAAATATAGAATAAAGAAGCATAGAGGGGACATAAATATTATATATATCATATATAAATATAGTTCCATCATAATGGCCATAATTAGAGGTGTTAAAAGAATATTGAACAATCATCGTTTCGTGAGGCAGTAATTCACCACCCACTGAAACAATATGTTCTTTAACCATTAGACGGGGGTCTGTGTAAGTGTAGGTAGAATACTTTTCATAACAACATCCTAGTATATTGAGGATACTATTGTTATTATGGGATAAAATAATAAGAAGATATTGGTGAGTGAGGAAGGAAAATAAAAGGAAGAAACTCGAGAGAAGACATTACCTCTAAATCGGGTAACGCTTTTTGATTTGAGCCAAAGGCTTCCTTGGAAAGAATTCTACCCAAAGTGAGGCTTCTAGGAGTAATAGAGGGATGTGGGTAGATAATATGAGTAGAGGTTGGAAAATCCTAGGTCTTGATAGGTGTGGGTAAGGGGGTAGAAGTGGGGGCCTTTTATAAGAGGTATGAGGGTCACTTTTAGAAATTCTTGAAATTTTACTTTATTATAAAATGGTTTTCAGATTTTAAAGGTCCCACAATGATATATTTCGAGGAAAAGGTGATAAGGGTTCAAAATCCACCCATCCAATAGGTTTTTGACAAGTGTAAGTCTTAGATTTTACCTTATCTTTTCATTTTATTTAAATCGTTCATTAATGAGGTAATCGATGCATCATCATGGTGTCAAAAATAATTTTATTTATTTAAGGTCTAAAAATTATAAAAAAAATATCATGATGTAGGAAATATTTTTAGATTTCCAATGACTATTTGTAGTCTAAGATATCATTTATGTAAACAAAATTAAAATTGTTTTACTTAGGATATACAAACCTTTGTTATATTTATCTTCTTTTTTAAATAATGTTATAAATGTCACTATCACACCCTTGTGACTCCATGGGCCCTCAAGTTTGGTAAAACGCTTCCCATGGTAGTCCATGACTAAAAAAAGAGGATTTGGACACATGTTAGGGTCATTTTATATTATTATGATATTATTTTATTACCCTTAACTACCTGATTTTTAATTAATCACGATAATTAAAGATAATTACCGTCATTACTATTCATAATGTCCAAAAACAAAAGAGTCTTATTTAAAAAATTTGGACCTTCTGATTCCAAATATGGAATCCATTTTACCAAATTCCAAACACAAAAATTATAGTAATTAATTTAAAAATAATTCTTGTTGTCACAACCAAAGACGGGGTTTTAAGAAGTAAAATTTATCAAAAGATTGACTTATTTTTACATCCAATTCAAAAGTGAAATTACCTCCAATGAAAAACACTGTATTATGTGATAAAAAAAATAATTCAATTACACTTTAAACCCAATAGCGTGTTTTTAAGAACCAATATCTATCAAAATATTGACACTTGTTTATGTCCAATTTCAGAGTGAAATTAATTCCAATGACCACCATTGAATTAAATGGTAAAAATATATTCTAATTACACTTTAAAACCAATTAAAAAGATAATATAACCCTATAAATAAATTAGATTAAAATGAGGTTTTGAATTAAAATACAACATTTTTCATTATTCATTAAAAAATGAACTTTATCGAAAAAATAACAAAAATTTACACAAAGTAAATTTTGATGTCCCAATTCTAAAGAAGGATATTATTTGGTCAAATATAACATATACAATTTTCAAAAAGTGTATTTAAAAAGGGTTCTCCATCAAAAGGCAGTTAATCGTCCTTTTAAAGAATATTAGAATATTTATGCTTAAAATTGGATTCATTCACATTTTAAGACACTATCATTTATTGGGTAATTATTAAAATATTTAACAAAAATATATAATCATTTTGTAGTTAGTTCTATTCATTCCCACTATTACAACAGCTAGGCGTTAACTACCATTTAAAATAATTTTATTATATTATTAGTGTGCAACGTAAGATTTCAAAGAAACTCATTGTTGCGTATTGGGTATGCCATCGAACATAGAATCCCATTTAAAGTAATATTAATATTTTATTCACAAATATTAACATATATAAACATTTCATATTCATTATTTCCCAGGGATGTTACAGGTAATTTGTAAAAATTAACGGTAATTAGTATTAATTAGTAGTAATTAGTAAAAATTAGTGATAAATGAATATAATTATTAAAAATTAGCAGTAATTAGTAAAAATTGTTATAAATTAATAAAAATTAGTAACAATAAGTTCTAATTAATATTAATTAGTAATAATTAGCTTTAATTACTAATAATTAGCGATAATTAGTAAAAATTAGCTGTAATTAGTAAAAAATAGTGAAAATTAGTAAAAATTAGTTGTAATTAGTAAAAAATAACGAAAATTAGTAAAATTTAACTGTAATTACTAACTAATTGAGTTAATTAGTATTAATTAGCAGCAATTAGTAAAAATTGGCGATAAATCAATATAATTATTAGAAATTAGAAGCAATTAGTAAAAAAAATGTTAGAAATTAAAACAAATTAGTATTAATAAGTGATAATTTGTAGTAATTGGTAATAATTAGGGATAATTAGTAATAATTATACTTAATTAGTAAAAAAGAACAGTAATTAGTAATAATTAGCAGAAATTAGTAAATATTAGTGGTAAGTAGTAAAAAAACATTGGCAGTTAGTATTAATTAGTAGTAATTAGTAAAAAATGGCTGTAAATCAATATAATTATTAAAAAGTTAGCATTAATTAGTGGTAATTAGAAAACAATTAGTAGTAATTTGTAATAATTAGTGGTAATTAGTAATAATTAGCAATAAATTAATATAATTCTGAAAAATTAGCTGTAATTAGTAAAAAATTGTTATAAACTAATAAGAAATATTAATAATAAGTGGTAATTAGCAATAATAAGTAATAATTAGTAGTAATTAATTATAATATGTAGTAATTAGTAATAATTAGTCTAAATTAGTTATAATTAGTTATAATTACTAAAAATTGTTATAAACTAATAAAAAATAGTAATTTGCCCGTGAAAATGCATGGGACTATTCATTTTTCATTGAAATCATCTGGTTTTGCTTCATTAAAAAAATGTGATGTCATTGTACTCAATGTAATGAAATTTTTTTTTCATGTTACTCAAAAGTCAATATTGTAGTAAAAAGCAGAAAGCATCTATGAAAAGGAATGGTAATATTTTGTCAACATAGAGTAATAAAATACATGAAGTATCATTTAGATCAAATATGAAAAGGTAATAAAAATAGTGAAACATTCAAATTGAAACAGTAGTTGTATCAGAGTTGATTTTGAGTTGAACAGATGGAAATAAAAACGGATTGTTCAGAAAGATGGTTTATTTAGAAAAAATCTGGGTTAAAAATATTACAGTAACTAAATACTTTAATAGTATATAGTGTCCCCCTTGGAGACAAACTAAACTCAGAAAACGATGCTAGTAAAAACCTTCAAGAAGTGGGTTCCTACAACACTGTAGTGGACAAGTACTGGTGGTTTCCGGTTGATAATAATCTGGTACCTACATAGGTTACTAAAGTTGAGAAAATAGTGGTAAATATGTAACCTACACATGATTTACTCATCAGAGAGGGTCTAGTTCTTCCTTATACGAGTTTATAAACTTTTTTTGTATATTTAATAATGTAAAGTTAATTGTGTAAAAAATGTAAATAATAATTAGAAAATAAAAAAATCAGTAATGTTTTTCAAATACCTTGCAATTACATCACCAAATTTTAGTTCTGTTTTTCAGTTTTCTTGTTGAAGTTTTCCTTAAAATGGGGATGTTGTTGTTGGCTTGTTGTTTCCTCAGAGTCTTGAGACATAATAGTTAGTTGGACCACATGTTCAGTATTAAACTCAGTCAGTAAATTTTTCTACATGAATAACTAACTTCAATCAATAAGTTGATAAAATTACTGAGATCTGTAAGTAGTGTAGAGAAAATAGGATGTTTATGAATTGGAAAATTATATGATCAAATGCAGTCAGTATTAATCATGCAAGATAAATCGAAATGAAAAAAAGCTATAATGTCAACTCCAATGATGTAATGAAAATAAAAGAGAATGAAGAAAAATAAAACATATACCTAAGTTTTTTATGTGGCCAGTTGGACTTTGGTAAGTGCTCCTTGTAGAACTTTTGAGTTTTGATCTCCAATTTCTTCTCTTCTCCTCCTCCCTGCTTGTATTTCTTCTCTATTTTTCATCTCTGGTTAAATATATGAAGGCTATCTTATGTGTGATATTCATCATATTCTCACCTAATTTGCGCTCTAAGAAACAGTACCCTGGGTGAAAAAGAAAATGACTTGAGCTTTGAGTATCATTACAATGGGTGCTCTCATTTAATTTAAACCACACATAGTTTTTATTTTTATCATAACCTCCAATACACTTGAGAAATAATAAAAAATTAATGAGATTAATTTAAAAATATTTCTAGTCATGAAATACAGCCTAGTATGATCAACAGTTTCATGTTAATAAGTTGTATTAAATTGAGTAATCAAGAACCATGCATGTCACAAAACTAATCAAATTGCATGATAATAAAACCGCACAATTTATACCTGCTACAAGGTAAATGGGAATGTTTTATTCTTCATAACAGAACCAATAAAGGAGATTCTAACCTTTATCTCTGTCCGTTCAAAGGAAAAAAACAACTTCTACTGTTTAAAACAGTAAGCATTTATGTGGATATTCAAAGAATGGGAGAAATTCATAACAAAAATTGTTATAAATAGAATCCACAAGAGGATGAAATGATGTACAAACTAAATCAAGGGTAGAGAAGAGTTCAAATATTTTTTTCGAGAAATAAACTTGGAATAAATTCAAATCTAAATCAAGAAAATAGTTAGGAAACATGGAAAGCTTTTTTTCTCATGCAACATAAACAGACTACAATAAAATTATTTAAAAGAAAATTGAAAATACAATTAGTAACTCATCGCTTATGAACATTAAATAAAATAATATTTTTGACCAAAAGTTCCCTGCAACCAAAGGAAGCTTCATGCAAGAGAAAACAACTATAGAGCGCTTACCATGGATGAAATATAAATACTATTTTTCTACTACAAGTTCCCCAAAACCATAGGAAGCTTCAATATCATGTTTCCCTATAATAAATAAAAAACTTAACCCATGGGATTGTAAATGATCATATGGGAAATAAATATGCAATATTACATTTTTCTAAGACAAATTATTTATATTCGATATAAACCTATGAGAATTTTTGATCTGAAACTATGATATCCGCCATGAAGAATTTATGTGTAACTGAAAAGCACAAAAAATTCAATAAATGAAAATAAAAACCATTTCTATGATAAATCATTCATAATAAAATGAAATAGGCACTGTACAGGGGGGTTGAGATACCTGTTGAAGAGTGGTTGGACGTCAATGATTTCATGAAGACAAATAGGGGGTTGAGACCCGATGAAACCCGATGAAACCTGATGCCAAATATGATAGTATATAGTAAGAGTCAAACTATCACAATATTTATAGAATTCTGTAAAATAAATGACAAACGAACTTGAAGACTTACTTGCATGTTTTGAGTTTTTCACTTAGCAACTAGACTGTAACACCAATATCATGTTGTCTTGTAAGAAATACAAAAACATCACCCATGGGATTGTAAATGATCATATAGTATATAAATATGAAAGATTACATTTTTTAAAGACAAATTATTTTTATTTGATCTAAAACTATGAGAATGTTTGATCTGAAACTATGAGATCCACCATAAAGAAACTGTGTAACTGAAAAGCACAAAAAACATTTCAATAAATGAAAATGAAAACCATTTCTATGATAAATCATTCATAAGAAAATTAAATAGGCATTATACAGGTGGGTTGAGATACTTTTGAAAGAGTGGTTGGCTGTCAATGATTGCCTGAAGAAAAATAGGGGGTTGAGACATGATGAGACCATATTAAACCTAATGAAAAATAAGATAGTATATATAATGAGTTGAATTGTAACAGTATTTATAGAATTCTATAAAATAAATGACAAACTCACCTGAATACATAATTAGGTTGTTTTATGTTTTTCAAATAGCAACTGGAATGCAACACCAATATCATGCTACCCTATAAGAAATACAAAAACATCACCCATGGAATTTTAAATAATCATATGGGAAATAAATATGCAACATTGAATTTTTGTAAGACGAATTATTAATATTTGATCTAGTACTGAGAATATTTGATCTGAAATTATGAGATCCACCACGAAGAAATGAAGTGTAATAGAAAAGCACAAAAAATAATTCAATAAATGAAAATGAAAACCATTCGTATGATAAATCATTGATATGAAAATGAAATTGGCACTGTATAGGGGGGTTGAGAAACTTGTGGAAGAGTGGTTAGACATCGATGATTTCTTGAAGACAAATAGGGGGTTGAGTCCCGATGAAACCCGATGAAAAATAAGATAGTATATAGTAGGAGTTGAATTATCAAAATATTTCTAAAATTTTGTAAAATGAATGAAAAATTCACATAAACACTTACTTCCATTATTTTAAGTTTTTCACTAAGCAACTGCACTATAACACAAATATCATTTTGCCCTATAAAAAATACAAAAACATCTCCCATGAGGTAAATAATAATATAGGAAATAAATATACAATATTTCATTTTTTTAAGACAAATTATTTATATTTTATTTAGAACTATGAGAATGTTTGATCTGAAACTATGAGATCCTATACGAAGAAACTAAGTATAACTAAAAATCCCAAAAAATGATTCAATAAATGAAAATGAAAACCATTCATATGATAAATCATTGATAAGAAAATTAAATAGGCACTATACATTGGGGTTGAGATACCTGTGGAAGAGTGGCTGGTCGTCGATGATTGCCTAAAGAAGAATTGGGGGTTGAGAACTGATGAATCATGATACAAAATAAGATAGTATATAGCAGGAGTTGAACTGTCACAATATTTCTAGAATTCTATAAAATAAATGACAAACATACCTAAAGACTTACTTTAATTGTTTTGGGTTTTTTCACATAGAAACTGGACTACAACATCAATATCATGTTGCCCAGTAAGAAATACCAAAACACCACCCATGGGCTTCTAAATAATCTTATAGGAAATAAATATGAAAGATTTCATTTTTTAAGATAGATTATATATATTTAATATAAAACTATGAGAATGATTGATTTGAAACTATGAGATCCACCAAGAAGAAACTAAGTGTAACTGAAAATCACAAAAAAAATTCAATAAATGAAAATGAAAACCATTAGTATGATAAAAAATTGATAATAAAATGAAATAGGTACTGCACATAGGGGGAATAAAATCATCCATGAAAATTAAGAGTATTTCTATCTCTACGCAGGTTTTTCTTCATCAATCAATATCTGCATATCACTAAAAAAATTCATTAGAATCATGGCTCAAAGCTTTTAAACAAGATATCCCTTTCTATGAATAGGAATTGACTGTAATGAATCTCAGGAATAATCTTCACAAACAGTGGCTGCAACGTACAAAATTGATCATAAAAAAACTACAAAAAAATATAACGCAGTCATCTTAAATCCTTTGTAGTGAAAATAAAGCATAAAAAAGAACCACTTAAGATCCTAAAAATTCTAAAGAAAATGAAATACCTGAATGGATATAGAATAAATAGATCAAAATCACTATAGAAGAATATTCAAATAGGTTAGTGGTTTAGTTGAGAGGAGATGGGGGAAGGTAGGGAAGGAGGGAGAACTCAAGGCATTCGATAGAACCTAGGATTTGAAATGTACAATCTCTTATGATATACTTCAATAGATAAAAGAAGAATATTAATGAGAGAATAATACTACCTAGGGTTGAGATACTTGTGGAAGAGTGGCTAGCCATCGATGATTACCTGAAGACAAATAGGGGTTGAGTCCTGATGAAACCTGATGCAAAATAAGATAGTATATATCATGAGTTGAACTACCAAAATATTTCTAGAATAATTTAAAATAAATGAAAAATTCACCTGAATACTTACTTCCATTATTTTGAGTTTTTCACTAAGCAACTGCATTGTAACACCAATATCATGTTTCCCTATAAGAAATACAAAAACATCACCCATGAGCTAAATAATCATATGGTAACTAAATATGAAAGATTGCATTATTTTAAGATGAATAATTTATATTTAATCTAGAACTATGAGAATATTGGATATGAAACTATGAGATCCTCCACGAAGAATGTAAGTGTAACTGAAAATAACAAAAAACAATTCAATAAATGAAAATGAAAACCATTCGTGTGATAAATCACTAATAGGAAAATGAAATAGGCACTGTACAGGGGGTTGAGATACCTAGGGAAGAGTGGTTGGTTGTTGATGATTGCATGAAGAAGAATAGTGGGTTGAGAAATGATGAAAAATGATGCAAAATAAGAGAGTATATAGCTGAAGTTGAACTATCACAATATTTCTATAATTCTGTAAAATAAATGACAAACTCACATGAAGACTTACTTACATTATTTTGGGTTTTTCACTTAGCAACTGAACTTCAACATCAATAGCATGTTTCCTAGTAAGAAATTAAAAAACATCACCCATGGGATTCTAAATAATCTTATGGAAAATAAATATGCAAGATTTTTTTTAAGACAGATTATTTATATTTAATCTAAAACTATGAGAGTGATTGATCTGAAACTATGAGATCCACCAAGAAGAAAATAAGTGTAAATGAAAATAAAAAACAAATCAATAAATGAAAATTAAAACCATTAGTATGATAAAATATTGATAAGAAAATAAAATAGGCACTGTACACGTGGGTAATAGAATCAACCATGAAAATTAAGAGTATTTCTTGCTCTACACAGCTTTCTCTTCATCAATCAATCTCTGCATATCACTAACAATTTTCATGAGAATCATACCTCAAATATTTTAAACATGATATCCCTTTCTATGAATGTTAATTTACCGTAATGATTATTGGGAATAAGATTCACAAACAGTGGCTGAAATGTACAAAATTGATCATGAAAAAACTACAAAAAAACATAAGGCAGTCATCTCAAATTCTTTTAAGTGAAAAGAAATAATAAAAAACAACCAGTTAAGATCCTACAAATTATAAAAAAAATGAAATACATGAATGGATCTAGAACAACTGAATAAAAATCAATGTAGAAGAATATTCAGATAGGCTAGTGGTTTAGTTAAGAGGAGATGGGGGAAGGTAGGGAAGGAGGGAGAACTCAAGGCATTCGATATAACCTAGGATTTGAAATGTATAATCTCTTATGATATACTTCAGTAGATAAAAGAAGAAAATTAATGAGAGAATAATACTACCTAGGGTTGATATACTTGTGGAAGAGTGGCTAGAAATCGATGATTTCCTGAAGACAAATAGGGGGTTGATCCTAGAATAAATTTGATGCAAAATAGGATATTATATAGCACGAGTTGAACTACCAAAATATTTCTAGAATTCTATAAAATAATTGACAAATGCACCTGAAGTCTTACTTCAATTATTTTAAGTTATTCACTAAGCAACTTCATTGTAACACCAATATCATGTTACCCTATAAGGAATACAAAAACATCACCCATGAGATAAATAATCATATGGTAAATAAATATGCAAGATTACATTATTTTAAGATGAATAATTTATATTTCATCTAGAACTATGAGAATGTTTGATCTGAAACTATGAGATCCTATATGAAGAATGTAAGTGTATATGAAAATCACAAAAAACAATTCAATAAATGAAAATGAAAACCTTTCGTATGATAAATCATTAATAAGAAAATGAAATAGGCACTCTACAGGGGGGTTGAGATACCTAGGGAAGAGTGGCTGGTCGTTGATGATTGGATGAAGAAGAATATGGGGTTAAGAACTGATGAAGCTAGATGAAAAATAAGATAGTATATAGTAGGAGTTGAACTGTCACAATATTTCTAGAATTCTGTAAAATAAATGACAAACGCACCTGAAGACTTACTTCCATTGTTTTGGGTTCTTCACTTAGCAAATGGACTTCAACATCAATAGCATGTTTCTTAGTAATAAATACAAAAACATCACCCATGGGCTTCTAAATAATCTTATGGAAAATAAATATTCAATATTGCATTTTTTTAAGACAGATTATTTATATTTAATAAAAAACTATGAGAGTGATTGATCTGAAACTATGAGATCCACCAAGAAGAAACTAAGTGTAATTGAAAATCACAAAAAATAAATAAATTAAAATGAAAACAATTAGTATTATAAAACCTTGATAAGAAAATGAAATAGGCACTGTAAACGGGGGGAATAGAATCATCCATGAAAATTAAGAGTATTTCTAGCTCTACACAGCTCTTTCTTCATCAATCAATCTCTGCACATCACTAACAATTTTTATGAGACTCATAGCTCAAATATTTTAAACATGATATCCCTTTATATGAATGTGAATTTACCATAATGTTTCTTAGGAATAAGCTTCACAAACAGTGGATGTAACGTACAAAATTGATCATAAAAAAACTACAAAAAAACATAAGGCAATCATTTTAAATCCATTGTAGTGGAAAGAAAGCATAAAAAAGAACCAGTTAAGATCCTACAAATTATAAAAAAAATGAAATACATGAATGGATCTAGAAAAACTGAATCAAAATCATTGTAGAAGAAGATTCAGATAGTCTAGTGGTTTAGTTGAGAGGAGATGGGGAAAGGTAGTGAAGGAGGGAGAACTCAAGGTATTTGATATAACCTAGCATTTGAAATGTACAATCTATTATGATATACTTCAATAGATAAAAGAAGAATATTAATGAGAGAATAATACTACATAGGGTTGAGATACTTGTAGAAGAGTGGCTAGCCATCGATGATTTCCTGGAGACATATAAGGGGTTGAGTCCTGATAAAACCCGATGCAAAATAAGATAGTATATAGCACGAGTTGAACTACCAAAATATTTCTAGAAATCTGTAAAATAAATGACAAATTCACCTGAAGAGTTTCTTCCATTATTTTGAGTTTTTCACTAAAAAACTGCATTGTAACACCAATATCATGTTTCCCTGTAAGAAATACAAAAACATCACCCATGAGCTAAATAATCATGTGGTAAATAAATATGCAAGATTGAATTATTTTAAGACAAATAATTTATATTTCATCTAGAACTATGAGAATGTTTGATCTGAAACTATGAGATCCTCCACAAAGAATGTAAGTGTAACTGAAAAGCACAAAAAAATTCAATAAATGAAAGTGAAAACCATTCGTATGATAAATCATTGATAAGAAAATGAAATAGGCACTGTACATGGGTGGTTGAGATACATGGAGAAGAGTGGTTGGTCACCGATGATTGCATGAAGAAGAATAGGGGGTTGAGAACTGATGAAACTCGATGCAAAATAAGATAGTATATAGCAGTAGTTGAACTGTCACAATATTTCTAGAATTCTGTAAAATAAATGACAAACGCATAGAACTAAAATTTTTCATGAGACTCATAGCTCAAATCTTTTCAATATGATATCCCTTTATATGAACGTGAATTTACTGTAATGATTCTTAGGTATAAGATTCACAAATAGTGGCTGTAACATACAAAATTGATCATAAATAACTAAAAAAACATAAGGCAGTCATCTTAACTCATTTGTAGTGAAAAAAAGCATAAAAAAGAACCAATTAAGATCCTATAAATTCTAAAAAAATGAAATACATGAATGGATTTAGAAAAACTAAATCAAAATCACTATAGAAGAAGATTCTGATAGGCTAGTGGTTTAGTTGAGAGGAGATGGGGGAGGGTCGGGAAGGAGGGAGAAATTAAGGAATTCTATATAACCTAGGATCTGAAATGTACACTTTCTTATTATATACTTCAATAGATAAAATAAGACTATTAATCATAGAATAATACTACCTAGGGTTTTTTTCGAAAGTAAGGAGGATGCAGAGGCAGATCAAGCCAGAGCAGAGTAGGTGGATGTGTAGAAGTTGGAAGCGGTGGAGGCTAAGCAGGGGGGTAGTGGAGTCGTGGGGGCTAGAGGCGTGGTAGACGGATGTGTAGGATCTAGAGGTGTCGGATCCGGACACGTAGGATCTGGATGCGTAGGAGCCAAAGCTGTAGGAGGCAGAGCGGTCATTGGCAGAGCGATGATAGGCTGAGAAGCTAGAGGGAGGAGGAGGTTGGTTGTAGGAACTGGAGGCCATAGAGAATAGAGGAGTGACTGCCCTGAGTGAGGGTGGAGATGAGGCGTGTGAGGGGACAGAGGTGGATAACAATCGAAATGAAACCCTAGGTTGATGGAATGAATTTTCGGGGGAGGGACGTGCGAATAATGGCGCTGGATGGAGGAAACAATTGTGGAGTGATGTAATTTAGAGTCATGGACAAATGTGGAGATGACACGTCAGCTAGAGAAAACCCTGCTTTAGTATATATATATAGATTAGTAATAATTAGTAATAATTAGAAATAATTAGTATTAGAAATCACTAATATTAATTAGTATTACTTATTATAAAATTTAAAAAATAGTACTAATTAGTGGTATTCAGTAATAATTAGTGGTAAATTGTAATAATTAGTGGTAATTAGTATAAATTATTATAAATTTGTGTAGATTACTATAAATTTTAAACAGTTTACAATAAATCACTATAAATTAAAAGAAATTATTATAAATTACTAAATAGTTGAAAATGATGTAGGTCGTAAATCTTCAGGTTATGAGTAATAATAAATTTGTACATACATGGTTGACACAAATTGTAATAATTAGTAATAAATAGTAATAATTATTAATAAATAGTAATAAATAGAAATAATTAGTAATAATTAGTAATAATTAGTAATAAATAGTAATAATTATTAATAATTATTAATAATTTATAATAATTAGTAATAAATAGTAATAAATAGTAGTAATTGTTAATAAATAGCAGTAATTGGTAATAAATAGTAATAATTAGCAATAATTAGTAATAAATAGTAATAATTAGTAATAATTAGTAATAAATAGTAATAAATAGTATTAATTAGTAATAAATTGTATTAAATTGTAAAAAATATTAATAATTAGTAATAATTAGTAATAAATAGTAATAAATAGTAATAAATAGAACTAAATAGCAATAAATAGTAATAATTAGTAATAATAAGTGGTATTTAATAAATATTAGTAAAAATTATTGGCAATGACTAAAAAATATTAAAAATAGTGATGATTAGTAGAAATTAGTAAATAGTAGCTGTAAACCTATATAATTAGTAATAATTAGAAAACATTAGCAGAAATTAGTAAAAATTAATAGTAAATAACTATAATTATTAAATATTTGTGGTAATTATTAAAAAATTAATGTTAAATAACTTTAATTATTAAAAATTATTGGTAATTAGTGGTACTTATTAATGTTAACTATTTTTTAGTTTAAGTTACTAGAAAACTTAAAAATAAATATGTAGTCAATTTATAATTGATGAGAATTGACAAATTTGGACATGATTGGTATAAATTGGTGCAATGAAAAATTTGGACATGTTTGGCCTAAATTCCTTTCATCACATGAAGATTGTAAAATCAATGATTTACACCTTTTTAGTAATTTAGAATTTATTTTATTACATTATATTAAATTATATAAAAAATTATTGGTAATTATTTGGTAATTATATCTAATTACTACTAATTACTGTTAATTTTTAGAATAATTTAATATAAAGTAATAAAATATATTAAAAATTAACATTAATGTGTAAATAATATAATTTACAATCTTTAACTGATTAGAAATGAACAATTTATGCCATCCCAGTCCAATTTTGTTATTAGGTCACAAAAACTAGGGCATATAGGATATGACACATTGATGGTAGCAATATCAATACAACAAGAAGAAGAAATGTTGATCACATGATTTGGTTGGCATGAATTGGTGTAATGAAAAATATGGACATGGTTGGTGTAAATAAATTTCATCACCTGAAGATTATAAAATATATGATTTACATATTTTTAGTAAATCATAGAATTTACAATTTTTAGGTGATTAGAAATGACCAATTTATGCCATCCATGTCCAAATTTTTTATCAGGTTGCTAAAAATGAGGTAGACAGGATGTGACACATCGATGGTGTTAGTAGTAGAAGCAGAAGGATATGCATCAATGAAATGAGGATGGAGATGAAGATTGAAATTGTTAAATGATGGTTATAATCATATATAATATATATATATATATAATACTTGTTTTTAAAATATTTTCTAACAATAGTCATTTTGTGTTTCAGATGGATGATGAGAATTTATCTAATCTATTTCGTGAGTTGAAGGAGGCTTCACTACCTGGTGACGAGCATGATGCTATATCATCTGACTCTCATATTGCTGACAGTTTAGCAATGAATCAAAGTGGTCATGGTCTTGCATGATTGATGATTCCTAACCCTATACTCGAGTGACATCCACATATTGAGTTTGGTCCATGCATGAAGAGGTATGTTTAGTTATGTATTGTAGTCAGTTTTCATTAATTTTCATTAATTTATTTATATACAATTTTTTGATTATTTGTTTTATTTTTGCACAGATTTTTATGTATAGCTGTTGGACATGGGAGCTCATGGAGGTTCATCATCATCTGCTGCATAGTATAAGGAGTAGTTGTGATCTCAAGGTGATATTATAGAGACCATGTGTGGGGGTAGGAGGAGCTCTGTCGATAATAGAAAAAACATAAGGAGGATATGTGTCGATGGAAAGAGCATCAACACAAGCAAATGATGGAGTACATGCGACGTCTGACTCATGGATTAGGGATGAATTTCCCTCCTCCTCCTCCTCTAGATGACCCCTTCCCCCTTAATGATTTATGTATTTTTTTTTTGAAAAAAATTTGAATGTAAATATTTTTTATAATATTTTTATTGATTTATATATTTATAGTTCTCTATAGTGTGCATTTGTATTGTTGTGAATATTTGTTTTATTATATATATATATATATTATTATTTAGATTTTATTTTATTTTTTAATTTATTTGTGATGGGAAATTCCTCTCATCGCAAATAACTTTTAAAAAATGTATCATATTTTTTACGACGGGCCATTTCCCAAAATACTATTTGCGATGGGAACCCGCTGTAAATAATCTGTCACAAATAGTAGAAAATTTTGTAGTGTAACAAGGTGCTTCAATAGTGGTCCATAATTGGTTACTAATCAAATCCCATTACTTTCTTACACTGCCCCGTATCAGCATACTACTCCGCCCCTGTACCTCCTACACGGTGGCTTTCATGATCTCTCTTACACCTCTATGTGGGTACACTATGCATTCCCTTGGCCTGAACATTTATTCTATCTAGCTACACCTTGGTCAATCCTAATTCCCACCTTATTAGTGGTGCAACTATATCCCATGTATTGTTGGTTCACATGACTTATTTTTTTAGAGTCCAATATATGAGTGTTAACCCAAACATAACGATCATGCCATGAAAATCCACCCAAATCACTTTAACTCCAATAAAAAAATTGTGTAGATAATGTTTCATCTTAACATAATAAACACATGAACTAGAAATTAAGACTAGTTTAAACAATCATCACATTTAAAACTCATTGACTTTTCATCTTATCAACTTATTGATAGCAATTTCAACTTCAACTAACCAATTATATTCTTCAATATATCCCTTTGGATTTGTTTTTAATACCCATAATTTTAAAATTCAATGAAATATTCTATTTCTTATTGGAAATAAATCCAAATATATAAGTATGAGAAGGAATTATCATCTCCAACATTCAAATTTTAAGAATATCATCTTCTATTCTAACACTTAAAGTCTAATTTACTCCATAGAACGATGAAATCACCACTATCAATGAAATGAGCTACAATTAACCAAATCTTAGTCTATATGAGAAATTTTCTATATAGAAAACAAGATTGATCAAATTTAACATCAATGTTATCAAATTATTTCTAGCATGTGATACTAATTACTAAAACATCCTTTTAGGAATTGTTCAAAAAATAAATAAACTAATATATTGAAGAAATATCAATAAATAGATTATAAAAATTCAAGTGCAAGAATGTATTTCCTATTTCGGATTACCTTTCCATTTTTTCATCAAATAATAAATATCTCCATTATAGAATTTATTTTTTTTCATGAATGTAAGTGTTTAATCAACATACCTCAATGATGAAAAGAATTAATCTCTATATTTTTAACATCTAAAATTCTCATATGCATACCTCAATGAAACATAAAATATTCATCAAATTTCAATTGAGTTATAGATATCTAGTAATTGTTATTTTGTGCTCTCTTTCAAGACATTTACCCAATATATTCTTCATCGTGATTTTATTTCTTTAAGAATATTCTCCAATTATATTTTAAATTTTTTTGAAATGTCTAAAAAGAAAATATTGTCTCAATAGTTTTCCATGATAGATAAATTCCTAACTGTAATATGTTCATAGATTTTATCAAATTCAGGTATACCCCTAAATTCATGCATCACCTTCAATTCCCTTCACTAAAAACAAAAAAAATGTGTATATGGGAATACAGTGGTTCTTCAATGCTCCTTAGTTTTAGCAATAGGGCTGAGAGTTGCTTCTCAACCCAACAATATTATTAGATGAAAAAGGATTCATCACATTTTCTAACAAAGTAGTTTTAGTTTTCTCTTCTTGTTCCATATTTCTCACCTCTTCCAACTATTCTATCCATATGATCAATCATTCTTTAGGAATATTCTTAGTCTTAACTTTCTATGTAGAATTATTTTTCCCAACACCAAAAGTCACATGTTCTTTCTCTTTCTTCTTTAGGAATTTTTATTTTCCAGGTGACCATACCAATTTTTTTACTTGAATGTCCATACATATTACACTATTCACACACAACTTTAGAATTAATCAATTTACCATTTTTAGGGAACTTTTTATATTCTTCATTAGATATTTTTTTCAACAAATCAATCTAGTTATTTCTCTTATTAATTGATTATTTATTATATTCTAGCTTGCTTTCTTTAGTATTGATGTTCATGGCCAATTAAAAATGGTCTATGATGTGAAATTTTATACCACAATAGAAGAAAATTTTCTTTGGCATGACATTATTCACATAATTCTTCACAAACTAACCTTCTTCTTTTGTTCACATCCCAATACTGACCTATCATCTTCTTTTCTTACCAACTTCACATTTTGTTTTGGTCTTATATTCACATCAAAATATGAATTTTTAATGTTTTTTATATACCAGAACTCATCATAACAATGACCACTTATGTTTTAATAATCATAGAAATGTTAAAATTAACTAAATTTTTTCTTGATATACTGATTCTATTTCTGTGATTGTTTCTTTTATTGTGTAGGTTTCCACTTCTCTATAGCATTTCCCCTACATGAAATCATTTTTTAATATTCATAAAATAACATGTTGTTTTAAAAATTTAATTTCCTAATTTCAAAACTTCCAACAACACTAATAGTAGTCAACAAATCTTGATTTCTTCTTTTGTGACACATTTTAACTATCCCTGACATTTTTCTACTTTTGGACAGTATATTTCTTCTTATATGATTTCTTTGGGGAAAAAGAATTTCCACACTTCTTCACATCCATATTTAAAGATGTAATAGATTATTTAGAATATTTTTTCACCCATGTTAGTCTAGATTATAATGTTGAATATGCACTAGTCATCAAAAAAACATTAGTACACATAAATTTATCAGGGAAAAGTGTTACCTTGTTCAATGATCATACTGTAGATTTATCCTTAGATAATCTCAAGATATTATTTCTAATGGATTAAGTCTTTTAAAAAATAGGACTCTTATCAGATGAATCATTGGAAGTACTTCTTTTCTCAATAGCTTGGGAAGTCTCATCTTGTGTCTCTTCCATATTCTTTAGTTTCACTTCTAGTTTAATACATTTTAAGTTGAGAGAAATATTCTCATCTTCAACTGATTTTATGATTTCTTTCCACTGAATATTTATCTTCTAAATCTCATATTCATTCATATGATCTTCCTTCAGTAACAAAATACCAACCCCCTTGATTATTTCTAATTTAACATTCATCTGAGCATCTTTAACATTGATCGATGTATTATGCAGCTTTTTAAGTGCATGGATAACTTCTAATAAGACTATTTCAAAAACATTTTTCTCACAAACATTACTTTTTAGTTCTTTAATAGCTTCAGAATATATTTATTTATAAAGAGATATCACTTCTTCCTTTGATTTCACAAGTTTTTTGAGAGTGTTTTATATTACAACCTTTTTATTCAATGCCTCTTCCATAAAATTAGCCACTTCTTCTAGCTGTAATTTTTAATCTCAAAGTTATTTGAATAATCTGATCAAACATGTGACCACTTCTTTGGGAACATTATTAGATGTTATATAATTTCAGAATTGATCATATATTTATCAAATCTTAAACTAGATTCATCTGAATTATAATCAACTGATTTCATTGAACAATTACCACTCTGAGTGCCTTCAGATAAAATTTGATCTTCATTTATCTTTGAATTATTCTTAAAATTATATGCCACTCTTTTCTTCCTGTTTTTCTATGTCTTGACTGAAACTTAAACATTTCTAACATCAAGAGTAGAGATATAATTTTCCATCCAAATCTCTTCTTAAATTTCTTTAAACTCAAATATTCACTTCATATAATTCTGATATAAACAACTATACAAGTAAAGTAGTTCTAACTAGAGGTATCCTTGCCTCTAATACCAATTGAAGTTTCCAATGGATTAAACAGTCACACTGAGTGGAGGGGGGGATTAGGTGTGACTAAATTCTTTTCCACATTTTAATTCAAGCCACTATCACCTGTTAAGATGAGTGGATAATTAATGCAATGCAGAAATTAATTGAAAAACAACACACAATATTTTTACAAGGTTCAGTACTAAGCCCTACTTCTTTCCATGTTGGTCAGACCCCACAACATGGATACTCTACTATAATATTTTTATAAATTACAATTTTCTAGAAAAAAAATGATTATAAACCCTAATAAATGATCCTCCAATTGATCCCTGTTATACCCCCCATCGATCCAACTCTTCTTCCTCGATTGGTCAGACACCCCAACTATTTGATTGGTTAAACCCCCTAGTATCTAGAGCCTCTTAAAAAATTGGTTAAACCCCATAGTCATAAAATCCTTCTTATAATTCAAAATATCTTATCCAATTTTAGGTTAATCTCTTGATCTTCTTTCAAAAGATTATTAGATCACACTGAATTGTGTATAATTAAAGAACCTTTTCACTAATGCTGGTCTTGATCAAACAATTTTTAACACCTATATATGTTCATCTACCTTAATACAACACTGCTCGATCAAGAATTGCCTCTTCTTCTGAAGTCCCATCCTCAATGAATAATGAAAAATCAGATATGAATTCATTATAAAATACTGATTGAAATTATATCCCAGATTAAGTCACTAATCACTACACACTAACTAATCATTGTATATTGCATGTGAAATTATTCAAACTTCATGAATGTTTGCGATAAAATTCATTATCTCCTTACTTTTTGAAATAATTAAAATGGAAAATATTCTCACAATTCTGTGTGTTATTTCATGTGCATGCAAATTTTGTATAATGCACACACACACTTACACTACCATACTTTCTCATCAATACAAACTTCCTCAAATATTATTTTATTATTTAATGAAAACAAAATATAAAAAACACAGCTCTTCACCATTCCTTTTGTGGAAGTATCTTGCACCATCATAATGTTTCTTCATGTAATACACTCCTTCATAAGATATTAAACATATGAATTGTTTCACTCAACATATAGCATTCATACCATTACATTCAAGTATCACACATCAATATTATAGCTTCCGTTATGATATTGCTTCATGAGATACTATTGTGTATTCATGTAACAAGGTATGTACGATATATTCCTTAAACCATACACATGATACTGCCTTCATGCACAAATATCATTTCATGCATTATTCTCAAACTCATCACATAACCATAATATGCGCCGCATCTAACTTCTTCGCATAACTATTTTATGTGGGTTCTTTTTTCTCCCTAGAAAAAGATAGTGTGTTAATTTACAATGGTTCATAGAATCTCAAGACCACATTATTCAATCATTATAGAAGTGTCACAACTTGAACACATGGAATCAATATTGAAAAATCAGAGCACTACCTTGACTCTATTTCACTCTCTATAATTATTCTTGGATGTGAGATAATCTAATAATGAAAATGAGTTCAGTCTAAGGTATTTATAGACAACACATAGATGAATTATCTCATGTATACCACCTCTATATTTCAAGCTCACACTGCCTTAGCTCATGTTTAATAAGAAATCACCATCACTGAAAACCTTTTTTGATTCACTTATGTTTTTCTTTGGTTTGTTCTTTGTTAAATCATTCAAACAAAGTTACATGATGTTTAGATAATTTTTGAATCATCAGGATGATGAAATGGACATTGAATGATTTGGCTCAATAAAAGAGTCGATGCTACATTAAAGAAGCCCAATGAATAGAACTCTCAAACGAGCTTGAGGTTGAAGACAACACACAATGATGATCGAACGGTCTGAATTGATTTTATTGGATGATGTAAAATATATTTGTATCATGAATGATGGAGCTATAGTGTAAGAAAGTTCTAGTCCCCCATATGTTCTTAACATGTTATACTTCTTTATTTTATATCAAGGAACTATAATAGTGGTCTAGAATTGGTTATTGGTCCTATTACATTACTTGTTGGCTCTGCCCCCTTATGACTTACAGTTACGCCCCCATGCCACCCCGCATGGTGGCTCTACTGGTCTCTATTGTGCCTCTATATGGATGAAAAATTAATTCCTTCAACCTTAGTCTCTATTCTAGCCGGATATACCTTAGTAAATCCTAGTTCCTACCTTATCACTAGTGCACCTGGGTCCTATAGCTTGTTGTTTGGAAGACCTTATTTTTGTAGAGGACAATATATATGGGTTAGCCCAATCATAACAATCATTCCATGACAAGACACCCAAATCACTTTAACTCCAACACTAAAATAGCATATAAATTTTTTCATCTTAACATAATCAATACATGTCTTCAAAAGTAAAATAAGTTCAAACAACCATCATATTTTAAACTTATAGACTTTTTATCTTCTCAACTTATTGAAAATAATTTCAACTTCAAAAAACCACTTGGATTGTTTAGAAACTAATAAATATTTAGGATATTTATGTCACAATTATTATTTTTTAATTATATTATCTTATCTACCTTCTAACATTTCCATCCTTTGGAAAACAATAGTGTCAATCATGCGTATATGTGGACTACCACCTCTATGAAGTGATTTGATTGATTTTTTTCATTCAATATTTAAATAGATGGTATTAATGATATATTTAATGAATATATATGATATATATGACATATTAATGATTCCTTATAGGTGAATTATTAATTACCTTTTTTTCTTTCCATTTGTCAAAAATTGAAAGCAACGTTCATGTGTACATACAACCTACCATCTCCTTAAATGATGTAACTCATTTTTTGTATATACCTTTTATGGATGAAAATAAATATATTTATAATTAATATATATGATATTTATAACATGATTAAAATTATAGAGTTGATAGAACCATGGTCAAAGTAAAAGGACGAAAATAATCAAACCAAAACATACATTAAAAATAAATCATTTATCACGAGGAATAATGATTTTAATATACAATTGTTAATAAAAAGGTGATAAAATTTAATAAGTGAATCATGTATGGAATGATATATACTATTATGGATTTTTAATAGATTTATAATATAACTATATTTATTATATAGGTTGTTCAAACATGTACGGATCAAGTCAGACCTAAGGTTGGGTTCTTTGTCTCAATATTGCTTTATTGAGACAAGTTTGATGTTATGCACCTATTTATGTTTATGAGGTGCATACACTACCCCTTTGGAATGTTATATCATATATACTTCTTAATTCATGGTATTTAAAGTTAAAATTTATATTATTTCACCCAAGGTGTTTTGGTTGGAAAGATACTAATGTAGTAAGGGTTTATTTTACAATCTCATCATTATTAGAGATGATTTATGTTTAAGCCTCCATTAGGGGAATTATTTGAAATTTTTATCTTAAAACCAATATATGTTTTCTCCTATAGATGTATATTAAATTTTTTTACTTTAATTTTTCTCTATTTAATAACTCGATAGACAGAAATAATGTTTTTAAGGAAACCCAACTTTATTTCTCTTTTCAATCAAAAATTAATTTTTTCCATATCCATGTTTTCTAAAAATATTTTCAAAACTATTTTTAATATTAAAATTTGATAGTTCAAGGTCATTTTGACCCATGATTTACTTTTCATTTTCTAAATGATTCACATTTTACTTTTAACTAGAAATATAAAAGGAATCGTTGTTTTAGCAATTACAGTATGAACAAAATTTCCCACCATCTTGACAACTCAATGCCTTGAAGATTCCTTTAAAATTTTATGTGGTTATTTTCAAAGAAAATGTGTTTTCATAATATTATGTATTTTTTAATTTTTTAAAATTTATTTTCAATGATAAATGTTTATCTTATTTCATATTTTTATTGAACTTTTTATGGTATTTCTATTCTTTAATGAAAACATCCATTTATTTTATTTATGCCCCACTAAGGATATGTTTTAATAATACCATTTTTAATATTTCTATGTATGGTTTATGATCAGTTTTATTGGGTAAAATTTTAAAATTTCATATGCAATTTTTTTAATATGAATTTTTATGTTGATTTTGTATTGAATTTTTATTCACCTTTTTATCATGATGAATGCATTAAACTTAGTATGTGATGGATGAGGACCATTATATCCCCTAAATGAATTAGTAGGTCTCATGAGATAAACTTATTTGGGTATTTTTTGTAAAAATTACCTATTAATATATGGTTTCTTGAAATAAGCCTTGACAGTAAGGTCATGATATCCCACATTATGCATTCCATCATTATGAAACTAGTTATTATTATCCATTTGATTATTTATATCATTATGGTATCCACAGATTTAGTACCCTTTTATGGTATTAGTTATTTGTAATATTTAATTATTTTTTATATTGAATATATTATTCATGTTTTATTTATTCTATGATTTCTTCCACTGTACGCATTCCCTTACCGATCATCTAAACTCACCCATTTATTATGTTTCTTTTCCCTAGGATGAGAGTAAGTGTACATTGAATGATATGTCAGGACATGATAAAGAGAATAATGATGTTTTAAAATAAAATACTATGTTGTAATTTATGTTTTCAAATGTAATTTTAAATTCAAGTATGTATCTAGTTTACCACTACTACTAAATTATTCAGTCCTTTAGGATGTGACCACTTGTATATAATTCCAATATAATAAAGTAACCATTGGATCTGGGCTATTGGATTCAAGGTATTTATAATTTACATATAGGTATGGGAAATAGTTACATAATACTTTTAGAATTCTATTATCCATCCTTAATATTCTAACACACCAGACATCGAGAATCATACTCCATAATATCCTTCTTCATGTTATTCTACCAGAAATGCTATTTGAGATCTCTATACATATTTGTTCTTCCAGTATGGATAAATAATGAAGAGATATGTTATTTTTACAATAACTTCTTCTTAAATTGTAGTATTATGGGGACACATATCTGATTTCTGAATCTTATCATTCCATCATGGTCGAGGTTGAACTCTATAATAATCCTTACATTCTTTTATAGTTCCAAATCTTCATTCTACACCTGTCATATCTTCACATGGACGGATGACTGGCTAATATATTTAGAAAGATGGTATTTACCTCATTCCCACATGATCTCAACGTCCATACTATTAAATTAAAAAAGTATAAGATCCCTTTAAATCAGTATCATGGACAAGCATGAGTGGTCCTTTTGACTAAGAGCATGATCCACCATCTTCACCTTCTTAGGGTGGTTATGTATTGAGTAGTCACAATTATCAATCAACTCCAAACATATCCTTTTGTGAATATTTTAATCTTTCTATGTGAATATATAATTCAAGTTTTTATTATAATTATATATATCATGCCTTTCAACATAAATATAATGCCTTTCAATGAAAAAATTATAGTGGAAAACTGCAACTCACGAGTCGTGTAATTTTTCTCATGAACCTTCAATTAGAATAAAACATACACAACTACCATGTCATTTCACATGAGAAAACATCCCTGTCCTATTTTTGATGAATCCCTAGATATCATAAACCCTTATCTACTATAAATTAGTGTGATCTCATGTGCACTGATAAATCTTTTATTTAGTTCCATAATTTTTTTTTCACATTCATTTTTCTAAAGTAACTTGAATACCATTTGAGTAAACTTGGTTAGTGGATTTGATAGTCATGGAATTTTTTTCACAAAATATCCATATTATCTATCAAATACAAGAAATTTATGAATCTCATTCACTATTATTGGTCTGGTCCACTGTTCAATAACCGCCATCTTAGAAGGATAAATAAATATACTCTCAATGGTGATTATATGACCCAGAATGATACTCTATGTATCAAGAATTTAAATTTTATAAATTTGGATTATAGTTTATCCTTACCCAAGGTTTTAACAGAATCCTTATATGATCTTTATTCTCTTCTTTGATCATAGAATATAAGATAACATCATCTATAAATACTACCACAAACTGATCAAGGAAATCTCTAAATACTATATTCATCATATCCATGAATATAGAAATGGAATTTTTAATTCAAAATGGAATCATTATATATTAATATTTTAAATACATCATAAAGAAGACTATATTGTGTATATCATCCATTTTTACCCTTAACTGATGATATACAAATATATAGTCAATCAGTAAAAGATATCTAGCTTCACACAGTTGGTCAAATAAGTCATCAATGCAGGGTAGATGCTACTTTTTCTTGATAGTGATCTTGCTAAGTTCCTAATAATCAATCTAGAGACACATTGACCCATATTTATTCTGAAAAAAAAAGAATATTTGTATTCCCTGGTGTTTCACTAGGGTGTATCCCTTTTATATATTCTCATAGTGTTTCTTCTTCAAGTCCTATAACTCATTTGGGTCCACTCTATAGGGATCCTTTAAAATAGGCATAACAATAGTTATCTATTAAAATATCAACCTCATGATTTTGTAAAATACTAGAAACTATTTATAAAATACATTGAAATATTCTCATACAATAATCATATTTTAATTTTGATTTTCTCCCTAATATTTTTGAGAGAAACACCCTTCGTTAATAGGTTGTAAGAAACATATAATGGAATTAATTTACATTGAAAGTTCTTATTAATTATCTCAATGATAGAAAATAATAAAACTATTTTAGATATAAAATATGACATCCCTTCTTAAATATTGATATGGTATATATATATATATATAGAGAGATAGAGATAAATTTCATTCCTAAAAAACATCAAATTTAACTATAGGGAGAATAAAAAGATTTTTTGGAAACACATTCCCACAAATTTATATTACAGAGGAGCTATAAATATGAGATGCAATTTTCATACAATTAGTATTTTTTCAATGATAGTTCAATACCTAATATTTGAGTTGGTAATATAAACCTCATATAAAATTATTCAGATATAAAAGTGTGGGCATAACTATATAAAAATATGATATTTAATGGTCATGAATACATAATAAACACACCTTTATCCATTTGATTAAGGTTCTCATAATTTTATTACTATAAAATGGTTAGTGTGAGTATTAACTAACATTAATCAGAGTAATAAATCATATGATAATGAAAATAATACCTAAGATATCCTGAATTATAAAACCTTCTTTCAACCCTTGACATTGTAGGTTTCAATCTATGTTTTCCTTGGTAATTTATTATTAGGATTTTTAACCAAAATATATTCAAATCCTTAATAATGTTTCATAAAGATAATATGAATTAACCAAAGCATTTCCCCTGAGAGCGTAAAATCAAATGTGCTGTTAGGCCTTATTTTTGTGCCCCAGATGAAGGATGACTTAATACTTAACTCACATTTTTAGGGTTATCATCCCTAGGAACATATATTCTAGAGACTACATCAAATTGTTTATATATATATATATATGTATGTATTTCATTTATAACAACCAAATAATATATAATTTTCCTAAATTTTAGGATAGTTTCTATATTTAGAATTATCCATAGGGTTCCTAGTAAGGTTTTCTAATCTTTATCCCCAAAACAACTAAACCCTATTTGATACCAAATGAGGTGACCCAAGAATCACTTATATAAATATTACATCACTATAGATAAATATTCAATACAAATCACAATAATACATTTCTGATATCCATAAAGGTTTAGTGTATTTGGAGACTAGATACATAATCATCTTATTTATGAACAATCTTTAACATTTAATGAAACATTTTACCTCACATGGAACCCTTATAGAATTATCATACTTAATACTATTTTGGATAACCTAGGTAATGAAAAAAATGAGAAAATTTTGATCTCATATTCTTAATAAGGGTAAACATAAGATTTAACAACTGATGATCATAAGAGAGAATAAGATAATCATGTAGGTATGGGATCATAGTCAAGTTTCATGAACATAAAAATAGAAAATCACACCCAAATAAAATGGATGATCAATAGTAAATCAAGGAATAAAGATCTAGACATAACATAAGACATGAGTCATTTTTATTTGAGAACATTAAAAAATATTATTATAGAATAAAAATAAGAATAAAAAATCATTTTATTTTTCAAGTATCACTTATAGGACCATCATATTATAGTGGATAGATTCCATAATAGATTCGGTTCACTCCCTAATCACTTACATGTTAGATCATGAGAGTTAAGTCTTTAAATAACACATTTAATGACTATATAATTTTGATCCCACCAATCATATAATGGACATAGCTCCATTGGGATTTGGGTCAACTACCCATTCTGATTTATCTCATGATATATAAATTTACCCAATAAATTTTACGTGTTTATGTGAGTGAAAAAATATATAATAACTTTTTGAAAATATTTTAAAAGGGTATTTTGACCTAGTTTCCAAAAGAAATCTGGAAGGTATTATTTGAGTTGGGTTTGGTCCATTTGACCATATATGGGTGATGTCCTATTTTCTAAAGAATGTGAGTTTTGTTTGTGACCTTGATGTAGTTTCCTTATGTGTTGCTTGATACATGTTGATGTGCATTGTGTGTGTATCCTTATGAGAACCTTATTTTAGTATCAAAGTGATAGGTTGGCCTGAGTGGATATAATAAAACACTTAGATAATTAAGATGAGTTTTGGGACATGTTCGAGGTGTGAGAATAGGTCCCGAGGTACTAGTGCAATGGTGTTAAGATGGTGAGCTATATGATGGGATTTGATCCCTGTATACATTAAAAATGTTGTTCTAGGTGTTGATCCTAGTTGGGGAGATGGATCTTTAGGCTTTAAATTTCCTTGAGTGATAAATTTTATGACAACCATGCTCTTTATTTCAAATTAATACATGATTTATTTCATAATATTACACTTAATACAACCCAAAATATCAATAAGTCGAGTGTATTTGAGAATTATGTAAATTAATTAACAACTTAAAATAGTTAATGAATCATATTTATTGAAAAAATCTTTACCATGATCATATTATTCCTTCATACTTAACATTTCATGGGATAAGATGGGGATATACATAAGAAAGGGGTGAACTATAAAGCCTAGTAAGGGAATAAATAGGGTAACAAAAAATAAAGTAATACATGTTAGGAAATTTTTATATCAATGGGGAATAAACAGATTGAAAATTATAAACACGAACAATAAGAAATGATATAGCATTAAAACATAAATGCAACATGGGAAATGTGACAATAACTTAAAATACTACATCATAAAAATAGCTCAAGGATAACTACTAAGAAATCATGATGTAAAATGTTCCATGATGGATTAGTTTCACTCCATAATCCATTTCATGATTTATCATGAGACTAAAACATTACCCAATTCATTGGAGTGCTATATAATTCTGGGTGCACCTGTCACTTTCATTTTGTTCTCATGATTAAGTGTGCCACTTAGATTATAAAACATGGAATCAATTTTCCTAATTTTTTATTCCATAATAAAGGATTTTAGAATAAATATATGTAAGTACAAAATAAAATAGTTATAAGTGTATAAATTTTAACCCCCTTGATTGTAAATGTGTATGGTATTCACTACACAATTTTTTTGGCATGGAAAATCGTGGTGAAATTTCGACAGCATAAAGGGGGAACATAAATGTTCATGGGAGGGATTAGTGAGAGTAAAAGGGGTCTCTCATAATTTATAAATAATAAGGGTAGTATGGTTCATGTGTAAAATCAGACACCAACATTAGGAATTGAAAATAAAAGGGCATAAAAGGTAGAAGATTCTTGAATAAAGGGGATAAAGAAAAGAACCCTTACTAAATTTCATTATGGTAACAGTTGTACATAAAGTTGCATGGGAGGTATTAATGAGTGTAAAATGGGTATATCAACATTTAGAAATAAAATTTACAACGAGTGGGTTGTAGGAAAGCGTACCCAAACAACTAAAAATTGAAACTAAGAATCACAACATAAAAGAGGTGTTTGAATGGAAATGGGAAGAGAGAAATCCCTTACCTTGAGAGTGTGACTTCAAATGCTCGATAGGATATTCTTGAGAGCTTGGGGGAACTTTAAGAGTAATCTAAAGAGGGTAGGTAATATTAAGTAAATTATAAAAGGATTTTATGTGAAGATAAATGTGAACTTGGGTTGATTTATATAGGGAAGTAGTGGGTATTTCTTTATTATTTCTCAAACTTAGGTTTTTAGAATCTAAATAAAAAATAACCAAAACCAAAAACCTTACCATATTTTTTCCAATTATTTCTATAAAATTTTAATGTTTTTAATTATTTAATAATTTTAAGGGGAAAATTAAACAAAATAATACCCTTTCTTATGTGGAAGTGTGTCATACTCTTAAATAAATGATTTTTAATCCTTAAAATATTTTAATGGTTTTGGAGGATTTATAAAGGATTTATAAAATTATTCAAATAAAATTAATGTTACTCTATTTTAAAGTGTAAAAATTTATTTGTTCATGGATACCATTTATAGTATTTATTATATCACTTTTGGTGTATTATGATGTCATAATACACATTGTATATTTTTACCATAATTAATTTTTACATAAATATTATACTATATCAGAAAATTATGAAAAATTCATCATTGCTTAATCTAGATGTTATGATTCAAAAAGTAATACTTATTTTATCCAAATAATTTTTTAAAAAAATTAAATTTTACTTTTAAAATAATAATCAACATTTATTGAGAAATTTTGGGTTTTTTACATTAATAGTTTTCGAACCCTTAAAAAATTACATTTGACTTTATAATAATTATATGATCATTTATATTTGTTAAAAATTATTTAATAATAACATTTTTTTAAAATATTATTTATTTCAAAAATCCATTAATTAATCAAAATAAATTCTTAAATTGTATTTGAATATTACTCAAAAATATAATTTGTGTTTTATTATATCAAAATATAATTTTTATCAAACTGATTACTTAACAATTTATAAATAAAAAACAATAAGGAATAAATATAAACATAATTTCAATGAAAATGTACTATAAATAGTCACATTTTTAGTCTTACTTAGTTTCTAGTCCGTGTTAAATTATTTTTACCCCTAATTAACTTATTTTCCTTTTACCATGGTAATAAACGTTTACTATAGTTACTATTCATTTTGTTCAAAAATTAAATTGAACTTATTATATAATATTAATTATGATGATTCCAAATATAGAATAAATTTTATAAAAAATATATTCATATAGGTGGAATAATTTAATTTAAAATAAAATCTTCTAGTACATTGGAAAGTGGTTTTATGAAAAAATGTATTTTTCATTGAGAATGTGATTTTATTTTACTCTATAGCTAGTAATATTCATTATATGAATTTCAATTAATATATATATATATAATATAGAAATTTAATTTAAATTATTTCTAATAATGGGTTATATTAATTAATTATAATGGAGGAATATTATGCATTTTAAAACAATTTTCAGAAAAATGCATTTTTAATCTTCAAAAATAAACTTACACTAAAATCCAGTATAAAGATGGTTTAAATATAATAATTGAATTAAAATAAATAAACAATACTTATGTTACCTTTAAATCAAATAAAAATAATAACAAGATATTTAAATTAATTAATTTATTAAAAGAAATGATAATTTTATAGAAAAATGTTATTTTCACTATTCACCGAAAAATCTATATTTTTTGGAAAATCCCAAAATTTCAACCAAAGTTAATTTTGATATGATGATACAGAAAATGGAGTTCAACTTATCAAATAAATTTTCTAAATGTTCTAGAAAATAATTATATTATTTTTTTCATAAAAATAAATACAATTGATTTTTGAAGAAAACATATTTCAAAGAACCAAAAAAATTACCAAAAAATGATTTATTATTTACTAATAATTTATTAATATATTTATGAAAAATATATATATTTCATAAATTTGTTAATTATACTAATATTCTCAAATTTAATATGAATGTTAAAAAAGTCATATTTAAATCATCATTGTTTATTTGGGTTTGGTGTTATGTATTGTATACACTACCAAACATAATTTTCTCTTTTAAAAACATAGGGCATTACATGATTGGTCCTTATTTTGGACCTTTACATGGTATGATTGGGTCAACGACTACCTATGGGAGGGATGGATTTTGGTATGATTCCAAATGTGAATATTAGACCTTACTGTGAGTAGGTTCAGGTCGAGGACCATCCGAAGGGGTGGTTCATGTTGTGGTATGAGATGGTAAACCATGACTTATTAGGATTATGTTTAGGAAAAACCTAGGGATTTATCCTATTATATCATTATGTGTAGAATATGGACCTCCCTTGAGTGATAAGTGATTGGTCAAGGCATATGAATACATGATCGTACCCTATTCCTTTGGGTAGGGGTCATGGTTTGGATGATACCCCATCCTGAGTCCTTGTGTGTGGGATGGAAATAATTTAAATATGAACCATACAATACATATTTGACTATGGTTTAGGTTATTATATGTGGTGATTGTATTCTTTTTGGTATGGAGCTAAAGCAGGTAGATTCAAGTATTGTGGTGTCCTGGCTAGCACACGATGAACAAACTTATGTGATTGTATTTTCATTATGTATTATGTTTTTGAGTTGGTGTGTTTCATGGAAATTACTATGCTAATTTATATATATTACTTGAAAATTCACATAATCACCACAAAAATTAGTATGGTTGAGGCATTGGGGATTTTTATTGGTTTATGGACTCACCCCTACCCAAATACACGACATGGGTTTCGATGTACATGGGTAGACTTTCCTATTTTCATTTAGGATATAGTTATCACTTGGGGATGGATATGTAATATATGTCTAGTATGTTTTGTATTAGATTGACATAGTATAATTATTATGCGAGTTAGGATAAGGGCTAATGTAGTTTATTTTCAAATTTTTAGCATGTGTAGAGGCTAGTTATGCCATTTAATTTATATGATTCCTATTACACCATTCGTATTATTGTTACTATATTTTATATTGATTAATCATGTAAATAGTTTACTACTTACTATTCTAGAATATGGGTCCTTTTTGGATCTTTGTTTTAAGTATACAAGGTTTTGGGATGTCTGTTATACTATTGGGTAATTCTGAATTTTTGGTATATTAGGACATGACCCTTGAGATTTTTTAGAGGTAATAGTCTACCCTTTACTAATTTAGGCCCTAACTACTAGTCCTCAACATATATCATATGGGGAGGCCTACATGGGGATATATAGAGACCCTCACTCGAGTTCTATTTAGGAGATCTGGTCAGGGGTGTTACAAAGTGGTATTAGAGCATGTGTTGGGTCGAGTAGTGTAGTTAGAGGTGGAGTTAGGTTATTGGAACTTGGGAAGTATATCAAAGAATTCATAGAAATTATGTATTTGGTTGAAACCAAAGTTTCAAGGGGATTTACAATGTTTATAAAAGGAAATATAGGAAATTTGAGGTGTTTTTTTTGACCTAAGAAACCCAGTGAAGGATGAAAGAGGCTTAGGATGAGTCATAGGGATTGACTGTGAGACAGTGAGTTTTACATGCATCATGATAGTGGCATGTCAGGGAAATGATGCACAAACTAAGGGGTGGACTTGTTTGATATAATTCCCTTTCATAATTCATTATTAAATGGATAATATAATAATATAAATGATATTTTATTTCATATATTATAATGTGTGATTTAATTAATATGGATATGAGGGGATTGTTTTCTTGCTGTTGATATTTTTTGTAATGGTTCTTGTTTGGACACTATAGGGAAATGGTTTTTCAAATTGTTGGTTTTTGAGAAATCCAAGTTTTTAATAAATTCTTATAAAATAGAACATGGTGTGTGTAAAATTATTTTATGAGTCGGTTTTAATTGAAATATAACATGAAGTTGATGATTTTTAAATGATCAGGATTCTCAGAATTTAAGAAATTTGTAAAGAAAAATGGGTTTTGAAATTGGATTTCATGCTTTTAAAGTAGGATCGGTTTTTTGGAAAAATGATTTCAAGACCATGTATTTTGGTGATTTATTTTTTTTTCTTGAAATTCCTTGGATGCCAAGGGTTGTTTTAAAAAATTGGATAATTTTCTGTGTGGGAGAAATTTTTTGAAATGGTTTTTTTAGAAAGTTAATGATACTAGTGGAAACCAAATTTAGTAGATTTTTTTGTTAAGGAATTATCAAGAACATAAATTTAATTTTTGTCTTATGTGTGGTGTTTGTTTGGAAACATCCATGTGTGATTGGAGGGTGTGAAACTATTTGGTTAGGTGATGGAAAAAATAAGTTGATACCTGTGTGGTCCAAGTTTTCATGGATTTCTATGATTGATCAGGAGAGACCTGGGTGTGGACTTGCGTTTTTAATGGGTGTACCATGTTTGTTTTGAGAAATCTACTTGTAGAGGGATATTGGTTGTATGTGGGTGCTAGGATCGAGTATCCAGATATGTGCTTGTGGGTTTAGGTTTTAGACACTTGATGTGATTTTTAATGATTTCATGGGTTGGACTACTTGGTTCATGTTTTCTATATGAAATTATAATGGTGGGGAGTACCATTAGTTAGAATAATCTATTGGTAGTATATTATTATGAAATATATAAATATAAGGATCAAGATGATTTAGGTTTTAATACATTGGTGTTTCAGAATTGAAGGGTGTGATTAACTATCACCTTAATGTTCTATGATTTCTGTTTTGTGTTTAGAACACATTGTGAGAATATTAGTCACATCCAGTCATTATGTGGGGTAACAAACCAGACATGGGCCTTAGAGATCATATTTTGGTTTAGTAGGATGATGACATGGATACTCCTATGGCAGGGAGCATCAATCAGTCACTGAGTTAAGAACCTTGTGTTAGAGGGGCCATGGATACAGTGAAACCAATTAGTGGAAGGTAATGGTATTAATGATATATTGGTGAATGAATATAACAAGTTTGGTAAATTTTATATGGTTTTGGATGTAGTTAGTTTGTAGGAGACAAACATGGGATGATGGTAGTGTGATCCGAGAGTGTGTCGAATCAATGGAGTGCTAGTTCTCATGGGTAGAGTGTGATCGTTTGATGGTCCAACTAGTGATTCAAACATAAAATTGCATCATGTTTTGGGATTAGACCTTTGTGGGATCATTTTTATGATTCAATGATGCCTTCTGGTTTTAAGGAATTGTGACTGGCCAGTTTGGTGAAGTTTTGGTGTGACGGTGGTTGAGGCCATGTAATTTTGGAATAATTTCTCTAGAGAAATCCCAACTATATTTGAATACAGAATTAGATGTGGTATAGTGGAAAATACATCAGGTAAATCATATGGGATGTAGTTGACGTGGTTCAAGGATTGAATTGGGACTTTTGGATAAAATATGGTGTTTTAGGCTTAGTTTTTTGAGTTTCATAATAGAAGTGTGTTGGGTGTTTTGAGATGGAATGAGGCTAGTTAATGGGGAATCATCGACTGAGGTAGGTCAAGGTTCATGTTTGGAGGAATTCTACAACTTGCCAGGGCTGATAATTGTATGCACGGGAATGCCTAGCCGAACAGCCATGCGAAGGTGGAGAGATGATTTCACGATGAAGATGCTGGGAAGGAGAAGTTCCAAGTAGTTAGTCTGGGATGTATGTAATGTTTGAAGCCTACGGGAAATGAAATCCTCTAAGGCCTATGGTCCATGTAATACTTACGCCTACGGGCCTTGTAAGGGTTCCACCTCACCCCTTTAAAGGTGGATTATCAAAATCAATAAAAAAATGAAGGCCTTCGGGTCATTGGAGGAGGGATGAGAATTGTGTGGTGTGGAGTTTTTAATGACCCACATCATTATGGATTGTGAATTCCTGAGGGAATTTCAACTTTTGATATGGAGAGGGTTTCATTTTGAGATTTGGGACTCAGAACGGGACTCTAAGAGTTTGGATGTTATTAAAAGGTGTTTTTTGATGTGTTTTAAGGATCAAGTGGTGTCACATGGGTCTAGGAGGATGTTGGGGAAGAACAGGGTGGTTGAGCATCTGATAGAAGGGGTGATCCCATTTGGATCTCCTCTTCCCCTCTTATTGGTATGCTCTAATCCCGGTATTTTTATGATATATCATCACAAAAATTCTAGTAAAATATCTCCCTAATCATCTTCTATTTCCTCTTTAATTATTTTAGTTTGTTTGGTTAGGGTTCTGGGGTGATTATTTTACTATAGCATAGTGAAATCGTTGTGCTCATTGAAGATTTCATGAATGGCTTGGAGAGGACATCCTAGGATTGAATATTCAATCCATAATTCATTGTTTGGAACAAAATTTGTTCTTCTATATACATATTTAGATTTTATGGAAAATTTGGGTTTAATTGGATATTAAATCGATGATATAATTTTGATATTTTTTATGTATTAGGGTTGAGTGTGTATCAAGAGTGTAACACACCTCAATGATCAAGGTTCCTACATCATTGTGTCACCCGACAAGCCTAGAAAAAATTATTCTTATTTGAAATATTGGTTTTAAATTTCAAAATACTTAATTTTTTAGTATTTATGTATGATACATGTTCTCATGAATATGATGAATGCTAGTAAAATATTGGTATGATTTATTGGAACATCGATTGAGGTGTGGGGACTTAGATTTAGGCGAATCTCTTGGTTAATTGGTAATTTTATGTCCATATTCCTTCATTAGTATATCTTCTATTTATTTATTTTTGTGATCTTCCTATAAGGTTGGGAGAGTCACGTGCTATCCTAATAGTCAAAATGGACCAAAAAAATTTATAAATAGTTTGATGGTGGCTCCTTGGTTGAATGGACACCGGTGGACCTCTTTACAGTTTGTTTAGCAGCATGTGTTGTCTTTCAAAGAGAAAATGGTTTCGTTTTTAAAATGTGATTTTAAAAAGATGATTTTATTAAAATGAAAGTTTGAAGAAAATTGGGTGGTTTTGAGAAGCGGTTTTTAAATTGAATTTCAAAAGGGAAAAATTATTTTTTTAATAATGTTTGAAGGATTTTTCTAAGGGCCTAATGTGAGTGAAATAAAATGTAACTCCTTTTTTAAATTACTTTAATTTTTTTTAAAACTTTTTTCCAAATGAAAACTTTAAGGGCTTGGTGTGAGTTTCTTTTGGTCCATTTTAATGTGTATGTATGACACCCTATTTTATAAAGCATGTGTCCTTTGTAGGTTCTTTTAACATGGTTTTATTTTATGTTTCCTAATGTGTGATGATACATGTTTTGTGTGTAGCCCTATAAGAACCTTGTTTTGGTATTAAAGAAGTGGGTTATTTTGAGTGGATAGAATAAAACCCTCAAATGGTTGAGATGAGTTTTGGGATGTGTTCAAGTTGTGGGACTAGGTTCCGAGGGACTATTACCTTGGTATTAGTTGATGATCTATTTTATGGGATGTGATCCCTATGTATGTTTTTAAGTCGAATTTTTCCTTTCAAAACATTCTATCCTAATTTTAAAATAAAAAACTACTTATTTAAAAATTTATAATTTATGAAATTTTATAATTACCAAGATTTATAAACTATTTTTCAGAAAATCTATTTTAATAGACATAAAAAATCAGTTCATCAGATGGAGATTTCCATAGTACATGCATATTACTTGTACATCTATTTTTAAAGTTCTTTGAATGGATATTTATAAGTTCCATAATAATATCTATAACAAAGTATCATCAGATGAAGTTTAAAAAAAATTCAGATGAACTTTATCAGACATAGGAAAATATTCTTTTTGAAAAACATCGATAAATTCCACCAAGAAAAAGAAACTCTATTCTGCCAGATGAAGAGTCTCTAATTATATTAAAAGATATATTTAAATAATTTGAATAGTTCTTTTTATAAATCACAATCCTAGGAAAAACAGTTTTTGAACCTACCATGTGAAGGAGGAGTTCATTTGAGGCTATTACAAACACCACCAATATATGTGGGATATGACCACTTGTGAAATGATTATAAATAAAAGATTCATTTGAGGAGGAGGAAGCTTTTTCATCATCAAAAATCTATATTTACTGTGAATATTTTTATAACATCTCGTTACTTTGAGAGTGTATTAATTTCAATCTTAAGAGTTCCGTTTTTTTAAGAAATACATGTGTGTAATTTTGTATATTTCTTAATAATTTTAGATTTTTTAATTTATTTTTGTCAAATATGGTCTGACCAAGGGATTCCTTGGTTTAGGAAAATATGTACTACTGATCATTCTGATTTAGGGTTCTTGAGAATATGTAAATTGATATAATTCTAATATTTATATCAAGGGATTCCTTATTTAAAGAACAAATACCTTTATGGTTTTGTAAAAACTATAGATACCTAAAGTCATAGTTATTGGATTCCTTAACTCATAAAGTTAAAGAGTGGATATATTTTTATAATTCTTTGGTATTTTTTTATTACTTACTTTATAAATTTTACTTTACCTATATTTACAAGTTTATATTTCCATTGGGAATTTGTTTAGAATGTTTTATACTGCATGTTATAAAATTTTCTAAAACATTGATTATTAAGTATATTGTTATGTTTCTATAACTGATTACTTTTATATAATAAGAGAGTGAAAAATTTATGTTTTATTTTATAAACTATAATTTATCCACTTCTTGTTGTGTTTCTACATACTCTTATGACCCCACATATGTTGCACATGTTGTAAAAGGAGACATACCCGTTAGGGGAGAGGGATATTGAGGTCTGACCTTTCCTTAATCAAGAAGGTTGTTCATGATTTTGGACCTTTCCTTAGTAGGCTAGGGTTGAGGATTTACTATAAGTGGGATTGGTTGTGGTATGATTCATAACACCAATATTTTACCATTCTGTGAATAGGATTGGTTTGTGGACCACTCATGAGGATGGGTCATGTTATAGTATGAGATAGTGGAACTTTTCTTAGTAGTATTGGGTCAAGAACCACCTTGGGGGATTGGTAATGATATAACATATCATGTAGATGATGAACCTCCCTCAAGTGAAAAGGGATTGGTCAAGGCTTATGTATGTATGACAATACCTTGTTCCAATGGGTAGTGGGTCATGGTTTGGACGATGCCACACCCTATATATTTGGGTGTGGTCTGGACATCATTTTTGGTGGGAAACCTATTGTTGGTATTCGGGTATGGGCCTGTTTATTGAATATGGTGATTGTCTTCATTCCATTTTGGATCCAAATAAGGTAGAGTCATGTGTTGTGGTGGCCTGGTCATCCCAATATGACCTAACTTGTGGGATTGTATTTCATTGTGCATTTTGTTTCTAGGTGGGTGTGTTGTATGGAGATAAATACAAATATTTATTTTTATTTCATGCACATACACTTGATCATAATAACAATCATTATGGTTGAGGCATTGGGGATTCCTACTAGGTCATTAGACACACCCTACCCTCATACATGATATGGGCTTCAATGCAAAAGGATAGAATTTTCTTATTTTATCTCATTATATATGTATCAATTGGAGTTGAAAATATGGTACATGTCTAGTAGGTTATAGATTCCATGGACATGACATGATGATTATGTGAGTTTGGCTAGGGTCTGGTGTACTTTACTTTTAGTTTATATTTAGTATGTGTACATACCCTTTGCCCCTTTTTATTTTTATGATTCCTATTAGACCATTCTGATTTCTTCTTCTCTATTTTATATTGATGCATCATATAGATAGCTAACTACATTATATTTTGGACCATGAGGGTCCTGTCAGGTCTATATATTATGTCTATAGTGTTTTCGGATGTATGATATATAGATAGGTTTTTTAAAATTTTCAATTGATTTAGGCATGACCCTCAGGCTTTTTTTGGATTGTACAGTCTCCCCAAAAATAGGTTAGGACATTACCATTAGTCACCAGCCTCTGGTGTATGGATAGTTATGCCTAAGGCCATATAATGACCCCCACTGGGGTGTTGTTCAGATGATATGGAATAGGGAGTTACATCTTTATATATGGAAAATTTATATCAACCAAATGATAAGAAGATGTTTTCTTGAAAGTGATTTTGATTTTTTTTCAATTTTCACACATGATAAATTTTTTAAACCACTTTTGGACTTAAAATGATTATAATAAAGTTTTAGGAATCAAGATTTTACTAGCCCATTTTTTTAAATATGAACATAAATTTTGAAAAAATGTGACAAAATCCAATTCACTAGAAACATCTCTAAGAGAAAAAAATGCATCAAAAACCAATTAAATTATTTTAAATATTTTATTTCTATGGAATATAATTCATTGGATACTTTCCAATTTCATGTGTTAAATCTTGTATTAATCTAGCAGTTGATAATGTTTTAAAATGTGTGGAATCTAATGCCAACAAAATTGGTGATGCTAATATTGTATGTGCTTTTGTCATAGATAATATCGTTTGAAGGTTTGGAGTTTCAAGAGACATTGTCAATGGAAAAGGTACTCACTTTTCCAATAGTATCATATATGATTTTATGATAAGTATAGGTTAAATCATAAAAAACTAACACCTTACCATCCCTAAATAATTGGATGGGATGATGTTTCTTATAGGAAATCAAAGGACTTTTAGAGAAAACTATTAAACCAAACTACAAATATTGGATTCAAATATTATAAAAAACATTATGGGATCATAGGATAACCTACAATACATCCATAGTAATGATCCCACATGGATTGACTTATGAAAATACTTTTCATCATACTTTGGTGTTAGAACACAAAGCATACTGGGTAGTGTGAAAGTTCAATTTGCACATAAATAGGGATAGAAAAGAGCAAAGATTGTGGTTGGAAGAATTGTATGAAATTTTAATAAAATCCTTTGAAAATTATATAATTTATAAATAGATATAAAGAGTGTTTAATTAAAAGTTAATTCTCTAAAAGTACTTTCATCTTGGGGATAAAGTTTTTTTGTACAACTCAAGACTGAAGTTGATGCTAGGTAAACTTTTTTCAGGATGAGAAGGTCCAATTATAGTTACTAATGAATATATTTTTAGTTCTGTATAGATTGTGAAATAAAGAGATCATAACCCATTCACTATTAATGGGAATATATTTAAGAGATCGCATGGAAACTTGTTCCAAGAACCAGTGGAACATATCACACTCCTCTAACTAGTTTACCACTAAATATCATTGAGTTGTATATTTCCTTAAAACTAATATGATTGATGTGATTCCATTTAAAATATTCATTCATTATAAATCCATTTTAATCCATTGAGTACACTATATCATTTAAATGTGGGGGAGGGAACCCTTGTAGTTTTGTACTTTTTACTATTTTAGTATTTCTTTTTCATTTTTTTTCATTTTTCAAATTGTGTGTTTGTTTAATTTAAAATTATTATGAGTAATTTAAAATTCCTGAACATAAATTATATGTAATTGAAACCTTTAAATATATTTCAATATTTAGAAACAGTTTTAAACCATTTACCCATCTTATATAAATGAAAAATGAATATTTTTTCCAATTATATGTGAGGGAAATTCATGCAAGGAATGATTATTTTTTAATATCATTTTAATTATTTATTCATGACATATTAAGAGGATTCCGAACCAATTTTTTAAATTAATTTTAATTATTCATGACATACTATCTTATATTTTAATTATTTACCAGAGAGGATTCTCAACCAATTTTAACATCTTTTTTATAATTCCCACTTTCTTGAGAGAACCAAGCCATTCTTGAATAACTAGAAATTTCTGAATAATATTTTAGAAATGATAAATAATTATATTAATTTATAATATAAATTATTAGGGAATTATTTTAATTTTAAATCCCCATATTCAATGAGTTTTAATTTCTTGACTACCCTTACAGTTAACCTTTATATCAATTTACATCCATGTAAATACTTATTAATATGCCACATTATAATTCATAATTCCATATAATTATTTATTTTGAATCTAATCCATGATATAAGATGAATTCAAGTGTGGGGGAGAGAGAAAGTGAGTTGGAAAATGCTATTTTGAAAAATATGTTTGAATTGAAGACAAAAAGTGTTGCAACTTTTATACTGCTAATGTATGAGAAGAATCATTCTAGTAATAATGGGAATATGTACTAGATTTCATCCATAGTTGGAAATGTATGTCTACCATACATTTTAATTGAAAAATGATTCTCTTTCCCTTTGGAAATTCAATCATGTAGAAAAATCTTGATCTAAATTCTAGTTAAAAATGAAAAAGGGAGAAAGAGGGAAGATATATAATATTTAGGGTAAAAATTTTCTATGGTAGACTAACCAATAATATGCATATAAGTTTCTAAGATAAATTTTTTGGTTTGGAAGTTGAAATATGAAATGAAATCTATTAAACCTGTGATGTCTAGTAGGTTCTATTTGAAAAGGATCAGTAAATCTATTTAAATAAAGGCCCTAGAAAAAATAAAAAAGAAGTAAATACCTATTAATTTTGGGAAAGGTTGACCTCACACCTACTAAAGGAAATATGAAGTCTTTCTCATCCTCCAAGAGTAGAAAAAAAATAAAAATATATATATTTTGAAACATGTTAAAAGAAGAAGAGTGAGAAAAATATTATAATTGTTGAAATGTAAAAAGGTATAGGTTTCCCTATAAAAACTCAAAAGGATGGTGTTTTATTAGTGGAATATAAATATAAGAGTGTAATCCATTATTTAAGAAAACTAAAAGTTATTCATTGTGCTTAAACATAGATCCAAGACTTCTTAATCTTCCTAATAATTTTATCATTAGAAGCTACCAACCTAAATCTATAAAATAACCCTGAAAATCCATCACGATATGCAAAAATACTTGAATCATTGTGTGGTAATAAATAAATTAATCATGTCTATGGTGAAATTTAATGAACTTCGAATGAGATAAACTTTACGTGAAATTAATGATTGAGTGATGAGTGAAATGTTCTAAAAAAGGTAGGTATAAGTGTACATGAGAGGATAAAAGAAGTGGAAATTAATTGAATATACTTAATGATGAAAATGGAATTAATATAATTAAGGGGGCATGATAATTTTAGGACTTTGGTATTTAAAATAATAACACACATTGACTTATGTTTAAATTTTTCTTTGGAAATTTTTTCGAAGATCACTTGTTTGGGAGTCCAAGGATTAAGTGTGGTGGAATTAACAGAGCTAATATTTTGATATATTTACCTTTGTGTTTTAATTATTTTAATCCCAAAATTTTATCATTCTATTTGTGAGTATCTCATATTTTTATTCTAGATGAATTTTGAGCATAATTGTGGAAATGACTTAAATGTTGAATTTTAGTGTCTTTATTCACTTTGGAATTTATTAGGGAATCCATTCATTGATTTTATAATTACATTGTTAATAGGATTTTGAATATTATTTTTCATCGTTTTAAATAAATTTCTAAAAGATTGTGGAAATATTACACTAATTTTATTATTATTCATTGTTCTGGGTCAGAAATTTACAAAAATGGTCAAATCTCACAACTTTGGAAAATTTATATAAATCGAAATCCTATAATAAAACTCTTATCTCGAGTGTCATACATTCCAAGCATATTAATTCTTAAGAGTATGAATTTCTTAGGGAGATAATATGAATTTTCTACCAATTATAATACTTTCAGAGCATCAGAATTAAACCCTAGTCATTTTTATAAACTCTGGCGCCACTATAAGACTTTGTGAAGTACCAAGTGTATGAATTTGGGCCATGTATGAATTTTTTTAACCAAATTAGACATTCAGTGTATGAATTTGGCCAACATTCCATATGAATTCTCCATGAACGCTTGAATTCTTAGATTTTTTTATGACTTCATGATTTTTCCATAATAAAAGGAAGATCAGATGACTCATCTGCACTACAGACTAAAGATCTTCCACACCACATCCTCATTTATGATATCATATAAGAACAACCACATGGATTTTAAAATGAAATATATTCCAATCAAGAACAAGGGTATGATCCTATATATTTTTAGAAATCTAGGATTGCAAGAATATTTGAAACCATGAGGAAAAAATAAATATTGCAAAAATTCAAAATAAAGCATCTCAAAGGTTGTAAAAAATATAAATATAATGGATCTAAAACTCTACAAAAGGAGGATGAGGTCGAAGGATGAGGGGGATTGAAACTAGTGACTATAATGACTACTATTTTGATGCTTTATTTTATTTTTTGTTTCATTTTATAATTTCAAGTCTATTATAAAATATTATCCTTCTCCATTTATCCCTTATACCCTTTGAATATATGGGTAAATCTTGAGTGATTAGGGAAGGTAAGGTTCTCCTTTTTTAATGCTTGAGTCTTCACACTCTAATGAATAAATTATCTCTCTCTCTCTTGAAAACCCGGTTTATATATTTATTTGAAGTTCTTAATATCATATATGATTGTATTTAGTTTTTTATATTTATTGTTTATTAACTTAGTCAATGAACTGTAATATCACTTCACTTAGTTATGGTCTATATATGATGGAATAAGAAAGGGATGGTTGGTGAAATGATCGAGGATTTTTAGAATGTGGGGAAGGGTTAGTGGACACTCTTAGATTGATTTGGAAGAAAAAAACCATATTTTCCAAAGTTAAATATGGTTGATTATATATAATAATTACACACAAAAAAAGGAGGTTAGACTAAGTTGAAATTTCAGTTAGGGATATTCTCACTAAAATTATTCAAACAATGGTAATAGGGGAAGAAATTGTGTCACTTATACATGACTTGTCATGATATTCTCAACTAACTAATGTATAAAATATTGTTTGGTGATGTAATCAAGGTTATAAAAATGCTTGGAAGTTTTTAGGTGATCATGATGATAGTGGAGATAGAAGTTCTAATATATAAGGGTGATATAGTGAAGAGTATATGAGGAGTAACTAATTAGGAATTTCCGCTCATTAATCTAGGAATTTACTAAAATATTTCATTTATGGTAATTATTTTTGGTTTATCTAGGATTTATATAACATTTATTACTTGAGTATGGTATTAAATTTCATTCTTTCATGTTTTAAATTTTTTATAATTTTATTTTATTTTTTATATCATATGTATATGACTTGTTTAGTGTTTTGGTGACATGTTTCTATAGGTTCAGTGGGAAATTCCTACCATTTAATGATTATACCCATCTTATTACTGGTCAACAACCACTAACTAGTTTGAGGTAGTCTTGGGCCAGCACTCTTATCCTTTTTACCAACCCAGGTGAGGCCCGTTAGGGTCTAATTTTTGTTATGGTGGTATTAAAGTATGGCATATCATAAGATCAATGATTGGAGTAGTAATATGTGATTTTTTGGATTTAGTAATTAGGGAATAAATTCAAAAGGGATTTATGTTCATTCTATTATACTAGGGAACTTTTCTAAGGGAAAGGAATATGATACATTCTCATGCAAGGACTTTGATCATTTACTAACTGACTTGTATACCTAGAGTATTATCTGTAGGGTATAATTATTTCATCACATGTATCATATAGTGGTATGTAATTTATTTTTTGAATGTTTTTTTATGATAATATAGTTATTATGGGAAGGTTAATTTGGTGATATTTTATTCAAATCTATAAATATTCTTTGTATTATAAATCAGTATTTAATTTATTTTTTAAAATAGAGTATGTCATCATGTCAAACATTATTGATAAGTCATGAACTAAGAAATATTGGGACTATATTTATCATAGTGACATCCATATTTGACCTTGAAGATTAGGAGGACTTTATCCATGTATGTGATTATATGGATCCTGCCCCCACTACCATGCTAAGGGATAATGAAAATATAATGAAAAATTAAAATGTATAACACCAGACTAGATTGACCACTGAGAGGGGAGGGTGAATCATTGTTTTTTATGAATCCCTTTTCTTTTCAATTCAACCTCTTGAACTTGTTAAATATCTCAATCCACTCAATATTATCTCTCAAACTCACCTCATGTGCAGTATTAATAATAGAAAGAGAAACACATGGTATGTACAAGGTTCAACATAAATACCTACTCCTTATCATGTTGGGTTTTCCCCATAACATAGATTCTGAATTATTAGTTCACTATCTTCACAAGAGATTACAATGGATCCAGATCTAACTGAGAGACTCTGTTTTCTTTTGGATTCAACCAAAATAATTCTTTCTTCGACTCCAACCAAGAGACTCCTTCTGCTCCTGGATCCTACCAGAAGACTTCACCTACTCTTGAATACAACTGTAAGGCTTCACCTATATTCAAAATATTGATTCACTATAGGATGATTCTATGATATTCCTCCATGATCTTATAGGATTTTAATTGCTCATGTACTTGTTCAAGTACATTCAATAACCACTTGTTGTGTTTGTTGGTCTTTCTCAATAATTAAAATAACCTGTAATTACATGTTGTCTCAGTGAAACAATGTTAGGGCCATTCTTCCTTCTGCTGAAGTCATGGAATCAGTGAAACAATGCTCGGTATACTCTTATTTATATAAGAATAACCTGCACAATCTCAATTGTTTCTTCTTGAATAATTAAATCAATTCAAGTAAAAATCATACATGGATTACATGGAATCTGAACATCTTGTTTCAGGTATCTCATGTATCACATATATTGAATTTTTTTCTTTATATTTTATGTTATTTCACTTGTGCATCAATTATTCATGAATGTATGTGAGTGTTTCCATGTGAAACCCTTGTCTTCTTTGCATAACCCAGATGGGTGAAAGTGAAATCTTCTTCTTAGATTCTCCTCGAACACAATGTCCCCTGGTTCTTTAGTTTTGGATAAATTCATATGAATAATGCATGTGTTCATGGTTTTACATTGTTCAATAGGTGTGTATATGTTTTCCATTGTGTTTCTTCAAGAACACCTTGTATGTACACACACCACTTTATTCTCATATGACTCACAGTCTCAAGGGTGAGTAAACGACATCCTCAGAAAAGATCCCATGCTATAGTGTGTATGTTTTTTATACACTCAGTGTGTAAGTATTTCATTAAAATGGTACCAATCATTCATATAATTGTGAACGTTAGGAAAATGCATTAATGCATTGTCCCTTATTACTTCATAGAACAGGTTCATCACGAAGCTCCTTAGAGAGTGCTTTTCAATTTTTGAGGGTCTATGGTATATTATTTCTCCCTCACAAAATATTTTCATGGTGAGGGCTTATGATATGTGAAATAGGAACTATCTCACAGTGATTTGTTTTTTCCCAGAAAAATGAAATCCTTATCAAAGTCTGAGCAAAACCCTCAGTCGAGGGTTCTTCTCCTTTTATAGATGAGGCACATCTCCTCATTAAACCTCCTCAGATCTGGTTTTCATGCTATATTGAAGATATTGAAATATATTCCTTTTTAAGGTATATTTATCACACTCGAGTGGTTCAGGGATACCTCAAACATACTCCAAAAAAACACGGAATTTCTATTCCGTGAGTTTGTGTGAAACCTTTTAGGTGGGATCATCACGTGTTATCTAGAAGCATGAACTCCTCATGCCCAAATAGTTTCTTGGAACTATCCATTAAGCACGGTTAAGCCCATTGGTTATGCATGTGCCCTTGGTTGAGAGTGGACTTGGGTGCTAGTGGGTTGGACCATTTTTTAATGTAAGGTCCAATTTATACTTGGAAAATTTTTAAGTAACAAAAAAATGCAAACCCATCTCAAAATATATTTCCAAGACAACTTGACTTCATACATGTCTTCCTATTATCTTCTTCTCTTATTCATCATGAAATATATATTAATATTTGTTCATGGCCATATCTTCACATCCCCATGCATTAAAAACACAATGCATGAGTATTCTTCTTTATGAAATTACTTTTGCATGGTTTGCACTTATGGTAAAAAAATGTGCATACTCCTTTGCACATGCTGTCTTCACTTTTAAGATAATTTCAACAATCACCTAATTTACAAGGAGAATTTTCCAAGCATGAAATACAATTATATGAAATGAATCCATAACAATTCTCTAGCCATCACCACTTTCGTCATCAACTTACCAAACACTTATTGACATGTTATTAACAAAAAATAAAACACTAGGCTCAACTATCCCCCATTTTGATTTTTCTGTCAATACCTCCTTAGAACACATTTTAGGAGTAAATATTCATTCTCAAAAAATTATCCCCCTTATTAGAAGTTAAATGAAAAGGAAAATTGGGGTTTTTATCAAAACATATTATCCTTCCTTTTGAGTATTATTTCTAGAATATCTCTGAGAGAGAGGGATGATATCACATGGTTGTTTATATCAAAGAGCCTTTAGAGAATCACCTCTAAGTATACTTGGGATAACTAAGTTTTTCAATGATTTATATAAATAACCATTAATGTGAAATCATACTCAGAAATTCTCAATTCTTATCCAAGGAGTTGTAAATAATTAGATTTATCAATTACATGGTAAATCCTATACATACATCAATAAACACATCAGTAAGTTCAAGTTAAAAGATAAACCTCCCCCTTTATCTCATTTTTCATCAACCATGCACTACCCATTAATTGATTTAATAAATAAAATTATGATTAAGGGATGGAAGTGTTATTGGAATACCTTGAACTTTAATATATAATTTTTTCCAATGTTTTCATTTCATTCTCATGGTTGCTCCTCCTTAAGGGATGTACACTTTTCCTCTATTTCATGAAAGTCAGTAGACTCCATTAAATACAATCTAATAATTTTATCCCAAAGTGACAAACTAAAAAATATCCTTAAATTTTCTATATTTATAGTTCAAAACACATAAAATAATAGGGAATAAGAATGGACGTCAATTGTTCCTTAATGTGAAAAGCAAGGTTGAGATATTTTTCTCAACCAAGTTTCTCCACTATCTCCAATATTCATGCTTCCTCGTCTGATTTATCATTTGGTAACATGGATATCATCACTCCTACCACTTAATTTTTTGAGAAAATTATTCTTTCTTTATCCATAAAATCATATGCATCTCCAGGTTCAAGCTTCATTCTCTTCAATGCTTTTTCTTGTGCTAGATATGTAGTTAATCATTCTGTTGCACTATATCTAGCTTTTTTTGGAGGTTCCACATGGATTTACATTTATTTATCACTTTAATATAGGATATGATCCCTCATTTTTCTTCTTAGTGATAATTTATTTGATAGACTTATTGTTTGGTTTACATCCCATGGATGACTTTTCACCTTTCATTTTCTGTGAATTTTTCTTCTATAGTCCAGGTATTCTATTTTATTCATCTTTTCTCTCCCTAAATATGAGCCTTATGTTATCCTCATGAATTGAAATGTTATTAAATAATTCCAAGCCCTTGTCCCCAAACTTCTAGAAACCCCAATAATATCCTAAGAGCCTTATTATTTTTTTTGAGGTGTAGTCTTTTTAGGTTTCGTAGGTTGTAAACCTTTATTCTTCTGAGTGAAACCACCAATCATTGGAACAGTTCTTGGTGAATATCTCTTTATTATTATTTTCACATCAACCATTGATGTGGTATATTTTCCATAGTTTTCACCATCTATAATTTCCCAGAGTTTGGTTTAGAAACAATATCTATAATTGAAACATCATTTGTACACAAGATAATTTATGGGTTATGGGATACATTATTATTATAGGATGATTCCATTTTATTAGAGAGTGAACTCATAATACATTTAGAATTTTGAAACTCAATACAAACTTTAGTTAAAACATCTATTCTTTCAGAAATTTATAAAGATTCAGCTTATGGTGATTCCAGACTTTTTAATCTAACCTCCAAATCCAAACACTTCATGTTAAGGGAGTTCTTCTCATCTTAAACTGATTTCAATTTTTATTCCCAATTATACTTCACATTTTTTATTTGTTCTTAATGAATTCTTATATATTATTCTAAAAAAATTTCAAGATCATTTACCCTATTTTATTTTTCTTCTATTTGATCATATTTGAAAACCAAAGAAACTTTGTTCAATTTTTCAAATGCATGGAAAGCTTCTAAAAACACAATCTCAAATAATTATTTCTCACAAACACTTCCTTTCAATTATTCAAAAACTTCATATTATCTTTCATTGAATAGAGAAATTGTATTTTCCTTTTCTTTCAAAATTTTTGTGGGAGTATTGGACATACCAACCCTTTTAAGTAAGGCATTTTCCATGGAATAAGTTTCTTCTTTCAGCTGTATTTTTTCATCTCGAAGACCCATGATACCTAAAACAATAAGTTTTACCACTTCTATAAGGATAGTCTTCATATTTCCTTTGAGTGAGGGTGTAATATCACTAATTGATCCATCATCATCATAGCTTGACCAAGATTTATTAGAAGAATCATAATTGAAAGAATTAATTCAAGTTGTACCTTTAAGATTACTTTCATTTAAAGGTTTACCCCCATTAATAGTAAGATTATTATTTAAATTCTTTTCCCAACTCTTCTTTATATTATTTTGAGTATTATCAGAAATCTCTACCTGAGGTATCTCACTCATTCCTAGAAAACTACACTTTATAAATACTCTCTTGGATCTTTAGAGGGAACCTATGCTCAGATACAACCTATATAGAACCAGCCTAGATTGACCACTAAGAGAGGAGGGGAGAATTAGTGGTTTATTTATTAAAAATCCATTTTATTTAAATTAAACCTCTAAAAATTATTAATGTTTTAGATCCACTCAATATTATCTCTCAAAATCACATTGTGTGCAGTATTATCAATAGAAAGAGTAAAACACAATTCTTACAAGGTTAGACATAAAGACATACTCCTTTCCTTGTTGGTTATTCACCCCAATATGTATTTTTCATTATAATTTCACTATCTCCACAAGTGATTATAATGGTTTTGATTCCAACTGAGAGACTCCATTTTCTTTTAGTTCCAACCAAAAGACTTCTTACTCTAGCTCTAAATGAGAGACTAATTCTCATGGATCATACCAGAAGACTTTATATGCTCCCGAATCCAACCCAAAGGCTCCAAATCTATTTAATGGTTTTATCCGCTATAGGATGATTCTATTATATTCCTCTATGATCTTATAGGATCTGAACTGATCATGTACTTGTTAAAGTACCTTCAACAACCACTAGTTGTGTTTTTTTGTCTTGCTCAATAATTCTAATCACCTGTAACAACTAGTTTCCTCAGTGAAAAAATGCTTAGGATGTGATTAATTCTACTAAAGTAACATAATCACATTGATGTTTAAAAATGGTGCACACACTGTCATAAATATTTTATGAAATAATAAATCACACAATGTCAACTGCAACTTCTTGAATTATTAACTAAGTTCAAGTAAACATCATGCATGGATTTCATGGAATCCGAACAGCTTATTTCAGGTATATCAAGTAGCGCATATATTTTATGTTGTTATTTATATTTTATTTTCTATCACGTGTGCATAAATTATGCATGAATGTATGTGATTGTTTCTATGTGCAACCCTTGTCACATTTGAACAAATGAAATGGGTGCAAGTGAAATCTTCTTCTCATATTATTCACGCACACAATGACCACTGATTCTTTAGTTTAGGATTAATGAATGGGAATCATGAATGGGTTCATGCATGAAATTTGTTTAATATGTGTGTATTACCCATCCATTGTGTTTTTTCATGCATACCTTACATGAAAACACTCCAATTTATCATCACATAACTCAATGTTTCAAGGGTGAGTATGCGGCCTTCTCAGAAAACATCCCATTATCTAGTAGAAAAATGGTCTTTAACGTCGATTTTTTTTTCATTTTGATGTTTTTTTAACCGAAGTTGAAGTTTATGAAGTAAAAAATATGACTTTTTACGTCAGTTTTTGTAAACCAACGCCAAAAATTAGTTACCTTTGTTTTTTAGCATCGATTTTGTAAAAAAACGATGCCAAAAAATCAATTTGTATCATTTTTGGAGTGGGTTTACTTAAAAACTAATGCCAAAAAGTTTTAAAAAAATTGTTTCGGCGTCAAATTTTTTTAAAAACCGATGCCATAAATGAAAAAAAATTAGAATCGGTTTTTACAAAAACCAACACCAGAAAGTAACTTTTTCTTCTTCCATGTTTTATAGAATTTCCTAATCTTCGATTTGACAGGTCGTGGAGCAAAAACAGAGTTACAGATCCAAAGTTATGGTTGTCGGAAGATGAACTTGTCAAATTTTTGATTGGTACAACGCGTTTCAAATAAATTTTGATAAAAATAAATTAAAATCACATAAAACAAATGAAAATGGTGATCGATAATTAAATTTACCCCACAGTTGGTAAACCTCATTCGAATTCTCAATATTTGTAACTCGATAATAATTAAAAATCTTCTCTATAAGCAAGCTAATCTAGCTGTTTTGAAATGAAGGAAAATAATAACAAAGAAAATAAATGATTAGAATAGGTACCATTTTCAAATTAATGATTGAAGTCATGTTACAAACTTGATTGAATTAAAGAGGTTGAAAATGTTGAACGAAGGATAAAATGTATTTATATATAGTAAAAAAATATAATTTTGATAGTGTTGTATGGAAATGTAGGATGGATTTTAACAGTTTAAATGTGTGTTGTGAAAAAATTGATATTTTGATCATGTGTATTGGCGCATACTCTCTTGCATTGGTTTTGATTAAAACTGGCGTGAAAGAGGATTTATATTGGTCTTTTGGCATCAGTTTTGTAGAAAATTGAAGCCAAAAATTCCAATCGATATCCTTTTTGGCGTCGGTTTTTTAATAAACCGATGAAAAAAAGTAAAAAAGATATTATTTTTCGCATTGGTTTTTAAATAAACCGATGATAAATTAAAAAAAAAACACTTTTCATGTTGGTTTTTTTTTAAAAACCGATGCCAAAAACTAAAAAAAAAATTTGCCATCGGGTTTTAAAAAAACTGATGGGAAAAATAAAAAAAATATTTTTGGCGTCAGTTTTTAATGAAAACCGATACCAAAAACGAAAAAAAAATTAAAATGTTTTAGATAATTTATTATGCATCGATTTGACTATTTGTGGAGCTAAAACTAAGTTACAGATTAAAAGTTATGGTCTTTCAACGATGGACTTCATTAAGAATTCTATTAGAGAAGATCAACTTCCGACAACCATAAATTTTAATCCGTAACTCCATTTTTGCTCCACAACCAATCAAATCAAAGCTTAGAAAATAATCTAAAACTTAGTAAAAAAAATATAATTTTTTACCTCGGTTTTTTTAAAAACCTACACCAAAAATATATTTTTTTAAAAAATTTGCGTTGGTTTTTAAATAAACCGACGCCAAAAATTCTCCGGAAAAATATATTATGTCAGCTTAAAAGAAACTGACATCAAACTAACGATGTTAAAAACCATTTTTCTACTAGTGTGCTATAGTGTTTATGTTTTTCATCCACTCACTGTGTAAGTATTGTGCATAAATGGGACTACTACTTCATGGGATACAATGTGGGTGACACTGTCTTGTAGACGTAAAACAAGTCGCACAAACCAAGAAGGCTTCACAAACTTCAGATCATCTCAAAAGCCAGAGAGACATATTAATTTGTTGTACCTTATTATTTGGAAGAACAGGTTCTTCACAAAGATCCTTTAGAGTTATTTGTATTTTCAAGGGCCCACATGATCTTCTTTCACCTTCTTAAAATATTATCATGAGGAGGGATTCTACTTTGCAAAATAGGAACTATTTCATGATGCTATGTTTTTCCGTAGAAAACAAGAACCTTCTCAAAGTCTCAGCAACACCCTCGATCAAGGGTTCTTATCCTTTTATATATTAGGATCATCACATCATTAAAACTCCTTATATATATTTTTGATTCCAAGTTGAATATCTTGAAATATATTCCATGTTAAGACTTATTTATCACTCCCGAGTCATTCAGGGATACCTCAAACATACAATAAAAAAACATTGTTTTTTATTCAGTGAGTTTACATTGATCATTTGTGGTGATCTCATCACGTGTTATCTAAAATATTGAAATCCTCATGTCTGGGTATCCTCCTACAACTATTGTTAAAAGTTCGGACGAAGTGAGTTCATTCTTCAAGTCAATTGCATGCATCTATAATGTAATTGCATGCATGATATTAGTTCAATACAATGAACCTCAATCCATCAACATGATCTTTGAAGAAGTATGAATTCTTAGTCATGGATAGATTGGATTTATCTCCAGTGTACTGGTGATTTTCTAGGTGAGCTGAGGAAGAAGACGATCACATGAATTGATCGGACGACTTAGATCAGTGTAATCAGATGACTCCTATTATATACATCATTTAATTTATACAAGAATAGTAACCTATGTGCCTCTATCCCACATCAAAACCATCATGTAGATGAGGAGCGGTATATCAAACAAGGCATGAAAAGGACCGGCCAAAAAACTCCTCTCCCTCCTAGTACCGCCTTTACTGTTCTTATACAGCCGTTTTGCCCTACATAGTAGCACCTCCTCTCTATGAGCACACTCCTACGCCCACCCATACTACCCTTGGGCTAGCTAGGGCTGATCTCCCTTAGGTGAAGTTGACCCCATGGGTCCCACATGTTCCCTCAGTTTAGGGTGGCCTTTGTTTCCAGGAGGTTGGACCATTTTTTAATGTAAGTCCCAATTTATACTTAGAAAATTTATAAGTAACAAAACAATTCAAATCCATATGAAAATACAATTCCAATGCAATTTCACATCATACTTATCTTCCTCTTATTTTATTCTCCCATTCATCATGAAATATATATTCATATTTGTGCATTGACATATCTTCACATCCTCATGCGTTAAAAACACGATTCATGGGAATTCATCTTTATAAAATTACTTCTTTCATAGACTGCACTCATGGTAAAACAATGTGCATACTCCTTTTCACATTTTTTCTTCACTTTTAAGACCAGTTCAAAAAATTAATAATTACAAGGATAATTGTCCAAGAATTACATCTAATTCTATGAAATAAATCCAATAAAATTCTCTAGGCTTCAACAATTTTCATCATTGTTTCCAATGCTTTCACTGGGGCGTGCCACCCAAGTGTGTTTGACATTCGCTTGTCTGTGCATTATACCCCACATTCCCACTTTCCAAAGGAGAGTGACATTCATAAGCTCTTTGGAGATGTCTACTCCTTGATCAAAATGGGATGATGGGATGTCAGTCTCTCCTTACATGGATTCCTCCTATGAACTCATCACCTAGTCCGGGTCTCCCTCATAGATTAAGGCATTGTTCATGAAACCATACCCAGTGTCATCTCTTTTTGGATTCTAGTTAATTACAATACTTCTGACAGGACATTCCAAAGGGTCAAGTCGGGGAAGCAACCTTCGGTCAAGGAATTTGTTGTGTCGGGAATCGTTGTCATGTCTGGACATTGGAACCATGGTACACCTGAATTATCCCTTATTAGATGGATTATCATGGGTGTAGAAGCAAGAGGTATCTCACATAAAATGTGGTAATCTTATTTCAGAGGCATGTCTTTGAGGTTTTCCTCATCTTACCATATTTAACATGGGGTATTCCTCAAGTTTAATATATTGTGGAGATGGATCAGACTAATCAAAACACTGAAAATAGTGGATCAAGTGGATACGTCCCTAGGAGGGGGCACCAAGAAGGTTTACCGGATGGATGGGTCAGAATGCTCAATGAGGACGGACCCATAATGGCATGTCCCACAAAGGGGAAGTTTTCACACCATGAAGGATGATCTGAACACTACAAAGGGAGGATCAAAGAAGGTGGGTCCTGATGAGGGGGACACCAAGGTTTACCAATGGCTAAGATTGAACCTCATGGAGGCATCCTATATACACTGTATAGAAGACAGAGATCAAAACCCATATAGTTCGGGGGGTGATTCAGGGCATACCCATATCTAGTGCCACGAGGGTTGTAAAAAGTGGTGAAGATGAGACCTTACCATGATAAGGGTAAGGTGGTGGAGAAAATGGATGGAGCTTATTCATGGTCAGCTACCTATATGGATGGAATGATTTCACTAGGATGTGGATGCTTGAGTACAATCAGGGTGGATATGGAGGAAGTTTTGATGGGTGAAGATGAATGAAATGGAATCGACGTGAAGATGATGGTGCTAGGATTAAACCTCATGGGGGTTTCCTATGTACCCTACATCGAAAGTTGGGATAAAATTCCATGTAGTTATGGTGGGGTAATGAGACACCTGAGAAGGTGGCTCATGAGAATGGAGCGCATGGATAAGAGTCCTGAGGAAGTAGAACCTACAAGTTGGGGCATGATCTTCTTGAGACACAAAGGTTCGAAGGAAAGGCTGGTATGAGGCATGGATGATGGGTTCTAATCTTCAATGAAGCTTCCTACATATCCCAGTGGATGGGAATCAGAGTCCGCATAGTTCTGGAATGGGGCATAAAATTAGGGTGTACGTAAAGGACAATGGCCCAGATACACATTGGGGAATATGTATGGTTAGCAGCCCATCAAAAAAGGGACACTCTTGGTTGGAGGAGTATGGTGAAGTATAGGGATTATGCATGGTTATCAGCACGAATGGATGGATCAAAACACCTGAAGTAGGTGGATCCGGGAGATGTATCTGAAAAAGGTAAAGTACCCCATTATGAGGCTACATCTCTAAGAGGGAGTACCAGAGTTTCCCATTGGTTGGGGTTAGAACTCAAAGAGGCTTCCTACATATCCTAGTGGCTGGGAATCAAAACCCACGTAGTTCAAAGGGGGATACATTTTAATTTCATTTGGGATGAGGATGAACCAATGTGAATGAAACCAAATGGTTGGATCATGGGGAGTGAAGGGGTTGAACCTCTGGGAGGCTTCCTACGTATCCTAGTGACTGGGAATCAAAGTCCACATAGTTTGGGAGGATGTATTTTATCCTCATGCGGGATGAAGGTGATGAGAATTACACATGATTAGAAGCCTAGAGAGGATTCCATGCTCACTGTTAAACTATAAGACCACATTATTCATACTCGGTGTGATAAACAATAGATAGTGGTTGACCATACAGATGTTTCATGAAGGTTGTGACCATGAATGATGGTGTGAGGATTATGAATGGTTAGTGGCTCATAGAGGAGATGGAGGTTAGAACTTATGTGAAGACTTCCCGAGGGGTGCATAGAGACAAAGCAGAAGAGGGGAGGAGTGGGATATTGCTGATACTAATTCTCCTTTGAGTCCTCCTAGGCCTTCTATGCATGAAACAACTCACAATTTAACATCATGTTTTATGGATGAGGGTTCCTGGTAGTTTAATTTCCAGCATCTCGGATGATGAGGACTCACTCCTCACACCTTGGACTTACATAACTTGTACCAAACCTCACTTGGGAAAGATATGGAACAAGAAATGCCCAGTGGGAGTGAAGTGGAGGAGTGGTCACGCAAGTGGATCACATTATAATTGTTATGTGAAGAATCAATATTCATTAGCATGCTAATGTGAAGAAGCATAAGGCAGGGCAACACAACATGAAACACCACTTGGGGGACCTTGAAATCACTTCTTACGATCCTGGATGGTCACACCGGAGAGGGGTTCCTGAAGTAGGAGGCCTCACTAATAGGGGATTCAAAAAGATCTGATGCTTTACGAAGAGACAATGATTCACGAATGAGGGTTCTTCACAAATCATGGGAAAAGGGATCTCTACGAAGTGAGGATATTCTCAAAGCCTAGAGACCCAGCTGAGGCATGGATTCTACATGTGTTTTTAGGGTGGTTAGTGAAGGTTGAATGCTCCATGAAGTCTCATGTTCCAAAAAGGTACTGCTACCTTTGTGATTACCATGGGGCTTTGTGAAGGGAATCCCCTCTTTAAGTGGAGGGAAATCTGGTTTGCGATGTACAAATACCTTGGGTGATGTATTTTCTTACTAGTTTCATGGATCAAATGGTGATTCACGAAATGGGAGCTTGGAAGGTGAAAGGTAAGGGTAATTATGGTTATGGGAGGGGTAGTGACTCTTCTATTTATAATCATAGAGGATCATGGAGAAATTCCGTGAAGGAAAATCCTGCTTCGCGAATAGCGGAGAAGCCGCCAGACTCATAGAGGATTTTTTCACTACTTTGTAGAGACATTACAGAGCTGGTCAGACTCACAGAGACTTCTATACCTACTTTTTTTTGGCATCATGGAGCTTGTCGGACTCGCTGGTTCATTCCATTCATGGTGCTAAGGTTCTTGGTGATGATGTTACCCGAAACATGCCCCTTTGGTAACTTTTTTGCCTCATACGGGTCATATGTTACCCCAAATTTCCTCAACCATTCTGGATCCTCATTTGGAATATATTTCGGTTCAAAAAATTCCCCCCTTATAGTGAGAGCTGAGAAAAAAGGGAAGGTCAGATTCAGAGGATATATCACTGAAAAAATTTAGATCGTGAAGCTGTCTCACAATGGGGGTGCGCAAAGAATGGGACACAATCACTGCGAAGCTCCTGAATCTATCACCTATAAATTTAGTGTGAGCCCCACCATTTTTTTTTACATCCTATCTCCAAGAACTGGGTTAGAGATCTTGAATCGTGAATCTCTAGCACCCCCACAAATTCTTTTTCAAATCAAGGTCCTCAGACCAGTGCTCCATGAGTTATTCTTATCAAACTAGTGAATCATGATCCTTTTTTCTCTATGAAGTGCATTGAGTCCTTCAAAGCTCCATTATTGTGTGCTTCACGAACATCCTTTGTGAATGAGCTTTGCAAACAGAGAAGAAAAATGACCAAGAATCAGAACAAATGGCCAACCAGGAACCTTCTTGGGAAGTCCTTGTGAATGTTTCTCGGAGGGAGGACATCATAAATAATGCCGAGTTGGGGAATGCATGCATAGTCATTTTCACCATGAGTCCTTGGTGGAGAAACTGAAAAAAGGTCAAAATAATTACCCTCTCTTCATGAGATTTTCATCATACAACTTTCGTTTGAGGGATGATTTTTTCATCCCTAAAGCAATTAGGGATGAGCTGGCTTACTGGTTTAGGGGCACACCATGTCATTATCAGTGGTTCAGGGATGCTGATGGCCATACTTGGAAGGACCATACACCTATCACCAAAAACTTTCTTTATATCCATGTCAATGATGTTTTTGGGAATGAATTTCCACCATAGGTATCCCCACCACAATACCATACCATTATTAAAGTGGGATTAGGGAACCTAGGGAAATGTTGGACTGATAATTGGGATATGTGCCAAGGTAGCAATTTCACAGATGAATGGGTTTCGGCCTACTGGGTGTGAACATATTTCAATGAGTTTGGAGAAGAGCTGAATTGGGTAAGCCTGTATGAGGAAGCATGGACTTATCAATTCCACATCTACCAACCAAAATATATGATTACAAAACTATTGATAAGGTGGTTGTCGAGGACAAAAAAATTCCATCTTCACCATGGGGAGGTCAGTATTATCCTCTGGGATCTTCACCAAATTTTAAGGATTCCAGTTATGGGGGTGATGTACGATGAGTTTCTCCTAGAAGAAAATACATGGGAGGATACAAATAAGATTCCAAAACTGGAAAAAACACTGGTGGACCTAGTGCCTGGAAAAAGATAATTAGTCAGTGAGGGACAACCACTTCAAGTAGTGGTTTGTAAGTTTCATGAATTTCCCACAAGAGCATCCTGTTGAGGGAGAGAAGGCACCCAATAAGCTACCCTTGAGGCCACATACCTTCCCAAGAGGGGCTAAGTATAGTAAGGAGGGATCTTACTAGAAAATTCTGGAGGACATCCAATGAAAATTATGGGAGTTCAGTGTTAACACTGAGCAACAACCAGTGCTTAGGTTTGATGGGTTTATCTCCGTAGTTATTTGTGAATTGATGCTACTGGTCAGGGATGCGCACATGGGTGCACAAATGAGCTCAATTATTATAGAATCCATGCTGGTGATAGGTCATCACATCAACCATGGGGTTCTAGTGTTGGAAAATCTGTACAAGGTACTTTGGTGCATTAGTGAGGGGAAGAATACAAAATGTGTATATGGATCATTGAACTTCCTGTATGACTGAGTTGTAGTGCACATAAAGGAATATGAGTATTAGAACTCCATTTCTCCTCCAGATTCAAACTTTTTTCCAACCATTCTGAATGGAGTGGGGATTTTCCCGGTTATGATAAACTCACCAGTGGTTCTAAACATGATTTGGAAGGTGGATGAATACAATTTCCATAAATTCTTGCTACCAATGGGAGTATTCACCAATGATGGAAGAGGCATTGAGGAGCACTGGTCATATCTTCTGGCCTTTTGAGGTGGAGTTTTGGTGGTACAGGTAGATTGTGATCCTATTTGTGATCCATATACCCCACATATCTTTGCGCGGAAATTCTAGTGTGTACAAAGGTTAACCCAGAAAGTTCACTTGGGGGTAAGCCATGAGGATAAAACATGTGTGATGAGGAAATAGTGGTTCATGTTCACATGGGTTGATGGAAATATGTGGAATGAGCATGCTTTACCCACCGCTGCCTATAAGCTAACTAAGGAGTATGTAAAAAATTGGAAGGTAGCCTTCCTAGGAGAGATTCTAAAGAAATTTAGTACCCGAGTTGACGATGGGGTGACCCCTCCTCCCCGAGGTAGGGGTTGGGTAATGGTAAGAACGCGTCATGGTGGGGTAGCAACAGTAGCTGGGATAGTAGTTGTAGGGCCTACTTCGGGTGAAGGAGTAAGGAAAGCAGCAGACCCAGTGGTTCCCACTAAGCAAACTCAAGATGAAGGGATGCCACTAAGGGGATTCCATAGGATATCTACCCAAGCTCTAAGAAAGAAGTTACATAGCATGGATATACTTGAAGATGCTATCTACCTGAAGGCATGGGAATCTTGGAAGGTTAATAAGAAATTGATCAGTTCTTTCGAAATGTGGGATCATATCACCGGTTTGGGATGGATCTTTCAGAGATTGGTTTGGTCAGGGCCGACTTCCTGGTATCCCAGGTAGAGGGGGAACGATATATGGACAAGTATAAGAACTTAGTAAACTATAGGGGAACCCCACATCCAATGATAGATCAGGTGAAGGTATTGTTTGACTTAACATCCCCACCACAACTATTTTCTACTGAACTATAATATCGCTTTCTCCTACCCAAGGAATTAGAGTCCTGGGGAGAAGATGCTGACTGGGGAATCTCTCTGGAGGAAGGCGAGGTTACAGCCTCAAAGCTGGGAGAATTCACAAAAACCCTTAAGGGAAAAAACAATCCTTCGTGATATAGTATTTCTTATGTTATCCAAGTTTCTCAACCAACATCTATTCTATTTAGTATAACCTCACACACAAGATCCATTCTCATGGAACAACAGATGTAGAGGGTAAATCTATAGGACCGGTGTCTGGAACAATAGTGGGAACAGGGTCTAGTAGGGCAGTGGAAACTGAGATGACTCCTTCATAATCTTCAGAGCTCACAACCATACATGGGGGACCACATCCCATGGTACCAATAGTGAAAACCCAAGGGTGCAAGAAACTATTGGATCATTGTAAGTCTTCTTACTTACAGAGTTATAACTATGGTCCACCTAGCCAGGTCACTTAAAATTGTACTTATCTAAATAGTCTTGAGAGTAGTGGGCATACTATTAGTGAGGATGGATGGGGTCATAAAGATCCTTTTTCTGAGGGGAATGTCGATCTCCATGGAATGGGGCACCTAAGATGACAAGACCACAACAGTCATGACTATAGGTAAAACCACTAGTAGTGTGGAACCTAAACTTATCGAGGTGGGATCTAGTGATAAAGATAAACCACATGATATGGGACCCAACCCATCTGATAGCGTACTAGAGGAAGATCTAGTTGCTGATCTCCTAGATGCATTCCTGGGGTATGAACTTGTTGATCTAGAGGAGTTAGATGAGTCCAACTTGGATGTGGTGGATAGTCAAGTTGTCCATTGCTGGTCATGGAAATTAATCAAATTATTCATCAAAAAAATCCCACAATCAGAGTGGATAATCCAGATGGAATCGTTTTATATTTGTATTCATGAGCTATATACTAGAGGGGTAGATTCACAAGGTCCACATAAGCTCATTCGAGACTACCTTGCGAAGAAGATATGGGAGAGCGGCCACAACTTCAGTGTTGGTGGGAAGCGGAAGAAGTCTGTCAACATTTAGAAGCTTTAGAAGGATAAATAGAAGATCCAACACTTAGAAATGTGGATGAAAAAGTGGTCATATTTCACTAACACCCATTTGGAACTCATATCACGGTTGTGGGTCCAGTTGGAAGAATCTAAAGAACAGCTAAAGCAATCATCTTGCAAAGTGGCCAACATCTGGGCTGAGCAAGACTGAGTTTAGATGAGGGCTGAAGAGATTCACCCCATGGGAAACAAGGAAGATAGGGAGATCAGGCATCGACAAAAAATCCTAGATGGCACAAGACAAATAGTGGAAGAGCTAAGATTCTCCATCGAAGAGACCAATCCATAGAATATGTGTTTTTTTGAACTCAAAAACATATTTAATACTTTTTTTTCTTATTTAGACTACATTCATGGAAATATTTTTTCCTCAATCACTTCATTTCAATCATATTTATGAAACAATTAAAAATAAATCTCCAAGCTCACGTGGGTCATACCCGTTGTGAGAAATAAGGGACGACCATATAATCATTCACTTTGGATATGAGAGTACCCACTAACAGTCAAATACTCAGGGTTTTTCATCACTGATTGACCACCTAGAGAATTCAGGCTAAGATATGGGCTATGAATGGAGATGAAGACCTCACAATATCTAACTCTCCTTTCCCAATGCACTCTAGTTAATTAGTGGGATAATGCAAGGGGAATTGGAATCAATATGGATGAAGGGGAATGAGAATTGTGAATCATGATACCCAATATTCAGAACATAGTGATGGAGTCATGATGATGGAGGATAATTGTTGACCATATTTGAAACACAGTATCCATATCATGTTATCCTAAAATGGGGACAAAAAAATGAGGGCCGGCCGATGACTGAATTTGAAAACATAGGGCCTAACTCAAAATTCTGTATGATACCTTCTGGAATGTAAAACCAAGAAGGTATTTGAGCCAAAGTGTCATTATACTAGGCCATTTCAGGGTTCTTTCGGACATGAAAGAGGTTGAGTATACAATTAAAGGGCACATGAAGTGTGGGGTAGAGTTATAGAATGTACGAAAGGATTTCAACAATCCTAAAATTATATCACCATGACAAGAGCACATTGGGTTAGCGTATCAATCTGAACCAGGATCAAACTTATTTCTAGAAAAAAACGCTCAGATGAGTTTCTAGAATTCCTTACAGTTTTATGTCGTGCTAATGAAGATGGAAAGCATGTATTTTAGCATTGTATGGTATGGACGAAGATGCATAGGATATTTTAATTTCATATGACCAGGACACCATAAAAAGCTTAAGGTTGTATTGGATAGACCCTGCAAAACAGTTTAAAGTAATCTTACATGGACTAGGGGCTCCTAGTTTAAAGTCATAGAGTTCAAACTGTAATTGGGACCAAATGTCTAGGATGGTCAATGGACTTAGGGCTAGGCTCGAGAAATGTTTGAGCATTCATACATGGGAATCAAGTCGTACGTAGTTATCGAGTGTCATGTAGTTTAACATAATGTGGTGAGGACATTGGATTGAGATGTAGTTTATTTTCATATGGATAGAACATGTTCACCCTAAAGGATACATGTATGGTGCGATTGTTAGAAACACGATGTGAATAAGGAAAAAGAATCCCACACCACATCACACATTCTCAGAGGGGAACCGAGGCCAAAAGGGGAAAAAGGGGAAATAATGGTGAGGTGGGGCCCATGATCAATGATCCAGGTGTCACTACATACCACATAAGGATTGGAATAAAGCCACATATAGTTCTTGAGGGAGGTGCGCAGGTCTGACCCATGAAAAGAGAAAAGAGGAATTAGATATATCATGTCTATTATATTGTCAACATATTTTTTTGAATGAATAGCCCATGATGAAAATTCTAGGTGTTGTTTTAGGAATAAATCTATATGTATTCCCTTAAAAATGAAACAGTGGATAACCATTTCCCAAGTTGATTCCATATCAAGTGGTAATATCACAATGCTATGCCATTATTCATCATGCGGTTGGGACAATAGTGTCATAGTTTAAGGACATACGATAGGACCAACCCATGAATTTTAAGGATGTTGCAGTTTGAAGTAATGTGGGACAAGGAAGTGTATTTTAAAGTCATATGTCTTGGATAAAAGATATATTAGCTTAAGGTCATAATGTTTGGACCGTAGAGTTTGTGGCTCCTCCATACAAGTATAAACCTTTTCAAGAAACCCTAAGCCCACGTGATCCATGATTAGTGTGGGAAACAAGGGGTGATGTTAGGGTTTCCCTATCACATGAGAGTTCATAACAATGAAAGAGATATTTCAAGTGAAAAACTCCTGACCAAGAAAAAATTCCTACTAGACGTATATGGGTGTACGAAGGGATAACACTAGGGGTGTTGGAGAATAGAGGGGCATCCCAATATTTTACACAGAATGGTATTAGAGTAATGATGGAGGATAACTGTTGAACATATTATAAACATAGTATCCATATCATGTAACCTAGTATGGAAACAAAAAACTAAGGGTTATACACTAACCATATTCAAAATGCGGGTGGAACCTTTCTCAAAATGTCATTCAAGATCCTTCAGTATGTTGGCCTTGAACGGTAGTTGAGACTTAAGGCTAAGAATCCATACAATTTTGGGGTCTTTTTGGATGTGAAATGTGATGGAAACCCAAATAAAGGGGATGTGTGAAATTTGTATGGTATCCATGTAGTTTAACATCATACAGTAAGGAAAAATTCCAGGAGGAGTACTCTCAAGGGAGGTACATAGAGTGACTATTATAAACCCAATGTGAATGAGGAAAAAAATGCTCAATCACAACCATGTAATCCTGGAAGACCCCATACCAAGAGTCTAGACAGATCTAATGGTTGGAGGCTAGACCATGGATGAAAAGTCTGGGCATTCCTACATATCTCATAAGGATGAGAATCAAGCCACACGTAGTTATTGAAGGAAGGCATTGAAAAGGGAAAACACCAAAGGGGGATATGTCCTCTAAAATGAAGAAAATGGATGTTGTTACATAGTTTAATGTCATGAGAACTTGGACACTAAAGATATTAGTTTGTGTTAATAAATCTTGGACCACCTCGAAGATGAAATGTGTAGTGGTGGCACCATAAAGTAACCCGATGTGAATGAGTGAAATAGAAGTCCTCACCATACCACACATTCTTGGTATGTAACCTCCTAGTTTAAGTTCATAGATTTTGGACTATGATGATGATCTTTTCAAAAATAAAACATGTAATGCGGTGTCAGAAATCAACCTGATGTGAATGAGGACCATAGAGGTCCTCACCTAATTACAAATCCCAAAGAGGAAACATAAATAGTTTAAATTCATGATGCTTGGACTTTGGCACCTGAACTCCTAGTTTAAGGTCATAGAGTTCGGACTGTAGAGTATGAAACTCTTACATGAAAATATAAACCTTATCAAGAACCCATAAGATCATGTGATACATGATCGGTGTGGGAATCAAGGGGCAGAGAAGGTCCTTACAACACACATAAGCACACAGTAGGGGAACTGAGGTGTGAATTCAAGGATGGACCTACAACCCCAGTCTACTCACTCAATGTGTAAAGGTTCATAGAGGGATGACACCAAGAGTATTGATGTTTCATATGGACATAAGTATGTGAGAAGGAATGTGAATCACAAGACCAACATTTGGGATGCAATGGGATGGGAACAAATAATTGAGGGTCCACTGCTGACCATATTCACAATGTGGGTGTAACCTATCTCAAGATGTTGTTCATGATCCTTCGAGATGTTGTCCTAGAATGGTAGGCATGCCTTATGGTCGAGCATCCATACTATTTGGGGGTCCTTTTGGATGTGAAAGATGATGGAGACCCAAACAATGGGCGTGTGAAGCATGGTGGTGGAATGAGAGAATGTCCATGCAGAATCCCACACTCCAAGTCTCATATCACAACACATCTAATATTTTTGATGAGGTAATAAATAGGTTGAGGGTTTCAAATAGGTGTAGATGACTTAAGAAGATGAGTAGGTAAAAGGGAAAAAATGGGTTGATGAACCCAGGGCTGGACCCAAATACAAAATGTCTGGGCATTCCTACGTATCCCATATGTATGGGAATCAAACCACAAGTATTTCTTAAATACCCATGTAGTTTAATGTCATGTGGTAAGGATGAAGGGTAGAGAATTTTTTCCTAAGGGAGGCACATAGTGTGGATATTTGAAACCCGACATGAATAAGGAAAATATAAGTCCACACCACACCATGTGATCCTAGAAGGACACACAGGAAAAGGGGGAGAAAGGGAGGAACACGGGTCTGGACCAAAAGACAAGATGTATGGGTGTTCCTACATATCCCATAACGATGTGAATCAAGACATACATAGTTCTTGAATTACATTTAGTTTAATTACATGTAGTAAGGATGAAGGGGAGATAATTATCGCAAAGGGGGAATGTGTATGGTGTATAAAAATATCACAATGTGAATGAGGAAAATAGAAGTCCACACCACACCATTCACAATCCTAGGGTAGAACTTGGGCTAAGGGGCCAGAAGAGGAATTGAAGCACCTAGGGCAGGACCCGAAGATAAAGAGTCTGGGAATTCCTATGAATCCCATAAGTATGGGAATCAATCCATATATATTTCTTGAATGTCATGAAGTTTGACATCATATGGTAAGGGTGTAGCAGTAGTTTAACATCATGTAGGACAAAGGGGAAGTTTCCTTTTAAGTTCATGTAGAAAGAACCATAAATACCATGCAGTTTAATGTTTTACAAGTACGACACATCAATTTAACATCATGTGGGACAAAAGGGTATTATTTTAAGGTCATATAACGAAGGCCAAGTAAGGGAAAAAAGGTTAGGAAATGTTGAGGAAACTAGGGCTGGACTCAAAGAAAATACACCTAGGAATTCCTATGTATTCTGTAAAGGTAGGAAACAAGGCATATGTTGTTTTTGAATGCCATGCAATTTAACGTCATATGGTAAGGACAAAGGTAAAATAGAAGATATTACTGAAGGGGTAACATGGTGAAGCCATTGAAAAACCTAATGTGAATGAAGAAAGTAAAATTAAACATCACACCATGTAATCCAATAGAAACCTTAGGCCGGGAGACTAAGGATAGAGGAACTGGGGGATGGACCTAAAGACAAAACATTTGGTCATTCCTAAATATCCCATAATGATGGGAATCAATCTGTATGTAGTTATTAAAATTACATGTAGTTTAACTTCATGAGATAAGGATGTAATAGTTTAATATCATTTGGGATGAATGAGTTATGATTTTATGGTCATAGTGTTTGGACTATGGCCATGTTCATGGTTAGCAATTTAATGTCATGATGGATGATGATGTTGAGTAGTTTTATATCCTGTAGCCCGAACAAGGTGAGAATTTTAATGTCATGTAGGATTATCTTTCATAGTTTAATGTCATGCAGGATGATCATGATAGGAAATTTTATATCCTACAACCTTGACAAATATTTATTTATGTGAAGTAGTGCTTGAGGAATTTGGAATTGGTGGGAGGAGTAATTCGCTCACCATCCATGGTGACCAGAGAGTACGCACCATTGGGACAAACCTTATGAATAATGTATGTTCCCTCCCACTTGGGATCCAAATTTGGTGGATTTCTGTTGGGTATCATCGGCATACTTAGGGCCAATACCATATCACCTTGAAGGAAGGAGCGAAGATGAACCTTCTTTTTGAAATCTATGGCTATCTTGTTCTAGTGCCTATCCGGATTATGCAAGGCATAAAGCCTATTCCCATCAAGGCATTCCATTTTATCCAAATGGATTTTAGTAATCTTGTTTGACATATGCTGATCATAAAAAACTATATGGAGTGACAAAAACAGAATCTCAATGGGCATGACTACCTTTGTCCTGCACACCAGGGAATATGGACTAACCTAGGTGGAGTTGTGATTCGTTGTTCGGTAAGCCCAGAGAGAATAACAGATATTTTCCTATAAAATCTTATTGTTATGACCAACTATCCTCTAAAAAATATTATATAAGTTCTTATTGAATTCCTCAATCTTCCCATGTTTCTGCACTTGATAGAGAGAAGTGCGGTTAGACAAGATATTGTACTTATCATATAGTTTCGTCAGATCGTCCACTTGAAATTTGGTGCTATTATTCGTGATAATGACGTGAGAGACTCAGAATTGGTGGATGATATTAGAGATCATGAACTAGAAGATATAATTTTCCTTTATTTCCTTTAGAAGTATCACTTCTACCCACTTTTTAAAGAAATTTATAGTGGTTAGGATAAACCTGCACTAGCGAGATGTTGCTGGTGGATATGGTACCATGGAATCAAATCCTCATACCACAAAGGACTAGGATTACTTGCTAGTATAGATGGGTTCTGGATGTTGATGAAAAAAATTAACATGGATCTAACACACATGAAACCACTTGGAGAACTTGATACAAACATGGACCATGGTGGGCTAGAAGTATACCAATCTTCAAATATGGTGGGATAGTTTCAACCCTGCCTGATGAGATCTATAGGAACTAACATGGAATTTATACATGAAATGGGAAATAACATATCCTTGAATGAAATGGAAGATAACTCCATTGAAGCAATGTTTTTAGAGGATATTCTCAATTTTGAGATCACACTAAAGGGTGAACTGCACAACATGCCAATAGATTCACTCACGTTCGGCTCTGTCTATAGGGATATTTCCATTTTGGAGGTAATCAATAAAGGGAGCCATCCAACCAGGGGTCTCTTCTGATATGGAAGGGGGGTACATGTAGGTATTGGTGTGGAGGCATCGATGATAAAGTGACTTTCCTACTGGCTATCATCACCATTTGAACTAACAGGAGCGGTGAACCTTTGATGTGCCATGTGGATAATAAAATAATCCTGGTTAGGATTTTTGAGAGAGGAAGTAAGGATGGAAATAGAATCAGATCAACCATTTTGTAGATGATGAACATGAGTGACCTTCAGTAGAGAAGGGAACCGGTCCATCAACTGGTTAGTGTTCTCTAAGAGGGGCACGGGCTCTGGATTCCTAATGTCATAGTCAACGTTGATCTGCTTAATAACTAGCTCAGAGCCCCCCTTTATGTGTACGTGTGGAACATCAATCTAGAGGGCTAGCTCTAGACTAGGGATGAGTACCTGATACTCTACCTCATTGTTGGTTCATCCTTCTGACAACAAGAACAAGTAAGAAAAAAAAACTTATGTAGGTGTGATGAATATCATACCTAGGGTTACTTTTTTGAGTTTGGGATCATTGAGTCTTCTGTCAGTGGGATTTTAGAAAGCACCATCAAAGTGCATCTACCAATTCAGAATTGTTTGGTCCACTGATATAATGGCCTCATCTAGAAAGTCAAGATCTAGAGGCTACTCTACGAGAGTTGAATAAGAATCTATAAAATCTTCCAGCGTCTGACCCTTGACAGCTTTCTATGGGATGAACCTGATGTCGAACTGCGGAAGGATCATTACCCACTAAGCTGCATAATCTATCAACATAGGTAGGTTCATAATATACTTTAGTTGATCTATACAGGACACCAACTATATCTCATAATGATGTAGATATTGTTGCAAATCCTTCACTGCAAAAAACTAGCGTGAGTTAGATCTTCTCGAAAGAGGAATATTTGGTCTTCATGTCAAGGAGAATGAGATTGTGATATTATAAACTATTCTATATCCCTTTTTTATTATTTTTGGAGAGAAGGGAACCGAGGGATCATTCCAGGGTGGTCACATAGAGGACCAATGACTTTATAGAGAAGGGTGGCATCAAGACTGGAGGATGTAGAAGGTACAACTTTATTTCCTCAAAAGCAGTTCGAAATTCTTCATCCCATTTGTATATGGAACCTTTCTTCATGAGTTAGGAAAAGGGATTACACTTTCCATCCAGGTTTGCGATGAATCTGTGTATATATGCTATGTGTCCTTAGAAGCCTTGGAGTTCTCGAAGGTTTCTCAGAGGAGGCATCTGATTGATTTCCTTGATCTTATCTAGATCGATCTCGATAACCCTATATATTATGAAGAAACTGAGAAACTTTTTAAAGGTTACCCTGAAGGCACACTTCAAGGGGTTCATCTTCAGATGGTAGGAGTGGAGGAATCCAAAAAAATTCTCAATATCTCTAAGATGCTCCTAACGTTTGTGGGATTTGACCACCAAATCCTCAACAAAGAATTCCACCAACATTCTAAGGATTGGTTTGAATATGTGGTGCATAGCACACTGGTAGGTGGATCTTCAATTTTTTAGACTAAAAGGAATTACCTTGTAAAAAAAGTACATTGCAGTGCTCTGAAGGAAGTGGATTCTTCATCCTCAAGGGGCATTCTGATAAGATTGTATCCATAATACCCTTTCATGAAGGAGAGGGCTTGGAATTTAGTGTTGTCATCGATCAACTATTGTATCACAAGGAGGATAAAATCATCCATCAGATAATGAAATTTGAGATCCTGGAAGTAAATGTAGACTATGATTTACCCATTATTTTTACTAATAGGGATGATTTTATCCAACCATCTAGGGTATTGGAATTCCTTAATGAAGTTGTCTCTGATGATCTTATCAACTTTTTCCTCAACCATGGAACTATGAGAGGGGTTCATCTTCCTACAAGGCTGTTTGAACCTGTGATGACTTGTTAGGAGATTGAGACGATGGATGGAGACCTGATGATTTAGTCTTAGAATTTTATCATAGCTCCAAGAAAATATATCCTGATGCTACTTCCGAAAAACCATATATTGTTGTTGCTCTTCCACATGCATAGTTTCACTAATCAGTGTCTGTATCAGATCTTCCTTAGTACTGAGGTTCACCTATACCAACTCATTGATGGTGGTGGAGACACCTTCTTCAAACACGGTAGGATCATCTTAAAAATACTCTTCACCATCCTAGGTGACAGGATCATCGGCAAGAGGAAACTATTCTGAATCGACAGATCTTGATGGAATGTATGTTCTGGACTGAGTGGCAGCATAATCCTAATTGGTAGACTCCTACACTGTGGACACCATGGCGATAAAATCTATCAACCCAACTGCATCGGGCCTTCAACCCAGGGGATATTTTTTGATAATATCAAAGCAATAGTGGTGCACCTGATTGAGTCAGTTCAACCCGGCTCAGAGGATCATGAAATTATGGAATATTGATGTTTCTATGGGGTGAACATCTTGATACCTTACAAGGGTATGGGTCTCTGCTATGAATATATCCTAATTCATGTAGGAGTATAAATTGATCCTATAAAATTCATTATACCTGTGAATGTGATTCTCACTCCTTCTAGAGATAAAGAAGCAGTGTCCCATGTCTAGGGATTTAGCCTCTAACCGTTGAATTGGGAGGATTCAGACATCATCCAGATTTATCCATGGGTTACTGATGAAAAAAGTGTGCTTGACTTCGTTGGACTGAACCTGCTTCTCCTTTCTCCTATAATAGTCAGTATCCAGGTAGAGGTCTTCACAAGAGGAAAAGGAGGACACATCACCTTGGATCACATCCACTCAACCATTGAGGGGGTGCTTAAGGCATTGGTGATAGGAGGAGTAAACTTCTGCATGCATATGTAGCCATGGTCTACCCATTAGTCCATTATAGGTGGTTTCCTACAATACTACCATGAATTCAATTCTAGAAATTATGCCATCGAACTGGGTGTTTAGATGGATCTTTCCACATGGCCTCTGCTCAATTTGGTCATAACCTTTAATCTTTAGGTTAGATGGATCCAGATCTACTTTATACAGTCCTAGCTTGCAGAGCTTCCAGGTTGGGATTAGATTGATCCCAAGACCTTGTGTCGACAAGACATTAGTGAACCTCTATTCCATTAAACTACCCAGTGATGTATAACAGGATAATTTTCCCTTATATGATAGAACCTTCATATTCTCTTAATAATTAGATGATGGTCTGACATTCTATATTTTCAGCTTCGTCAGCATGAAAGGCATCTATGGCCGCTACCTCTATTTAAAACTATAGGGGGATTTTTTAAGCCTATGTGAGGGATTCATGCATATCTTCAGATAGTATGAGGGAATTGAGGATAAAAATATTTTTAGAGATGCTGGAAAGGTTCTTAATCACATCATACTTACATTCTAGGCACACATTTCTACTTACATGAAGTTACTCTGTGATAGGTGGTATGATGAGCATTGTCGATTGAACTGGAGCATTATGGATGGTGATGGGAATATCCCATTTATCACTAGATGAACCACACAAAATGACCATAGTATTATTACTAGATGGCTGAGGTGTGGCCATAGTTGCGCACAAATGATCATATTGTGGTTATTGTACCTCTTCTTGATCAAGGAGTACAAACGATGACGACTGTGAATCTGATGAGACAATACAAAGGGACTGTGCATGCTGATCTCTATGTTGAACCTACTATCTGATCTCAGTAGCATGCATGAATTGGTTGAAATCACTGTCCATTATATTCTGACGATTCATGTATCCACAAATTCGTCGACAATGGCGTTGAATGAGGACATTTTGAGGATCTTCTTGTCACTCTTAACTGCTAGGAACCATGTAAGGGTCCACCATATCAATGGTATTCACTAGGGAATACTCCTAATCATCACCTGAAGATTCCTCCAACACTAGGCCGATCTTGGGGTTGATTCCCATCTCTAGGGGCATGAATTCTTCAAGTGTATGGGACAAATTTAGAACTGATGGGGGGCTTTGCTTTTCCTTGCACCGATGATGCCTTCTATTATGAGATTAACAAGATTGAGATGTAGATGAAAAAGTGGTAACAATAGGAAGCATGACGAATCAAGAATTATCAGGCTGATTCAAATGGGAATGGATGATACCATGGGCGTGAGAAACTGCCCTTTGAGCCAACCAATCACTATACTTCTCAGACCCACAGCTAGAGACCTGTTGTAATTCAACATCACTATCATTGTCAATCCTTGAGGAAACACATGACACCTACCCTGGGGTAGGGACCAACCTAAAAATATTTTTATCAACCTAGTATTGTATCCAGTCCTTAAACACATAACATTTCTTGAGGTAATGTACAAGTAACCGAAGGTAGGAGTAGTAGTTTGGGCAATCAATGAGATCAACCTCTTGAGGTATCTAACATTCTGGAAACTATAGGATCCCCTAATCCAAGTAACTCTAGATATAACCAAGAATCTGATCCTCAAAAAAGGATTAGAACTAGTTTCTCTTATCCAGGAAAGGGACTTTGGGAGTATATCCTTGAAAAGGGGCCAGATTCTAGTGAGGAGGTGGAACTTGATTATCTCACTTGGGTGGTGGTGCTGCATTACACGGTGGAACTTGCTGATTTTGATGTAGGTGATACTGAACTTGAGGTTGGGCCTGAGGATGAGTACCTCAAAGAGGCTATAGAGGAGGCTCTTTTGGAAACAACTCTTGTGGCTAGGGGCCCTTATCTATGAAAAAGAGTGGTCTCGACCATGGATTATCTTATTCTAGGAGCTGTGAGAGGTAAAAAAAATTCCTGCTTGGATTGATTCAAGTCTTCCTCTAGGCCTTGGGGCTTGTTAGAAAAATGATAGAATCTACCTGGGAAGTTTTTAGTGATAAGATAGGGGACCAGTTCAGTCTTCACATTCCCCATGCACATTTTTAATAGCTACTCTTGAGTCAAAAACATGTCGAGGGAATATGTAAGGCCCTTCCACCTAGTAATAAATTCTACAACGTGCTCACCTGGCCTTTGATTTCACTTGAAGAGGTTAGTGATACTGGTCTTCCATGTGGTGGAGCTAAAATGACAGAGAAACTACCTTCAAAGATCCTCCCAACTGAGTATGGACCTGATAGGTAGCTGGATATAAGAGACGAATGCGGACCCTTCCAGCGTCTGCACGAAACACTAGAGTTTGGAGGCCCCTTTCTGCGATGGAGTTACCAATATGGGTCCACACCTTGATATAAATTGTCCTAGATGCTGTAGGAGGGTACTAATCCCATTGAAGTAGGAAAAATTAGGATTCCTGAAGCTTAGGGATGCTGGCATATCATCCACCCATGCCAGATAGAAATTTACATCAGGTGGGATCACCACCTATCGGATTTGATGGGCCTTGAGGATAGTGATGAGACGATCCATAAGATCATCCTAGAAAGGGTTCCTATCTTGTAAAGGATCCCTAACCACCAGTGTGTTGGAAGGCTCTTCAAAATGATAGGTGGTCCCAACGACTCATGGAGCAGCTGGTGGAATGACTCGAGGAGCTGTTGGAGGGATGACCTGGAGAGCATCTTGAGGGGCCACTGGAGGAACGACCTGTGGTGTCGGGTCTCATAGAAGATTCTCACATATCTCAGGTGGATTAGGTGATTCATACCACAACTGCTTTCTATAATTTCTAACCTCTATACTTTTGGTATATATAGGGTTGTCGAGATCAACTGGGGAGACTCGCCTGGGGGAACCTGTACCTGCCCCTGCTGCCCTTGTGGAGAATGGCCAGAATCATACCTTGGATCACCATAGTCTGGATGACACTCTACAAGGAACTCATTAAGGATATCATCAATTATTTCCTTCTATTCTGCATGATTTTGGAGCAACACGGCCTTCTCAGGATCATCTTCCATATTTTTCACTGATCCATATGGGTGAAAGGGATTAATAGTCCCAGTGTGTCCTTTACCCTTGTTGGGGTCCTGACTAAGGGGAAATGACTCAGAAGGGTCTGAAAGACCATGTAAATGTATTTTATGATGAGTGACAATGCATGGGGGATCCAATAGAAGCGACATTTACCCAGGGGGTATGTTCTCCTCAATGTTTTTTTCCTCAGTGTCCTCTATGAGGTCAGCCATGTTTATCGTGACTGTGTCTGGGGGCATATCCTCGATATCACCTAGTAGGTCAGTTTGACGTAGGATGGGACTGAAGTAAAAATCATCATACTACCCCCATCCTTGGATATTGACATGTAGAGACACCTCTTCAATGATTCTATATAGCATAACAAAGCTCTGAATGAATCACTGTTGAAGAGTCTGATAATGATGGGTGATGCAGGGTGTTGAGCCATAGGAAGCATAGCTAACTCAACCAAGAGACATTACTGGTCAATGTTGTTAAAATGATCCTGGATTTTTTTATTATCCAATCGGTGATGATGGAGACAAAAGTGTGTCATCCCTATGTTTCTATAGAAACACATGACTTCATCCTAGGTGAGTGGCTCTGAAAAGAGGAAGTTTGAAGTAACAATCAGCTAAAATATCGTGGGAAGATGGTTCGTTGTGAGAAATTACCACAAACTCATTCATTTGGAATCAAGATCCGGACCTTAGTTACTCCATTATTCAAATAAGGTTAGATGAGGAACTAGTAACGATACTGATATGGAATATTGTGGTGGAGTACTGGCCGATGGAGAGGATGTTGCGTGGACTAACAAGTTACTACATACTGGTTCATCTTCTAAAGTTGGCACTGGTTGCATCATCACATCCCTGTAGGATGAATTGTTGGCCATCTATTCATGTGATAAGATGATGGATACTAGTGATTAATATGTGAGTTTCTCATCATCTACCACCCCCAAGAACAAATCTCTGTAATATCATGTCAAATTAGAGAATGATCCTGGTGACAATTGAGAGGACTGCATGACAAGACCCTTAAAAGGAGCCAAATCTTCATCCTTCTATATGTACATACGAAGGGCCTTAGAGACCTGGTACATTTCAATGTCCAAAAGGATGAATTTGATATTCCTGGTTCCTCCCGTAGACTCCGATGAAGAGGAATAGGGTTAAGGCTCCATCATCGAATCACACTCCGCTTTAGAATATAAAAAGTGGAACAGATTTACAATGATCTGGCACTGTGTAAGATTATTCATTTGGTGGTGACGGTTCTCTATTCTTCCCCAATACAGCTCCTCAGGGTAGGGTAAATCTTCGATATAGGGACGACCTCCATGTGGGATGATGCCCAAGCAGGGAGGGCCTCTGTCAAAGCTGGTTGGAACATGGGGAGGACCTCCATGCCCGATGTCATTTGATTGGGGAGGACCTATGCTATGATTTTCGTGGGATTGGGGAGGACCTCAACTCTAAGTGGTGATAAGTATATGGTGAGTACCTAAATATTGTGTGTGAGAGTAAGGAGGAACTACACTTGTGTGTGCTAGGGTGCGAGGATCACCCAAGTAGATGCCGGACAGAGCACGGGGAGGACCTCCATGCTGAGTGCAGGATGCGCAGGGAGGACCTCCATAGTTGGCAGTTATGGAGTGGGTAGGGCCTCCGTCAGATCTAGTAGGAATGTGGGGAGGGCCTCTATGAAATCTACATATGGAATGGGAAGTAAATCTGTGCCATTTGGTCATGGTGGTATAAGGAGGGACTTCGAACTGATTGAACTGGACATGGGGAGGACCTCTGTGCTAATAGATGATGGGGCGAGGAGGACCTTTTCATTGATAACCTAAAATATGGGGAACATATCCATACCTGGGATCATGGGAATGGGTAGGACCTTTATGTGGGATATCAAAAATATAGTGATGACCTCCTCTTTGAATGGAGATGGTACGAGGAGGACCTTCGTACTGGATTTTGACGTCATGGGTCAGCCTGCGATAGTTGGTGCTTGTTCCGACAACCAGAAGAGTCAACCCAGCCTGCCCATGGGGTGGATGGGGTATCAATACCAATCAGGTGTAGAGGTTCCCCTAATCTATAACAATAGGTATATGATAGTATGCATCGGTGGTGGAATAGTTCATTGAAGTTGTAGAAGATGATGCCCCCTGACGGGCGTCTTCCTGATCCTTCACCCGACATTGAAGTCAGGTCAGCCAAACTGTGACTGGTGATGTAGGGGTGGAGACCACCCATTCTTAGGCTTTAGGGATAGGATGGAGGTATTGGAATGTCCTGGTGGGATCCCTCCTTGGTGGATCTCGAGCGATGGTTGTAGCTGGGATGACTCGAACGTACCTTACCTCATCAGAGTAGGGGAGTGAATCATGGTAGTGTTCTGGGGAGAGGTTCCTGAAACGGTTGAATGTTGGAGTGGGGAGAAATAACCCCTGCATAGACCTTGGGGGTAGTAGGGAAGACGAGGCACAAAAGCCACTAGATCATGGTGGGACATATCCCTCATTGGGATAACCCTTCCTTTTTTTATCGTCAAATTAGAGTATCAATCACCATCCTCTGAAGAAAATCTAAGGGTGAGATGGGGAATGGGCACCTGATAACCGTGGTTATGGATGACTTCATGGAAGAGGTAAATTTTTGAGGGGTTTTTGAATTAGCATTTACCCTGACCCTGTGTCTGTGGGAGGGAGGTGATTGGGTTCATGTAGCATGGGTCCTACAAAGCAGGGAGATTCATCTATTAGAACAAATAGTAAGGAATCAATGCCCAGTGCCCCAACATTGTTTAGTCTTCCATGGATGGATATATAGATCCACACTGATAATGTCATAGACCAAAATGTCCAATGATTAACTGCCAAAAATTCTAGTGAGTTCCATGCCAAACCCAGTATTTTCTTGGAGGGACATGACACCAGAAGGCTGGATCCAGTGACACGCCTATCTGTTGATGTATCGAATGCTACTAATCCCCATGGTTGAAGGAGAAAACCTTTAGGTTGGGTTCACCATTTTTGTTTTTGACACTTTCACCAAGGTTTTTAGCTCGAGAATGTTTGACATTCTCTTGGATGTGTATTATACCCCACATTCCTGATTTACAAAGGTGGGAAGAATTCAACACCTCTTTAGCGATGTATGCTCCTTGATCAAAATGGGGTGATGGAATTTTAGTATCTCCTTCTGTGGATTCATCCATGAAAATATTTTACTATTCTAGGTCTCCCTCATAGATTAAGACATTTTTCATGAAACCATTCATGGTGCCATCTCTTTGTGGATGCTAGTTAATTACATTGCTTCTGTCAGGGAATTCCAAAGGGTCAAGTCAGGGCATAAACCTTCGGTAATGGAAGTAAGTACATTGGGAATCATTGGAATGTTAGGATGATTGAACCTTGGTACACCTGAATTCTCCCTTATTAGAGGGATTCTCAAGGTTGTGGAAGACTGAGGCATCCCACGTCAAATGTGGGAAATATTATACCAGAGGCATGTCTCTGAGGTTTTCTTCAGCTTCCCTTGATTAACATTGGTATGTAATGAGTTTAATGTCTTACATAGATAGATCAGACTGATTGAAAAACTAAAAAGAGTGGATTATATGGATAATTCCTTATGAGGGGGGAACCTAGAAGGTTTACAAATGGATGGATCAGATTTCCTGATGAGGATGGACCCAGAATTGCATGTCCCCTAAAGGGGAAGGTTTCACACTGTGGATGATAATTTGAACACCAAAAAGGGAGGGTCAGCGAAGGTGGGTCCCAATGAGGGGGACACCAAGGTTTACCATTGGATAGGATTGAACTTCATGGAGGCATACTATGTACCATGTGTAGAGGACATGGATCAAAACACAAAACCCATGTAGTTCAAGGGGGCGGTGACTCGGGGCATACACATGGCCAGCGTCCTGGGTGCTACAAAAAGCAGCGAAGATGCGACCTTACCATGATAAGGGTAAGGTAGTAGAGTAAATGGTTGGAGAATATTCATGGTTAGCTACCCATATTGATAGCATGAGTTCACTGGGATGTGGTGTCCTAGGTAAAATCAGGATGGATATGGAGGAAGTGTTGAAGGGTGAAGATTAATGAAATGGAACCGATGTGAAAATGACAAAACTGGGCTTAAACCTCAAGGAGTTTTCCTATATAACCTACATAAAAAGTAGGGATCAAATTCTAGGTAGTTTTGGTGGGGCGATGAGACGCCTGAGGAGGTGGATCGTGAGAATGGAGTTCATGGATAGGGCCCCAGAGGAAGTAGAACCTCCATGTTGGGGAATGATCTTCTTGAGATTCAAAGTCTTGAAATAATGGCTAGGAAGGGACATGGATGATGAGATTGAACCTTCAAAGAAGATTCCTATGTATCCCAATTTCTGGGAATTAGAGTCCACATAGTTTCGTAATGGGGCATAAAAACTAGGTGTACACAAAGGAAAACGGCCCAGAGACACGCGGGGGCTTACACATGGTTAGAAGCCCATCACAATAGGGACACTCTTGGTTGGATGAGTATGGTGATGTTTGGTGATTATGCATGGTTAGTATCCTAGATAGAGGGATAAAAACATCTGAAGGAGGTGGATCAGGGAGATGCATCCTAAAAAGGGAATGTATCACATTAGGATGGTATATCCCCAAGATAGAGTACTAGAGTTTACCTTTGGTTGGGGTTAGACCGTAAAGAGGATTCCTACGTATCCTAATGGTTGGGAATAAAAACCCATGTAATTTGGAGGGGGATACAGTTTGACGTCATGCAGGACAAGGACATACCAATGTGAATGACATAGAATGGTTGGATTGTGGGGAGTGAGGGGCTTAAACCTCCGGGGGGCTTCCTACATATCCCAGTGACTGGGAATCAAAGTCCACATAGTTTAGGAGGATGAAATTTATCATTATTCAGGATGAAGATCATGGGAATTACACATGGTTAGTGACCTGGAGAGGATTTCATGGTCACTGTTAAACACTAATCCCACATGAGTCATTATTGGTTGTGGGAAATAAGAGATAATGGTAGAGCAGAATAATGTGTCACGAAGCATGTGACCACGAAAGATAGTGTGGGGATTACGCATGGTTAGTTGACCAGAGAGGAGATAGAGGTTGGGATTTATGTGAAGACTTCCCGAGTCATGCACAATGTAAAAGGGAAATAGGGGAGAGGAGTGGGAGGGCACTGATTCTCATTCTCCTTTGAATCCTACTAGGCTTGCTATGCATGTGGAAACTCATAGTTTAACATCGGGTCTTGGGGAAAAGGTTGCTTGGGAGTTTAACATCCTAAAGCTTAGATGATGAGGACCCACTCTTCACCCCTTAGACTTACATAACTTATACTAACCCATACTTGGGGTAGGGAAGGCATAAAAAATGCACGATGGGAGTGAGGTGGATGAGTTGTCACTCAAGGGGCTCATGTTTTCATGGATATGCGAAGAAGAATAAGGAAGGGAAACACAACATGAACATGATACCTTGAAATTACTTCGTACGAGCCTGGAGGGTCGCACAGAAGAGGGGTTCACGAAGAAGGAGGCGTCACTATGAGGGGCTTCATGAAAATTCAATTCTTCATGAAGAGAAGGAGTTTCATAAAGGAGGGTGCTTAAAAAATTATGGGAAAAGGGATATCCATGAAGTGAGGAGCTTCATGAAGCATGATGAAACAGCCAAGTCATGTAGTCTACATGTGTTTGTAGGGTGCTTCATGAAGGATAAATGCTCCATGAAGTCTTGAGTTCCCAAAAGGGACTCCTACATTTGTGATTCCCATGGGGATTTGGGAAGGGAATCCCTAATTTTTGTGAAGGGAAATCAGAAAAAAGGGAAAGTTGGTTCATGATGCGCAAATACCTTGTGTGATTCATTTTATGGCTAGTTTTGTAGAGCAAAGGGTGCCTCACAAAATGGGAGCTCGGAAGGTGAAAGGTCAAGGTAATTATGGTTAGGGGATCATTATTCTAGGAGGTAAACTATGAAGGAAAATACTACTTTAAAAATAGAGGATAATCCATCAGACTCACAGAGGCTTCCATCACTACTTTACAGTGGAATCGCAGAGATAGTCAAACTTGTAGAGCCTTCCACTGTAACTTCGTGCCAGTGTCGCAGAGCTCATCAGACTCATTACTTCATGATGTTATCGATGCTAAGGGGATTGGAAATGAATTTTCACAAAATAGATCCCTTTGGTGACTTTTGTGCCTCGTAAGGGTCAAATGTTTCCCCAAATGGTCTCAGACATTCTTGATCTTCCCCTGGCTTAGATTTCAATGCCAACAATCATCATCTTAAAAAATTCATATTGAGGTGTTATTGAAAACAAATGAAACACTGGGACAAAAAAATATTATAGTGAAAAGATATTTATGAGTTTTAGTGTTAGATTCCACATTTTTTTTTCAGGGTGAGATTGATTTATTGGTAGTTTGGATTTAGTTAGATGATATTGAATAGATTTTCTGTTTAGTAAGAAAAGCTATTTTTCAATGTGCACTTCTAGTGATAAAATTTTTTCATGGTGAGGTAATTAGGTGGTGCATATTGACCCTCTAATTTAAGTTAGGATAATCAATGACCTTGAGAGAGTTTTATAGACTCTTTGGGTAGGATTATTATTCTCTAAATTTAGTGTCTAGTTATATTTATGATCTATAGGATTTGTGATATAATAATTTTTCTATTATGGATTATGAATCTTATTTGGATAACCTATCGTTTTTCTCTCAAGAAATTTTGACTGATTATATTTTGAGATTTCATCAATTAAAGAATTTATAATGAGAAAAAAAATTGAATTTAGGTTACATATATTTTTCGTTTCACAAAAAATAAAGTGTTTTCATGAGTTATTTGGATATAAGAAATATCATAGGATTGAAAATAAATAACAGTTCCATGGATATATTTTTTCATAGATGAGATATCAAGATATTTTAAGCTATAACTTTCTCATCAATCCCATTTTCATAGACTAAGATTGATGAAATACCAACCTAAAATTACTATATCTGGAGGATCATGGGTAGTGTGTGACTAGTCGTGTAATATTATTTGTCATATTAATGACAAATTAGCCATAGAGTGAAACTATGTCCAGTGAAAGAAACCTCTAGTGACATCTAGGGTAGATTGATTAGGGGTCTTATCTCTAAAGATAATGAACAAAATGGGGGCTCATAGATGAAGATTATAGGGGAGTTTAGTTTTATAGTAAGTAAATCCTTTATTTTATAGTATCAAACATGTATTTAGGTAAATTAAATAATTTCCATAAAATAGAATATGTATTAATAACATAGGAATCACACACATATACTTATGATGTTAATTTCATGGATAAGGGATGAAATTTTATTAGAGTCCTTAGAATAAAATATATGGCTAGTGAATCATTTGGGAAATACATAATTGATGGTGTAATTATACTAGTGAGGTGAAATTTGCTTGGAAATATTATATTTCAAATAAAGTTGAGAATTATGGAAATATATTTTTATGGAATTATTATGGAAAGATAAATTCATATAATAATATTACAGTGAAGGTTTGAAATTATTTTCGATGAGAATTTGTTATTAGTTTTGTGGTGTATTGATGTACCAATAAGTATAAGTGGTGTATAGTGGGTAGATGGATCATTTCATATAGTTTTATATAAGGTTTTATAATTTAGATATGGTATTATGGGTTGGTGATAGGATATATGACCATTCATGTAGTGATATATTCTATATAAACAATGACAATAACCCCACTATTGTCCTTTATAGACTATTTTCCTAAGTGGGACTCACATAAGTGAGGAAGGGAACATTATGAGTGTATGGATATAAAAATTTATTAATTTATAGACATCATACATGATTTAAATATAGTGATATGACAAGTAGTAAATCATTTGGGTTAGTGTTTCCTCATATTCTTTGAGTTAAATATCATTGTTATGAATACCCTAACTCAATATTACAATCTAGTGAGGTTGAGAAACAATTAAAGTTTTATTTTTTTTCTAAATATATAGTTATAATGGACTTAAAACCATTTTTGAACAGTGTTGGATAAAGAAAGATTACATTTTATAAAGTGTTAAAACCATTTTTGAACAGTGTTGGATAAAGAAAAAGTACATTTCATAAAGTGATTAAATATAATATCTATTTAGTGGTTGCATCTATTAAAATTATTTAATACACTAGTTGTCTATTGTGAGTAGTGGTACCAACTAAGAATATAGTGGAAGGGTTATAAGAGTTTCCCATTCTCCCCTATGGATGTATATCTAAGTGTTTTGAGGTTATATTGTAATTTTATATGGTAGTATTGGTGACCAGGTATGAAGATTTTAGTTAAGTTTATAGATAAATTTAATACCTAGAAATACGTTAAGTTTAACTATAATATTTTTGTAGGTTTAGTATAGTCATTGAGAATCTCACAATGGAAGTGGGATAATATATCTATGAACTATGTTATAATGATTTTATGTTCTATAAAGGATCAAAAAGTTATATAGAATAAAATTAATCAATTAGAAAAGTTTAGTCATTATTTTTCTATTTAGAAGTGTATTTCTATGAAGATAATGGAGTGCATGTATGAGGTTTAGATTGTATTGTTACATGAGGTACCATCATATATTATTTCTAACTAAGTTATTTTTTATTGCTTGATCATAGAAATAAATTTTATAGACTTTTTAGACATATATTTTTTATAGGATATAATTCTACCCTTTAATATATGAATATGAAAAAATAATATTTTGGTGTTAGAGAATATCTTATAATCTTGCATGATGATTTTTTTTGGAAGTGTTATTAATATTAAAAGTCACCTTATGCCTTGTATTTAGAAGGTTTGAATAATAAAATAAACATTTTCCCCAATATTAATTGAGTCATTTAATATCCTTAGTATAATAATTTTACTTGGATTATTGGGTGGAATTAACACAAAATATGTTGAAAATGAATGAATTCTCCCATAATTTAAAATTTGTGAAGAAGGTGTGTAAATAGTCACAAAAATTATTAATGGGAGATATACATGGAGGATTATATGAAATTCCATGAGTTTATGATCTTGATTAAGAACTACTATAAGAGGGTTCTTAATGGGAGTAAAATTTTCTCATATAGGCTATTTGGAAGAATACTAAAATTAAAAAGAGTTCCTAAAAAAATGAAACCCATATGTTAGTTTAGTGTTCTTAGATTTTCAATTCAGTTTTTATTTTTTAGGATTAAAATATTTGAATTTAGGGAAAATTTAGTCACTAATTTTTAATTGAATTACATTTTTCATTATGGTTAGATATTTTCATTTAGTATAATTGATAATGTGGGTGATCATTGATGTTAGATAGTTATTTACAATGATGGGAGCTGAATTTTGTAAAATAAATCCATCAATTCAGTATTATTTATTGTAGTGTGTTTCATTAATGGGTGAATTTTGAAAATTTTGAGTTTAAAAGTCCAAAAAAGTTTGTTTTCTATAAATATAAATTTACCTATTTTATTTTAGTCAATTAAAATTTTTATTGAGGCGGTATATCATTTAAAGTATAAAAGTAGTGAAGGTAATCCCCATGAGGTATGAATTTTTAACCCCTTATCTAGATGTTACCATGAGTTTTAATTGTGAATTTTCTTATAATATATAGTTTTTAGATATAATATAGTTTTAAAAACATAATTAGCTAAAATTATTTATTAGAAAAAAGATAGGTTTGGTTGGTAGCCACCCTCCTAGATATATACATGGAATTTCATCCCAGTGAATGGTTATTCTAGACTTTAAGTATAATATCCCAAGAATAATCAAACTACCATGGATATGAAATCTCCCTCAATCCAGGGTGGAATCTAGTGTTAAATATATGAGTAATGTTTGAAGGTCATGGTTAGATTTTATTAATATCAACTAGATTAATTTTTTAAGGATGAATAAAAAAGGTGAATAATAGATCCATGAGGAGTGTACGAAGGTCATTTTAGTAGTATCCTCATTGGAGTACTAATAGGCTAACTGAACTAGTGGTTTTCCACTATAGAGTTTTTCTAGTAATCCATTTGGAGAAGTAATCCCTATATTTTTTTTTCTTATTTTCTTAATTCAATTAGATTTTAATATATATATATAATAATAATAATTAAATTATAATATACAAGGATTCATGTGTATATATATATGTATGTATTTATGTATGCATTATTGTATGCATGCCATGTATTACTATCTAAATTTCAAATGAGTAACAAGTTATAAAAAGTAGGGAAGTTCAAAGTCTAAAGAGACTCTAGGTAACATGTATTACATATTTATAATTTATCATATATGTAATTTATATATATATATATTATAAAAATTAGGCTTATATGGGGTTGTGATTTTTGGGGAAATAAAGAATTAAAAGGGTGGGGTCTTGGATGGAGCATTCAATATAGGCATAACATGTGTGGCCCTGCTTGCATGATACAATGTGTTATCTTTCTATTACACATGGACCCCTCATATGATGCCACATGGCATGATCCCATCCCACCACCTAATCCCTACCACTCACTTAATTAATTATACATGTAAAAAAAATTAGATTCCCATTTAAGTCTCATGAATATCTAATTTTACCAATTTTTACAGGTAAATAAAAACAGTGATGTTTTCAAAGATAAATAGGATCAACTAAAAGTTTTATAAATGTTTTAAGTATTTTATCCTTATTAAGCATAACCAAATCCATGTAATTTTTTGGGAGTGTCCATTTGTTTGTTTTCTTAAGAAAAATATAGCGAAAACTTATCATGAATCAGTTAAAGCTTATATCTCAATGAATTATCAAAAAGAAGTTTTTTGGATGTGAATGTATTGTGGTTATATTATGATGATATTTATAAGAATAATAAACGAAATCATTAGGTTCCAGAAGCTAGGGAATATTCACTAAGGTAATTTATGATTAAAAACATGGTTTGATATATTTGGTTAATGAAATGATTATTACATTCTTCCTTACAAGTTATAAATGTGATCAGAATTTTTATTTTTCCTCAGTGGGAGTAATTAAATACCCCCCTTTGTGATAATGACTATATATATGACATATTAATGACCTATATATAACAAGTCATTATTTTATCCAACTTAATATCATTAAAATATGATATATGTGTATTTAACTCTAAACGATAGTGATATTAGTGGTGAGATATTATATTAACCATATTGGGGATATTTTGAGATGATGATATATAATTTACCTATTATAAATTGACTTATACATAAATGGGTTGATGTGAAATTCCCTTGAGAATTTCATGTTATTTTAGATATAGTATTTTAGTAGACCACTACCTAGAGTTATTTTTAGTGAGACCCTAATAATAGGATCCAGATTCCAACAGCCCTAGGGAATTGGTTTTTATAGAGTTTAGTTATTTATCCATCTAACATGTGTGATCCTATATGTGCTACTTCAAGGAGTTGGGTAGTCCTTCATTTAAATGTTAGGGATGTGTGATCATCCATATATTACTACATATTCCTCTAAAAAACACCTTTTCACAATGTTTTATGGTCTACTGTGATAGGGTTTCTAGCATTCCTCTAATTAATACTCTACATGTGCATGATCCCCCATATGCTCAAACAAATTTCTCTAATAGATATGGGCATGGTTGTGGGTAACCTATTTTGGTATAAAAATATATAATATATTTTTTATTTGATGGGTGATATTTTTAATGATATCTGGTATATATCTCTTAGATAATTTAGAATCTTATATGGAAAATTATATTTTCTTAGGATGAATTAGTTTCCGAGTTAATTTCTTGACATAATTTATTATGAGAAGTTCTGAGTAGTGAGATCACAATTATATATTATGATTTCATTGTTTTATTATTCTTCATGAATGAGTATGGATTTAGTTTTTTTACATGAAACAAAATTATATGTATTTTTATACCTACCCTTATATGATCACTTATTTGGTGAGTGTGGTCTAGTAGAGACTATTGGTAGTGTCATTTTTTAAGAGTTAAAACTAATTAATTGACTTATTTACCTTTATTTTTTCATTTCTGGTCATTTTTAATTTTTTGGACTTTTATGATACTTGTTACTTGGGTAGGATATAAAATTTCTTAAGTTCATTTGTTTAATTTAATACATTTTGATTTAATTTTTTCATGTCGAACATATATGTTTCCATTGGTGGTTTTTTGATATATTAAAACTTATGGTAAAATACTTTAAAACTTATAAATACCCCCTTTTGATGTGAACCAATAGCTCTATATTATTGGAGGTGTCCCTAGGGTGGAACTATTGAACATTTCATTAAATTTAACATAAACATGATATGGTCAGGATATTCCATATCCTAACCAGTGTATTTAAAATTGGTTTTATTATTTTATTACACATTTTGAATCAATTAATTAATTAGGAAATTGATTTCATAAAATTTTAAAATTTATGATTTTTATAACTTCTAGTTTACTCATATTTAAATAATGATCAATATGGAATAATTATGTTCTTTTCTATGATATTGCTTTCAATATTAGTTTATTTATCATTTTTAATATAGGAAACATCATTTTATTAAAATAGAAATTAGTAAATATTATTTTAAATAAATATTCTTTCATTATTTCAAAATACATTATAATAAAATTAGATTCAAATACAATATAAATCTATAAACCTCTTTTAGGTACCTTTATTCATTATAAGTGAGTGAAAGGAACATACACAACACAACTAAAGGTTTTTTAATGTGAAATATTTAGTTGATGAGAACATGTTAACTAAAAATGAAAAAATTATGATAACATGATGGTCTTATTTTAATCAATGTTGTTGCATATAGAATTACATATCCTCATAGAAAACATGTAAAGTATGATTTCTTTGGGTATTATATACCTTAAAAGTGAAAAGGATCAATTATGAAACATTAACGACTAACTACTAGGTTATTTCTATAAAGACATAACATGGTTAACCTTTTTATTCACCTATGTATAAAATAATGAAATCACAATATGATTTTATGGTTTTTGTATTCATGTATTATATTAAAATCAACTACATAAATTTATTTAAGTTTGAATTTTTCAGTAAGGTGAGTTAGTTTAGAGTGGTAAATATTCTTTTAAGTTTGAGTGAGGATTCATGGGTATAAAAATGGATTGTTATAGTAATTATATTAATTTTTATATTAATGTTAGAAAAACCACTGAATTTCAAAATCAATTAGTTGAGATACTTAGGACTTTCTACTGATAACATAGGCCCTTGAAAGGTTTTCTATAATTCTCACTTAGAGTAGTGGAGAATTAAAAAATCAGTGTTAAATTTATTTCCATGAAATATTCAAGTACCTTTATCATTTTGAAATATTTTTTTTAATTCTATTTAATGAATTTAAATTCTACTATCACTGCATCATTTAATTCATAGGTTATATTATTTATTATTCAAGTGAATAAATTTTTAATAATATGAATAAAAAATAATAAAATGCCCATTAATAAAAATGACTAACAAAAAAACCTAACTACATCCTCATTTCCCCAAAAATAAATCTAAATTATCATGGTCATGATTAATTAACAAGAGAAATCCTGAAAATGGAAATATTATAATAAAAAATCGTTTCTAACTCATAAATCTATAATTTATCTCTTCTCTTTTCCCCTCTTTACATCTCCTTTAGAATTACTTGGTTCTAAATACTCCTTAGGAATACCAATTTTCTTAATATATTTTTTTATCCTTTTAATATTCTTTTTGTGGTTCCATTATAATACACATCATGGTTATATGATTCTGGGGTACCTTCTCCCTCTTCAAATCTACCCACATGTAATGGTGAATTATTTATTTATTGTAATTAAAAGGATCTTAGTGCATGTATCAGCTATATAACATTCCCATAGTTCTAAATTTAATCATGTATATAATGGGATGGAGAAATGTGTCCCATGATCTTCCCAAAATTAATATCATTTCCCACCTCATCCTGGGATTGTATGATTTAAACACATATAAATATTTAATTCAAATAGAAATTCATGCTAAAAACACACACTAAAATTTTACTTTTAAAATTCTATACAATAATATTCATGTAAGCCCTAGGTTTTCATGAATGATATTAAATTTTTTTATGAATGTTCATGGTCATTTTGGGTTCAATTTTTATGGAAATTTGATGTGTTAATGAGGACTAATTAATAGATGTTCTATTACTATTATGGGGGGTAAATAAGTAGTTACCAAACCACCAAATATCAAAGTGATTAATCTCATGCTGGTTAAATCTAGTATCAATGAACCAAAATAAGAAATTATGGAAGATATAGAGATACAGAAAACACATTACATAAGATATTTATAAGTTCCACATAATCTTTTTATCAAGTGATTAATCCTTGGTGTCTAATGGTTATGATCCTATTATCCATGTTTGTATATTATTATGAACAAGAACAGTGGTTTAAGAACAAGAAGATGGTCATGAACTCTAATCACAAGAATGATAAAAAAATATTTAACAAGTAGATAAGTCATTCATATCCTCGTCAAGTTCCTCTAAATATTGGATCAGGTTTACACCATTGTTCTTCTCCATAAATCCATCCAAATAGATCTATAGATGATCCTTCAAAGGATATGTATAGTTATCTCAAATTTTATAAAAATTTTTCAAGTGAAATAATATATATATATATATATATAATGTTTAGTTAACTATGGAATGTTGGTATCAGTGGAACCCTTAGTCAAAGAAAAATATGAAAACTGTTCTTTGATATCTTATTATCTCCCTATTTTATGGTATCTTTTTTTCTCCCTCTAATATATCTTCTCCAAGAACCATGAAATTTGACCACATTGTAGTCACTTGAAGCTCCAAAACCAAAATGTTAAGTATAATTATTTTCTATTTATTCATGTGAAAATGATATTTTACTTTTCATCATGGGATAGACCATGACCATTTACATAAATCTTCTCATAGTAAAAAGACTGTTCTGACCCTCTATATTCTTGAACCATGGCCATGATGTTTTTTTGGAATTTTTATAAAACACCATGGCATAATGTATATCCCACAAGATCATTTAAATCTTCCCCATGTTCATTCACCAAACTACCATGAAACTACATCCCTAGAAATTATTTTTTATTCTTATATTATTGGATAAAATTTTACCACATACACCAGAGAATGCTCTATCTATTACAATGAAATAGTTAATATAACCTCAAAAATTTTCAATCCATTACTTCCATATCCACTCCAATAAGTATATCACTAATTCATGATCTTTTACTCAATAAATACAATATTATATCACCATAAAAACTCATGAATTAGTTATCTCAATAAATAAATCATATAACACCCCAATATAAAATTTACCTGAACACCAAATCATAGGATACAATGATGCATCTATGATTTTTCTAAATCTTAGTGTAAAAAACAATACTATATTGACCATATAACAATTTTTATAACCTCACATATACCCCTTTTCCAATTCACTTCATAAGGTGTCTTTGATCTCCCTAATAATAAATGACACTTCAATCCACCACTTTATATTTTTTGGAAACAAGTGAAAAATATATGAGATATTTTAAAATATTTAGTTATTAACTCCTTATGTCCCCTAAATTTTTTTTTCCTCTAATCTCCCCATTTACCATCACCTAAAAAATGATCCGAGTATATTATACCTTAAAAGAATACATCATTTTTTATTCTCCTACTTTATAAAAAAATGAAAAATATTTAATCAGAGAAAATATTATAATTGACTTATATGGATTTTGGGAGAGAATTCACTCATAATAATACTCTGATGTTCTTGAATCCAGGTTTAATTATGGTATTTTTCAATATATTTGTAACATTTTATTTTTAAATATTTATTCCAAAAAATATCTCTATGTTCCAACTTCTCCTTGATGAAGTGGTAGTTGATATTAATATTATTCATCAAAAAATGTTTCACTAGATTCTTCAAGAAGTTAACTGTGCTTTGATTATCACACCCACCCATTAATGTGTATATAATTTAAACCATCATGTATAAATGTTGTGGCTTCATATAGATCATTTGGGTTATAATCTTTTATTTCACAACATAGTCAGTTTCCATTATGCTTAGAGTGATTGAATTGTTATTCTTAGAGTTCCACGAGACACACCTTCCTTTTGATTAAAAACAAATTTCAAAAGATGAATTTCGATCTCTAACATCAGTTATGTGATAAATATTATAATAGCCATAAATATGCAGTGATGAATCCTTATCATACCTCAATCTATAACCAAGAGTCCCTTTGATGTAGTGTAATATTTGTTTCACTACCATAAGATGTTGTTTCTTAGGATTTATTTGGAATCAAGAAAAATTATTAGAAGAAAACACAATGTCTAATTTAGACATTATCAATTATATATGGTTTTTTATTAGCCTTAGAAAATACTTCCTATGTTTTATAAGAGTAGGGGACTCTCTCAAATATTATATTCCAAACTATTTTAATAACTCATGAGTAAAATTATCTTTTGAGAGAATAGTATAACCTATGTTGTTCATAACATGAAAACCTAAAAATATTTTCATCTCACCAATCAATGAAATCTCAAAGTGATTTCTCTTTAATCACAATTTTTCTCTATTTTTACTAAAAAAATTATTTCATCAACCTAACCAATCATAATGAGTGAGTTTTTATAATCTGTAATGACATTTATAGTGATATACACCTTGATTTGATTTTTAAAATTCATGCCCTTTGAATTGTTTCCCTGCTTTGAATACCCTTATAGGGGTGAATGTTTAACCCCATATATTTTTTTCATCTTAAAAACCTGATATCCATCAATAATAAGATAGAACCTTTTAGTTATTCAATACCCTTAAATAAAATATGATATTGTTTCTATTATAACTCTCCCTTGTTATTGAGTTTATTTTGAAAACCCCAATTTTTCCTAATCAGATTCTTATATTTGGTACATGTCATAAATTTCCATGTTCTCTTTTTCTCAATGTGATTCATCTCTTCTTCCATCGATACTATCTGATGCTTATGTCGTAATGCTTCATTAAAACCCTTTGGTTCAAATTTTGAAATAAAGTTGATATGGTTGAAATTTATAAAATTTATTCATGTTTAAACACTCTTTATACTTTATCAAATAATGTTTTTAGGATTAAAATATTTTATAGGTCTTTTACACATAGCTTCTTCTTGTTTCAAGTCTACATCATCACTGGAAATTTTAAAATCATCATAAGAATTTTGAAAATCTGTTATTTCAACCAAATCAATATCATTATATCAATACTATTATACTAGAGATTCATCAATGTTATCATCAACATACTATTATGTTTGTGATTTGTTTTTATTTTCTAATATAGAAATATCACATGTTACACCCCTGGTTTCAGGTATGTAGCCTTTTTATACCTTTTTCTGTGTTTAAAGTTCTTGTAATGAGTTTGGATGAGTTTGGGAGAGTTTGTAATGGTTTTGGAGATGCTTGGGGGCCTTTTTAAGGGTGCATGGTTAGGGAAAACTATGCGAGAATCCCGAGAAACTTGTGAAACTCGAGATAGTGGGGTCCCACACAATTTGTGCATAGTTTGTCTAGCCAGGCGGGTAGGTCGTTTGAGATGCGTTTGAGGTAGTTTCATCCGCACAATTAGTGCACAGTTTGTCAAACCATGCAGACTAACCATGTGACCCATTAAAATTGTTTTTTTAAAATGGGGTTAGTTGGGATTTACCCTAACTCACCCATTTATAATTCCATAGGAACCCTATGTAGGATTTCCTCTTCTTAAGGTCTAGGGGTGCTCTCCTACTAATTTTGGAAGGGTTTTAAAGGGGTTTTAAGGTGGTTTGAAGGTGGTTTCTCCCAGGTAAGTGTTTCCCTCTGGAATCGGGGATGACCTCGTTGATTGAAGGTTCAAACATTCCAATTGGTTTCTAACGGGTTTGTTCGTAGAACTGGAAACAACCAATGATTCCATATCTATTTGGACCTACTTTCCAAAGGTAGGTGCTCATTAGTTGTGGACTGATGAGGCTTATGAATTTTCATTGTTCGAGAGGATTGGAGGTCGGACTCATCACACCTTTTTGAGGGGAATTATTGTCTACTTCAGGACTCTCTTTATAGATTTAAGTTATGTTCGTGAATCCTTATTACATTACCAAGTATAAAATGATCATTCCTTTAGTTTGACTGTAACACCCCGGGATTTTATGAAAAATATTCTTTTTAATTTCATTAATGTCTTGTGTTGTATGCTACACCAAAAGGAGCTTGCACAACACACATCCTTGACTTTCCTTGCATTACACGCAATCGTGACCTTCCTTGATAGCGTGTGTAGTACGCAATACCGAGTTTCACTAAACAATGATATTCTATTAAAATATTATGAATAGTAATAATCACCTTTTAAAATTTTAGAAATTTTATCTCTCAAAATGGACTTCATTTTTGGATTTGGAATATCGAAATTAGCTTAGGGTGAAATTTTGGTACGTTTCGGATAACTTTCATATTATGATGAATAGTGAAAATTACTAAATTTTAATTAAAAACAACTTTTTTAATAAAAATAATTAATAGTGATAGATTATTAATTTGAGTGTTTTTAAAGTATATTTAGAATATGTTTTTACAATTTAATACAATGTTGTTCATTGGATGTAATTTCACATTTAAACCAGATATAAACAAGTGTCAATCTTTTGGAAGTTATTATGTCTTAAAAACACGCTATTTGTTTTGACGACAGGAATTAATTTTTAAATTAGTTAATGTAACTGATAAGTTTTGAATTTGATAAAATAGGCATCATTTTTGAATTCATAATATCAAATATAGCTTAGGCCTAGTTTTTTTGTATTTTTCTGGAAACTTTCATTTTTTGATGAATAGTGAAACCACTAAGTGATAGTTAAAAAAATGAATTTTTCATAAAACTTAATTTTACCACTTCTGTGAGTGGAATTTCGAAAATCCGAGAGACACGGTTAATATCAAGGACTAAAATGTGGTTCAATGAGATGAAAATAATTTTTGTGAATAGTAACTTTTTACTTTTTTTTACCACGGTTAAAAGTAAATAGGGTAATTAAGGGTAAAAAATGATATTATTATTACCCTAACACATGTCCTAATTCTATTGGATAAGTTTAATTCGACCAAAAACAACCTTAGGAATAAAATATGACCATTTAAGCCCACTTGGATAAGATTAGGACATTTATTATTATTTAATTCAAAGAAGAGTTAAAAGAGTTAAAATCAATGTTTATTTACTAAAACATTTTTAATATAGGGTTATACATAAGATAAATTAGATTATAAATATTCTTTAGAAATATCAAACGATTTCCTACATAATGGTATTTTATTTGTAATTTTTAGACATTAAATAATTTAATTTATTTATGACACAATGATGATACAGTAATTACCAAAATAGTGAAAAATTATAATAATTGATATTATAAATACCAAAATAAATATAATTTGAGACTTTTTATGAATTCCACTAATTTTCTAGGTTATTATGACATGTTAGTAGTGATTTAATTAACTGTTTTTGAACTAGTAATTCTGTTATGATTTTCACAAAAATCAATTACTAAATAGTGTCAAAATTGACATAAAATAGTTTTTAAAACCAATATTATATTATTAATTGTTATATTATTCCTAAAAATCTAAGGTTCGGCCAAATGACTTAGATAAGGTTATATATATTAATAATAAACAACTTGGGGATCAGTTGGCTTGTTATAGAAAGTTTATTAACCTTATAGTATAAGAACACAAGAAGAAACGGTAAAAGTAAAATTATTTAACTTAATGTTAAATCTAAATGATAAGGTTAAAATAGGAACCTAAACTTGTCTAAATTCTATTGGATGAGGGTATTTCGACCCATCCCCACATTAGCTTCGAAATAAATCAATTTGGAGCTATTTAAAACCGAATTTGGCTTTATAATAAAATAATATTTTTAGTTATTCCAAAGGTGCCCCTCTCCTCCCTTATAAAAGGGCACCTCCTCCCTCTCTTACTCACACAACTTTGAGCCTTCAAGCTCGGCCAAACCCTGCCAAAATCTCTTATCCACTTCCCTAGTATCATCCTAGAGGTCCTGGTCTTCTTCAAAGACCATCCTTAGTTCTTTAAGTGGAGGTTAAGAAAAGGCGCGTCAAAAAGAGGTAATATCCATTACCGATCTTTTTCAATTTCTTTCTTCTTCAACTTCTTCTTCCTTAGTTGTTTCATGATAAAGTAATAACATCAGTATTTCTTGTATACTGATATGTTATTATAAATATGAAACAACTCTAATTAACCTTCTATCCATCCTACGGAAAAAGTAAATCACCGCGCGTGCGTACGTACGGAATACCGTCTCCACGCTGTGGTGTAATCTATTTTCCGCCACCACCTTAATTGGATGGGTATAATGGTGTAATGAGTAACTATATATGATTATTATAAAGTGATATTGATACTGAAATAGTATACATACACTTCAACACAAGTTCACGATCATGAGAACGATATCATCGCTCGTGCGTACGTACGGACTACCGTCTCCACGACGCGATGAGATTCATTCTCCACATTAACCATTCATGAATGATTATAAAGTATATATAATGAATAATAATGAAATATATAAAATGTTAAATCTACTGGATTTATGTATATATATATATGTATGTCATCTACTTACTTCCATTCAAGACAATAAGGAAAGGAAAACAGCGTTCATGCGTACGTACGGACTACCGTCTCCATGAACGGTGTGTTTCATTTCATTTATCTATCTATTATATATATACTGAATATATATGATATATAAATCATGTTTTATATTCTGTAAGTAATTAAATCATGATATAAGTAATAATAATGTCAAGAACAACAAGTCCAAACACCTACGATAAATGAAACGATTTTACCCAAAACGCTTATTTAACATGGAATTTACAAAAGAACGGGTAATATAAAGTCATAAGTGAACCATATATGATATCATAACAATGAATATGATTCTTCAATAAGTTAATGACGTTATTTAAATCAATATACAGGAGGTTCGGATATGTACAAAGCATATCAGACATAAGGTAAGGGAAATATCACAATCTCATTTTTATCTGAGATTGTTTATACTTTGGTATTTACTGGGGTGTATTTTATCATCCAAGTCCATGTTCCCTCAATATCTAATATTTTTTCCATCCACATACAATTGTTTAAATCCAATTTTACCCTTCGGTGAGTTTTTAGTAAAAGATATGAAAGGAATCTTTTGTCATTTTTCGTACGAGGTGCTTTTTGAATTTTCTGACAAAAGTACGAGAAGAATATTTTTTTTAACTTATACGGCATGAATGGATTTTTAAAACATTATTTCCAAGAAGCTTCCTTCACAATTTTTCAAGTTTATTTTTAATCAACTTCTTTTAGTTTAGAATTTTATGACATGTCAATAAAGGAAAAGTGTTTTTGAAGTAGAAAGGATATTTTCCTCAAGAATGGAGTTCAAGTGTTTTATCAAAATTATTTTCCATCTAAGATAATAAAGGGTTCTGTTTCTATCCCTATTATTAAATTAATTTGATTATGTTGTGATGAAATTATTTTTATGAATTCCTTTATCTTATATGAATTGTTTTATGATGTCATGATGTTTAAGATTCCCATTTTTATGACACGGGTTATGCAATGATGTATGATTTAAGATTTTGTGGCACACATAAGAATGGTATCATTATGAGATGGGTGGGACCAATATCTCCCTCCAATTCATTGGGTAATGATTTTATATCTCATGAGATAGACATGGCTGGAATGGTAGGTTATACCGGTTCAGTGAAACAGGACTGAAACGAGGAATGAACTCGGTTTAGAAAGGGACTTTGTCCACTAAGATAGTCTTGGAAATGAGTCTTGACTAACAAGAAATGATTCTCTATGATTATGTTTGTATGCCACAAAGTTTCATGATTTAAGATATGATTATTGGGATTTCATTTCACTACTATTATTTATCCCATGTTATGAAATTATGCCCTCTTTTGCAGGTTAAGATTTCCAAAATGTTATGTTCTTATGATGCGATTGATATTTCTTTTGTTTACCCTTACTGAGCATTTGAGCTCACGCTTTTATGTTTTTTTTCCAGGATATAAAGAAATGTTTTAGGTAAAAAAAAGAAGATCTTTATGGGAGATGTTGAAGATATTTCACCAAGATTATAAGATTATATTCCGAGTTTCCAAAGACACTAAACTATTACGGTCCTTGTGTGTGTGTTTTTGTTATGTACTAAGTATTCCGCAAAATTAATGTAATTTCCATGTATGTCAGGCTTCGGGTCTCTACAATTGGTATCAGAGGAAAGGTTTAGTCAACCTTTGGAAACTAGGATGCGAAAACGTTAGTGAGATCCCTAGAGATATTTCTAAGGTATGTCTAGGGATGTCCCTAAGGATAAGTATACATATTGGATATAGTCCTAGAACTATGGTAACGATATTAGATTAAACCAAAGATGTTATATATTGAAGATACTCTCCCTTTATTATGATTTTTGTCTCTCACACTATTCTTTTTGGGTTTTAGAAAATGGCTGGAAACAAGATGATTCACAATAATGGAGGATATGATGGACAATGGAATGATATTCTTCATAAGCAACCAAATGAAATGGGATTTTGAGGTCCAAACATCATTATTATGCCGAATCAGCAATCTCATAATATGATCAATAAAGTAAAATTTGGTAAGTTTCCTGACTCGGCTAATAAGAGAAAGATGGAGTTTCATGATGATCATAGAGGAAAGAAAGTTCAATTTCCCCTATGTAAATCATGTGGGAAGAGGCATCAAGGAGGATGTTTCAAGGGAACTGGAAGATGCTTTGGGTATGGAAAAGAAGGACACAAAGCTAGTAAGTGTAAAGGAAAAGGTTCAGTTAACACCATGGATGAGGATAATGGTATTGCTATGACATCAACAATTGTTAAATGTTGTAAATGTGGAATGTACGGGCATTATTCAAACCAATTCCCTAAGGGAAAGTCTCATGAAGAGAATCAGTATGGTCGCATGGGTAGTATTTATGTTGATGATGATGAAGAGACTACAAATGATATGTGAGATGAAAGAATTGTTGAAGCTCGGTCAATGGTTTAAGAATGTAGTGGAATGATTACATGTTTATCAAGTGTAATGTTGTATAAGTAATCTCATGGTACTATGGAATAAAGAGAAATCTAAGGATTGTTACACTGTTGTCTTTCCTTGAGTTTTTAAATTGTATGATTAATGGTACTGGTATCCATGAAAGGTTATTCAAATATTTTTGGAAAGTAGATGATATGCGCATAATGAAGGGATAAAGAGAAAATTAAATGTTTGATAGTATTCATAAGCTCATGACTGATATAAGTAAATAGTTATATCATGGTTTGAGTATATAGAATTTTGGGGTTTTGGTATGTGGAAAGAGTTAACTTTTGACAGCACTCATGTTTTCACTAAGGTTCAATGGGTATTCATTTTTTTCAAGAGAATACATGATTAAGGTATTCACATGATTGGAATGTGACCAATAAGATATATGGGGGATAAATGATGGTATTCACATGCTTGGTTGATGATATTTCAAGTAATCGTTTTCTTTATACTATGAGCTTGGGCCGAAGTATTTTAGATAAGACTAAATATTGGAATGGATTATGTTGGACATAAGTTAGTATTGTTTAAGGATAGAATTTTTTTTTCAATATTATTGATGAGATGTTATATTAATGTAGTTTTAGAAAAAAGACAACCTGCAGGACGGGCGACAGCCCATCGCATCGGACAAGGCTGTGGGAATCGAACCCACAATCGAAGTGCGACTGGCCTTTATCGCCTACCACTGGCCTACAGGAAGTCCTTGTTTAGTAGAAACTAGTTTTATTATATTAAGCAGTATGATATAATAAGTATAAGTCCATATACGATTAACCTCACCATAGATGGTCTTATGTTTATTTGATAACTTTTGTAACCTTTTGTTTGAGAGAGATGGAATGATCCATCATTCTATCACATGATCTGCTAACACTTCACGAATGACAAATCCAACTTCATTTCTTTAAGAGATGAAGTGGGAATTGTCCAAAGAACGACCAACGGTGACACTGTACCAAAATCACTAAAGTATTTCTTCTAATTCCAATTTCATCAACTTTAGTGAAATGATCTTGAAAACTAAAAATGTTGTCCTAGTACTCTTATATCTGATGAATCAGATGGTACCTTAGATCGTCACAGAATTATGGCTTTGTGATTACTGGATTTTCCATAGCCATGTTCTCTACCACTCTCCATCAGAAAATGGAGGTTAGATTTCTCTTCCATATCCATATTTTTACCTCTGTGGAAACCCAGTGATTAATTTATTTGGGTAACCGTTACATTTCATACTTTTGTTTTTAAAGATTTGTTTTGGTATTCTTTTTTACGATGTGGGTTTCTATTAAAGAAACTTTCAAGTAGTAAACCATTTATAACCCCGACAAATTTCGAGGGCGAAATTCATTTTAAGGGGGGTAGAATGTAACACCCTGAGATTTTATGAAAAATATTCTTTTTAATTTCATTAATGTCTTGTGTTATACGCTACACCAAAAGGAGCTTGCACAACACGCATCCTTGACTTGCCTTGCATTACACGCAATCGCGACCTTCCTCGATAGCGTGTGTAGTACGCAATACCGAGTTTCACTAAACAACGATATGCTATTAAAATATTATGAATAGTAATAACCACCTTTTAAAATTTTATAAATTTTATCTCTCAAAATGGAATTCATTTTTGGATTTGGAATATCGAAATTAGCTCAGGGTGAAATTTTGGTACGTTTCAGATAACTTTCATATTCTGATGAATAGTTAAAATTACTAAATTTTAATTAAAAACAACTTTTTTAATCAAAATAATTAATAGTGATAAATTATTAATTTGAGTGGTTTTAAAGTATATTTAGAATATATTTTTACAATTTAATACAATGTTGTTCATTGGATGTAATTTTACATTTAAACCAGATATAAACAAGTGTCAATCTTTTGGTAGTTATTATATCTTAAAAACACGCTATTTGTTTTGACGACGGGAATTAATTTTTAAATTAGTTAATGTAACTGATAAGTTTTGAATTTGATAAAATAGACATCATTTTTGAATTCATAATATCAAATATAGCTTAGGCCTAATTTTTTTGTATTTTTCTGGAAAGTTTCATTTTTTGATGAATAGTGAAACCACTAAGTGAAAAATGAATTTTTCATAAAACTTAATTTTACCGCTTCTGTGAGTGGAATTTCGAAAATCCGAGAGACACGGTTAATATCAAGGACTAAAATGTGGTTCAATGAGATGAAAATAATTTTTGGTGAATAGTAACTTTTTACTTTTTTTTACCACGGTTAAAAGTAAATAGGGTAATTAAGGGTAAAAAATGATATTATTATTACCCTAACACAAGTCCTAATTCTATTGGATAAGTGTAATTCGACCAAAAACAACCTTAGGAATAAAATATGACCATTTAAGCCCACTTGGATTAGATTAGGACATTTATTATTATTTAATTCAAAGAAGAGTTAAAAGAGTTAAAATCAATGTTTTTTTATGAAAACATTTTTAATATAGGGTTATACATAAGATAAATTCGATTATAAATATTATTTAGAAATCTAAAAGGATTTCCTACATAATGGTATTTTATTTTTAATATTTATACATTAAATAATTTAATTTATTTATGACACAATGATGATGTAGTAATTACCATAATAGTGAAAAATTATAATAATTGATATTATAAATACCAAAATAAATATAATTTGAGACTTTTTATGAATTCCACTAATTTTCTAGGTTAATATGATATGTTAGTAGTTATTTAATTAACTGTTTTAGAACTAGTCATTCTATTATGATTTTCACAAAAATCAATTACTAAATAGTGTCAAAATTGACACAAAATAGTTTTTAAAACAAATATTATATTATTAATTGTTATTTTATTCCTAAAAATCTAAGGTTCGGAAAAATGACTTAGATAAGGATATATATATTAATAATAAACAACTTGGGGTTCGTTTGGCTTGTTATAGTAAGTTTATTAACCATATAGTATAAGAACACAAGAAGACACGGTAAAAGTAAAATTATTTAACTTAATGTTAAATCTAAATGATAAGGTTAAAATAGGAACCTAAACTTGTCTAAATTCTATTGGATGAGAGGATTTAGACCCATCCCCACCTTAGCTTATATATAAATCAATTTGGAGCTATTTAAAACCGAATTTGGCTTTATAATAAAATAATATTTTTTGTTATTCCAAAGGTGCCCCTCTCCTCCCTTATAAAAGAGAACCTCCTCCCTCTCTTCCTAACACAACTTTGAGCCTTCAAGCTCTTCAAAACCCTGCCAAAATCTCTTCTCCACTTCCCTAGTATCATCCTAGAGGTCCTGGTATTCTTCAAAGACCATCCTTAGTTCTTTAAGTGGATGTTAAGAAAAAGCGCGTCAAAAAGAGGTAATATCCATTACCGATCTTTTTCAATTTCTTTCTTCTTCAACTTCTTCTTCTTTAGTTGTTTCATGATAAAGTAATAACATCAGTATTTATTATATACTGATATGTTATTATAAATATGAAACAACTCTAATTAACCTTCTATCCATCCTACGTAAAAAGGAAATCACCGCGCGTGCGTACGTACAGAATACCGTCTCCACGTCGTGGTGTAATCTATTTTCCGCCACCACCTTAATTGGATGGGTATAATGGTGTAATGATTAACTATATATGATTATTATAAATTTATATTGATACTGAAATAGTTTATATACACTTCAACACATGTTCACGATCATGAGAACGATATCATCGCTCGTGCGTACGTACGGACTACCGTCACCACGACGCGATAAGATTCATTCTCCACATTAACCATTCATGAATGATTATAAAGTATATATAATGAATAATAATGAAATATATGACATGTTAAATCTACTGGATTTATGTATATATATATATATATATGTATTTCATCTACTAACTTCCATTCAAGACAATAAGGAAAGGAAAACAGCGTTCATGCGTACGTACGGACTACCGTCTCCATGAACGGTGTGTTTCATTTCATTTATCTATCTATTATATATATATACTGAATATATATGATATATAAATCATGTTTTATATTCTGGAAGTAAGTAAATCATGATATAAGTAATAATAATGTCAAGAACAACAAGTCCAAACACCTACGATAAATGAAACGATTTTACCCAAAACGCTTCTTTAACATGGAATTTACAAAAGAACGGGTAATATAAAGTCATAAGTGAACCATATATGATATCATAACAATTAATATGATTCTTTAATAAGTTAATGACATTATTTAAATCATTATACAGGAGTTTCGGATACGTACAAAGCATATCAGACATAAGGTAAGGGAAATATCACAATCTCATTTTTATCCGAGATTGTTTATACTTTGGTATTTACTGGGGTGTATTTTATCATCCACATCCATGTTCCCTCAATATGTAATATTTTTTCCATCCACCTACAATTTTTAAAATCCAATTTTACCCTTCAGTGAGTTTTTAGTAAAATATCTGAAAGGAATCTTTTGTCATTTTTCGTACGAGGTACTTTTTTAATTTTCTGACAAAATTACGAGAAGAATATTTTTTTTAACTTATACGGCATGAATGGATTTTTAAAACATTATTTCCAAGAAGCTTCCTTTACAAGTTTTCAAGTTTATTTTTAATCAACTTCTTTTAGTTTAGAATTGTATGACATGTTAAGAAAGGAAAAGTGTTTTTGAAGTAGAAAGGATATTTTCCTCAAGAATGGAGTTCAAGTGTTTTATCAAAATTATTTTCCATCTAAGATAATAAAGGGATCTGTTTCTATCCCTATTATTAAATTAATTTGATTATGTTGTGATGGAATTATTTTTATGAATTCCTTTATCTTATATGAATTGTTTTATGATGTCATGATGTTTAAGATTCCCATTTTTATTACATGGGTTATGCAATGATGTATGATTTAAGATTTTGTGGCACACATAAGAATGGTATCATTATGAGATGGGTGGGACCTATATCTCCCTCCAATGCATTGGTTAAAGATTTTATATCTCATGAGATAGACATGGCTGGAACGGTAGGTTATACCGGTTCAGTGAAACAGGACTGAAACGAGGAATGAACTCGGTTCAGAAAGGGACTTTGTCCACTAAGATAGTCTTGGAAATGAGTCTTGACTAACAAGAAATGATTCTCTATGATTATGTGTGTATGCCACAAAGTTTCATGATTTAAGATATGATTATTGGGATTTCATTTCACTACTATGATTTATCCCATGTTATGAAATTATGCCCTCTTTTGCAGGTTAATATTTCCAAAATGTTATGTTCTTATGATGCGATTGATATTTCTTTTGTTTACCCTTACTGAGCATTTGAGCTCAACCTTTTATGTTTTTTTCCCCAGGATATAAAGAAAGGTTTTAGGTAAAAAAAAGAAGATCTTTATGGGAGATGTTGAAGATCTTTCACCACGATTAGAAGATTATATTCCGAGTTTCCAAAAACACTAAACTATTACGGTCCTTGTGTGTGTGTTTTTGTTATGTACTAAGTATTCCGTAAAAGTAATGTAATGTCCATGTACATCAGGCTTTGGGTCTCTACATTGAAAATCACTGATTGATATGTAATAAATTCACAGAATCTTGTATATGTATTAGAGGTTCTACGCCGATGAATAATCATCTATATTTGTTAGAGATTCTTAGTTGATGGTATCCTTAAAATACATAAAATTCTCTTGTTCATTATGATGACCATACTATTTTTAAAGACACTCAGTGGGGCACTTGAAGTTTATTGTCATTCAGGAGGACACAGATTATTTCAGAATTGGGATCATACCCGTTGATGAGCTACCTACGTATCCTTTGTTTTGAAAAAGGAATCAAAACCCACGTAGTTCGAATAAGGGAGTATGATGTTTATGATTGTTGGCTCAAAAAAAGATGTCATAATTACTTTTACACTCTAAGCTCACGTGAGTCATGCTCGGTGTGAGAAACAAGAGGTATTGGTAAAACTAGACAATTGTACCATGAAAGATGTAATCATAAGAAATGATGTGGGGCTTATGTATGTATGACTGCCCAAAATAGATGAGGATTAAGATTTACTTCAGGGAAGAAATCTCGGATCAGGGTCCATAAAGGTATATGTACTTTATGGAGATTTGGATACTCTAATCTTGGGACTTACTCCTAAAGAAAATGCCTAAGTTAGGAGGGGACTTATGATTGGGTTTTATTCCTGAGAAGGAAGCCCAAATCAAAAGGAAATTAAGACTGGGGCTTACTACTGAAAAGAAGTCCCAGGTTAAATGGATTTGAAAATTAAAGGGACATGGGGCTTACTCTTAAGGAGGAGGCCCATATTTGAGACTGAGGCTTACTCTTGAAAAAGGAGGCCCAGGTTAAGGGAATTATGGTTGGGGCTTACTCCTGAGGAGGATGCCCATATTTGAGACATTAAGACTAGGGATTACTCTTAAGGAGGATGCCCGGATTAGGGGACTTGGGACTTACTCCTAAAGAAGATGCCCATATTATTGAGAATGTGGACTGGGGCTTACTCCTGAAAAGGAGGCCTAGGTTAAAAGAAGACTTGGGGATTACTACTAAGGAGGATGCCCAGATTTGAGAATTTGGACTGAGGATTACTCTTGAAAAGGAGGCCCAGGTTAAAGGAATTACGGTTTGGGGCTTACTCCTGAGGTGGATGCCCATAATTTGGGGAATTATGGATGGGGCTTACTCCTTAAAAGAAAGCCCGGGTTAGTGGATCTAGGGCTTACTCCTGAAAAGGAGTCCCATATTTGAGAATTATGACTGGGGATTATTCCTGAAAAGGAGGCCCAGGTTAAAGATTCTCTCATCTTAAAGGATGAGGTTGAATGAATGAAATCTCAATCTTTAGTGACATAAAGATCTATAAATCACTAGATTTTTGAGAGATGTTCCACGGAGTTCCTTTCATATAAGGAATCCAAATCAATAAATCATGCCATAAATGGCTTTGAAGAGTGTCTTGAAGACTGAATCTTGAATAGGAGAAGTGGAATGGCATAAGAGGGGTGAAGTGGGCAGGAAAGGCACCCAAAAAGATAGGGGCGCACAAGTCCTGGCAGGCACGTAGGTACTGCGTGGGCGCGCAAGTCCTGGTCGTGCAGGTATACCTGCGTGACACATGGGTACTTGCGCGATTTTCAGTCCTTGAGTAATAATTGGGCGAGATTTGGCTCAAACCCTTGGTATTATCCCTAGATGCTTTCTAGAAGATAGCGCACAAGGTTTGATGAAGAAGTAGGGCAGCGCGCAAGTGTATTCATTTCCCTTAAGGGTAAAACACTTAGGCACGCAAGTGTTAGTGAATTATAACACTTAGACCTTACTCCTCCTATTTAGACCTTCCATTCTAGGTAAAGAATCATCTTATAAGAGTTCAGAATACCTGAAGAAGATACTTGGGCGTTTAGAGCTCTGTCTGTGAATTATGGAAAAAAATTCCTCTCTAAAATGGGGGGCCCACTGGGGGTATTTATAGGCTGGAGAAGAACCCGAGCGGTTATCCTTTAGGGTGCACAAGTCACTTGCGTGACCATTAGGTGGCACGCAAGTATACTTGCGCGACAGTGAGGGAACTTGCGCGACCCTTGTGCTTTTGAAGCCTTGTTCATGCCTTTGTTGATTTTTGATGATTTCTTCAAAGGATGAATCAATTTGTGCTAAGTCATTTCCCTTTCCATTATTTTATACAATGTGACAAAAAGGAGCGTCAAAAAAGTCCCCCCTTAGAGTTGGATCCGAAAGAAATGAGGTTGTGACTCTGAGGAAAAGAAGAAAACTAAAGGAAAGGAAGCGTGCAAGTGTTCAATGCGCAACACTTGGCGCACAGGTTCAAGTTGCATAGGGCTGGAGCATGCTGGATGGAGAGCGCTGGGTGTAGGCGCACAGGTGGGCCGCCTGGCCTATAAATATGCGGTCATTTTCCGTTCATAGCATCTAATTTCCGGATTTTTGAGCTCTCGCCACTCAGGTCCCCTTCGCCGCGCAAGTCGCTCGTTTTCTGCTGTTTTTTCGCATTCGCGCTGTTGTTAAGGTAATAGGACTTGTGCGGTGATACTTGTGCGCCAAAAACTTGTGTGGCACATTAACACTTGCACGATACATCCATACTTGGGCGCCTTAATGCCTTTTCAATTTTTTTGAAATTCATTCACAAATTTTATGAAAAATCAACTTACTTAAAAGTTAATTTATTCAACTTTTGTTCAGAATCAATGGCTCTTAGAACCGGAATAGCTGATGAACTGGATAGAAAGAGGATTGATGATATGATGAACATCATTGGACATGATTATTATACCGTCAAAAGTAGCACTCTTCCAGATTTGGCTAAGTATCTGAAGAAATATCATTGCGACTTCCCCCAAAGCATTTATTTGCCTTCATATGGCTATGGTCATCTACGAGAAGTTACTATTCCAGAAGAAAAGAACTATCTCCCATTTTCGTGGTTTTAGAATTATACCAACTTTGCTTCAGCAAATATCTCATGTGGAGGAGTATTTCTAAGTGCTGGAACAGTGGAAAAGGCCCACATGATGCATCATAGCCCTTGTACTCCAGATCTGAAACCTCATACGCCTGATCTATGACCACATTGTTATCCTTCAATCTTCTGAAATGCTCATATGGATCAATCCAAAGGCTGGAAAAAAAGTTGGGACTTCCGTCCTGGGGGAGGTGTGAAGCCAACATGGATGTGGGCATACTGGGTGCGACAAACCTGTGCAGAGTTTGTCGAGGATTTGAAAGGAGTGGCGATATACGAAGCTGTTTGGGTTGGGAAAACATATGTTTATAGACATGATAACTTCGTGTCGGAGATACTCAGCCACTGGAGCCCATAAACTAATTCTTTCCATCTGAATTATGGAGAAGTAGGTATCAGTCTGTGGGATGTCCAAAAGATCTCAGGGGATCTAATTTTGGGCGATATGTATGATGAATTCATTCCTCCCAAGGTGACTTGGAATGATTCATAGAAGACTCCTTCTTTAGCTCGGGAATTATTTAAGATCTTCAACAGGCTCAAGAGTTCAGAGACCCCGTTAACTCATTCTAGAAAGGATATTCATCCATAGGAGTGGATGAATATATTTCTTATTAAGAAGAAAGAGAAAGAGCCAAAGGAGAAGGAGCCAAAGGAAAAAAGATCCAAGAAAAAGAAATCCACGGTTAAAAGGCCCAAACATCCTACCACCTGCCCAAAACCTAAGAAGAGGGGTGCTCTTGGCACATTCTGGCCAAATCTAGAAGAAGGAGAGTTTGAGAAATGGGGATATGAGGTGAATAAAAGGATACCAAAGAAGACTCGTCTGGCAGGTTTCTTGGCTATGTGGCTCAGCGTTTATCTCTTGCCAGTCAGGGATTTGAAGGGAGGCGTCAGGCCTGGGACCTTCGTCATTGCGGCAAAGTTGGCTGAGTGAAAAATGGTTGGGTTGGATACCCCCATTTTAGAAAAGATTCATAGGAGTTTACTTCATGTCTTCATGGGTAAATCTCCTTTAAGAATAGTAGGACCATTCCAAGTTTTATGGGGATGGATTGCCACTCACTTCAGGACTTACAATGTACAAAATGGATTACAAATTCTTGGAAGTTATTTCAGGCCGTCAGTGCAAGAATTCTCTGGAGTGGCTCCATTAGATGTTAATGCCTATGACATGAAAGTGTGGCTGAGCATGTTTAGGGAATTCAACTTCTTTCCCTATGGAAATCTGCCAACCGGGCGGTTTGTTGATGATGGAACAGCCCACTTGGATTTGAGGGCATACATGCTATCTTGTAGAGATGGTGTGCTAGTTGCCAGGATTGACAGAGAAATTATATGCGAGGCCTATGCTCCATATAGATTTGCACGTCAATTTAATTGTCTGCAACATATTGTTGTATCTCCCCCAGTACATGTCAGGTTAGAGAAACATCTGATGGTTTCTCAGCAACTGTGGCTGCTGACGTCAAGGGAGAAGACTGGGACGGTATTTGATCTACCAGTTGAAAAATTGGCACATAACTTGACTACATATTATGCCGAGCACTGGATAGAATCATACCCAAAAGGGATACTGAATCACCCAGTTTATCAGGTGGGGAAAAGGAAGAGGACTGTAGATAAAGAAACGCTTCCTCATGAAGGTGATGCTTCCCCACATGAAGCTGATTCGATGGACTCCTCCTCTAGGACTGATTCACTGGATTACCATGATGGGGATGATGAGGCACAACAAGTGGAAAATAGGCCTCGTGCCCGATATAATCCTCCGGTTAGAATCAAGAGACATACTTCATCAACTCTTGGTGAGTTACTTCATTGTGGTAATTTAATCACTGCTACTTTATAAAGCAATAAGTCTTATTTTATTATTCTCTATCTACAATTGTAGGGTCTGGGAAGAAATTGAAGTAAAAAATTGTAAGACCTTCCTCGCAACCTTCATATCTAAGACCAGAGTCTTTCCAGTTATGGAAGAGTTTATACTGTGGTACTGAGACCGTTTGGCTAGATTTGTGTGAGGGCCTACAACTTCCTGGAATAGGGAATCTTCTGGCTTCTAGATATATCCAATACGAGGATAACCCCAATGAAGTCCGCACTTACATCAGAGAGCTGTAAATGCTCATATATTCCACTGATGAGTCCGTTCCTATCACCAGGCGGGTGAAGGAATTGATTGATCGTGGTGCCGCTGAGGGGACTGATGAGGAGTGGAATGATTACGTGGCTCCTGAAGATGTAAGTTTTATTTCCTTATTTGTTTCTCAACTTGATTTCAATCGAAGCTTTTTTAATCAAGGAAATTGTTTTCTTCATCTTGCATCATTCCAAAACTACTGAGGTTCCTTCGCCTCAGTATAGCCCTGGTGGTACTGCCATCGGGGCTGTTGTTGAATCTCCTCGCAAACCAGGCGAGATATCTCCAGGCCAGCAGACCATGAATGAGGAATTGTACATGGCCTTCCATTCGCCAATTCAAGTGCCAATAAGGGAGACTGCCGATACTCCCAAAAAACCAAAGAAGCAAAGTCAACGAAGGAGGAAGTCCACAGCTAAACACTTTATTAGCAGCAGTAAGTCCTTCGAGTAATCATGAGTCTATACCCATGAAAAGGATGCTCATATTTCTGGGGATTGCAAGGGCTTGTTCAATTTCCCCTCTAAGGGAAAGGACTGATCCTCCCTTAAGGACCACAGAGGGTGCTGTGGAACAAACACAAATTCAGGCTGACTTGGCTGCTTCTGAAAAAGAGCCAACATCTTTTCCCAGTACTGCTCCGGTTGCTGCTATAAGTAGAGAAGAACTTGTACCAGAATCATTGGCGGCCGCAGCAACTGAATCTGCCATCCTTCCTGAAGAATTTGTCCAGGGTCAAGGGCCGCAGAATGAGGGTCGCCAAGAGGACACATCAAATACTCCCACCGGTGAGACTAACCAGGATTTTGAAATATCATTGGATGAAATGATGCATCGTGGCACGTCTTTCGAAGAATTTTATAATCATGCTAGATTATCATGTGATTTAGAAGACCTTGGGCGTGAGTGTTATCCTTCGCCCAGTAAATTTTCTTATAATTTACACTTCTAATCATGATTGAAAATAATATGCAGTTCCATCCATAGAAGCTGTTGAACTGCCAATGCCTGAAGAGGGTATGGAAATTGATGTCAACCCTACCATTGCAGAAACCTTAGCTCAAGTGGAGTTAACCTAGTAAACCCTCATGAGACCCATCTTGAAGATCCTGTTGAAACTGGGAAAGATGGGAAGGAGTCTTCTCAAGCTGCTGATCTGCTGTTAGGTAATGATTAGACTGAGTTTTCAAGATAGACAACCAACTTCCATTATTCTATGAAACTAACCATACTTTTAATTGATCAAACAGGGCTATCAACTTCAATGGTTATAATTGGAGGCGAGGTCTCAACTTCCATACAAATAGTAGTAGAAGGTGAAGTAACTAGGGTCAGGGGGAAGAAGCAGAATAGGGCACTTCCTTAAGTGAATTAATCCCAAATTACATGCCCCCCCTGTGATGATGATGTTGAGTCAGACCCAGAGGTGCTTAAGGCACTCAGCTTTTCACGACGCAAGGCATGGAACAACATATGGAAAATAATATCTGAGGTGCCTTTAAAAGAGTTGTCATCAAATATTTCCTGTTTTTTGTCCCAGTTTATCATTCTAGGAATTGGTGGTTTTGGATACCAAGAGATCCATACCGCGGTGAAACAAGTCATCTTTAAAAGGGAGAAAGAGCAAAAGTGTCGCGAAGATCGGACCAGGGTGAAACTGTCAGTCAACATCAGCGAATTTCAGGTTGTGGTATCCTGAGCTGAGGCTGACTATGCTGCCAAGATGAAGGAGATGAAGCATAAGATCAAAGAAAAAGTCGTCCAGAAGATGGACCTTCAGCAACAGTTAGATGCTATTACTGGGGAACTTGACCAACTCGATAATTCACTGGAGGGAGTTCAAATGAATGGTATGAAGACCATTGTGGATGCCAAGAAAGCCCTCAATCAGGATGAAAAGAGTGAAGTTGGTTGAGTTCATGGGCTTCAAGTAGCTGCTGATGAATCTCGGGATGCGGTTCATTAATTGAAGACTTATGTTGACAGTATTTTGTAATTTCCTGAAAAAGAGAAGAGGCTCCAATCTGTGGATGTCCCTCTAATTCTTGTGCATCAAAATGGAAATAATGCTTCCATCTTCAATCACTTGTGCATGTATTTTCCTTTTCTCCCTGCTTTAAATTTTACCTAAGCCAATGGGCCTAGTAAGCATAGTTTGATTTTTACTAGGATTATTATAAATAACCCTACAAACTTTGAATCTTTTAATTTTCTCAATATTACCTAAATCATACAAAATGTATGTTTAGTGAGCTGGAACTTGACTTTTATTCAAAGTTCCTTTTTATTTTGTGGTCAGTTTAAAGTTATGCACGTCGAACATAAAGAGGATAATGTTTAAAGTCGAAATAGCTTTGACCTAAATGAATTAGAATTGACTTAATTCCTTGAAAATTTATCTGAAAACACATTACCACACTCAAGTATGAGGGAAAATATGTAAACTATGGATTAAGAATATTTGAATCTGAGGAATGATATGAAAAAGAGCTAAAAGGAATTAGAAGGAGTAGTTTCCAAGAATGAAGTTACCATTATTTAACAAACTCGTTAGGGGGTTGAATTATGCAGGGCCACCTAAGGGCATTGGCTGTATAGTCAAATAAATAGCATCTTTTGGATAACAAGTCTATTATGTAGACTGTTTATGCAAGGCCGCCTAAGGGCACATGCTGTATAGTCAGGCAAAAGAACTCTCAGAATTTTACTTTCCTAGTGTGAAAAAGCCAGTGAAATTTTATGGAGATTCAAATTTTCCAAAGTATAGAATTTGCTATATGGAAAGAGGTACTTGAATATGGAGAAGATATTTCCAAACAAGATTATCGAAGAACTGGATGGATATCACTCCTACGAAGGTCTGACCCAAACGTAGGGAAGAAGAATATAAACCATAGACTTGAATACTTTCATATCATGAAAAAGGATATGGGAAAAATATGTTAAGGATTGATATTTTTGCGGATCCCTACATACTGTCATTTAAGACCAATAAGACAAAAGAGGCTTTATTCCCAAGAATGAAGTTACCAGAATCCGACAAACCCATTAGGGGGTTGAATTATGTAGGGCCACCTAAGGGCATTGGCTGCATAGTCAAATAATAGTATCTTTTGGCTGAAAAATCTGTTATGGAGACTGTTTATGCAAGGCCGCCTAAGGGCACGTACTGCATAGTCAGGTAAATAAACTCTCAGAAATTTGGCATTTTTGTGATTAAAAGTCAAGAAAAGGGTTATAAAGATCTGAAAATATTTAAGGTTAGGATTATGACACATAAAGATGGGTATTGTCCAATGTATACAGAGATACATAGATCAATGCTAACCATAATCATGTTGTGGTTTGGTCCTGAAGTGAAATGTTGGACTTCACTATGTATCTTATAAGGATGGGAATCAAGCCATACGTAGTTCTTAAACTATAGTTTAACATCGTGTGGGACAAAAGGATTAGAGATCATAGTTTAGGTTCATAGAGCTTGGACCATTATAAGAAATACACAGTGTGTGTTTTCATGGGGACTTTTCGGCCAAGGGACTGAAAGTGGAATTTGGGGTTAGGACCAAAGACTTGGGGCTAGATTCGAGGGACACTTGAACGTTCCTACATATCCCATATGGGAATCAAGCCCACGTAGTTCTAGAACTACCCTCTATAAAAATTTGGTTCGTACATGTGAAGGGTGAAAGGGGACTTTAATGCAATGATGGTTTAACCCAAGATAAAAGGTTCGGGCATTGCCATGTATTCACGTAGTCTTTGGAATGAAACATGACTGAAAATCAATGTAAATAATGATTCCCTCTCAGGTTAGGGTATCAAAGAATGTTATAGTTTATTTTCATACTGGAAAAAAAATGTTGTATATTTTAGCGTCGTATAGAAAGGATGAAAGTGAACCAAATGTCAAGATATTGATTCTAGGGGCAGTTTCACAAATCAAAATCATATGAGATAGAGGTGAACCGATGTGAAGAGATTGATTTTGGGCTTGAACCTTGGGAGGTTTCCTACGTACCCAGCCTAGAAGATAAGGATCAAAGTCTGCGTAGTTCAATTAAAGAATGAATTAATGATCAAGTTGTTCTTAGGGACAACAACCTCAAAAATGATGTTGTTGGGACTTACACATGGTTAGTATCCCAGAGAGAGTTATGGTTAAAGTTTTCTATAAGCTCACGTGAGTTACACTCGGTGTGAGAAACAAGAGGTAGCAACAACCCTAAAGATTAATAGTTTAATGTCATGTAGGACATATAAAGGGACTATGTAGTTTAAAGTCTTTCAGTTAGGACTATTGGTGCTGCACAGTTTAGTGTGATGTAGCAGGGACAAAGTACAGTTTAATGTCATGTAGGACATATCAAAGGACTTTCTGTACAGTTTAGCGTCATGTAGTTAGGATGATGGGGACAACAGGGTTTAATGTCATGTTGGACAAAAAGAGGATTGTGCAGTTTAATGTCATGTAGTAAGGACAAAAGAGAACACATTTTAACATCATGTTGGACGTATTAAGGACTTTTTTCATAGTTTAACATCATGTTGGACGAAAAATGGATGATATAGTTTAGCGTCATGTTGGATGTAAGTACGAATAGTTTCAGGTCATATGCATGGACCGTGGATGGTGCAGTTTAACGTCATGCTGGATGGAAGGAGGACTGTGCAGTTTAATGTCATGCAGTGAGGACAAATTAGGGAGTTTTTTTTCACAGTTTAACATCTTGCTGGACGTAAGGGACTTGCAAATAGTTTAGAGTCATATTCATGGACCATTGATGATACAGTTTAACGTCTTGCTGGACGAAAGGGACTTTTATATCGTTTAACGTCATATAGCATGGATGATGAAGGGGGACACAGTTTAACGTCATGTTGGATGTATTATGGAATTTTTTTACAGTTTAACTTCGTGTGGGACAAAAGTAACAGAAATAGTTTAAGGTCATATGTATGGACCGTGGATGATTCAGTTTAACGTCTTGCTGGATAGTGGTGCAGTTTAAGGTCATACCAGACCAATGATGATATATTTTGTGTTTATACAAAACATTTCTTCAAAAATATGTCATTGGTTGGAGTAGTGATGAGTTCTCCATCCATCGAGATTAATGAATAAGATCCATTGGAGTAGACACTATGTATTGAGTAAGGTCCTTCCCATTTTGGCTCAAGCTTGGGAGGTTTATTTCCTGGTATCATTGGAGTTCTGAGAACTAATACCAATTCTCCCTGAGTGAATGAATGAAGACGAACTTTTTTTGTTAAAATCTCGTGCTATTCGATTCTGATAGACTTCCAAGTGGTGAAAAGTGCACAATATTTTCTCATCTAACCATTCCAATTCATTCAATCACTTTTGAGATTGTTCATCTGTAGATGACTGATCACAAATGGCTACTCTGAGCAAAGACAATTGAACTTCAATGGGCAAGACGACTTTCATTCCATATACCAGTGAATATGGTGTTGACCGAGTTGCAGTGCGGGTGGTAGTCCGATAAGCCCATAAAGCATGGAGGAGTTTATTAGGCCATGATTTCTTATCTTTATCCACCATCTTTTTCAGTATATTTGACAGAGTCTTATTGAAGGCTTCTATCTGGCCATTGGCCGCTGCATGATACCGAGATGAATGGTTGGATTTGATGTTGTATTCTTGATACAACTTCTTCACCTCAGATGAATAGAAGTTGGTGCCATTTTCTGTCAATATGGTATGAGGGACACCAAATCTGGTAATGATGTTAGACTTGATGAAGCTAACAATGCATTTATAACTGACTTCATTAAGAGGTATTTCCTCTTCCCATTTGGAAAAGAAATCAATAGTAGTAAAAATATACTTAAACTGCTTGGCCGTAGCTGAAGGGTTAGGTCCCACCACATCCATTCTCCATGTGGAAAATGGCCATGATTATTTAGCTGTATGAAGCAACTCTGGAGGTTGATGAATATAGCATCCTTCCTTTTTATCACACAAACTTTCATTACATTTTACAAAACCGAGGATCTTTAAGGTTTAGTGTCTTGGAAACTGGGAACCTAAAACATGAAAACATAAAACATTCTTCTTAAACACTTGAAATGCTTCTCCTCATGTTCATCCTAGGTTCATTACTATATCTCATAACCTGGGGACATACATCAAAAGAAAGGGTGAGAAGAAGGCCCAGTAAGGGAAACAAGAGAAACATTTTACATGTGAACTTGAGATACTTCAATAAGGTCATGAAAAGAACTTTATGGCATGAGAAATAAATCATGAGATATATCATAATAAAAATAAAATTTTTCATAACTTGAAGATGTGGCTACAACATTTAATATTGACAATAATTTCATTTCACCAAGGTCCATCCCTAAGGTGTCATTAAAAATTACCAAGGTTATTCACCAGGGTATCAGTCTAAAAGGTCATCTCTAGAGATTAAGTCTTTACCCAATGCATTGGAGCACTATCTGGGCACACCCTTGACATGCCTTTATTATCATGTGAGCCACATATATCATCATCAATCATTCCATAAAAAAACCATATAGTATAAAAGAAATGGGTTTCATTTCATAATCATAATGTTTTAAAAACCGCTTTAAAGACATGATCTTTATGTCACTTTAAACTGAAAAAAAGGGAAAGAGGGTTTCATGTATGTAAATACCAGAATTTAAAAATAGAACATTTTGATATATATGTGAATACCCTTTTAGAAATAAGAGCTTTGAGTATTCACTTAATAACATGAAGTAATTTTGAGAAAAAGAGAGAGGCATTTTGAGATGAAACTTTTGTAGCACAATGGCTACGTTACAGGGTTTTAGAAAACGTTGAAAAGAGAGGGGACATGGGTCAAACATTCATAAATGACCCATAAAACAGTAGAGGGACAGAATATAAGGGATTTAAGAACATGGTAATGAAATTTGAAAATATACCATATGAAATGAAGAACATGAAAGGAAGACAAAAAATAATATTTCTCTTATGAAAATTCGGCAGCCTAACAGCGTCGCATAAACTTCAACCAAAAATGAATTGATGAGATCAAATAGGGTATCTCATCATATGAAAATAAATGATCAGTATAATAGATATAGATATCATACCCCGACATAATAAAAAGGAACTTGCAATACTTTACATTGAATTAGAACTTTGAAAAAGGAGAAAGGTGAAAGAACCACTTAAAAATTCGGCAGCCTAACAGCGCCAATTAAAACTTCAAAATACTGAATTGAAGAGATAAAATGGGGTCTCTCATCATATGATAATAAAAGATCAGTATGATAGATATATAGATCATACCCCAACATAATAAAAAGGAACTTGAAATACTTGACATGAAAGTAGAACTTTGAAAAATGAGAAAGGTGAACAAATCCCTTAAAAATTCGGCAGCCTAACGGCGCCACTTAAACTTCAACAAAAATGAATTGACGAGATCAAATAGGGTCTCTCATCATATGAACATAAAAGATCAGTATGATAGATATAGAGATCATACCCCAACATAATCAAAATTAACTTGAAAGAGTTGACATGAAAGTAGAACTTTGAAAAAGGAGGAAGCTGAAAGAACCACTTAAAAATTCGGCAGCCTAACGATGCCACTTAAAACTTAAAAATACTGAATTTAAGAGATAAAATAGGGTCTCACATCATATGATCATAAAATATCAGTATGATAAATTTAGATATCATACCCCAACATAATAAAAAGGAACTTGAAATACTTTACATGAAAATAGATCTTGAAAAATGAGAAGGGAGAAAGAATGCGTTACAAAAATTTCGGCAGCCTAACGACGCCACTTAAAACATCAAAAAACGATATAATGAGAGTAAGAGGGGATATCTCATTATATGAACATGAAAAGGGAAGTAATAGGATTATAAAAGAAAATACCTTAACATAAGAACATGGAGCATAAAAGAAATGACATAAAAGATATTTCTGGAAAAGAAAAAGAGAGGTCGGATCCCTTACCTTAAAACGTAACTCTTAAAACTCAAAGGTTGGGACCTTGAGGGATTGGGGGCACCTTGGGATGACTCCTTGGGAGGTAAGGAGACCAGAAATTCTTTGAGAATGATTTTGGAGTCCAAAGGATGAGAGAATGGCTTGGTATTTATAGGGAAAGTGAGAGGACAAGGCATTAATGGCCAAGGGACACCTCACATGTGGTTTTCTCAAAACCATGTGCTCTCCGATGATATTTCCAATGAAGTTAGGCCACATGGGGCCCCCAATACAATAATTCATCACCTTTGGTCGGCCAACCCATAAAATATCTCATTGAATTATCATGACACGGTTATGATGTCATTAAACATATCGAAACCCTAAAACTGTATTTTTACTATTCACTGAAAATTCAACTTTCTCAGAAAAATCCCAAAATTTTACCTTAACCAAATATCAATGATCTGATTTCAAAAATGAACTCCATTTTATATAAATAATTTTCTAAATATTTTTAATTTAATTTTTTAAATAAATAAACTATTCACCAAAAACTCATTTTTTCAGAAAAAACACCAAAAAATACCTTAACATAATATTGATGCTCTGAGTTCAAAAATAAAATCCATTTTATAAAAATAATTTTCTAAATATTTTTAATTTAATTTTTAATTAAAAAACACTATTCACCTGAAAAAAACTAATACTTGAATAATAATTTATGAAACTGTTATTTAACCATTTTATTGAATCACATTACTTAATCAAGGTGCCTAGATTATATTAATACTTTTTTAAGTGAGATTACTAATCCATTTGATCACATTACTAATCCTAAGCATAAAATCACTATTTATAATTTACTATTCATCAAAAATCAAGTTGATCTTATTAGACTCTAAATTTTGTACTGAACATAATTGTAGAAGACCATTTTTCGAAAATCATTACACGTTTTTAATTATTTAAGGTTTACATAAACATTTTTAAAATATCTTTTTTCTAAAATTCATCAAAAATATGCATACTATATTTATCCGGTCATTTGAAAATTCATAAACTTCATCATAAGAAGAAATCCCAATTTTTATTTAAAACAAAGGATTACACAAGGCAGTTATAGTCTCCTTACATAGCCCCTTATCACACCAGCATAGGACCTAAGTGTAAGGTGTGCTAAGGTGAGAGAATCTGTGGGAGGCTCGGCCCACATCGCACGAGTAGTAATTTCTATCAATTTGAACTTCTCGCAAAGGCGATTCCGTTCTAGCTTCACACGATGAAGTTAGGCTTGGGTTTGGTCCAGAGAAAATCTTAGTGGTGCTACCTCCTTCCCAAGTTCTGTTAGATGGGCTTCGATCGGTCCAAGATTACTGGGTGAGGACATCGAATCTTCTTTCTATAATAATTAACCAAGATTACTTGTATTTAGAGACAATAATCAAAACGTTTAGTTTCCAGGGGTCATATTTACCAATGGTCATATAACAGTCAAAACCCAACAGTCTTATTTTAATTATACTCATGTTATCAAATGAAATATTTTTATTGAGTATAAAAATAAAATAAAATAACACATAAAATTAGAAAACAAGATTTATTCAAAATTTCGGGTCGTTACAATCTTCCCCCCTTAAGAAATTGCGTCCTCGCAATTTTTAAAATTGGGTTTTGAAATTTCATTGAAAGTACCACATCAGAAAAGGAGTTAATAAAACTATTACTTTAAAAGAAAGAAAGGGAAGTACAAAGGTCACCCGAGTTAGCCCACACTAGGATTCCATGTTGGAAAACATGGACATGGACGAAAAAACAAAGGGTCAAGTTCTGAGGGAGAGTGATAGAAAACATGATTAGGAGAAAGTTAACCATAAGAAAATCCCAAACTTATGATGTGTGTAAATGGTCTTTGATTATCTAGTAGGAAATGTAAACCAACAACGTTTTTGTTTTATGTTCCATTTCATAATTTTGAGGAATTCATTTACTACATAGAACAAAAACATAAGAAAATATACATACTTTCATGTAGAGTTTCATCCTTTAATAAGTCTCTACCAAAACTAATCTTTTCTCCAAATGATGAGAATTCAAAAACACTTGGTCTCATAAAAAACACAAGAATCATCTTCTAGAGAATCACATAATCCACAAAAGATTAACTATTTATTTCTTCTATCTTTAAACATTATCCCAAAAACAGAAAGGTTAAGGTAAAACAACTCTTCAAAAAGAAAGAGTCCCATAGGAATGGAAACTACTTTTAAATATTCAAAGTTCCATGGTACTACTCAAAGTTCATCATAGACCATTCCCTAAATAACGGTCCTTAAAATTACTCAAAATAAACCAAACTAAGATTGAAACCCAAATACAAGAAGGATTTGATAACATAGTCTTCCAAAATAAACTTCATTGTTCATCTCCAAACAACATCAACCACTCCTAACATCGTATAACAAAAGTAGTTAACCTAAATATATTTTACCCAAGATAGGTTAATCATTCCCATAAGTAACCTAAATTACTATAAGTCCACCTTAAATTCATCGATTCTTCAAAATATAAGTTAACCTTACTCCTTAATGAAAATATCGTAGTAATCTAATTACCTCGATCATATAGGGTCCCCAAAATAGAGAACGTCTTCCAAAATAATAATCATATTTTAATCCCCTAATCATATCTATCATATTAATACGACAATCGTCGCATTTCCTATCACATTGGTTGTTGGGACATGTTATTCCATTTCCTGCCATTAACTAAGAAAAGAAACTATAATTAGGGGCTTAAATACTTAGCCAATAATCATGAAAAGGAAACTTTAAGCATAAAAGGATAAACTTGTTTAATAAAAGTATATCCTAACTTGTGATCCCCTAGGTTCCAATCTAGGTTATCCATGATTATATATTCTTATGTGAATAATTATTTTATTTTATCTTTGTTCCTTTAATAATGGTTCATACTAAGTTTATGAGTTTATCGAAGCATATCCCCCGGGAGTGTCGTAACCAAGAGTGCAGCAAGGCCCGTTGTCGTGTACCAGTTCCCATTTGAGTCTAGCTCAAAGCGGTGTTTTTGGATTTTACCCCTATGTACATCTGTTCCAGAGCCACCTCTACCTGCTCGTATCCAGACAGGAATGTATTTGCTTGGAAACCCATTACTCAATACTCACCAAAATACCAGGAAGATTTCATATATATAAACTTTTCTATAGGATTCTTCCTAATGTTTTCATATCCTAATTTCCACAAATAACTAAACCATCCTTTGATACCAACTATAGCATCCCTCCTTTTTATCACATAAACTTTCCTTACATTTTACAAAACCGAGGATCTTTAAGGTTTAGTGTCTTGGAAACCAGGAACTTAAAACATGAAAACATAAAACATTCTTCTTAAACACTTGAAAGGATTCTCCTCATGTTCATCCTAGGTTCATTACTGGATCTCATAACCTGGGGAAATACATCAAAAGAAAGGGTGAGCAGAAGGCCCAGTAAGGGAAACAAGAGAAACATTTTACATGTGAACTTGAGATACTTCAATAAGGTCATGAAAAGAACTTTAAAACATGACAAATAAATCATGAGATATATCATAATAAAAATAAAATTTTTCATAACTTGAAGATGTGGCTACAACATTTAATATTGATAATCATTTCATTTCACCAAGGTCCATCCCCAAGGTGTCATTAAAAATTTCCAAGGTTATTCACCAAGGTATCAGTCTAAAAGGTCATCTCTAGAGATTAAGTCTTTACCCAATGCATTGAAGAGCTATCTGGGCACACCCTTGACATGTATTTATTATCATGTGAGCCACATATATCAACATCAATCATTTCATAAACAACCCATATAGTATAAAATAAATGGGTTTCATTTCATAATCATAACGTTTTAAAAACTGCTTTAAAGACATGATCTTTATGTCACTTTAAACTGACGAAAAGGGAAAGCGGGTTTCATGTATGTAATTCCCAGAATTTAAAAATAGATCATTTTGATATATATGTGAATACCCCTATATAAATAAGAGCTTTGATTATTCCCTTAATAACATGAAGTAATTTTGAGAAAAAGAGAGGGGCATTTTGAGACGAAATTTTTGAAGCACAACAGCTACGTTACAGGGTTTTAGAAAACGTTGAAAAGAGAGGGGACATGGGTCAAACATTCATAAATGACCCATAAAACAGTATAGGGATAGAATATAATGGATTTAAGAACATGATAATGAAATTTAAAAATATACCATATGAAATGAAGAACATGAAAGGAAGACAAAAAATAAGATTTCTCTTATGAAAATTCGGCAGCCTAACGGCGTCACATAAACTTCAACCAAAAATGAATTGATGAGATCAAATAGGGTGTCTCATCATATGAACATAAAATATCAGTATGATAGATATAGTTATCATACCCCAACATAATAAAAAGGAACTTTCAATACTTGACATGGAATTAGAACTTTGAAAAAGGAGAAAGGTGAAAGAACTACTTAAAAATTCGGCAGCCTAACGGCGCCAATTAAAACATCAAAATACTGAATTGAAGAGATCAAATGGGGTCTCTCATCATATGATCATAAAAGATCATTATGATAGATATAGAGATCAAACCCCATCATAATAAAAAGGAACTTGAAATACTTTACATGAAAGTAGAACTTTGAAAAATGAGAAAGGTGAACGAATCTCTTAAAAATTCGGCAGCCTAACGGCGCCACTTAAACTTCAAAAAAAATGAATTGAAAAGATAAAATAGGGTCTCTCATCATATTAAAATAAAATATAAGTATGATAGATATAGAGATCATTCCCCAACATAATCAAAATTAACTTGAAAGACTTGACCTGAAAGTAGAACTTTGAAAAAGGAGGAAGGTGAAAGAACCACTAAAAAATTCGGCAGCCTAACGGCGCCACTTAAAACATCAAAATACTGAATTGAAGAGATCAAATAGGGTATCTCATAATATTATCATAAAATATCAGTATGATAAATTTAGAGATCATAACCAAACATAATAAAAAGGAACTTGAAATACTTTACATGAAAATAGATCTTGAAAAATGAGAGGGGAGAAAGAATCCGTTATAATAATTTCGGCAGCCTAACGGCACCAATTAAAACTTCTAAAAAAGAAATAATGAGAGTAAGAGGGGATATCTCACTATATGAACATGAAAATGGAAGTAAGAGGAGTATAAAATAACATCCCTTAACATAAGAACATGGAGCATAAAAGAAATGACATAAAAGAGATTTCTTGAAAAGAAAAAGAGAGGTCGGATCCCTTACCTTAAAACGTAACTCTTAAAACTCAAAGGTTGGGACCTTGAGGGATTGGGGGACTCTTGGGAGGACTCCTTGGGAGGTAAGGAGACCAGAACTTCGTTGAGAATGATTTTGGAGTCCAAAGGATGAGATAATGGCTTGGTATTTATAGGGAAAGTGAGGGGACAAGGCATTAATGGCCAAGGGACACCTCACATGTGGTTTTCTCAAAACCATGTGCTCTCCCATGATATTTCCCATGAAGTTAGGCCACATGGGGCCCCCAATACAATAATTCATCACATTTGGTCGGCCAACCCATAAAATATCTCATGGAATCATCATGACACAGTTATGATGTCATTAAACATACCGAAACCCTAAAACTGTATTTTTACTATTCACTGAAAATTCAACTTTCTCAGAAAAATCCCAAAATTTCACCTTAACCAAATATCAATGCTCTGATTTCAAAAATGAACTCCATTTTATAAAAATAATTTTCTAAATATTTTTAATTTAATTTTTTAAATAAATACACTATTCCCCGAAAATTCATTTTTTCAGAAAAAACCTCAAAAATTACCTTAACATAATATCGATGCTCTGAGTTCAAAAATGAAATACATTTTATAAAAATAATTTTCTAAATATTTTTAATTTAATTTTTAATCAAAAAACACTATTCACCTGAAAAAACTAATACTTGAATAATAATTTATGAAACCGTTATTTAACCATTTTATTGAATCACATTACTTAATCAAGGTGCCTAGATTATATTAATACTTTCTTTAAGTGAGATTACTAATCCATTTGGTCACATTACTAATCCTAAGCATAAAATCACTATTTATAATTTACTATTCATCAAAAATCAAGTTGATCTTATTAGACTCTAAATTTTGTACTGAACATAATTGTAGAAGACCATTTTTTGAAAATCATTACACATTTTTAATTATTTAAGGTTTACATAAAATTTTTTAAAATATCCTTTTTCTAAAATTCATAAAAAATATGCATACTATATTTATCCGGTCATTTGAAAATTCACAAACTTCATCATAAGAAGAAATCCCAATTTTTATTTCGAACAAAGGATTACACAAGGTAGTTACAGTCTCCTTACATAGCCCCTTATCACACCAGAATAGGACCTAAGTGTAAGGTGTGCTAAGGTGAGAGAATCTGTGGGAGGCTTGACCAACATCGCATGAGTAGTAATTTCTATCAGTTTGAACTTCTCTCAAAGGCGATTCTGTTCTAGCTTTACATGATGAAGTTCGGCTTGGGTTTGGTCCAGAGAAAAGCCCAGTGGTGCTACCTCTTTCCCAAGTTCTGTTAGATGGGCTTCGATCGGTCCAAGATTACTGGGTGAGGCCATCGAATCTTCTTTCTATAATAATTAACCAAGATTACTTGTATTTAGAGACAATAATCAAAATGTTTAGTTTTCAGGGGTCATATTGACTAATGGTCATATAACAGTCAAAACCCAACAGTCTCATTTTAATTATACTCATGTTATCAAATGAAACATTTTTATTGAGTATAAAAATAAAATAAAATAACACATAAAATTAGGAAACAAGATTTATTCAAAATTTCGGATCGTTACAATGAATGAAGTTGGAATGTACTTGGCATGAATGACACTTCTTTGTGAAATCAACACAATCTTGTTTCATTGAAGGCCAAAATTATCCAAGTCTTCGAATCTGATTAGACAGTCTATGTCCAGACTGGTAGGCACCACAGACTCCTGCATGGACTTCTTTCATGACAACCATTGTCTCTTCACCATCAATGCATCTGAAGATAAATCCATCAAAACCACGCTTGTAGAGAATTTTCTCTAGGTGATCTGGGCTATCATAAAGAGTAAAATTGACCACATGTCGCCAGATTTGTTCTTTCCCAGCTCTATCAGGTGGAAGTGTTCCATTTTGAAGGTATTCCCTGATAGGTGACATCCATCCTGTAGTATGACCATATGGTGTAGGAATGGGACTAATTTCATTAATTTCCTCTGTTCTGATTCAAACATAAGGTGAAATTGCATGACGGTGGGCAATACTAATGGTTTTCTCATCCCGATTTGGATCTTCCAGAGTTGTAGCTATATTAGCCAGTGCATCATCTTGGGCATTTTGTGATCTTGGGACAAAAGAAAATGTCAGTTCCGAAGGAAATTCTGCCATTAACTCTCTGACGTAATCATACAAAGAGATTAGTTCTTCTTTTCTGATGGCATAATCCCCATTGACTTGTTTGATTACCAGGTCTGAATCACCTTTAACCTTTAAGTGATTCACTTGTGCTTGAAGCGCCAATTCCAAGCCTGCGATGAGAGTTTGGTATTCTGCTTCATTATTGGTACCACCTTCCCACAATAAGAAGGAATAAGGTAAAACTGCATTTTATGGATAAATGTTCACAATTCCTAAGCCAACTTTTTGGAATTTAGGATTTTCCATTTTTCTCCCTGTTGGACTTCTGGAAGCACCATCAAAATACATTTCCCATGCGTGAGGACTTTCTTGAATAGAGAAGACTTCCTCATCAGGGAGTTAAATATCTGAAGATGTTTCTTCCACTAAAGGGTGTTCAGCCAAGAAATCAGCCAGAGCTTGGACCTTTATTGCCTTTTGAGACACATACTGAATATCGAATTGCTGAAAAATAACTGCCCACCTTTCCATACATCCTGTAAGAATTGGATGACTAAGGATGAATTTGAGCGGGTTATTGAGAGATACCAATTGGACCTCATGATGTTGCAGGTAGTGTCTCAACTTCTAAACTGCAAAGATTAATGCCAGGCAGCACTTTTCAATACTTGAATATCGGGTTTCTGCTTCAAGCATAGTCCGATTGAGGTATTAGAGGCTGTTTTCATTCCCAGCATAATTCTTCTGAGCAAGAAAGGCACCCAATTATCACTCTAAAGATGCCATGTAGAGGATAAGTGGTCTTCCTTCAATAGGTGGCATGAGTACCGGCGGACTCAAGAGGTATTTCTTGAGAATATCGAATGCTTCTTGAAATTCTTCAGTTCACTAGTAAGTGACTCCCTTCTTCATCAATTTGGTGAAGGGTAAACTTTTTCCTGCCAAATTGGCAATGAAACGCTGAATATAGGCTATTTTTCCTTGAAGTCCTCTTAATTATTTCATGTTTTGAGGAGGTGACATACCAAGGATTGACTTTGTCTTCTCAGGATCGACTTCAATACCACGATGGCATACAACAAAGCCGAGAAATTTTCCTAAGGTTACCCCAAAAGCACATTTTAAGGGGTTCATCTTCAAATTATGTTGTTGAATCTTGCGAAATATGACTTCCAAATCATCCAAGTGATTATAACGTTGTTTGGATTTAACCACAAAATTGTCTATATAGAATTCAACAAACTTACCTAGAAAGGGTTTGAAGATACGATGCATGGCACACTGATATGTTGCGCCCACATTCGTTAAGCCAAAGGGCATTACCCGGTAGCAAAACACACCCTGAGGGGCTCTAAAGGCTATGGATTCCTCATATTCTAGGGCCATTCGGATTTGATTATATCCAGAATATCAATCCATGAAGGAAAGTGCTTCATATCCGCTGTTGCATCAATTAAAAGTTCTGTAATTGGAACTGGGAAATCATCCTTAGGACAATGCCGATTAAGATCCATGAAAATGATGCAAACTCTAATTTGTTCGTTCTTCTTGTTTACAGGGACAATATTAGACAACCAATTGGGTTATTGAACTTCTCTGATGAAGTTAGCTTTGATAAGCTTATCCACTTCAGCTTCAATTTTGGAAGCATAAGTTGGGTGTGTTCTTCTTGCGGATTGCTTAAATCCTCGATGTTCTTCTGGTAAACCCAAATGATGAATAGAAACATCAGGATCAAGCCCGGGCATCTCTGTATAGTTCCAAGAAAAAATGTCTCTATTTTTATTTAAAAAGGAAATATACATCTCTTGTTCTTCAAGAGTCATGGCCGCACTGATTAAAGTGAGGCGTGGATCTTCTTTTGTACCCAGATTTATTTCTCTGAGTTCATCCACAATGGTAGAGATACCCTCTTCAAATGCTGGAGGAGCATCTCTGAGATCTTCCTCTTCTTCTTCAACATGTGTTATTTCTTCCGTTTCTACTTGCATAGTAGATGATGAAGCAGAATTTTCATGATCAGAAGAGATGTCAAAATTTGAACATCTTGAAGAAGAAGCTTCCATTTCTGACCCAATAGATGATGAAGGGTCTTCTTTGGGTAATAAAGAGGAGATGATGGATTGGGAATCAACATCATTGTTCACCTTCGATGTTGCTATAACTTATTCTTGCCTGATTGGCGAAGTATATACTTGTTTAATTTCAGCAGATGAAATGAAGACATCACCATTTGGGCTTTCATCACTGCTTGGAGGATCACCAATTTCTCCCATGTTGTCTGGCTTGATTTTCTTAATTGACATTATGGATCTTTCCATAAAAGTATTTTGATTTGGGTCTATCCTATCAATTTGACTGATAGGAAACACATAATCTATACTCACATATGAAAATTGATTTACTGGAATCTTCTCCAAAACATATGGAGCATTAATTTTGGTAATCTCCTTTGTTGTGGATTTCTCCCACCCCTTCATGTGATAGAATTCCGCCTCAATGTATTGAGACTCACATGTATTGAATGGGGCCTTATCACCATACAATGTCCCAACTTGACCATCGAAACAATATTTGAGACATTGATGGTATGATGAAGGGATAGCCACATGTTGATGTAGCCAGGGTCTTCCAAGCAAGATGTTGAAGGCTGAGTCTTGATCAACAACCATGAAATCTAAATTGGATACAAGATCTCCAAACTGAGTTCTGAGTGTAACTTCGCCCAGTGGTTCTTATTCATTTTTATCATATCCTTGTAACATCATGGTAAAAAGAGATAAATCAGATTCTGTGAGGCCCAATCGATGAAGTGTACGAATGGGAATGAGGTTGACTCCTGAACTATTTTCAATGAAAGTTCTTTGGACGTCTACGCCATTGACCTGGCCAGATAAGTACAAAGGTCTAATATGCCCATGCACAACATCATCTTCATATTCATCAATAAAAGATATTATTGCATGGAATTTTGCAGGATTATTCTCTATGTGATAGACTTCAGCTACAACAATTTTAGTTTCAAAATCCTAAGGACTTGACAATGCCTCGATGAGTGCCTCCTGAAGATCCTTTGACAGATTCAAAGCATCCAGAATTGATAACTTGGATGGTACTTGGGCCAGGTGTTTCAATACATCATACTTTTGATCCAGAGGTCTTCATTTCCCAATAGGAACATGTGGTTTAGCAGGTGCCTTGGAAGTTGATGCTTTGGAATTTGATGCATCTTGTACTGGGATAGGAGTTGATAATACTCCTGGCTTTGGAAGATTAGACCAATTAGGTCTATTTACTTGCTGAGAGGAAGAAGATGGAACCTTCAACCAGTCTTCCAAAATAATTGTGCCTGGATTGAATATGCTATTGGTGGAAAAACTTGGTTATTCTTGTTGAGCTCGTTGAAGGGCTCTACCACGAGTTTCTGTTGCGTACATAGTTCCAGCAGGGGTAGAATTTGAATAGTGGATTCTAAAAGATCCATGTCTTCCCCTATATCCTGAGCCTCTGGAACTTCCTCTGATTCCTCTGTTTGATATTGGGAATTCAAGATCATCGAAATCAAAAATGCGACTGGCATAGGGATCTGTTAATTGAATCATATTAACATAACCGAAAATCAACTCTTCATCCGATGAAGACTCTACCTGATTTGCCTGTTTAGGCTGTACCGTTTGGTGTGATGGTGCCCATTGATTTGAAGTAGATGGAATGAAGTCTGCCAGGGTCAAAGACAACTTAGTCTTTGACACGTACTCATCTTCTTCTGATTCATTTTATTTCTTTGAATAATGTCATTTCTTTGAGGATTTTCCCTCTGATGAAGAGGGTTTTGCTGCGGCATTCATGGTAGAAGGTAAAATTGGTTTCTTCAATTTCGTTTACAAAATATCACGAGTTCGGTTGATCGTCTTTCTGACCATCCAATCATCATATTTTTGATAATTTTTGCTTTTGACTTCTTGTCACTCGCCTTCCTCCTCTAGAACTGTAGCAGTAACACATGCTACCTAGGCTGAAGAGCCTTTCAGTTTGACTTGTCTTAAGTCGACCATCTTTTGAAGGAGGTATTTGAAGAAAAAAACTCATGGATGGGATGCCCCAACATTTGATGAAAGGGGAAATAATTGGGATGGTCTTCATCTCCTTCCTTGTTTGGCCTCTTAGGCCTTGGCAGCTGATCCAAATTATTTTCCAGAGCCGAAATGAAGTAACCAGGAACTTGTTCATTTCGGAAAGATTATGTTTTTCTTTTCAGATCCTCAAATTGTTTTCATCTTTGATCTCTTTGATCGTCTTGATGAAACGGTCTTTGTTGTTGAGGCTCAAGAGGTGGAGCCCTTTGAGAAAATGAAGGTTTTATGGTAGAAGCAGGTACAGGTGCTTGTTTAAGCATAACTGTAGCAGTTTCTGCTTTACCCATTCTCCTTCCTGGATCTAATGGAATTATACAAGATTTAGCCTTAGTCTGTATAAGATAATCTTCAATCTGTTGAGCGATTGAAGTAAGGTCTTGAAACCCTACTATGTATTTCACAGGGATCAGTGGTGTACGTAATTCGTCACATAGATTTTCCACACAGATTACCAATAGTTCCTCTTGAGGGAGTGCTAAGCTCAGGGAATATGTTAATCTCTTCAAGCGAGCAATGAAATCAGAGACTCTTTCATTCTCCCATTGCTTATAGTTTGTAAGATCAAAAACTATTGTCTTTGGAAAAGTTGAGCTGAATTGAAGAAAAAATCATTGACGGAAATATTCCCATCCGGTAATTGACCGGGACTTCAAGCTTGTGTACCAGACAAAGGCTGGTCCTTGCAACGTTCGCACGAAGCATCTGAGTTTCAATACATCTTGCTGCTCCGGAGTTCCCATCATAGGATCACAACAAGACACGTAATGCGTCAAATGCTGTTTAGGATCGCCTGATCCATTGAAAATAGGGAATATAGGATTCCCAAAATTTGATGGGGGATAGATTGAATCTACCCATTCAGGGTAAGCTTTGTTTTTTGGTTGAACTTGCACACGCTTCCCTTCTATAGTCTCTAACCGAGTTGTTAATGACTCAATGGTAGTTATTAAATTTTGAGAAACATTCGATTGAACTTGGACTTGGATAGGTGCAATGACTGGAGCTTGGACAGATGTGGTGGTTGGTACTGCAACTGATGGCAACACTTCTAATTGTTGTTTCACTCGACCCGTAGGATTAGACCTATGAGGGTGTACTGATAAATGAGTATATTCTTGATCTATCTCAGTAGCTTCAATAAACTCCCTTGGCTAACTGACTCCAGCACGCTTAGGAGGAAGACTACCTTGAAGTAGTTCTGCATTCATCCTCCTCAATTCCTTCATTTTTTCCTCCTATTACGCAAATCTTTGCTCTAGTGAGAGTGATTGGCCTTATCCAGAGGAAGGATATGTAACCTGATTCTTTCCCTTCCCCTTGTTTGATCCCTTTCAGATAGGGGGAAGTGGGTTATTTGAAGGAACACCCAGATTCTAGGTAAACCTTTGATTTCGTGTACGCACACCTTTTTCATTTGTGTCTATGCGTACAACTTACTGAGCAGGAACATCTTCATCTGAGTCCCCTGAGTGAGGCTCATCTGGTGGATCAGCAACAACAGTATTGATGACATTGATTGATGTATAATGCATCACATACCTTCTATTAGCATTTCTGTGATATTGTCTCCGTCCATGTCTTTGATGAGACATTGCCTTTTGTTGACTCAATCCCTCAGGAACTTCTTGATGAACCGTAATTTAGAGAGAATCTCCTGATAATTTGGCTCTTCGTTCCTCTTGAGGCTTCTTCCCCAATCAGGAAAAGACCGACTTTCTCTGAAGAGGGGATTGATGATTTGAAAAAGTCCCATTCTGGTGGACTGGGGCTATTCCTGTTGTCTTTTCTCAACTCCTCGAATCTTATTTGTTGATTTTGAGGGTTGGTTTAAAAGAGTACCCAGTCTGGCAATCTGGGGTGGCTCTTGACATGCTATGTTTGAGACTTTATTAAAATCTCTCCTGATCTTTCGGACCTTAGTACGGAAATTAGCTGGATGCATCAACCTGTATCCACTTTTATCACCCGGCTTGAAAGACCATTGGATGATTTCTGACACTTCTGTCACTTGATGATGTGCTTTCTCCATATGAGAAGCATGTTCAATATTCTCATTTTCTTGATGTAGGAGTAATTCAACAACTTTTTCTCTGTATTCTTTATATTGAGAAGAACTAGTTGAGGCTTGTTCTTCACTAAGCTTTTGATTACAAACAAAACCCATTGACTATGGTCGGCCATGGGCAATAACATTGCATGAGACCATTTTCGGCGGGCTTTGCTGACCAGAGAGCATCATGAAATGTAGTGCTCTATGAACACCCCATCCTCTTACATGAATACAAGATGGGGCATTGGCAATTAACTGGAGAAATCTACTTAGTGTGCCAAGGCATGAACGCTGAAGGGCTCTCTGCTGCTTTTCAGCCTTCAGATATCGAGAGACTGATAGAGATGCCAAATCAATCTGATGTTGTAACCTTTCTATTATCTTAAGATGATTTTCATATTCATCATAAGATAATACTTTATTTTTCAACTGAAAAAAAGTTTTTCATATGTTGAGATGAATATCATGAATCCCATCTTCCATGAAAATCTCTGGAATGTCATACTGAGAGTCAGATAGAGGCCAAAACATGACTGGCACTTCACCCTTCACCAATTGTTTTCTCATGTTCAGTATTTCATCTTTATCATTCAATGAAGATTATTCTACCTGATTTGACCAGAGTTGGTGCTTCCTTGTTGCTTCATCGGATTCAACAAGATTGGTAGAGAAATCACTGATCAAACTAGAAGATGCATGAGTTAGGGGTGGTTCGGAGAATGACCTACACCCTGGGCTATCTTCCGATTGAGAAAGTATTTCACCTGCTAGAGACGAAGCATCAGACATGACTGGTTTCGCATTTTCAAGTGCCTCAAGATAAGAGGGCTTTCTCGGCACTACATTGTCCACTAGAGCATTTTCTGGGCAATGTGCATCACTACTGTGGAGAGGACTTTCGCAGCGAAATTCATCATCATGGGGAGGACCACCATGGTGGGTTACAGCAAAAGATGAGATCTCTTGCTCTTTGGTCTTCTGACCACACAGAGGGTTCCAGTGGCTCGCATCTGAAGATGAAACTTCAAGATCAACCGAATTTTCATGAAGCAAGCCTTCACGAGGAAGTGTCTGTTGAAGTCCTTCGGAATTAATGTTCCCTCTATTGGGAAATGAGGGAGTAGAATCTTTAATTCCAATAGATAAATGTCTGATGGATTTAAGAACTCCAGCATCGAGCAAGGCCTTGTTACAGATTGGATCTTGATCTCCTGACTATGCTGGGCGGGTCTACTTCTTAGACGCCTTCTTACTCACCTTGGAAACCACTTGTTGATGAAAGTGGCTTCTCTGAGCAGGTGTATGTGCCTGATCAGGAGAGATGGCCAGGTTAGGCTGACAATCTCTACTCAAATTAGGTGTATGTGCCTGACTTGGTTGTCCGTATGATATGGGGGAGTATGCCCCACAACCCTCTTGGACTGGAACAGATGTGTGTGTCTGTTCCAGAGTGAACTGTTGATGTGACACTCCATTGGTAGGGATATATTTATGTGTCTTTCCTTGAGATGCTGCTAAATCTATTATAATATCCTAGTAGGCATCTAGAATATGAGTAGAGATTTGCTTCTGCTTTTTAACCATTGATAAAATATTCTTGGTGACTTCAGCTGCTGGAACGGGGATATACGTCCATTCCGTACTTGGAGTATGTGTATGTGCCTACTCCTGTCCTCCTTTTCCTGTCAGTGAATCCTGCCAGTACTCAAGTGTGGGGGAAGAGAGTTGTGTCTGCCTCCTGTTTGTCGCCAGATCTTTCCAACTGACTTCTCCGAATGCTACCAAGTGAGACTGTTGGTAGGCTTGATTAATACTAGCAGGTGTATGTTCCTGCTGATTGTACTTTGCCAAACGTGGTTGATGAGCTCCATCATATGTAGTCAGACGAGCCTGCTGACTAGCTGATGATGTATAAACAGGTGTATATTGTTGCCTATAGTACTCCACCAGAATTGCCTAGCGGGATTGGCGTGATGCTTCCAGACAAGTCTGCTGGACAGAGGAATTAAAACGGGCAGGTGTGTGTGTCTTCTCGTTTCTTTCCACCAAGTTAGGTTAGTGGACTTCTCTGGAGATGGCAGAGATGAGAACCTTCTCACTGTGGACAGGATTTCACCTCTGTCGATTCGTCTTGCCTGCTCAGGTTCGAGGAACCTGAGCCGAACACCTAGAGATGACACCCTCATCATGTTGAGGGAACACTGCCACACGAGTCTGGTAGCGATTGTTGATAGGAGCCCTCAGGAAGGACTCCTACTTCCTTGAATTAAGGCCCTGAAGGACCTGCTCATTCACCTCCCCAGAATATGGGAGTGAATGGTGATTGCGTTCCGAGTATAACGACCCGAAACGGTTGGAGACGGTGGTTAGCACCGCCAGCTTCTTGATCACTGGTCGTCATTGTCCGGACGACCAGGGTGAATTGTTTACCTGGAGGGCTTGTCGGGTAGCCTCTAGAGTTGGAACAGTACCATTTTAATGGTACTCCTTAACCAGCGCATTTGACACCCAGCATTGAAGACGCTGAGTAGGTGATGTCATCCTTAGAGCGGATGACGATCCAGCAGGAGTAGCAGCAGTGGAATTCGCAGCAGTAGTATTCACAGGTGTGAACTTGAGAGCATCCATTTCTTAGAATGCAGAAAATCTTGGAAAAGAGTGATTTTTTGATATAACAGATGTAATCAAGATAAATTCAGCCACTACATCTTTTGGATGAGCACATATGTCAATGATTATTTTTGTTGGCCCTCTCATTGAGTTTAAATAGGGTCCTAACAAATAATAAAAACACCATTTTAACTTGGTTAAGGATTCACATCGGGTTCACCATTTTTTGTTTCCCTCTAGAATCAAGGATGACTTCATTGATTGAAGGTTCAAACATTCTAATCGGTTTCTAACAGGTTTTTTCATAGAACCGGAAACATCCAATGATTCCATATCCATTTGGACCTACTTTCCAAAGGTAGGCACTCATTAGTTGTGGACTGATGAGGCTTAGAAATTTGCATTGGTCGAGAGGATGGGAGGTCGGACTCATCACACCTTTTTGAGGGGAATTATTGTCTACTCTGGGACTCTCTTTATAGATTTAAGTTATGTTCATGAATCCTTATTACATTACCAAGTATAAAATGAGATTTCCTTTAGTCTTACAATCATTGATTGATATGTAAGAAATTCAGAGAATCTTTTATTTGTATTTGAGGTTCTTCATCGATGAAGAATCATCTGTATTTGTTAGAGATTCTTAGTTGATGGTATCCTTAAAATACATAAAAGTCTCTTGGTCATTATGATGACCATACTGGTTTTAAAGACACTCAGTGGGGCACTTGATGTTTATTGTCATTCAGGAGGACATGGATTATTTCAGAATTGGGATCATACCCGTTGATGGGCTAGCTACGTATCCTTTGTTTTGGAAAAGGAATCAGAACCCACGTAGTTCGAATATGGGAGTATGATGTTTATGATTGATGGCTCAAAGAAATATTTAATAATTACTTTTACACTCTTAGATCATGTGAGTCATGCTCGGTGTGAGAAACAAGAGGTATTGGTAAAACCAGACAATTGTGCCATGAAAGATGCAATCATGAGAAATGATGTGGGGCTTATGTATGTATGACTTCCCAAAATAGATGATGATTAAGATTTACTTCAGGGAAGAAATCCAAGATCAGGGTCCATAAAGGTATATGTACTTTATGGAGATTTGGATACTCTAATTTTGGGACTTACTCCTAAGGAAGATGCCCAAGTTACAAGGGGAATTATGATTGGGTTTTATTCCTGAGAAGGAAGCCCAGATCAAAAGGAAATTAAGACTAGGTCTTACTCATGAAAATAAGGCCCAAGTTAAAGGGATTTGAAAATTAAAGGGACTTGGGGATTACTCCTAATGAGGAGGCCCATATTTGAGAATGGGGCTTACTTCTGAAAAAGGAGGCCCAGGTTAAGGGAATTATGGTTGGGGCTTACTCATGAGGAGGATGCCCATATTTGAGACTTTAAGACTGGGGCTTACTCCTAAGGAGGATGCCCATATTAGGGGACTTGGGACTTACTCCTAAAGAAGATGCCCATATTAATGAGAATTTGGACTGGAGATTACTCCTGAAAAGGAGGCCCAGGTTAAAAGAAGACTTGGGGATTACTCCTAAGGAGGATGCCCAGAATTGAGAATTCGGAATGGGGCTTACTTGTAAAAAGGAGTCCCAGGTTAAAGGAATTAAGGTTTGGGGATTACTCATGAAGAGGATGCCCATAATTTGGGGAATTATGACTGGGGCTTACTCCTGAAAAGGAAGCCTAGGTTACGGGATCTGGGGCTTACTCCTGAAAAGGAGGCCCATATTTGAGAATTATGATTGGGGCTTATTCTTGAAAAGGAGGCCCAGGTTAAGGATTCTCTCATCTTAAAGGATGAGGTTGAATGAATGAAATCTCAATCTTTAGTGACATAAAGATCTATAAATCACTAGATTTTTTAGAGATGTTCCACGGAGTTCCTTTCAGATAAGGAATCCAAATCAAGAAATCATGCCATAAATGGCTTTGAAGAGTGTCTTGAAGACTGAATCTTGAATAGGAGAAGTGGAATGGCATAAGAGGGGTGAAGTGGGCAGGAAATGCACCCAAAAAGGTAGGGGCGCGCAAGTCCTGGCAGGCGCACAGGTACTGCGTGGGCGCACATGTCCTGGTCGCGCAGGTATACCTGCGCAACACATGGGTACTTGCGCGATTTTCAATCCTTGAGTAATACTTGGGAAAGACTTGGCTCAAACCCTTGGTATTATGCCTAGAGGCTTTCCAGAAGATGGCGCGCAAGTTCTGATGAAGAAGTAGGGTGGCGCGCAAGTGTGTTCATTTCCCTTAAGGGTAAAACACTTAGGCGCGCATGTGTTAGTGAATTCTAACACTTAGACCTTACTCCTCCTGTTTAGACCTTCCATTCTAGGTAAATAATTACCTTAGAAGAGTTCAGAAGACCTGAAGAAGAGAATTGGGCATTCAGAGCTCTGTCTGTGAATTCTGGAAAAAATTCCTCTCTGAAATGGGGGGCCCATCGAGGGTATTTATAGGCTGGATAAGACCCCGAGCGGTTATCCTTTAGGGTGCGCAAGTCACTTGCGCGACCATTAGGTGGCGCGCAAGTATACTTGCGCAATAGTGAGGGAACTTGCGCGACCCTTGTGCTTTTGAAGCCTTGTTCATGCCTTTGTCAATTTTTGATGATTTCTTCAATGTATGAATCAATTTGTTCTAAGTCATTTCCCTTTCCATTCTTTTAGACAATGTGACGAAAAGGAGCATCAACAGTAAGTCTCTTCTCTTTGTTTCTCTTTGGTTTTCTCTAGATCTACTCTTCCCTCAATCTTGGTTTTCTATATTTACATCCATTTCATGCATATATAGGGTTTTTTAATCCCAAAGTGATTATTTTAGGGCTTTTTGATGATAGGGAAGAGGATCTAGAGCAGTTTCGGTGGTGCATTCACCAGATTTGTGGTGCAGTTTCTTATGGATCAATTTCTCTAGAATTCTAAAGGTAGGTGGCTTCTCTCTCGATGGTTAGAAATAATTAATTTGGTTGTAATTCATTTTTTTCTCGAAATTAATTGTGAATATGATGTGCAATGCTTAGCGGAAACCCATTTTGTGATGATTTGTTGATTTTGGGGGAAATGGGTTAATATTGTGAAAATGGGTTTTGTTGTTGGATTTTAAAATGTTAATTTTAAAATTGGATGCTTGATTGATTTATGGAAAATGGTTTATGAAAGATGGTTTTCAATAAAAGTGTTGTTTTATTGAAATATGGTTTGACATAGAAAATGGTTTGAGGGTGTATTCATTAAATGTGTGATTTATTGAGGTAACTTGACATGTTATTTTTGGAATGTTATTTGGAATAGTTGGTTAATTTGGTATTGGAAATTTTTGGGTGGTATGATGTTGGTGATTGTGGATTGAAATGTTGTGGGGATTTTGGTAAATATAGATTGTCATGATTTGGATGGACGGCGGTCGGGAATGTATCAACATCAAGGTGATGGTTGTGAATGTATCATCATAAAAAAGGGAGGGTGATGGGCGTGAAGTCCCACACCAGTGATGGGAGTGAAGTCCCACACCCTGGAGGAGACTAGTTGGTCGTGAAGGTACCATCGTTAATGTAGCACCATTATTGAGTGAATGGAATTGGTTGTGTGACATAATGGGTGTATGTTTGCGATATTTATGTGGTCTTGAAAAAGGGAATGGGTAATGAATTGTTTGTTTGTTTTCCTTGGATATTCACTAAATTGTGTAAATTTCTTTAGTAGAGATTTTTTTGGATTATTTTTCATTGTTTGTAAGTTTATGGACTTTATATAAACTGTTTTTGATAAATTGTGAAAACGCATTCTTTCCTAGTGGCGTGTGTAGGGAAGTAATTTGGGGAAACCTACTAAGTATTAGTACTCACCCCTACTTTTCCAATTTGGTGATTTTGCAGATGTTGTGTTCTAGGACACATGTAAGGGTAAAACATCTCATTTTTCTATTGGTTTGACATGATTCTTTAGTGATGTTGTGGTGCTTGGAGCATAGAGATTGGTGTGGAGCTATGGATGGTGTTCTAGTTCTTTGGGGTCTTGTTTTGTAGTCTTCCACTTGATACTCTGATTTTTGGTTTGGTTGTATTGTCATTTGGGAATTGTTATGGAATAGTTTGGTTTTATTTTGGTAATGTATGGGTTGGTTTGTTTGGTTGACATGCATCATGTAGTTTGTTGATAATGGATTGTTTGGTTGGTTGATTTTATCTCAAGGGAAAATCATTCCCCAATTTATTCTTGAATCTCTCAACATTTATTTCTAGTATTTGGAACCTTGGGAATGCCACTTATGGCGAAGTAGCATTCCCCCGCCCTCTCAAGCCAATGATATGGGGGCGGGATGTTACAAGTGGTATAATTTTTTTTGGTCCTTGGCTTTCAAGTGAGAGTAGTTGTTTGATCCATTGGTGTTGATTGTTGGTCTTGGTGTTGACATTCATTCTTGGTATATTCCTTAAGTCGGAATGGTATCAATGCATAGGATTGTCATAAATTGGAATGTATAGAATAAAATGACATAGCTAACCCTTTTATGTAGATCTTCAAGTTACCTATGAGCTGGGTACATAAGTGTTTGGACACACTTATAGGCATTGGATATCTCATTGTTGTGGGTGTAGCCAATGAGATGAGCATGGAATGCATGGTATAAATGACTTCCCATTAGGATGCATATTTCATTGGTGTATAATGATCTATGGTGTGGTATAAATGTGTGGATTTTGGAAAATCTAAATTGGGTTTCAAAATAGAAGGGTTTGAAACATGGATTCTAGTGGTATTTTGAAAATAGTTTGATTTTCAAAACATAGTGGAGTTTAAAAAAATGCATAATATGGGAAATGTAAACTTGTGGAAATCCTGGTTGTGATAGTTGTTCTGTAATTGAATTTGAAAATTTTATACCCTTTATTATTAAGGGAGTGGGACTTATGGTTGTTTTTGTGTTAATAGAGATAGAACCAGGTAGGCATATTATAGACCAATCAGAGGAATTAACTGAAAATGTGGTTTCACTTGAGCCCCAGGTGAACTAGCAGTTGGACCAAAGCATCGTTCTAGCTTTTTAAATAGTTCAATCAGGACTGCAACCAGATACACCTATTACGATATCTATCATGGTCATAAAACCAAGTAATGGAAGCACAATTTTCCTCATGAGAGGATTTGTGAACCCCAACACTGAGATAAATAGAAAGACAAAAACCTTTTATCAATGACATAGAGCACATCAAAATCAGAACACTAGATTGTTAAAACTTCCTCTAAGACCCAAGTGTAAGACATGATGCTTTTAGTGTGGTTCTGTAGGCCACCTAAAATGGGATTGTAAGACACAACCTTGAGAATTTCATAACTTCAAACAGATGGGGCATCTTCAGCGGTATTTCCATAATGCTTCGAGGTTGGGTGTTCGTGACACTCGTCAATAAGGGAAGTTTCAGCTAGGTAATAAAGAACAAAGCATGGGAAGAAAACATCTATTTGGAGTTGAGAAAGTTGCATTGGATGATCATATGGGACCATCCACGGTGTGAGGTATGGTTATTTTGAATTCCACATTGATGCAGGCTTTGTTTGATACGGGTGCTTCCCATTATTTTCTTTCTTGTCATGTTGTTATTTTGATGGGTTTAACTCCAGATATGATGACTTCATTTTTAAAACTTCAAAATACTTTGGGTCAAACAGAGTGTTGAGATTTCATATGTAGAGCATGTTTCTTAATTGTGGATGGCATTGAATTGATGAAATATTTCTCATTGATTGAGATGGATGCTTATGATATAATCCTATTAATGGATTGGTCGGTGATATTTAAGTTCCAAATCGATTGCTATGCACGAACGGTTAGTTTTACGATGGAGGATGGAATTGAACATCTCTTTAAAAAGGATAAGAATGAAAATTTGGGTGCAATAGATTTGTTGGCACCAATTGTTGGCATGATCTCACATCAGTTAGAGGGTTTTTTATTGGCATCATTGGAAGGTGTTGGGCAGAGTGTTCTTCCATTGGTTGTAGATTATTTTATGGACGTATTTTCTAAATAATTCTCTGGTTTTCCACCTGTAAGAGAAGTGGAGTTTAAGATTGATCTCTTTCTGGGGACCAGTCCTATATCACTTCCATATTACTGAATGACAGCAGAAGAATTGCAGGAATTAAAGGTTCATTTGGAAGAGTTAGAAAACAAAGGGTTCATCCAACCTAGCACATCTATATGGACTACGCCAATTTTGTTTGTTAAAAATGTGGATGGAACCTTTTGGTTTTGTGTTGATTATTGTAGACTTAATCTGGTTACGATAAAGAACCGATATCCAATTCCATGCATTGAATATTTGTTTGACCAGTTGAGGGGAGATCAGTGCTTATCCAAAATTGAATTGATATCAGGGTATCATCAATTATGGGTGGGGAAGGAGGACATGCCAAAAACAACATTCAGAAATAGATATAGTCATTAATAGTACGTGGTTATTTCCTTTGGTATAATGAATGCACCATTGGTGTTCATGGAATTGATGAATCAAATATTTCAGAGATATATGGATTCTTTTGTGGTGGTATTTATAAGGCCCCAGCCTTAAACATTACATAATCTTGAGTTATTACAAGATTACACCTTGAGTATCTTTTCAGGTTTAGAGTTTTAGAGAATTAGATCATAAAACTTTCATTACATTCCACATATAAACAAAGTGGTTACATAAAGATAATATTCTTCATTCCCATCAATGGAAACATATTTAAATTAAAACATGGATTCCTTCTTGACACTTCCTTGACACTATCATCATATCATGTACCTTTCCCTTGACCTGTGAAAATCATTTCAAAAAACTTGGGATGAGCATAAAAAGCTCAGTATGGGTTATAAAAATATGGAAAGGAAACATAAGTTCATATATACATAAGAATGAAATCATACTTTACCCATAAAACATAATCACTTTAACATACCTCATCAAATCATGAATAAATCATAGAAATAATAAGACATAGAGGTAACTTGAGGCATTCATAACATTCTTATGTAGGGAGTAACCCTCTTGGTTACGTTTGGAATACCCATCACAGTATATTCCCTAAATCTCTTCGGAGAAACCTTAACGTTTCACTCCTTCGTGTTACCCAATGCATTGGAGAGCTATATCGGGCTCACCCGCCCTTAGTTTATCACGGAACCACCCGTCTTCATAATAATTCCCAAGAACCTCAACATAATCATATCACATAAAACATGCATAAAGGAAACATAACATTTCCACCTTTAAATCACAAGATATCAATACAACACATTGATATACAAAAATTATGAAAACCATTTTCAATACCAAAATAAAAGAAATGTAAAACATGGTGTTTATTTTTCTTTTAAAAACAAGGTATGGCTTGTAGAGGAAGCTGAAACTCAAATAATGGTCACGGCGGTGGAGAAGTCGTTGTCGCCGCATACGTACGACAATAACATTCCCTTTTTTTCGTTTAGTAAATGCTTCGTATAAAAAAGATTCCTTTTGGATAAACGTAAAAGTCAAAGGGTTTTATACACCGTATAAAAGAAAGTTGTGTATAAAATAAAATATGCCTCAATGAAAGGAGATTGAGACGAAGTCCCATACCTCGGGTCCGACTTGACTCGGTCGTTCTTTAATCTCTTGAATAATAAACTTTAGTTAATTTATACTTGTTTAAGAACCTTTTTCAAGTTCATTATACCTTTTATATCACTTATTGCCATGTCATTAACACTATGTAATTATTTAAGTTAATAACGGTCGTTTTAACGATCATCGGTACTTGAGTAAAAAATAATCCATTTATAATTACAAGTTGTTCATGTATCCATTATATCCAGAATGTTATTAATGATGTAGATATCATATATGTCCAGTATATGCATGCATTTATAATATTACATAATCATTTAGAGGTAAGAAATGAAATGCACCGTTCATGGAGACGGTAAGCCGTACGTACGCATGAACGCTACTTTCATTTCTATTTTGTATTTTATAGAATGGAATCATAATGATATAAAGGTATATTATAATTCCAGTATAATATCATATATAATATAATAGTTCCATCCTTTATACGTCCCACATATGGTATTTAACGAATCAAATCACTTTGAGGGGGCGGTAGTCCGCACTTCCTTAAATGAAGATATCGCGTTTACCCATAATGGAAACCATAAAGGTATTCCCAAAATGAAAAAAACAGAAGCTTAAGGAAAACATAAACATATTATATATCATATATAAATATAGTGACATCTTAATGGCCACCTTTGAAGGTGTTAAAGGAATGTTGAACAATCATCGTTTCGGGAGGCATAAATTCACCATCCACGGAAACCGTATGTTCTTTAACCATTAGATGTAGGTGTGTGTAGGTGTAGCTTGAATAATTCTTATAACAACATCCTAGTATATTGAGGATACTGGAGTTGTTACAAAAGAAAAGAATAAAAAGATTTTAGGGGGTTGGAGAAGTAAAAAAAACAAAAGGACTCAAAAGAAGACATTACCTTAAAATCGGGTAACTTCCTTTGGTTTGAGCCCAAAGGCTTCCTTGGGAAGACTTCTGCCCAAAGTGAGGCTTCAAGGAGTAAGAGAGGGAATTGGAGAGACAAAATGAGCAGGGGTTGGCTGAGCCAAATGCTTTGGGAGTGTGGGTAATGAGGTAGAGGTGGGGGCCTTTTATAAGAGGAGAGGAGGGGCACTCTTGGAAAGTAAAGATAAGTTACATTATTTTAAAAAGAGTTTCAGATTCAAAATGTCCCACATTGATATAATTCGAGGATAAGGTGATACGGGTTCTAAATCCACTCATCCAATAGGTTTTGTACATGTGTAGGTCTTAGATATTACATTATCTTTCCATTTTATTTAAATTGTTAAATAATGAGGTCATCGCTGCATCATCATGATGTTTTAAATAATTTAATTTATTTTATGTCTAAAAATTATAAAAAAACTACTATGATGTAGGAAATCTTTATATCTTTCCAAAAAATATTTATAATTAAAAATATGATCTTTATAACCCCGTGTAAAAATTGTTTTAGTAAAATAACTCATGTTTGTGTCATTTTTACTTTAACATTAAATAAAAAGTTATTTATGTCATTTCCCAACCAAAGTGGCTCCATGGGGTCCCCAAGTTGACCCATGGCTTTTATTGGTCGGCCATGACACATCCAATAAGGTTAGGACATGTGTCTAGGTCATTTCATATTATTAAAGCATTATTTTTACCTTAAACTACCCTAATTACCACTAATCGCGATTAAAAACTTAATAAGTTACTATTCACCAAAAAATTATTTTAATCTCATTGAACCACATTTTACTTCTTAATGACAACCATGTATGTCGGATTTTTTAATTTCAAAACAAAAAATTGGAAAAGTTTCATTTAAACGAAAATCAGTTTCTTTAACTACCACTTAGTGGTTTCACTATTCATCAAAAATTGAAGTTTTTCAGAAAATTACCAAAAAATCACCCTAAGATATATTTGATATTCTGAATTAAAAAATGATGTATATTTTACAAAATTCAAAACATATAAGTCACATTAATTAATTTAATAATTAATTCCCGCTGTTATGACAAATAGCGTGTTTTTATAAAACAATAAGTATCAAAAGATTGACACCAGTTTAAGTCCAATTTCAAAGTGAAATTGATTCCAATGACCACCATTGGATTAAATGGTAAAAATATATTCTAATTTCACTTAAAAACCAATTCAAAAGATAATCTAATCATATAAATAAATTAGATTAAAAAGAGGTTTTGAATTAAAATACAACATTTTTCACTATTCATTAAAAAAATGAACTTTATCGGAAAAATACCAAAAATTCACACAAAGTAAATTTTGATGTCCCAATAATAAAGAATAAGTTTTTTTTGACAAACATAGTTTATAAGATTGTCAAAATATAGATTTAAAAAGGGTTTTCCATCAAAAGGCAGTAAAACAATCTTTTAAGAATATTAGTGTATTCCATGCTTAAGATTGGATTTATTTTCATTTTAAGCCTCTAAAACACTATCTAATTCATTAATAGACATAGATAAAAATATCTATTATTCATTACTTACTTGGGATGTTACATCCTTCCCCCCTTTAGAAAATTGCGTCCCCTCAATTTATTTACTTATCGAATAAATGGGGGTACTTATCCCTCATTGCATTTTCAGATTCCCATGTTGCCTCTTCAATCATGTGGTTTTTCCACAAAACCTTTACCTGGTGAATCACCTTATTCCATAACACTTGCTCCCTGTGGTCAAGAATCTGGACCGGTTGTTCCTCATAAGATATGTTCTCTTCCAGCTGAACTACCTCTGGACTCAAAACATGAGATGAATCTGGCATGTACTTTCTCAACATCGAAACGTGAAAAACATTGTGTACCTGAGATAAACTCGGAGGTAAAGCCACTTGGTAAGCAACTGATCCAACTCTCTCCAGAATTTCATATGGTCCAATAAACCTTGGACTCATCTTTCCTTTCTTACCAAATCGCATCACACTTTTCCATGGTGATACTTTGAGAAAAACATGATCACCTACCTCAAAAGATAGATCCTTCCTCCTGTTGTCTGCATAACTCTTCTGCCTACTCTGAGCTGTTCTCATGTGCTTCTGAATCAGCTGAACTTTTTCTTCCATCTCTTCTACCAATTCTGGTCCCATCAACTTCCTTTCACCCACTTCATCCCAGAAGGCTGGAGTTCGACACTGCTTCCCATATAACACCTCAAATGGTGCCATCTTTATACTGGAATGAAAACTGTTATTATATGAAAATTCAACCAATGAAAGATGTTGGTCCCAACATCCCTGATAATCCATCGAACAAGCTCATAGAATATCTTCCAAGGTCTGAATTATTCGTTCTTACTGCCCATCTAATTGAGGATGAAAAGCTGTACTAAAATTTAATTCAGTACCCAACGACTTCTGAAGGCCTTGCCAAAAGTTAGAAGTAAACCTGGGATCACGGTCAGATACAATGGAGATAGGAACTCTATGTAACCTGAATACCTCTTTAAGATACAAACGAGAAAGTTGATCAAGAGAGAAAGTATCTCGTATAGCAAGGAAATGAGAAGATTTGGTCAAGTGATCAACAATAACCCAGATTGCATTATTACCTCGAGATGTCTTCGGTAATCCCACAAAAAAGTCCATAGATATATTCTCCCATTTCCACTCTGGCACTGGTAAAGGCTGAAGCATCCCTTTAGGTAACTGCCGCTCTGCTTTAACCTATTGACATGTCAAACACTTCACAGTAAAATTAGCAATATCTCTTTTCATTCCATCCCACCGGTAATACTCCCGCAGATCTCTGTACATCTTAGTACTGCCCGGATGAACTGAAAATAGAGAACTATGAGCTTCACATAAAAAATATCTCTTCAACTGTGAATCACAAGGCACACACAATCTCTTCCCAAATCTCAAAATGCAATCATTATCAATGTTGAATTCAGGCAACTTACCTTTCTGAACCAGCTCTACCTTTTTCTGCAACTCACTGTCTTGCTTCTGTGCTTGCTTGATTCTGCCTGATAGAGAAGATCTCACTGATACCTGAAACAAAATAGAAGGACTTCCTGCACCAACAACTTCTATGCCAAAGTTCATCAAATCCTTAACCAAAGGATCACGTTCCAAATGCAACATTTCTAATGAAGCATTACTTTTTCGACTCAAAGCATCAACCACTTTATTTTCTTTTCCCTGATGGTAATGAATTGTACAATAATAACCCTTGATTAATTCCAGCCATCTCCTCTGTCTCATCTTCAATTCTTTCTGAGTGAATATATACTTTAAACTTTTCTGATCGGTATATATTTCACACTTTACTCCATACAAATGATGCCTCCAAATTTTTAAAGCAAAAAAAAACAGCAGCTAATTCCAAATCATGTGTAGGGTAATTTACCTCATGAGTTTTCAACTGTTGTGAAGCATAAGCAATTACCTGATCATTCTGCATTAGGACGCAACCAAGTCCTTTCAATGAAGCATCACTGTATATAACAAACTCACCATTCCTAGAAGGCAGTGCCAAAACTGGAGCATTCACCAATATTCTTTTCAATTCCTGAAAACAATCATCACATTCTTTTGTCCAGATAAACTTAAAACCCTTCCGAGTTAGCTTAGTCATTGGACTAGATAATCGTGAAAAATTTCTAACAAACCTTCGGTAATAGCCTACCAAACCAAGGAAGCTACGAATCTCAGTTACATTTGTGGGTCTTGGCCAGTCTTCAACAACTTTTTTTTTCAGGATCAACAGTTATTCCATCTTTAGAAACAATATGACCAAGGAAAGAAATTTGTTGCAACCAAAACTCACACTTGCTGAATTTTCCATACAGTTTCTTTTCTTTTAAGGTTTTCAAGATAACCCTTAAATGTCTTTCATGCTCCTCTTTACTTTTATAAAACACCAAAATATCATCAATGAAAACCACCACAAACTTATCCAAGAACTCATGGAAAATTCTATTCATTAAGTCCATGAATACAACAGGTGAATTGGTTAGCCCAAAAGGCATTACTACAAATTCATAATGGCCATATCTTGTACGGAACGTGGTCTTCGGAATATCTGCCTCCTTTACCTTCAGCTGATGGTACCCAAATCTCAAGTCAATATTTGAAAAAAACTGAGCTCCCTGGAGCTGATCAAACAAATCATCGATATGAGGCAAAGGATATTTGTTCTTAACAGTGATATTATTCAAGGCTCTATAATCAATGCAAAGTCTCATAGAACCATCTTTCTTTTTAACAAATAAAACAGGAGCACCCCATGGTGATGTACTAGGTCGAATGAAACCTTTCTCTAATAAATCTTGCAATTTCTCCTTCAACTCTAAAAGTTCAATTTGATCCATTCGATAAGGAGGTTTTGAAATTGGCTTAGCATCAGGAACTAAGTCAACAGTAAACTCAACTTCCCGATCTGGTATTATTCCAGGCAACTCATCAGGAAAAACATCAGGATACTCATTTACCACTGGCACATCATTAATCTGAACAGTTCCTTTATTTTCAACGATGTGTGAAAGGTAACATTCATTTCCATCTTTTACAAGTTTCTTGGCCTCTTGATAAGTTATCAATAGTAAGGGTTAATTCTTGTACACAAACTGAAAGTCTTTCTGAAAAGAAACTTCTTTAGCTCTACAGTCAATCTTAGCATGGTAAATAGAGATCCAATCCATACCCAGGATAACATCAAACTCTACTAGAGGTAGAACAATAAGGATTGCATGTAGGTTCTTTCCACAGATAAGGATAGGAAGATTCTTATAAATTCTTTTTGCCTCAACATTTCTCCCAGGTGTTTTTACCACAAGTTCAGGAGTCATTTCTTGAGATGGTATTCCCATTTTACTAGAAAAGTTTTTAGAGATGAAAGAATGTGTAGACCCTGAATCAAACAACACACTGGCATAATCTGAATAAACAAACAAAGTACCTGATACAACTTCATTTGATGGCCCGACGTCTGCTGAAGTAGTTGCAAAGGATTTCACCACCCCTTTCTGCTTGTAGTCTAACTGCTTCCCATCACTCAATCTCTTTGTCAGACACTTGTTTGCATAGTGACCCATCTCATTGAACTTATAACATTTCCCTAACTGTAAATCAAATTTGGTCTTACCTTCACCTTGATCCTTTTCAGTGCAATCACGAGCCTTATGTCCCATCTTACCACATCGGTAGCACTTTCCAGAATTCAGAAGACATTCCCCAACATGCCTTTTTCCACATTTATCACAAACTGGAAACTTAGTTTTCTTACCATCAGAATTTTTTGAAGAATTCTTACCTTTCTCCTGCCACCTCGGTCTCTTCTTCTATTGGTTGCTATAGAACACTTGGTCATCGGAAAACTCCATTTCCACCTTCTCAGCACATCGAACAAGCTTTTCATAACTTTTAAACTCATGAGAAGCTAATGCCCTTCGATATTTTGGCTTTAATCCTAAGTAAAAATGATTGATTTTACTATCAAGGTCTCAGATAAAATTTGGAGCATACCTTTCCAATCGAGTGAACCTTTCTTCATAGGTAGCCACTGAGTCTTCCTCTTACCTCAATTCCAAGAATTGATTTTCCATCCTAAGTCGAACATCCTTAGGAAAATACTTCTCAAGAAACATACCTTTGAATTCCTCCCAGTTGAGAGCATCAATCTCATCAGTGTCCCTGATATTTTTAACCATCGACCACCACTGATCTGCCTCACCCTCCAAATGGTAAATAGCAAGACTAACCTTTTGATTGTCTGAACACCCCATGACCTCAAAAATATTCTCCAGTTCTTTAATCCACCCTTCAGCTAACACAGGGTCTGATGATCCTCTGAATGATGGGGGATGTTGCCTCATGAAATGTTCCACCACTGACATGTTCCTCTGCGGTTGATCTGGCTGATCTCGTGCATGGATACCACCACCATTTATAGCCTGAGTCAACTATGCCATCACTGCAACAAACTATTCAGTTCCAATTCCGACCATCTCAGGATGCTGATTCGGAAGGTTATTTCCTTCTGTATGCCTTCCTAGCACTGCTTCCCTATTTCCTCTGCGGAAAACCATTCTGAACAAACATGTCTTAGATGAAGAAACATGGTAATCTTCAAATGCTATATCATTTCAAAAAAAATATATTTGGATAATCATTTAATAGAATTCTAACTCCTAAAGTTATCTAAACCGACCTTTGATACCAACTATAAGGCCCCAGCCTTAAACCTTACTTAATCTTGAGTTATTACAAGATTACACCTTGAGGATCTTTTCAGGTTTAGAGTTTTAGAGAATTAGATCATAAAACTTGCATTACATTCCACATATAAAAAAAGTGGTTTCATAAAGATAGTATTCTTCATTCCCATCAATGGAAACATATTTAAATTAAAACATGGATTCCTTCTTGACACTTCCTTGACACTATCATCATATCATGTACCTTTCCCTTGACTTGTGAAAATCATTTCAAAAAACTTGGGATGAGCATAAAAAGCTCACTATGGGTTATAAAAATATGGAAAGGAAACATAAGTTCATATATACATAAGAATGAAATCATACTTTACCCATAAAACATAAGCACTTTAACATACCTCATCAAATCATGAATAAATCATAGAAATCATAAGACATAAAGGTAACTTGAGGCATTCATAACATTCTTACGTAGGGAGTAACCCTCTTGGTTACGTTTGGAATACCCATCACAGTATAGTCCCTAAATCTCTTCTGAGAAACCTTAACGTTTCACTCCTTCGCGTTACCCAATGCATTGGAGAGCTATATCGGGCTTACCTACCCTTAGTTTATCACGGAACCACCCGTCTTCATAATAATGCCCAAGAACCTCAACATAATCATATCACATAAAACATGCATAAAGGAAACATAACATTTCCACCTTTAAATCACAAGATATCAATACAACACATTGATATACAAACATTATGAAAACCATTTTCAATACCAAAATAAAAGAAATGTAAAACATGGTATTTATTTTTCTTTTAAAAAGAAGGTATGGCTTGTAGAGGAAGCCGAAACTCAAATAATGTTCACAGCGGCGGAGAAGTCGTTGTCGCCTCATACGTACGACAAAAACATTCCCTTTTTGTCATTTAGTAAAGGCTTCGTATAAAAAATATTCCTTTTGGATAAACGTAAAAGTCAAAGGGTTTTATACACCGTATAAAAGAAAGTTGTGTATAAAATAAAATATGCCTCAATGAAAGGAGATTGAGACGAAGTCCCATACCTCGGGTCCGACTTGACTCGGTCGTTCTTTAATCTCCTGAATAATAAACTTGAGTTAATTTCTACTTTTTTAAGAACCTTTTTCATGTTCATTATTCCTTTTATATCACTTATTTCCATGTCATGAACACTATTTAATTATTTAAGTTAATAACGGTCGTTTTAACGATCATCGGTACTTGAGTCAAAAATAATCCCTTTATAATTACAAGTTGTTCATGTATCCATTATATCCAGAATGGTTATAATGATGTAGATATCATATATGTCCAGTACATTCATGCATTTATAATATTACATAATCATTTAGAGGTAAGAAATGAAATGCACCGTTCATGGAGACAGTAAGCCATACGTACGCATGAACGCTACTTTCATTTCTATTTCGTATTTTATAGAATGGAATCATAATGATATAAAGGTATATTATAATTACAGTATAATATCACATATAATATAATAGTTCCATCCTTTATACGTCCCACATATGGTATTTAACGAATCAAATCACTTTGAGGGGGTGGTAGTCCGCACTTCCTTAAATGAAGATATCGCGTTTACCCATAATGGAAACCATAAAGGTATGCCCAAAATGAAAAAAAAACAGAAGGTTAAGGAAAACGTAAACATATTATATATCATATATAAATATAGTGACATCTTAATGGCCACCTTTGAAGGTGTTAAAGGAATGTTGAACAATCATCGTTTCGGGAGGCATAAATTCACCATCCACGGAAACCGTATGTTCTTTAACCATTAGATGTAGGTGTGTGTAGGTGTAGCTTGAATCCTTCTTATAACAACATCCTAGTATATTGAGGATACTGGAGTTTTTACAAAAGAAAATAATAAAAAGATTCTAGGGGGTTGGAGAAGTAAAATAAAACAAAAGGACTCAAAAGAAGACATTACCTTAAAATCGGGTAACTTCCTTTGGTTTGAGCTCAAAGGCTTCCTTGGGAAGACTTTTGCCCAAAGTTAGGCTTCAAGGAGTAAGAGAGGGAAGTGGAGAGAAAAAATGAGCAGGGTTTGGCCGAGCCAAAGGCTTTGGGAGTGTGGGTAATGAGGTAGAGGTGGGGGCCTTTTATAAGAGGAGAGGAGGGGCACTCTTGGAAAGTAAAGATAAGTTACTTTATTTTAAAAAGAGTTTCAGATTCAAAAGGTCCCAGATTGATATAATTCGAGGATAAGGTGATACGGGTTCGAAATCCACTCATCCAATAGGTTTTGGACATGTGTAGGTCTTAGATATTACATTATCTTTCCATTTTATTTAAATCGTTAAATAATGAGGTCATCACTGCATCATCATGATGTTATAAATAATTTAATTTATTTAATGTCTAAAAATTAAAAAAAAATACTATGATGTATGAAATCTTTTTAGATTTACAAATAATATTTATAATTAAAAATCTGATCTTTATAACCCCGTGTAAAAATTGTTTTAGTAAAATAACTCATGTTTGTGTCATTTATACTTTAACATTAAATAAAAAGTTATTTATGTCATTTCCCAACCAAAGTGGCTCCATGGGGTCCCTAAGTTGACCCATGGCTTTTCTTGGTCGGCCATGACACATCCAATAAGGTTAGGACATGTTTCTAGGTCATTTCATATTATTAAAGCATTATTTTTACCTTAAATTACCCTAATTACCACTAATCGCGATTAAAAACTTAATAAGTTACTATTCACCAAAAAATTATTTTAATCTCATTGAACCACATTTTACTTCTTAATGACAACCATGTATGTCGGATTTTTGAAATTCAAAACACAAAAGTGGCAAAGTTTCATTTAAACGAAAATCAGTTTCTTTAACTACCACTTAGTGGTTTCACTATTCATCAAAATTGAAGTTTTTCAGAAAATTACCAAAAATTCACCCTAAGATATATTTGATATTCTGAATTCAAAAATGAAGTCTATTTTACAAAATTCAAAACATATAAGTCACATTAATTAATTTAATAATTAATTCCCGCTGTTATGACAAATAGCGTGTTTTTATGAAACAATAAGTATCAAAATATTGACACCAGTTTAAGTCCAATTTCAAAGTGAAATTGATTCCAATGACCACCATTAGATTAAATGGTAAAAATATATTCTAATTTCACTTAAAAACCAATTCAAAAGATAATCTAATCATCTAAATAAATTAGATTAAAAAGAGATTTTGAATTAAAATACAACATTTTTCACTATTCATTAAAAAAATGAACTTTATCGGAAAAATACCAAAACTTCACACAAAGTAAATTTTGATGTTCCAATCATAAAGAATAAGTTTATTTTGACAAACATAGTTTATAAAATTGTCAAAAGATAGATTTAAAAAGGGTTTTCCATCAAAAGGCAGTAAAACAATCTTTTAAGAATATTAGTGTATTCCATGCTTAAGATTGGATTTATTTTCATTTTAAGCCTCTAAAACACTATCTAATTCATTAATAGACATAGATAAAAATATATATTATTAATTACTTACTTGGGATGTTGCAGTATTTATGGATGATATACTGGTGTATTCGAGGACAAGGGTAGAGCATGAGAAACACTTGGCGATAGAGTTGGGGATCTTGAGGGACCATTGGTTGTATGAAAAATTGTCAAATTGTGACTTTTGGATACAATAGGTTCATTTCCTTCACCATGGTATTTCTGAGAAAGGCATTTTAGATGATTTGTAAAAGATAGAGGTTTTTATATCATGGAAATTGCCAAAGAACATTTTCAAGATATAGATCTTCCTTGGTCTAGTTGAGAATTATCGATGTTTTGTTCGTGATTTCTCACAATTGGATTCGCCAATGACATATTTGACAAGGAATAATATCCCATTTAAATTGGATGAGAAATTTTAGAAATGATTTGAAGAACTAAATGTTCGCCTTACATCAACACCAATATTGGTTTTTCCTAAACCAGGGAAAGGGTACATGGTGTATTGTGACGCATCAGGATCAGATTTGGGGTGTGTTCTCATTAAGGTGGATCATGTGGTTTCATATGGCTCATAAAAGTTGAGGTAGAATGAGAATAACTACCCAAAACAGGATTTGGAGTTAGTTTTACTTCTTCATGATTTAAATATGTGGCGTCATTATCTCTTTAGTGAGAAATTCACGGTGTTTACCGATCATAATAGCTTAAAGAATTTCTTCTCACAAAGGGATTTGAACTTGAGGCAAAGGAGATGGATGGAATATATCCATATGTTTGATTTCAAATTAATTTACACACCAGGTAAGGGAAATTTGGTGGCAGATGCTTTAAGTAGGTAATCATATGCTCAGATAGTGAAAAAGACATCATATCAGTGCCAATTGATGTCGGTCATAGCCGACATGTGGTTGGAATGTGAGGACCAGGGTGACAGAGCAGTCTTCTTTCCAATTTCATTGGTTCCTGACTTGGATGGTTTGATTAATGAGTCACAAACATCTAATTCCAAATGTGTGGCAATGAGGTAAAAACTCAATGGTTGGGAGACCATTGAGGGCTGGGAATTGAATGGAAATTCAATCTTTTGTTTTTTGGAATTGGAGGGTAGTACCAGTGTCTTGTCAGGAGGAACTTCTCCGGGATTATCATCATTCCATGTGGGTTTCCCATCCTGAAATTTAGAAAATGTACAAGGCGTTGAAAGTACAATTTTGGTGGGATGGTATGAAAAGGAATGTGGCCAGGTTTGTCTCGAGATACTCAACTTGTCAGTAATTTAAGGCAGAGAATCAAAGGCCAGTAGACTTTTTGCAGTCTTTACCTATCCCAGTGTGGAAATGGGAGCAGATAACAATGGATTTTGTGAAAATTCTTCCAAGAATGGTAAGGAAACACAATTCTATATGGGTGATTGTGGATCAGTTCACAAATTTGGACCATTTCATCCCAATTTATGAATCTCATACGGTGGAGGATCTATTCAAAATCTATATCTAGGAGGTGGTAAAGAAACATGGTGTTCCATTTTTTATTGTATTAGATAGAGATCTGAGGTTCACATCTCATTTTTTGGAATCCTTACAGCAATCCCTTGGAACACAGTTGACTATGAGCATGACGTATCATCCGCAAGCGGATGGCCAATCCAAGAGGATGATACAAACCTTGAAGGATATGTTAAAGGCTTGGGTGATGGATTTTGGTGGCTCATGGGAGGATCAATTACCATTGGTGGAGTTCTCTTATAATAAAAGTTATCAGGATTCGATACATATGGCTCTATTTGAGGCATTGTATGGGCATCCGTGTCATTCTCCACTATGTTGGTTGGAAACAGGCGAGACTTCGATGATCGGACCGAGCCTTGTCCAAGAGACTACAGGAAAAATAAAGTTGATAAGGAAGTGGTGGAGATTTCTCAAAGTCATCAGAAATCATATGTGGACCATCATCGTCGACCATTATCATTCGAGGTGAGTGATCATGTGTTTTTTAGAATCTGTCCTAGGTTGGGACTCGTCGGTTTGGGAAGCAGGGTAAGTTATCTTCGAGGTATATTGTTACTTTTGAGATATTTGAGTAGATTGAAGAGGTGTATTATCATTTGGCTCTACCAACATGGTTTAGTGTGGTGCACAATGTGTTTCATGTGTCCCAGTTGAAAAGTATCATCCGGTTTGTAACCATGTGATTCGTTGAGATCATGTTGATTAGAATAGGATGCTTCTTTGGTGCATGTGATGGTGCAGATTGTGGATAGGAAAGAGAAAGTCTTTCATGGTAAAAGCATCATTTTAGTTCTTGTTTTGTGGTAGCATGGTCATATTCAAAAGGAGACTTGGGATCAAGAGAAAGATATGGCTGATTAATGTCCTGGGCTCTTTCAACAAGGAGATGTTTCTATACTTTTTGGGGATGTAAAGTCCAATGGTGGAGATAATGGAGCACTCCAAATTGGATGTGTGTAGCCTTTTTATGCCTTTTTATGTGTTTAAAGTTCTTGGAATGATTTTGGGAGTGTTTGGAATGGTTTTGGAAAAGTTTGGATGACTTTTTAAGGGTGCACGCTTTGAGCACGGTTAGGGAAAGCCATGCAAGAATCCCAGGAAAACCGTGAAAGTAGAGGTAGTAGTGTCCCACATGGTTTGCGCATGATTTTTCTAGCCATATAGGTAAGCCGTGTGAGATTCCTTTGAGGGAATCCGCATGGTTAGCGCACAGTTTGTCAAACCGTGTGAGTTAACCGTGCGTCCCATTAAAGTTGTTTTTTTAAACAAGGTTAGTAAGGATTTACCCTTACTCTCCCATTCATTCTCCCATAAAAACTATACATGGTATTTTCTCTTCTCAAGGGCTAGGGGTGCTCTCTCACTCATTTTTGAAGGGTTTCGAATGGGTTTCAAGATGGTTTCTCTCAGGTAAGTCTCTTCTCTTGGTTTCTCTTTGGTTTTATCTAGATCTACCCTTCCCATGTTTCTTATTTTTCTATTTCTACATCTTTTTTCTATAGATATAGGGTTATTGTATCCCTAAGTGATGATTTTAGGGATTTTTGATGATAGGGAAGAGGATCTAGAGCGATTTTGGTGGCGTGTTCTCCGGATTTGTGGTGCAATTGCTTGTGGGTTGATTTCTCTAGAACCCTAAAGGTATGTGGCTTCTCTCTCAACTCCACTTAGTTATAACTAGTGACTTTGGTTGCAATAAATTTGTTTTAATTGAAATTAATTGTGAATATTATGTGAGATGCTTAGTGGAAACCCATTTTGTGATGATTTGTGGATTTTGGGGGAAATGGGTTAATATTGTAAAAATGGGTTTTGTGGTTGGATTTTAAAATGTTAATTTTAAAATCAGTAGCTTGATTGATTTATGGAATATGGTTTATGAAATATGGTCTTCAATAAAAGTGTTGTTTTATTAAAATGTGGCTTGAGATGTAAAATGGTTTGAGGGTGTATTCAATAAATGTGTGATTTATTGAGGTAACTTGACATGTTATTTTTGGAATGCTGTTTGGAATAGTTGGTTAATTTGGTATTGGAAATTATTAGGTGGTATGATGTTTGTGATTTTGGATTGAAATGTTGTGGGAATTTTGGTAAATATCAATTGTCATGAGTTATATAGATGGTGGTCAGGAATTTATCAGCATCAAGGTGATGGTTGTGAATGTACCATCATCAGAAAGGGAGGGTGATGGGTGCGAAGCCCTACACCAGTGATGGGTATGAAGTCCCACACCCTGGAGGAGATGATTTGGTCGTGAAGTTACCACCGTTAAAGTAGAGCCATGATTGAGTTAATGGTATTGGTTGTGTGACATAATGGGTATATGTTTACAATATGTATGTGGTTTGCAAAAAGGAGTGGGTAATGACTTGTTTGTTTTTTTTCCTTGGATATTAACTAAATTAGGGAAGTTGATTTGGGTAGATATTTGTTTGGATTTTTGTTCATTGTTGAATTAGTTTATGGACTTTATATAAATTGTTTGGGTAAATTGTTTTATAGAAATTGTGCTAACTTTTTCTATCCTATTGGTGTGTTTAGGGAATTAATTTGGGTAAAACCTACTGAGTATTAGTACTCACCCCCTGCTTTGGAACATTGGTGATTTGGTAGATGTTGTGTTCTGGGACACAGGTAAGGGTAAAATATCTCATTTTTCTAGCATTTTTACATTATGATTTGGTGATTTTGTGGTTCTTTGATCATGGAGCTTGGTGTGGAGATATGGATTTTTTTCTATTTCTTTGAGGTCTTATTGTGTAGTCTTCCGTTTGGTACTCTGATTTTTTGTTTGGTTGTATTGGCATTTGGGAATTGTTATGGAATAGTTTGGTTGTATTTTGGTAATGTATGGGTTGGGTTGTTTGGATGACATGAATCATGTAGTTTGATGAAAATGTATTTTTTGGTTGGTTGATTTTATCTCAAGGGAAAATCATTCCCCAATTTATTCTCTAAGCCCTCAACGTTTATTTCCAGCCTTTGGCCCCTTGGGAACGTTGCTTAAGGCCAAGTAGCATTCCCCCCGCCCTCTCAATCCAATGATATGGGGGTGGGATGTTACATAACATTTCTTTATGATATTGTTTAGATACTTATTATAATAATGGTAACACATTTCACTCGGTGTATATCCAATAAATGTTCTTTTATCAACTCTATTGTCAAACTTTTCCAAATTTCTTCCTCTAGTTTTGATATAATATGGGATACCAAGTACTTTTAAACTCTTCAATTTTGGATTCTTACCAAAACAAATCTCATAGAATTATTCTATAAATTTGTTCAAAGTATACTTCCATTGAAAATTTAGATATTTTTTTCATAGCTTTGCACTAAAAGTATTTTCAAGTTCCATGATCCAATAACACAGTCCTCCAAATAACCATAAAACTATTAATCATTCTCATAACTTGTCCATTTTTTTTGGGATGTGTATAGATCACTAAATATTTACTTATTCACCACTTCATAATATATTCATTAAAATATCTATTCTTTTATTTAGATCCATTTTTAGAATGAATTCCTTTGATAACATATCCATTTTTACACCTATAAAAGTTCATAAATCTAAAAAGATCATGTGATTTTCTCAACATAAAGTAAATATAATTAATATAAGTAAAATCATAAATAAAATTAAGGAATTAATTTTATCCATTGATTGATTTATAGTTAATTTAATGACGAACACTCGAGTGTATCAACTTTTTGTAATTCATATTAACCATGTTTCCTTTATAACACAAATCAAAAGTGTTGAGTATTTAATGATTCATAATCAATATATTATTCAAAAAAATATATTTTATAATACTATACATGTTCTTTCAAACCAAATGGATAATTATTTTATTCCAAATCTGATTCTACTCTTTAAAACTCATTCAATAATTATTTTTTTCAATGGAAATCTAAAATAAGCTGCCACTTGTTCACTGCCCCTTCTTGATGATCATGTAATCCTTAATTATCATTATGATACAACCATTATTATAAAAGATCAACTCATTCCCATTATCAAAAATTCTAGATACACTCAAGAGATTATGATTCAACCCATCAATAGAGATAACATCATCAGATTCAAATTTATTTTCATCCATTCTGGTTCTTTTAAATAATTTCACATTGAGCAATCCGTCATTTCCAAAAGGAATATATTCTCCATCATACCTTTACATATCATTCAAGTGATATTTTTTTGGTGAAATATAATCACCAACCAATGTAAAGTATTTTAGGATTTATAACATTAGATACATTTTAATCCTCCTCAGCCATAATTTATTTCTATTGATTACTGATCCTAATGATAGATTTTTTGTTTTCATTTTGTTTCAACTACTTAAGTAATATATAATTTTTTTTTCTAAAAGTGTGTTATTTGATAATATCTCTCAAAAAAATCCTTAATAGAATCAAAGGACTTGTTCAATTTCACACTCTTTTTTTATATTCTCTCAATGGACCTATATTAACTTCATCTTGAATCCCGCTCAATTCATGGCCTATCTTTGGTTAAGGGTGTGAAATGTTATGTTGACATATATAGACTTTGTGTTAGTACACTATATAAAAACAATATCTTATTTAAAAAATGAAATATCCTCAATTGGTGATATTATTCCTCAAGATCAACTTGTTTATTTGTTTTTTTATTTGAAACTTTTTGCTCTAAATAACCATATCATGCTTGGAAACATCATCCCTAAATTTGAATATTTTCTTATCATTTCCAAAAAAATATTCTTCTTCCATACCACACTAATTTTATATTTTTTAACACCAATATTTGTATTTAAAATGGGTTTATTATCATTAATTGGTGAATTTATCAAATTATTCCATTTATTTTCACATATTTCTTCATTTTGGTCACAAGATTGAGTGTTTAACAATATAATTATTGGCACCATGGTATAATAAAAAAGCTGATTGGTTGCATCAAAAACCTTCTAATATAATTTGAAAGAATTTATAATTTTCTTGATATAATTTTCAAACTCCACTATATGGAGTTCATTTAGAAAATTTTAAAATTTAGACAACTTTACCTCAATATCCTCTGCTAATGAATTCAGATAAATAAAGTTTGTTTTTTTAATTTCAAGTATTTTTTATCATACTTTAAGGAAAATATTTTTATCACCCATCCTTTTTGTGAAATAAAATTATATTAATTATATTTCCCAAGCTTTTGATTCATTAAGATGTTTATTTAATGAATCATTAACACTCTTCAATTATTATTTTTCAATTTAAATCGTCCTTTTTTCTTTTAATCATACTAAGAGTTCTAACTTTAATAAAAACTCCTTTGGTGTCTCTTAATCAATGATTTATCCTCTACCACTACCTTATTCTTTACTATAAGAATTTTTAAAATATTTTTATCTACTTATAAATTCTTAAGGACCTTTATCATCTAAATCCTCTTATTTCTTTTCACTTTACTCATAATAATATATCACATCATATTTTAAGATAAAGTTTCTTTAAATTTATGTATTCGAATTTCCTTTAATTTTAATATATTTTCCTTCATTTCAACCACGTGGAACCACATTTCTCCTAGATAATATTTTAGGCTAATCATCCTCCACGTCTTCTTCACACTTATAGGTAGAACTAGATAAATAGTATCCAATCTTACTATAATTGAAACTCTTAAATAATAATTTTTCCTTATTCTTAACTTTTCCTTACTGTATGATATTTTAAAAGTAATATGAACTCTTTAAAATTCATGGAATAATATTTCTCATCAGTTTCCTCCTCATAAGATCTACTAGGCTCAAGGTTTTTCAAACCATATAAATATTTAAATCTACTCACCTTTTCAAATTTTACTTTCTATCTCAATGTTTACACATTATCATATTATAAGATATCAAAATTTTATTAGGATTTTCAGCCGTACACTCATCCAATTATCGATCCTCGAGTTTAAATTTTTTTGTATAAAACTTATTTAGGATAATTATCATCAATTTATTAACCATTATGGAATCCTAATTAATTTCTCTATAACTTCTAATAGTGATAAAAATGTTGTTCACCTAAACAAATAAGTAACCCACTATCTCATCTTCTCCCATGTGAATATCCTTAAATTGAGAATGGCATGTTTATAATAACAACTCTTTGAATTTATTATATTTCATTCACTTTTTTAAGTTCTTATGGATCATGTTAACTCTTTCTTAGTGAGGGTGAAAATAACACATTAAACATTCTTCCATTAACTTCAATATTATTTTTTCAATAAATATATAGGTTGTTTATAATTTATGAATATGAAAACCATTATTGATGATGACAATATCCTCTAAGACAAGAAAAGAATATTTGGAAACATATCCCCTTTCTATAAATGTAATCCTTTACCGTCGAACATGGGAAAACCCCTGTTTTTGGCAGGATTTGGGATTACTATATATCTCTTCAGTCAAAACATTATATTATTAAATAATATAACTTAGATCCTCAAGAATAACTATAATTCCATATCTTGGTTGAAGCATCATTTGACTACTAATTGGTAAATAGTGAATTGTATCTTCAAGAACATGCACAATTTGATACCAATTTTGAGGCCATAATGAGAGATTCACAATCACTAAAAGGGTAAGTGAATTAGTAGTTATAAAAATACCAAATCTTAAATAAATTATTCATTTATTGTCTAAAGTTATGATCTATGAATGTGATCAATTGATGATAAATAGAGAGAGATATAATGCACACAACATAAGATATTTATAAGGTTTAAAAAATCTTTTTATAGAGTGGATAATACTTGGTGTATAATGTCAATGATCCCATTATCTATGATATTATTTTATTTTCAATAATAATAGTTTTTTAAGAGTAAAAAAATAATCATGGAATCCAAGAAAAATAAAGATAAAAATAAGTTTTAGCAAGTTGATCAATCTTTCACAGCCTCCTCAAGTGTCTAATGTGTTGGATCAAGTTCACACTATTGTTATTCTTACAAAAACCAACCAAATAGATATCTAAATGATTCATTAAAGGTTATGGTTAGCTAACTCAAGTTTTTTCTCAATCATCCTGTGAAACAAAACATATATACAATGATGTAATTTATATGGTGTGTTGGTGTAAGTCATGGTGTGGAAACTCTATCAAAGTATAAATCTGAAAAATCATGCTTCAATATCTTCTAATATTATCATATTTTTATATTTGTTTTACTCATTCAAAAATATATTCACTAAGAACCATGATCACCATATTACCCCTATACTATAAAAATAAAATGTTTATCTCTATTGGAATTTACTCCTTGGGCACAGTGCATAGTAATTTTTCTTTACACTATGGAATCAACCATTGCCATTTTCCTTGAATCTTATCATGGTGAAACATCTATTCAACACCTCGACATACTAGAACCATGGCCATCACTTTTACAAGAATTTTCATCAAATACTATGGCATAATGTACATCCACCGTGAATGTTTTTATCCTCATTTTTATCCACTAAACTCCCATGCAACCATATCATAAAAATGACCATTAATATTTTGTTTCTCCATATGTCATTTTTTCATTTTCACCATGATGAGATCTATAAATCACCATGGAATAGTTTGTACTACCTATTTTTTTCATTCCTTTTCTTCACACTGAACTCCAATCAGCTTCTCAGTCATCCCTGTGTATATTTTTAATAAAAAAAATCAAAATCACCATAAAAACTCATGAATGAATTATCTCATGAAATAATTCATAGCATCATATCAATGTTGATATTATCTAGATAACAGAACATATGATAGAATGATTCTTTGAGAGTCCTCCAACTCTCAGTGTAACAATCAATACTAACCATGTCTCAATAGAGATCATCTCATAACTCCCTATTTATCAAGTCACTTCTTGAGTGATCTTCAATATCCCAAGTCATAAAGGTCTCTTAAGTGATTCATGATTAATTTTGAGTGAAACCCATTTTTGGTTCAAGTGATATCTCTAGTCTGTTCATGTGACCATGAAAGGATATTCATGATAGATTTTAAAACACTTCATGGTTAGTTTGAATAATATCAGGGTAAGTTTGATATAAATTAAAGGTCTGTTCTTATGGTATTCACAGTCAACCATAAACCCTCATTTTAGTATGATTTCACTCATAGTAAGTTCTAAAAACTTAAAGAACTCTTGTGTTTAATAAAACACCATATTCTTTGCGTCAACCTAGGATTTCTATATGATTATAAATAATCTTATTGAGGTGTAAAATAGAATATTATGATAGTGTTATAATACCTTATTTCATACAATGATGAAACATGTTTGAAATACACATATACCAAATGTTTTTAAACAATTATCGAAAGAGTCAATATACTCCACTTTCACTTGATTAATGGGGATTTTTTCCATTAAAACAATTAAATAACCAATAAAAAACAAAAAAAAATACCTTATTTATTTACTAATCACATTCCACCACACTTGAGTTCTTACTTTTTATCATGTCATTTCTTTATTAATTTTCAAAAATAAATTAGAAAATCTATTGTTTTGAGAAAAAAATCATTAAAGTTCAAAACATTGAGATTTTTTTTTGAATTTTATAATTAAAATGAAATTAATTTTCCCAAATCCCTAATTCTGTAGAAATCAATCGTCTCAAAAATTGAATTTCCAAAAACAAAAATCCTATAAAAATCACTTGATATTCTAAATTCATAGATTTTCATTTAAATTGGTTAGTTCACTTTTTATACCCTTTATCATGAAACTTTATATATATAAACACCAAACTCTTTTTATTATATATATATATATATATATATTATATTCAATCTAATCACAACCCTTATTCTCACTAGTAATTACCCCTAAGAGTGTTTATTGCTATCAAGGACAAAAATGGATGAGTATAGTGACTTTAGTCTTCTCATAGAATATTAGTCCAATTAACAAAAACTAAATTACAATAAAATGTTTTGAAATTGAGTTGTAAAATACTCATAAATAATTAATATAAATATATATTTCAATATTGTATGTTTAAGGTGAATTTTAAAAAATACCTATATAGTAAATAAATTAACTTAATTCTTAAATTTTAAATCCAATAAATCATGCTAGAGAAATATAATTCCCTCATGGTCTACTCAACTAAATTATAAAAACTTGGGTTCTCAAATAATAAATAATTTGATTTCAATTTGATCATGTATCTTCAATCAAGATAGACCGTAAAATCAATTATATGTTAACCAAACACATACCACCAAACACTAATATAATATTATATCATTTTCTTACTCATTTAAAGTTTTTTAAATTTTAAGTTTTGAAGTTTATTAGAGATTTTTGATAATTTAATATCCTAAGGATAGAATTGTAATTTTAATTTTATAGATATCCCCTAAATTTTTTTCTAAAAGTTTCATTGATACAAAAATGTTATTCTTACCTATGAGTAGAATTTTTCCATGAATTATAGGATTTTTAAATTTAAATGGTTATATGAATTAATTAATTAAACATTTTCCCATCATTTTTCAGTTTTCTAAAAAATTATGATATCACACAAACCATTTCTTATATTGATAAATATGATCATCGTACTTCTCAATTCATGGTGCTTTATTTAATGTTAAAATTATATAGTTTCTGGAGTAATGTCTAACCCAGAACTATTTTTATATAAATAATTATTTTTAATCACAAAGAACTCATTTATAGAGTGGTTGAGGAAAGAAAAATAGTGGATATAAAGGAAGAGGCAATGGCCCCCCCTGCGGTAGGATCTTGAACTACCTTTTCAATCTCATATAGAATCCTAATCCATTAGAGTTAAATTTTAATTTATAGTTATATTATTTTTATAATAATAATAATAATAATATAATAATATACTTTAGAATTTATGATAATTACTATAATATCTCAAGGAAGATGGTTATCACCTCTATCCATTGGTAGAGTGTAGGTTTTTTTATTCTAACCACAAAATGTTAGCGATCCTACATGAATTATACTTAACAACAATGATGAAGGTATCATGAAACTCAACAGATGCTGATGGGATGGACATTTAATAAATTTCATCACCCATAGGATAGAAATTTTTTTCTCTGGTAATCTGAGCCCTAGTACGGTCCCTAGGGTCTCACATTAATTAAATAGAGCATTGAAAAATAAATAGAATATGTACCTAATTCCGTATCAAAGCACACTCGACTGATGCTTTTTGCCAAATACCATTTCTCAAACAATCCAATGATGAACCCTATAGATCATATACACATTCTTCAAAAATATATGCAATTTTCATTTATCATATTATGGGTGCTTTCATAGATCTTAGACAAATCCTTCAGCATTGCATCGATCACCTCAATCCCATCCCTTCGATCTGCCGAAGGTGCCTTAGATTGATTTCTAAAAGAGATTCTCTATCTCTCTTTTTAGAAAGTGAGAGGAGGAGAGATAATATCTCATTTCAAATACATGACTAGTCAAAAGAATAAACCTCTCCTCAAAATTATATAGTGGGTGAAGAAAATACCCAAAAAGGGTTCCCCAGCCCTCAGAAAATCAATAACCCCTAAATACGTAGTAAATAAATATTTATGATGAACTAAATTAAATCATAAATATTATTTTTATTTTATCAAATAACTGTAATATATATTAAATATATTACTTGATAAAATCGAGTCATTTAACTCAACTTGTAAATCTTTATAATATTAAAAAACCTGTAATATTAAAATAATATTCATTCAAATAATATTATTCATCATATTTACTTAAACACTTATAAATTATTTTAATAAATATATTCAACCTAATTATTGTTTACTTGAATAATAATGAATTTATTTATTTATCGATGATCAGTTAAACTGGACAACCCTCTGACCCCAAGGTGGGTCCCACCATGTATTCTTTTACCTATTCACCAGAAAATGGTAGATTCTTGAATATGATTATGTGTTCAACCCTTTATAACATTATATTAATAGTAGTGAATAGTATCCATAGACTAAGAGAAGAGTCTAAAAATCCATAAAGTCCCCTAAAAAGATAAGGACTAGTCATACCAATGACAACCAACCTTCAAACATGTACTATGATATATAATCTATTTGTATTTATATATATCATAAAGTAGGATTCACACTTATGTTATCGTCCTTTATTGCTTTATTATTTATTGATCTAACTGAACGAATTTACCCTCGACTACAATGGCCATGGACTTAGGAAGGCCTACTATACTGATCAATCGGGTACGAGATATAACATCATCTAGTTGAAAGAAAAAAATATTTTCTTGACCATTCAAACAATTCCATACCACTAATGATCCACCCAACACAAACTACCTCTCAACTATTTCATTATCATGATTTTTCCTTTCATCAAAGTATGTGATCAAATAGAACACTTTTACAGTGATCTATGTAGGTATTCTAATACAAATGTATGCAAATAGTAGTAACCAATGACACCTTTAAAAATGTTGTGTTCCTGTTGGGGGTCTGTTCTCATGATCTCAGCTACTAGAGATCACTAAGTGAGAACTTCATGAGAAGAAGTCTCAATGCTTATGCGCCCCCAACACCTAATTATAAGACATATACTATGTCTAGTTAGTATGATGTATCTAAAAAATAGGATATATGTTTATGATTATTGTCATAGAACCTAAAGTTTCTCATTGTAGCTTGGGATATACAATAACCTTTTTATAAGAAAAATGACCTATAGACATTACCATTAAATAGTGGACGCAAAAATTTCTACATTATAATTGTAAGTGTACATCATGAATATATCACTATATACATGAAATGGTAATCAAAAAGTACTTATAAATGTGGGTCTAAAGAACCCACTTTTAGAAAAGTCCCACTTGAACTCAAGCCAACGTGATAACGATCCTTGTTAGGACTCACATGATTAAGATCATGTTTCTACTAAATCACGAATTTAGATGTTGGGTCTGACACGTCTCCATTGCATGGCTATTCTACTATGTACGACCTCACCTCCTTGAGTAAAAATCCTCATGAGATGTTATCCTCAAGTATAATCCCTTTTTTACATTTTCAAAACTTAACATCTTGGCTGATAATAGTAATAGAATTATCAAAATGATAAAACATTAAATATCGGGTGTGATTCCAAGAAGAAGAAAAAAATGTTGAATTTAATAACTACTTATTAGCTTCCTCAGAGACTGAAACATACTTGGTATTTGTCGGTATGGATTAAATTGGTTTTTATGAGCTTTTATTTATCATTATCTTAGCTTTAATATGATATTGGATCACATTTATCCAAGTAAAACTAGTTTGTGTCCCCTCAAAACTAGTATCCCTTCCTCTACACATACCAGATACATATCCCATGTACTCTATTATGTACTATTGGATAGTTATAACTGATTCCCATACAATTATTATGGATATAATTGATATTTTCCTACTATAAATTATATTTTGAAAATATCATGTTTTGTACATATCATGGAATATTTCATTGATCCATCACAGAAGTGTATGAAATTCAAGTCTCCACTTTAATCTCCTCCAATGCTAATTCATGTTTTCTTAGAGAGATTTATGGCATGTAAAAATGGTAAAAATTATCTCTTTAATAGTTAATTCTTCTATTTTTCTATAGTATGTCAGTATATGTATGATTGACTAGGTCTAAGAAACCGTTAGATCGACCTTAGTAGATCTTATTCACTAAAACTTTTGTTTATACATTAATTCAATCACTATATAATTAATTTATTCCTCGTATTAACTAATTATAAGACCAATTTATATTTTATATATGTTACCAACCATATTTTACTTGGAAAACAATGATCCCACCACTAACCTTTGGTAGACACATGACATCAATTTTTTCCAAATGAATATTATATGATCATGTTGCTTTCTTCAATCCAAAACAAGATTTTTAGTAACTTGAAACCATTATTGGCATTTTGGGATGTCACCATCCCTTTTTGGTTGGGTTTCATTTACACCTTCCAGGATTTTTGGTCTTGAAATCTAATTCTCAATGAAAATGATCATATAAATAAGCTTATGAAAAGTAAAATTCTAATGGATTAAAGCATAATGACTTGGTTTTACCAATCAAGCCTTATTAGTAACATGCTTTTACCATACATGTTTCCTCTCACTTGAATTCCCACCATAGTATTCAAAATAATAAACCCCCTATATTTTAATACATGGTATCCACTATTTAATTTTAATTGATTTTTTCAATCTTAGATAATTACCATATACTTCTTACTTGTAGGATTTATTATTCTCAATGAATAATTTATTACCTACCACGATGATTATAAAAAATTACTATGGTTTTAATCTTCCCATGAAGTATGTTTCTTTGGAACATTCCTCTTATACGACCCCTTTCGGAATTTATTCCTATACCAACTATTTGTGCATATTCTTATGTTGACTAAACCCAAGTCAATATCAATCCCACTATCTCAAGTAGATATGTACCCCCTTGTATAGAAATTTAGTCTTTCACTTGACTATAGATTTTATAACATAGGGATTTCTACAATATCCTAATAAAATGTTAGGATAATTACTATAGATGCACTTTGTGTTTTCCTTGATGTAAGTTTGTATATTTCCTTAACAAACTCTTTCCTTCTAAACACATGTTTCTTTGACGTAATGGATTTATATAATACTATGTATCATACATTATCCATTTTTCATTATAGTTGAAATTTTTTTATGGGATAATGCTATTATTTTTTATGCATATTATGAAAATAAAATTGAAGTTTCCATAATGCATAATTTTTAAAATTGATGCCCCTTTTACATACATCATAAATCTGATGTGAATAAGGAAATTTGTATTTATAAATTTATCCACGTTAAATTTTTATAGATCAATGTTAATATGTAAGACTCATCATTGATCCTCTTTATTAGTATCATAGTTTTGACGTGGATAAGGTAATGGGTGTTTAGGATTTACTACACGCTGTATAATATAAATCAATGAATTATTGGTTAAGATATAATTCAACATTTCATCCTAAAAAAAATAATATCTTATAACCATTCATACACCAAACTTTAACTTTTCATTACATAATAAACACTTAAAGGAATTTAATGAAGTATATACTTACCACTAGCTTATCCTTGGAATAGTTCATGCTCTATATCTGAACTACTTCTGAAATTTTTATGGCGTGCTATTATTTCTGAAGGTTTCTTTTCCCAAAACTAAATATATATATATGTTGATAATAACTAAGGTGTTTAGATCCACTGAGTGTAAATACCATACTGGGTATTTTCATGACATCCAGTTTTAGTTTTACTTTACAAAGAATTATCTTTCCACAACTGAGTATATAAGTCTTACATTATATATATATTCATCAATTATTGCATATGATTCATGTACTATTGAACTATTTGTTGAGTATGAAACACAACAAAAAACATTAATTCCTAAAATTGAATAATGTCTCCCTATTTCCAAAGGACATGTGAGATAAATGATTTGGTTATACTCAATTAAATTTCTATTAGAATCAATCACTTGGAAATTAGAATTTATTTTCTTCTCTCTGTTGATTTAGGAACCACCCTTTCTCAACCTCTTAGAGAACACACTTACTTATTGTAAAATTTATATACTTACTTGGTTACTATATTTAAATACACATATGTTATAGGCATATTTTATATAATACCCAAGAAGTATGACTAAAACATTAGTGTCAATTTATGAATATTAACTGAAGAAGAAGATATTACTTTTTTATTCAATTTAGTTCATTGCATTTACACTTCCATAGATTTATTTCATAACACGAATACAAAATAACCTCCTTCTTAATATATAACCTCATTTATTTAAACGATGTTGTGAATGTTCCTTTTAAGTCACTCATTTAATTGGATTTTTTAATAGTCTTTCAACATTTTCCCCATAAGAATTAATGATTATACTTTCTTTAAGTTCTTATTTACTTCGAGAACCTTTACAAAAAATGTAACGAAGCATTTTCTCTATTTTTCTCATTTTATAAATTTAAATGAGACTTGAGTAATGGGTTAAAATGATTTGAGAAAGAGATCCATTGAAAGATCATGATACATCTTTCAATTTACACATATCCAGTGTAATCATCACTCATTCATATCTGCACTTCACTTTCTCCTCAATATCTTGTCGGAGATGAGACTGTATGTAAAATCATACATATCCTGATGTAGTATCCACAAATTACACCAAACCATGTTGATAGAATTATGACATAACCATCATATGCATCATACATGCATTGCCTATAAGAATTTTTTTCACCCTTTATTCTTGAGGTGGCTTAATAGTTATTGGATACACTAGCATCTTGAATTTATGACATCATAGTATTATGTGGAAGTTCCTATATTACTCTTTGGAAACTCATGATGGATAGGACATTGATTTTTTTCAAGATTATCACAGCATTTTTGTGGTATTAGTTTCAATTTTATACAAAAAAATACAATCTATAATATTAGTACTGTTATCTTGATTATAGATTTGGACATTATTTATTGATTAATTAAATCATTAAATGTATCCCACTATTTTATAAAATTATTAGAAACTTCTGTAATAGAATCAGAATAGTATGTCACTTGATTATTCTAGTGGTAAGGATCCTTGAACTTCCCCTCATAGTATACAAACAATGGATATGCCACTACTCAGAGAGTTAAAGGTAAGAGTTTGACTCTCCAACTGCATTAACTCACAACTCCTTGATCTCTTGAGTGAAGCCCCAAATTTTATAGTCATAAACCCAATTTACTCAACTCTTGCCAAAAAGTTGCAGCAAGATAGCTATGGCTAAAACTTTTTTCCAACTTCGGTTGATTAAACCCATCATTCTCATTAAAACTCCCCAATAGTAGGAGACACCCTACACTATGGTTGATCGAGTACCCTGAACACCTAGTTGTGTTCAAATTCAAACGATAGAAGGTGTTTTGTGACATAATATTTTTTTGAGGGGTTTTTTCATTTTTTTTCAATGAATTTAATTCTTTTCTATTGATATATTCATCCTATGTTATCATGATCAAAAATAAACATTAATAGAGAAACATCCATCACTTTATGAATTTTACTATTTATTATTTTATGTGTTTTCCTGACATCATGAAAATGAATAAAATAACAAATAAAAGCATAAAGGAAACTGACTACCCAACTAGTTTTGAGAATATAATATTGGATGATCCATTTAAATTTAATGGATCAATCATGACCTAGGGGAATCAAAACTAAGTTGTTACTGGACACATGATGTGGCTCATCCCCATCTAGTGTGTCCACACCTTGTCTAGATTTTTCCTCATCTTGGAGGGGTCTGTGTCTTATATCATCATCATCTATGTACAATAATACCCATATGAAGGTGAGTGAAACTTTGAGCACAATATAAAATATATAAAATTGGATGCATTGGTCCTTATACATATTGAATAGAAAAGTAAATGACGATGCACATACCATCTTATTTAATTATAATCATCACACAAAATTATGTAATTAAATAAATAAATCAAACATACACATATTGGTAGGTGCTCAAGACTAGTCAACGAGTAAAGTAAAACAATGGTAAAAATTAAATTACAATAAAATAAGTATGATAGATTTTAAAAAAATTAAATGAATTAATCATATTCAAATAATTTTTCAATTTAGTTCAATATTAATATAATTTTATTTCTAGAAATTAAATTAATTAATTAATTAATTTAATACCACAATTAAATTAATTTTTTCAGAGTATTAAAATATTAGTTTTTTAAATAAATTATTTTTAAAATTAATTTAATTTAATAGTAAAATTAAATTAATGAACCTAATTAATTTTGATTTAATAAATTATGTCCAGACCCCAAAACCCATGCATACCCAATGTGGGTCGTGAAAGTTCCCATTCAGGATAATTGTATCACTGAGAGGGAGAGGGTGAAAATCAATGATACGTTTTCTTTTAAGTTTCCTTGCAATAAAAAAAACCTTCGACTCCAATTAAATATTCCATTCCCTGCTAAAAAAATTCAAACACACATCAACAGGAACAAAAGTATTTATAAGGTTCACTATTCAATACTAATACCTACTTCCTTGGTATGGTTTGGATAAAATCTAATACCACACAATCCACTAGGAAAAAAATTCTTGGATTACAATGAGTAGGATTTCCCTTTCACTTGTGTAGCACTTTGAAGACAATCAAATAGTGTGTGTTCACCCTCTTATAGAAAATATGGTAATTAAATTTTTGTGTAACAAAACATGTTACATGTGCTTATTTTCAATTTTTATAATTGTATTCAATTGAAAACAATTATTCACTTTCTCACCCAGAAGATGGTAAGAACTTCCTCGAGATTTTTAAGGAAAACTTAGTATTATTTTTTATTACATTTTTATCAGTCTAACTCTTCTTAGTACGATTATCCCAATATTATTCTTCTTGATATGACTCTTACCAATATGATTCTCAATATAAAAAATATAGAACTATCTAAGTACCATTGAGACAATTTAGAAGTCCTTCTTCCTCAGTCCAAAAATCCCAATACCAAAATCCCGATTCGAATATCAAGACTAATATGATAATCAACCAAATACGATTGACAAGATAAATAGGAGAGATAGATGAATATGATGATCACTGAATACAATGTTATGATCTTGTCTCTTCTTCAACAAAATCTAAATATGGAAAACCTATTCTCTCCCTATAAAATTGGAGCTTCTCTCTCTTCTATCATTAATAGTACATCAGTCATAAAAAGTAAAAAGTACTTTTCACCTTTTATAGGCAACCCATGAGAGGTTTTGGTGGGAATCCCAAAATATTTCCTCCTCAAACAAATTCACCTAAATATCGATTTCCCTTAATTCTTAGGTTCATTTATGACTTCGTTTCTCAAATATTCTTGAATATTCTTCAAAATTACTCTCTTCTTCAGACTCTATTTTCAAATACAAGTCCAATTAAAATTTTGATTTTCTACTCCAATTGCTGAATATGATGCTTTTTACCAAATATAGAAAACAACACCCTTTTAATTTCAAGCTCCACCATAATATCTATCTCTTTTCTTCATCAATTATCTTGATTCATTTGAAAATAAGAAAAGTAATTCAACCCCTTTTAAATGGTTTACTACATTTTTGATCGATCTCTATCATTAGAATTTTTAACAGCTTACGTTCAATTCCTTTTCCATCAATCTTTATTGAAAATAATTCTTCATGAGTACGATGGTACAACAAATATGATAGATAGGTTTAAACAGCTTCAAATTTAGTAAATTCCTTCATTTACAAACTTGATCTTGTATCATGACTTCCTTAATGACTTTGAATACATTTGAGAATAGCTTCAGCATCATCATACTTATAATGAAAAATATCATAACTTTCCAATCTTTCATGCTTCTTTCTTTACTTTTCAGCCTGAGTATATTTGTCCAAAAAAACAATTGTCCCAAATACAATCAGTTTGAATATTATTGTCTTGATTACGATCTTTCTAAGTACCATTAGCCTGGATATGATCATTCTGAGTAAGATTGGCCTAGATATGATCATTCTGAGTATGATTGTTCTAGCCTCTATCACTCCCCCTTTCTTTCATCAATCTCATATCAAATGTTTTCCAACCTAATTATGATTTAGGTGAAGTAAAAATTAGTAAATCATTATCAAATTTTTATCATATCTATGCTGAATCTGATTATAATCAGTACCTCATTACGATCTTCTCAAATTTTGGACCTGAGGTGAGGCTGATCAGAATCTTTTCTTCCAAATAGATTCTTCTTGATACAATAAAATTTCTTAAAAAAGTGAGTCTAATTTTTCTAAAAAACATTTGTGAGTCTGAATATTAACTTTTTAAAATTTAGTTGATTTATATTCTTTGAAAAATAAAACAACAACCTTGTAAAAGAAACTTCATAACACTTCCAAAAACCTTCTCCATCCATCTTGGTCCTAAAAAACCACCCTTTGTATTTTTTTGTCAACCAAGATTCATAAATCCTTGAAATTTGTAACCTTAAGTAATGGATTACTTATTAAAAATTGTAAAACTATGTGAGCTAACTCATTGTAGGAAACAAGAATTATTAATAGAAAAACCATACTATCAAAAATTTGTGATTATGAAACTTTCTCAGCTTTCTTCAACATTCCTAGAATACAAAACAATTTATTTACAAAAACCAGTCCAAAAAATAGTTAAAATAGTTTACACACTTACAATTTTTAATTCAAATCTTTCCAAAAACTCCCCCTTTTACATGTATACAAAAGGATATATTTTTGAAACAATACAATTCTCCCCCTTTAAAACAATATCCAAAGTTTATATGAGAGAGGGGATATGAACACATAACTCAACCTTTATGAGAAAGAGATTGGAGGCCCATGGTCAACCTCAATTTAGAAATGGATTCCTTTGGTAATGGTTTTGTGAAAATATCATCAACTTGTTCCAATGTTGGAATATATTCCTGCTTCATTTCATTTTTTTCCACATGCAATTTGATGAAATGATATTTGATATCAATATGTTTTCAACGAGAATATTGAACTAGATTTCTGGAGAGGTTGATTGTACTTTGATTATCACAATCCAAGATCAATCATAACTTCACTTCAATAAGTAAGTATTCTAATTGATTTTTCATCCACATAATTTGAGTAATGGATTGAGAGGAAGAAACATACTCATACATATCCATACATAGAGTTACTAAATTCTATTTATTTCTATAATAACTCAAAAAATTGATTCCTATAAAGAATACTCCACTAGATGTGGATCTTCTATCATCAAAATTTCCTACCCAATCAGTATCTAAATACACAAATAAATAAATACTTTCTGAGCTTCTATATTTGATTCAAAAATCATTTGTGACTTCTATGTATCTGAGAATTATTTTTCTAGTAATTAAATATGATTCTTTAGGAGTACTCTGAAATCTAGAATATAAAGTAACAATATAAACAATGTTGGATCTTGAGGGAGTCAAATAAAACAATCTTCTAATCAGATTTCAAAATTCCTTCAGATCAACTTCTTTTCCTTCTCCATACTTCGTTAGCTTTATTCCCACTATAATTGGTGTTGAAATAGGTTTTGAAATTTCCATTCCAAATGTCTTCAGAAGTTCCATAGAATATTTTTATTTAGAAAGAAATATCTATTTCTTATTTTTTAAAATTTAAAACCCAAGAAATTATTTCATTTTCCCCAGCATGGAAATTTCAATAACCATTTTCATCTCTTCAGAAAATATTTCACAGCTTCTTTCATCATTCCCAACAAAGATAATGTAATCAACATATACAATTACAATGAGGGAATATTTTTTACTTTATCTCACATAAAGTTTATTATTAACTCTTCCTTTCTTGAAACTCATCTTCCTTAAGCAAGTATCCAATTTGGAATACCATAATCTTGTATCTTTTTTTAGCCCATAAAAATTCTTCTTCAATTTTCATACATAACTTTCATCTTTCCCAAAATCAAATCCACAAGGTTGTTCAATATAAACATCCTCATCAAGACCACCATTCTTGAGCACAAATTTAACATTCATTTGAATGATCTTGTAACCTCATTGCGAAGAAATCGTTAGAAAAATTATGACTGTTTCAAACCTTTTCACCAGAGAAAAGGTTTCATTAAAATAAATACCTTTATTTTTTGAATACCCTTTTCACACAAATATTACTTTGTTTCATATCACTTCACATTCTTCATTTAGCTTGTTCTAAAAACCGACATTGTAAGAATAATATTTTTGTTTTTAGTATTTTCTATGAGTTCCCATGTATCGTTCTTTTCAATTTGATCCAACTCTTCATTCATGGATTGAACCCATTCCGGATACTCAAAAGATTCTTTCACATTATTTGGAACCACATTTGAATACAAATAAGTATGTGTAATGGAATTGGTTGTTCTTCTTGTTTAAACCTTATGATATTGATAACAAATAATTCTATGAGATTCCACTTGTTTCCTCATCCTAGGATGATATTTTCGAGTATCTTCATCATAAATGGATATAGATGAGTCTAATTCTTCTTCTTGAACATGATTATTATTGTTCGTATCCTTATTAGAATTATTTTATTCAACTTGATCAAATTCCTTGTCTTCCTGAGCATGTTTTTGCTCCTCAGATCTTTAAATTAATTTCACATCAATAGAATCAACAATTCTTTTTTTTCTTTCTTGAATCCTCTATATCCTCTTTCTTTAAAGCATAGCCAAGAAAAATTCCATCTTCACCATTCTGCTCAAACATTCCAAAGTTTCCAAATTTCTTCTTTATAGAATATGGACTCTCAAATACTCTTAAGTGTTTCAAACATGGATTTTTTCCAAAAAAAATCATATGGATTCATATCTGAATCATCCATACAGAAGCATTGGTTTTTAATGTAAACAATAGTACTCATGTCTTACCTCCAAAAGTAATGAGAAAAACCATTCTCAAGTAACATGGTTCTTCCTATTTCCACCAAAATTCTATTATTTCTTTGAGCCTCACAATTTTGTTGAGGAGTGTATGGGGATCTATAATAATGCCTAATTACATTCTTCTTTTTATATATTTCCAAATATTCACTTTTTTATTCACCACCATTTTTTGTTTTCGACTTCTTCACTGAATACTCACATTATTTCTCAGCTTTCCTTTTAAAACTTTTAAACATTTTCAAAGCATCTAATTTATGTTTCATATACATAAAACAAGTAATGAGAGTAAAATAATCAATGAAAGTGATGAATTACTTATATCCATTTGTTTATTTTTTACTCATTATCCCACAAATATCGGAATGAATCAGCTCTAGGGGTTGTCTTGAACAAATATCAACTTTCTTGTGCATTGAGTTTGTAATATTTCTTTTCTGAGAAATAGTGCAACACTAATCTCTTCTTCTTGGAAAATTAGTAATTTGTCATACACTGTTTATTTTAATTAAAATTTTTATGTTTCATTGACCCATATATCCCAGCCTTTTCTACAACAATTTATTCTCTTCCACCATAATCATGTAACAATAGTTTTTTATTTCACCAACCTAAAACTAGTTTCATTTCATTTGTTGGCCTCTTGTAATAATCATTCCATATTCTTCAATTTTCACAAAAAACCCATATTTTCTAAAGATAACTTTGTTACCCTCATAAAAAAATTGTGAAACACTTAGTAAATTTCGTTTCAACCCATCAACATACAAATTTTTTCCTAGATTTCATTTTTTTCTTTCCGAATGATGGTTGAACCAACACCTTTGATTTTCAAGGATTCATCATTGCCAAATGTCACTATTCATTCATTGAAGTCTTTCACATTCTTCAAAAATTTCCAATCTTCTGTCATATGAGAATAACATCCACCATCAATAATCCAAGTTCATTCTCCTTTTGTAGCTTTCAACGTGGTTTCAACAACAAGAGCTTTTTCTTCTTTCTTTTCTTTCTTTGTCTCCAAATTCTGAGAATTGTTAAGAAAAATTTGTTGTGATGGTAACAAAAAAAGAAATATTTTTTAATGGTTCCCAGGTTGTTCAAAACTTTCAAAAATAGTTTCTAGGGGCTGTAACCTATTTTCAATCTTTACTATGATCTTTCCAGGTTTCTTTAAAACAAACTTATCAAAATTATTCCTTTGAGGAGATTGACTCCCCCTCAACCTTTTCCTTCCATAGCCTATAGAATATTGGAAATGTTGTTGGTTTAACCAAAACATATTTTTCATGTTTCCAAATCCCCCATAATACTAGTTATAGCTATATAAATAGTATTTTATTCTAAAACTTCCATATTAGTTGGAATTGTGAATATGTTTTTTAGAAACCTTCTTGTCTTTCTTTTTAGAAACAATTCCATCTTTCTTCTCACCATTTGAATGCTACATATGTTTAACCTTATTAGGTTTCTCATTATGAAAAATTTCACCAAATTCAGTGACAGAGTTTTTGAAACTTGTATTTCTCAATTCAACTTTAGATAAATTTTATTTGACAAGTTCTAACTCTTCTTCTTTTTTCTTCAGATTAAACTCTAAATTATCATTATGATTCTTTTCTTCCTCAAGACATTTCTTCAAATCGTTAATCTCTTTCATTAGCTTCAAATTTTCATCATCAAAAAATTCTTGATTTATTTTTGAGAAACATTCATCTTTCAACATTTTTTTTCTTTTCAAGCCATCTAATCTTTATCATATATTATTTCAAATCTTCATTCCAATTAAATTTATTTTGAGTTTCTTCTTCTTTAGAACTAATAATTTTAAATTCTTCATCATTCACTATTTAAATAAAAGTATTTTCAACACCATGCTCAATTGAATTCTCATATTCAACATCACTACCTTCTACATCTTCATCTATAGATTAGAATCGTCTTCTTTTGGATTTAATGTATTTCCTATCTTTCCCTATGGAATACAATTTTCCTTCATCTGCCTATTTCTTCCATGATATTATTGGATTTTTTTATTCTTCATCACTATCCTCTTCTTTATTTCTTCAAGCAAAATTAACTACAAAGTTACCAACAGCTCCACATTCAAAAAAAAAATAAAGGGAAGTTTCCCATTGTATTTCACTATACCTATTTTCAAATTTTTAGAAAACGTGGTTAAAATATCATCAATATTTTTACATAACTAATTTTCAGAATTAGATTCAGTAGCTCCATCTTCAATAAGAACCTTATTTGATATATCTTTCTTAACATACTTGAAATATGTTTTTCTATCATCTTTTTTTTATTTTCATAGATTTCTCCCTTCTCATTTCATAAGTGATGAGAGTGCTATGAAAAAAATTAAGAGATAATGTTTCTGGATCTATTTCTTCCAATAAAGAAACATTTGCATCAAACATTTTAGGAAGAATTCTCAAAATATTAATTGTAGAGTCTTCTAACTATTCACCAATACATCTGATAGTGCTAATAATTTCATTTAACCTGGTAAATAAGTCCCTGACAGATTTATGCTCACCAATTTTCAAATTTCCACACTTCAGCCTCCATATCTGTACTTTTTCCTTATTCACTTTTGTATTGACTTCATATAAGTTTGTCAATTTTTCCCATATACCTTTGGTTGTGGAAACACCTTTCACTCTTTAGAATTCACTTTTAGAAAGTGATGGTAATATAACATTCTTGGCCCTTCCATCATTATCATGATTATTCTTGTCAACAAATGTTGGAGGAACTATATCATCAATAGGAGGAAACCCACCTATTATAGTTTCAAGAACATCATATCCAATAGACATAAGATAAGGAAACATTATATCTTTCCAGATATAATAATTCTTTCCATTGAAAACTAGAATACCATTACTATTCAGAAAATTTAAATTCTCCATACTCTTCTCTTAAAAATGTCATCAAAAAATAATCGAAGGGAACCTATGCCCTAATACCACTTGAATGTTCCCAATCTGAATAATTGTGTCACTGAGAGGGGGAGAGGGAAAATCAGTGATATTTTTCTTTTATGTTTATTTGAAATTTAAACAAGCTTCTCCTCCTGTTAAATATTCTATTCCATTCTGAAAACAATTCAAACACACATCCATAAAAATAGAAGTATTTACAAGTTTCATTATTCAATATAAATAGGTATTCCCTTGGTATGGCTTGGAGAAAATCCAATACCACACAATCCAATAGAAAACAAGCCTTAGATTACAATGAGTAGGTTATGCCCTTTCACTTGTGTAGTACATTGAAGAAAATCCAATAGTATGTGTGAACCCTCTTAGCACAAATAGGGTAATTTAATGTTTTTGTAAAAAAAAACATTTAACATGTTATTATTTTTAATTTTCACAATTGTATTCAATTGAAAAACAATTCCTCACTTTCTCACCCAGAAGCTAGTAATAACATTTTGGACTTTATTAAGGAAAACTCGGTCCGATTTTTCAGTATGTTTTTCTCAGTCCGATTATTCCTTTTACGATTCTCCCAATATGATTCTTCCCGGTACGATTATTCCTGGTATGATTCTCAATACGAAAAATATAGAACTGTCTGAGTATGATTGAGGAAATTTAGAACTCCTTCTTCCTCAGTCTGAAAATTCCAATACGGAAATATTGATTCGATTATCTAACCTGATACGATGATCAGACAAATATGATTGAAAAGATTAATATGATAGATAGCTGAATACGATGATCACTAAATACAATGTTTCAATCTTTTATCTTCTTATTTCACTTCTCTCCATTAAAACTTATTCAAAAAAAAAGATCAATACGGAAAACTTATTCTCTCCCTAGAAAATCAAATATTCTCTCTCTTTTATCATGAACAATACATCAGTTAGAAAAAGTACAATGTACTTTTTTCTTTTTATAGGTGAGCCATGAGAGGTTTTGGCGAGAATCCCAAAATATTTCCTGTTCAAAAAAATTCACCCAAATCTCAATTTCCCTTAAATCTCATGTGTATTTATGACTTCTTTCTCAAATCTTCTATAATATTCTTCAAAATTCATCTCTTCTTCAGATTATCTTTTCAAATGAAATTCCAATTCCAATATCTATTTTATACTCCAATTGCTAAAAACGACGCTTTGTACCAAATATAGAAAACAAAACCCTTTGAATTTCAAGATCCACCTAAACATCCATCTCTATTCTTCAGAAATTCTCTTGATTCATTTGAAAAGAAATAAAGTAATTCAACCCCTTTTAAATGGTTGACTACATTATTGATCGATCTTTGTCATTATGATTTTCATCAGCTTCAGCTCAATTCCTTTTCCATCCGTCTTTGTTGAAAACAATTCTACCTGAGTACGATGGTACACCGAATACGATAGACAGGTATCAACATATTCAACTTCAGTAATATACTTCATTTACAAACTTGTGTTTGTATCATGAATTCCTTCACAAATTTGAATAAATTTGGGAATAGATTCAGCATCATTTGACTTATAATGGAAAGTATCATAACTTTCCATTATTTCAAGCTTCTTACTTTACTTCTCAGCCTGAGTACATTTTTCCAGAAAACAATTGGCCTAAATACAATCAGGTTGAATACGACTGTCCTGATTAGGATCTTTCTGAGTACCATTGGTTTTGATACAATCATTTTGGGTGTGGTTAGTCTGGATATGATCATTTTGAGTATTATTGGTCTGGATACGATCATTAAGAGTATGATTGTCCTAGATAAGATTATTTTGAGTATGATTGGCCTAGTCTCTTTCACTCCTCCTTTCCTTTACCAAGCATGTATCATAAGTTTTCCAACCTAATTATGATTTATGTGAAATACAAATCAGAAAAGAATCATCAAATTTTTATCAGATCCATGCCGAATCTAATTACAATTAGTACCTCATTATGATCTTCTCCCATTCTAGACCTGAGGTGAGTCCAATCAATCTTTTCTTCCAAATATCTTCTTCTTGATATGATGGACTTTCTTAAACAAAGTGATTCCGATTTTTCTAAAACAATTTTTTGATTCATAATTTAAACTTTTACAAAGTTAGTTGATTTATCTTCTTTGAAAACAAAAAACAACAACCTTGTAAAAAAAACTTCCTAACACTTCCAAAAAACTATCTTCATCCAACTTGGTCCCAAAAGGTCACGCCAAACTTGCCCGGTCGTGAAAAACCCAGTTTATTATTTTCCTAGTCCAGGTGGGCATGCCCAGACCTTTTCCAGGTCGTGCATACCCACACATACTCATTCCATCTTGATCGAATCCAATGGGACCCATGGAAAAAGAGTTAGAAGACCAGTAGGGGTACCTAGGTACTTCGTTTCCCCAGATGGTGGCCGGGATGGGGTTCACCAGGTAGGGGACCCCATGAAGAGCGGTGGCAGTGACCTTGTGGACGAAGACCATTAGTATTCGATCCTGGATTTGGGATGATGGGGGAGAGACCTGACATAGGAAACGGTCAGTGGTGCTCGACCTAGATCTAGGATTGGAAGGGAAGGGTTTATATGGGGTCCGAACGATGCCGACGAGTTTCCAGGTAGCAAACCGCATCAAAGAAGAGGATGCACAGGGGAGGTCTAGAGACGCATGGAGGTGGCGGTGGGGAACTTGAAGGATCCAGCCGTAGTGGTGGAGGTTGTGGCCAGTTGGTGTGTGGAGGAGTGAAAGATTCCGGCGACCGGCCGTGGGAGGCGAGCAATGACCAGATTTGGCAGGGACTAGGGTCTGGCCGAGGTCGCAATTAGGAAGAGGTAGAAACCAGATCTGACCATGGCGGCCAGACTATACGGTTCCACGGTCAGAGGGTGTGGCCTTCTGGGGGTGAAGTAGTGAATTCTAGAGCAAGGGAGGTAGGGTCGACGGGTTCGATCGAAGGTAAGGAGGGGGTGGCCAGTGCTGGCCTGGTCTAATACGTCGAGCATGACATAAGGGGAGGAGCGGTGTGTGGTCGCCCACTACCCTCAAAATAAATTTTCTATTTAAAATTTTATAATATAATTCTCATGATAGACTTATGATTAATGAAAATAAATTTAATTTGATAGAATCGATATCTGGTGGAAAAATAATTGTTTGTAAAACATTTTTCTAGTGATCGACAACCCAGTCGGTGTTCTGGTTCACCGATGACCATGTCCGTAGACTGTTTCAGGTAAAATGACATATTTATATATCATCCAAATTAAAACTCTTTTCAATGAATTCAAACAATATTAAAAACTTCATATGGACGTAACTTGGGCATACAATATTGGATTGACTCACCATATACGATGTTAGGACCGAATTAATTCCCTATACTTAATTTAAAACAAATTAATTTCTTCTTGGCTCAGAAAATTAATGCGATCGCTTTGTTAAAAAGTGAAGTTTCTAGGGAACTCAAAAAAATATGGAGGGATGAAGATTTAAAAAAATTTATCACAAGGAAGAAAATACTTGTCATCTCCAGCGATCCGAGTATTGGTACATTCCTGGGAATCTTGTGTGAATTAAGAAGTGCAACAAAAAAATAAATAGAATGTTTACCTCATTCCGAATCAAAGTGCACATGAATGAAGCTTGTCGTCAGTGACTGTTGGTCAAATGATTTGAACCCAAACCCCTCTAGATCATCCGCACACGCTTCAAGAATCTACGTACTCAACATTTATTGAATTCTAGGTGCTAGCGCGGAGCTCCAAAGAATTCTTCAATGTTGTGTCAATCACCTCGATCTCTTCTCTTCGATCTATCGAAAACGCCTTGGATCAATCACTCAGAGAGAGTCTTTCTCTCTAGAAAGTTGGAGGACAGTGAATATGTCATTAAAAATGCATGAATAGCCACTAGAATGAACCTATCCTCCCACTTATATAGTGGGAGGAGAAAATACCGAGAAAGGGTTCCCCAACCCCTGGAAATTCAATACCCACTAAATAAGTAATAGATAAATATTTATAATGAACTAAACAACATCATAAATATTATTTATATTTTATCACATACCTGTAACTTAAAACACTCTTTTAAATCCCCTTGAAAAGCCTCTTGAGAAGTTCATCATATGTATAACTACTGCATCTTATTACTTGGAGACATACATCAAATGAAAAGGTGAACAGAAATTCCACACTACCACAAAACTGGGTTTCTGCAGCACCACCCTTTATCAGCGCTAAAAAAAGCGCTGATAAAGGGTGCCTCCTTTATTAGCGTTTTTTAGTAGCGCTAATAAATGAAGGTTTTATCAGCGCGCATTTTACCTAGTACCGATAAATGTGTATATTTCAAAAAAAAATCATAAAAAATAATATATTGATATATAAGTATTTTTATATTGATATAAATATAATAAATATTTTTTAAAATATATTTTAAATCGATTTGATATGTTGTAGACCCAAAATGGAAATCCCGGAGCAGAAATTACAACTGTTTGTAGGGATTAAGGACATTTTCGTACCTTGAAGAATATGATACGGTTTCACAATGGTCACCGTAGTGTAGGTCTAGCCGTAAGATTCAATTTGATCCATGGTTGAGGCAAAACGGACACCCGAAGCAGAAGTTATGGCAAAACAGACCCCCAGAGCCAAACTTATGACTGTTCAGAGGGTTTTTGGTCCTTTTTGAACCTCAAAGAACGTGATGAGGGATTTAGGTGATCACCGGAGTGTGTAACTTTTCTCAAGATTCGATTTGATATGTGGTAGAGCCAAAACAGACACTCGGAGCAGAAGTTATTGTCGTTTAAAATTTTGCAACTCGCGTATCTCCTAAAAACCTAAGAAACCAGCAACTCACTAAAATTGGCATAACTTCTGCTCTGGTTATCTGTTTAAGTGTCGTGACTAGTCAAATCAAAGCTTGTGAAACGAGTGACAACCATGTATAGTCAAAACCATTAGAATATCAGAAGAACGAAAGATATATCTGTTATAGCACTCCAAAAAAATCCAACTTCAAACAACCAAAACTTTCGCTCTAGGTGTCCGTTTGGGCTCTACCACATATAAAATCGAAGGAAACAAAAATATCTACACATTAGGTTGACTAGTAAGTAGTCTTAGTCACTTTTGGGACCCAAAAATCCCAAAAAAACCACCAGAAGGCCTCCAAAACTCAGTTTCCATGTCCAGACCCCTGTCAAATTTCTATTAATATGATCATAACTTTTGATCTGTGTGTCTGTTCGGCCTCTGGAACCTGTTTTATTGTAGTTCATTCTATGAGCTTCAGTTTGACTATTTATAGAGCTGAAACGGACACCCAGAGAATAAGTTATGTTTTTTTTCAGTGACTGCGATTTGTTAGGTTTTCTGAGACCCCATTTCTAACACTTTTGTATATACATATTAATATATAATATTTGTAAATATATATAAATATGTATAATTATAACTACAGATATACATATAATATATATCTGTGTGTGTGCGTGTGTTGTATATATGTATGTATTTATTTATAAAAACACACATAAGAAAACATATTTTATAAATGTATTTAAAACTAATCTTATAAATATATATTAATATATATTAATATAAAATAAATATACGGATAAAAAATTATAACTATATATATATATATAAATAGATATAAATATATATTAATATATGGATATATATATATTAATATAATTAAATATATGTATATATTAATATGACTAAATATATAAATATGTTAATATATATTTATATATATTTATATTAATATACAGATATATATATTAATATAACTAAATATACATATAAATCAATATATGAGTAAATATAACTAAATATATATATATATAAATAGATATATTAATAAATAAAAATCAAAGCAATATGGTGGCGTGGTAAAGGATTAGGCGCGCAAGCAAGAGGTATCGAGTTCGAATCCTGGGGGAGGTAGGTCACACGCGCAGGTGTGGGGAATTACCTAGCGCTATTAAACGGGGGTGTGCTAGGTGGAGCTGTCCTGGGGCGTGCGTGGTCTACCGTGGACGGTGGGCGCTGTTAAAGGGGGGCTTCAAGCGCAGTTGAATCCCCCCAGAATTGCAAAAATATATATATAAATATATTTAACATTTTTTATCTTTTATTAGCGCTTTTTTTAGTGCTGATAAAAGGGGTCTTTATCAGCACTTTTCAGAGCGCTGATAAAAGGGACCCCCCTTTATTCTCGTCTCGATTAATAATGATTTTTTTAGCACTGTTAATCGACTTTTCTAGTGCTGATCCACATAGACCATAATCAAACATTTCATAATTAACCCATAGAGAGTAAAATTAATGGGTTTCACTTCAAAATCGTGACGTTTTAAAAGTGCTTAGAAACATGATCATTATGTCATATATAACCCTTGGAAAAGGAAAGAGCGTTTCTTGTATCTCAATTCAAGAATAAAATAGATCAATATTATGTCTTGATGAATACCTTTGGAGATGAAAATATATTTGGGTATTCAGATAAATAAAACAAGATAATTTCTTGAGAAAAAGAGAGAAATATTTTGAGACAAAATTTCTGTAGCATAACAGCTATATAACATGGTTTTAGAAAACAATAAAAAGAGAGGGGACAAGGGTCTCCCATAAATAGATGAATCATTTACAGCAGAGTTATAGAATAAAAATAAATAAGATCATGGTGTGGAATGACACACCATATGAAAAGGAAACTTGAAAGAAAATAGAAAATGCGATTTCTTTTACGAAAATTCAGGAGCCTGACGGCGTCACTTAAAAATTCAGAAAATAAATTAATGAGATAAGAAAGGGTCTCTCATCATTTGGACATAAAATGGACAGTAATAAGAATATATAAAAACATACCCCCACAAAAGAAGATGGAAATTATAAGACTTAACTTAAAGGAAATCATGTCTACAAGAGGTGGGTGGAAGGTTCCCTTACCTTGAAGAGTAACTTCGAAAGCTTGAAGGTTGGGACCTTGGGGGGCTTGAGGGAACCTTGGAAGATCTCCTTGGGAGGTAAAAAGATTAAAACTTCATTGAGGAGGATTTTGGAATGAAATGAATGAGTGAATGACTTGGTATTTATAGGAAAAGTGAGGGAATATTTAATTAATTTCCAAGGGACACCTTATTAGTGATATTTGCAAAACCATGGGCTTGCCCATGGTATTTTTCCATGTTATTGGCCACTTGGGACACCTCATAAAATATCTTACAACTCACAAGTCGACCAAATTTAATACATCATGATTACATCATCAATGATGTCATTAAACACCTGAAACTCAAAACTGTATTTTTACTATTCACCAAAAATTCAACTGTTTTAGAAAAATCCCCAAAATTTACCCTATCTTAATATCAATGCTATGAATGAAAAAATTTACTCAATTTTATGAAAATAATTTTCTAAATAATTTTAATTTAATTTAAAAAAACCATTATTTATTCCAAATAAACAACTTTAAAACTATAACTTATTTTGTAATACCTTGAAAAAGTAATCAAGGTCTCAAAAAATTATCATATAACCATAAGACAATAAAGTAACAATTTATGATTACATTTTATGAAAATACATTTTCATTTTAAATTATTAAATTAATTATAAAATTGTAAATAAAGTATTTATGACATACAAAAATAACAAAACTTATACTATGATCGTTTTTTCACTTTTAAGATGTCTAAATTGTATTTATACATTCATGGGTGAAGTTTCTATTTTTTGGCCAATTTACTATTCATTACTTTTCATAAGGGTATGTTACTATTCATATTTTACTATTTACTAAAAATCAAGTTGATCTTATTAGACTCTAAATTTTTTACTTATCACAACTGTAGAAGACCATTTTTTGAAAATCATTTCACATTATTAATTATTTAATGTTTACATGAATATTTTAAAATACCCTTTTTCCAAAATTCATCAATAATATTCATCCTATATTTATCCGAAAATTTGAAAATCAAGAATTTTTCCATAATAAGAAATAAAATTTTATTTATACCAAGGGATTACAAAAAGTATCTAAGGCCTCATTACATAGCCCCTTATAACACCTGTATAGGACCTATGTGTAAGGCGTGCTATGATGATAGAATCTTGGGGCGACTTAAACAACATTGCCCGAGTAGTGATTTCTATAAGCTTGAACTTCTCCCTTAGGTGATTCCGTTCATGATTCACATGTTGAGTCTCAGCTTGGGCTTGGTACAAAGCAAAGCCTGGAGATGCTACCTCCTTCCCAAGCTCTGACAGATAGGCTTCATATGGACTGAGTCTACTGGATGAGGTCATCGACTCTTCTTTATATATAAATTAACCAAGATCACTTTTATTTATAAACAATAATTACAATGTTAAGAGTTTAGTTTCCAACAGTCATATTTACCAACAATCATATAACAGTCAAAACCCAACGGTATCACTTCATTAATTAAAGGATATAGTTTTGTGGAGTATAAAATAAAATAACACACAAATTTAGGAAACAAATATTATTCAAAATTTTGGGTCGTTACATTCTTCCCCCTTAATAAATTTTGTCCCCGAAATTTTAACTCATACCCTATGAAGAGAAAAGTTGTGGGTACTTCTACCTCATAGACTCCTCTGGTTCCCACATGGCTTCTTCGCATTTGTGGTTCCTCCACAACACCTTAACAAGGTGGGTAGTCTTGTTACGTAGAACCTTGTCTCTATGATCCAAGATCTCCACCGGCTGATCTTCATAATAGAGGTCATATTCTAGTTGTACCACCTTTGGATTTAGTACATGTGAAGGGTCATGTATGTACTTCCTCAAAATGGATACGTGAAAGACATCATGAACTTGTGCTAGATTTAGAGGATGTGAAAGCCAATAGGCCACTGCTCTTACATGATCAAGGATTTCATAGGGGCCAATGTACCAAGGGATCAGCTTCCCTTTTTTCCCAAACCTCATGACTCTCTTCCAAGGTGAAATTAAAAGAAATAAATTTTCACCAACATCAAACTCTAAGTCCCTTCGATGGTTGTTGACATAGATCTTTTGCCGACTCTATACAGCCTTAATGTGTTGTTGGATGGCATGTACTTTTTCTGTAATCTCTTGCACAAGATCAGGACCAAGAATAATTATCTTACCAGCTTCATGCCAACAAGTAGGTGTTCTACATCCCTTACCATATAGAGCTTCATAGGGTGCCATTTGAATGATCGAGTGGAAGCTGTTGTTGTAAGAGAACTCAACAAAAGGGAGATATTGATCCCATCCACCTTTAAATTCTATTGAGCATGTTCTCAGCAAGTCCTCATGTGTTTGAATAGTCTTTTCAAGTTGGCCATCAGTTTGGGGGTGATAGGCCATACTAAAATTCAATTCAATGCTTAGATCATGTTGAAGACTTTTCTAGAATTTTGATGTGAACCTTGGATTATGATCAGATACGATTTAAAGTGGAACTCCATACAGCCTTACCACTTACTTCACATAAATCATGGAATGTTGATCAAGATATAAATCTTCCCAAATAGAGATAAAATGTGCAGTCTTGGTGAGACGATCCAAAATAACCCATATCACATTGTTTCCATTGGAAGTTCTCAGGAGACCAGTGTCAAAGTCCATAGTGATATTGTCCCACATCCATGCTGGTATGGGTAGTGGTTGCAATACCCCTTTAAGAAGTTGTCGCTCTTCCTTCACTTTCTGGAAAACTAGGCACCTTTAAGTGTAGTATGCAATCTCCCTTTTTATATTATCCCTCCAATAATGATCACGAAGGCCCCTATACATTTTCATGCTTCTAGGATATATAGAGAAAGTAGATCTATGAGCTTCATCCATCAGCTCCTTCTTTATTTCTAGAATAGATGGAACACAGAGTCTTGTATGAAATTTTAATACAACTTCTTGATCAATATTGAAATCAGGAAACTTCCCATCCTTCACATCCTTAAACTTCTTTTGTAACAAAGGATCTTATTTCTGAGCTTTCTTGATCATATTTAGTAATTAAAGTTGAGAAATAATTTGGGTCAGGGTTGATGATGTCCCTTCCCTTATAATTCCCATGTCTAGATTTACTAAGTGATTGATCAAAGGATCTCTTTGAATCCTCATCATGGAAAGAACAACTAGGTATTTCCTTCTAATTCATCAACAACTTTGTTTTCTCTTCCATCATGATAATTAATTGAACAATCATAGTCATTGAGATGTTCCAACCATCTCCTCTATCTCATGGTTAATTACTTTTGTATGAAAATATAATTCAAACTTTGATAGTCTGTGTATATATCACATTTCTACCCATAAATATAGTGCCTCTATATCTTCAGAGAAAAAACAACCGCAACCAGGTCCAGATCATGCGTAGGATAGTTCCGGTCATGAGTCTTCAACTATCGAGATGCATAAGAAATGAATTTTTCATTTTTCATGAGGATGCACCCAAGCCCTTTCAGAGATGCATCGCTAAAAATAAAAAATCCTTCTACACTTGAGGGTAGAGTTAACACGGGTGCAGTAACCAATCTCTTCTTCAGCTCTTGGAAACTTTCCTCACACTCCTTTGTCCAGATGAACTTGACCCCTTTTCGAGTTAACTTGGTTAATGGATTAGAAAGTTGTGAAAAGTTTTTCACAAACCTCCTATAATATCTCTCTAATCCAAGGAAACTACAAATCTCAGTTATTTTTGTAGGTTGAGGCCACTCTTCTACAACTTTTGTCTTTGTATGGTCAACCGTGATTCCTTCATTGGTAATAATGTGCCCCAAGAAAGCAACTTGTTGTAACCATAATTCACATTTTCTGAACATTCCAAAAGGCCTCCCCTTCTGTAGAGTTTTCAAAATAACCCTTAGATGATCCTCATACTCTTCGCGACTTTTGGAATATATTATAATATTGTCAATAAAAACTACCAAAAAGTTATCAAGGTAGTCCTTAAAGACTCTATTCATCAAATCCATAAAAATAGCATGTGCATTAGTCAGTCCGAAGGGCATAACAACAAACTCATAATTTCCATATATTGATCAGATGGTAGTTTTTTGGAATATCTTCTTTCTTCACCCTCAATTGATGATAACCATATCAAAGATCAACCTTAGAGAATAATTGAGCCCCAAAAATTTGGTCAAATAAGTCATCAATTCTTAGAAGAGGGTATTTTTTCTTTACTGTGATCCCGTTCAGTTCTCTATAATCAATGCATAATCACATCGATCCATCCTTCTTCTTTAAAAAGAGAACTGGTTCTCCCCAAGGATACACACTCGGTCGGATAAAACCCTTCTCCAAAATATCTTGGAGTTGTTTCTTTAACTCCTCCAGATCCACATTTGTCATCCTATATGGGGTTTTTGATATCAGATGGGATCCATGTACGAATTCAATGGATAACTCTACCACTATTTATGGGGGAGGTCCGGGTAACTCCTCAAGAAATACATCAACATATTCCTGGATGATGGGGACATTTTCTATCCTCAAACTCTAATTTCCCTCTTCTTCTTCACCGATCAACTCCATAAAGAAGGATATAGGAGGTTCTTCTAGTCAAAGATCAGGTTGAGATATCTCTCCTTGGTAGATAACTGTAGGTTTTCTATTCAAGTCTACTGAGATTTCCTTGCTTCTGTATTTGTTCTTAGCATTATACATTGAGAGCCAGTCCATCCCTAGTATAATGTCGATTTATAGCATGGGAATGACTACTAGATTTGCGATAAGTTTGTGCTCACTAAAGTAGATACTAGAGTTTCTAAACACTGATGATTCTTGGATAATCCCACCAGGAGTTTTGACAGATAACTCTACTTTTAGAAAACTGGGGGTTGATTCTAAATTCTTTGCAAACTTGGAAGAACTAATGGAATGCAGAGAACCAGAATCAAACAAAGTAATTGCTAGCTTTGAGAGAACAATAAGAGTACCTGCCAACACATCATTTGGCACTTCAACTTCAGCCGTAATGATTACAAAATTACAACCTTGTTCCCTTGGCCATTGCTGAGGCTGATGGTGATTCTAATCCACTTCCCTTGGATTTAGATAGTGATTGGAAAAGTTCCCAAGTTGTCTAAACTTATAACATTGAACATAAGATAGGGCCTACACCATCTTCACTTTGTCGTTAGTGTGGGGAAGTTGTGGAGTCACCTCACTACAAAAATTCCTTGCAATGTGGACATCTCTACCACACTTGTAGAACTTCCTTCTCTCAAGCAGGCAGTTCCCCAAATGCTTCTTCTCACATTTATTATATAGGGGACATTGTACTTGCTTGCCTCCTCTTCCCTAATAGAAGATCCTACCTAAGCTTGGATCCATATATATTTTCTTGTCATTATATTTATGAGACCATTGCATCTCACTAAACTCCAGTTCGACTTTCATCACACTTTGTATGATCTCCTCATATCTATCATAATCTCGGTTGGCTAGATTCTTCCGTAGATGCGGTCTTAGTCCAATGTAGAATCTATCAACCTTACCATTTGTATCCATGCCAAAGATAGAGGTGTAATGTGAAAGCCTTGTGAAGTTCATCTCATAGCTTCCCACATATTCATTCTCCTTCTACTTCAGCTCGAGAAACTCCTTCTCCATTCTTGTTCTCATCGATCGAGGGAAATACGTGTTGAAGAATATCCCTCTGAACTCTTCCCACTCCATAGCTTCAACTTCCACTCTTAGCCCTGTGTTTTTAATTAGTTCCCACCACTAATCATCTTCTCCCTCTATGCGATAATCAGCCAAGGTAACCTTCTCTTATTCAGAATATCAGAGCATATAAAAGATCTTCTAGATAGAGCTGATCCACTATTCAACAATCAATGGGTCAGTAGATCCAATGAAGGTTGGTGGTCGTTGATGCATAAAGGATTCAACAAAAATTTGTTCCCTTTGTGGTGAAATCGTTCTCTCAGCTTGATTCAAGTTATTTCCCATAACTTGAGTCAGTTGGTTCATCATTCACATGAAAGTTTCCATTATAGCTTCCATCGGAGGGCCATCAGTGCATGGTCCATTGCGGTCACCATTTTCACGGTGCCTCTTATTTCCATCCATTTTCTAAAAGAATAAAACCTTAGTGAGAATATTATTTCATTTATTAATCTTTTAACTATAAATGATTTTATGTCTTAAAACTTCATGCTTTAAACAATTACATTTCAATATAAATCCTTCACAATGATTCATAAAAAGCTTATGATTAACTAAACATATCCCCCCAAGAGTGTCGTAAACAAGAGTGTAGGAAGACTCGTTGTCTTGTACCAAGATACCCCGGGTCAAGCCCAAAACTCCTTGTCATATTTTTCACTCTTAGGTACATCTGTGCCAGAGTCGCCTCTACCTGCTCGTATCTAGATAGGGATGTATTTTCTTGATAAACCACTTAGTCAATACTCCCCAAAATACCAGGAAGTATTCATATATTTAAACTTTTCTATAGATTTCTTAATAATTTTTTCAAAGCCTAATTTCCATAAATAACTAAACTATTCCTTGATACCAACTATATCATCCCACCTTTTTAACATAACTTTTCATTACATTTTACAAATAGAGGTCCTTTAAAGTCTAGTGTCTTGAAAATCAGGAAAAAAATAAATGAAAACTTATAAAACTCTTTTAAATCCCCTTGAAAAGCCTCTTGAAAATTTCATCGTATGTAAAACTACTGCATCTCATAACCTGGAGACGTACATTAAAGGAAAGGGTGAGCAGATAGCCCAGTAAGGAAAGCAAGGGAATCAGTTTGTGATATCAATAAGAACTTGATGAAAAACATAAAGACATGAGAAATATAAGTAGAGGCATTTCATAATGAAAATAACGTGAACCATAAACTGAATATGTTTCTACAACATTTAATTTAGACATTCATTAATATATCACCAAGGTTCATCCCTAAGGTGTCATAAAAATTACCAAGGTTATTCACCAAGGTATTGTGAAACTTGTCATCTCTAGAGATTAAATTCTTTACCCAATGCATTAGAGAGCTATCAGGGAACACCCTTAATATGTATTTATTTTCATGTTAGACACATAGATCATAATCAAAAATTTCATAAATAACCCATAGGGAGTAAAATTAATGGGTTTTACTTCAAAATCGTGACGTTTTAAAAGTGTTTAGAAACATGATTGTTGTGTCTTTTATAACCCTTGGAAAAAGAAAGAGGGTTTCTTGTATGTCAATTACAGAATAAAATAGATCAATTTTATGTCTTAATTAATACCTGTAGAAATGAAAATATATTTGGGTATTCAGATAAATAAAACAATAGAATTTCTTGAGGAAAAGTGAGAGATATTTTGAGACAAAATTTCTGCAGCATAACGACTATATAACATGGTTTTATAAAACAATAAAAAGAGAGGGGAAAAGGGTCTCCCATTAATAGATGAATAATTTATAGTAGAGGTAAAAAATAAAAAGAAATAAGATCATGGTGTGGAATGACACACCATATGAAAAGTAAACTTGAAAGAAAAGAGAAAATGCGATTTCTTTTACGAAAATTCTGCAGCATAACGACGTCACTTAAAAATTCAGAAAATAATTTGATGAGAGAAGAAAGGGTATATCATCATTTGGACATGAAATGTAAAGTAATAAAAATATATAATAACATACCCCCACATAATAATATGGAAACTGGAAGACATAACTTAAAGGATATCATGACTAAAAGAGGAGGGTGGAAGGTTCCCTTACCTTGAAGAGTAACTTCGAAAGCTTGAAGGTTGGGACCTTGGGGTACTTGATGGAACCTTGGGAGGACTCCTTGGGAGGTAAAAGACTAAAACTTCATTGAGGAGGATTTTGTAATGAAATGAATTAGGGAATGGCATGGTATTTATAGGAAAAGTGAGGGAATATTTAATTAATTTCTAAGGGACACCTCATCGATGGTATTTGCAAAACCATGGGCTTGCCCATGGTATTTTCCCATGGTATTGGCCACTTGGGACACCTCATAACATATATTACTATTAAAAAGTTGGCCAGATTTATTACATCATGATCACATCATTAATGATGTCATTAAACACCCGAAACTCAAAACTGTATTTTTACTATTCACTGAAAATTCAACTATTTTTAAAAAATCCTAAAATATTACCCTAACCTAATATCAATGCTCTGAATTCCAAAATGAATTCCATTTTATGAAAATAATTTTCTAATTTTTTTAATTTAATTTTTAAATAAAATCATTATTTATTCCAAATAAACAACTTTAAAACTATAACTTATTTTCTAATACCTTGAAAAAGTAATCAAAGTCCCATAAATTATTGTACAACCATAAGAAAATAAAGTAAAAATTTATGATTAAATTTTATGAAAATACATTTTCATTTTAAATTATTAAATTAATTATAAAATTGTAAATAAACTATTTATGACATACAAAAATAACAAAAATTATACTATGATCGTTTTTTCACTTTTAAGATGTGTAAATTGTATTTATACATTCATGGGTGAAGTTTTATTTTTTTGGACAATTTACTATTCATTACTATTCATAAGGTTATGTTACTATTCATACTTTACTATTTACTAAAATCAAGTTGATCTTATTAGACTTTAAATTTCTTACTGATCACAACTATATAAGACCATTTTTTGAAAATCATTTCACATTATTAATTATTTAAAGTTTACATGAATATTTTAAAATACCCTATTTCCAAAATTCATGAATAATATTCATCCTATATTTATCCGGACATTTGAAAATCAAAATTTTTTCCATAATAAGAAATAACAATTTTATTTATACCAAGGGATTACAAAAAGTATCTAAGGCCTCATTACATAGCCCCTTATAACACCTACATAGGACCTAAGTGTTAGGTGTGCTATGGTGATAGAATATTGAGGCGGCTCAGACAACATTGCCGAAGTGGTGATTTATATAAGCTTGAACTTCTCCCTTAAGTGATTATGTTCAAGCTTCACATGTTGAAGCTCAGCTTGAGCTTGGTCCAGAGAAAAGCCCAGAGATGTTACCTCCTTCCCAAGCACTGACAGATGTACTTCGTACGACCCGAGTCTATTGGATGAGGCCATAGACTCTTCTTTATGTATAAATTAACCAAGATCACTTGTATTTATAAACAATAATTGTAACGTTAAGAGTTTAGTTTCCAACAGTCATATTGACCAACAATCATATAACAATCAAAACCCAACAATATCACTTCATTAATTAAAGGATAGAGTTTTTTGGAGTATAAAATGAAATAACACACAAATTTTGGAAACAAATATTATTGAAAAGTTTGGGTCATTACACCCACCATGTCCTTTTTTACATATTCACCAGAATAGGGTAGATTATTGAATACACTATTGCATGTGACCCTGTAGGCCCTTATCTCGATAGAAGTTAATAATACTCACAGACCAAGAGTAGAGTCTAGTTACCCATCAAGACCCCTAAAGGGACAAGGAGTTTTCATAGAAACAAAAAAAACCTATGAACACATACTATATAATATAATATATTTGTCTTTAGATATTACATAAAGTAGGATGAAAACTTTTGTCATTGTGCTTTCTTTATTTATTATTTATTAATCAAAGTGGATGGATTTACCATTGACTACCTTGGACAAGGACCTATGAAGGAATTACCATTCTGAACAACTAGGCTCAAGATATAACTTCCTCAAATATAAATGGAAAAATCCTATCTTTACCATCCAACCAATGCCATACCACTAATGATGCACCCAACAGAAGCTACCTCACCATGATTTCATTATCATTGTTTTTCCTTGAATCAAAGTACACAATCAAATGGAACAAATTGATAATGATATCAAGTCAAGAGACTAATATAAATTTCCATGGATAGGAATAACCAATGACACCTGAAAACATGTGGTGTTCCTAATGGCAGGTCCATCCTATTGATCTCAACTACTGGATATCACCAAGTGAGAACATTGTGAGAATAAGTCTTAATGCTTATGATCCCCCATCACCTGATAGTCATAAATCTACTATATACAATCAGTATGATGTATCTAGACCATAGGACATATGTTTAAGATTAATTTCATAGTATCTCAAGGTTCTCATTATAGCATGGGATATGTTATAACCTTTTGATATGAAAAATAACATATAGACATTACCATTAAATAATAGATGCAGAAAAGTCTATACTATAATGGTAATTGTACATCATGCATATCTCACTCTATACATGAAATAGTAATCGAAAAGTAATGATAAAGTTGGGTTGAGGGCACCCAATTTTATAACAAATGATTCCAACCAAAGTGGTGGTGGTCGAAAGGGAAAGTGAGTACAATGGGGGCTCATAACAAACGTGACCTGAATACAAAAACAATACCCAAATCATGTATGCTATAGACCATAAGGGAATTCCTTGATCCAAAGAGACTAGTGATAAGTGTCATTGGTTACTATAAGAAAATAAGAATTAGAAATAGTTTGAACCACTGCTAAATGATTCACATCAGTTTCCAAAAAACTTATTGATTTTTTGTGTTGGGAATCATTTCCTAGGATTTATTATTTATTGGTAGCTCATTAGAAACATTTTTCTTATTTCTTATTTTTTATTTTTAATTAATCAATTATTTATTTATTTTATTTATTATTTTATTACCCCAACCTATCCCGCTTCTCCTCACAATAACCTAGTTTCGGTACCACTAGGCCTAGTTAAGGATCACTCGGCCCGGGCCCATCTAGATCCATCTTGAAAATTTAAGTACATATATATATGTGTGGGGTGAGATTTGAACCCCTTACCAATTGCTTATTATGTAGAGTCATCAGTACTCCACTAATCCTTTTATATGGTGATTAAGTAGGCTTTAATATATATATATATATATATATATATATATATAATGAAAACATAGACACACATAGACACACACATTTATTAAAAATTTATAAATACATACATACATATAACACTATAATTGCATATAAATTTAAAAATAATTATTATATATTAATTTATATATCTGAAATATATATATATATAAATACATTTAATTATAAATAAATATAAATTTATAAAAATATATATAAACTAATATATGTATTTATATATTTATATTTATGTTTACAAACTAATTTATTCATAATTTATAAATATTATTTAATAATTAACACTTTATACATAAAAATATAAAAATATATTAATAAATATATATATATATACACACACATAAATATATATAAATAATATAAATACATACATACATATAAAATTTTCCTATCCATACATTGATATAAATATAATTATATGTATAAATTTAGAAATTTATGAAAATATATATATAAGTATCTATTAATATTTAAAAAAATATATGAATACATATAATCATAAATACATATAAATATATATACATATATACAAATATGTACAAATAAATAATCATGAGCACACGCGTGTGCGCACACACAAAAATACATATGACTAGGGGTCGTAAATGGGCTGGGCGGGGGTAGAGCGAGCCAAGCCTGCATGGACGAGGAATAAAAATTCTCGATCCATTTATGTCCACATTTAATATGGGCTCAAAAAATTTAGTCTGGCCCGATTTGCAATTTAAGGGGACCAGGCCATAATTGTAATCATGATTAAAAATATTTTTTTGAAAATAAAAAAACACTTAAGACTAAGTAATAGTTAGTGTTAAACGCATCATAACCATCACATAACTAATAATATATATATATATATGTATTAATATATATTAATATCATAAATTAAATATATACCATTATTTTATTAAAAAAATTATATAATACATTAAAATGACATTAAAATAAAAAACTAAATCATTATTCCTGGGCCACAACTCGGTTGCACTTAAGAATGCACGTGTTTCTTCACTAGTTCATTTAAACTCATTTAAAATTTGGGCCATTTTTTTCTAGTCCTCCTCGCTCTATAAATGTGGGCTAGTGGGCTTGAGGCCCGTTAAGCACCACCAGATATAACTATAGACACAAATAAATATATATAAATGTATAAAAATATATATAATCACGCATGTATATATATATATGTGTGTGTGTGTAATTATATAATTATATAATTATATAATTATATAATTATATATATGTATATATGTATCTATATATATGTAACGACTCGGACCCGTCCAGCCACCCAAACAGTGCCGAACGGGTCGGGTGTTACTACCTTAGGCGCACCTCCCCTGAACGCCAAAGGCTGCCGACTAGCAGTGAGGGTCTGAATAGGTATAGTGGGGAGGCTATACCCTCTCGAAGTAATTAAAGGCACTGGTCCAAGTAGTAAAATAAAATATACAGCAGAAATAAATGACTCAGCAAACTTGAACCAGACCCGCAAAGCGGAAGCACATCCAATAACAATAAACAGCGGAAGTAATATAGAAACAACAGCAGCGGAAAGTGAAGAGAACATCACGCCAACAATCAGCTACAATAAATGATAAAAAAACCAAGCATGCATCCAAGAAAGTCATACAAGTCAATATATAAGTAATGGCGCCAATGGCTAACCAGAAGTAGCTACAATATAGAGTAAACATGCTGATGCAAGAAAACATATACTAAACAAGTAACTCCAGTATGACATGACCTCAAGGTCCATGCCAGTCTCCTTGTCAACAACACTAAAGTCCAGCTCCTAAGGCTGACCCTCTACCTGCACACAATTTCATAAAGTCTACACGTGTCCCGAAGGGCCCGTGTAGGTTGTGAGACAAGTCTCACTAGGATACCACCCCGAGGTGCATACCTAATATAAGTGTTTAGGCAGAAATGATTATATAAGAAAAACAATAACAGTGCAATGCCCAAAAGTAAACAAAGACTTCACTGGTGCTCAGTAGCCACCAGGAAGTGTCACCTGCTTCAACCAACGCCGAAACCTCTAGTCTGTAGCCCGGAACCTCGTACCACCTGACACCATGTGTCTCAATTATCGACGTCTCGAAGGCACGCCCAATCGTCGTAACCCAGCTTGAAAGCTCAACCTGCCCATGGCACAACATCCAGAGGAACAACGATACCTGTCATCAAATAGTAACCGGAGGGACAACGATGACTGCCCTCAAATCACAGCGAGCCTCTGCCCCCAACCTGACCACCTCAAAGCTATATCCCGAAGGCTCCTCACCTTCTATGTGGCTTCCTATGACAATCACCCCCAAACCAAAATACCTAACCGCAACTATCGGGGGCCTCTACCCAGCGAGTTGTCGTACCACCTCATCTCAGGGTCTATCTATGTGCACACTACTCAAAAGTACCCGGTGAGCAGTAATCACCTCATTATGTCCCAAGCCACAACACCTCTAACACCTTATGTCCCTGCAAACCTGTCCCTCGAGTCTGATGGCCTCGCCATCCAAGTAACCCAGGTCAAGCCCAACCTGACAGTCCAACTGCCTCAACCGATGTCCATGACACCCAATCCCGTGGTAGCCACCACCCAAAGTATCCTGAGCCAAAATCCCCAACCTGTGATCCTCATCACTCAACAACATATATCTGGGCCATGCACAACAATCAAGCAGTCCAACACAAGAAAAACACACATTGCAAAAATAAACTTGAAAGCATAAATTTTAACAGACAACTACTAAACAGTCAAAATGCACTAACTTGTGCCAACCCAAACCAGCACCTAAGGTACAATTTAACATCATGCTTTAATAAAACAACTCAGCAGTTTAATTCAACAACATCAACAGCAGTCTAAACTCATCAGTTAATATTGGTCCAAAACATACGCATTTCGGCACCCCCAGCCGAATTACCCCAAACGAGCCATGACATCTCACCCGGCCTTGATCAAGCACAAAAAGGGTCAGGGAATACCTAGAGTCAGTCCACAATGCATATAATTAATTAACAACAAATAAACAGAGTTTCTCTCAACACCCGACATCACGCCCGGAGGTCGCAACCCCCAATATTCTACGAAAACACGAAAGAAGGTATGAACCACCCACCTCGTACTCGTACGATGACACTCCTTTGATTTCATCCCTTGAATCGGACTGAATCGCGGTAGATCTGTGTTTCCATCAAATCCAGAAATTCTGTTCAGATCAAATCTGCGGAGGAGCAGGTGTGGGATCAAAGACGAAGAAGGGTGCGCGGGGTTAGCCTTTCCGATGTGGTCCCGCTGCCACCGATGGATCAAAGAACGGTGGTCGTACATAGATTCTGGGAGGGTTTGAGTTTTCGGGGTTTTTTGGATGAACTTTTCATCCAAAGGGGAAGAAGAAGATATTTCTGGGAATGAGGAGCGACGATGTCTCGATCGATCAAATAAAAATAAAAATACACGGTGTTTATTTCCAAAGTACACGCCTTGTAGATGTGTTTCCATACTCCGACTTAAGAGAAGTCTAGCATACAGCCTGGACCGTGTACACGGTCAACCCATGGCCAGGGTCTCAGCAGCTACATGGGACAAAGGTACACGGCATGTCAAGGAAGACCACACGCCGTGTAGATGGAAATTTACACCTATCACCACACGACATGTACTTGGCCTCACACGGGTAAGGGATACACGACGTGTCTATAAATACACGCCATGTAGTAAGAAACTTCTACACGGTCTTCACACAACATGTACTCTGAGAGCACATGGCCGGTCACTCGGGTAACTCATACACGGCGTGTACTTAAAGTACACAGCATGTAGTCTGGAAATTTCCAGAAACTGCCTAGATTTTCCAGACTTCTCAAAAACCTATCAAAAAGTTTAAACAGGGTCAGAATTTGACCCGTTTCTAAAAACCCGGGTTCTTATAAACTCCCCACCTTAACATAGCTCGTCCCCGAGCTACCAACCAAAACCAGGAGATGGCACCGAACACGTCCATCCCGGTTAAACAACCTGGACTACCTCGGTCTTAAGGTTCTGGATAAAATCATAAAGGGATCCCCACCTTTGGAATCACCTACTCGGTCTCAACCCGAACAAAGCTCAAAGAAAATCGAATAAATAAGAAAGGCCCAACAACCTATTTCCTGGACCCATGGTCCTCCCGTGACACATCATCACCCCTGCACCTCCTTGGTGCTCACGTGTCGCTTCCGACACCCAACGTAACCCTCACCGCATCAGTGTCCGCCTCCCTGAGGTCCTGCATCTAATAGATTCTCAAATCAAACCTGGTTCCATGCACCTCAAGTAACCTGCATCCACGATGCCTTGATTCCCATGACACCTCAAGTAACCTGCATCCTTGATGCTTTTGATGCCATGCATCTCAAATATATAATAAAATATATAACACATCCGATATGATTCCAACCCCACTAACTAGTCTCTAGTCAGTCCACAAGTAACATGTGAAACTTGTGCACTCAACTAGACACGCCTCAAGAGGCCATGCCAAAAGAAAGAAAAGAAACTCATAGCCACACCCGCGGTGTACCTGCCACCATCACCGACTCTCCAGCTTGCTCAATCACTGGCATCTCCACAGCGTGCACCTAGCCTGAAGCCCGACTACATGATGCCTAACCTCCCTGTGGTGCTGCTCTAGTCTCTGGCCACAGACCCCTCAGTTGGGTCCTACTATCTCTGTCACGTCCCCCGCGTGCAGCTGAACCTCGACTACCCTCTCTTGGTACCAAACCTGAACCAACTCCTGACGCCACAGTATGTCCTGATCCTTGCCTGCCAGCTGTCTGAGAAGGCTGCCTGCAAAACCTCTCCAGATGTCCGACCTGTCCACACACCCGGAACTACCTTGGGGGCCTATCGCATTGAGCCCGAACATGTCCTAGCTGTCCGAACTAAAAGAAAACCACCACTGAACTTCCATGAGGTGGTCTTGCTGGGTCATTGGCCTGCCCGCCCTGCTGGAACTCATCTCTTCCTCGCTTCCTACTGTCCGAACCGTCACCTGGGGTTGTCACCCTACTAAAGAGAGACTTCTCTCTCTCCTTGCCCTCTGCTATAAGTGCCTGGTTCACCGCCTCAGAAAAGGAACCCAGCCTGAAGATGTTTACCTGAACCCGAATGGCGTGTCGTAAGCCGTCCTCGAAGCGCCTCACCCTAGCTGCATCATCGCTCACCATACCAAGTGCAAAATGGGATGACTTTGTGAAAGTATCTGCGTAGTCCATGACAGACATATCTCCCTTCTGAAAATTTGAATTTACCATTGACTTAGTTCCCAATGCTATGAAAATTTTAAAACACCCTTATCAAATGGCTCTAATGTAACCTCTTGAATTGAAAAAGTAGTTACAGGAGTTTCTTGACAAAAGATTCATTCATCCTGGAACATCACTATGGGGTGATCCTATTCTATTCATTAAAAATAAAGATGGTTCCATGATATTTTTCATTGATTATAGTGTTTTTAATAACATTACTGTTAAGAATAAGTATCCATTTCCTCACATCGATGAATTTTTTGATTAGATCCAGGGAAATCTATATTTTTCCAAGATTGACTTGATATCTGGGTACCATCAGATGAAGGTGAAGGAAGATTATATTCAAAAAATAGAATTCTGAACTAGATATGGGCATTATGAGTTTTTTTTATACCCCTTGGTTTAAAAAATCTCTCGGATATATTTATGATTCTTATAAAAGTAATCTTCCATGAATATTTGGATAAGTTTTTTATTGTTTTTATTGATGATATTATTGTTTTTTCAAAAATTTATGAGGATCATGAAAAACATATAATGATTGTTCTGAAAACACTTAAATAAAATAAGTTATATGGGAAATTTTGAAAAAGTTATTTTTGGTTACAACAAATTTATTTTATTGGGAACATTGTAAATAATAATTAAATAATAGTTAATCCCACAAAAAAAATGGTTGATGAATGACCAAGAACTAAAAATTATATGAAGATTCGTAGTTTTCTCATATTAGAAGGATATTACCAATATTTTGTTATATTTTTTTTGTGGTTATGTATATTGATAATTAAGTTAACACAAAAGGGGATAAATTTATTTGGAAAAAATGTGATTTTTTAGGAACTGAAAATAAGATTGGTAAATTCTTCACATTTAAATATTCCATACAGAAATGGATTATTTTTCATCTACAGTGATGTTGCATTGAAGGTACTTGGTTCTGTTCTAATACAGAATGATCATGTAATTGCTTATGCTTAAAAAAAAATGAAACCTCATGAGTTAAATTATCCCACACATGATCTGTAATTAGAATTTATTGTTTTTTATTTAAAAATTTAGATAAATAATTTATATAGATCCAAATGTGAAATATATACAGAAAATAAAATTTTGAAGTATATATTTACTTAGAAAGAATTGAATATGAGGCAAAGAATATGGCTATAAATGATAAAGGATTATGATTGCATGATCAATTACTATCCGGGAAATGAAAATAAAGTAGAAGATTCCTTAATTAAAAACATGAGGCATCATTAACCATTTTAAATTTGGAATATGACCCCATGGTTTATGATTTGAAGAATTTTGGATCAGATGTTGTTGGTGTAGGAAATTATTCTATTTTGTTTGACGTGTCATTATAGTTGTCTGTCTGATAAAGAATTAAGAAAGGGCAGAAGGAAGAACATGAGTTACAGAAAAATGTATAATTGGTTAAGAAATTTAATTTTCCTGAATTTAATATTGACAGAGATTGTGTCCTGATATTTGGAAAGAGATTATGCGTACCTTGTGATTCCCAGCTGAAGAAATAATTGTTAAGTGAAGCTCATAATTCTCCATTTTAAATTCATACTAGAAGCATGTACACAGATCTTTAGATGTATTACTGGTGGGATGGAATGAAAAGAGATATTTATGATTTTACAATGAAATTTTTGACTTTTCAACTGGTTAAAGTAGAGAGACAACTACCAAAGGGGATACTTCTGACTTTTTCAGTACTAGAATGGAAATGATAAAATATATCCATCTCATTTGTGGTGGTAAAAACAAATAATTATCTAGGTAATAATGTGATTTGGGTTATTGTTGATCAAATGACTAAATCTACACATTTAATTCCTATTTGAGACACACTTTCTATAGATAATATTTCTTGAATATAACTTAAAGAAATTTTCAGGTTACATGGATTTAATCTCACAATTGTATCTTTCCATGATATTAGGCTCAATTATAACTTTTGGAAACACCTTCAAAATTTTTAAGAACTGAATTAAATTTCATCACAACCTTTCATCCTCAATCTAATGGATAGACTGAGAAAATAATTTAGAAATTAGAAGACATGTTACGTGATTTTTCAATGGATTTCTAGGGATGTTGGGTTCAACATATTTCTTTAGTTGAGTTTTCTTACAATGACATTTTTCATTTCAATATATAGATGGAACATTTTGAGGAATTATATGGAAAGAGGTTTCAAACTGTATCATTTTGGGATGAATTCAGGGAAAGGATGTTTATGGGTCTATAATTAGTAGAGGAAGTGACTGAGAAAGTGAAGATGATCTAGAAACACATAAGAATATATTAGAGAAATAAGAAATGTTATGCAGATAACAGGAGGAAAAAATTTTCTTTCGAAGTAGGTGATCATGTTTTATTTAAAACACCTCCTTAGAAAAGTGTTATGAATTTTGGAAAAAAATTAATGCTAAGTCCATGGTTCATTGGAACTTATGAAATATTAGATAAAGTTGGACCATTTTTCTATTGAGTATATTTGCCTCCTAGTTTATCTCAGGTACATAATGTTTTTTACTTTTTGATGTTTAGAAATTAAGTGAAAGATTCATCTCATGTTTTCATTCCAGAAGTAGTTCTTTTGGAAGAGAGCTTTTCTTATAAGGAAAATCCTATTCAGATTCGGGATCATAGAGAATAAGTATTTCAGAAAAAGGTAATTCACAAGGTTAAGGTTTTTTGGAGAAACCACATGGTTGAAGAAGGAACATGAGAATTTGAAAATGATATAAGGGAAAGGTATCCTCACTTGATTAATAAGTGAATAAAAATTTTAAAGATGAAATTTACAGAATGGGTAGAATGTAACAACTTAGGTACTTATAAAATAATTTGTTTTAATTACGAAATTAAATAGTTAAATTAATTACAAATGAATAATAAAATAAGTGACATGTAAAGAAAATAAGGAATTCATATAAATAGAATAGTAACCTAACCTATGAAATTATAAATAAAATTTATGTATCCTATAAGTGAAAATAAGATATATTTATTTCATATAATAAGTAAATAAATTATTTGAAAATGATAAATTTATTGTTGGTATTTTTGTGACACATAAATTTTATTTTAATTTTTTTAATTAATATAATGATTTAAAAGAAAATTTATATTCATAAAATTGTTTCAAAAACTAATATTTTTTTGTATTATTATTATAAAATAATTTTATGAGACATTAATTAAATTTTCAAATTATCATAAAATCTGTTATAATTTTAAAATCAAATTTTTTTTGAATAAATGATGATTTTAATTAAAAATTTAATTTATCATATTTATAAAATTATTTAATATAAAATGGATTTAATTTTTAAATTTTACATTTTAAAAAATGGTTAGTGTGAATTTTTGTGATTTCTCTAAAATAGTTGAAGTTTTGGTGAATAGTAGAATATGATAATTTACGGTATATAACAAATATATGAATTATTGAATCATAGATGATTTATTGAGAAATTAAGACAATAATATTGAATTATAAATCATTTTTTTAAATATATTTAGTGATAAGGTTCAAATAATTCATATTCTTGAGCCAAAATAATAAACTAATGAATAAAATAATTAAAAAACGCCTCTCTCTTCCACTATAAATACCACCCCTCACCACCTCTTCTACTCACATCTCCAAATCATTGTATCTTGTTTAATTTATACCAAATAGACTTTACAATATTATTACCCATTTTCAATACCTACTTGTCTCACCAAAATTCCAAAACCATGTGTTGTAAGGAGGTTCTGAAGGAGAAGAAGTTCAAGAGGTAAAATCCTCTTGTTTTCTATAATTTTTTTTTCAATTTATTTTATTTTATTATTCTCTCCCAAAATACCCTCAGACAAGTGAAATGTTAACTATATTATATTAAATATAATGAAATTTTATTGTGTTAATGGAATATCCATCATCAAACTTCTTCTCCTCTTCACTTATTCTAAAAAAATGAAAACATTGTCCATGTTGTGTCGATGTACCGTCATCATGGATGATGTGTTTTAATTTTATTTTATCACATTCATGGATGGTCATAAAATAATTATTATGATTAAATTAAGTTTTATTAGACATATTATAAGTTATATAATACTCTAGAACCAAAATATAAACATTATATTAAATAAAATGTTATAATTTCGTTATATTCGTAAAAACCGCCAAAATAAATTAAATCACTTTCATTAACGTTCTATCTAATGAATCATCCTTTGATAAAATTAAAAATGATATATGGTATAATTTAAAATTTCTAAAACAAATCAATACCATTTCTTTCCACTTCTAGAGTTTTTCATCCATTCAAAAAAAATTCCTTTAATGAACCAACCATCGAAACCAAGAAATAAATGCACCCAAAACAATAAAAATAACAACATATTATCAATAAATGTGTGTAAATATGTTATAAAAAAATAATATAAGGTATTATAAATATGAATAAATTTATATAATATATTAAAAACACTCTTTAAACCATTATACAAGAGTTCTGAACACATTTGAAAGAAGTCAAACCCAAGGTAAGAGACTTTCCTTTTAAAATCTTATTTAATGTCTCTTTTTACAAAATTCAAAAAGAATGATTCTTATTAACTTATAAGGCATCATACGATTATCTATATTTCATTAAAACTTTATGTTTTGATGGTTTATTTATAATATTACATGTTTAATTATAGAGAAAAGGATTTCATTTTTATTTGCATAGTATTCTTTTAAAATAAGCATTTTTCATCAAGAAATGTTTTTATGGTGAAAGTTTTCATATTTTATGATAATGTTATGGTTATTCGGAATTATTTATGATGAAGTGTGGGTCCTATATCTCAATCAAATTCATTGGTTATTTTTATATTATAAGTTTACCAAAAATGTTATTCCAAGTGTAACTATGATGGTAAAACCACAAGGTAGCTGCGAGGGTCACATCATAAGGTAGATGTGAGAGTTACATTGTAAGGTAGTCATGAGGATTAAAAATCATATGGTATTTGAGTGGGTTATAAAATTAAGTAATTAATGGCCCAAGTTACCTAAATGGTTTATTTATGTTTTCTATATTTTATGGAAGTCTCTTGTTTTCACAAGTTATGTATAAGATACTTTATGGGTCAGAAGTATGTCTTTGTGAAAATGATTTCATATGTTTATAAGTAATCAGGGAATAATTTTTTTATCTATTTTATGTCTCTTAATGGTCTTTTTTTTCTCATCACAAGTTTTAAAATGTTTTTCACAGGGTTTAAGGATGGGTAAGATCAAAGAATAATCCAACATGAATGTTGTAAATAATTTTCATGAAAAGATTTCATGTTTTATTAAAAATAGTTGTATTATGGAATAAATGGATACTATTTTAGTAGTACCCAAATTTTATTATTATGGGTTTATATGTATGAATTATGTCCTAATTCTCTAAAAACTCTAAACTGAAAATATCTTTGTGAATTTGAGAAAGTAAATACTAAAAGAATTAAATAGATTATGTAATGTTAGGCCATGACCATATAATTAGGGTAAGGTAAATAAATTCATATATAATACTATATAAATGTGATGGTAATCAAGGTTTATACAAGAGTTTGGTTTAGGGAACCAACTTACAACAAATCCTACCTATTTTCCACATCAGGTGTTTATAGTTCTGACTATTTATACAAGTTTTATAATCACGATGTATGTATTCATTCTTAATAAAAAGTTTATATTGTGAGGTCATTAAATTTAATTTTATAGTTTATTTATAATTATTTATGATGTTTCAAATTCCTTTCACTAGTTCTTTAGTATTTACCCTTGAAGATGAAATTGTTAACAATCATGTTTTTATGATTCATGATGATCAAAGTGTTTTTTCCAAAAAAATGAATTAAATATTGATATAACATCTCACAGAAAAAAATAATTATTTACACAGTTATATTCTATTATCCTAGTAATTATGGTCCTATATTAATTATTTATATAAATTCACAAGAGTGTTCAAGTAGGTGGTTAAACTGACCCAAACATGAACATACCCTGATTTAATGAATGATTATGAGGTGGTTTCATTGTAATATAATTATACAAGGTGTATAATGATCTTATTCAGTGTTTATTAATGTGATACATCATAATTTTATTTAAATATAAGAAACTTTATTGGAAATGAAAATATAACACTATTTCAATAAAAGACTATTCTCTTAGTATGCTTTTTTAAAAGATTAAAATAATTATGGTCGTTTGTTGATCATATCATTTATAGGTTCTCAATTTTTTCATAGAAAAAACTTAATGATATATTAAGAATCATATTTTTCCTTTAATCCTATTCTTAGATCCATCCTTGTAATGGAGTCAAGGAAAATGAAACATGTTGCGTCATGGAGGTGGTAGTCCTCACAATGCGTGAATGATGGTATCATTTTTCTTAAGGGAAAGAGGGAAGATAATTAATTTTTATTTTTACAATATAAAAAAATATAATATACTAAAAATAATAAAGTAATCATATAATATTTAAAAATAATAATTTTTAATGAAAGGATAAAAGGAAAAGATATTAACGAAAAGATTGAGCTTACATTAAGTTCTTTGAGTATATCTTGGTGGATTAATTGGAAAAGAAGGGATTGGGATAACATCCTTTGACCAGAATATTATAATAGTGAAAAGGGATTATAGGGGAAAGAAAAAACTGGTATATTTGTAAGAGGAAAAATAATTTTATAGTGGTATTGAAGTTGTGGTGAGAGGCCCCATTATATGTGAAAAGATGGACTTTTTCATGGAATCTAATGTTAGGTAATGGGTAGGAATGGAATCACATGGGTGTTAGGTTGGTTTAGTGAGTTATTTGAATTAGGTGGATAAATTGTAGGTGGGGAATGTGGGTATGAATTTTGAACCTGATAATGATTTTTAGAAGGTGTATGTGAACTTTTAGTTATTAAAAATTTGAGATACCTTATTTACACGTATCTCCATTATTAATATTGATTAAAAATAAACGATGGTAATTAATTTAATAATAAAAATATAGGATGAAACATATTACCAAATTGTTCGATGATGAATCTGAATTTGGAATCCATTTATCCTAATTTAATTTTTAAATGTGAGTTAATTATCTTTTAAAGTAAAACAAAATATGTAAGAAAAACTACTTTTAATGAAATATTTATTTTTATATATTATGTGTTTTTAGTCTTATTTCATATTAATTGTTAATTGAATGAGTGTTTATATATTGTTTTATGTGTTTAAATATTATATTAGATTCATATTTTAAAATATATTAATCTAATTTATTTTGATAAAAAACCAATTCTTTGAAATCAACCATTTTACTTTTACCATGGTAATAAATATTTATCCTAATTAATTTATGTTCAATGGATAAAAATAATATTATAATAGTTATAAAATTTTTAACTAGTAAATCTAAATATAAATCTATTTTTAAATAAAATTAATATGTGTAGAGAAAATTAATTTTAATATTTTTACACATAAAAACCATTTTTTAAGAAAAAATCACAAAAACTCATCTTAATCTAGTATCTTTATGAATAAATTAAAAATTATTTTTTTATTAAAAAACAATTAAAATTCTGAAATTATACTTTGAAATATACTTATGAAATATCTCTCTATATAGTGTGCATTATGAGATAGTTCAATATATGGTGTTTACCTTCTATAGTAGGGTCTGAGACATTACATTCCCCCATTTAAATAATTCCATCATCAAAATTAGGGTATATATTAGCCATTGAACAAATGTGGATACTTCTTTATTATAGATTCTTCAGGCTCCCGGGTTACCTCTTCTATTTTGTGATTTATCTAATGGAATTTCACAAATCAATTTATTATATTCCACAATACCTACTATTAGGTGACAATAATTTGGACTAAATCTACAATATAAAAAAATTTAGGCTCTAATTAGATTCCCTCAAATATGATAATATGCATTGGATCTAGCATGTATTTCCCCATTAATGAAACATAGAAGATGTTTTTTACTTTAAAAATGTTGGGCGACACAACTAATCAGTAAGATAAAACCCCAATTATTTCTAGTATCTCAAAAGGATAAATATACCTAGTGCTTAAATTCCTTTTTTACCAAATATTATAACTCTCTTCTATATTTAAACCTTCATGAATAAATGACCCCTAACTTGAAATTCCATTTCTTTCACTTGATTATCAGTGTATATCTTTTTTTTTCTCTAGGATGATTTAATATGATCCTAAATAGTACTTACTTTAATAGTAACCTCCTTTAAAATCTATGGTCCAACTAAATTTCTTTCTCTAATTTCTTCATAATATGTTGGATTAAGACACCTCTTCCCATGCAATTATTCATACACTCCCACCTAGTTGCTCGAATGTAATATTTTATTTTATTAAAATTTCACCAAAGGTATATAATGATCCCATATACATAATAATTTAATATTATATGAATTGAACATGCCCTAAATAGTCTATACAATCCTTTTAGACTACCCTTAAACCTAAGAAAGATAGGAGGATCTTAAATCTATCTCAATATTTAAATACTTTTAAAGTATCTTCCAGAATGTCGATATGAACTGAGGATCATGATCATATACAATTGATAAAGGTACCCCATGAATCCTTATGATTTCATTGACATAGTGACCAGAAAGGGCCACAAATGGTAAATCATCTCTTATGGATAAGAAATGAGAACACTTAGTAAAACGATCAACGATTACCCAGGTTGAATCATTCTTCCTTAGAGTCTTTGGGAGTCCAGTCACAAAGTGTATTGTAACATTTCCCCACATTCATATAGGTATACGAATAGGTTTCATGAACCCCTTAGAATGTTGTCTTTCAACCTTCACCTACTAGCATACTAATCATCTAGACACATTGTTTTCAATTTCCTACTTCATATGATACCACCAAATATTCTCTCTAAAATCCATATACATCATTATTCTACTAGGGTGTATAGAGAAATTTGAGTTATGTGATTCATATAGTAGTCTTATTTTAAATTTTTTTTATGGATGGAACATATAATCTCTTCCCAAAATTAAATACTCTATATTTAAATATTAATTCTGTTAATTTCCCAATATTTAGTTTTTTAATATTCATTTGTATATTCTCATCATCCTGGTGTTACTTCTCTATTTTTTCTAGTAAGTATGATTTTAGATTTGGTTAAAGAAGTAATTATGAACCCCTTACAAGAAATCCCCATATCTATCTTTACTATATCTTCATATATAGGATCATTTTTAGTTCTCATCATGGTAAGGAATCCATGACCCATCCTACACGATGCACCAAACACCTTATTTTCCTTCCCAAGGTGGAAGTGTATTGAGAAATCATAGTCCTTGAGTAGTTCTAACCATCTTATTCCCCTCATGTTGAGATAATTCAAGGAGAATATATACATCAAAAACTTATGGTGTATATATATATATATCACATATTTCCCATAGGGGTAGTGCCTCTATATTTTCATAGTAAAGATTATGGATTCTAGCTCATGGTCATGAGTCTGATAGTTGTAGTCATGAATTTTCAATTTCAATAATGTATATGGAATCACCCTATTATTCTAGATAAGGACATAACCAAGTCATTTCTTATATATATCCCTATAAATTACAAATCCTTCCTTATATGATGGTAAAATTAATACAGGTGTATTACTTAGTATCCTTTTCAGATCTTTAAAATTTTACTCACATTCTCGTAACCATTTGAATTTAACCCATTTACGTGTTCACTTGATTAATGGGTTGGCTAACTAGGAGAAATACTTAACAAACCACTGATAGTAACCCAGTAATCCTAAGAAAATTTATAACTAAGTTATTTTCATTAGAAAAGGTTATCCTTTGACTACCATGATCATTTAAGGGTCAACAAATATTCTATACTTAGAGACAATATAGAAAAGAAAAGAAACTTCATTGAGCCGAAATTCACACTTACTATATTTACCAGATAATTCCTTTTTCATTGGGGCCTCTACAATTATTTTTAGTTGAATATAATTATTTTCATAACTCTTTAGAGTATATCAGTAAATAATCAATTAATACCACTTTAAAATTATCAAGATACTCCTTGAACACTCCATTAATTAGGTCTATAAAGACATAAGGTGTATTAGTCAATCCAATATACATTAATGTAAACTCATAATGTCCATACCTTATTCTAAACGATATCTTTAGTATATCATCCTTATTCAACTTTAGATAATGATAGGCATATTGAATATCAATCATTGAAAAGTATTGGGATTCTTGAATTTAATCAAAAAAATTATCAATGTTTGGAATATTATAATTATTCTTTATAATAATGGAATTTATATCCCTATAATCTATGCACAATCATATAGAAATATCCTTATTTTTCATGATTAAAATTGGGTCTCCCCATAGTGAAACACTAGGATGTATAAATCCGGTATTACACAACTCCTTTAGATTTTTATTCAACTATATAAGCTTCAATGGTTCCATTATATAAGATTTTTATATATATGCCTTAAATCAAGAATGAGTTCAGTGGAGAACTCAAATTTATGCTATGGTGGATAACCAGGTAATTATTATAGGAAAAATCAATGAAATTTTGTACCATGGGTAAATACTCTATTATTAGGACACCTTATTCATCTATAGATCACAATTGATCTTACTCTCTACCCATAATTTCAAAGGATAAATACTGGGGGAGGATCTAGATGTGTTTTATATGATGATGTTTCCCTTATAAAGATATGATATTCCACTTCACTTTCAAAAATAAAAATCTAATTCTCTTGGAAATATTTTTTTCATTATACATCGAAAGACAATCCAAAGCAAGGATCATATATAATAACCATGTTTGAAAATAGGGTATACCAATGCATCATAATTGGAACTATCTGACATGTATTTTTTACATAATATTCCCACTAGGTTTCTTAATTGATAACTCCCTTAATAGGGTTATAGGGAAATATCGAATGTTTTTAGAAAACATTGAATATATAAAAGAGTGTGATGATCTAGAATAAAATAAAACATTATCTAACTTTGAGCCAATGATCAAAGTACCCACCACCATATCATTAGGAACTTTGACATTAGCTATGGTAATCACATAAGATTGGTCATGCTCCCTTGGATTTTTTTAGGCAAATTACCTTGATATTTGGGGCATTAGTTTTCATAATGTATCTACACCATAGAGTTAAATCATTGAACATAAACAACCTTTTCCTTTCCCTTGAATTTTTGAGCTCAATGACCTTTTTATATTAACCTACAACAAACTCATGTTCCATACCTATAATCCTTGGAGTTTTTCTTTCCTCATTTATCAAATGTGGGAAATACTATCCTTCCATTATTCACCTTTTCCACATTATTTTTCCCATGATGCTGATCCAACCTTTTCTTCTCCTAATTTCTATTTTATACATATGTCATGGATAAATCATTTTTTATCTTAGTTTGTCTTGATTCTAAATCCTCATATGATGAAAAGGTCCGAGAGTGCAACACCCATCGAAGCCTCAAATTTTTTCTATCAATTAAATGATCAATTATTCCTTATAATCTACGTACATGGTAGAAAACATGTTTAGATAACCTTGAAAATTTATCCTCGTACTCAGCAACATTTTCCTTATCATTTTTTCTATATTTGAAGAATTTCATTTCCATTTATGGTATTTTCTCATGAGGAAACTATTTTGCCTACAACACCTCCTTAAAAGTTCCCCATAGAATTTATTTGACCTCATATACCTTTTTAGCGTTTTGAATTAGTGACCAATATTGGTACACATCTCCCTTAATATGATAGAACACTATAATGAAATTTTCCTTTTCACTACTTCCCAAAGTAAGAAAGAAATTCTATATATATTTGATCCATTTTTAGCTACCAATGGATTAGTAGTTCCACTAAATTCCAGAGGTTGTTATCACATGAAGCCATCCAACATCGTTACTGCATGTTATGGATCAATATTTCTATCTATTTAATAAATATTATTTATTATAACCCGAGTCAACTAACATAATATGGTTATGATCTAATTATCCTCAAATCCAACCACCTTAACTTGTTTAGGGGGAACATACATGCATTGAATATGAGTGTTTATAGGTTACCATTAATCCTATTAGTTTCCATATTTTTACAATGACATATACATAAATATATCATAATATTTAATTATAAAGTATAATTATTAATATGTTTTCCATAGGTTTACCTATCAATTTTGAGGGGTTTTCATAGTAATTATGATATCCCACTTAGTTATTCTAAATATAATACCCAATGGTCCTACAAAAATTACTCTAATACCAAATGTAACATCCTGGATTCTAGATAGCCTGTTCCGATAGTTACATTACATTATTGGTATAAAATAAAAGAGTTACCCAAGGATCCAAAAAATTTATCATACATATAATACTAGATACATACATACATCACATTTAAAAATATAATATACAATAATAATCACACATATTTCTCTTTATGTGTCCTAGGGAAAGGGGAAAAAATATTGATGAGCTTAGATGATTAAAAAAGAGTAGTATACAATAGAAGATTTTATAACATAAAAATGGAATAAGTGACATTGAAGAAATAAATGGACAAAATTAAGACATAATTAACTAAAATTAAGGGTGTACTATATCCATGAATATCACGAAATGACATGGGATTACATCCAACCTGACACCCAACCCAGTTTGTGGCATAGACTGAATGGTGTTCCTGATCCCCCAAAACTTGTTACTAGTGTCTGGTCATCGAGTAACACCTTTGTGAATGATTTCTCCCATGAAATTCAATTATAAAAAATTAAAAATAATTACACCACATCACTACCAATTAATAAATCATTATGTTTCAAAAGAAACACTACAAGAATTGAAAAAAGTTAACTTATATAACCAAAAATAATACAACCAAAAAGGGAAGGGGATCAAATAGAAAAAAAAACATCCATGTAGCATGTAGGTCGATTCCCCATACCAACACCATCAAAACATGACAAAAAAGGATCCTCTAGTACATAGAACCACTATCACCACCATGGAAGGTCTTTGATTTACCTGACGAAACAATATATGCATACACCTGAGGGTGCATGAAGGGTGTGAGATAAAATTCTTTATAGGATACCACTGAAAGATTACATGTAATTACATGAAATGAAAAATTTATTTTTTAATTTTAAAATAATTAATTTAAAAAAATTTGAAACAAAAATAGGGTTTAATTTAAATAATCGTTAGTTAATAAAAATGAAATTTTGAATAATTCAAAATAAAACCCAAGCACTATTAGAGACTCCCTGAGTAGCAAGGTTTTTAGGGCCATAGGATCCTAATACATCAATGATCAAACCATATAGAATTTTCTCATTCATGAGCCACTAGAGAGGTCACAACCAAATTTAGTGGTGCCCAAGTCATCATTATCATTTAGTTAGTGTTGCAACATGAAAATTATGGAGATCCCAAGTCATTTCCCAGCTAACCCAAATGGTGTACTAGTCCATAGTAACCCACCTAGAATACTTAGGATTCCCATGTTCTCTATTAAAATTATCATATAAAGTGAAACACCTTCCATATAATTTCAACTCCAATAATCAAAACCATATTTGGAGAACATCCATTTACAAAGAAAGTTTTCCCATTTATGCCTAAAGACACACAAAAAAACATGGAAAACACCTTTCAAACTACCCACAAAATTTATAAAAACTATTTTTAAACCAAATAAATCATAATAAAATTATAAATTAATGTAAACGTATGAAACCACCTACCTATTTCTTGAAGACACCTAAAAACGATTGGAAAACACAAAACAGACCAAGGATGAACCCTAAAAAACAAGAGCACACCAAAACCATCAATATTTAACCCAAAGGAATTATATTGAACCAAAAATAGGTCAACCTATAAACTATAGAAAAAATAAATCAAATAATAAGAGATAAGAGACCAATAATATGGAATAATAAGGGGGAGGAGGATCTTTCTTGATATTTCCATGAAGATCCAAGAAAAAATCCACCAAAAAATTTGAGGCCAAAAGAGGCATTACTAGAAATAGGGGATATCCCCATAGAGCTATACCCATGGTTTATAAAAATCATGGGTATAGGTTTCATGTAGTCTATACATACAAATATTTTATGTAAACCATGGGTATAACTGTCTATCCTAATGGTGTTTTAAAAACCGTTCATATTGATTCCTGTATTTCACCCTCCCACCCTCCCCCCTCACTCATCAAGGCACAACCCCCCATAAATGTTATTTTTTATAATATTCCTATGATTTGACAAAAATTTATTTCTAATATGAAATTATTAGTTAAATGATTATATTTAAAATATTACTATGGTATTTTTCTAGGTATTGTTTTATATTAAAGAAAATGTTTTTAATGGAATGGTATGTTGAAATAAATGAAATTTTAAATTTTTTATTATTTTTCTAATTTATTTTTATGCATTTTTGTGACCCTTTCCAATTTTTATATAATATTGGAAATATTAATTTATGGGTCTTTAGATAAAGTATTTAAATGGTTTATTTTATTTTATGTATCAAAATGCATAAAATAATATATAAGTATTTTCATTGAACATGATATTTACATTATTCAAGTAATATGGTTATAGAATTATTTTTCATGAAATATCTTTAATATTATAATTAAATTTGGAATTATAAATGAATACTTTCCAATTAAATATTATTAATTTTCTCTAAAGAATTTTTTATTTCATTTCATATATCATTCAACTTCGAGATCCCATCCCCTTTATTACATTTTTGATATATTTTTTATTTAAAAAATATGATATTATTTGATGAATTTTATATTTAAATTGAATGTAATGAATTTTTTAACTATGTTTTACATTTTTTATTGGAACATAACTTTCTTCCCCTGTAATATAATTCATAGAAGCTGGATGTGTCATACTGATCAGATTTGAACCGAGTTACAAAAGAACATGGAATTGTTTTTTGATTTTTCATTTAACAATTATTTATATTGAGGTCATATACAATTTACATGTTATAATTATGTTGGAATGCCATGGTTAATCTAGTAATAATTCAACTACCATATAACAAAATATTTATTTTAAATAAATTATTATGTTTGATATTACAATGGAGATATGAGACAATCTTCTACTGTTCAAGAATAAAAAGAAAGTAGTGGTATGAAGAATTTGATATTTGATTGGTTTACATTTTTTCATTATCATGAGATAGATAATATGATAGTTAAAGAAGGAAATTATATTAATAAAAATTAATAAAAGACTAAATATGATTATTTTTAGTGGTTTAAAAGATTAATGGATGATTCCATAACTTCTGTACATCAGAAATGTACTAAAATTACTAAGTTATAATTTTAATGTAGTTATACCATGGAAAAAACATGTATAGAATTTATAATATTTTAATTTATTATATTATTAGATTTTTAAGGAATTTATTCCCAATGATGTAGATATTACATAAAATCATTCTAATTCAATGAAGTTAATTAAATAGATCTGATTTCTACTAATAAAATTCCTATTTTTCAGAAAGATTTCAATTTATTTTGGGAGAAAATAGTTGACCTTAATGACTATAAATAATGTGGTATATCTTGATGGAAGGAAACTACAGATAAAAAACCATCTCATGTTCCATAGAAATTCATGTGGCACCTTCCATTGATTCCCAGGCTTTAAAATCTATTCATGTCTGTAGAAATATCATCCAATATACGATGGCATGATACTGATAGAATTAAAGGTAATGATGCATTAGTTCATCTTGAAGATGAATTATCATGGTGGTCATTGGGTGAAAAACATCCCATTTTTGTATCTGAGGTTCATAATGTCGGGTTGGGTCTATCCTATGATGGTTTTAATCCATTTGATCAAATTATTACAACTCACAGAACATGGCCAATTTTTGTTCACATTTATAATCTCCCTCCATGGATGTGTGTGAAATAAAATTTAATTTTCTTGATTATACTAATATCTTTACCATCTGATCCTAAAAATGATATACACATCTACTTGAAACCATTAATAATAGAGTTGAAGCATCTTTGGGATATGGGTGTGCTTATATTTGATGTTTCTCTAAAAAATATATTTATGATGCGTGATTCCCTTCTATGGACTATAAATGATTTCCTTTCTTATGAAATGATTTTTTATTAGAGAATGAAAGGAAAAAATAATGTCTTATTTGTATGAATAATACATGATTGGTAAGGCTTAGATATTTTCATAGTTTTAATATCATGGGGCATCAATGATTTTTGCCAATGGATCTTCAATACAATAAGAATCACCAGTGGTTTGATAATACTGTTGACACTGAAAAATGACCTTAATGCATGTTAGGAATTGATGATCATACTTAATTTAAATATTTCAGTTTTTCATTTGTTAAAGGTTAAATGAAATCTAAAAAGTGGAATAATTTTTACATCTAAGCCACTTAAAATTGGAAAAAGAGATGTATCTTTTTTGAGTTTCCACAGTGGTCTACCAATTATTTATGTTATTGATTATACATAATAAACATTGAGAAAAGTATATGTTAAATGTTGCTTTAAATTCTTCTAAATTTCTAGGTAATACCAAATATGGATTTTAATCTCACCGGTACTTTTTGGGTTGGGTATTCGACTAGAACTGCATCATGTGTGTATTGGTGAAAAAAATGGAAAGTTCCTTTTTCTTCTTTTGTGATGACACCTTTAGAAAAATGTTAATTTTAGGATTTATTGGAGAATATCATGTCCTGATTGATATTCTAGAAACATATCTAAATGGCTCAATATAAGTGATTTGATGTTAAAATCCCTAAAAAAATAATGATTATCACATTCATCACTATAAATTGATTCTAATAGTAATCCAACATTTTCTATCAAATAATGTAAGGGTGATAGTGATTCTCTTATTCCATTTTTTATATACCATTATTCTAAAAATTTATCCAATTCATTCTTGATAAAAATATATTAAGAGGACCCATTAATTTTTTTGATTTGGAAAAAATTTCCTCCATCATTTTTTACTTGCATACTTCATTTAACAATTCATATTCTAACATAAACACTTATTGGGGGAATATTTTCTTTTTGTGGATATATACATATAAAATAAATATGTTTCCAATGAAATATTGTGTCCAAAATAATAAAAATTCTTAAGGTTCCATTATGAGATGTTATCTAGCTTAAGAATGTATAGATTTTTGTTCAATTTATTTGTCTGATGTGAGCACAAGAAAAAACTGGTTGATGAGAAATGAAGATGATAAGTATGGGTAAATTGTGCCCTAATTCTCATCTATTTCCCAAACAAGAGGAATGACTGGGTTATATATATTGTCTACATTGAGCTTTGAAGTGAAGGTTATGGCACATCACACAGTCTTGTTTAACTGTGGTTTGTTCAATGACTATATCAAGTATATAATTTAAATATTTATATTTTATCTTATACTATGTAATTTCACATATAAATTAAATTTTTATTATAATTTTATATATGGAGCCTAAACAATTTATAAGTAGAGTTCATCGATCATTCCCTTTGTGGAGAGAGGCTTTTCATAGAAAAGAGTTTCCTGATTGGTTGAAATCAAAAGTATGAAATTTACTTTAATTAACTAAAAATTTAGATATTCATTTAATTGTATTATTCATATATTTTTCAAATATTGGGTTTACATGTTGGATTTGTCTCTCAAGAAATAAGAGCATTGGATTTTGTTCACAATTATTTGGTTAATGAATGAAAATATTTTATAATCAATGTGTGTTAAATATGTTACATTTTATCGAGCAGTGATAATGAGATCACAACATGATGAAATTATGTTGACTACTACAATGTACTATTATGATAGTGCATCAGATTGTAGGTCTCGATATGAAAATGTGTCTTATTATGGACTTGTTTAGAAAATATTATTATTGGATTACTACTATCATTTTCAAGTCACTATGATAAAACATAAATGGTTTGTTTTAATGATGAAAAATGGTACCTTTATTGAAGATTGTGGATTCAAAGTTATTGACATGAATTGATTCTTGTCTACCGATGAACCATACATTATGAAAACAATGGGAAAACGATGTTTTGTGTGAAATATCATCTAAGTCCTAGTTATGATATAATTAATGAAGTAATCCAAAAATATATTTTTCATGATGTTGGGGATCACATTTACTCCATTGGAGCCCCCATTTTCACTGACAAAATATTTCATTTGATGACTAAAACTTTCCCATTGTGAGAGTTTATTTGGACCTGAAGTAGTGATGGGTAATATATAGAATATACCATTTAAGTTCACCGTTAAGTTAGTTCACCTTAACGCATGATTCCTAGGTTGTTACTATAGTATTTACACTAATTTAGTTTTAGTTTGGAATGAAATGTTTTATTTAGTATATTTTGGTTTTGTTGCATTTAATTAGATTTATTTGAATTCATAAAACCAGGTCTAAATGGTTTTTTTAAAAAAATGTATAACTTGGTTTCAAATTATTGTTTCTAAAATATGTTAGGACATTTTTTATGACTTCTTTGACTTCTAAGTTGTATGGAATATTTTGAAAAATTATTTTTAAAAAATGTACATTTCATTATTATTCATATTATGGAACTTACTAAAGAAGTTTTAAGTAAGATATTATTTGATACTGATCGACAGATGTGTAAGTGCGGGCTTCCTCCTCTGGTTACCTTAGTGAGTATAATAATTTTAAAATTTTTCTTCCACATTAAATATAATGTATTTTCTTGTTCTTTATAAATTTTTAGGGACATTAAGTTGAACCAGAGTTGACTTATACTCAGCCTACTAGCATGGGTCTGAGCGGAGGTGCTCTTAGAGCTATATAGGGCACCCATCGTACCCATTCCCACCATGACCCACCAGCAGACACCCCATCTACCACACCTTTCTATCCTCTTCTTGATCCTCCATGGATGTTCCTAGGCATGCCTCCATCATCATATCATTTAGCTATTTCTTCCCATTCCAAGTCTACAACACCTATAGGTATGTTCCCACCTTTACCATATCCATATCATTTGTTGTATCCCCAAACATACGACCCATATCCTACCATGTCTACACCACCTTAATTTCTTACTATCCATCTAGGATGTAATGATTATATACCTTTATCTTCAACTCTAGTTCCTGAAGATCACATAGAGCATGCACTAGGACAGACACTTCCCTCAAAATCTACTAATTTAGGATAGCCTATGGATCCATTAAACCTAATTCATAAGCGTGAGAAGCACCAGGTAATTGAATATGAATATAAATAATATATATATTTATATTGTTACTCATTTATATTTTCATAAAAAAATTTAAGTTTTATTTTCATTAATTTATTTAAAATAAGGATGGAAATACCCCTTTCAAATGGCTTATTGGCCTACTAGCCTAATGAAGAATTATCCAATTGTCCAAATATCCTAATGTCCTAGTGGCCTAATAGACTAATGTACTAATAAACAATTATCCTAATGGCCTAATTATTCCAACGACCTAATGGCTAATTGGCCTAATGGGAAATGTATAATTGGCCTAATGCTCAAATTTGATAATTTTCCTAATGGACTAATGGACAATTGGGATAATGTACTAATGCCCTAATAACCAATTATCATAATGGCCTAATTTCTAGTAGGGAAAATTTTCTAATATCCTAATGGGAAAATGACTAATTCATCTAATGTCCTAATTGGATAATTATCCTAATGTACCAATGGACTAAAATCCATTTGGAAAAATTACCTAATGGCTTTATGTCCAATTATACTAATAGAATAATGGAAAATTAGCCTAATGACCTAATGTTCTAATGACCTAATGACCCAATGGCCTAATAGACTAATGGCCTAATGGACTATAGTAAAATTGGACAATTTTCCAAATGAACCAATGTCCTAATGTCCAATTGTCCAATTGGCCAAAAGGCCTAATGGACTAATTGACCTAATGACATAATATCCTAACAGTATAAAATGGCCTAATATCAAATTGGCCTAATGGACCAATTGTACAATATCCCTAATGTCCTAAGAGCCTAATAGAAAAATGACCAATTGTACTAATGGATAATTGTATCATTTACTAATTTTCCAAATGGCCTAATGGAAAATTGACCTCATTTACAAATGTTCTAATGAAATAATGGCCTAATACCAATTGGCCTAATGGAATAATGAGAAAATAGACTAAATGCCAAATGGACTAACCATCAATTGGCCTAAGGTAATAATGGATTAACAGCCAAATGGCCTAACAAAGGGCCTAATGACATAATGAACTAATGGACTAATGGAAGACTATCCCAATGACCAATTGGTCTAATGGACTAATGGCCTAATGGCAAATTTTTCTATGGCCTAATGGAATAATGGCCTAATGTCCCAATAGCCTAATGGCCTAATGGCCTAATGGAATAATGGTCTTATAGCCTAATGTCCTAATAGCCTAATGGACTAATGGCTTAATGAAATAATGGCCTAATGGGATAATGGTATAATGGCCTAAGGGAAAATTGTCCTAATGGTCTAATGACCAATTGGCATAATAGCCTAATGGCCAATTATCTAATTCAACAATTTTCCTAATTTTCCTAATGGCCAATTGGCCAATTATCCTAATGGACTAATGGAAAAATGACCAATTGGCCTAATTGGCCTAATGTCCAATTTTCCAAATAACCAATTGGCCAAATGAAAAAATGTCCTAATTCCCGAATGGCCTATTAGAGAGTTGGCTTAATAGCCTAATGGGAATTTTTCAGAAATAAAAATTGGCATAATGGTCTAATGACCTAAAAACCAATTAGCTTAATGTCCTAATGAACAATTGACCAATTTTACTAACAATCTAATGGCCTAATTGGCCAATTGGACTAATGTCCTAATGACCAATTGGACAATTGGACCATGGCTTAATGGATTATTTATTCAATTGTCCTGATGTCTAAATGGACTAATGGATAATTTTTCTAATTCTATATTGACAAATTGGACTAATGGAATAATGGGAAATTGGCCTAATGACTAATTAGATAATAGAATAATTGGCCAACTGTCCTAATGACCAAATGTCCTAATGGACCAATGGTCAATTAGACTTATGGACTAATGGAAAATTAGACAATTGTACTAAAGGAATAATTGGAAAATTTTTCTAATGACCTAATGGAATAATGTCCAATTGGCCTAATGGCCTAATAGCCAATTGGCCTAATGGCCTAATAGTGTAATGTCCTGATGTACAATTGCCCTAATGTCATGATGGATAATTATCCTAATGGAATAAGAATAATTGGAAAAATAGAACAATAACCTAATGGAAAATAGGCCTAATTTCTTAATGTCCAATTAAAAAAATAGACAAATGGAATAATACCCTATTGGCCTAATGGTATAAGGGAAAATTGGACAATTGTCCTAATAACCAAAGGGATAATGGACAATTGTCCATTTAGCTTAATGAAAAAATGCCCAAAAGGCCAAATAGACTAATATCCAATTGGGATAATGGACAAATTGTCCAATTAGCCTAATAGAATATTGGACAATTAGCAAAATGAACTAATGGCATAATGAACTAATGAAAAATTGACATAATGGCCTAACAGCCAATTGGACCAATGACCTAATGGACTAATGTCCAGTTGAACAATTGGACTAATGGCCTAATGGCCTATTTATCCAATTTTCCTGATGGCCTAATGACCTAATGCAAAATTGGATTAATGGAATAATATCCAATTAGCCTAATATCCTAATGGCCTAATGTCCTAATGGCCTAATGGCATAATGCCCAATTGACTTAATGGAATACTTTCATAATGGCATAATGGAAAATTGGGCTAATGGTCTAATGTACTATTGGAAAATTGGAATAATTGGTGTACTGTCCAATTGTCCAATTGGACAAATAGACTAATGTCCTAATGAATTAATGGTAAATTGGCCTAATGGCCTAATTTCCAATTGGACTAATGGCCTAATGGCTAATTGTCTTAATGGACAACTAGCCAAGTTGACTAATGGCCTGATGTCCTAATGGATAATTAACCTAATGGACTAATGGTGAATTGGATAATTGTCCTAATGTCATAACGACCTCATGGCCTAATCGCCTAATGGCCTAAATGGACCAAATGTCCCAAATGGCTGAATTGGCCTAATTATCCTAATTCTACTAAATGAAATAAATGGCCTAAATGACCTAATTTTCCTAAATGGAATAATGGGCCTAAATGGAATAATTAGCCTGAAGAGGAATGAATTGGCCTAAATTTGAATGAATTGATATGAATTAGCATGAATTATAATGAATCGGCCTCAATTGTCCTTAATGGACTAATTGTCTGAAATTGGAAAAATAAATGGCCTAATTGGCCTAAATAGGATGAAATGGTTGAAATGGACTAATTTTCCTAATTGGCCTAATTGGACCAAATGGACCAAATGGAATAATTGGCCTAAATTGGCCTAATAAATGGCATAATTTTCCTAATTAGCCTAAATTGTCATAATGGACCAGTTGGTATAAATGGAATAATTGGCCTAAATGACTTAAATGTCCTAATTGGACTACATGGCCAAACTAGGCTAAATGGCATAATTATCCTAAATGGACCAACTGGCCCAATTGGCTTGATTATCTTCACTAGACTAATTGGCCTAATTGGCCAATATGGACTAATTGGACTAATTGGACTAAATGGAATAATTTCCCTAATTGGATTAATTGGACTAAATGGTTTAAATGGACTAATTGGCCTAATGGAAAAATATGAAAATGGAAAAATGGAAAAATGGAAAAATGGGAAAATAGACAAATGGAAAAATAGCTAAATGAACAATTTACCAAGAAACCTAACTTAAAAACGATCCTAATGAACAAATGATAAAAATTACCAAGTGAAGGAATAACCAAATAATATAACACAAATAGAATTATAACCAAATGAATATACATGAGGAATCTGTAACAATTGGGTCCTAGTAATAGCACAAACACCTCGTCGTAACAAGGCCATCGGGTCCCGACTCGCCAGGTACCCCAGTTGCCCTGCAGACACGTGGTCCCCACTATAGGGTCCACCCATGTACCTGAACGGGTCATCTGACTAATGATAGTCCCCATAGGCCTAATTGGCCTAATGGAAAAATATAAAAATGGAAAAATGGAAAAATGAAAAAATGGGAAAATAGACAAATGGAAAAATAGCTAAATGAATAATTTACCAAACAACCTAACTTAAAAATGATCCTAATGACCAAATGATCAAAATTACCAAGTGATGGAATAAACAAATATTATAACACAAATAAAATTATACCCAAATGAATATACAGGAGGAATCTGTAACAACTGGGTCCTAGTGACAGCACAAACACCCCGCCTTAACATGGCCATCGGGTCCCGGCTCCTCAGGTACCCCAATTGCCCCGCATACATATGGTACCCACTATAGGGTCCACCCATGTGCTTAAACAGGTCATCTAACTAATGATAGTCCCCACAGGCCAACACATGTCCTTTCTAGTGTGCTTTTTCCTAACTCACACACACCCTAGGTAGCTTCCCAGATGGTCACCCATCCTGATCACTACTCCAGGCCAAGCATGCTTAAATTGGATTTTTAATTAGGTAGGCTCCTGAAAAAGAAGGTGCACCTTGTTGACATGAGTCATATCATTTAGTCATTTAACCCTTTATCATTTGGAGGTGTTACAATCACCCCTTTAGAGAACAACGTACTCATTGTGGGCCCTACATCTCAACCCAGGCAGTGCACCACACTTAAGGCTAGGTACCACCTCTGATACCAAATGTAACAACTGGGCCCCACCCACCAGTTTTCCCATAGACACATGGTCACAAACCAACCCAGGTCGACCCTGAACCGATCACCCGAGCCGGTCCGCGACATGACCCGAGAGGCGTTCCCGATCATCTCGGGCTGGCGACAAGTGCCGAAGCATCAATAGAGGTCAATTGGGAACGATTTCTCCCAGTGAAAATAAATAAAGTAGCAGAAAGAAAAATAGAATAATGCAAAGTAAATAAATGACACTGAAAATAAATAACGATCAGTGATAACCAACTAACCTGACCACGACCACAACTCCTCATAACCTCGAGAGTCACTCTCCAAACCACAATCAACTCTCGCTTACGGTGAGAAAACTCGATTCAAACCTACAACAAAACTAAAAACATGAAAACACTATAGGCCTGAGTATTAAAACTCAGTAGGCGTTCCCAACAAACTATTCCCAATGCATTAACTTTAAATAAAGAATTTACCAATTTCAGTTTTGAACTAGATTATACAAAATATGGGTTTCCACACACCCACTCTTTCATTTCTAAAATAGGTAACAGTCCATTGACCTTTTTAATTTAAAAACTAGTTTAATGTTTGAAAGGAGAAGGTGCATTACATTATTGAAAAAATATTCACGAACAATTTAGAAAATTTAAGTTTCATTTATTATCCAGAAGGAAAACCACACATAACACACAACACACACTAAGGGCAATGGAAAAAGTGGAACACATGGGCCAGAAACTGAACTAGACCTCTCAATCATCCACCACATACAAATAAACACAGAAGGGAACATGGGTCGAACCTAGGATCTCATGAAAAATCCAAAACATACTATACATCTAACTCATCTTGAAGGCATACCCTACTCAATGACGTCATAACGCCCAAATGCCCGGTGTTTCCCTACATAGCCTAACCGAGGAGCCCAATCCCATAACACTAAAAACAGAGTACCTCTCTGCTATGGGCCACTATCTAGTGCATAATCTAAACTAGTGCAACAATATTTCTCAGAAGATTCACTTACTATGCCAGGTTTCCATGTCAACACGTATAATAAAAAGGAAAGGGGTGAGTCAACAAAGTCAATCAAGTATCACAGACATCACACACAACTCATGCAGTCAACATACACCAATGATCATCCCTAAGCCACCCCAAGGAGAGTTTTACAAAATAATTTATTTTATTGAAGTGCCAAATGGGCCTTCACCAATTTTAAAGAAAATATTCATTTCTAAAGAGAACCAAAACACTTGTTCACACTTCAAAATAAATCATTTATCAATAAAATAGAACTACATTTGAAATTCTGTGAATTATGTTTAAAGGAAAAATGACTATTCTTTCACTATTGGGTGCCCGTTCATCAAGAAAATATTTCAAGTATCGTTTATAAAATAAAAGACTCTTTTTACACCAAATAATCATTTAAAAATTAATTATCATATATTATGTCCCATTTATTAAAATTAGTAAAATATCAAGAAATTAATAAATTCTGAATTTAAAGGCGAGTTCAGTGGGGGACCTACCTCGACTTGTAGGTCGGTTACGACGATGTGGCATATCTCACACTCACACAAAAGTACGCGCAACCTGATGATGACCACAACCTCACAAAAATGGCTTGCCAACATGATGCAACATAAAATATAACTAAAATAAATAAACACAGACTTAAAATGATCCAAAAAAACAAACAACACAAAATAACTAGCTCAATATGTTTTCAAAACATAGTTTGCATCGCCTGTATTATTATTAAACCACTTTAAGATTTATGAAACAATATTCAAAAATTAACTCATATCTTTACAAAAACAAAACTCAATTATGTTAAAATTAAATTTGCACCAATATAAATAAACACAACACACGCTAAATTAATTACTACTCAAACAAAAATAACGCAAACCTCACTTTGGTGTGGAGAAGTGCTCGACCAGTGGGGTGATGCGACTGTCAGAAAGGGGCGATGAGCACACCAGAAGAAGGGCATGCGGCCAAGGGGATTCGCACTGGCCAACAGGGGGTTGCACCAGAGAATTTCGCACCAGCCCAAAGGGGGCCACTCTGAAGGGATTCGCGCTTGGCCAAAATAAATGGGTAGTGCCAAACAGGAGGAGTCGGGGGCTAGCCAGCAAGGACGGCGCGATGACGTGGTGCAGGGCAGGATCTTGGATGGAGAAGGCAGCACCAGAGGCTAGTTAGGGGCTCCGCTAGAGTTGTGCACACATCGGGCAGAAGGGGGGGGGGGTGGACTGGAGACTAGGTGCACCGACAGGGGTTTGGCCAGGCCAAGTAGGGGGGCATGGGAGGCCGAGGGCATGTGACAAGGGGGCCTAGCCAATAGGAGGGTGCCGGACCTGGAGGTTGGTGCGCAGTTCCGATGGACGCACGACGACTGCTGGGCGCTGCAACAAGAGGAGAACTAGGGCTATAGGGGGCTGCGCTGTAGGGGGAGTGGTTTGAGATAGGCTGTTGCAAGGGGGTCACTGGCTGGGCATGACCGGGAGTAGTTCACGCCGCACATAAGAGAGGGGGGGGGGGTCCTGCAGGAGGAGCCGACGGGTGGCTAGGACGCAGTGTAGGAGGAAGCCGATGAGAGGTGAAGCTGGCTGGTTGGGAGAAAAACATCACGGTCGGTGTAGGAGGCGGAGCGGGGTGCAAGGAAGCTAGAGAAGGGTGGTCGGGTGTTGTGAGTAAGAGGCGGAGGGGCTGCTGGAGGCGAGGCGAGGCTGCGATGCAGAGAGGGTGCACTGTATGGGGGAAGGAGAAGGAAGAGGAGGGGATGGGAATGTGATGCAATGAGGGAGGCGACCTTGGTGTGGGGAGAGCCGAAAGCAGGGGCGACGGGCTGCAGAAAACCAGATCTGGAAATGGGGGGGGGGGAGAAGCTGCGTGGAACAACAAAAGAGAGAATAAAAAAAGAGAAGAAGAAAGAGGAAGAAAGAATAAAATAAAAAATAATAATAATAAAAAGTAAATGATAATAATAACGATGATAATAATAATAATAATGATAATAATAATAACAATAATAATAAAAAATAAGAATAACCTAAATAATAAAATAAAAATAATAAATAAATTTTTTCATTTTAATAATAATAAAATTAACAAAATGCCACGCAGTTGCATGGGCGAAGCCACGCGGCGTCGCGCTCCGTCCGTGCTTCCAATGACGTCAAACCCAAAACACGCATTTTTTTATCAAAAACTCCGAAACCTCATCCGAGACTCACCTCGGACCCCAGAAAAAAATATTTAAAGGTAGAAAAATAATTAAATAAATTAAACACCTAGGTCAGGGTGTGAAAAAATCCATATCATACCCATGTTTATATTTCTAATTAGCACATATTGTTTATGTTATGACACTATTATTAAATTTCTAATTAAATGTATATTTTGGTGATTCTTCATTTTATGGATTTCTTCAACAACTAAAATTTTAATTAATTCTATATTTATCACTTTCATATTATTCAATAATTTAGTATTATACTAGTCAATGTCATTTACAACAAGAGGCATTGGGCATCGACGACCGTGTGCCTCGAGAAGAATTATTTTTCTTGGGTAGGTTAAAAAAGGATGGAACTGCAGTAAATTAAAAAACAATAGAAAAGACTATAAGTTTTTCATTGAAATTTCAAATATTTATATGAAATTCATAATTAAATATTGGGTTTATATTTTCAATAGGGTTCCCTAGTGTCCCTTGATGAGAAAGAAGATGAAAAATTTAGTCCAAATGATCATTTAAGTCATGTATTTGGTGAGGAGAACTCGGGGAGTGTTTGATGTTGACCTGAAAAAACATCATACCCACTATGTATTTGACCTCATCAGGCACCTATCAAACTTCTTAGCTCATGCATAAGAATTTAAGGCCAAAAAATATCTTTACAAGAGCATGAAATAAGTAAATTGATCACCAAACACTTCTTAAAATCTATGTAATTTATAAGTCCATCACTTCCATTAGAGGTTTCTAATTCTTTTTATTCATGTATAGTATCGATGTGCTATTTATATTATGCCTCATGTGATGTCAGTAAGGGTCCTAGTGGCTGTTGAGATGATTCTAGAAGAAATGAAAATGGTGATGAGGATGATGATGATGGTGCTCTATATGTTACTGTTGGTGATGAGGATGTTGTTAATGGTGATGAGGATGAGGATTTTGGTGATGTGGGAGATACTGATCCTCTCCATTTTTGACTTATCAATAAAGAGACATGTGGATATTGTTTAATGGAATGAATTGACCAGTTTTATAGATGTATATGTATTTCATAGTATTGTAATTGGTTTGAAAATCATTACAAGTAGTTGGTTTAATGCTAAATATACAATATATGTATTGCATTTAATGTGGGTTGTGGTTTTTATTTTATTTATAGGTTCAAGATGGGTTAGAATGGTTGTTGTTTCCAAATCGGGATAGGTATCTATACCCACATTTCAATGAACTGTGAGTATATGGATTCTTCTAGGAAGAGATATACCCATGGTGCTTCTAACTATGGGTATATATACCCATAGTTTTGGTTAAACCATGAGTATATATATACCCATGGTTTAACCAAAACTGTGGGTATGATAAAATATCTTAGGCTATACCCACAGTTTCCATAGAAAATGTGGGCATTTCTCTATACTAACTTCTCCATCATTCATGGTTCATAAAACTATGGGTATAAAATATACCCATATTTTTATGGGATATACCCACAATTCTAAACTGTGGATATAGGCTATTTTTCTAGTAGTGTGGGGATGAGGAGAGGGTGGTGTGACTAGGTTACAGGAGGTTGAATAAGGTGAGAAATTGGTGATTGAGGGTTAAAATTAGGGAGGGGTAGTTTTTAAAATCCCAAAATTTTAAATCTATAGAAGGTTGTAGGGTTTGACCACACTAATTTCCAAACCATGAACACACTGTGAAGATCCTTTATTCATGAGGAAAAGAGGCTAAATAGTTTTCTTGGAGGGGCTTCATGCTCATACACCTAGCCGTGAATCCTAGATAGTGACACTATCTTGGTCATACAGTAAGACCTGAAGGGATGCATGCCTTTTCACTAGGCCATGAAACCTCGATAGTGACACTGTCTAGGGTCACTACTAAAAAACAGGCCTTTAACACTGCTAGAAATGGCCTTTATCAACACTAGAAAAGTTCTGACTACATGAGTGACATTAAAAGCCCATGAATTTTATCATATCATTGAAAAAGGATGATAAAGGACCCATTTATCAGTGTTTTTATTTTGTGCCACTAATGTAACCCTTTATCTTCACATATAAGAGCATTGATAAAGTCCTTTTATCAGCACTGATAAAAGTTTCCTTTATCAAAACTTTTAAAAGTGATGATAAAGGTCCATACTGTAGTATGCTATTACAACACACTACAGTACCATTAAAGTGTGCTGTAACATCACACTGTATCACCATAAACACACCAGATATCAACAAAAACATGTCCCGATACAGAATTTAAATGAAATGAAATTTACAACCCAAACACTAGAAAATAACTATATTATAGACATTTCAAACATTTTTTTATAAAATTACATAAATAAAAATTATTGCATACATTAAAAAAATCCTAACTGTCAATGTTACCATGATTTCCATTGACTTTCTTTGTCTAACTTCCAACACTGCATGAGATGATTCGAAAAAACCACCTCAACTAAAAAAAATCCACTTATATAAGAAAACAATTACTATGAGTATTAATAAAAATAAATAAATTAAACATAAATATGAAATAATATATTAATTCTATAGAAAATGATGTTACTATGACAATATCAATATTACCTCTGTGATTGAGTAGTGTGGGGAACTTGAAGGAAAATGATAAATTTAAAAATTATAGGAGTGATAGGTTTTGTGGGAGAAGAAGTATTTGTAAGTTTTGGTGGAGAAAGGGATGAAATATGGAAAGAGCACTACAACTCGAACAAAAGAATCCATATGTATAAGAAAACAATTATTATGTGAGTAATACTAAAAATAAATAAATTAAAAATACATATGAAAAATAGATTAATTCTATAGACAATGATTTTACTGTGTAAACATTAAGATTACCTCTATAATTGAGTAGAGGCAACGTTGTGTCTCTTATTAAAAAGGGAGTGGAGGTAACTTGAAAGAAAGTGATAAATGCACCACTGGAAAGGTGAAAATGATTTAATGGATAAGGAGCATGAAAGTTGAATAGAGCTCCCCAACTTGAAAATAATAATCCACATGTATAAGAAAACAATTATTATGCGAGTGATACTAAAAAGAAATAAATTAAACATAAATATGAAACAATATATTAAATCCATGGAAAATGATTTTGATGTGAAAACATCAAGATTACCTCTATGATTGAACAGAGACAACGTCATTTCTCTTCTTGAAAACGCATGACACATGGACATAAATATTCTAAAATAAATGAAATCTTCAAGTAATAATGAAAATTAAATCAACGTTCCATTATATAATTATTCAGTAAAATATAGAAAGTATATTGTAACATTACCTTTGCATCTATCCAAAGGGTTTGCTTCAATATAGTTTTTCTTATGAGGGAATTGTAACATCATCATGTGCATAAGGAATTTTCTACATGAGTAGTCAAATAATTAATTTAGATTATGTTAATGTATTATAGAACATATAATATTATGAGTAAAAAACATAATATATTAAAAAACAATTTTACCTTCTCATTGAACTCTATTTCTTTTTTAAAGGTTTTAAGGATATGGTTGATCTTTCAAGAATCCAAATCCCCTCTTTGTGGTCCCCTTTAATGTACATGAAATTATCTAAATTGGTCTGACATGAACTGATTGTGATGTCCCAATGAATGCATCATCCCCAATTGAATTTTCATCTGACTCAATATTGGTTTTAGTTGCCAGCTGGACAATCGAATAATTCTTTTTTTTTTGGATCAGATATATAAAAAACCTGCACTACTTGTGATGCCATTATGAATGACTCATCTTTTTCCCCTTCTACATTGAAATTCACCTTCACAAATTCTATTTCATCAACTTTCACTCCATTTATATTGTCAACCCATTTTCAGCAGAAAAGAGAAAATTGAAATGTTGTATAATCTAACTTGTATATCTGTTCGATAATTCCAAAATATGACATATTTCCATAAATTGAATTTTTATCATTGGAACCAAATATGTGAATCACTTCAACCATAAGCGTAACACCAATTATTTTCATCATACTTAAGTCATCATGTTATTTTGTATAGAACGTATAACCATTGATTAAAAAACCAGTGTAAGATATAACATTTGAATTCGGTCCTCTGACTAGCCATTGAAGTCATTAAGAAATTGAATTCATATTTTCAGGTAAATCCTTATAAATTTTATCTTTGAACTATTCTATAAACTATTTATTATGTGTATTTTATATCCATCCTTCATCCCTTGATGGATTTAAATCTCTAAGAATTTATTTGTGGGCTTCAATGTATGAATAAATATCTTCACTCTTATATAATTTGTAAATATTTTCTTGATCCCACAATGTTAAGGTAACAGTAACAATATATCTTTCAGAAATCCCTTTTCCCATAAAGCGTTAACTATGACGAAACTTTGGGAGACATGTGCTTTCAACATTTGATAGGTAATCGGTAAATAATTCAATAGCTTCTTCAAAAATATATCATTATGTAATACAACCTTCTGGAAAAATTCAATTCTTGACATACCCTTTAAAAATCATCATTTACCATTCAATGGGGTATATCCATATGTAGTGGATAATACCACATAGTTGAAACTCTCTTACCAAGTGAACTATTTGGTGGACCATTATATCAAATAATGATGGTGGGAAGAGCATCTCTAATTCACATAAAGTAACTGCAATCTCCTTATTCATGTTGGGAAGCTTCATAAATTATAAAAATTTACTGCATATGTCTTTGAAAAATCAGTAGAGTCTAGTTAATGTATGTTAGAAATTTTGAGGCAGAATGCAATGAAAAGCAGCATGCATTAAATCTTTCATCAAAATATGATAGTCGTGTGATTTTAGTACTTATAACTTCAAATTAGTCATTGAAATGAAATTCTTGATATTTGATAAATACCCCTCTAGAAATTTTATACAAGTAAGGAAAAAAATAAAAAATTGCAATTTTTTCTTTCTGGATAGAGTGTAAGACACTAGAGGAAGAAAATTCTTCCTTTTACCCTTCACGAGTTCCAATTATTCCCTTATCCCCATTTCAATCATGTCCAACCCAATCTTGATTATATCTTTCATTTTTCTGGGAACATTTACTAATGTGCCAATAAAACTATCAAATAAATTTTTTCCACATTCATGATATTAATAAAATGTCTAAAATACAAAAAATTCTAATACGGTAATTAAATGAAAATTGATCTCTTCTTCCAACCTGATTTTGTAATGTTTTCTGAAAATGGTTTACTGAAAACAGTGTCAATATTTTTTTCTTTTCTGTATAGTTTATCTCCTATTGCTAGAGACGGTGTTGTACCTTATTCAATACTCCCAACAAATGATTTCGTCCAGGATCGGTATTTCTGTCATCAAGGTCAAAATTTCCATTTTCTTAAAAACACAATATTCGAGGAACGTTTCAACCGAACTGAGTTAGTACATTTTTCACAAATGGGAAACCCTAACATTCCTTTAATATAATAGCCTGATAAATTTCCATTAATGGGGAATTCATTTTTCATTCCATACAATATGGCCCTCAATGTGAATTCTTCACTTCTATGGGAATCATACATTACAACACATATATCCCACATTAATTTCAGATCTTCGATCAATAGAGCCAAATAGACATCGATATCATTACGAGGATACTTTGGTCTAGATATAAGTAGAGAGAACATAATGTATTGATGCTTCATGAATAACCATGGAGGAAATTTATAATTTAACAATGTGACATTCCATGTACTATGAGTACAAATCTATACACCAAAAGGATTTGTTCCCTCTGTAGATAATGAAATATGAAAGTTTCTCAGCTCATCTCCAAATTCCAAAATCTCGTAATCAATTTTTTCCACTATGGAGAATCTACTGGATGACATAGGTTCCCATCTTTAATTATTTTATTTACATGCCATATTAATTGTCTTGCGGTTTCCTGACATCCATATAGTCTTCTAAACCATAGAATTATTTGAAATTACCATATATATTTTGATAGACTTGATTCATTTTTTTGTATCGATCTATGCCACACTTAGGGAATTTTATGAGTGATTCATGGTCCTTGTGAAAAATTATGCAATCATTTGGACAAGCTTGTATTTCTTTAGATATCATTCCCATTGAATATAATATTCATTTAGTGTCATATGTTCGGTATGGTAGTTCATTTTCTTCTTGTGGAATATCTTTCATAAGAACAGGTAGTTCTATAAAGCATGTGTCACTCCATCCGCTACCAGCTTTAAAATTATATAACTTTAATATAGTTGAAAATGTTGTGTATTTAGTACAACCGGTATACAATGGTTTCTTGGAACAATTATTTAACTCCTCAAACAACTTTGTACAATCACAAAGGTCATCTTCAATTTCCATTTTCATTTCTTCCATGCGATCTCCATCATATTTTAAAAAGTTATTCATATCAAATGATTCATAAACCATAGTATCGTTTGAATCGATGTCGACATTCAGTTTTACCCATGTTTAGTCCAACATTTATAGATCTAATCTATTTATTGACAAATCAAATGTTCTTCCAACTCTTCTAAACTAATATTTCTTGAATAAAAACAACATAAACACAGACATATGATTTTAGAATGGCCATTTTCATGCTCCCTTGCAAACATGATGAACACTAACTCCATATTCATATTCATTTGTCAAATTATTTTCATGAATCCATTCTCAGTTCATATCCACACTATTGGGTTCATAAAAGATTAATTTTATACAATATATAAATAAATACACTTATCATATTCATTATCAATAGTGAAATCTATAGACAATTATAATAAGAGAAATATGGATCATTTCTACTAAATATCTGAGCACCTAGATATTCCAAATCCAATAATAAGGGTTGTTGGAATTTGAAAAAATAGAGGGAGATAGAGGTAGATAATACATTATATTATCACTAAACTTTATAGGTGTAAACCATAAGATGGATAGTGTAATGACCCTAGCATGAATTACCTAAACAACACTAGGTCAGACTATCTTATGAACTCCAACACACCTCAAAGTCACTAAAGGATGGTTTAAACATTGGGTGCAAAAAACCATAAATGTGACGTTCCCCCCACCCCAAATAGAAAAAATTAGTACCAAAGGTTGAAAACAATTCTAGCATTACCCTTGGGGTCAATGAACATGCATACCCAAAATCATTATTACCTGATATAGGCATACCTTTTAGACAAAAAACTATTTAAATAAATGATAAAATAGCTATATAGATGCACATACATGCCATTCCAATATAAAAACTCACTAATAGTCTATAAGAAAATTCAAATAGATAAAAACCTGATATTCAAATATAACATTAACTATAAAGGCATAATAATGATTCAAAAAGTAACGGATTAATATGATAAAGCCTCATGTGCTTAAATAGGGATGACCCCATTGAATCTTCTCCATAAGAAAACAAAGGACCATAGTGAATTATAAGAGGAACTAGATCCTATGATACATATAACAAATAGAGTAACATACATCACTCCACTAACCTGGTTCCTGAAAAATAACATCTAAAGCTGCATATCCACTAAGGTGTTAATGAAAGGTGTCATCATATATATAATCATCAGGGAAACACCAATGTGCCTCAAATAAGTAGTCAATAAAAAACAATATACATGAAAATTTCTCCCCACGCTCTGATGGGGTGGTATTGTTGGGGAGGAGTTTTGGGCATGGTTGCGGGGTCAAGTCCCTAGGCTAATGATTTACCTGTATTTTATTTTTTACATTGTGTTCCGCTTTTTCGGTTGTACCCAAATTTTTAAAAAGACTATACATGAAAATTTATACACATTTATATACATATATGAAAAAAAATTTAGTAAGAAGATATAAAACATAGATGTATTTAACAATGAATAAATCCAAGGGTCATCGTCAGATATAAACAACATATCATACATCAGTAGTCAATAAAAACAACTGAACACAAATAGTTCCCTAAACAACAGATCAAAAAAAATCATAAAAAATGGATCATAAAAAAATCATAGAAGAAGAAATCAAAAATGAAACAAAAAATACATAAAGAAAATAAGAAGGCCTACCTCGCTAGGTTGAAGAAAATCTGAGACCCTCTTCAGAAACCCTAATTGAAATCGAACACCAGATGTCAGACAAGATTTTGGATCAAATGTAGGCAGTTAAGTGGTGGGATTTAACCTTCAATTCACCGAGGAGGAGTGCTGGTACATGTGGCTTATGTGGAAAGATCATATATCATGATGGTTTTGAAAATGGTTCGGGTTTTTAAAATAGACCATGACACTTTTATCAGCGCTTACAAATAAGCGCTGATAAAGATTAATTTTATCATATATTTTTTTATCCCTCATAATGCCCGTCTTTATCAGCACTAAAAAAGCGCTGATAAAGGATTTATAATTATAATTATAAATAAAAAATTATAAATATTAATATATACCAAATAAATATATATAAATATAAATATATAACATATATTCATTTTTAAATATATTTATTATAATTTTATAATTATTTATTTATAATTATAGAAATATTTTTTAAAAAATAATATTTATATGATTATATATATTTATATAATTATACATATATATATTTAGTAAATATATATTAATAAAAATATAGTAAAAATATATAAATATAAATATAATAAATATATATAAATATAAATATAGTAAATATGTTCATTATTTGAGTAAATTTATTATAAATTTAATTATTATTTAAATATAAATAATTAATTATTTATAATTATATAAATAGTTTTAAAAAATATTTATTTATTTATAATTATAAATATACAAATGTATAAATATATTAAATGTACATTTTTAAGTATATTTATTTATAAATAGTTTTTTACAAATATATTTTAAACATTATTAATGAATATCTAATTTTATGTGCATACATATATGTTAAAAATGACTGAAATTGAATAAATTAAGAATAAGTACACTTTATTAATATTAAAAAATGGATATGTTTTGTGTGTGTGCATTTTAATATATAAAAATTCATTAATTACGCACATGTGAAATCAATATAACACATATTTTATCTATATTAAATTGAAAAATCAAACGACATTCAATTATATGCTGAGTACTATGAAATTAGTCAATATTTTTAGTTCATATGAATTTTTAATTATAAACCATTATTTAATAAATTTATGATTATTTAATGTAAAATGAATAAATATTTTGTAATATATAAATCATATTTATATACATTAATATATATCTATATATTTAATATATACAATTTAATAACATTAATTTTCCTAATTATCTAATTAATAAATTGTTTAATATTTAATAATGTATAACCAACCTATTAATTTTTATCAAAATCTATTTAATTAATAAAATTTGTAATTTTTTTAATAAATACATTTTTTATTTTTACTTTATTTAATTATTTCATTATATTTATTCAGACCTTTATCAGCGCTAAGAATGTGCTGATGAAATAAATATTTATCAGTGCTAAAAATAATGTTCTAATAAAGGGTACCCTTTATCAGCGCTAATAATAAAGCGCAGATAAAGGATACCCCTTATCAGTGCTAAAAATAAAGCACTAATAAATTATACCCTTTATCAACACTAATAAAAGAACTGGTAAATATGCCATTTATTAGTGTTTTTTAGCACTGATAAATACTAGCACTGTTAAAGGCACACTTTATAGTAGTGGGTGCACAGTTTCCCCTAACCGTGCATCAACCATGCACCTCATTCCATCCATCCAAAAACCACTATTTTATTAAAAACACCTTGTAAATCTATTTTATAAGGAAAGACAAAAAAATAATAGAGAAAATACCTCCAAATAACACCACAGATGTGGAAATTCTTCCCACAATGAAGACTTTCCTCCCCTAAAAAGTCAAACTGATGTCTAATCAGTGAATAAATTAGGGTACTGCTCCTCCCACCAAGACATTCATTCTCAATCCACATGCTCATCATTTCTATGATTCCAAATAATTTTAACCAAGGGTATGGATTTATCATGAATCGCTTTTACATAGAAATCCACAGTCCACACTGGTCAATCAAATATAGTCAAATTAGACTCCAACTCCGGTTCTTCCCAATTCAACATCTAAGATAGGTCCAAGTTATATTTATTCAGTTGTGAGACATGGAAAACATCATGGATTGACATAAACTTAGATGGTAAAGATAACGTGTATGCCACTTTACTAATTCTTTCTACAATATAAAAAAGTTTGGTATACCTTGGCATCAGCTTCCCATGCCTACTAAGAAAATGGTGACCCAGGCAAGGTGATACCATTTGAAACACCCAGGAACCCACTGAGAATTATAAGTCTCAACATCATTGATCAAAATAAGACTTATGGAAGATCTGCACCACTAACAACTACTGCCTGATTAATCGAAATTTATTAGATTTTTCTTACACTGAGCTTGGTTTGAGAAATGATGTGTTGCCCAATTCTATCCAACACAAGGGTAACTAACATGAATGACCATTAATCTCCTCAAAGGAATACGTTTTAATCAAGGAAATGTAACCATTTTATATGAAAAATCCACCAATCCTAAATAGTTATCCCAAGATCCTCTAAAATCGAATGCACACACACTAATAATATATTCCAAAATTTGTTTATCCCACTCAGTTTGACCATCCATTTGAGGATGATATGTTATGCTAAGTTTAACTTGATATCCCATTACCTTTTTAAGGATTTTATAGAGTTTATAGGTAAAGAAGGGGTCCCTGTCTAAGATGATAGCTGATGATACACCCTGAAGCCTCACAATCTCTTGAAAATAAAATCGGCCCAACTCATCTACCTTGGCTGAATCATTGATTATGATGAAATGGGATGATTTGGTCAGATTCTCAATAACCACTCAAATATGATTCCTTCCCTGCGGTGTATGAGGCAACCCAATGACAAATTCCACGATGAAATCATCCCAAATAAAGGTAGTAGTAGGGAGTGGATGAAGCAAACATGAGGGCCTTTCGTTCCTAGATTTCACCTTTTAAAAAATATAGCTTCTGGATACGAAGTTACCTATATAATTCCTTATTCCTGGGAGCCAAAATTGGAGATTCAATTCATAAAATATCTTGGTGGTCTTGGGATGAATTACACACTAATATTGGTGGAAATCCTATATCACCACATTTTACAAGTATAGTGGCACCATGAAGAAACCATTGAATAAAAGGATTCCCTTGAAAGATAATGATGAATCATTGGGAACCTTCCCACAATTTATAAGATATATAGAATGTTAGAATAATTCATAATCATTATTTTGTTATTAAATCAACTCTAGAAGATTAGGATTCAACTGGATAATAGCCATGTGCATGCTTCCACTATAATCCTTGTATTCTAGGTGTATCTAGGGAAAAATACCAATCTAAGACTATTCATTACTATAATCTTTTACAGAATGCACTGGAATATTGTTTCTAAGGGAATTCAATCCACAATACCTTTCCCTAAGGTGTAGAAAATATCAAATTCAATCCCTTGAAGGTACTCAACCCATTTAAACTACCTCAAATTTAGGTACCTCTAGAAGAAAATGTAGGTGAATCTCTTATGGTCTTAGTAGATTATGAATTACTCCCTGAAGATATACCGAGGCCAGGTTTTCAAGTCATGAATCACTGCTGCTAGTTCAAGGTCATGGTTTAGGTAGCTCCTTTCATGTGGTTGGAGTTGGCGAGAGCGATATTCTAAAACATGGTTATTCTACATCAAAACACACCCAAGACATGTACTTGAATCATTATAGAAACCCACATATCCTCTTCTAGATTATGGAATGATCAAAACATGTGAAGTGGTGAACCACCACTTGATCTCCTAAAAAGATGCATAACATTCTGGGTTCCACTCAAAAATTACCCCTTTTTGGGTAACTATAGTCATGGGAGAAGAAATCCAAGAAACATCATTTAAAAACCAAATATATTACCCATCGAGGCCTAAAAATATTGTGATCTTGAATATATTCTTTTTTTTATCCTATGAAATCACTTATTATATTTTCTCGGGGTCTACTAAAACCCCATGTTATAAGATCACATGGTCTAAAAACATGATTTAATAAATCCATAAAGTGTAATTAGAAATCTTATCATAGGGTAGATGGTCTAAATAATTGCCTAGAATGATCCTTAAGTGCATCCCATACTCTTCCTCTATCCCAAAATAAACCATGATGTTGTCTAAAAATACTTCGATAAAGGAATCAAGGTACTGATGGAACAACCAGTTCATAAGATTCATGAAAACCTCTAGATCATTTGTCAACCCAAAAGGCATGAAAAAAATACTCAAAGTGGCTAAATCTACTTCTAAAGGCTATCCTAGGAAGATCTTACTCCCTGAACCTGACTTGGTGATACCCATAGTGTAGGTTAATCTTGGAAAACCACTTTACCCCATTGATCTGATCAAAGTGGTCATAAATGTGGGTAAAGGGATACTTATTCTTGATTTTGACCATATTCAACTTCTAGTAATCGACAAAAAACAAGAGGGACCCATAATTATTTTTAGAAAAAAAACTAGGGAGGCCTAAGGTGAGATGCTCCGGTGAATGAATCCTTTATATTCCAAATCTTCTAGCTATATATTTAATTTCCTCAACTATATGGGGGATATACAATATAAGGGAAGAGATATTGATTATGTTACTTGCACCAAGTTGATGGTGAACTACACATACCACTTTAGAGGTAACCCTAAGAAACCATATTAAAACCCATATATAAACTCACATACTATAGAAGACAACCCATTATTAGAACCACCACCACCACCCTCCAATATAAGAGAAGAAACCTAGAAAACAAGGATACCCAAATCTATAATTAGAGGTCTATATCACCCTAATTGGGGATCCCATTCTCTATGGAAAACCTAAGTACTCCCATCAGTTTCCACAAAAGATACTCACTAAAGATAAAAAAAGATGTATGCCTTAAAACATAATGTCCAATTTATACCAAGGATCACATCAAATAGGTCCTTTTCCAGAACCAAGAAGTCCTATTCCAATTACACTCCTAACAGAGTAAGAGCACAAGATAGTCATTTGAAGCCCTTTTCCCTCTTCTTTCTCGGATTCATAACAAAATCCACGACATAAGGCATAAAATCAGTTGGTAGTTTCCAAAATTCCACAATATGGGTAGAAATAAAATAATTATAATAATTCATGTCTAATAAAATAACAACAATGAATGATTCAATACAAACAACACCTCAATTAGTTATAGGTCCTATGTTTGATTCTTCTGGTGCATGGTCCATAACATGATGGTACCTCATCTCTTTCTGGGCCTGAGAATGATTTATAACTTATGTCTATACCTTATTCTTACTCTACCCAGTGGTAGATCTAACCCTACCATAGCGGACAAAAAACATAGAACCCATAGTTCTTGTGACGTCCTAGACCAGGATTCAAATTAATAGGTGCCCCAAGCACAGTGGTCCACATGGACTCAAGTGCATCCCCCTGAACTCTAGAGGTTTTTGACTAATATCAAGGGCCTAGGGTGTGTCCATTGGAAGAATATCCCCTCATTAGTAGAGTGTAGATCAATAGAAGGAATATAGAGGAATAATAAATAGCAGAAGCAATATAAATAAACAGTGGAAGAAAACTGATTCAATAGATAAACGAGAATAATAATAACTGTATCAACTAAAAAAATGATGATGTAATGTCATGTCACTAGAAAACTAGAAAAACATGGATACAAGAAAACATGTATAACATGTTCCACAAATTAAAATAAAACAGAGGCTACTCCAAGCATCCCGATATCCTACTCGGTCATCTTCTATCAAGCTCCATCCTATCAGCACACAATCAAGTGTTGGAAGCTGTATGATTCCCTTTGTCAATACCTGTATCCATGTAATCTACTCCAGGTACCAAATGACACCCATAGAGGGTGTGAGAAAAATCTCAGTGGTCCACCAAAAATGGTGTCTATAAAGTCTAGCCTGTGTAATCGAATATAGTAGTTTGAAGGCATGTATATATAAAGAAAATCAAGTAGTACAATATGACTAAATACCATTGTACCTACTTTATCCCTTGACTAGTGTCTGAACATGTAACTAGTTCATTAATTAATTAATTTCTATTTAATGTTAATAGGTTACATGAGGCATAGCCATCATTGACATCACCTCATGATAATATAATTTGTGAAGGTCCCAAGACGTAACATGGAAACCTGAAAAAGATATCCAGTGCAGGAGTTCCAAGGTAAAAACTATGGTAACGTAGATCTCACAGAATGATAAGACAGTAGTATCTGAGTCTAGCTGAGGGGTAAGAGTGCAATCCAAGGAGCGTAATCCAAGGCATTCCACAATAAGGTTTCAACTGAGTCCAAGGTGATCAACCAAGGTAAAATGGGGCTCAGAAAAGACCAAGACCTATGGTCTTTCACTATGGAACCTACTAGTCAATGATGGATACATGGAGTATATCCGAGGTATCCTGTAATAATGTAAAGAACCTTATGGTAGTATACTAGGCATCCAAGGAATAAACAAGAACCAGAGTCTAGGTGGGTATCAATCTAAGCAAACTACATCCTTGAATCAAAATGGGGTTCCTGAGACCCAAGGTATTATCCTCTTAGAATCCAAGGTGAACTCGAGCCAGTACATTCCTATTTGATATTGTAATCATGTAAATAATTCATTTGGTTCAATTCTTTCCTTTCATTAGTGTGTATAGTTCAAGTAGAGTTGAAACCATTTATTTATTGGTCCAATCCTTTTCTTCCATTAGTGTGGATAGTCCAAGTAGTGTTTCATCCATTTAATCATGTCTTAATTAACTATTAAGGCATATTCAACTAGAGAGGATCACACCTCTACCTTCCATTAACATGATAAGGGGTGATAAGAACATGTAACCTTTATTCAATATCATTTGTTAAGGCCAAGTTATATACTTAGTATACTTTCAATTTCACATTTTATATTTAATAATAATTTAGGAGCAATTACATTAGGCAGATCAGGTGGTGAGAATACATGGTATATTCCATTATGCAATTCTCATTAATAACATGTCATTTATTATGGAAAGTCTCACCTTTAGGAAGGTCAGGCAAAGGCACACCCGAATGGTGGCTCAAATGTGTCAAAAACTCTAAAAACAAAAATGGACTAACCCTCAACATGGGGAGGATTGAGTTGTGGGTGTAACCACTAACAACTAATCACATATTTAGAAAGATCATAACCATATGATTCTAACAAGTATTTTTGTGACATGTAAATTTATGAAACAGCCTCCGATGAAATCGGTGGGTCCCACATGGATATTTCAAAATCAATGAACTTCAGGGATGAGTTATAGACCACCCACCTTAGGTTTGTACAATCTTTCTCCTCTGGTATTGACCCTTGATTTTACTTGGATCAGAGTAGATCTAAGAAAAGGAAAAAAATAATCATATGAAGATACCTAGGTCGAGAGAAATAGAGAAGAATAATGGCTAAAGAGGTCTCGATTACTTACCATTGCGCATCTAACGTGATGAATGAAATCTTGATCGGATACTAGAGAAAGGAGATCTCTTGATTCCGAGCTTTGGCTTTGAAAATCTCCAAAATGAGAGGAAAATGGGTTAATCCCATTAGTTCTTGGATTAGGGAGGAAGGGTTGGATTAATAGATCATTAAGGTCAAAACTGAATATTTACATAGAATTTTTGCCTGCACACAGTTTTTCTGCATAGTTTGTCAAACCGTGTGAAAACTGTGTGAGATGGTCCTACCTAAAAATACATCCGCTGCATGGTTTGGTCAAACCGTGTGTAATCCATGCATGCGTACCCAGGGAAAAAGGGGCGCTCGTATGATTAGGACACATGGCCATGCACCAACCATGCAAGATGGATCTGTTCGAAAAAACACCTTCCATATGGTTAGGAAAATCATGTGGAATTCCAGCAAAGTTTACTCTAAACCGTGTTCCAAGCCATTTTTCTCCAAAAAGATGGGTTCTAGACTTTGAAAAAGCCCTATACACCCTCATAACCTTCACTAACTCATTAGGCATCCATATTAGGTCCAAAGTAAAAATTTAGACAAAAAATTAAAGGATCCACACCTGAGTGAAAAACTGGGTCTTATAGTCTTACCCCCTTAAAATAACCCTCTCGAGTTCTCCTTCCAAGAGTAAAGAAACATTGTTTAAGAAAAACTATGGAAATTGGGCACGTACATCGGCTTCCCTCTCCCAAGTCTCATCTTTTACTCAGTCGTGCTTCCATAACATCCATACGAGAGGGACAAACTTGCCTCAGAGAACCTTCATGCTTCAGTCAACGATGCGTTCTAGATACTAATAAAAGGTAGCATCGATATCTAACTCAACTTCCTTAGGATAAAGGGTATGAAACGGGTCAAAATGATATTGGCGAAGCTATGAGACACCAATAATAGCATCAGATATCTTGATACATCTTTGAGATTCTGGGATGAACTGCCCCCTGAGAAGCATAGGATTGATTCATTGACTCCTCTCTCATATCTTTAGGAACCCAGATATGTCCACATAGATGTAGGATGTCATCTCTATCCATAGACCAATCTGGAGGTGGGTTTTCTCTTCATATACTCTCACAGAGAACCAAACCTTCCAGATTTGAAAACCACCTACAGTTCACCTTCTCAAGGAGAGAATATGTAACTATTAAAGATGATAGGTAAGACCTCTTGTGACTATAATGAAACTCCAAATGAATTTTAGAAAAGAGGGCCATTAACTTCCATGCATCACTGGCTTCCTATACGACATGCATTTGAGTTTTTCGACTGAGTGCATCAATGACCACATTGCCCTTTCCAAGCGTATAGGCAAGATAAAAATAAAAGGATTGTAGATATTAAACCCATATTGGTTGTTTGAGATTCAAGTCACACTGAGAAAAGATATAATTGAGTATCTTTTGATCTATATACACCACAAAGTACTCACCTAAGAGATAATGTATCCAGCAATGTAAGGCATAGAAAACTGCTGCTAGATCGAAGTCATACATCGAGTAATATCTCTCATGAGGCCTCAAATAATGAGATCCGTATGAATCAAAATTTTCATCCTAAATCAACAATTCTCCTAGGCCAATGCCTGATGCATCACAAAAGATAATATAACCCTTATCTAGTTCTGGAAGAATCAGAATCAGTGTCAAGACAGGCCTCCCTTTCAGTTCCTAAAAGGATTTCTCACATGGTTCTAGCCAAAAGATCTTAACACCATTATTTTTAATTCTTGTAAGAGGTTAATAAATACATGATAAGTCTTGTATGAAATTCCAATAATATCCAGCGAGCCCTAAAAAACTCGTAGTATTAAAAATGTTTTTGGGATACTCCCAGGAAACTACTGCACTAACCTTTTCAGGGTCAACAGATACTTTTGATTCTAAAATAATATTACCCAAGAAGTGGACCTTTTTGATCCATAAGTCACACTTAGAAATATTAGAATAAAGATAATTCTCTCTCAATGTACTCAGGATGATCTCAATATGTTTGGAATGGTCATTACGAGTACAAGAATACACCAAGATTTCATCTACAAAGACCATAGAAAAAGAGTCCAAATAGGGGTAGAAAACCCTAATAATCAAAGCCATAAAAACGAAAGAAGCATTCTTAAGAATGAAAAACATGACAAGATACTCATACAGACCATACCTACTATTGAAATATGTACCAGGTATGTATGGTGGTATGACTTGAACTTGATGATAACCCAATCTCAGGTTGATCTTAGAGAACACCTCTTTGCTCCTTGGATCTGGTCAAAGAGATCATCTATTTGGGGAAGTGGATACAGATTCTTCACTGTAAGCTGGTTCAAACTTCTATAATCCACTCATAGATGTAAGGTTCCATCCGCCTTCTTGGAAAGAAGCACAGGCGAACCCCAAGAAGATGTACTAGGCCATATAAAGCCTTTAGCATCTAAGTCCTATATCTACCACTTGAGATCCTAAATCTCATTAGGTGCCATCCTGTATGGAGGAATGTAAACTGGAACTACTCCTGAAACAAGATCAATTATAAACTGTACCTCTATCTTAGGAGGTAAGACATAAAAGTCATCAGTAAAGAATTCCCTAAAATGATTAACTAATGGAGGGAAATTAGTTTGAAGAAAAACCCAATCCTCCAAGAAAATATTTTCAATTTGGGCAGTCACTCCACCTAGCCCATGATGCTTCAGTCAAGATCTCCCATCATGGACATCCCACTCACCTTTGAAAAGATAACTACTTCCTTCTAGTGATGTAAAAGAAACCCAATGACAATAAAAGTCTAAAAAGGCATGATAATGGACTAACCATTCCATCCCAAGAATGACATAAAATCCCATCATCTCGAGAACAAATATATTAAACAAGAAAGGGTAACTTCCAACCTCAAGGGGATAATCCCTACACTAGAATATGCCCTCCTTCCATATTACCAACAGTGTATCGAGGGTCCTTACACCATAGTGATACTATATCTCTAGTTTGAGAATTTTCTATGATAGATACAGAAATGAAAGAAATTGAAGCACTTGTATCAAACAAAATAGAGACAATAGTGGAGGCTACTAGAATACTACCTTGTACTGTAGATGGACCCATAGTCTAATCCTTAGATATCGATGATAAATCATGAAAATGACCTGATCAATGACCCTATGAAACAGATGGACTACCACAATCATGATTGCTCTGTTGGTGCTTCTGGTGATTAGGGGCCAAACTACCATACCTATGACATCCTCCTCATCCAGACCTATCAGTTCTATTCCAACTCCCCACTTAACACATCGCAAAAGAACTCTCTCATGAAGGTGGAGCGGATGCTGATCCTTTTGCACTTGAAGATGGTGGAAAGGTCCTACAAAAATGTGTAAGATAACCCATACAGTTTCAATCCCAACACTTTTAGGGTCTCTATCACATTGGGTCTTCTTATTCCCTGGTATTCCACACCGATGACACACCACAAAGATATCAAACTAGATACTATAGCTTCCACTTCCCTGATGAAAAATATCAAGGGAACATTTCTTGCCACTGGGAGAACTACTGACATGACGTGGCATTGATCCCTTAAACCCACTACTAGTTTCATCTCTTAGGTTACATTCAGTAATAAGGGCATGATCAACTATTGCAAAAAATGTAGGAAGGAGAAATACATTCACCTGAGTTAGGATGGCGTACTGGAGCCCATCCTCCAAACGTCTAGCATGCCAAAGATCGTCACTATCTAGAAGAAGTGAAAAGTACTTTAAATAAGTGAAACATACTGAATATTTCATCACTGAAATAGAAACCTTCTCTGGATACATGAACTCTCTGGATCTGTCAACTCTATGTGCCTGAGGAAAGAACTAATCATAGAAGCCAGTCTGAAAATCAACCCAAAACATGCCCTGATAATGATCAAACTGGGTAACCACATCCCACCAATACTTGGACAAATCCCAAAGCATGTATGTTTCAAGATTGACTCTTCACTTTGGAATCATTTCTAGATTCTCAAAGATAGAGAACATGGCCTCTAGCCAAGACTTAGCAGCCTGAGAACTGCCATCCCCTAAAAAAGTAGGAGGGTGCTGCTGTTGGAACTCGTGGGTCAGATCAACCATCGTAGGTGAAACCCATGGAGCACCTTTCATGTACTGAATCAAACATAGGAAACTATCATAGAATCTAGAATCAGTGTTTGGATTGGTTACAATATGCAGTGCCTCAAGTGGCACTCCAGAAGGTAAGGCTGGTAACTCAGGGCCCACCATGTCGAGAGAATGGTCATCACCGCCCTCATGGTGAGTGACACGAGAGCGTCATGGTGACATTGTTCTAAAAATTCCAAGAACACACCTTAGAAAAAGATTAGAATCATAATATAGCATCACTAACAGAATCTAAATGTAAGAAAACTCACTACCCAAGGCATACTTCGCAAACTACCCACTTAGACAACCATCTATTGGTAAGTGCTCAAGTATAAGTTTCATATCATTTTGTAGTTAATCTCCATGTTCACTCCTTTACCTTTCATAAACATGAAAAGGTGGCATAAAAATCTGTAACAAATTCATTTTATATTTCTGGATTCACTTTATAATGGATATTCATTTCTGATGAATTATTTCCCATACACCTATCACCAGAAACAACCCCCATTTATTTATAGTATAATGGTTTGACTTGTTAAATTACACATCCCAACCCATGAGGGCCCATACACCTCATGAATTGATATAGGAAATCACTCAATTTTAACTAATAGTTGTACATGTACAAGAAACTATCACAACATTACTCAATAATCACAAGCATATCAAGAAATGAAAAGTAGTGAAATGCACATATATGGCATGAGAATATGCATGACAAGTGAATCCTTGGTGATTATAATGACACATATAGAAATGATCCTTGCCCTCATATCATCGGCCTGAGGATGAAATAAGAACCTTAAAAAAAGGAATAATCAACAACACCACACATCATGTGTGTCACCCTACAGTGAAATAAGATCAACTATAATAGGAAAAATAGAACAACAATTGTAATTTATGCAACTTGGTTTTTACCCCAAACATGGATTTGCGATGCCCAATCATGACTTATTACCAAGTACCAAGAATTATTATTCTCTAATATATTTTCTACAAATAGTAAGGTAAGAAAAGAAACCACCTCTGATACCTATTTGTGACTTCCCAGACCTGGATGCCACTTAACGGGTTCCCCAAGCCTGGTGGGCCACATGGACTCAAGTGCATCACTCTGAACGACATAGGCTGCCGACTATCAGTGAGATATTAGGGTGTGCCTATGGGAAGAGCATGCCATCATTAATAGAGTGTATCACAATAGAAGGAATAAAGAGGAATAATAAACAATAGAAGCAATATAAATAAACAATAGAAGAAAACTGATTCAATGGATAAACAAGAATAATAATAACTGTATCAACTGGAATAATGATGATTTAATGTAATGTCACTAGATAAATGAAAAAACATGGATACAGTACAATAAACATAACATTTTACTCAATTTAAAATAAAATAAAGGTTACTACAAGCAACCCAAGATCATACTCAGTCATCTGTTATCAAGATCCATCCTATCAGCACAAAATCAAGTGTTAGAAGCTATATGCTTCCTTTTGTCAATACCTGCAACCATGTAATCTACTACAGCTACCAAAATACTCCCATATAGGATGTGGGATAAATCTAAATGGGCCACCACCAATGGTGTCTATAAAATCCATCATGTGTAATGTAATATAGCAGTGTGCATGCATGCATATATAAAGTAAAGAAAGAAATAAAATATGACTAAATACACCAATACCTACTTCATCCCTCGGATGGTGTATAAACATGTAACCAGTTCTTTAATTAATTAATTACCATTTAATTTTAATAGGTCACTTGAGGCATTATAATTAGTGAAGGTCCCAGGACGTAACATGGAAACCTAAAAAAGATATATGGTGAGGGAGTTCTAGGGTAAAAACCAAGGTAACATAGATCTCATAGAATGATAACTCAGTAGTATCTAATTCTAGATAAGGGGTAAAAATGTAATCCAAGGAGAATAATCTAATCCATTCCACAATAAGGAACCTACTGAGTCCAAGGTGATCGACCAAGGTAAAACGGGGCTAAGCAAAGACAGGGCCCTATGGGATTTCACCATGGAACCTATAGTCAATGATAGATCTAAGGAGTGTATATATGGTATCCTGTAATAATTTAAATAACCCTATGATACTATACTGAGCATCTGAGTAATAGAAAAGAACCGAAGTCTAGGTGGGTACCAACCTAAGGAAATTGCATCCTTGAATCAGAATGGTGTTCTCGAGACCCAAGGAATTTTCCTCTCAGAATCCAAGGCAATCCCGAGTCAGTCTATTCTTATTTGATATTGTAATCATGTAAAGAATTAATTTGGTTCAAGTGTTTCCTTCCATTAGTGTGGATAGGTCAAGTAGAGTTGAAACCATTTATTTATTCATCCAATCCTTGTCTTCCATTAGTATAGATAAGCCAAGTAACATTGCAACCATTTAATCAAATCTTAATTAACCATTAAGGCATATTCAATTACGGAGGTTCACTCTTCTACCTTCCATTAACATGGAAAGGGGTGTTATGAACATGTAACCTTTATTCAATATCAATTGTTTAGGAAAAGTTATATAGATAGTATACTTTCCATTTCACATTTCATATTTAATAATAATTTCGAAAAACTTACCTTAGGTGGGTCAAGTGGTGAGGATACATGGTATATTCTATTATGAAATCCCCATTAATAATAATTCATTTATTATGGAAAGGATCACCTTTAGGAAGGTCAAGCAAAGTCACACCGAAAAGGTGGCTCAAACATGTCAAAAACACTAAAACCCAAAATGGCATAACCTTCAGCATGGTGTGGATTGAGTTTTGTGTGTAACTGCTAGAAACTAATCACATATTTAGGAAGAGAATAACCTTATGATTCTAACAAGTATAACAATGGAATGTAAATTTAAGAAATGACCTCCGATGAAATCTATGGCCCCCACAAGAATATTCCAAAATCAACAAAATTCAGGGATGAGTTATATACCACCCACCATAGGGTTTTTTGATCCTTCTCCTCCGGTATTGGCCCTTGATTTGCGTTGAATTGGAGTAGATCTAAGAAAATGTGAAAAATTCTCACATGACGATACCTAGGTCGAGAGTAAGGGAGTATAATCATGACTAAAGAGGACTCGAGTACTTACTGTTGTGCAACCAACGTGACAAAAAGAAGCTCGATCAGATGTTGGACGAAGGATATTTCTTGATCCCAATCTTTGGCCTTTAAAAAGCTACAAAATGAGAGGAAAAGGGGTTAATCCAAATGGTTCTCGGATTTGGGAGGAAGGTTGTCTTAATAAATCATTAAGGTTTAAACTAGAAATTTACACAGGATTTTCCCTATGAAAACTATGCATGATAGTCCTACCCGAAAAGAAATCCTCTACATGGTTTGGTCAAACTATGCCAAATCCATGCATGTGTAACTAGGAAAAAGGGGTGCTCACTTGGTTAGGCCACATATCTATGCACCAACCATGCAATATGGCTTTGTCTAAAAAAAACCATCCACACGGTTTACTCTAAACCATGCACCAAGCCATTCCCCCCCCCCCCAAAGAGGGGTTCTAGGCTCCGAACAAGCCCCATACACCCTCAGAACATTAACTAACTTATTAGGCATCCATATTGGGTCTAAAATAAAAAATTTAGACCCAAAACTAATAGATACACACACGAGTGAAAAACTGGGTTCTTACAGTTCTATATGTCTCTTACTGAGCTGTCATTCCCCTATAGGCTAGAGAACCTACACCACCCTGGGATGGAAGTGAATTACTAAAAAACCATTTAAGGTATCCCATAATCCCATACTGATTATAGTGCATAGGTGGAGCTGAACATGAGGTCTTTACATATATAGGGAATCCACACTAATGGCACACAACCAACCCACCATCAGTGGTGTGAGGTGAAGGTTGTTGGGATGGGTACCTAGAGCTACTACTCCCTTATTCTCCTTCCCTTAACACTTCCTTTTCTTCTTAGATATTCCTTGGCTACCTTGTCCCACTCCTAAATATATTTCAGAGAAACCAAATTTTCTAGTCTAATAAATCTTTACCATCAGAGCTTAGTCAACCACCAAAGCATATGTCTTTCATATTAAATGAGAAGACATGGGATCATATATCCATCTTCAAGCCTATATGAAATTGTTGAACCTTAAAATGTTCATTAAAAACCACCTTAGGTATTAACTAAACCAATTCTAGAAAATGGTTGGAATATTACAATATGGTCTAAACCCCCATATGGAGGTCCAGAAACTCTAAAATATTAGTATGGTCTAGGTTATTAGGGTATTAATTCTCATTTAAAAGTTCCTTGAAATCATTCCATACCTTCTGACAATGTTTCCTGGCCTCAAAAATTGAGTCAAACCACCTACTACTGGGGCCTTCCAACATAAATGAAGTGCATTTCACCTTGATCTCTTTAGGAGTATTGAGAATCCCAAAGATCCTCTCAATATATTCTATAGAATCCTCATATTGCAATGGTTCCATAATACCTCAAAAGGAAGGAGGTTTATCCTTGAGGAACTCCTAAGATTTTTTCTTTTTTGGACATAGTTTAGTTTCCTTATAATGATAAGGATTGGAACCCACTCAACGATCCAATGCCCAGACAACCTGAACAACCATTTCCAATAGTTTGTGATGAATGGGTTCCACCCTCCCATAGTTTTACATGAAATATTTAGGGAGGAATAATTATACATCAATTAAAAAGACAAAAAAACATAAATACAACACACATAATTTTTTTAACAATAACCTGATATAAATATCAACATTAATAAAAAAATAGACCATAAAAAATCAAAAAAAATTTAAACCACTCCACCCTAACATAGTGTCCATGAAAATTATGTAACATGGGTATCAAACATGGAGGGGGATTCAAACGAATCCTCAGTATCCCATGGATACCCAAGTCCTATCATGAGGTGTGTTATCCTGATACCCCAATATAAAACAAAACCTCATGCCCCAAAGTCCTAGCTCCCACCAATTGAGAATCTCTAAAATAATATGACCCAAAAAGATGGAAAAGCCTACTCTGATACTTTTTTTTTTCATAAACTGAACTAGGATTTTATCCAACCTAATTCCTGACCAAGATCATGGCTTGGACCGAAAACAAAATATGAAAAAAGGAGAGGGTATCAACTAGAAAAAAATCCATGTAGCATGTGGATCAATGCTTCATTATATCACCATAAACCCTTGACTGAAATAGAACCACTAGCACATAGAACAACCACCACCACCATGGAAGGCCTTTCCTTTACCCGAGTCATAAAAAAAAGATCTATATTCAATTGAGGGTGCATGTAGGGTGTGAAATAAAATTTCCAGAAGGTTACTACCGAAATATTCCATGAAATGACATTAAATTAAGGATTCACAGGATAATTATAAAAGAATGAATTTGATTTTTTAAGATTAAAATTGATTTTAATTTAAATAAAGGATATATATTGAGAAATAATTTTTTAATAGTTAAAAATAAAACCAAGCACCATGGGAGACTCCCAATGTAGTGAGGTTGTTAGGGCCCTCGGATCCTCATACCTTGGTGATAAAACCATATAGAATATTCTCATGCACATTATTCTAGAGAGGTCACAACCAAATTTCTAGCGGCCCCTAAGTCATCATCATCGTCATCATCATCATCATCATTTAGTTAGTATTGTAGCATGAATCTTTTGAAGACCCTAGGATATTTCCCAGTTAACCAAAATGGTGTACTAGTCCATAGTAAACCACATAGACTCCCTACGGTTCCCAAGTGCTCTATTCCATTTCCTATATCAAGTTAAATACTTTTAATATAATAACAAATCTAGTAATTTAAACCATATTTGAAAAAAATCCATTTATAAAGAACAATTTACCATTTAAGAATGGAAACACACCAAAATATAGATAAAACACTATTTTCACCACCCAAAAAAATTTATAAAACCTATTTGAAAACCAAATAAATCATAATAAAATCTGCAAATATTGTCAAGTAATGGAACCACCTACCTCTTTCTTAAAGACACTCGAAACCGGTTGAAAAAAACACTAAGGAGTAACTGTATGGAATCAAGGGCACACCAAAACCATCAAGAGTTAACCAAAAGGAATGAGAATGAATCCACCATAGGTAAATCTTAAAATTATAGAAAATAGAAGTAAAAAAATAAGGGATATGAGACTAAGAAGAGGGAATAATAAGGGAGAGGATGATCTTACTTGATGCTTACTTGATGATCCAATCCAAAATACACCAAAACATTGTGTCCAAAAGAGGGGAGTAGGAGTTAGAGGTGCGCCTAGGGTATAAAATGTTGAATAAGGTGATAAATTGATGATTACGGTAAAAATAATGGTGGGGTATTTCAGGAAATCATAAAATTTTAATGATATTGAAGGCCGCATGGTTTAGTTACATGGTTTTCCAAATCATGTGCCTACTATGACACTCCTCTATCCAAGAGGAAATGAGGCTATATTGTTTTCCAGGGGGTGCACCTGCTACACATAGACATGTAGCCTAGACAATGCCACTATTCTAGTTTTATGGCTAGCCTTGGGCGGGCACACGTCTATGAACTAGGCTATGCGGCCTAGACAACGCTATAGTATGAGGCACATAATTTTCATTGGGATAGTGAAAATTTCTCCTAACCATGTACCAACCATATGCCTCAATATTTTCAATTGAAAACCACCATTTTTCTCAAAAACACTTGGGAAATCCATGTAATAAAGGAAATTCCAAAAATAATGGATGAAATACTTCAAAATAACACTAATAATCTATAAATGATAACAAATGAAACAAGGATAACAATAATCATTGATCTCATACTGATGTAATGCATAATTCCAGATAAAAAAACATGTTGTCAAGGCCTTAATCCAAGACACTATCCATTTATAGGAATATACATACACAAAAACCCAACATGTTTGTTCACATGAGACTTGTCGATCCATCAAGTGGATATATAATCCCAGGCCCCATATGTCACCTTATTAAGTCTAATGAATTCACCATAAGTTTCATCAAGACCATTCAAACTATTCCCTATAGAAAATCTAGATTCATAAAAATGAATATTCATATAATCATAAATATATAAAAATACTTCATTATTCAATAGAATAATGTAGATATCAAGGATAAAATCCCTTAATCAACTTAAAAACTATAGGGTATCATAAAAGCAACGGGAAGTATTATTATCCAATAAATATAAGGGATATGGTACTTTTAATGTTTTGGGTAATCTATAGAAGATAGTGTTGGAACCAAGGTGTTTTTACACTAGAAAATGGAGTGTGTTATGGTTTTCTATCAATTCACACTAGGGTTGATTAATGAGTTTTCAAGAAAATAGATATTATGGTGTAGATTGATTCAATGTTGATGGTGGTTTTATTTCCCGGTTTTTCCAAATTTCCAAAAAAAATGTTGAGGAATGAGAAAGATTCACGAAATATGGATTTATGGGATTGAAACTTCTTAGATATGTTTAAATCATGAGTTTCTCAAATACTGGGGTTCACAAAATTTTGAGCTTTATGATGGTATGAAGATTCATAATGATGTGATGTAAAAAAAATGTTCTTCTAAAATATGAGAAGGGTTTTGAATGTGCGATGGGATAATGATAAATATTTTTGAATACGATATTATTTGTAAATGGTTTAAATTTCATTAGAACTTCTTCTATAGAGGAGATTCATGATTATGAATTTTGAGTTTCAAGAATAATACTCTCGGTGCTTGGAATATTCGCAAAGGACTGAGCCTATAAATAGGCTGCCACAAACACTTCATTTGGAATGAAGAGATTTTTTGAAAAGGGTGAATCACTCTGATTTTATGAAGATCTAAATAATCCAAAAATCTTAGTAAATAAGGAATCCTTCTTGAGATTAAGATTAATGAAGTAAATGGATATGAATTTATTGATGTTATGGTATATTAGAAAAGGACGTTTTGTGAATACTGTGAGTTTCATGAAGATTGTGAGTTTCATGAAGGTTGAGAGCTTCATAGAGGTTGATAGATTTATGAAGGATGATTGATTCATGAAGATTGAATGTTTTGTTAAAGTGTGTGGGTTTTTGAAGATTGATATTTATTTGAAAGAAAAAGTTAGTTTCATTAAGGATAAGGGCTTTATGAAAATTAGTGTTGAACATCTAGTTTTAGTAAAAATTGTTTTTATGTGCATAAACTCTACACTACGATACAAGTAGATTCTCATACTAATCAGGGGAGAAGAATTAAATTCCCAATATACTAAGGTAAACTTCAAGTTATTAAATTGAGTAAGACTTCACCCAAGGTAGTGATCTAGGGGGAGTTGATAGAACTATTTTGAGGGAGCCAGTGTGCTATACCTAAATTTACGATAAAGGTAGTGTACCTGAAACAGAGTGATTGTGTCTGATCTTTTGTACTCCACAATAACTAGTGAAGCTTAGTGGATTTAGGTACAATCAAAATAATACCAACATATACTCCTTGGAATATCCCTTAGTGGTGAATTAACTTATGTGTTGTCTCTCTTCATGTGAATGTTTAATTACTATATGATTATATCAAATAGGTTTAACATGTTCCTAACAATGTGAAAGATATCCATCACATTAAAAGAAAAAGTTGACACCCTGATTCACCCATCCCCTCCTAAGGTGTTCTGGGGTCCTATGAGTGGTATCAATGAATATTGGTATTTGGTGTAAAATATTTCCTCCCTTATGTTAATGGAGAATACAATGAATGTTTGGGGATTTCCATTCTTTGTTGGAATAAAATTCCTGATATGGATTAATAGGTTGAGATATCATCTGTGATCCCTTGGGATTGAAGTTGTTTTTTCTAGATCTTAGGGGATTCTGTCCACTAATGTCACATGCCTTTTTTATGATTGAAATAGAGAGTAATTTTTTTTTGATGTAGATTCCAAAGCTCAAAATTATTTCACTAAAGAACTATCTGATTAAATATATTTGAAGGTGATGAGTTTTACTTTAGAAAACTCCATGTGTTAAAAAATTGAAAATAAATATGAAGGTGATAACAAATTAAAAGAGGAAAACTTCAAGTCTTACACAATCATCTCAATGATCTGAAAATAAATCTAAATGAAAATTATGATAGTTTATTTAATCACATAACAAAAGTTTTTGGGGACATTAAAGGACATAGTATAAAAATTAAGGATATTAACATTATAAAGAAAATCTTGAGAAGGATCCTACCTCTCTACAATCCAAAAGTATCATCCCATGAGGAAATTTTTTTTCTAAGCTGTCTATTGATGATCTAATGAGAAGTTTGGTGGCTTTTTAAATGAGAGTTAAACCAAAAGATGCAACAGCTCATGCAAGCATGAAAATGGCATTCAAATCCATAAAAAAACATGAGATTTATAGAGTTTGGGATGGTGAATATGTTGAGGATTACAAAATTATTTCTTTATTTTCCAAGAAATTCAGTAAAGAAAAAGGGAGATTTTAAGGCAAGCTTCCGTTGGCTTGTTTTTCATGTGGTTAAGTAGGGAACATTTCCTATCAATGCCTAAAAAAATTTGATGATTTATAAAGTGAAGTAGAACTCATGAAGAACCCTTAAAATGGGTTATCTAAAAAAGGATACTTCAAATCAGAAAATAAATTTTAAAGATAGATATTTTTCTAAAAAGAAGAGCATGATGAAAATGAATTTTTGGATAATGTTGAACCATAGTTTAAATATAAACCCAAATTATACCATATGTATACATTTGAAAAGGTATAACCTATAAAATATGAATTTAATCAGTTACTTGGGGTTGTTGATCACAAGATAGAACTTGAGGATGATATTAATGAGCCTGAAAACCAAATAAAAATAAATAGACAGTTGAGAGATATTCTAAAAGAGTCATCAGAGTATGATGACCATCTTGAAGCATAAATTGATTGATTGGAAGGAGAGGTAGAATAACATTAAACAAAACTTGAATTATCTGAAGATTTTGTTGATTTTAAACTCATGATTGAAGAACATGAAAAATTCGTCAATGAACATATATCGAGATTGGAGGAAAATGATAAGATAGTTAAGGGACTTGATGAAGAAGTTGTTACTTTAATAAGTAAAATGCAAACAAAATCAAAGTCAAGGGAAATGAAGAAGAAATTAAAATTTGGAAAATTTTCAGATTTAGATCCATTAGAAAGAGGTAAATGTGGTTTTTAAGGAGAATAGAAGGCCTTGAATGATCATAGATCCACATTTATGGGAAAAAGTGGAATTGGATGTGATGAAGAAACATCAATGGATGGAAATGGGATGAGCCAAAATAAAGGAAAGCAGAGAGTTTCTCATATCACATAGGCGTATGTTGTCCAAACAAATAAATCTTCAAACCAAATAGAAAAGAGAGTTAGAAATAATCATCAAGTATCCAAAGAGTATTTTCAGTCAAAGGGAGATTTTTGTAGTTTTGTGGGCCATACGTTGTCTTACTATGAAGTGGCAGTGAAATATCTAATTGTGTAAGCATCTAGAGGTAAAAAAAAGAATGAGACCATATCATTCATCATATAGAAGAAATAGTTCATAGGGATATTTTTTTACTATTATAACTATGTCCATAAAACTATTCATTGTAGGCTGAGGAAACGCATGAAAAATACATACAGAACATAGAGATAAGTCAATATCCTCTAACCAAGCTGATTTACTATTCAAAATGGTTATTCTACTATGGAAGAAGAATTTTAGTTTGATAAAACCATGCATATTGAAAATATATTTGAAAGTTAATCTTTATCCTCCACCCAATCATGTATCTCTTGGATAGAAAAGAGGAAAATAGAGAAAGAAAACCCTAGAAAAATAACTCTCAAAGCTATAAACAATAGTGGAAGCTAGATTATTTATAGAAGATTCTCATATGACAAGTCTGGAAATGAAAATTTGTTGAAAAATATTAAGAAAAGGGTTGATGGAACAATGATACTTAGTAATGATGGTTCTTCAAATATCAAAGGAAGTGGAAATACAGAACTAGAAAATGATGAGTTGTTAAAAATTGAAGTTCTCTATGTAGATAGTTTACATCATAATCTACTGAGTGTGAGTCAAATCTATGTCTCAGGACTGATAATGACATTTAATTAGAAGGGGTCCAATATCAAACGAAAGATAGGTAATTATCTCATGAGAGGATATATAAAAGATCTAAATTTATACTAGGTTAATAGTAAAAAAGAATACTTATTACTTAACAGTTCAAGAAGAAATAAACTAGTGGAAACAATGGTTGGGTCACATTAACCAATAGATCATGGAAAATATATCTATGCATAAAATTGTTGTTGAAATTCCTAATATGTAGCATTATTGAGAAAAGAAATGTGACCTATGAATTCAAGGAAAGATGGTCGAGAGTTTATATCAGATGAAGAACAAAAGGGAATCAAATCTGCTTGATATTATCCACAGAGATGTATGTGGTCTAATGAATTCATCTTGAGAAATGTACTTTATTATTTTTATTGATGATTATAGTAGAATGTATTGTGTTATGTCTATGCAGAGGAAGAAAAAGGTTCTTGATTTTATGAAGATGTATCATTTAAGAGATGAGAATAAAATTAACTGCAGAATCAAGATTCTACTATAAAACATTGGAGGAGAATAAAAATAAATTGAATTTGGAGATTATCTAAAAAAATAGAAAAAAGAATAAGGTTTCTATAGTGAGAAACCCTAAAAAATGGGGGTTTTGAACACATAAATTGATAGGTTATATGGCTAAAACTATGCTTATTGAGATTTGTGTTTCTCATCATTTCTGGAAGGAGTTTATTCAAGTAGCAGTATACAATAAAAATAAAAAAAGGATTTTTATTGGAGAATCCAAGACACTATAGTAGATATAGTATGAAAGAAAGTACTCTCTAGTGTATTTTAGTGTTTTTGGAAGTAAATGTTTCATCCTAAATAAAAAACAAAATCAAGGAAAGTGAGATGATTCTATAGAAGAAAGAACAATCCTTAGATATTCAAAAAAGTGAAAAGCCTAAAAATATTACAATAATCATCTTATAAAGATTTAAAAAATAAATTATGTCGGTATCATTGAGGATAAAAACATAAATATTTCAAGGAGATCATTTTTTGAATGATTTAAGATAAAAAAGAAAGTAGAAACGAGATAGATTCAAGTGCATAAATAGTGGAAGGCTTGAAAAATATTTAGGGATCAAAAAATGATGATGATTCAGAAGAAGTATTAGAATAAGAAACTATTTCTGAGGAAACCTGATCAAAACCATGTAGAAGAAATATAATAGAAAAAATTGATCAATCCAAAATCATTGGGGATTGGACTACACCCACATAGACAAGGATACTGAGGAATGAAGTACATTATACCTTCAAATAAATTGTAGAACCAACCTCATTTGAAGAATAAATGAATGATGAATCATGGGTTAAGGCCATGAATGAGGAACTAGAAAATATTGGTAATAACCAAACATGGGATCTTGTTAAGAGACCAAAAAATCAAAACGTGATTAGAACAAAGTGGATTTTCAATAATAAATTATATGAGAATGGAAATTTGATAAAAAAGGAATTATTGGTGTGTAATGTATATAAAATTATTGAAGGAATTGATTTTAAAGAAAAATTTGATCTAGTACCTAGACTAGATTCAATCAGTCTCTTCCTTGACATGAAAATTAGAAGAGAGTACAAACTTTACTAAATTGAGGTAAAACAAAATTTTTAAATGGTGTTATTGAAGAAGAAGTCTACATTGAACAAATAGTGGGATTTCTAATTGGAATTGACTAGACCAAGGTTTTTAAATTAAATAAGGATCTCTATGATCTGAAGTAGGAAACAAGAGCATCATATTTACAACATAATGATTATCTGAAAAATCTCGAATTTAGAAGAGGAGTTTCTAACCGTATTTTTTATGTGAAGAATTCTTAGAAAGATAAATTTATAGTGATATTTGGTGTATGATTTTATCTTTGGAAGAAGAAGGAACATATCAATGGAATAATTTTCTATTCATATGAAATATACATTTGATTTTTTTATTAGTGAACTCACATAATCTTTGGGGCTACAAGTGCTTCGAAAGAATGATTATTCCTTCATTCCTCAGGAAAAATATTCAAGAAAGATTATGAATAAATCAAACATGCATTACTCCTAACCAATTTCGACACTGATTGCAGTTGGGATAAAACTTAGAAAGCACATGGATGAGACATTTGTGGATCCCACCCTTTATAGGAGAATCATTGAATGTTTATTATACTTGGATGCAACATAAAGAAATATTGTCTTTGCAACATGCTTAGAATCCCACTTCCAATTTAATCCAATGGAAGAGTATTTGAAATTAATTAAAATAATCATGTGGTATATTCAAGAAACACTCAATTTTGTCTTATAATTTTCAGTAGGAAGAGTAATGAATTATCTGCATTTTATGATTCTGATTGGGCTGGAGATGTGGTGGATTGAAAGTCCACAAGTTGTGTCACTTTCTTCATTTGCAAAAAATGTGTGGGATGGTTGAGAAAGAAACAATAAATTTATTATCTTAGTTTGGATGAAGAATAATACATCTATACAAAAAAGGCTTGCACTGATCTATTTTGGTTGAAGTAACAACTGAATGATACTAGTGATGAGTTGAAAGAACAGATGGTGCTTCACTATGAAAATAAGAGCGTGATTGATCTTATGAATAATATGGTTCAATAATCTCATACCAAACATATTGAGATCCTATATCACTTCATTAATGAAAAATTTGAAAAGGCATGATTAAAATAAAGCATGTTGGAACCAATTACCAAGTGTATGACATTCTGACAAAGCCTTTGGTTGAAAAAATGTTCGACAAACATTGGTTGAAATTTTGTGTTTAGCCACCTCCTAGTGAGTTAGTAGGTTCTGGTTTATCCCCTCCCCCTAATTATTTTATCTATTTTAACTTTTTTGTGAATGTTATGTAGGTTTTTGGGGGAGATATGATATCAGGGGAGTTTTTTGAGTACTAGAAGTAAAAATATAAGTTCTTTGGGTTTGTTTTCAAATGGAGAGAAAAGTGGAAAGTGGAATACAATGATTGTTCTTTAGGTATATAGAAATGGTCTGCGTGATTAATTGGTAGTCTATGGTGGCATGATATTCTCTTTTTTACTCTCTTATTTTCTACAATGAAATTTTCTCATGTATTTTTAGAGTGACAAATGTGCTATTTTAGGCCTATCAATATTTTAATCAAGGATGGTTCTTTTTTGAATTTTCTCTATTGATTTACAAAAAAACCAAAGGAAGATATTGTTGGAACCAAGACATTTGGAGAGCTGTAAATAGAGAGTGTTTTGTGTTTTCAACTAACACTAGGGTTGATTAGGGATTTTTATGGAAATAAATCTTATAAGGTATATGTCTTCAATATTGAAGGTGATGTCATTTCCTAGTGTTTTCCATATTTTTGTAGCTCGAAATTAGGATGAAGAATTAATCTTCACAAAAGGTTTATTTCTTTAATTTAATTTTCATTAATATGGTAAATGAATGAGTTTCATGTAGACTAGGTTTTGTAAAATTTTATCTTCATGAAGGTATGAAGCTTCGTGAACATGTGATGGAAAGAAGGAATTCTTCGTGACTATGAAAAGGTTTGTAAATGTATGATGGGATTAAGGTAAATCTTTGTTACTACAAGAAGCTTCATGAACAAGTTAAATTTCACTGGATATTCATGAATAGTGTATCTTCACAAATAGGAATTTTATGTTTCAGGAAAATCCACTAGGAGGTTCAAATCTTCATAAAGTGATAAGTATATGAATAGGCAACTACACCCACTTCATTTGACATGAATAGATTTAAAGAAAAGGGTTAATTGCTCTAATTTCCCAAAGGTATAACTAATAAAAAATCATTTCAAATCAAGAAACCTTCATGAGATAAAGCTTAATAATATGACTGGATATGAATTGACTGACTATAAGGCATATCATAAAAGGAAGTTTCATGAAGACTAGGAGTTTCATAAAGACTCCGAGTTCTATGAAGTATGGGAGATTCATGAATGTAGGGAGATTTACGATGGAATATTTCTTCACAAATATTGGAATATTCATGAAAGTTTGTGCGTTTTTTAATGCTAATACTTCTTTAAAATAAAAACGTGATTTTGAAAAGTATGAGAGCTTGGTAAAAAATAGTGTTGAACATCAGGATTTAGTGAACAGTACTTTCAAGTGCATCAACTCAGGACTATGATGCAAGAATAATCTCTTGATAATTAGGGAAAAATAATTAAATGTAAAATCCACTATAGTGACCTTTAAGTTATTAAACTGAGTAATACATCAACCAATGTAGTGAGATAGGGGGAGTAAACAGAAGTGTTCTAAGGGAGTCTGTGTGCTATCCCAAAAATTCATTTTAAAGGAAGATTTCCTAGAAAATCGTAACTATTTCAAATCTTCTATAATCTACAATAATGAGTGAAGCTTAGTGTATTTAGGTACAAAAAACACACAATCAACGTATGATCCTTGGACAAGCCCTTAGCGGTGAACCAAGTAAAACTATTGTGTTGTCTCTCTGTATGTGAATATTTAATTACCACATGATACAATTAGAAATTCTAAACAAGGTTCTACTAATGTGTTAATAAGGGGCATCAATTTAAAATAAATATTTGACACCCTAATTCACCCCTCCCTTATCAAGGTGTTCTGGGGCCCTATAGATAGTAATTGGGTTTAATAGTTTTTATTGTTAGGAGACCTAGGAAATGGTAGAAAAAATCCTTCCTTATAGTCTATAATGTATGTGTGAATATTCCAAAACATATCCCCTAGGAGTGTTTAGTTAAGTGTTCCTTCTTAGGCCCATTCAACATGCATTAGAGTTATTATTGAGTCAAGGATCAACCAACAATTTTTGGGGTGATTACCCTAAGATGCATTTTTTCTATACCTGCAATCAATTTCTATTATTTAAATTGGGATTTTGTTTTTAGGAAGCTACTTGCACTTTTACTTTACCAATATTTTGGATGGGTTTTCCACAATGGAAAACATAGAGTTTTACAATGATCTTGGAAACTCTTAAATCAAAAGAATATGAGAAAGGGATAATAATATTTACTTGTAAATCTATTAAATTTCATGAGTAATATTATAATAATTCTTGGAGGTAAATGACTATTAAGTATCATCACTGTTGAAAATATAGACATTGAACATTGATCACATGACTTATATAAATATATGGTTAAAAAAATACTTTCGACATAGGAAAAAGAGAGGATGGCCTCATCCAGTAGACTCGGGCCATACGAAGCACATTTTTCAGATCTCAAAAAGTAGGTAGCATCACTAGGCTTTACTCTTGACCAAGCCCAATCTGAGCTTCAACACGTTAAGCTTGAACAGAATTGCCAACGGGAGAAGCTCAAGTTAATAGAGATTACCACCTGGGTGATGTTATCCGAGCCTCCCAAAGAGTCTTTCACCATCGCACACCATACTCTAAGGTATTATGTGGGTGTTATAATGGGTTATTTAATAAGGTATTAGTTACTTATTGTGTAATTCCTCTTTATAAATAAATGTCTTATTCCATAAATTCTTTTATGAGAAGAGTATTTCTTAAAAAAATGATGGATTTGATAAATTGATTCTCTGGGTAAAAATGGTACTTTTGAGAAATATATATATATTAAACTAAGGTTTTTTTAATAATATTAGAAAAACAATTATTATAAATGAAGATTATATCAGTTCTTTATCTGTAAATGATTAGGTAATCAGTTTGATAAGAGTTGCATTTTTGATATGATAAAATAGAAATTTTATTTTAAATGAATTTATTTTGTGGAATTATGGAATTTTTTGAAATAATTAATATTTTTATAAAATATTATTATTAGATTAATTTTATGAATAATAAATGAGTATATAATTTTTATGAATTTAAATGCAATTTTTATTAAGTTTTGAAAACTGTTTTTTTCAATACCCATGAATTTTCAATAAATGTTGTTTTTCATTTTAAAAGTGAAAATTTACATATTTAGAAAATCATTTAGATAAAATTAATATTATTTTTGGAATTAATATGTCAAAAATATCTAATGGTGAATTTTTCATAATTTTCTTAGAGAATCAAATTTTTAGGTAAAAATTAAATACGTATAAATAAAATATGTATTTTATGAGATCATAATGACCCCAAAATGATGTAATAAAAACTATAATGGGTATTATTAGAAGAATATATGTTTTAAAATTAAAATAATGTGATTTTATATTTGTTTTACTTGTTTTATAAAGCCCTAGTAAATCCTCCAAAATTTATAATATACATTATGATTTTAAATTCATATCTTTAATAATGTGACTCGCCTCCACATAATCAAGGATAATATTTTAATATTTTTGGTCATTAGACTTATAAAATAAAATTTTCCACTCTAATTTTGAAAAAATTGTGGGAAAAAACAAGGGGAAGGCTTGTGGTTTTGAATATTTAATTATACAGATTCCAAAACCTATGTTTGTGAAATATTAAAGAATTATGTTCTCATTTCCAATATAAAACCACCCAAGATCCCACTTATCTTCACTAAAAATCCTTGGATCACGTCCCTACTCTACCCTCCCCTCTCTATAATCCTCCCAAGGCACCCCAAGCTCTCAAGAATCCCTCTTCAAGCTTTTGAAGTGATACACTCAATTAGGGGATCTTACACCCTAATATCTCTCCAATGTAATGGGTAATGTTGAGTATCATGATATTCCATGTGAAATTAGGGTTTACTCATGCTAATTCATGTGTAATTAGGGTTTAATCATGATAATTAATTTCAAATGAGGGTTTACTCATGCTAATTCATGTGCAATGAGCCTTGACTCATGCTAATATCATGTTTTTTATTGTTGCCACATTTCCATGTTATGATAATCATGCTATATCATGAATTTATGTTCATGTTTATCTTATGATCCATTGATATGACTATTTACTAACATTTATTATATTCTTCAAGTGATTCCTTTTTTACTCCCTTATTGGGCTTTATAGCTCACCTGTTTCTTATGCATGTCCTCAGGTTATCTCATGCAGTGTTAAGTACGAAGGAATGAGTTGGTCATGTCAAAGAAGTTTGAAATAAAGATACTGTATTTCATATTTTAAGTTGTTATGTAATTTTACTAATTTCCGAATACACTATAACTCTTGATACTTGGAGTTGTCTTAAGTTTAATTTTATGTAATAAATCTTGTTTAAGTGTGTAATAAAGTGCAGAGTTGTTATAGTTGGTATCAGAGGATTAGTTTAGTTATTTTTGGGATTAGGGTTATAAATCTCTAGTGAAAGACATAATGATAAGATGATTATAAAGAAATAATATCTAAATTTTGGTTAGTATAGATTAAGTGGTTTATTAATAAAATACATCCCTTTCTGGATACAAAAAAGTAGAGGTGGCTCTGGCACAAATGTATCTAGGGGTAAAACCCGAAAACATCGATTTGAGCTAGACTCGAACGGGAATTAGTGTATGACAACAGGCCTTGCTGTACTCTTGGTTCGACACTCGTGGGGGATATGATTTAGTAAATTCATAATCTTATTATGAACCATTATTAAGGGAGTAAAAAAATTCCCCTAAGAATATATTCTAGGAAATAGATCATGGATAACTTAGATTGAATCCTGTAAATACATAAGTTAAGGAAATCAATGTAATTTATAAGTTATCTATTTTTTTCATTGGATTCCACTTTATGTGTTCATTAGTTTAAAATACGTTCCCCTAACCTTCCTTTTGTTATATCCAATGGCCGATAATAGGAGGACTCAGGCTAACAACTGATGAGAAGATCAATGCGATGACTGTTCTAATGAGATGCCCAATCCGATGGGAGTGGGAATCACAAACTTGTTCACAATAATCTCTTAATTAAATCAAGTTTTGAATATAAACTTGGGTAAAGAGGAACATCCACCCCCCCCAAGAAAGAACAAGTCACAATCGAGAGCTTCGTGATACAAATACCTCATACTTTCAATGGATCATATGATCCCTCAATCACCGAATAATGGATCAACTCCTTTGAGAATATATTTTCCATCCTTCAATGTTCCAAACAAGAGATGGTTCTTCTAGCTACTTATCATAAGGAGGGTGAAGCTGATCAGTGGTGGACATTGATAAAAAAATATGAATCCTAAGGAAGAGATAGAGGCATTATAATGGATGGATTTCTAGAAAATGTTTTTTGATAAATATTTTCCACGCACCCTTTGACTTAACATAGAAAGGGACTTCCATTACCTCAATAAAAAAGACGACGAATCCATCAGAGTGTACAAGGAAAACTTCACAAGGATTGCATGATACACCTCCAGCTTTTTCATTCCCCTAAATTCAAGGTTGACTGCTTCTTTGGTGGGCTAAAACCTTGCAGACAGAATGTCCTAGCAATCTGTGACTTTGATAGCTATGAGAATATTGTCAAATGTTCCCTCAAAGTTGAAATGGAAATTAGAGAATCTCCAGGGTATCATGGGGATAAGAAGCAGAAAGTGTACTTTATTTTTGGTGGTCCTATGGATAAATCTAACGGTACTAAGAAATTACAGCACCCCACTTTTCAGAGGTGTGGAAAGAAGCACCCTAGAAATTGACTGAAGGGGACGAGAAAATGTTTTAGGTGTGGAAGATAAGGGAACCTAGACATTAATTTCCAACAAGAAAAACCCGATACTGAGACATATGATAGGAGTTCTCCATTCTAACCTCAACGTACTGTTCATTACTACAACAATAATGAACCAAGACACTTTGCAAACTAGTTCCCTAAGCTAAGGGTTTTTGGAGGCAACCAACAACCTTCAAGGAAGAAAGTGAACACTTTTTTACATCACTACCAATGAAGCGAATCCTAAAAAGAAGTGGTGATAGGTATGCAAGTAATTCATTCAAGAATAGAGAATGTGATTTTTTATTATAGTTCTACGCATTCATTTATATCATGAAATTTTAGAATAATAATCCAAACACCACCACAAATCATGGAAGTAGAGACATCCATGATAATGACAAACGAAGAAATTATTACAACCCATGAATATAACTCCTCCCCTATGAGAAGGAAATCACACTCCAAATGGTGAATCGACCCCCGATTCTACACAAGTACAAGGAGGAGGATGCATCTTCTTTAGTAACAACATCTCAAGCATGGATTTTATTTCCCTATGAGCATGCATATCATTCTGATATGATTGAGTTTAAGGAAGAAACCATCCTCTAATACATTCCTATTATGAGAGAATTCACTGAAGTGTTTCCCAAATAATTGAATGGTCTTCCTCCTAGAAGTGATGTTGAATTCTCAGTTGATCGTATACCTGGGGCTTTTCTAATATACAAGACTCCATATAGAATGGATGTTTTAGAGCTTGAAAATCTAAATAAACAACTACAAGAGAATCTGGATAAAGTTTTTATACGCACAAGTGCTTCACCATGGTGTGCACTGGTCTTCTTCATTAAGAATAAGGATGGCTCAATTCACCCTTTCATTGATTATCATGAGCTCAAAAAAATAATGAGAATGAGAAAGTATACTTTTGAACGAATTTATGACTTGTTCGATCAGCTACGTGGAGCATAATACTTCTCCAAGGTTGACCTTCAGTCGGGATATTACCAAGTAAGGGTGAAGAATGAGGATATCCCCAAGATTGATATTCGTACATGGTATGAGCATTATGAATTCATAGTAACGCCTTTAGAACTCACTCATGCTCCAGAAATATTCATGGACTAGATGAATAGTATATTTAGGGATTACCTAGATAAATTTTTGGTAGTCTTTATAGATGATATTATATTATACTTCAAAACCAAGGAGGGGCATGAGGAGATTCTATGCACTATACTAGATACCTTCCAAAAGGAGAAGCACTATGAAAAGTAAAACAAGTTTGAGTTTTGGTTGAAGGAAGTATCATTACTGGGGAATATCATCAAAAGCAATGGGATATCTGTGGATCCCTTCAAGACAAATGAAATTGAGGGATGGAGGATGCTAACATCATTGAAAAATACCTATAGCTTCCTTTGGTTTACTAGATATTATCACTGATTTGTGAGAAATTTCTCACCATTGTCAAACCCTCTTACCAAGATAACTTGTAAGGGTGTCAAGTTTGCTTGTAATGATGAATGTGAAGAGAGATTCAAGGAGTTTAAAAGGAGGCATATCACTACGCCCGTTCTCACACTACCCTTAAGTAGAGAATATTTTGTCGTATTCAGGGATTCTTCAAAAAAGGTCCTAGGTTGTGTTTTGTTTCAAAATAAAAATGTCATTGCCTACGCTTCAAGGAATTGAAAATTTCATAATCAGAACTATCCAACACATGATCTATATTAATTTTAGTAATATTGGATTTGAAAATTTGGCGTCATTACCTATTTTGGGAAAAGTGAGAAGTATATACAGATAAAGAAATCCTCAAGTACATATTCACATAGAAAGAGTTGAATATGTGCCAATGAATATTGTTAGAGCTGATCAAATACTGTGACTACTCAATTCACTACCATCCGAGGAAAGAAAATAAAGTGGAAGATTCTATAATTAGAAAGAATCTAGAAACTCTTTCATTGATGTTAACTAAAAAGGATCCAATCTTCTTATATTTGGAGAAGATGGACACAAGAATCATAAAAATGGTAACATCATCAATCCTTTCACAAATGATTTCTCAACTGTCTCTTTAGGAAAGGTTAAAGGATGTTCAAAAGGATGATGTTGGAATTCCTAAGAAAGTGGAAACTATAAAAAAGAGAAATCCTTGTATTTCAATATTAATGAAGAAGGAACTGTGAGATTTGGGTCAAGACTATGTGTTCCATCAAATCTGGAGTTAAAGAAAGAAATTTTGGATGATGAACATGGTTTGAATTTCTCCATTCACCCAGGAAATACAAAGATTTATTGAGATATACAAGAGCATTATTGTTGGGATAACATGAAGAATGAGATTAGTGAGTATATATCAAAGTTCCTGGTATGTCAGCAAGTGAAGGTTTAGAGGTAGAAGTCTAAGGGGATGATGAAATCATTATCCTTACTGTCATGGAAATAAGAAAACATCACCATGGACATTGTCTTCGAACTTCTGAAGACATCTAAAGGAAACAATGCTATCTGGGTTGTTGTGGATCGTCTTACAAAGAATTAAAACTTCATTTCAATTCTAGAGGAATTATCATTGGATAAATTGGCATGAATATATATCAGATAATTGGTAAGGCTTCTTGGTGTAACACTATAAATTTTATCTAATTGAGTTCCAAGATTCACCTCTATGTTCTAAAAGAGTCTCCAACATGCTCTGAATACTGAGCTGAACTTCAGTATGGCTTATCATCCTCAAACTGATGGCCAATCTAAGTGGACTATCCAAACACTTTAGGACATGTTGAGAGAATTATAAATGGAATTGAAAGTAGGATGGGATCAATATCTTTCTCTGGTTGAGTTCTCTTACAACAATATGGACATGATAAAAATCATCTATGAGACCTATAATTTGATGTCGAAGACATGGTATTCCTATGCATTCACCATGGAAGAGAGTTATGAGATTTGGGAATAAGGGAAAGCTTAGTACAAGGTACATCGTCCCTTTTTAGATACTTGATCTCATTGGAGCAGTGTCCTATCGACTAGCACTCCCACCGAAACTGTCTCAAGTATAAGATGTATTACATGTATCACTATTGAGGAAGTAAAAACCTGAACCATCACATATTCTCAATCTATAGGTGGTAACATTAGAGAATGACCTATCCTAGTAAGAGAAGCCCATGAAGATCTTAGATTGTAGGGAAAAAGTTCTATGAAATAATGAAATGCCCCTTGTCAAAGTGTTGTGGAGAAACAACAAGTTTGAAGAAGAAACATGGGAATTCAAGGAAGTGTTGATGTACAATTAACCTCATCTGTTTCAGTGTGGAAAAAGGGAATTTAGAGGGTGATTTTTTTTTTGAAAATGTCCCTTGACCAAAAGGCCAAGGAAAAAATTCATAAAATAAAGAAAATTTACAAGAGACGAAAATGCGGGGTCTTATTACAATCAACCTCATAACGAGGGAGCAGGACCACGAGAAGTGAATCTGACCAGGTAAGAGGATAACAAACTCCCATATTAGCAAGACCATCCAAAACCATATTTTCCTCCTGATAAACATGAGTGATGATGAAGTTAAGACTCAAAAGGGTCTTTATGTATTCCATACACTTTGCAGCAAGCCTCCAAGAGATATGAAGTCCACCATTTCTGATGGCATGTACAAGAATTCTAAAGTCACTTTCTAACCATATATTATTCTAACCATTCATTCTAGAAAATGAGAAAGCATGAATAATTCCAAGCATCTCCTCCTCAAGTGAACTAGTCATGCCAAAAGTGCCATAAAAACATCCCTTAACAGAATCATCATGCGTCCTAAAGACCACACCACACCCTGCTGGCCCCAGATTTCCCTTTGACGCACCATCTATATCCATCTTTATCAAATGAAGGAGAGAAGGAAACCAAGTCACTTAAAAAGTCCCCAAAGTAGGTCTGAAATTTCCCCGAATGCCCAAGTTATTCAGAATAATAAAATCATGTATACTATTGTTGCAATCCCCCATTCCAGCGCTACACATATATCTTATAGCAAAAAAAAATCTGCTTCATGACCATCTTCATAGAGAATCCTTTTCCCAAGTAAATTGATGCATTTTGGTGCCTCCATATAGCATGAAAACATTCAGAAACAGCCACAAAAAGTAGGGAACGTACCTGGGGAGATAACCGGATGATGGAACAACACTGAAGGAGGGCTTGCAGACCTAAAAATTGAAGACCAAGCAGCTCAAAAGCCACCAGCACCTCCTTCCAAATGGCCGAGGCTATTGAACAACAGAGAAAGAGATGCGCCACATCTTTCCTCTGTTGGTGACACATAGAAAATCTAGAACAAAGATGAATACCAAATATTTGAAGTACCTCATCAGAGGGTAACAAGTTTTAAGCTAGCCTCTAAACAAGGGTAAGACATGATGACCTGGTCCATTTTTTATTGAAAGAAGTTAACCAATTAAAGTCAGCATGATGGACCTTAGTGACATGCTGATAGAAGAGTTTTCTAGTAAGAATTACATTCCTAGAAGGTTCCCAGACCAGAATATCAGGGCCGAAAATAAATTCATAATGTTCAAACAAAGGTTGAAGCTCGTCCAAGAGCGGAATGGGAGGAGCATAAAAAAACTCTTTAATAGTGACCTGCTCATTTGATTCCAGGACATCCAACTAGAAATAATTAGAGAGAATGGAATCAGCCCAATTATCAACCCAAAATTTGAGAGTCAAGTTCATATTCACAATCCATCTAGAGAAGGTCATAATATCCTGAAAAGAAGATTTAATTAATGGCCATAAAGAAGAGTCTATTTAAGAATTCCTTCCCTACCTAAATTTACAAGAAAAACAAGCACTCAAAAAACCCATTGATTTAGAATTACTATGGATAATCTTCCAAACAAGGAATGCTTGAAGGGAATCATTGAAATAAGCAATATTTTTCATTCCCATGCCACCATTATGCAGAGGGAGACAACAAACCTGCCAAGGAATTGTGACCATTTTCCTCTCATGGATGTTACCACTCTAAATAAAGTTCCTAATAGAGATATTAAGATGCTTGAGAAATCCTCTTAGCCACTTATAGACCATGAACGAGTACAACAATTTAGAAACTATAACCAACTTTACTAAGCTTAAACACCTAGCCATGTATAGAGTCTTCCCTTTCTAGGTTGAGATCTATCTTTTAAACCTATCAACAATTTCAGAAAATAAAGACACCCTAGGATGCCCCCAAAATAATTAAACTCCAAGATAGTGAAAAGGCATCACCCCTTCTTTAATTCCTAACTCTGCAGTAATCCAATGCTTCCTAGAGATAGAATACCCCTTCCAAAAATGTATGGAGGATTTATCCCAACTAATACATTGGCCATAAACACCCTCAAAATGATATAGAACTTGCTTCAGGACATGAATATTCTTTTTTATACCCTATAGGATGATGATAATATCATCAAAATATAAAATATGAGATGGGAGATAAGGGACCTGGATGCCTACATCAACTTGAGATGACCTCGTGAGACAATGTGAGAGATGAGTCTAATAAGATAATCTTCAACGATAGAAAAAAGCAGGGCTGAGAGAGGATCACAGTGAGGAACACCTCTAGAGCAAGCAAAGTACCCTTTTGGGGAACCATTTAACATAACTAAGACATGAGCAGATCCAGAAAGAGTGGAAATCCAGCTAATAAAGATGTCATTGAAACCAAAACTTCCAAGAACCTTATAGAGGAAGGTCCAATACAAAGTGTCAAAAGCCTTTTTTATGTCAACCTTGATAGCAATTCTTCCCTACCTTGTAGGTTTCCTGAGAATATTCAGACATTCTGATGCTGAGAAAATACATTCCTGAATAAAACTCCTTCAATAAACCCAAATTGATTTCAAAAAACAATCTTAGAGGAAATTCTTGAGATCTTGTTAGCAATAATCTTACTTATGATCTTGTAACTAGTGTTGACCAAGGAAATGGTTCAAAAAAGGTTAATCTCATAGGCATTTTCAACTTTAGGAATTAATTAGATAAACTGAGCATTGATACTCTAAGGAAGATCTCTCGAGGAAAATAAAGAGGAGACAACATTACAAATATCACCTTTAATAATTTCCCAATACTTCTAATAAAATAAATTGTTGAAACCATCTGGACCCAGGTATATGGAGGAATTAAGACTAAAAACAACATCCTTCATCTCAAATTCTGAAGGGGAAGTAGGGAGAAGGTGATTATTAGTAGTGGAAACCAAAGAAGGGATGATACCATCCATCAAGGATCCCCCCAAAGCGGGACCATTGAAAATATAAGTGAAATAATCAACAATATAACCAACAATGTTTTCTTGGTTTTCTAAAATATGATCACCAACCTTAAGATAAGAGAAAGGGTGATTGGACTTGCTACTTATGTGGAGAGAGTTAAAATTTTTTGTGTTTCGATCCCCTTTTTGATGTCATTTTATTTTGAAGGATTCCTTAAGAATATTCTCTTTTATTGCTAGGAGAGAGTTAAATTTAGAGGCCATAATAGCTTCCCTATAAAAATCCAGATTGAATTCCACTTTCGAGGCATCATCTTGAAGTTAATAGAGAGAGGATTCAAGACACAATATTTCCTTGTCCAGCTCACTATAAGTCTCCATGCTCCATGATTTTAAAGAGCACTTGATCATACTCAATTGGAAGAGAGAATTTTCACCTTGCATACTTTTCCATGAATTTTTAATCAGCCTGCCACAATCACTTAGAAGAGCCCAAGCATTGTTGAAATGAAAAGGAAGAGGCATGCGGTATTCCCTACCCTTAAAACTAACCATAATCAGATGATGGTCAAAATAAATTTTAGGTAGAGTGGTAATTGAAATGGAGTCACATTTTTCTAGGGATATATTATTCACAAAGGCCCGATCCAGCTTACTAGCAGTCATACAGTTGAGATATATTCTGTATAAAGTGTATTTTTTCCCAACCAAACTAACCTCAGTCAGATCATTGTCATAAAAACAACCTTTGAATTCCCTAAGATAAATCTGTGAGTGAACGTGACCCATTTTTTCACTAGAACAAAGGATGGCGTTGAAATCACCAACAATGAACAAGGGGGAAGAAATTCCCCTAAAGTTGTCATGTTCCTTCCATAAACTCCTATGATCTTGATACCTTGTTTTATCATAAAAAAAGATCCAACCATCCTCTCTGACTACCACTGCAAAGATTAAGAAATCACCTACTCATTGATGAATATAGTGTCAACAATACCAATGGAGGAATGAGCAAAAACCCATAAGCTCTCATGCTGTCCAGTTGAACCATTGGTAGAAATCAAGAGAAATACAATCTTTTTAAGGCATAGAAACCCAAAGAAAATAAGGATTTCAGTTCACATATACCAATTGACTTTGGATTGTGAATTTTAATATTCCTATGTAAAGCATTAAAAATAGAGGAATTAGGGAGACCCTGACACTTCCAATAGAGCACATTCATTTTGAAACTGATTTATAATTGAAATTTCCTTTATTATTTTCATTTTTTGCCTTATTCTTTCCTAAAGAATTTTTGGAGTCATTAGAAAGCTTGGAAAGTCTTCTACTTTTCATTCTACAATCCCAAGTCCCAGCTATATCCATTGCAGGTTCATTATTTCTTCCTTCTATAGAGGACACATTCACCACCAAAGAGCACGGGGGGGTGGGGGGGTGGGGGGGGGGGGTGCACCTTTGGCCTCCAATGCTTCTTCCTCTTCAACTATGTCGCATCATCTTTTCTTAGGGGGAATGCGTAATTTTGCAGATTAATAAATCCTAGGGAAACCATGTCAATCTCAGCCCTTTGAGCACTAAAATCTAAAGGAGAAACATGGATGTCAAGAACATCTTTTCCACTTCCTTTGTACTCATCCTCCACAGAGGTAAGAGCCAAAGCAAGAGTTCTAGATACCAGATTAACAACCTCAAGATCAATCTCTGAATCATCAACATCAACATTATTTTTAGGAGGAATGGGTAAAACATCAACATAAGTCCCAACATGCACCTCATTATATTTAGATACATGATGATCCTTACCAGAATGTTCTCCCTTTTCAGTAGGGACCTTGTAATTATTTTTCCCGCCAGCCTCCTTCCATGGGTTAGCTTTGTCAGTGGTGGAGTCCTTCACTAACCTCTACTGCTTCTAAATATTACTCCAATTTGAGATAGTATGTCCAACTATTTTTCAATAATCACTAAAAGGTGGCTTCTATTCATATTCAATTCTAATTTCAAACTTCTTATCATTATCATAGAAATTAACCATATTAGGAATATTTGAGTCCATGTTAGATTCCACCAGAACACACACATAAAATCCAAGATCTCCCTCAATGGTATGTTGATACATATTCAAAGGAGTTCCCACACATGAAGAAAAATCTCAAAGAATTTTAGGATGCCAATAAAACAAATTCAGAACATTCAGGAAAATCCGTATCTGCACTGTGGTTTGTTGTTGAGTGAATGGGTTGAAATGCCTATCCCATTCAGTCAATTTGGAGACACCCAGTTTAAGATGAGTTGCCCCTTATTCTAGGCCATTAGTATATTATAATTGCTATTAAAAAAATATTAAATAAAACTCTCCCAATTGGGATAATATTAAAATCACTCACACCCCAACATTGAGAAAGCCTCATTTTGAGATCAACAGTAATCCACAGCTCATCCCCCTTTACCAGGGAAATGTGACCCAGAGCAGAATACTTCCTGGATTCCGGCCATTTCTTGATTGCATATTGATCATAAAGAACTGAAAACACCCCATCAATAATCTGAGATGGAATGTTCGAGGATGATATAGGAACCTCCGTAGAATGATCAACACCCTTCAGTGCATCTGAGAAGAAAACCCCCTTTTCCCTAGGTGCGCGATCCAGGGTTATCTATTTGGTCGCCAATCCATCCAAGATCCTTATGGGAGACACAGTAGATTCCCACTCTAGGTTGAAGGAGCCCATGGTCATGAACTACAGGCACCGAAATAGGTATTGGGATCATCTCCATGCTCACACTGAGCTTTCCATCTTGACCCGCCGCGCCATCATCCTCGTCAAGGGTAAAATAACTTAAGGGGGGAATGTTTTAATGACCCAATCATTTATGAATAAAATTCCATTTATTTTAATGTCTTATGGAAAACACATGCACTATTTTTTATTCTTATTGGGTTTAAATGACTATTATGTATCATTACCACTAATAATATAGTCATTGAATAGTGATCACATGACTGATATAAATATAAGGATTTTTAAAAAAGAATCCTTTTGATGAAGACAAAGGATATGATGGCCTCATCCTATAGACTCAGGCCATATGAAGCTCATTTGTTGGAGCTAGAAAATGAGGTTTCATCCCTGGTATTTACTCTTGGCCAAGCCCATGCCAAACATGAACATGTTAAGCTTGAATGTAATCACCTACGGGAGAAGTTCAAGTTAATAGAGATTACCACCCGGGGGATGTTATCCGAGCCACACCAAGATTCTGTCCCCATGACACACCTTATCCTAAGGTATTATGCAGGCATTATAAGGGGTTATGTAATAAGGTATTAGTTACTTATTGTGTAATCCATTTTTATAAATAAAATTATTATTCCATCAATTCCTTTATGAGAATAGTCTTTCTTACAAAAATGATTAATTTGATAAATTGATTCTCTGGGTAAAAATGGTAGTTTTGATATATATATATATATATATTAAATTAATGTTTTTATTAATAATATTATAAAAAAATTCTTATAAATGATGACTATATCAATTATTTACCTGTAAATGATTAGGTGACCAGTTTGATAAGAGTTTCATTTTTTATATGATAAAACAAAAAGTGTATTTTTAAATAATTTATTTTTAGGAATTAATGATTTTTTCTGAAATAATTAATATTTTAATAAAATATTATTATAAAATAAATTTTATGAATAATAAATGAGTATTTAATTTTTATGAAGTCAAATGTAATTTTTATTAAGGTTTGAAAACTGTTTTTTTAACATCCGTGAATTTTTAATAAACATTGGTTTTCATTTTAAAAATGAGAAATCACATATTTGTAAAATTATATAGATAAAATGATTTTTTTTAGAATCATAACATCAAAATTATACAATAGTGAATTTTTCATAATTTTATAAGATTTTAATTTTTGGGTAAAAATTAAACACCGTATAAATAAAATATGTATTTTATGACATCATAATGATCCCAAAATGATGTAATAAATACTATAATGGGTATTCTTGGACAAATACATGTTTTCCCATAAAAATAACGTGATTTTAAATTTTTTTACTTATTTTATAAAGTCTTAATGAATCCTCCAAAATGTATAATATACTTTATGATTTTAAATTCATTTCTTTAATAATGTGACTCACCTCCACAAAATCAAGGAAAGTATTTTAATATTTTCGGTCATTGGTATTATAAAATATTGTTTTCTAATCCACTTTGGAAAAAACCATGGGCAAAAACAATGTCATGGTTTGTGATTTTGAATATTTAATTATATAGATTGTAAAACCTAAGTTTGTGAAATATTAAAGAATTCCCCTCTCATTTCCAGTATAAACCCACCCATGCTCCCACTTCTCTTCACTAAAAATTCTTAGAGCACATAAATAGTATTCCCTCTCATCTTTAGAATCGTCTCAAGGTTCCCCAATCTCTCAATAATCCTCTCTTCAACTTTTGAAGTCATACACTCAAGTAAGGGATCTTCCTCCCTCCTTTTTTATCAAGCATTTTTTTCATGTTATGTCTTTTAATTTATACTATTACTATATTGGGATATGTTATTAAATATCCCACATAAGTACCATTTGATTTATAAATTATTATAGCCCCTTTCACTCTCATTTATCCCTCTTATGAACCCTTATGTACACCCGTTACCATACCGAATTTCCGTAAGGGATTCCTTCCTTTCTCATTTTTATCTAAGTTTCTTCATGTTTTATACCCTTTTATTTTAAATTAAAAATTTTGGGGTATGATTTTACACCTCCCCCATACTTCCATACTTATGTTTGAATGATTCGATACCACTTTTTCTCTCACTAATGCCTTTTGTGTACACCCGTTACCAGGCCAAAATTCCATAAGTGATCTCTCTCTTCTTATTTCTATTCAAGTATTTCTGTAATATTATGTATTTAAATTCCATTTCATATGTTGGGATATTATGTTCCATGACCCCATTACTATCTATTTCATGTATAATTTATGATAGACCCCTTTCTCTCTTATCAACCCAACTTATGAATTTCCATATTATGATGTTATGCTACCAAAATTGCACCTCGATTTTCCAATCCAAAAATCATCATGTAGTGAATACCATACCCATTTCTCTATCAATGGTATTTGAATTTATAAAAATATACATATTTAATGTTACTTACATGTATGTATTCCATACTCCATAATTATAGAATAACTTATGAGGTTGAATGATTCCATTCTATATGGTCAATGTGTCACACTTATGTATGAAATTAAATGTTTTAAAGGGTGTGCCCTGATAGAGCTATAATTCATTGGGTAATGTTTAGTATCATGATACACCATGTGAAATGAGGGTTTAATCATGCTAATTCATGTGAAATGAGGGTTTATTCATTCTAATTCCTTTCCAATGAGGATTTAACCATGTTAATCCATGTGCAATGAGATTTGGCTCATGCTAATATCATATTTTATGTTGTTTCAACATTTAAATTTTATGATAATCATGCTATATCATGAATTTATGTTCATTTTACTCTTATTCTCCATTGATATTCATATTGGCAAGCATTTATGGTATTCTTCATGTCATGGCTTGTTTACTCCCATACTGGGATTTATAGCTCACCCCTTTGTTATGTATGTCCTCAAGTTATCCCATGCAGTGTTAATTACGAAGGAATGAGTTGTTTATGTAAATGAAGTTTGAAATAAAGATGTTTTATTTCTTATTTTATGTTGTTTTGTAATGTTCTTAATTTTCCAAGACATTGGACCTCTCAATCATCGGAGTCGTCTTAAGTGAACATTTATGTAATAAATAATGTTTAAGTATGTGATAAATAGTAGGGTTTTTGTACTTACTCATATTTATTTTCATTTATACTCTTCATAAATAACAATTTTCTATATGAATTATACTTATTTTTCACATCGGGTGTTTATAGTTTTGATCATTTGTAGAAGTTTAATAGTAGTGGTGTATGTATTCATTATTCTTCCAAATACCATTATTACTAGGTCATTAAAGTTACTATTAGAGGGGATTTATAATTATTTATAATATTTTTAATTCCTTTCATGATTGTTTTAGCCTTTATCCTTGAAGATGAAACTGAAAACAAGCATGTTTTGGTGATTCTTGACAATAGAAGTGTGTTTTCTTAATTAAGGAATTAAATATTGATGTAGAATATCCATAAAAAAATTATTTACATATTTATATCATATTATTACATTAATTATTTTCTTATATTTGTTCATGATATAAATTCACAGTATTTCTCATGTAGTTGGTTAAACCGACCCAAACCTGAACATAAGTTGATTTAATGAATGATTATGGAGTGGTTTTGATGTAATATAATTATACCAGAAGAATAATGATGATATTTAGTACTTATTAGTGTTATATATTGGAATTTTAAGTATTCAAAATAAAAAGTAATTTATTTTAAAATATCACACAATTTTAGTAAAATATTATCCTCTTGTTATGCCTATTTTAAATGATTAAATTAACGATGATCATTTTTTGATCATATCATTAATAGGTTATCAAATTTATTATACAAAAAACATAATTATATCTTAAAAATAATATTTATCCTTTAATACTACCATTATATCTAGAACTATAAGGTAGTGAATCAAAACGAAACATGTTGCGTTGTGGAGATGATAGTCTGCACAATGCATGAATAAAAATATATTTTTTAAGGGAAGGGGGAAAGATGGTAAGTGTTTATTTTAAAAATATAACAACATTTATTATACTATAAATAAAAAATAATTATTTAATATTTTAATAAAACAAAAAAATAAAATTTTAATGGAAATATTAAAGAAAAGTTTGCTAGTGAAATGATTGAACTTACGTTGAGAACATTGAGTTTCTCTTAGAGGATTCTTTATAAAGGAATGGTTTGGGATAATATTTTTGACTAGAAACATATGAGAGTGAGATGGGATGATAGAGGAATAAAATTAAGTATATTTTGATGAGCAAACTAAATTTTAAAGTGGTATGGATGGGGTGGTGAGATTCCCCTTTTATAGGTGAAAAGTGGGGATTCTTCATGGAAACTAATGTTAGGTAATTGGTAGTAATGAAATCACATGGGTGTTAAGTGGGTTTTGTTAGTTAGGTTAATTTGGTGGAGAAATTTTAAGTGATTCATGTGGGCATGAATTTCATATCTAAAAATTATTTCTAGAACTTTTATGTGACCTTTTAATTATTAACAATCTGAGACATCTCATTTACCCAGTTTACCCTTATTAATCTTGATAAAAAATTAACCATGGTAATTGTTTTATTACTAAAAATATAAGATGAATTGTTATACCAAATTTAAACATTCTGAGTCCAGATTTGGGATCCATTTAACCTAATTAAATTACAAAATATAATAAAATTATATTTTAAATTAACACATAAGATATATGAAAAAATGTTTTTATAGAAAAATATATTTTTAAATATTTTTTATTATTATTTTACTATTAATTATTAATTTAATGGGTTTTTATATATATTTATATGTGTTTAAAAATCATATTATATTCCTATTTAAAAATGGATTAAACTAATTTACTTATATATAAAATTAATTCTTTGAAAACAATCATTTTTCTTTTACCATGGTAATTAATCATTATCGTAATTTATTTATTTTCAATGAATAAAAATAAGATTATAATAATTACATAATTTAGACCTTCGGATCATAAATATGTATTCTATTTCATCAAATACAATTAATATATATAGGGAGAATTAATTTTAACATTTTCTTTTTTAAAACTCGTTTTTTGTAAAAATCCCAAAACATCATATTAAGCTTGTATCTGTATAAAAAAATCAAAAATGATTTTTTTGTTAAAATAAAATTATTACATTAAAAAATTATTCTTTTAAATATAATTATGAATAATGTATCTTTATAGTTCATTTTATGTGAAGTTCAGGATATGGTGCTTACCTACTACAATAGGTTCTTAGGTATTACATATGTTATTATTTAAGAAATAAATTAAGACTAAGGCCTAAAACATTTATTCCCACTTGGATAGCCCATTAATTACTCAACATCGACATATTCACTTAACTAAATGTTAATAATCAATCATGGATTTCAATTCATTTGGGTAATAGTGGGACGAAATGATCATACCATATATATTTTTTCAAAATCTCAGGATGATATGTTTGTCTAAAATATAACAGTCACCTAAAAGATTCTATCTCAATGTTGGGTTCCAGTAATACTATTATCCCTCAAGTAACATAATTAGTGGAACATAACTACCATGAAGGGAAGCAAGGTTAATCCTTAATTTTATTTAAAACAATATATAAATAAATAAGGCATACTCTAAATACTTTATAAATAGAAAAAAGTATAAAAATATGCATGTACATTGTTAGGCATGGTTATATAAAACAACTATTTCAAAAAACCAAAAAGGAATTCATAATAAACCCAATTCTAGTTTTAATTCAATATAAATAACTAAAATTCTTAAAAAATCATTTACACTTAAAACTATAACTTAATGTTTAACAAGTATAAAAAAAGTATGAAATTCCACTTCATAGGTCAAAAGAGAACTCAAAGAGAATAGTTTAACTTTTTATACCATAATACCATTTAAAAACAAGATACTCATAATTTTAAATGTATAGTTAGAATTTTATTTTTAGTTTAACAGAGACAAGTAGTAGTCATTCCATAGGCATGGTGTGGAAATTCACCCAACAGGTTAAGATAACATTCTATAACTAAAGGAAAATATTTCAAAGAGGCCTTAATGCATACTCCAAAGGAAACCATATTTTATTTTTAAACTTAATAAAATATTCAACATAAAAATAATCCAAATTAAATATTCATTGTAATTAAAGAACATGTAAATACTTGGAAAACATATATATAAAATCTCAAAAATTAATTTAACTTAATTTAAAAAAACACTAATTTAATCAACAAAATAAAAATACCATTTCACTGAAAAATAAAAAAACCCAAAAACAAATTAGACCCCAATCTCTTCATATTATAATAGAAAGAAATAAAAAAAACAAATCAATAGGGATTATTTTAGATAAGGAAAGCAAAAACCCTAATATTAATGGTGATTTCACAATGCCATGGTAAAATCACAACAAAAAACCCTAACCAAGGAACAAGAAAATAAAATATAAAGAGAAAATAAGTAAAGTAGAGAAGATAGGGGAAGGATTACCTTATATTTTACATGAGAAAATACATTTCATTAAACGTGAATTAGGAGAAAAAATTAGGAGGTGAATAAGTCATAAAGAAACCATGGGAGGGGTTTATGACTGTCTTTTGAAAATAAGTGCAAAAGGAAACCCAAAAAAGTTTTTATGTGGATCTAATAAATAAGGATATTTTACCCTGTTTTAAAATAAATTCAACTTTTCACTACTAGGTAACTGTTATAGTACCATTGTCTTTATAATACCCCCAGAATCTTCCCCTAAACATTTTTCTCAATGGGTACCTAGTACCTCCCACCAAGTACCTAGGGCCACCTAATATTTTAAACTATAGGTGTTACAACCTTTGAATAACACTTTATCTCTCAAACATCCAATGAAACGTCTACCCATGTATAAAAATACCCAAGTATCCATCCTAAAACCTTGAAATTCATGACCAGAACCCAAAATGAAAATAAACCTCTCATCCAAAACTCAAAATTAAAATGATCTCACATTTTCTTGGATAATTATTTAAATTCAAATTCAAATCCCCATTTAATAAATCCAATATTACATGGATCTTTACAACCTCCTGACCATAAAACTTTTCCTACTTGAAAATATGATCCTACCATTTACTTAAAATTCCCTACTAGATATAACCATCAATTCAAATGAAATCTCTCATATATAATAAAAAAGTAGATACTATGAGTTTGGTGAATGAATCCTAGATATAATCCAATTCATAAGATATGTATGGGATTAACACCTACAAAACATAATAATAATTGAAAAAAATGACACTTTTCCCAAAACATAATAATATCTTTAATATGTGATTCCATTAATCAATAAAAAAATACCAGAAAATGTTAATAACTAAAATACATGACAACCATAAATATCTAATAAAAACTTTTAAAATTTACCCATGATCTGATATAATATATCCAAAATCAATACAAAATACGATATACCTCAAAATATCAACCCCTTCTAAACTACCCTCACTTATATGGAACTCCCTATAATAGAATTATCTTGGATTTACCTATACTTATCTAGAAACTGGATCTGGTTTATTATAAAACATTCACTTATCCAATTGATATGGGTATAAAAAATTCCATTCTGAAATAAAATATCAAATACATGTCTAAAACACTATTGTTTTAAAAACAAGAACACTTTACAATTCAAATTTGGGAATAAATATTCTCAAAATTTTCCTTCAAACATATTACCATTACTTTTCATTTTTTAAAAAATTTTAAACAAATAATAATTTTATTTAATTTGAAAATACTAACTTTTGTTTAATATCCTACCATGTATTATAATCCACATATACCTCGAAACATGTTATAGAATAACATGTATCATGCTTGAGAACCAGTTTTCAGTTTTTTTTACAATCAATAACTAATTAAAGAATAGATAACGACGTAAAAAAATTCATGATATGAAAATTAATACAATATTTAATTTAGAAAAACATAATATCATGTTCAATGGTAAAAAATTATTCATAAATAATAATCATGATTAGGAATCTAATTTATGTATATGTTTTACAATAATTTTTTACTTGGAAATAATCCTTGATCATGACATACATGTGTATGTGAGTGACTTTAATTAATTAGATAACATTTACTAAGGCATTCAAGAAGAAAATTATTACTTTATTAGTTGGTAATTAATTAATTAATTCCATTTATATATAATGATAATAATATTAATATGAAAAATATTTTTTAATATGATAATATTCTAAATAATGTATGGAATGGTGAAAGGATTGACTTCCATGTGAGCCATATAACTTACCATGATTTCCAAAATTCCATTTTGGGATAATTTGAACAAAACCATAGTCATAACTATAGTTTCTTTACTGATTACCACAACATCCTGGATAACTTAGGTTTCTATCATATCCATGTCGGTTAGACATGCACACAATATATCCCCTAAGTACCAATAACCTACCTTCTTTTTAGACAAATAAATTGCTTAATAATTCAAAAAAACTTCTATGAAACAATTTTTTATAGATCTTGGATAGGATACCCAAAAAGTAAAATAATAAAGTTTACTACTAACACCAAGGGGATTCCTTTATCCACAAGGGTACCAAACTAGTGCCACGATTATTTATATACCAATGGGGAATGATTTACCATCTTTTGTTAAAATAATAAATTCATGAACATGTTCTCTTGAGGAAGAAAAATGAATCATCCATAAGTTAGAAATCTCAAAGATGAATGTATAATCCATCATTCACAACTGAACAACATTATAAATTGAAAGATGATATCACTACATGAATATAAGGAATTTCTAAGTAATGTTCAACCATACTCACATAATAAATCTTATACATCACAAAAAAAGATTAAAATCATATAAAATCCTGGTGATATGCAACACTTCTTCTACCAAAGGTGGCCTCCCACTCCAGTACATCATAGATACTAAATACACAAACACAAACTAACTATCTACTAGTAATAAAAACATCCAATAACAACCAATATACCTATCAAACCGAAAATATAGAAAGATAAGTTTCATTTCCACTAGAGTGTCCATATATGGTGTGTGAATATATATACTCAACATGGCACCACCAATAGTGATTCAACATGATAGTGAATAAAAAAAAATATTCATGAACATGAATAATAATTTATATACATATAATGAAACAATTTTATAGGTATTAAACACAATATGGAGATAATGAGATAACAACTTTATAGATATGTGTTATAATAATAATAATTAACCCTGTATATTGGGAGGTTCTATACCTATTATAACTACTTTAATCCCATCTCTTAGGATCTAAGATAACTTATTTAATGAAACAATGAAAGAAATATGAGTAAACTAGAATAAGGTATCTAGGTTATAAAACCATTTCATGGTAAGGGTAAGGTTTAGACAAGAGTCTAGGAACTATCGAACTATCTAACATGGAAAGGGTAAAGGGTATACACTATACAGGTTTCACAACCTATCCTCTATAATATTCCTTCTAAAACAATTTATAACGATACCAAATGAAAAAATAGAACTAGGTAAATTAATTAATATTCCTAATACACTATGTTAATAAAATTATAGATATATTAATATAATAACCATGAACAAGTAGCACCTCAGTTATAGAAATCATCATACTAAATGTAATTAAATATAATCAATCTTCCTTAGGCTATGTTAATTGACATATCAGTAAAAATTAATTTAATGTTCAATAAGAATTGAATATAACATGAGAAATTTATGGGTACTGAAATATTAAAACCTAACAATAAATATGGAACAAAGTAAATCATAAGTAATAATTAGTCTATATTAAAGGAAAACCATGTAAATAATCAGTTATGGAAAAGTTTAGTACCAACATATATTCATTATAGTCTACAAAATTAAATAAAAGTGAACTAAATAATAGTTTAAGACACTTGATTAGAAAGGTAAATGTATTTCATATCATACGTCTTTCACATAAATCCCATTTTATAAAAACATTTCATGCAATGGGGGAGTTTTTTTTAAATAAATATATTTAAAAATTTGATGTGGAAGTAAGTTTTTTAATGAAAGAACTTAATTTTCAATGAATGAATACATGTATGTTTTTAAAACCAAATAAAATTTTAAAATAAGAAAATATATTTTCCTGTGAATGTGTTTACAAAATAATTCACTTTACAAAGTAAAGGTCTTTATAGAAGTTATGATTAAACTATAACTTTTATAAAATGAATAAAATTTTAGTATAAAGATTTATATTATTTTTTACAAATAAATTAAGACATATAACAAAAATATTTATCCTCACTTGGATAACCTATCCATTACTTACCTTCGATGCATTCACATAACGAAATTTTAATCATGGATTAAGACGTTCAATTTATTTAGATTATAGTGAGAAGAAATGATCATGCCTTATTGAATTTGTTAAACAGTCGAGATGATATATTTTTTTCAAAATATAATAGTCACCAAAAAGTTTCTAGCTGATATTTTGGACCCACACTTTCGATTATCCATCAAGTAACTTAATTAATAGAACACAAGAAACACACAGTTACGTAAGATCAAGCCCCAAGTTTATCAAACACTATATAAAAAAAATCATAATCTATTTAGTTTATGAATTTAAACTTGTACAAAACTACGTATGTAACATGTTATACATGGTTATATAAAAAAAATTACAAACAAACTACTATCATGATTAAAAACACTCATTATAGTTGTATAATTTTCTACCAAAAGATATAATGGTTTCAAATTCAAACACACAACAATAATTGAACTTAATGAAATAAAAATCTAGTAAAATAGGGTGTGAAGGAGACTAAAAATTGTGTGGTGAGAAACCTATCGTAGACATGTCACAACCTCGATTCCCTCACTAGAACATGATGTGGTGACCAATGAGTGCTATAATCAAGAAATTTCACATCAAGGTACTATAAAATCAACATCATCGCTTCATAATTTCCTCTCCATATAGATCATAAAATCTACAAAAAATTCCATCATCACCATTCATCGTCATCGGTGACGCCGCTTACTCAATAGAAATCCAACTCCAAAATCAGATACACCAAAGCATCAACATCATCATTATGGTTATAACACTAATTACCACTATACCTAAACCATAAAATAATCAAGGGAGACCCATTATAATAATATGAAAATAGGACATCCCAAATCAACAATGTTATCAGTCAACAAAACTTAAAACACTAAAAAGTAGATAACATAAATACACATCAAATACATGGTGAAAATCACCCCTAGAAAAAACTCTAGTAAATAAATAAATAATAAAACTCCACAACCCAACACCTCATACATATAACATGGAATCCTTGAGGTTTTTTTCCATGATGATGGTGCACTACTTCTACTAGAGATTAAAACACTGAAAAATCCATTCTAGCACTTACCCTATAAGTATATCAGAAAGGATGGTTCAAGTGAACCATTAGAGATAAGGAACAAATAGATAATGGAATTTTAGTTCATCAAACCCATTTTTAGAGAACCAACACCCAAAAGGGAACCCAACAAACTACTGATCCTCCTCTAACTGCTTCCACTATCTTAATCCCAAACCACCATAGGCCTCATCATGCTTTAACAAGATAGGGTAAAACATGATGATCTAGAAAGTAAGTGAAGAAGTGGAGAGTGAAATAGGGAATTTAGTGTAAATAATATGAACCCAATAACACCAATACAAGATGGAAGATGGCATAAAAGTGGGGAAATAAGGAACCAAAAGGATATGAACATCTGATACTCTTGGAGAATAACCCACACCAAAATAACCATAAAAACAATCTCTAACCTCTAAGACATCATCATGTGAAGCTATATATAGGGTCATGTACAATGAGTTTTGAGGAATGAGAAGTAGTATTTAAGAATTGGGATAGAAAAAATTAAAATAATGTAAAACCAAAAAATAGGGGCTAAGAAAATATAGAAACAAGGTGGTGCTTCAAATAAAATGATTTACTAAGGAGTAAAGTTAGAGAGGAAGGAGAGATAATGAGGAGGTGGATGTGAATAAAATCCCACCAAGAAGAAAAAATAAATAGGTGAATGAGAATGAGACCCTATAGAATCTAGAGAGGAAGGAAGGGAAAAGAAGACTGGATTTGTAATTCAATAAAAATAAATAAACATTTTCATAAACTTTATTTATACTTAAAACCAAGAATTAAATTTTATAAACTAGGTAAGGAGTATAAAATTCTGTTTCATAGGAAAAAAACTCATAAATAGTAATTTTAATTTTAATATTAGAATAATATTGAAATATAATCCAATCATAATTATAAAATTAATGTATAAACATTTCTATTAGATTAAGAAAATAAGTGATAATAATTTCATGGCCATATCCTTAAAGTTCACCAAAAATATTGGGATAACATACTATTACCATATAAGGGATTTAACATTTCCAAATAATTCTTAGTAATACTCTAAAATCCAAGGAATTTTCATCTTAATCATTATATAAGATTATATAACCAAATAATCCTAATTAAACATTCAATATAATTAAATAACCATTAAACTCTAGGAAAATCTATGCAAGAAATCACTGAAATCACTCTAACCTCATCACAATAAAAGAACCAAATCAAAACCACCAAATCATACTCTTATTTCACCATGGAATAATAAAACCTTAAAATAAATCCTATCCGAATCACTTCATAAAAAATATGTAAGAAACAAAAAATTAAAAATTAATAGGACTTATTTGAGATAAGGAAAGAGAGATCCCTAATCTTTTAGGTGATTTCTCTATGTCATAGAAAAATCACCACCAAACACCCTAACAAAGGAGGAATAAAATAAAATAGAAGTTAAAATTAATAAATAATAAATGAAAAGGTAATATTTACCTAGTATTTTATATGCTAAACCTCCTTGAATTAAACTTGAAGTATGAGGTAAAAGGAGGAAGTGAAGAAGACTCAAAGAATCCATGAGATATTCTTACATTTGGACTGAGAAGATGAGTCCTAATGGTTCCCCAAAAAGGGCTATGTTTATCCATGTAAATAACCCAATTTCCCTTATTTTTAATATAAAATCACCTCATAGATACTACATACCAGTTACAGTGCCCCTAGATACTCGGTAGAACCCATAAAATCTCTCCCTTTCTACCCAGCACACCGAGTCCCTGAAACCTTCCACTAAGTACCCGATGCCACCTGTAGTTTGAAATCGTAGGTGGAATCTCCTATACCCTACACTTGGGCAACGAAACTTCATATAAAACCTAAAACCCTATCCAAAAAATACTTAAGGTTCTATTTTATAAGCCTCAAAATTGAATACTAAATCCCCCCTCCCAAAATAAATCTCATTCAAAACCTTAAATTCAATTGATCACATATTTTTTATATAATTTTATAAATTCTAATTAAAATCCAAATTTAATATCTCAAACAGAAAATGGGTCTTTATAAGAATTTAGAGCATAGTAGTAAAGGGAATAATGGTTAATATTTGTGTTAGAATAGATATGTGGTTTGGTTGTGAGTGATTAATGGAAGAGGTGGTGTTGGCCTAATATCACGTAGTAGTTAGATCATGTAATTGGGATATAGAAACATTCTTGTGTATCTATATTTAGGGAATGAAATAAGAAAAGATATATGAAAAAATAGTAGAGAGGTGGCCTAGATTAGAATATTATATCTCTGGGTTTATAGGTAGTATCAATAATGATTGAGATCGGGAAACCTGAGGGAGAACATTAGATATAGTTGTTGGTGGTAATAGTGGAATAGAAGTACTATAATGATCAGAAATTGCGGTGTGTGATGTTGAGAGGCATATTTATTGAAATATTTATGTTCTTTTCTGGTACTTTTGAATATTTTTCTATATGGTCATTGATGGTAACATTTCATAATGATGTGATGGTAGCTCACAGTCTAATCCATAGGTATGGTGAACTCAAGGGAGCTATATTTTCAACATAATAATGTTAAGGAAAAAGGAAACTATGGACCTAATCCATAGGTGTAAAAAATATACAATAACCCCATGTCTTACAATTATAGTGATGAGTTTAGTGTAAATACATTGGTTAGATTTAATGAGCTCTGGAATGATGGTGTGTCCTATTTGGTGGATTGGCAGTGGCTCCCCGAGGATTAAGGTTTCTAGCAGTACCTATATTACTAGATGAAGAAGAGTAATAAAAATTTAGTATTATTAGTTGAATCAGTTCTATTATAAAGATATATATAATTATATTTATCCTATTACTATATTTTTTATAGGGAGGTGGCTTCATAAAAAGTGTATAATAGACTATTTTAAATTCATGAGGTAAGCTTTGAAAACATTTATTTTAGTGTGACTATTATTTTAGTTTTATTATTATTGTGTGTGTTTGTGTAATTTGAGAAAATTTAAAATTTTAAACTATTGTTTTTGAATTTAGTAAGTGAATAGTCGCCCTCAAATATTTTTCCATGTAAATTATGATGATGATATTTTTGAGGCAAGTGCATATAATTCAAGTAATTTTTGATAACGTTTCAAATATTTAACACCCATATCACAGAAGATACATCCAAATTTTTTATTCTACATATTTTAATCATTTTTTAGTAGATTATAATGATTCCATCATTTGGAAAAATTGGATATCTTGACAAGATGAAAATTATAAAAGTGTTTTTGTATTTGAGTGTGCATTTGGATAGTATATCTATTTTCATTATAGTTATGCAAAAAGAGATTATGGTAGAAACTATGATCATGAGAATAATTTTTATTACTTTTATTAGCTAGTAAATAAATATAATATATAGATATAATAATGTTATTCTCAATGGTTGGTAATGAAGAATGATTGGCGAGTATTATGGGTTGGGGGATGAAATAGTAGAATTTTTTGTGGTAATGTAATTTGATGAGAAAATAATGATGTAATACTACTATTCTATCCAAAAAGACATTTTTGACCTCCCATGGAAATAGAAATGGAATGGACTAAAAATCATGATGAATTATATAATATAATATTAATATGATGTCACACATAATGATGATCATTTTATCACTCATTATGTTTTACAGGAGAGTAGTATATGTATAGTGTGGTTATTTAATAGTTTTAAAATTATTTAATAGTATTATGTGTAACTATGATAAGATATTTAACCTGTGATCAATTTTTTTTTAATGTGACATCAATCAATTAATGTGAAAAACAATTGATTCAACCTAGATGTGACTACATACGTAGAGGGTAGCATTATGATTGGATGTATGGATAGTCAAGTATACTAGTAGATATTCTATATTTGATACTTTTGTAGACTATTTGACCTTGTTATTTGGATATTCATTTAAACTAGTAAACCCAATATAGATTCCTTAATACCAAATTGGATTACGGTAGTAAATTTATTATTAAATGAGATTTGTGAGTTAATTTTTATTTTATTTTTCAGCAATGGGAGTACTATTCACTGGGTAGCCAACCACATAATGTAATCTTCTTAGGTGCGACCCAACATTTAGTTCATGTGTGGAAAATGAATCTATATCTTAGTAAACATTTTTATACACCCATTAATTGGTTTATATTGGATATGGATTGACTTTATTAATAATAATTCAATGTGATGCGATTATGAATTTTGTTCATTCATAGTCATTGAATATAGTTTGATTATGATATTGGACTCATCAATGAGCATTAAAAATTGTGGAAATACAATGCACTGGTGAGAGGTAGATGGTTTTTAGGGGCACTTTTATATTTTAATAATGTGAATTATACTATATATATTCCATTATTTAGTGAGTGATTTATATGGTGTGTTTGGGAAAATAAATAAATAATGAGTTAGAAATATGAATATGGGTGTGTTTTTTTTGTAATGGACTAGATACAAGTGTATTATCTTATTTGATTTTGGGTATTATATTATTCAATTAAAAATCATTAACATAGATTACCCTAGTGGGTTTTGGAAGGAAATGATAAAACCATGTCTAATTATTAAACTACTTTGATTATTATGCATACATGTTATAGAATTGGTTGTTCATAATTAATGGTTGTCCTGCTAAGTATATAGATATACTCATCTATACTTCTATACATTGAATTATAATAAAGTTTCAATGGATTTATTAAGAATCATTAGCTTAGTGAACGAGGTTGTTAGTAGGATCATGATATTGTGAACTATTATGTGTTTAACTAATGTATAGATATTCATTTGGATCTTCTGTATGATAGATTTCTAAGGGTTATTTTTTCATAGTTGAATTTATATTTATTTTTTGTTTTATTTAATAATATTATTACAATAAAAAATATATATGATATTAGTTGATTGTGGATTATTTATGGTATATGAATTGGTTATTTTGAATTTATTTTATGGTATTATATTAAGTTATTTAGAGGGTAATTCATATCATTTGTGAGATTTATACCCATGGTGAAAGTTTCAAATCCATGGTATATTGGAAGTGGGGGATTCATACTCACTATTAAGCCCAATTTTGTTGTTATTTACTTTTTATTAATGATGTTGAATTATTAATAGAGTTTCAAGTCAATATGTTGATAATGAATAATTGGAATCAAGAATTATCTTGGAAGATTGGAAGGAGAACCCATGATTTTTGTGGAAGAAGAAGAGTTCCCAATATGTTAATTACTTTATATTATGTGATTAAAGATTAAATACAATATTAGAAGTTGTTTTTCATTTATACATATTACAATGGAAGTGTTCTTACCATTGGAGTTACAGAGATATACCCCTATTAAGAGAAAAAGGTGTTTGAAGAATTTTGAGTTCCATGGATAATTTATAATGGTGAATACTATATATCTATAAAGCATACAGTTTAAGAGTGAAATAAATATTTTTTAAAAATTAATATATTAAATGATATAAGGGAAATTTAATTGTGTGAAGTTTGAAGTTAAAATATAAAAAGAAGATGGAAGGCTGAATTTTTTTAGTGTTTGGAATTATAAACTTTATTATTTTACAAAAAAAATAAAGAGTAGCTTTAGTAAAATAAATATGGACAAATCAAGGACAACTAAGAACCTGAGCAGTCATTACATCAAATAGAGAAAAATATCAAAGATTAAAGTTTATATTTCCTCGAGAAGCATGTGTTAAGGGTAATACAGTTTGGTACTAGCCTGAAGAGAGTTAACCCAGTACTAGTCAATGATGGGTGTCAGATCAAAGATACCTTATAGGGTCACATGATTGACCCACATGGTAGAGATGCCCTAAGATATTTAAATGAGTTTCTATGGTGTGAAAATATAAATAACGAAGTGATATATTGATTTTTTTATTTGAAATTAGTTCATGTGGTACACTATTCATCATTTTAAAAATATGCATGATACTAGGATGTACAACGTTGTTCAAATTGTTTTACTTATCTACCATTATTATTTTTACCATGATAACTAGTTTTAAACAGTTCTTGTGTCACAGGATGATAAAAATTTAGAGGATTTATTATTTTTTGATTGAACAATGACCACAAATTAACCATAAGAATAATTAAGGTCTTCCTCCATTAAATACCAATTGATCTTTGAAGGATACAATGATATTTTATTATTAAAAGATCATGCTTGCCTGAATCATGATCATTAGATGAAACATGTTTTGGAAATATCAGTTAGTGTTTTTATGATTGAAGTTCAAGTATGTAAACCAAAATAATAGGTTCATATATGTCTATAAGAAGCTTGATATTTATAAGGTATTCATAGTGAATGTCTATAAAGAATATACGATAAAGTTCATTGGGAACAACCATCATAAGGTGTGGAGTTTGTATGGTTTAGGATTTTATTCCTAAGTTTTAGAAAGGAGAATCATTATGTTTATACACTTGTAAGGTTCATTTAACATTTTGAATAATATAATGATCATGAACCATATAATGTTCCATATCTTCTTAGGGTACAAAAAACCTTACAAAAAATTTAGATTTAGAGGCTTTTAGGATTTTGTGAGAATAAAACTTCTAAAAGAAGAAAATTAATCATATCATGAAAAGTAAGATGGGATTTTCAAGTTTAAAATGCCATGATTTTATTTTAATGATTCTATCAGGATATGGAGAGTAGAGGAGAACCAATAAACCAAGGAGATGAAACCATAAGATTTTTTTTTCATTTTTTCATGTAGTTATGGATAGTTTTTGAATGGATTAGGAATTTGAAATATTTAAATGACAAAATATTAAGAATTTTTAATTACTTGGAGTGATGGTAATTTAATATTTAGTATTCAAACTATAAAAAGAATAAAGAAAAGAGTAAATAAATAGAATTTAGACAACTCAAACAACAACCCAATATATATATACACTATAGTTCAAAGAAATATTAGTATGTGTGAACCAATACTGATTATCATCTAAAAAATATTTTAGTATTAGAGATTATGTTTATGAAAAATAACACTAAATAGACTAAATAAATTTTTTGTTTAAGAAAATATAAGTGATTCAACAAAATTATATCACATCTAAAGAAATAAGAATAATAAATAATTGGGAAAGAGACAGATTGTTGTGAATTCTAGTTTTCATATAAAGAATAGAATTATTTTATTTATACAAGATAAGATGAAGAAGGAGAAACACTTTTTTATTATATAAATAAGATGAAGTATTACTTGTATACTGTTGTGAGATTAATATAATAATAATAAGGAAATAAAGTAGCACATAAATTATATGAATGTATAATAAATTTTTAAAGGACTCTTTAGTTGTTTTCTATATTTCATATTGTTGTAATGTGAGGGATTCACCAAAAAAAATTGGAAGATGTGTAAAATGTGTATAAGTTTATTCCCTACTCATTTTAACTACATTTTGATACTAGTGGGTTGTATGATCTTAATTAATGTTGGATCATGCCAAGGATTATCCTTTCATTTTGAAAGGTGAACTTTATAAATCTATTTCTCTCTTTTATTTCTGTATAAATCTGGATGTGTTGCATGAAAAATTGAAGGTATGAAGTGATAATGAGATATCCACTCACTTAAAAAATGATATAGGTAAAAGAAGAAAAGGATAAAACATTTTCAATAAACCAATACTGATTCACACCCTCTCATTTTCGAACGTATCTTAACTAGTCCTATCAATTAGTTTTAAAGCCCTATCAATATTTGATTTGATTCTATATTTTCTAAGTTGTTATCTTTTGTAAATTTGAGTTGTTTTATGAATTTACAATGAAGTGTAGTCTTGGTGAAGATATATCTATTCTAGATCATAAATTTTTCTCTACTAATACCTTGATGAATAAGAAAAATAAATACAATAAGATATTGAAGTTGAAATTACTTTTATTCCAAGATAAAGTGGCTTTAGTTTTTTCTATGAAATTATGATGAAGAAGATAGATCTCATGTTAATGGAAAATAAATGATTGTTCAACCTAACACCAAGTTTATAGAAAATCATTTTACTGTAGATGAATCAATAAATTAAATTAAGCATGCGATATCTAAGAATTATTTTTGAAACTATTTTCAAGAAGAACCACAATCTAGTGGGAGTGATTACATGTCATTAGATATGTCAGTTGATTTATTGTATAATTTTCTACATAATTTTCCTGATGAATTATTTTCTCTAATTAGTGGGATTTCTGAAATCTTAAAGACCTAAATATCTCATATTGAATTAGTGTAAAAAAATATGGAGAAAACTTTGAACAATAATTTTCAAACATACATAAATCTATCCAAATATATCAGAGTCCTAGAAGTAATGAATATGAAATTTTACAAAAATTTATACAAATATAAATAAGAGTAGCTTAATAAAATCCATGAAATGGATGTGGCGACTAAATAATTTAAGAGAATATCCATGAATTGGAAGAAAATAAAATGTCTTGCATTGATATTATAAATACATAACTTGAATTCAAATATAACAAGATAACATAAGTCAAAAATTTAATCTAATAGAAGAATAAGATACATGATGATAAAATTATAATAATAAAGGAGTGTAAGGAAAAATTTATGTCAATGGGGGATTAGAAAAACATTCTCAATATGTACTTTCTCATCATAAATTAAAATTATAAAATCTAAAAAGTGCTCAAGCTATGTGTCATATAAAGACAAAGGAAAATGTGTTGCTTCCAAAAAAGTTATAATAGATATTATTATCATATAAGACCTTATACTACTAGAAAGGAACATAATTATATTATCCTATAATCATTCTCAAGTATTCTTAAAGAAAGAGGTATCATCCATAAATAAATCTAATAACTATTTAAAATATATTTACACAAATAGTTTAGAATTAAATTCAGAATCAATACAAAAATAAATTTAGAAAAATAATCATAATCCCAAAACCATTTCAATGGTGGATAGAACATTTTTAATGAGATTTGGTTCCCCAAGAATAGCCTAACCTATTAAATAAAAATCTTAAAAAATAACTTTCTTAGAAGTCTAGAATTTTTGAAAATAAGTAGTTTAAAGGAACCAATTTTTTTAAAATATTATTAGTGTTTAATATATTTGGGAATAAGGAATTGGATTGGTGGTACATTAATTAAATTTCATAAGTTCAATATAAGCCTAGTTTAATGGAGAGTAAGTCTAAGATGCTACAACATCCATAGACTATGAATAAAAATATATCAATCTCAAACTAATTTTATATTATTAAAAATATATATTATTTTTTTAATGGTTGTAGTCATAGTAATGATGAATTCTCATATAAGCATGTAAAAAACTAATGGAGAAAAAAATACCCTAGAAAATGGTGGTAGAATTGAGAAAACATTGGGAAAGAATACAAAGAAAGTTGTAAACCATAATATTCTAAAAAGTTGTAGAAGAAGAGTGAGTCATCCTGGGTAAAAAAGTAAAATTAAGACTAGATTCAAAGAAATTATAAGAAGTATAATAGGATATTTATTTAAAAATGGACTAATTTGGTGAAAATAAATCATCAAAATACCTATGGAAACTCTAAAAAGGATCCCTATGTATCTAAATGGTGTATGATAATTTGGTAAGTTGATTTGGAAAAGTCAAGGAATATGAATAAATCACATGTGAAATATTTTACTAAAGGTATGGAAGATATTTTTCATGAATATGTCAAATTTCTTGAGTGTTTGTAAACAAAAAGAAACCCATGAGTTAGAGAAGAATTTTGTGGGAGGTGTAATAAGTCTATACACACATCCAAATATTGTTTATCCATACTACTATCATAAGTATAATCCTTGAAGATGATAAAGATTATATTCAGAATAAATTATTATAAAAAGACAAGTGTTCCACATAAATAATTTAAAGTTGAGAAGAGTTCGATTCTATCCAAAGAAAAATAATAAATGAAAAATATATGTGTAAGAATTAATAATAGAGAAACATGGTTGAGAAAACATTCTAACCATTTTTTCACATTTAAGAACAATATGATAGACCTTATTCCCTTCGACTTTTTAGTATTTATGTTATTATAATGCAATGAATTGAAGGTAGAGTTGGTTCTATGGGATAAAACTTTAGAAACTGTATAATCTGTAAAAAATTTATAAAAAATGATAAATACTACTATCTTAAGAAGAGTCCATTAAGGTGATGAAGATTGTATTCAGAATAAATTATTATAAAAATACAAATTTTACACATAAATAAATTAATGTTGAGAAGAGTTCCATTTTATCCAAAGAAAAATAAGATTTGAAAAATATATGTGTAAGAATTAATAATAGAGAAACATGGTTGAGAAAACATTCTAAAACTTTTTTTTCACATTTAATAACAACATGTTTGACCTTATTCCCTACTAATTTTTTAGTATTTATGTTATTATAATGGAAGGAATTGAAGGTAGAGTTGGTTATTTGGGGGAGAACTTTAGAAACTTTATAATCTATAAAAAATTGATAAAAAATGATAAATCCAACATCATGGAATGACAAATAAATTAAAATTATATAACATGTGTTAAAGAATATCATCCTTTATGAAGGTATGAAAGCTATAAAATCTTGATAGCTACCCGAAGTGATCCATTTTAGTTTATTATCTACTTGGGAAATCTTGGAATCTATCTAAAAAAGAGATGAACCATGATGAATATTATGTGAAGTTTCTCCTTGAGAGGGTGATATGTGAATAATGTTTGAGAAGATACCACATCTATCACATAATTCAAATCTAGATTCTAAAATTTTCCTGAAAAAGATTCATTGAAGAGGTTTGAATTTATACTCTATCATAATTGGTAATAAAAATATGATTATAACATTCAGGGGATAATAAAATTATATCAAATATATTAAAAAAGAAATATTAGTGATGGTTTATGGATTTTTTTGTATTTTAAAAACGTTTTATTTATACTTGAATGTTTTTAATGTGTGTATTAAAGTGAGTTTAGGAAGTTTAGGTTGAATAATTCTATGAGAATCAATATTATAATTGGTAACAATCAATTATCTCATCCTAAAAATAGTATGAAAACATTATAGAATGTTGATGACTTTCTCATTTTAGATATTATAACATTATTTTTTAATAGAAAACATAAGTGTCTAAATAAAACCCACTTATTTTCTACACCAAGAATAGAACACATATAATTTTAGTGTAATGATTTCACCTTCTTGTGTTTGAAGTGATTCCATAAACACTCAATAATTTTTATTTATTTTCAACAAGGTGGAGAGAACATAAAGAAATGAAATGTTGGCAAGAATTGGGGAGAGAAGAAAATATGAATAAGAAAGACATGAAGATTTATATATCGACATTTCATTTTATTGAGTATTGATAACAAATACAAAGGGTAATTTTTTTATTCTAATTAGTGTGTGTTTTATTTGTTTTCAATGATCTTGAAATATATATGGAACATCACACTAATATGTTGATGAAGAATAATTAGAGTAAAAAAGTATCTTGGAAGATTGGAAGGAGAACCCAAGATAGTTGTTGATGAAGAAGAGTTCCCAATAAGGTTTTTACTTAAAGTTTATAAGGTTTAAAGGAAACATTGGAAGATGGATTTTGAAGTTATTTCCCATTTATACATACAAAAAAGGAAGATTTATTGCCTTTATAGTTATGGAGATCAACTCATATTAAGGTAAAAAGGTGATTGATGAATTTTTAATTCAATGCAGAATTTATACTGAAGAATCCTATATATCTATGAATAAGTAATTTGAATATAATTATCTATATGATTTTAAGATTAAATTATAAAATGTTATGTTGGAAATTATCACATATGGATTTTGAAAATAAAATAAAAAAATAAAATGGAATGATGGTAATTAGTTTGAGTGTTTAAGATTATAGAATTTTTATTTTATAATGGAATTCAAGAGGAGATTAAGTAAAATAACATGACCAACTCTAGACCAGCTAAGCACTTGAGTAGCTAGACCATATTATTGAGACAACTGAACAAGATCAAAAGTGATCAATCCTCAAGAGACACATGTGAAGGCTAGTGTGGGTCATCACTAGTGTGATGAGAGTACGCCAAGTGCTGGTTCACACTGAGTGTAGAAGAAAAGATAACATGCATGGTAGCATGATAGAACCACTAGGTAGTGATTCAATATGAGATTTAAAAGATCCAATATTAATCACCTAGGTAAATATATAAGTGGTATACCAAAAAAGTTTGATGTCAGATCAGAACATGCACGATACTATTCATCACTTTAAAAATACATGCAATATCAGTCAATATGATGTCATTAATGTTATATTCCCTAATTTTCACTATTATTCACACAAAAAAACTAGTTTTAATTCATGCCTACATTAAAGGGTGATCAAAATATATGGGATCAATTATTTTTTATTTTAAATATGATCATGAATCAATTGAAAGAAGAGGGATGGTCTTGCACTATGAACTATCAATAATGATTTTAATGATGTGGAATTGTTCTATTACAGTAATATCATTCATGAATGATCCATGATCACTAGGAGATACATATTTTTGAGACTCTAAATTAGTTTTTTCTATATATAAGTTCATGTAAGTACTCTAGAATAATATGTGTATATAATTCAATAATAATATTTATTTTTTGAAGAAACACATGATGAATGTTTATAAAGGGCATCTAATAATGTTTGTAGGGAAAAACCATCAGTATGGCTATCATTATAGGGGCAGAACATCATGATAAAACACAATTGAGTCCCAAAGGACTCTTGAAAAACTTTCCATAATAATGACGTGAGGTGAGAATCATGGTCTAAAATGATCATCAAGGACAGTTCATGAAGTCAGACCATCTTTTTCATGTACATGTGTACCACACTCTCTACTGAACTCTTCTCTTGAATAGAGAGAAAGTGAGAGAACATGGTGAGTTGTTCTATGATCACCTAGATAGAGTCATTTTCTCTTTAATTATGTGGTAACCCCATCATGTATTCAATGGAAATACCATCCCACTTCCACTATGGCACCTCAAAGTGTTGGTTTAAACCCATTAGAAGCTGGTGTCTAGCCATAACTTGTTGACAAGTACAACATTGAGAGAAAAAACTCTACTACTAATCTCTTTGTGCCTAACCACCAGAACTGATATTGGAGGTCTTGGTACATATTCTCCACACCTGGATATACCTCAAAGGGGGATGTATGATACTCTCTCATCACCCCACCTACAAAGTCACTAGCATCATCATTCTTTGTAGAAAAATAATGACATACCCCCACCATTAGTAAATCCATCAGGATCATCTCCAATGATTATATGACTAAGTAGGGTCTCATAGTCAGAATCTCCAAGATGTTCCCACTTAAATCAATATAAAATAATAGGGGTAATGACCATCAGTAGAAGGTAAGATGCTCCTACTCCACAAAGGACAATTTCAAAGAGGCTAACTTATCTATCAGATCACTCATCAATTGTGAAGAAGATCGCATTCCAAGAGAATCCATTACCAAGTTCCCCTTCCCAAGAGTACATAAAATAACAAAGTCACAGTCCTAAAGAAACTCAATCCATCACCTCTATCTCAATTTATAATACTTATGAGAGAAAATATATATATGAGACTCTTATGATCAGATTGGATGATAAACTACTCCCCCATAAGATAGTGCTGCCACATATTTAGATTGAAGACTACCACTAATAACTCCAAGTTATAGGTCACATTATTTTTCTGTTGTGGTATCAACAGCCTGGACCCACAGGCAATCATTGAAAACCTTTACATTAGGACAAATCATATCCTAGTCCCTAATACATCATAGAAAACCACATACTTGACAACATTATTTGGAAAACTGCAGATGGGGGTTCTTATCAAGCTTTATATACACTCTTGAAAGGAATTATAACACCTCTCAAGATACATGAAAGATTATATCTTTTAGGTTAGAGCTATAAAGAATGATACATATTTAGAGAAATTAGGTAAAAATATTTTATTTTACTCTACCAACCCATGAAAATTCTATACCTTAGTCATTCTCTTTAGTGGATTGAAATATAGTACCACCTTGAACTTTATTGGGTTCAATTCTACTCCCTCTTCTGAGATGACATGTACCAAAAATCAGAGCTCTTGAGTCCATAATTGTAACTTCAAGAGTTTACTATAAAGATGGTTCTCTTAGATTACATCATGAACCATCCTCAAGTATCTCTTATTATCCCCCTTGGATTTTAACTATGATAGGATATCGTCAATTCAGACTTCCATGAATTAGTATAAGAATGGATAATGGATATAATTCAAGAATCCCATGAACACTAATGGGGAATTAGTTATACCAAAAGTAATCATCAAGTAATCTTTGTGACAATAGATATTTCTAAATCAAATATTCAGTATATCCTCATCCAGTACTCATAACTGGTGATAACCTAATATAAGGTAAATCTTCTAGAACCATCATTCCCCTCTCAATTGATGTAAGAGGTCACTAATCTTCAATAGTAGATATTTATTTTTCATGGTTACCAGGTTTAGGTTCTAATAATCCATATATAACCTCAAACTACCATCCTCCTTGAAGAACATCACTGGGGCTACCCAATGAGAAGAATTTTGTCTCACGAATCCCTTAATCTAAAAGTACTCCATCTGCACCCTCATCTTTGGAAGTATTGTGGAAGTAATCTGATATGCAGGCATAAATATCAAGTTCATCCCAGGGTGTAAGTTAATGAATAATTATATCTCTTAGAGGGGAGGTAAGCCTAACATTTCCTCATTAAAAATGTCCTCATACTCTATATCCATGAATGGAAATGGGTATCCTATATCATCAACTTCTCCAATAGACATTCTAGCTAGCTAGTGAGTACTCAACTACACTATTTTATGTTTGATCTCATCCTATACTATCTGGGTTTCCTACTAACCCACAAAAGAAATCCTCATAACTATGGACAGACCAAAAAATACACCTAATATAGTAAATCTGGGCATGAATTGTAGATAACTAGTCCATATCTAAGATGAAATCATAAGGCCTCATAACTACTATAAATAGATCCCATATGAAGCCCTCACCTCCATGTATCAGATCAAACTATCAACAAAAGTGTGTGATTTATGAGTCACCTCCCATTGGAGACACCATGAACAAGGGTTGAGCCAAGGGCTCAAAAAGAATCTCTACGTCAGAAACTAGAGAAGTGGTATGAAATGATTAGCTCACATATGTGTCCATCAGTAATACATATAAAGTACAAAAGACATAGATCACATCTTTTATCATCCCCAAAGCTTCAATATTATAGGCCCCCAATTCCCGTAGTTTTCCTCATCACTTACCATCAACTCCCTGATCCTAAGACACACCACTTTGGGGTGGTGGTGTAAATATATCAAAGTACCTACCACCTCCTGCTGCTCTCCCAGATCCTCTACAATGTTCACCACCATGTGGACTTCCCTGATCTTACTATTGTCTCAACCTAGGTGGTCAATCGATTATATTCCTACCTATTATATGATGGGTCAGAAAATCTCATTAAATATATACCTAACCATCATAGGAGAAACACCACCACTCTCTTTGCTAATTAGAACCATCCTAAGAGCCCTGAGATACATACCCTATATCCTAATATCATCTATAAAAATGTATAGCATTCTTGGATCCCTATGAATTCCATTGGCTACCTCCTATCATGGTGTCAGCTCTTGGGTTACCACTATCAGCACCCACTCTTTGCATCAGCTCTACTAAGATTCTCTCTATAATTACCCACCTTTTTCTCTCATAAAACGTTCATTACATGGTATAAAATTTAACAATACAAAGTATATTTTGAGGTATTAGTGTCTTTTAAATTAAAATATAATACATAAAAAGATAAATATTATTCTAATCTAGTTGAAATACTTATTCATAGGTTTATCCTATGTTACTTTTACTATATCACATATCCTAGGGATGAACATCAAAGAAAGGTTTGAACATAAAGCCCAATAACGGAATACAAAAAAGAGATAATAAGCATGTGAACAAAAGATATATCAATAATTAACATATGAAAAAAAGTATATCATAACATAAATAACATGAATCATAAAATAAAAATGTGGCTGCAATATAAATATGAGACATTTATAAGTATATCACCAAGGTTTATCACTAGAGAGTTATAAATCATAATTACCAAAGTTATTCACCATGGAATCATAAAACATGTCATCTATAGATATTAATTCATTACCCAATGCATTGGAGTAATATCATGAATCACCCTTCGTATGTTTTAATTCATGTAATCCACATTGATCAAAACAAATCATTTAATCAATAACCTGTAATAAATAAAGAACGAGTTTCATATCAAATTCACTACCTAAAAAGTTCTTAAATACATAAAAATAACATCATTTTTAACCAATGAAAAGGGAATATGGGTTTCATATATTTAAATCTCATAATTAGTAATACTTGTTTACATATAGTTGAATACCCATGGAAATATAAGAGGTTTGGGTATTCTCAATATGATAATTTCTCATATAGAAAATAGAAATTCAACAAAGAAATTCAGCAACATGATGGTATACATTATGGATTAAGAAAAGGGAATAGTTGTAGGGAATAAAGTTATCCCATTGATAAAACATAATATTTTCAGTAAGGGTAATATTAAAAGTGTAATAGTATAAATTTTATTAATATTCAGAAGGTATACATAAAATGGGTAATTGGATGGACTCTTTAAGATTTTAAATGACCATAAATTAATTCTTAAGATATTTTTATTAGAGATTGAGGGTGGGAAGGGTGCATTTATTCATGAGTATGGGTGTCTATAATTTATTAAATAATGATTATTTTGTATTTAAGTAAAAAAAACTATTGAATGGCATTAATTCCAAAATTTTTGGTTGAAAATTAATGTTTTACAAGATGGTTGCGGTCATTAAAAACTTAAGAAACCCATTTAATTTTGTAGTTTTTTTTGGTATTTTATTATTTTACCATTTAAATTTAAGAAGCTACATTATTTTACATATAATACGGTAAATAGTTTTTTACCATGACAAATTTTAAATTTATTATAATGAAATTAACATTATAAAATAATTTGGACAATATAATTACAAATATTAAACCAATTTTTATTTATTTAATTTGTAAAATTTATAAAAATCATTTCTAATATGATATGCATATAACTAATAAAAAATATTTTTTAAAAGGATAAAATCATGTTTTTCAAAAATTATAAGAATGAATTTATAACTGCAATAAATTATGTAATATGTTATTCCTAATTTTATTGATTAATAATAAATATTTTAAAAAATTAAATATTGATCATATTCAAATTATATCATAAGAGTTATCATATTTTATAAAAAACAATATTTTCACTTTTTTATCCCAAAAATCAACTTTTTATGAAATGACCATAAATTCACCTCAGCTAATTTTGATGTGATGATTCATAAAATGATATTTATTTTATAAAAATAGTTCTATAAATATAATAATTTTAAATTTTAAAAACAATTTCCTTATTTATTGAAATATAATAATTTCATTGAAAAGTAAATAATCTGACCATTAAAAAAATTACATATAAATTTGTTAAAACATATTATCATAATTTTTTTGAAAGATTATTTCATGAAAATAAATTTTATCTAAAACATATAAATTTATTAGAAAACATAATTTTATAGGAACTTAAAATATTTATATAGTTTCCAAAAACCCAATTATAAAATAATCACAATGACAACTTTATTGCACCAACAACAACAATAATAACCAACCATATTATTGATTAATGGTCATAATTCCAATTGGATATATTGGACATCATTCATCATTCCCAATATTTATATTTACCTATAAATAAACCACCACTATCATAATTATTTATTCACTTCGATTTTATAATATCATCAATAAAATGAATATTATATTACTAACTCCCCATTTCTTTGTTATAGTGTTATTCATGGATGGGATGATTATAGGTGATATAGATTCAATGATTTTTTATATTTTGATCTATTTATCCTGTATTTATTCTCCCATTTTAATATTAAGTATCATAATAGGAATTTTTGTAGACTAAATGTAACATTATTAAATGAAGGAATAAGGTTTTGATGGTTTCTAGTATGTGTTTTATATCATTTTACTATTATTGGTTATAAATGTCCATATCAACAAATTATGTATAAAGTTATCATGAAATATAAAATCCATTTTATGTGATTCTATTTTAAAAGATGAAAAAACGTTAAATTGGAGGCAAGAATTCCATTATTAAAAGAGGAATATTTTTCCGATCATTACATTCTTCCAAAATAAAAAAAAATTGATCCACAAAATTTCAAATTATATTATTGGTTGAGAATAGATGAGGGTTATTCTATATCATTTTTTCAACTAGTTCCCATATTTCATTATTCATATTTATGGATCCTCTATAATACTTTTACAAGTCGAGTTGACTCATTTGCATAGAACATTATCTCTAGGGTCAAAGATCTTTACCAATTGCTCCTCAAAAGAGAGATCATTCTCCAGTTGTACCACATCTGGATTAATTACATGTGAGGGTTCAAATATATATTTCTTCAAGAGTTATATGTGGAACATATCATGAACTTTATCCGTGTTTGGTGGAAGTACTATCTAAGAGCCCACTGGTCCTGTGTGATCAAGGATCTCAAAGGGGCCAATGTACCTAGGGATAAGTTTTCATTTATTCCCAAACCAAAGGAATCTATTCAATGGTGATATTGAATGGAAAAATTTGTCTCTAAAAAAAATTACAACTCCATTACACACATTTTAATATAAACCTTTTTATGACTCAGAGAATATATTTTTCATTATTGGAAGGAATATACCTTTTCTTTCATCTCTTACACAAGATTGATTCCAAGTAGCTAGCTTCCATTCACCAACTTCATCCAAAAAGGTTTTAGTTATATTTATGTTCCCATAAATATCTTTATATGGAGATATTTGAATAATTTAGTATAAGATTTCATTGTACAAGAACTCAAATAATGAGACACATATATCCTATCCACCTTTAAATTCAACTGAGAAGGCTCTCAGTATGTATTCAATTATTTGAATGGTCCTTTCATATTTTCCATAAATTTGGGGGTGAAAGGACATAATAAAATTCAATTTAATATTCAGATAATATTGAAACTTCTCTAAAATTTTGAAGTGAACCTTGGATCATAATCAGAAATGATTAGTAGTGGAACCCCATATATCCTCACCACTTTATTCACATATACTTGGAAAGTTATTCAAGGGAGAAATGTTCCTAAATAGCGATGAAGTGGGCAATCTAGGTGAGTTGATCCACCATAACCCATATTGTATTACTTCCGTTTGATGTCTTTAGGAGACCAGTGACTAAGTACATGGTGAATTTATCCCATTTCTATGTGGGTATGTGCAACAGTTTCATCATTACTTTCGATGTCTATCACTCTACTTTAACATGATAACATACATAGAAATTTTAGGTACACTCAACGATCTCCCTCTTCACATTTTCCCACCAATTATTCTTTTGAAGATCACTTTATATCGTGGTACTTCCAAGATGGATAGAGAAATATGATCCATGTGTATTTTCCAATAGATATTTCTTTATCTCTAGTGATAGAGGCACAAAAATTCTATATCAAAACCATAGGGAACCATCTTCATCGATGTGGAAGTCATAATGTTTTCCTTTCTTTACTACTCTCTCCTTATTTGGAAGTCTCAAAACATCCCTTTGTGTCTCCTTGATCCTCTCTTTGATAGATGGTTGGGAAGTCATTCATTCTAAGTAGGATTTATTCCCTTCAATTATGATTTCCAGATCTATCCTTTATATGTCCATAAAGATAGAGTCTTTTTCAATCCACATCATGGATATAGTAAAAGTTTATTTTCTTCTAACAGCATCAAAGAACATATTTTTCTTTCTAGGATGGTATTGTAAAGAGAAATCATAGTCCATGATTATCTCTAGCCACCTTCAATGAATCATGTTGTGATCTTTCTGTGTGAATATATACTTCAAACTTTGGAGGTATTCATATATATTACATTTATCCCCATAAATATAGTGCCTCTATATCTTTAATGGAAAGTTAATGACTGATAACTCCAAATCATGGGTATTATAGTTCTGTCCATGAGACTTTAACAATCCTGATGCATAGAAAATCACTTTTTCAATTTGTATGAGTCCACATACAAGTATCTTTAATGACGCCTCAATAAAAATTAAAAAACCATCCCCATTAGAGGTTAAATTTTGATAATGTACACTTGCCAACTTCTTCTTAATTTCATGAAAAATCTCTTTACATTACTTTATTTATATAAACTTAACCACATTTCAAGTTTACATGGTTAGTGGATTAGAAAGCTGTGAAATTTTTTTCACAAAATTTATATAGTACCCTTATATACCAAGAAAGCACAAATATTAGTTATATTTATAGTATTTTGTCACTCCTCTATAGCCTTTTCATTTTCTAGATCCACTAATATTCCTTCACTAGATACGATGTTTCCCAAGAATGTGACTTTTTATAACCAAAACTCACATTTTTTGAATTTACTGAAAAAATTATCCTTCCTAAACTTTTTTAATATAAAAATTATATGATATTTATTCTCCTCATGGATTTTGGAAAATATTATAATATCATAAATAAATTCCACTATGAAATTATCAAGTTAGTCCTTAAAGAAATTATTCATCAAATCCATAAATATAGAAATATCATTTTTCAAGATGAAGGGAATAATAGAAAAATCATAATGACCATATATTTATTATAAGGTAATATTTGTGATATATTCTTTCATAAGACTCAATATATGATAACCAGGTTTAATATCAATCTTATAAAAGAATTAAGCTCCATGAAGATGGTCAAAAAATCATCAATCCTTGGAAAAGGATATTTTTTTCTTCATTTTGATCCCATTAAGTTCTCTCTAATCAATTAACAATTACATCAATTCATCCTTATTATTTACAAATATAATAGGTTCTCCCCAAGGAGACACACTTGGTTTAACAAAACCATTCTCCAATATATCTTAATGTTTCTGTTTAATTCCTCCAGCTTTATGTATTCCACTATATATGGGATTTTTAAAATTTTCTGTGATCCAGGTAAGAGTTCAATTGATAACTCTACCTCTATTTTTTAGGGGAGGTCCTATTAAATCTTAAAAAAATAAGTCAATGTATCCATAAACAACAAGCATGTATCTTATGTTTACAATTTCTTTCTTCTTTCTTTTCACTAATAATTTCCATAATGAAGGAAATAAGATGAAATTCTTGGAAATACTCAGCTGAGGAATATATCATTTGAAAATAATTATAGGTTTCCCCCTCAAGACTACTGAATCTAATTTATTATATAGACAATCTTGGCATTATAATTTTACAACCAAACTATCCCAAGTATTATGTCAAACTCCATCATTGGAATGATCGCCATTTTTTTAGAGAGATTATAACCACCAAATTTAATAGGGGAATCCCTATATATCTTTGATGCATGAATATTTACTATAGGAGTTTTTATAGAAAAATATACAACCAATAGTTCATGGTTTTTCTTTATGTTCTTTGCAAACATGAAAAAATAAAAGAACATGTATAACTAGAATCAAACAATTTACTTTATAACTTTGAGTGTATGATGAGTGTACCTTCTACAACATCATTTGGAGCCCCAACTTTAGCCATCATGATCGAGAAAGAATGACCGTTCTACCTTGGAATCTTTTGTGTTTTATGGTTATTTTCCTCCATTATCTTTTTATTTGGACATTTATTAGTGAAATTTCTAGGTTTCCCACACTTATAGCATTGCACGGTAGGTTGTTCTTGTACAAAATTCAATTTTTTAATAACATTTAGACGTTGATGATTTATATCTCCAAAAATATTTCAAGATATATGTAAATCTATTACAAATTTTTATAACATTCAACTTTTATGAAAAAAATTACCCCAATTCTTATACCAATATTTTTTTCATATGATATTTTGTACTTTTTTCTTGTTCGGATATGTCCCAAAACTATGTTCTATATTTCTCTTCTTATCATTCTATCCATGGGTCCTTTGAGAAACTCCAAACTCCATTTCAACATTGAGAGCACATATTACTATGTCTTCATAAATTCTAGAGTCTTAGATTGATAATAATTTCTATATATGGGGTCTCAGTATGCTAATAAATCAATCTATCTTCCTATCAAAATTGATGAAAAAGCACGAAGCATAGCACACAATCCTTGTTTAGTTCATCTCATAATTCCCCAACAATTCATTTTCTCTTAGTTTTAACTCGAGTAATACCCTCTCCATTTTGGTATAGATGGTACGAGAGAAATACATAACCAAAATGGGTTTTTGAAGTCTTCCCATCCCATGACATCCAACTCATCATTTGGATTCATGTTCTTGACCAGTGTCCACCATCAATCAATTTAATCCTCTAATAAATACACTAAGAACATAGATTTATATTATTTTTCACAATAGATTATAGAAAATATATTTTCTATAGTATTTATCCATTATTCCATGGTTAATAGATTAATGGTTCTAGTAAAAATAGCTGGTTATTAACACATGAAGGATTAACCTTCTTGTGGTTCCTTCCTTGGTGAATTAGGATGCTCCACATAGTTTCAGTTGTTGTTCATGAGTTGAGTTAATGGATTTATCACCATCATGATGTTTTCAACTCCATCTCCCCCCATATTGGTATGGTTGTCATTTTATTTTCCATTGCATCCATTGTTTTCACAAGTCCAATTTCCTTCCATTTTTCTCAAAGGACAAATCCTTAGTTTAAATTTTTTTACTTTTTAGAATCTTATAATAAATATTCAAAAGTAAATATTACTCCTAAAATGTTCTAATATCATTATTATATGATGATACACTTCAATATTATTAAAAGTTTTACATTATCATTACATCCTTCGTAATTATTTCAACAAAAAATTGATTAACCAAATCATATCCCCCGGGAGTATCAAACAAGGTGTGTAGAAAGGACCATTATCATGAACTAGTTACCAATAAATTCTATATTAATAGTGTCATTTTTGGGTTTTTACTCCTCGGTATATTTTTTACAAATCCACATCCACTTGTAGTATCTAGAAAGGGATGTATTTACTTGGGAACCACTAACTTTATACTTTAAGAAAATACCAAGATGTTTTCCAATATTTAGTATTATCCCAAGGGTTTTCACTAATAATTTCTAATATTAATTTATAGAAATAACTAAACCATAATTATATTCCAACTATAATGACCTACCTCTTTATATCATAAAAACTTTCATTACCATGTACAACATTTAACATTATAGTGGATATTTTAAGGATTATTTTCTTGGAAATATGAACATAATACATGAAAAACATAAATATTCTTATAATCCACTTGAAATAATTTTTCTTAGTTTTATCCTAAGTTACTTTTAATCTATCTCATATCTTGGGGACATACATCAAAGTAATTGGTGAGTATAAAACCCATACAGGGAATAAATAAATGAGTCACTTAGCATGTGAACCAGAGGTGTATCAATAAGGCACAAACATATAAAAATTAGTCATATCTTAATAAAATAATATGAATCATAACATGGAATTGTGGATACAATATAAATATTATACATTCATAATCATATCCCCCAATTTATCACCAGGGTGTCATAAATCATAATTACCACGGTAATTCACTAAGGTATCACAAAAAATGCCATCTATATAGATTAATTATTTACCCAATGAATTAGAGAACTATCAGGGAACACCCTTCATATGAATTAGTTTATGTGAACCATATTGACCATAATAAATCATTTCGTCAATAACCCATAGAAAATAAAGAATGAGTTTCATATCAAAATCATTGTGTAAAAAGTGATAAAAGATTTGAACATAATGTCATTTTTTACCCATGAAGAATGAAATATGGGTTTCATATATGTAAATCCCCAAATTATTAATATATTCTTAAATCTAGTTGAATACCCATATAAATGGTAATGGTTTGGGTATTCACAATAAGAGATGTAGAAAATTGAAATTCAAGAAACGAATTCCGCAACATGATAGTATACGTTGTGAATTATGAAAAGGGAATAATGAGTAGTAATTAAGGTATCACATTGATAATTTTTTTATGAATAGTAATATAAAACGTGTAAGAGAATAAATTTTATTGATATTTATATGGTATACACAAAAGAGGTACTTGGATGAAAAAATAGAATAAGAGAATTCCCTTACCTTGAATATTTTCTTCCTAAAACATGAAAATAGAAATTTCAGACTTTGAGGTAACATTATATAGACTATTTAAAAGGTTAAATTACAATAAATTCGTGCTTAATTGATTTTTAGTGAAGAGTGGGGGTGGGAAGGGGCTATTTATACTTGAGGAGGTGTGGCTTTAAATTATTAAATAGTGATTATTTCGTCTTTAAGTCTAACTACTATTGGGTGGCATTAATTATAAATTCTTTGGTTGAAAATTAATGTTTTAAAGGTTGTTTAATTTTGTTAAATACACTAGAAACATTTAATTTTTTATATTTTTTATATTTTATGCTTTTACCATTTAAATTTAACTCTCTAAATTATTTTACTTATATTGCAGTAACTCATTTTTTACCACAATAACATTTTAATGTCTAAAAATTAAATTAAACTTATTAACAAATTTAGACCTTAGAATTATAAATATTCAATTAATTTTACATGATTAAATTTATAAAAATTTTAAAAATTAATTTTAATATGATACATGTATAACATATAAAAACCCGTTTTTAAGGACAAAATCATGGTTTTAAAAAATGTAAAGCATGAGTTTATAACTGAAACATATTATGTAATATTTTTTCATTGAACAATATTATATTATGAATAAGTATTATTAAATTTTATATCTTCACGATATTCTAATTATATCATAAGAGTTATCATATTTCCTAAAAAAATAGTATTTTCTCTTTTTAAAACAAAAAATTATTTTTTTGGAAAACTATCATAAATTTACTCTAAGATAATTTTTATGTGATGAGTCAAAAGAATAGAGTTTATTTTTCCAAAATAATTATATAAATATTAGAATTTATTTATTATATATATATATTTATTTATTTAAATTTATCAATATCAATGAAAGATAAACATTCTAACCATTATAAAAATTAATTATTACTTCATTTAAATATATTATAATTAACTGAAGTGTTTTGAAAGAAAATTTGATAAAAAGAATTTATTTAAAACTTATAAATTTATCATAAAACATACTTTTAATGGAACTAAAAATATTTTTATGGTTCCCAAAAAATAATTATAAAATAATTGCCCCAATAAATTAATTACACCAACAACAATAATAATGGCCAATCATCTTATTGATTAATGCTTATAATTACCATAGAATATATTAGTCAATATTTATCATGACTAATGTTCATATATCTATATAAATATACCTCAAATTTCATACTTCTTAATTCACATTTATTTTACAATATCATCAACAAAATGAATGTTGTATTACTAACTCTCTGTTTCTTTGCTATAGTTCTATTTCTGGGGGGATGATTACAGGGGATCAAGGTGACCCAATGTTTTATATTTTATGTTATTTATCATATATTTTTTCCATTTTAATATTCAGTATCATAATATGATTTTTTTAGACTGAATGTAATGTTATTAAATAAAGGAATAAAGTTTTTTTATAGTAACTATTTTTATCCTTTTACTATTCCTAGTTGTATATGTTCATTTCAACATAAGATGCATAAATTTATCATGAAATATAAAATCATTTTTATGATATTATATTAAAAAACATAAAAAAATTTAAATGAGAGTAAAGTGTTCCAATATTTAAGGATGAATGTTTTTTTGAGTTGGTACACTCTCTACTACTAAGGCTCCCTCAAACACCCCCGCATAGGTGGGAGTTCCAAAAGATATCAATGAGTCCATGATATATCCATGTAATACTTTATCAAAGGTTTATGAACTAAATACCATATCTTACACTATATACAGGTAGTATTGTGAGATATTACTGAACCTCACCAAATACTCTACCAGTATCATACTACCTTGCTATAAATGTAGAATCTCATGAATGCACACTAATCGCAATGTGACTAGATAAACTTTTCATGGAAGAGAGACTCAAATTATGACTAAGAAAGTGATGTCTCATCATGTGATTGAGTCACCAAAATACACCATAACCTAGTATATCCCCAAAGAATACTTACTGTGAGGAATTATATATGATCTATAGGCATCCTCTCAAGGTAAAATCCTAGTGACTACCTCTAGAAAGTCCTCAACTACCTAAGGGTCAAGATCACCCCAACACTTGGGTGGTGGATTCCTCTATAACTCATACAACACACTAATATTTCATGTATCTTTGGCCAATAATACCAGAACTAAATACTTATCAATGAGTGGTGGTATAATTGGTAAACCTCATAGAGGTACTACCTCTAATATAAGTCCCTATACAGAAGCCTCATCACTCAGCGAATCATCATCGTGATCATGTAGTGAAATCCTAGCTAGTTGTCTTTGCAGAGGAATCCTAGAATAACGAAAATACACCACAGTCAAAGAGTATATTAGTGGAGTTAACTAAATAAGAACATAAAAATCAAAATCGATTCATATATGATGCATGTACTAATATTTTACCTTCAACCAATGTCTAAATTAGCCCGAATAGCCAAGAGGACTTCTTTTTTATTTTATTATGGATAATCCCCCTTTTAAGGGTTTAAGGGGAACCCATACATGATTCGTAGGCCTAAGTCACAACGCCTGAATGACCCAAAATACATGACCCGAAGGCCCAGAGGCATACCATTCCCAATACATGACCCGTAGGCCAAGCCCACTTGAACTGCCCCTCCCCAAATTCTGCGTCATTGATTATCTAGATCCCCACCTTGTATTGTTGATTGGCTAGAATTGCCCCGTATAAATCTCGACGGTGCCTGGTCTCTATGGCGACTACCATACCCTCTCATTATTCCAATCTGGTTAGCTCTGCATCTGGTGGCTGCTACTCTTGTTTCTCTGATCCTATTCTGAGGCTTATTCTATGTGAACTAGGCACTCCATGGTCTTTGTGGCCCGAAGGCCCTGTGGCTCGAAGGCCTTTGATGACTTGATGTCCTTTGAGTCCCATAGGCCCAAACCGGTTGCTCGAAGGCCCAAATTTGGTGAATAGTTCTGGATACTACAATACTGAACAATAACTGCTACATTAACTGCTATAGTGCCTGCTATAGTGACTACTACAGTACCCCAAGAAAATTTTCTCTACCTGGTTTTGAACCTGGGTCTCTTGGATTCCAAGAAGGAGCCCTTACCACTAGGGTACGAGCTCATTGGTAACCAATGTCTAAATTTACCATGTGAACAAGAAGGTTTTCAAAGTCTAAGTAAATCGATACGTCAGCCACCAGACCAATACTCGACACCCTTTCCTTAGAGAAAAACTTGAAACACTTTCCTTATATCCCAAACAAATATCAAAGACTCTTATCCTAAGGTAGAACTGTCTTCTATGATACCACTCTATCATGACCTGGCACAATGGGGCTTGATTCGCAACCACCCTAAGACCACCTCCAATAGACTAGGGTCTAGAGACCAGTGCCGAGTAGGAATATCACACACATGGGAGGCATTAGATTAATGTACTTTTACACACACACACACACATATTGAGGCCCATATAGTGATAAAATGTTGGAAAATGATAATAATAAATTAATAAATCTATAACCTAGTGAAATAGAAGGGATAAAGGGGATAAATAAAATCCCAATCAAAACTATAGAGGGTCCAACCATATCTGAAGTGCGGAACCACTATCAAGTAAAACCACCTAGAAAAAATTTTGGTTTCTTTAGCCGAACTATGATCTTCCTTATCCCTATCCTCATAGGAAACTAACAAAAGGTCCATAATATTCGTTGGGAATGACATGTGCGGGCAGATCCCATGCATTAGTGAATACAACAATACCCAATATGACACCCTCACATCACTAAACATAAATAATCCAGATTAGTAATCTCATAACAGTAAAAAAACAAAAAAAACTAGATATGCTCAGGAAGGACACCATGCCACCAGAAAATCTCAACCAAATGGCCAAACATATGATTCTACTTGAGGCTTCTAGGAAATTCTCATTCTGGGAGAATCCACACCATGATCCAAAGAATCACTATTGGAACTCATCCAATGTGTCATGATCATTGGGACCCACTAAAGAAATGTTATTCGATCTTGGAGGATTATAATATCTAGATAATTTATCACACATAGGACCACTATGGGACTCTACAAAACTGATTTTTATTAACTTTCTATGTAGGGGGTCAGATGCTCGAAGATACCATGAAACCTATAGAAATGGATTTCTAGATGAGGGATCAACACCATGCACAAGGAGGTCATGCCCATTATATGAACCCCACCTAGGGTATAAGAAGGAATTATAGAGGATCACTCCCTGATCTCATAGAGGAACACGAAAAACTCTATCTAAGACTCATCCTATAGTGGGGAACACAATCCAAAGATGAGGATGTAGTTCTACACTATAACCTCAAGGGAATGGACCAAGGGAACAAACTCAACCGATATTATTTTAAACTGAAGAAAAGAAGGGCTCCAATACATCTATAAGGAAGTAAATTAAATGTACTTAGGGTATATGTTGTGTAATCCTAAATTCAGACCTACCTGTCTCCATGCCCGTGTTACTCTGCTCGTTCCCATGTGCACTTAGTTGTGGTTGTGTACACCTTTCCATGCCTATGTACATAGCCATGTTAGTGTATGTGCTTGTGTCTATGTCCTTCTTCTCCCAGAGTACATGATTCACCACAAACATAGGGTCACATGGTGTATAGTTGGAACCACACAACTTGTGATCCTTATCTCATTCAGGGAAACCTTAGCACTGCAGCCAGGGCCCCACATGAAATATATCTCTGAATTACACACCATGTAATGTGGGATTTACAAAAACCCATGGTTTCTTCTTGGAATCATCCTTCCACACCACTTCTACCAAAAATCCATCCAGGAATCAAGTATTTGGGTTATACCAACCCATTCCTTCGTCGATCACCAGCATCCATGATCTGATCTACTTAGAAATCACTCCATCAAGAAGCACCATAACTTCAACATGTGAATCTAGGAAGAAAGCAGAACATTGTTCTAATATGATATGCCTTTATTCATTCTCCATTATCTCACATTGATCTCACAATTTTCCAAGAATGACACCCATGATATTGATCCATTGCACTGAAGAACGGTCACACAACTATCGAATACCTGGTATCGGTCGAACCCCCAACCAATGAAGTTTCCCATGATTAACATGTGAAGAAATGGGAGATAAAAACAAATAAACCATCACAAGGAATTTAAATAATCCTTTTTTATTTTTTTCCTTGATTTGTCATAAAATAGAAGAACAAATATGATTAATCAACAACGAACAAATAAATCAACTATAAAGACATAAATCATCGATGCACAGATCAATTCTTATTTGTGTAATCGATCCGTGTTCGACATAGGATAAGAGAGAAATTTTAATTGACATAAATCAAACATCCTACCTTATTTTTCATCAATCCCTGGAAATGAGAAATCATATATCACTAGCATCAGTGAGATCCACAAGCTGTGTTGGAAAAGATGATACATGATTATCAATCGGGATCCATTGTGTTCTCCAAGCTCTCCTCTAATGGATCCTCCTAATATACAGGGTTATAAATCCAACCCTTATATCTACTCATAAATTTTTATATTTATAGGGTTTCTAGGTCACTACATAAACACATAATATAATTTATTTATTTATTTATTTTTTGTGCATGTGACAGCTTTTTAACAAACACCCAATGCTGAAAAATATTATGACACGCCTATGGTAATTACCATGTTCTAAACTCAATGAAGACCTTAAATTTTTTATACAAGAATCCATTTAGGAATTATTACACTTTTTAAGGAAAATATTATGCATGTGATATTAATATATTTAATATATTTGAAATATAAATTCTAGGCTCACCAGACCTATGAATATCATGTCATCTTAGTGATCGGATTCGAAAATATTACTTGATATATTTCAAATATTTACAAGGTAAAAACAAAGAAATTATATATTTGGGATATAATTTTGGTGCATGGTGAGTGTGACCTTATTGAGGACCACATTTGACACTTTGAGGGGATATATATGGGTTAGTTCAAATTTTTATAATGAACTATTTTGATAAATGAGTGAATAGAACCTTTAGAAATATATTATATTATATAGTTATATGGGATAATCCAAAAGTGTTTTGGTATGATAATTTTAAGGTTTATCTTATGTTTAAAGGTGTAGATACCCATTTTGAGGTTTTATGTGATATTAGTTTAACATAATTAAGGACATTTTGGGAGACATTTATGAGAATAAAACCCTTTGGTTTAGTATATGTCTTATTGAGAAGGTTATTTGGGGAATAATTATTTCATATTTTGTGGTAATAAGTATAAAGTGTATGATAACATTTATGGTTAATATAATCTTCGATGTTGTGCTAATTATTGATGATTGGGATAAAAGAGTTAGTACATTTTTTGGATATATCATGTAGAAACCCTTAGAGCTCAAAAAATTGTTTAATGATTAAGGTTATTTTTTAGGATGTTCATTATATTTTTGGGAACATTAAAAAAATTATATTAATATAGTTTTAGAAAAATAACTACCCATAGGCTTAGTGGAGACCCATCACATTTGTCAAGGCCATTGGGCATTGAACCCATAACTGAATGGGGATAAGGGTACAACACTTACCACTAGCCTATAAAATGTCTTAGATAGTGTGAAATCATTTTCACATAAACTATTTTATGGGTAAAGATTAAGTTGATTTTGGGAAAAATATTATAGGATCAATTATTTTTGAAAATTTTGGACTTTTGGTGATTAATGATATTTTAGGAGGCATTTTATTGGGTTAAGTAAAACATAACTTTTATTTTTAACATAATTCATTATTTGTGAAGAATGATATTATTTTCTTGGTGGTATAAGTTGAAAGGTATGACATAACCTTTGAGTATAAAAAATTCATTAATACTTGGGTTTTATGGTTATTTGGGATATAATTTTATTTAATAATGGAGTGATGTATGTTAAACCTTTGGTGTTATTGTTGATATTTGGAGATTGATGTTTTATTTCATTACATGAATATTTATCCATATTGGATAATTGATACTAATTATTTTATTTTTGGTAAATATCTAGAGATATGAGGATTGAATTTTATTTCTTTTATGGATCTTATAGTCCATTAAAAGTTAATTTTAGTGCTCCAAGAATGAAAAATTAATACTGAATACTCATAATTTTTAGAAACAGATGAGATTGTGGAAAATTTATTAAAAAATGAAATTCTACTTTTCAATTAAGTATATTTACTTATGTTCTTTGTCTGGATGGTAAAATAATCACCGAACATTATGAAAATGATATTTATAAAATGATTTTATTCTTTTACTATTATTTTTAATGAATCGATGATATTTTTACCACTCATAGATTTATGGTCATTCAATCAATAACTATCTCATGACCATGTTCTTCATCACCCTCTATTTGGTGTTGGATATTAGTTTTCTTATCCATGTCAACATTTTAATTTTCCAACAATGTTTAACTTTTATGGGAACCTGGATATGTGTCATTTTAGATAACCATTCCCATTTCAGAGGAAGTTTTTTTACTCTTTATTATAATATGTGTTTTAACAAAGGCGGTTTCCGATATTGAAACGTTGATGAGAGGGAAAAATTACGGGGGTGAAATTTATTTGGGGGGGTGTGTGAGAATGTAACACCCTAAACATTTAGTTAAAATAATAATAAGATTCATATATTTCTTAATAGTATAATATAATTTTTCCTCCCTTGAGGTTTAGGATTTTTTTAATAAAATTTTAATTTTGAGTGATATAGGTTTCTTAAAATGAAACACGAGGCTTTAAGATAACCATGATATACCGTTAAAATATTATTTTTTAAATGTGACCGTAATAACCTATTTGTTAAAATTGGTGGCATGAATATGAATAACCACCTTATGAGAAATATTTATAAAGGTTTTATGTTATTAAAATAATTTTATTATTGTACAATAAATAAGCATTGAATTTTTACTAGTCATTTTCTGCATAAAAATTAATTTTCCTCAAAAAAATATTTTATTTTTTGTTATGAGAAAATACTATAATTAATAAACAGCGTTTTATAATTATTGTTGAAAAAATAAATTTCATTTTCGAAACTATCTTTTCAAAATTAACTTATGGTGTAATCTTGGCATTTTTCTGAAATAATTTATTTTCCATGAATAGTGAATAATATCATTTTTTGAAAAACTATCATTTATTTTCATAGAAAAAGCCCCATAATTTTCTTAATTTGATACTAGAATAATATAATTCTCCTTTAATTATAAATAGAATAATTAATTACATATGAATAAAAATTATACTTGATTATGGTATAAAAACCCATTTAGAACCAAAAAGACATTTATCATAAAAACATTTTTTGTCATGCTTTATAGGATTACTTGTAAGAACCTGAGTTTTGAGCCTATAAGACTTTGAAATTTTCTTGATGTTATTCTAGAGTAGGGAATTCAGACGGTGTGTGATTCCAAGCCTCGGTGTGGCCGGAATTAAATTTTAAGTGGTTTTACACTAGACACACCAAATAAATAGAATAACTCCTAAATGGTTGCTCATATGGGAAAACTGAGGAAAGTGTTGAGTCTGTAGCATTCCATTTACCCTAGGGGGTGTAACTTTCGCGGGTGCGGACCTTCTGTGGAAAATACCACTAGAGGCATTTTCGTAATTTAGTGGCATCATGAATAAAATTTATAACTTCTGAACAGAGGCTCGAATTAAAATTATGAGACCACCATTGCACTTAGAACATGGATTTTACCCTAGGAGCGGCTTAACCTCGACCCCATCGAGAGTTTGGGTACGGACCTACTGGTAGGTGTTTAAAATTAATTAATTTTTAATTAATTTTCCATACTTAAACCCATCCACCCCCTTCTTCCCCCCATAGAAATTCTCCCTAGTGGAAGCTCTCCCAATAAAGGATCCACTTCCCTTCAAGCTCCCCCTCCTCCCCAGTGAGGTATTTGCGGCTCTGGCGGGTCGTTTGTGAAGCGACGAGCTACGCTCTACAAGGTAGGTTAGTTTCATTTCGTTTTAAACTTCCACACCTTTTTCGAACTCAAATTATAGTGTCTAATTGGTGTTTATTTTTTAAGTGAAGGACATAGATGAGTAGGTTTATATTCGATATTTCCAATTCCATTTTCGGATCGAAAATCCAAGTCCCGGGGCGTCCGGGGTAGCCCCAAGAAGTTTTTCAGCCAAACTTTGTGTTTTCCGGCAGTTCCAGGGCGGTCCGGCGGGCGACGATGGCGGCGCAAGCTCCCCAAGTGGCAGCGCAATGAGCTCCCTAAGCGGTGGCACGACAGGCTCCCTAGGCAGCGATGGTCGGCGCAGGCGCGCGTGTCGGACGACTTTTCCAGTCGGCGTGCAGTGGGAGAACAGGGTCGGTGCGACCTCGAGAGCGAACTGAGACCCACAAAATGCGGGTCTCGTGGGGGAAAAGCCGGATCGGATCATGCCGGTCTGGGTAAAGCCACGCGGCCCGCGTGGTGAACCATGGTAAACCGGGCGGTTCGGGCAGCCGAGCTGCGGACAGCCGGTCTCAAGGGGTGGACCGACCGAACCGGTCCGACCCACCCCATCTCCGTCCGTTGGTGTTAAAATGCCCCTAACTTGAAAACTGAGTGTCAGATTCACGTAACATCTATGGAGATGCGATCCTCATACCGAGATTCATATTTTGAGATGTTCCTGATGATTTTTAATTCCTGATATGGGGGATCGGTGGCGTGACACGCCCGTTAAGTGTTGTTTAGCGCCTCACCGAGATTCTTGTTTTGGATGGAGCAAGCACATACATAGTCTGTTCTAGGAACCATCAGTGGTGTTGTGACCCCGGTGTCAAGCCAAAGTTGACTAGGGTGGTTTCAGGCATTGAATCCGGAGTTGAGGCATAGGCCCACGAACCGTTATTCAAGCAGCGTGCAATGTTTTTGCGAATTTTTCACTAGACGTCTGTTTGGGGCGTTTGGATAGTCGATTTGGCATGTTTTTCCAAGAGAATCACGATGGTGCAGTTTGCTCAACCTTTTTTGAGACTGAGGTGTGGGCCCCATGAGACCCTGTATGGGCATAAATTAGTGTTGAATAACGTTTTCGTCGGGAGTCCGTTTCCAGAGAGTAAATAGTCTATCTCGCGTGTTTTTTCGTGAGGATTACATTGGCGTAACCTGTTTGGGCATACAGAGCCTCTTTCAAGATCTCATTAAATTTGGAAACATGAAGTTAAATTGGTTAGAGGTTACTTTGATGCACTTCGAACCAACACACAATAACGATGTTAGTGACACCCAGTAATGGTACGGGCAGTGCGGATTTTTCGGACCAGTTCCAGGTTTACCCTCCAGCGGGGCTGGGTAGTGGGTTACCCACCAGCTTATCAGGGTTTAATCTCTAGTGGGGATGGGCAGTGGGTTACCCATTAACCTTAGGGTTTACCCTCCAGTGGGGTTGGGCAGTGGGTTACCCGTTTACCTAAGGGTTTACCCTCCAGTGAGGCTAGGTAGTGGGTTACCCATTGACCTTAGGGTTTACCATCTAGTGGGGCTGGGTAGTGGGTTACCCAATGACCTCTTAGGGATTACCCTCTAGCTAGGTTGGGTAGTGAGTTACCCAGTGACTTCTTTTAGACTCAGCCGTTTCTATGAGGCTAGTAAGTGACTTTTCTCCATGATTACTAGAGTGGGACCCTTGGTTGTACGGCTTAGCGATGAGAAAGCTTTAACATGTGGGACTGTTGGGCATCAGTGATGGGTATCCATAGAACTGTTGGCAACTTTTCTTGGGATGAGCTTGGAGATAGAGATCCCCTTACACACTAGTTCAGGTTTCTTATTGAGAATATATATATATATATATATATATATATATATATATATATTTATACACCCTACTTTTGTTCCCACTCCTTAGGTTCAGTTACTCTCCTTCTAGGAGGGGAAAAGAGGGACGAGGTATGCCATGTGCTTTCCGTGTCTAGTTACTCTTGGGTTGGATGAGTCTACTTCTTTCTTTTTTTGGGTTGATCTGCACTCTCTCTGTTGTACACTTACACTATTATTTGTTCTCTCTACTACTCACCATTTTAGTACCTCCTTTGTTGCTCCCTCGAGCTTTCGGGGCATCCTACTGAGTATCTTTATACTCACCCCTACTTGGGCTTTTCCCACACTTGGTGTTCCCTTGCAGATGACGGACAGGTCGATTGAGACTACGAAAGAGTGTAGAGGACATTGGATCTTGGGCTATGTTTAGTGGTCATAGTAGGAATTTCAGGTGTGAGACTCACCATCTTTTTAATTTTGTTTACCTGTTGTTGGGTTGTGGCACCATTTGGGTTGGGAACGTGTTTTTCCCTTTTCTATTCAGTTATCTTGTCAGTACTTTTCAACACTTACTTGTTCTATTTAGAAGTTGATTCATGACTATGGTTGGGTTATAGTTGTTTTTACTTTGGGTTCCTTGTTACTCTGCACTTCTTGATTGAGTGGGTTGTGTGTGTGTACAGGTACTTAGGGAAAGGCCTCCCTGAGATTGTTACACCTTCGATGCTTGTCGCCAGCCCCTGGCCTATGGAGGCGGGCTGGGGGTAGTTGTGGCTCGAGACCGGTAGGGTCGGGTTGTGACATTACTATAAAATGAATTTCAACCAATTATAGAGATTGAATTTTATAAAATGGATTCCATATTTATAATAATATTAATTAATTAAATTTAATATGTTCAACTTAATTTTTTTTATAATGAATAATAAAAGATGTAAAATTTTTTTACCATGGTAAAACAGTAAATTAGGTTGAACTAGGATAAAATTAAGTGACAAGGCCACTATTTTTCATCTTAATTATTATTGGATGAATTTATTTCTACCCATATGACCTTAGTTTCTTGATTTAATTAATTATGGGTAACTTCCCCATGAAAACGACCAATATAATATTTTAAGTAAATTAAAATATAAAATATCACTCTCATGACTATAAACTTCACCTTTATGATTACATGGGGATAAAAATAAGGTTTGAATGAATATTAAAGGTTATTTTTTACATAATGAATATTTTTATTTGGTAATTATTTATTTTTTAGTGATTATATAAATACATTAAATGCTTATACAATGCTTTCATAGTATTTATTCAATTTAAATAAAAATGAAATAAATTATTTAAAAAATGTTTAATGTAATAAATTTTGGTGTAATTATTCTAATACATAAATTTTATAGATAAATACATCACATATTACTTTTTTAAATGTTTATATTCAAATTCCAACACTATCTTCATGACTTTAAAGTTAAATGAAATGAATAGTGTCAAAAATGACAATATTGATTTTTTTATGAAGAAATTACATTATTAAATTATTTAAAAATGATAAAAAAAATATTGAAAGAGGTAAATTATGATATTTTATTATTTAAAATATCATCCCATGACTATTTATGAGCCAATTTCTACACTATAAGTAAAATTATAACCGTTTATTATTGAAAAGTTATTATCACAGTTAAGGTTAAAAACGGTCAACAAAAGGTTTAAATTAAAAGATAATGGTTAAAATAACATAAAAACTTACTTAAAGCTAATTTTTATGTTTTATTTATACCTTAAAATTATCTCCTTTGAATATGAGTCATTTTTTAGGAAATTTCCCAACAAATCAACTTAACAATATTTTAAAATTTTGAAAAATTACTACTATTCCACTAACCAAAATTATAAAGGGGAACCTACTACCCTCACTTATTCACACCTTTTGAGCCAATTAACTAAACCAAACCCTTCCCAAATATATTCTAAACAACCTTGTACACATTTAATATTTTATTTTATTCCCCAAAGACAACCCTAGGGTTATCAAAAATATGTCCAAAGGAGGTATCTTGAAGTGAAGGTAATCGTTTTTACAACTCATTCAAATTTATTTATTATTATACTTCCTAAAATGCTATTTTGACCATACTAAAATAATGAAAATATTATTCTAAATATAATTAAAATTTATTTTAATTTTTTTAAACAATTTTAATTCCTTTTTTCTTCATATGAGAAGCAAAAAGCATCACTCTTCTATACGTATGACTTGCCGTCTCCATTTAGTAGTATAATTCATTTTTCATCACTAATTTACATGGATGTTTATAAATATAAAAAAATGAATATATATGATATTTATGATTTAATTATTATTCTAAAATTAAAATATCATTTCTAACTCCTTATCATTCTTTCCATTGGATAATGTTAACGGAGTTCGTGCATATATGTGGACTACCACCTATATGAAATGATGAGATTCATTTTTTCATTTTGATTTACATATATGGTAATAAGGATAGATTTAATAAATATATATGATATATATGATATAATAATGATTATTTAAAGGTAAATTATTATTTACCTATCTTTTCTCTATCCATCTAAATCTGAAAACAACATTTATGCATACGTAATGCAAACCATTTCCATAAATGGTATAATTAATTATTCTATTTCTCACTTTAATGGAAGAATATATATATATATACAAATATTAAAAATATATATGTTATTGATATCATTATTAACATTCTACATATTATGAAACCATGATCAGAACACAAGGGCCAAAACTATCGAACCAAAACTTATATGAAAAATGAAGTAGTTATCACCAGGAAGAGTGATTTTAATGAAGAATTATTATTAAATGGGTGATAAAATATTATAAGATAATAATATTTAGTATGATATATATGAATATGGTTCTTTAATTTATTTATAATAAAATTATTTTTATTAAATAAGAGGTTCAAACAAAAACAGATTAAGTCATACAAGATGTAAGTGTTCTTTGTCTCAATATTTTTTTATTGAGACATGTTTGATTTTATGAATCTATTTATTTTTATAAGTTTTATATACATAACCATTGAAATTTTATATCATGTATCATTCTTAGTTCATGGTATTTAAAGTCAAAAATTTAATTATATCAACAAAAGGTTTTTGATTGGAAACATACCAATGTAGTAAGGTTTTATTTCATCATCTTATTATTATTTTTGGATTGTTTATATTTAAGTCTCCAAATGGTGAATTCATTGATATTTAAATCTTAAAATAAATATATTTTATTATCCTATATTAATTTATGTATATTACATGTTTTTATTTCATTTTACTCAATTTAATAACTCAATAGACTGACAGAAAGTTTTTAAGGAAAACCATCTTTATTTATCTTTTAGATCAAAATTCCTTTTTCTTATATATCCCTTATTTCAAAAGATATTTTCAAGAATGTTTTTAATATTCACATATGATTGTTTAAACTAATTTTTAACCATGATGGGATCTTCATTTTATGAATGATATACTTTTTACTTTTAACCAAAAATGAAAAATAATTTTTTTTAATTACTACAACATAAATAAAATTTCCTGCTATTATGATCTCTCAATGTTTTGAAGCTTCCTTTACATGTTTAAATGGTTCTTTTAAAATGATTTTTTTATTAATATTATGAAATTTTTTAATTTTTTTGAATTTATTTTTACTAGGAAAAGTGTATTTTCTTCAAAATTGTTTTTAATGAAGTTTTTATGGTATTTTTATTTGTTAATGATAACAACACTTTATTTTATTTATGTTCCTCATATGATATTTTTTATTGGTACCATCATATTTTCTTTCACTGGATGGTTTATTATCCATTTTAATGGGGATAATATTAATATCTTATGTGAAAGGTCTTCAATTTTAATGTTCATATTGATTATGTATTGAATTTTTATTCACCCGATCTATATGATGAATGCATTATACTTAGTAAGATATGGGTGGGGTCCATTTTAGCCCCTCATTGCATTAGTATTTATCATGATACAAACTAGTCTAGGTATTTCATGCATATATTACATGTTTATTTATGTTTTCTTGGAACTAAAATTTTATTTTTAGATTATGATGTATGACATTATGTATTCTATCATTATGAAACTACTTGTTATTATCCATGTGACTATTTACGTTATAATGTCATCCATGGATTTAGTTTAATTTTTATAGTATTATTTATATGAAATATTTGTTTATTGTTTATCTCGATCATATTATTCATATTTTATTTATTCTATGATAGCTTCATCGGTACACATTCCCTTACTAAGCATCCGAGATCACACCATTCTTATGTTTATTTTCTCCAAGATGTAAGGAAGTGTAATTTGAATGATTTGAATGGATATTATAGAAAGAATAATAATTTTATATAAAAAAATATGTTGTAATTTATTTTTTCAAATGTAATTTTGGATTTATGTATGTATCTATTTTGCTAAGGATTCTAAACTATTCGGTTATGTGGTATGTTATCACATGTATCTAATGGTAATATAATAAAGTGGAAAATTTATATGGGCTATTGGATTCAGGATCTATATAGTTGGAATTGGAATAAGTTTAGTAGAAACATTAGGGACTATATTTAAGACAACATAGGTTAAGGAACATAACCCTATGATTGACTTTGATGATAATTCTAAGTATAGGATAACATCCAAATGTTTTATTTAGGTAGATATTATATGGTTTTTTCCTTTCAATAAATACTTTTATGGACACTAAAAGTTGATGTGGTTTTAGAAAAGATGAATATAGTGGTAAGTAAACTTTCAAAAGAGATGTTTGAGTATATCTTATTCATCATTCTGGTTTATGGTGAGTGTCCCCTGACTATTCACCTGGTTTAAAACTCCCTAGGGTTATACATGGGTTAATTCTTATTTTCTTTATGAAATAATATGATGAATGAGAGAATATAACCTATAGAAATAAATAAAATTCCATAGTGATATAGGATAAACCTAAAGTTTGTTGGTATGATATGAATAATGTTGATTATAAGTTTAAAAGCATAGATACTCCTTTTGAGGTTTTATGTGATGGTAGTTTAACATGATTAAGAACATATTGGCAGACATTTATGAGAATACAACCCTTTGGTTTAGTATATTTCTTAATGGGATGGTTATTTTAGGAATTTTTGTTTCATATGTTGTGGGAATAATTTTAAATTTATTGAAAACCTTTAGTGTTAATAATATCATTTATTTGAGGTAATTATGGATGATTGTGATAAAATAGTTGGTGCATTTTGGTGATATATCATATATAAATCCATAGTGGTTAAAAAGTGATTTGATGATGAATATTATTTTTTAGAATGTTCATCATATTTTTTGGAATGTTAGGGGAATTATTTTAATATAGTTTTAGAAAAATGACAACCCATAGGATAGGTGATAACTCATTAAATTCAAAATTTTGTGATGCTTAAACCCCTAACTAAAAGAGAAAACGGTGTATCACCTACCATAATCCTATGTGATGTCATGGTTATAATGAAATTTATTTTACAAAAAAAATTTGATGGATAAATATTAATATGAATTTGGTAAACATATTATAGGATTTTTTTTGATTTTTTTAGAGTTTAAGGTGATTAATAATATTTCAAGAGATGTTTTATTGGGTCCAATGTTATATAGCCTTTAGTTTTAATGTAAAGGATTATTTTGGAGGAATGATATTATGTTTTTTAAATTGTAATTTTATTGGTGTGAGATAAACTCTGAGGATACAACTTTATTTAATGTTGAGTTTATTAAGTTTATTTGGGATATAGAGTTATTTATTTATATAATGATCTATGTTTGAAATTTATTTTTATTATTTAATTTTGTATATTATTGTATTTTTTGATTACATAAATATTTTTCCATATTGAATAACCTCTACTGATTATTTTGGTTTTGTTAAATATCAGGTGACATAAGGAATGAATTATCTTTATTTTATTGATACTATGATCCATTGTATGTTAATTTTAGTTCTTTATGCATGAAAAATTATTCTTAAATACTCATCGTTTTGAACAATAGATGATATTGTGGTGGAAATTGATTAAAGGATTGGATTTTACTTGTAATGTTAGTTAATTTACTTATGTTATTTGTCTATTTGGTAAAATAATAACTCAAAATTAGTAAAAGAATCTTGAAATAAGAATTTTATTCTTTTACCTTCATTTAAAATGAATTCATGGTCTTTTCATCCACCACATATTTCTGGTCTTGTTGTCATTAAAATTCTCATGACCTTGTAATATATCACTCTCTACTAGTCATTGTATATTATATTTATCCTCAATTTATATATTTTAATATCTTACCAATGTTCTCTTCATCTTGGAACGTGAATATATTTTATTTCAGGTAACCACTGGGTTTCCTACTCTCATTTTTAAAAGATGTTTTATTTTTCCTCTATATGATGTGGGTTTCAACCAAGGTATTTTTAAATAATGAATCTTTGATGACTAAGAAAACATTGTTGGGCACAATTTATTTAATGGGGAGAATGTAACACCCAAAAAACATAGTTATTCTAATAATAAGTTCAACAACTTACTTAAAAAAACACTGATATTTAAGGGTAGCGTGCTATACTATAAAAATAATATTATTTAAATGTGATTATTATAACCTATCCATTAAAATTGGTGATACAAATTGGAATTACTACATTATTAATAATATATATAAATGTTTTATTTAATTCAAATACTTTTATTAATGCGTAATGAATAAGTACTCAATTTTTCGTAAAGTCATTTTATTATAAAAAATAAATTTTCCTCAAAAAATATTTTTATTTCTTTTTATGAGAAAATAAAATAATTTATTTATACCAATTTTATATAATTTATGTTAAAAATAAATTTTATTTTCCAAATTATCATGTCAAAAATAATTTATGGTGAAATTTTTGGATTCTTCTGAAATAATTGAATTTATAGTGAATAGTGAAGAATATCATTTTTTGTATAATTTTAACACCCCAAGATTTCATAGTAAGTTATTTTCTTTAATGTAATTCAATAGCTTGCACTACATGCAACACCGAGTTCGAGCGCACACGACTTACAAACTAGCTATTCAAAAAGAGTTTATGAACAATATTAACTATATTTTGAATTTTATATACTCTATATAATTTTATCATTCATATCATGTGTTTATTAGACATAAAATATGAACAAATTAAATTTTTCCGAATAAAAGAAGTATTTTTCAAAAAACCCAATTTTACGGCCTTTTAATGGAGAACCCTTTTTAAATACAAAATTTGACACTTTTATATATTAAATTTGATAAAATCAACTTTTTCTCTTGAAATGGGACATAAAAATTTAGTTTTGATAAATTTTCGATGCTTTTCGGATAACTTTCATATTTTGATGAATAGTGAAAAATACAAAATTTTAATTAAAAACAACCATTTTAATCAAAATAATTTATAATGTTAAATTATAAATTTGAATGGTTTGTAAGTATAATTATATTATATTTTTATCATTTAATCAAATGCTGGTCATTGGAAGTAACTTCACATTTAAATTGGACCTAAACACAAATCAATCTTTTAATAGTTTTACTTTTAAAAAACCCTCTTTCTGGTTTTGACAACGGGAATTATTTTTAAATTAATCAATAAAACTTATATGTTTTGATGTTTTTAAAATATACATCATTTTTGAATTTGTAATATCAAAATTATCATTGGGTTAATTGTTGGTATTTTTCTAAAAACTTTCAATTTTCGATGAATAGTGAAAAAAGATGTGTTATTGTTCAAAGTCGACTTTTTATTAAAATAATTTTTTTAAATTTAAATTAATTTTAAAGTCAAAATAGATACATAATAACAATATTGGGCTAATTTAATTCATTGAATTCATTTTATAATAATATTATATATATAAAATTTTATTGAATTTTTTACCATCTTTTACCCACCTTCTAGGCACATATGCAAATTTGCATAAAACATAATTTTACCCCTTCTGTGAATTGAATTTCAATAATATGAGTGACACGGTTGACATAAATAAGTAAAATGTGGTTCAATAGGATGAAAATATTTTTTTTAAATAGTAACTTTTGAATTTTAGTTACCACAGTCAAAAGTAAATAGGGTAATTAAATGTAAAAATGATATTATAATTACCCTAAAACTTGATATAATTCTATTGGATCAGATTAATTCAACCGAAATCAACTTTAAGATAAAATATGATCCTTTTTTATCCACTTTTATTAGATTAGAGCATTTATTATATTTTATTTAAAGTAGAGTCAAAAGTGTTAAATTCAAAGTTTAATAACTAAAAAATTTTTAATATAGGGTTACACATAAGTTATATTCAACTATAAATGTTAATTAGAAATATAAAAAGATTTACTACATAATGGTATTTTCTTTATAATTTTTAGACATTAAATAATTAAATTTATTTATGACACAATGATGATGTTGTAATTACTTTATTAATAAAAGACTAAAATAATTGATGTTATAAATGTTATAATAAATTTAAATTGAAACTTTTTATGAATTAAACTGGTTTTCTAGGTTAATATGACATTTTAGGGTTGATTAAATGTACTTTTTAGAATAAATAATATTGTTATGACTTTCACAAAAACCAAATACAAAATAGTGTCAAAATTGACATAAATGTGTTTTTAAAACAGATACTATTTTATTAAATTATAAAATATTCATAAAAATATGTGGTTTGACCAAAGGACATATATAATGATAGATATGTCGTTAATGAACCACTTGGGGTTCTCTTGGCATTTTATAGTAAGATTATTTACCATGTAATATAAAAATACAAGAAGACATGGTAAAAGTTAAACTATTTAACTAAGAATTTAATCAAAAAGATCGGGTTAATATGATTATCTAAGCATGTATAAAACCTATTGGTTGAGAATATTTCGACTCATACACACCTTATCCTATAAATAAATTCATTTGGAGCCACTAGAAACCTAAAATGATTTTATAATAAAACAATATTTCAAGCTTTTCCTAAAGTGACCCTCTCCTCTCTTATAAAAGAGTAATTTCCCTTCTATCAAATTCACACATCCAAATCCATTTTTCTCAGAAATACCATTCTCAAATATCCTCTAAAATACCATAAATTCAACCTATAGGCCATACTTTTATCATAAAGACAAGCTATGGAGCTCTTTTGATCAAATCAAAATGAAGGACTCGAAGAAGAGGTAATAATTTCACCACCTCTTTCAAAGTTCTTTTCTTCTTCCACTTCCTCTTTATTTTTTTTTTCATACCAAAATAAAAAATACAATAACTTATACATACTATAATGTTATTATAAATATGGTACAACCATATTCATTCTTCTATCAATCCTATGAATGACAACGTCACCATACGTGTGTACGTACAGCTTACCGTCTCCAGGTCATGGTGTAGTTTGTTATTCAACACTCAATTATTTGGAATGGTATAATAATGAGTATAATTGATTTAAATAATAAATATAACATGTTAATTATTCTTTATATATGATATACCATCCAATTACATACTATTTTACCATCCATAGAATGATATTGTCGCTCGTGCGTACGTACAGATTACCGTCTCCACGAACGCGATGAGATTCGTTTCCCATCGTAACCATTCAAGAATAATTTTTATTTTATGATTTAAAATAATGTTTAGGAACATAATATAATTATTTATATGAAATAGATACATCATATCCATAATAAACATGAATTATTTAACAAAACATATAAAGGAAAAAGAATCAGTTAGCACCCGAAGTAATGATACTACTGAAATATTATTAATAAAGAAATATTAGAAGATTATATATGATATCATATTTAGGTATGTAGTTATAGTATAATTTAATAACAATTATTTAACCATTATAAAGGATGTTAAACTTACCCTCGACTAAAGTAAAGTATAATATAAGGAGTTTTCATCTAACTTCTTATTCCAATGAGATTCATGCTATATTGCCGCTATTTCCTTTTGTGTGGTGTATGTACTAACCATTATTGTATTATTTGTGTAATATAATTTAATTTATGTCTATTTAAATCTTCATTGTATGATAATTCATTCATTGGGAGTATTTTTCATAAGTTACCAAATCGGTAAGGGAATTTCTAATTTTGATTTTCTCTCATTGGGTTTTACATAAACATCATTGATTATTTTACTCCAAGATTATGTGTGAAATCACTATTTATTTATTTATATAGCAATTTCCACTACCCTTTGTGTGCATATACTTTTGATACACATAATCACTCCATTTATAAATTCTCATGTCATTGATATGAACTTTATAAGGGAAATCTTAACTCAATTTCGATTCATTGAGTTAAACATCCAAGTCATTGGTTTTGTTTTTACAAGAATATGTGTGAATGTAATCTGATTTATTTACTCTGAATATCCAATAATATTGAGTGTATTTATATTTTTCAAACACAATTATGTCATTTATTTATCCTTAACCTAAGGATACGATCTTTATAAGGGATTTCATCTCAATTTACATTCCATTAAGACTTCTTTGATGTTATGCACCAATTCACTTGTATATGATGTATATACTGTACTTTCTCATAGTATATCATGAATCCATTTATTATCATGACATTATAAAGTTTTTATTACCTCAATTATTTGTATTCAAGCATCTCCCATTTGGTTAGGAACTCTAAGTAAAATATCATTTTAAATGTTTTAAAGATTTATTCTTCTAAATCTTACTCTTTAATGTACATGTTTTCCAAATGGTGTTAAGGATTTATTTATATGGACACGAATGTTTTATAATTAAAATTCCATTTAAAATTATCAAAGAGGTATGAGAAACTTTTATTAAAAAATCTATTTTAACAGCTTCTTTGATAAATAGTACGACTTTTAAATGTTTTCAATAAAAAAGGATATTACTCTAACATAGTTTTACGGATTATTTTCATCTATGTCAATAACATTCATTGTATTTTATTCTTGATTGAGGTTGATTTATTATGTTACAATATTTCATATTGTATTTAATGAGTTATGTTTGACTGTGGATGTGCTATTTTAATACCATTCATGGGTTTTGGTTAAAGTATTGACATATCATATGCTAGTTTTAATACAAATGTTTAGATTATGTTTCTCCCTTTTCATACAAGGAATGCATTGGACTTAGTATGTGACGAGTGGGTCCTGCTATATCCCCTAGATAAATCATTAGGTAGCATGAGAGAAAATGTTTTCTTGGCACAAGACATTGAAAAAATCTTATTTGTAGTCTTGGAATGAGGCCTTGACTATGTGGTTATGATGTCCGGCATTATGCATTCCATCATTATAAAATTATCTATTAATATTATATGTGATTATTTGACCAGTAGAATATCTAGGTGAATATTTAAATGGGATTATTTTATTTATATTTTACATATTATGCTGAAGTTTAAGTTTAAAAGGCCTGTGTTTTAGTCTTACACATTGTCTTAAATTTATATGCGTATTTATGAAAGTTTCTGTTATATTGTTTATCTTTACTAAGCATCTGAGCTCACCCCTTTATTATGTTTTATTTTCTCAGAATTCCAAGAAGTGTATTATGTTTTATATACATGTTTAAGCTAGGAGAATAATGGAATTATCAAAGGATTATCTATGTTGTATTTTAAGTTAGAAAATGTAATGTGATGTTCATGTATGTAATCTATTTTCCAAGACTGCTAAACTGATCAGCCCTTTGAGACTTGATTCTTTGTAATCATGCCAATGTTATATAATAATGCACCGAATCTGGATAACTAGGGTTGGGGTGTTATAGTTGGTATTATAGGAATTTTAGTAAAAACCTTGTAGACTATATTTAGAAAAACTCTGATTAGAGAACATTACCCTAAGATACACTTTGAGGATTAGTATAGATGAACTTCCTAGAATTTTGGTAATGTAGAGATTTTTTGAATTTTCTAAGAAATACATCCCTATCTGGATATGAGAAGGTAGAGGAAGCTCTGGCACATATGTATCTAGGGGTAAAACCCTAAAACACTGTTTTGAGCTAGACTTGAACGGGAACTGGTGCATGACAATGGGACTTGCTGCACTCTTGGTTACGACACTCTTGGGGGAATATGTTTAGGATAATTCAAATTTTTTTACAAAATGATTTGAATGATTTTAATATAAGACGAGAATAAATAACCTTGGTTAATCCTACGGTGTTTTAGATTTAAAATAAGGTGTCATGACATTCTTTAAATGATTCTATGACTATTGTTACTCACACTATGATTTATGGTTTTAGTCAATGGATGGATTCCAAAGAAGTCACAGTAACATTGAACATGATGTACAAGGTGGGAATGATGGTGGAAATGAGAAACTAAATTGAATGTTGATAGGTGTAAAAGATATTGTGTTCATGCCAAAGCAGGTTTCCAAAAATATGATAAAAAACATATACATTAATCAAATCTCAAACTCAATGATGAATAGAAATGCATAGAATGAGAAGAGCTCCAACAATGGTGACTATGGAGAAAAGAAAGCTCAATTTCAATCATGTAGGAAATGTGGAAGGATACAACCATGAAATTGTCTCAATGGAACAAATAAATACTTTATGTGTGGGAAAGAAGGACATAAAGTAAATAATTATCAAGGAAAATTAAGATTACTATGGAAGAAAATAAAAATTATCCTAAGAATCCATTTATAGACATTTTCCATAAATGTAGGGGACTTGGGAATTACCCGATTCAATGAACTATTCTATAATATAACCACTAGGTCAAGGAAGAACCTATGTGTAAATAAATGGATGGAGAAATGTTTAAAAGTATTAATTCTCTTTGTTGATGGGATTACTTTGGAATACTTTTCACTTTTTTGTGTAACCCTATAGTTTGTTATGTGAAAATAGTATTTGAGTAAGAATTATCTTTTCTTTTGTGGATATAGTTATAAAAACAATTTGGGTTTATATGATCCTTGAATTTGAGGCAATTACCAGTTATTAATTTTTGAAATGAGAATGAAAGGTATGAAATAAGATTTTTGGTTAAATTATGTTATAGTTTTTTTGATGAATTTATCTCATTTTGGGAATGTTATAAAATATAGTTTTTGAAAAAGGACAACACGAAGACCGTGTGATAACCCATCGTGTCGGACAAAGATGTGGGAATCAAACCCACAACCAAAGTGAGATTGGGATTTATCACCTACCACTGGACTACGTGAAGTCCATGGTTAGTGTGACTAATAATTTTTAGTTAAATGATTTTATTGATCAATAATAAGCTTATTTGGGATTTTATATTTTATCAAATGGATATCCTTAGTATAAGAAATTGATTTAGTTATTAAGTGATAAATATTATTTTGGAAGGCGTTCGCTCTATTGGAAAAACTATATGCCTAATGAAAATAGAATAATATGGGATTTAATATGAAGAGTATTGGTGGATTTTTATTTTAGAAGAATCTATGTTTTTATTGTTGACTCATAGAGATTCAGGTTATTAATGGTAATGATTATCCTATCATAGAGAATATGTGATTTGGTTTATTACACTTCAATATGAGACTTTAAGAGTAGTTGATGTTATTTGGAGATAAATGTTAGATTTAATATAAAAGACTATGTGATTAAATTCTTTTGGGTTTTGGGTTTCAATCTTAGTTTCGATTATATTGAAGGATTTTAAGGACAATTTTTTATTGAATGGTCTTTATTGAACTTTGGGTATTGTTTTTTTAATTTTGGAAATTAAGATTAATATTTATTTATATAAAGGATTATCCATTTTAGGGATCATCAGATCTTTTACTAACCATTTTGTTAATCTCTAAATAAAATTAAAATATATTGTTCATCCTTTTTGGATTATGTGAATCTCTAGAAGTTTATTCTAGCGCTTCAGGTGTGACCAAGTCTTCTTGAATACTCATCGTTTAAAGAAAAGATGAGTTAGTGGTATATATTTATTAAATTATGAAACTCTACTTGAAAATTAATTATATCTCTTTATGTTCTTAGTCAATCTCATAAATAAATTCCTTAACTTTATGAAATGGAACTTAAAACAAAAAACGTTGTCTGTTTAATTTTCCTACTGGGAAAATAATGTCCGTTTAACCGAACACAAGTTTTTGGTTTTGTTGGAATCACCTGTTTTGATAATCCCAAATCATGCTTAAACATTGAGTATGATGTATTAAAACCTTGCATTAATCTTATTATTCTATGCTTAAACGTATTTTATTCTAAACAGTTCATATTCTTACTCTCATAACTTTACTGTAACAGCTTACAATAGTATTTACATAAGTTTAGTATTGTTAGCTACCAGTCAGAGTTTTCTTTTCAAAGTCACAGTTACAGCTAACTGTCACCTTAAGTTACTGTTGCAATAAGTTCACAGTTACAAGGTTACAGTCGAAGACTAATACAAGCTTACAGTCACGAGTCTACCGCTATCTATTGTCAAAGCTCACAGACGAAGGTCACAGTTACAAGACTTCTGTTCAAAGTTTTCTCTGCTCAAGTTCACAGTCGAACAAGTCTACAGTTGGAACGAGTTCACAGTCGAACAAGTCTACAGTTGGAACGAGTTCGCAGTCGAACAAGCCTACAGTTATAAGTCTACAGTCAATGTTACAGTTAGACAGCTTCTGTCGACTAAGTCTACTGATGATCGAGGTCTACAATTGACAAAGGTTACAGTTCTACAAATTTGATATTACAAGTCTACAGTTAGAGAGGCTACAGTTACATGGAGTAAAAGATACCATTGCAAGCCTACAGACAGCAAGCCTTTTGTTGAAGTCAGCAGTCAGAAGGAAGTCCACAGTTGGAAGACCACAGTTGAAGTCCACAGTGACATACATTCTTGACCAGTCTATTATTATTATATTTCTACTTTTTTCTGTACCAATTTGATTTAATCTAACCAACGGTCATATTAGGTATATTTTAATGCTCTGACAGATTATTAATAAAAGGTTGTCCGATGACAGGAAACCGTACCTCGTACCTGCGGAAAGGAAACCTCTTCTGTCCTACGGAGCACGTGATATAAAAACAAGAACAGAGACAACAGTAAAAAAAGAACCGACACAGAGATAAGGAAGTCATACGACATACTCAAGAAGAGCTATGTGCATAAAAGAAGAACCGAAGCAAGACAGAATCATATATACAATCAAGCCTACTCAAGAAGGGTGTGTGCATACAAAAGAATATCGAAGAGCTTCATCGACTACATCTCACTGCCTGTGAATCTGAAGCATATGACACCCTGATTCTCAAACAAAATCGAGAAGAGGACTCATAATCACTTCTAATCAATTCAAGACGAGTCCAGAACTACACTGAAAATCACTAGAGCCATTTCTAAACTCTCCATCTCTGCTCTGTGATTTATTTATTCTACATTTTGAGAAGTGTGTGTTATCTGCTGTATTAAACACACACACTGACTCCTGTACTTTCACTGGAGGATCTGTAAATCCTTAGCAAACCATTTTACACTTCATTTCCCACTGTGGATAGTGGTAGAGGTCTTGTGACCTGGACAGCTGGCTGCTGTTGTTTGTTTTCCCACGAAGAAATGTGGTAGAGGTCTTGTGACCTGGACAGTGTGTTCACTGTTGTTAACCCCGATCCAGGGTGTGGATCATTTTTATATAAACTTTTGAGAGGACTAAGTCTCGGCTTGAGACTGAACCTCTTGGTTAATTTTCTGTGTTTGTAGTTATACTTTATATCCATACTATACATCTTTATTTCATATTCCGCTGCTATTACTTTGAAATATAATCTATCTTCAAAGCTACTTTGATAATTAAATTCGCAAGTGTTTATATTTGTTATAAATCAGTAAGTTAGTTTCAAAAGTTAATTTAATCATAAGATTAAGTTAACTGAGAATTAATCAATCCTTGAGAAACTAATTGAACCTTTATAATCTATATAAATTCACTACAGTTTAATTTGTTTTTGAAATTGGGGGATTTTAATAGAAATTGTTTTTAACAGAAATTTTAATTGAAACTCAATTCACCCCCCTCTTGAGTGTCCACTCCGACCAACAGGTTTTATTGTTGTTAAATTTCTCCTGATCATGTTTTCTATCACTCTCCATCAGAACTTAACACTTATTTTATCTTCCATATTCATGTTTTCCTATATGGAATCCTATTATGGGTTATCTTGGGTGACCTTTGTACGTCTCTTTCTTTCTTTTAAAGTGATAGTTTTATTGAATCTTTTTCCAATGTGGGAATTTAAATGAAGTTACCAAGCCCAATTTTAATATTATGAGGACACAATTTATAAAAGGGGGGAATAATGTAACTCCCCATGATTTTATAGTAAGTTATTTTCCTTAAATTAATTCAATAGATTTTGCTACACACAACACTGAGTTCGAGCACACCATGACTTACCAAACTCACAGTTCAAAAAGTGGTTATGAATAATATTAACTGCATTTTTGAATTTTATATACTTCATATAATTTTAACATCCATATTATGTTTTTCTTAGACATTATATAAGAAAAAATTCTATTTTTCAGATAAAAGAAGTATTTTTCGAAAAAATGTAATTTTACCACCTTTTAATGGTGAACCCTTTTTAAATCCAATATTTGGCACATTTATATATTCAATTTTACAAAATAAACTTTTTATTTAGAATAAGGACATAAAAATTTATATTGGCTAAATTTTCGGTGCTTTTCTAATAACTTTTATATTTTGATGAATAGTAAAAAATACTAAATTTTAATTGAAACAAACTTTTGTAATCAAAATAATTGATAGTGTTAAATTGTAAATTTTAATGGTTTTGTAGTATAATAAGATATTATTTTTATCATTTAATCTAATGATGGTCATTGGATGTAACTTTACAATTAAATTGGACATAAACACATATCAATCTTTGATAGTTTTTCACTTCTCAAAAACCCGCTTTCTGGTTTTGATAATAGGAATTATTTTTAAATTAATTAATACAACTTATATGCTTTGAATTTTGTAAAATAGGCATCATTTCTAAATTTTGAATATCAAAATTATCTTTTGGTGAATTTTTTGTATTTTTCTAATAACTTTCAATTTTTGATGAATAATGAAAAACACTGCGTTATTGTTTAAAGCTGAATTTTTATTTAAATAATAATTATTAATTTAAATTTATTTTAAATGAAAAATAGATAAATAATACCTGTATTATTGCAATTTAATTCATTGAAGTCATTTTATAATAATATTTGATATATAAAATTTTATTGAACTTTTTATGGTCTTTTACCCTCCTTATATGCACATTTGCGAATTTGCATAAAACATAATTTTACTGCTTCTATGAATTGAATTTCAAAACTTTGAGAGACACTTTTGACATCAGTAAGTAAAATGTGGTTCAATTGGATGAAAATAATTTTTGGTGAATAGTAACTTTTGAATTTTATTTACCATTGTTAAAAGTAAATAGGCTAATTAAAGGTAAAAATGATATTATAAATACCCTAACACATGTCCTAATTATATTGGATAAGTATATTTCGACCAAAATAAACCTTAGGAAAAAATAGAATCCATTTTTATCCACTTGTATTAGATTAGGAAATTTATTATATTTTATTTAAATAAGAATTAAAAGTGTTAAATTCAAAGTTTAATAACTAAAACTTATTTAATATAGGGTTACACGTAAGATAAATTAGACTATAAATATTAATTAGAAAGCTAATAATATTTACTAAATAATGGTATTTTATTTATAATTTTTATACGTTAAATATTTAAATTTATTTACAAAAAAACAATGATGCATTAATTACCTTATTATTGATAGAATAAAATAATTGATGTTATAAATATTAAAATAAATGTAAATTGAAACCTTTTATGCATTACACAAATTTTATAGGTTAATATGACATGTTAGGATTGATTAAATGTATTTTTTTCTAATAAATCATATTTTTATGACTTTCAAAAAAACCAAATACTAAATAGTGTAAAAATTGACATAAATGAATTTTAAAACAAATACTATTTTATTAAATTATTTAATAGGCCTAAAAATCTATGGTTCGGCCAAAGGAATTATATAATGATATATATATCATTAATTAACCACTTTAGGTTCTCTTGGAATTTTATATTAAGTTTATTAACCATGTAATAAAAAAATACAAAAAGACATGGTAAAGGGTAAACTATTTAACTAAGAAAATAAATTTAAAAGATAAGGTTAATATGATGACCTAAACTTGTCTAAAACCAATTGACTGAGAATATTTCTACCCATCCCCACATTATCCTCTAAATTAATCCATTTTTATCCATTATAAATAGAAAATTATTTTATAATAAAATAATATTTCAAGATATTTTTAAAGTGACCCTAACCTCTCTTATAAAATAGTACTTCCCATTATCTCAAATTCACACATCCAAATCCATTTATAACAGGAAACCCCAACTCAAATATCCTAAAAAATACCCTCAATTCAACCTAAATTCCTTTATTTAATCATAAATCCAACCTAAGTATCCCTTTTGATCAAATCAAGGGGAAGCACCCGGAGAAGAGGTAATAATTTCACCACCTCTTTCAAAGTTCTTTTCTTCTTCCACTTCCTATTTCTTTGTTGATTCCATAAAAAAATAATAAATATAGTACCTTCTGCATACTGTGATGTTATTATAAATATGGTACAACCATATTCATTATTCTATTCATCCTATGAATGAAAAAGTCACCATACGTGCGTATGTACGGCTTACCGTCTCCACATCATGGTGTAGTTTGTTATTCAACACTTCATTATTTAGATGGGTGTAATAATGAGTATAAATGATGTAAATAATAAATATAACATGTTAATAATTCTTTATATATGATATAAGATCCAATTACATACTATTTCACCATCAACAGAATGATATTGTCACTCGTACATACATACGGATTACCATCTCCAAGAACGCGATGAGATTCATTTCCCATTGTAACCATTGAAGAATAATTTTCATTTCATGATTTAAAACAATGTTTAAAAACTTAATATCAGTCTATATATGAATCAAATACATCCTATCCAAAACAAACATGACTTACGCAACAAAACATATAAAGGAAAATGAATCAGTTAACACCTGAAACAATGATACTACTGGAATATTATTAACAAAGTAATATTAGAAGATCATATATGATATCATATTTATGTATGTGGTTATTTTATAATTTAATAAAAATTATTTAACCATTATAAAGGAGTTTAAACTTACCCTATACTAAAGGAAAGTATAAGGTAAGTTGTTTTCATCTCACTTTATATTCCCGTGAGATTCATGCTAAATTACAACTATTTCCTTTTGTGCGGTGTGTGTACTTCCCATGGTTGTATTCTTTGTATAATATAATTTAACTTATGTGTATTCACATATTCATTGTATTATAATTATTTAATGGGGTGTATGTTTCATAATTTACCAAATCATTAAGGGAATTTATAATTTCGATCTCCACTCATTGGGTTTTACGCAAACTTCATTGATTATTTTACTCTGATATTATGTGTGAAATCACTATTTATTTATTTATTTAGTAATTTACACTCCCCTTTGTGTGGATATACTTTTGATACACATAATCACTCCATTTATAAATTCTCATGTCATTGATATGAACTTGATAAGGGTAATCTGAGCTCAATTTCCATTCATTCAGTTAAACATCCAAGTCGTTTGTTTTGTTTTTACAAGAATATGTATGAATTTACTTTGATTTATTTACACTGAAAATCCAATCATATTTACTTTATTTATAATTTTCACATATAATTATGTCCTTGATTTATCTTTAACCTATGGATACATTCTTTATAAGGGATTTCATCTCAATTTACATTCCATTATGACTTCTTTGTTGTTATGCACTAGTTAAATTTTATATGGTGTACTTACTGTACATTGACATAGTATATCATGAATCCATTTATTCTCATGATATTAAAATGTATTTATTACCTCAATTACTTGTATTCAAGCGACTCTCATTTGGTTAGGAACTCTAACTAAAATACAATTTTTAAATGTTTTAATGATTTATTATTCTAATATTTCTCATTAATGTCCATGTTTTAAAAATGGTGTTAAAGATTTATTTATGTAGACATGAACTTTGATTAAAAAATCTATTTTTAATAGCTTCTTTGATAAATAGTGTGAATTTTAAATGTTTTCAAGAAAAAAGGGATATTTATCTAAAATAGTTTCACTGATTATTTTCATCTATGTCAATATTCTTTATTGTATTTTATTCTTGAATGAGGTTGATTTATTATAATACAATCTTCCATATTGCATTTAATGAGTTATGTTTGACAGTGGATGTGCTATTTTTATACCATTCATAGTTTTTGGTTAATGTATTGGTATTTCATATGGTAGTTTTAATACGATTGTTTAGATTATGTTTCACCTTTTTCATATGAGGAATGCATTGGAATTAGTATGTGATGGGCGAGGCCTGCTATAGCCCCTCGATGCATCAGTATGTCTCATGATACAAACTAGTGTCTTGGCACAAGGCCTTGAAAAAATCTTATTTGTAGTCTTGGAACGAGGCCTTAACTACATGGTTATGATGTCTGACATTATACATTCCATAACTATGAAACTAGATACTAATATTACCTATGATTATTTGAGTAGTACAATATTCATATGAATAAGTAAATGGAATTATTTGATTTATATTTTCCATATCATACTGAATTTTAAGTTTAAAAGGCTTGTGTTTTAGTCTTATAAATTTCCTTAAATATTTATGCTTATTTATGAAATTTTTTGCTATATTGTTTATCCTTTCTGAGCATCTGAGCTCACCCTTTATTATGTTTTATTTTCTTAGGATTACAAGAAGTGTATTATGTTTTATATGTTGGTTTAATCCAAGAGAATAATGGAATTATCAAAGGATTATCTATGTAGTATTTTTAGTAAGAAATTGTAATGTGATGTTCATGTATGTAATCTATTTTCCAAGACTGCTAAATTGATTAGTCCTTCAAGACATGACTCCTTTTCATCATGCCAATGTTATGTAATAATGCATTGACTCTAGGTAATTTGGGTTGGGGTGTCATAATAATTCTCACTTATTTTCATTTATAAATCAAAATAATGTTTTCAATTTTATACTAGATTAAAATAATTTCTATTTAGTTAGAAATATTCTAATTAATTACATATAAATATAAATTATAATTGATCTAAGTATAAAAATACTTTTACACTTAAAGAGACATTTTTTGGAAAACAGTTTTCTATCTTGATTTTTCAAATTATTATAAATTGAATTTATACCACTTATATATGTTTAATTAGATAAAGTGGATTCAATATTTTTAATCATCACAATAAATTTTATTTAATAAGTTCTAATTAATTTTTGTTCACAATGATTCGTAAAATAACTAAAAAGTAGTCACCATGGTAAAATTGTAAATCAGTTTAACTTTGTTTAAAAATAACTGATAAGGTAAGAATTTTTCTTCTTAATTATTATTATATGAAGTTATTTATACCCTTATAACATTAGTTTTATGATTTAAAAGTTTATGGGATACCTTTCCATTAAAATGACCAATATAAAATTTTATGTAAAGAAAAATACTAAATGTGAGTCTCTAGACTTTAAAATTATTTTTTGTTCACATAGGGAAAAAATAATCTATGAAATAATATTAATGGTTATTTTGTGAATAATAAAATTTATTTTATGATGGTAATTTATTTCTAATTTATAGTGATTATATAATTAACTCAGAACCTTATATAACACCAACACATTATTTATACAATTAATAGAAAAAAATAAATGATTTAAAAAAAATTAAAAGTAATACATTTTGGTAGAATTATTATGATCTAAGAATTTTATAGATGAATGTATTATATTATTTATGTGTTAGAATTTTATTTTTTAACTCCAAATTTATCTTCATGACTTTAAAGTCAAATTAAATGAATTGTTTCAAAATGATAATAATGATATTTTGTAAGAACAATAATTTATTAAATAATTTTAAATTGATAAAATTATCAAAATATGAAAACTAGGATGATATACAATCTAAAATTTCCGCACTTGGTCATTTATGATTTAGTTTGTAACTTCTTAGTAATATTATAACCCTTTAAGATTGAAAAATATATTACCATGATTAAGGTAAAAATGGTTAATGAAGGTTTTAAAATAAAAGATAATGGATAAAATGAACTAAATTTTTAGAATGTATTGATTTAAAAATTTCATTAATTAATTTTTGGTTTTGATGCCCACAAATTCCCATATTTATGTTACTAATGAATTTCTTTTAAGTGAATTTTAGGAAATTATTATTCATCAAAATAATTATTCATGAATTATATTCAAGTTAATGATCCATCAGAAATATTTTTTAAAGTATTTGGGACAAGTTTAACCATATTCAGGAAACACTATTCATACCATACATTTTTAAATGTAAAGTATGGTTCAGAAACCTTACGTTTGAAACAACATGTATGGATCATATACCATAAGCTGATGGAAAAGCATAGATATGTAACTGTATGTTAGGAAGAAACCCTATATTTGAGGAAGAAAATGAATGATACATTTACCCTACATTGGTGTTCAACCGTACATTGTCAACCCTATGCTTGCAGTTTTTTCATCACTTGAAGGAACCCTACGTTTGACTATTCAACAAAGGGGTTCTAAATCTGCCTTATTATCTGAGATTTATGCAATGATCATGAAGAAATTAAAGATATATTAAAATATATTTTATGACTGATTCAAAGTATCCTTATGATTGTTTTAAATTCTCTTATTCAATGGAGTAAACAATTTCTATTCTTACAATACATTATGACTCTATTGAATGATTTTGTATTCAAATATTTATGATTTATTGTGTGATATTTTTGGAAATGATTTGACCTAGATTTGGTCAAACTTCATTATAAATATCAAAACATTATTCATTAGAATATATATGATATATAAATGAGATATGTATAATGAAAAACTATACGTCGTTTCCTTTAGAGATACACTTTGGAGATATATATGTTTTGAGATATCTGGTTTACTTGCTATTGCTGTGGATATTGTTATAGTTGCTGCTACTGCACTTTATTATTACATCTTTTATAAGAATGAAGAATCATTTTTCAGAGGTATGCTTTAAATATATTCATGTTTATATGTTTGTATAGTGTTTTGTCTATCACTGTAAAAGAAATCATTGTGCAATGTTTAGGATCTATTTGTTGTTGTTCATTATTAAAGATTATATACATATTTTAGTTTTTGATGTAACTTTGATGTTTAACCTGTTTTCTCAATAGAATAAATTTCTATTGATTTTTTGTAGTTTCAATTACTCGTAATCAGTCATGGTTAAGTGTCAGCTTCTTTCTATAATCTGTGGATTTACGGTTCCCTATAAAAGAACAAGAAGGTTTTATAAGGTCTTATTGTAAGGTGTTAACTACCTGTACTTGGTTGTTGTTTTGAATGTATTAGGATAAGAGGACCTACTAGTAAAGTCCCCAAACTTGTGGAGTTGATATTTTGTGAAGTGGACTAAGGGATATTTGTGCCATGAACCATTATACATCATTGTGTTCATTTCATTTATTTATTTTTGATGCTCAATATCTTTTTTTGAGAGAAGGAAATGTTTATTGTACAAACAGGAGTGGAGTTCTGAATCTGTCAAAGTTTTTGAGGAACCCAATTTACCCCTATTGTGTATTTGTCTTCATTATAACCATCCTGGCCTAACAATTGGTATCATAGGCTATGCTATACTAGTATTTTCTTATCATTGAAAATTATTTTCTTTATCTGATACCAACAAGATTTATTAGAATATTATATTGGATAATTTATAGATCTAATAAGACTGAGTTAAATATTTGAACAAATATATCTTGAAATGGATGATTCAAGAGAAGGTATGTCTATGATTCATGCTCCTTATTTTAGTAGTGATAATTAAGGATACTAGAAAGCCCATATGATCATTAATTTGAAATATCTTGTAATAAGGGTTTATATTAATCATATTAATCTTTATGATATTACAATAGATGATTTGGATGATTTTAATAATCACCAAGAAAGAGAGTATGATCTCAATTAAAAAAACATTAATGTTATTGTGTGTGGTTTAGGAACTGATGCATTAAAAAAAGTATCATAATTTCCTACTGCATATGAGTTGTGGAAGACTATTACTGTTTCCTATTAAGGAAATTAAAATATAAGAAAATTAAGGTACACTAATTTGAAACTAAAGTTTGAAACCTTTAGAAATAATGATGGTAAAATCATCAAAAAAATGAATGGATAGTTAAAAGAAATAGTTAATAATTTTTCTTCTTGGGGAGATCCAATTTCATAATTAGATCTAGCATTAAAAGTACTTAGAGTACTAATTTCTAAATGGAATGGAATATCTGAAGCTATATGTTAATCTAATCCCATGAAGAATTTATATATAAAGGAATTTATTGGGACTTTAATGATGTATGAAGCTGAGATGCAGGTTGAAGTTGAAAATCATAAATTACGCAAAAAATATTCTATTAAAATTGAAAAGGATGAATCATCTGATTAAATTCATCCAAATTTAGATAAGGAAATACTAGATCTTTCTAAATGGTATGAATTTTTTTATAAAAATAAAATGAAAGGGATAGAGGAAAATAATGTTGTGAATGCAAGGAAAAAGGTCATATAAAGGATAATTGTCCTTAATTGACAAATGAATGATAATCTGACCCTAAGATAAAGGGAAAGAAATTTATAAAATCTACCATGGGTAATACTTTTAGTTCACATGATGAATCTTCTATAGATTCTGTGTCTGATCATAAAATAAAAATTATATGTCTTATGGTTCATACTGATCACGAGGTACAATCTTCTTACTCTCCAAATTCTAGTTGTGAAAAACTATCTTAGGATGAATTGAATAAGTATTACTTTATGAAACAAGATAAATATTAATCCTCAAAAAAGGACCACAGAAAAATTATAAAATCTTATGATACTATTCTATTAGATAAAGAAAATTGTTCAAAATAAATTATAAACTAAAAATTTCATTATACTAAAAACATTTATGATCTGTATAAAACTAAGATTAATGAATTATTGATTGAAGATTATTATTTAAAACCATCCACAAGTATGTTGATCAAAGGAGAAAAATATCTAAAAAAATCCTTCTTTAAAATAAAATTTATAAAAGAAAATTGTAATAGGAAGTAATGGTGAAAGAAAAAAATTATATATGAATTATTTTGTTCTTGGTTTAAATAAAAAGAACATGTCTAGTATTAAATTTTCTTATTATGGTATTAATGACCATTATTATAATCATTTTTTTAGAAAACTACAAATTTATGGTCTAAAAAAATTATTTCTCAAAATAATTGTTTAATGCTAATAGTATAATTTCTACCAAAAAATACATAGGGTTGGATTCCTAAAAAATTAATTTTTTACAATGCTATACCTAAAATCATATGGGTACCAGAAAGAACTTCCATTTGATGTTTTGAAGGATTAAACCACTGTGTTGTATCATTAAATCTTTAATTGTTTGATCGATGGATACATAAAATTCTATACCAAAAAAGTTAACAAATCTAAAGTAGTTCATTATCTAAAAATCATCAGTACTAAACATTATTAATCTAAGAATTATTTCATTTCTATATTTATATATGCTTCTGGACCATAAACTGTTTTATACAGGAGGAGAAATATATCTCTCAAAATTTTATAAATACTAAAACTGAATTTTTAAATATCTCTAAAAACTTATTTTTAATATTTTGAAAATAAAATATTTGTTTAAATTATGAAAAGTTTATATTTTCCATCTTTAAAACATTTTAAAATATTTATATTTATGTTTCATAAAATTTAATTCGTTTATGAAAGCTAAAAATATTTCTTACATAAACAAATTTCTTAATAATTTAAAACCAATAATAATTACTCTGTGTTTTTCAGTATGAAATTACATCTTTAAGGTGTTCGAACCAAACATATCAAATTATTATAAAAATAATTTTTTATTCATCTTCTTCTTTTACATTAGAAAATCTAGTTCCAAAGCTTATGAAAAACTAGAAACAATAAGATACAAAAATCAAGTAAATCAATTTTAGAAGAAAATCTTTCTCACAAAAAGAGAAAATTTAATCGTTCTAATTTATTATAAGAACACTAATTTTTGGTATTAAATATTCCTATAAAAAGTATTATGAAACAAATAAGGAATCTAATTATGATGAAGAACTAGAAGTCTCTTCTTCTGAAATTTATTATAAAAATCTTCTATTCAAAGTTAGAATCTTTAATGAAGAAAAAATAAAGCTAAAAGATTCTTTGGATATGTCTATAAATTCTTATAAATAACTACAAAAAATATATGTATCAAAAATAGGGTTTTATTCATTAAAAAATAAATATCAAAATATGAAGGATATATTTATCTAAAAAGCGTACTTTGAAGCATTCAAAGTTGAAATTCTAAGTCAAATGGAGATTCTTAGAAGATAAGAAATTACCAAGATAGATGTTGATAAGATGAAAATGTTTTTTCTTAAATAGAGTTTTTCTTCTTCATATAAAAGAGTATTATATGTTCAAAATAGATTATAATAACTGACAAGAGTTCTAGCTTCTTTAAGAGAAAAAGTTTAATGTTTAGAAATTTCAAACAAATTGTCTACTCCTTCTTAATACTTTGTTTTTATATTTATATTTATTTAAAATCAAAGTTACATGTCTTTTTTCAATATTTTTTATTTAGTATAAATAGTTTTAGATCTTTTTTCAAAATTTCTTTCTAATATTTTATTAGTTATCTTATGTAAAGATGAAGTTAATATTTAAATTTCTCATAAATAAGTTTATTATGCAAGTAAAAAAAATATTTTTTATTAGTTATGAAATAATTTTATTTTAATTCATTGAATATATTTTTTTCACTAACTTAGGGGGAGTTTAAAGAAAATACTCATTTTATTTATACTCTTGGTTTTTTAAATATTATCTTTTTAATAATTTATGAATTTATGTAAACTAATTTTACTACGCTTACCTTTTTTGATGTCACGAAAGGGGGAGAAGTTCATAGTTAGAATTTATAGTTTTAATTATTATGAAGAAATAAGAGAAGTTTAACATTATTATCTTTAACATGGGGGAGAAGTTTTTTAGTTATAGGTTATATATTGACCATCAAGGATAATTTAATTGTTTTAAGTTTACTTATCCATTATTAGGGGAGATGTTTTCTTTTTAAAAATAATTTCAACCATAAAGGGGGAGCAATTTAAATAATTTTCAAAATTTTATCTATATTTTTTTATTTTTTTATTATGGGTTTTGGGATTATAAAAGGAGGAGATTTCTGAGAAAGTTTTGATTCAACAATTTTAATAATTTCTTTTTTGGGTTTGATTCTCACAAACACCCCAATTTATGTTAGAAATTAATTTACATTTTAATTGAATTTTAGGAAAATTACAACTCATCATAATATTTATTATGGAATTATATTCAAGTTATTGATCTACTAGAAATATCTTTTAATGTATTTGGGATGTGTTTAAGCTTATTTACAAAACACAGTCCACACCCTACATTTTTAAGCACAATGTATGATTCAGAAACCTTACATTTGAAATAACACATATCAATCATGTACCCTACAATTATGGAAAAGTATGGATAAGTAACCCTACGTTTGGGGAAGAAAATTTACAGTGCTTCAAACCTACTATTATGTTCAACCATACATTGTTTTCCCTACATTTGGAGTTTTGTTGTCACAATATGGAACCTTACATTTTACTATTCTATGATGGAGTTTTAAATCTATGATATTATTCGATATTTATGCAACGATATTTATAGAAGTAAAGGTATATTAAAATCTATTTTATAACCAATTCAAAGGATCTTTATAGTAATTTTAAAGGATCATATTCAATGGATTAAATTATTTTTATTCTTATGGAAAGTTAATACTCTCTTGAATGATTTTGAATTGAAATATTCATGATTTATTATACAATATTTCTGAAGCAGGATTGACCAGGAGTTGTTCGACCAATATTATAAATATCAGGATATTATTTTTAAGAATAAATACTATATACATAAGAGATATACATAACGAAAAACTATTTGTTGTTACCCTTAGAGATACGCTTTGGAGATATACATGTTTTTATCTATCTTGTCGACTCGATGCTATTTCTGTTGCTACTGCAATTTTTTATTACATCTTCTTATGCAAGAACAACAAAGCATTTTTCCGAGATACACTTTGGAGACATTCATTTTTATACATCTATCTAGTGTTTTATCTATCATTGTATGAAGAAATCACTGTTAAATGTTAATGATCTATTTTTTGCTGTGCATTATTAAATATTCTCTACATCTATTAATTTTTTCTACAAATTTGATGTTTAACATATCTTATCAATATCAAAATCTATTGATTTGTTGAAGTTTCGACTGCTCATACTCAGCCATGGTTAAGTGTCATCTTCATGCACCAAGCTATGTATTTTTGTTTACTTATAAAAGATCCATAAGGCTTTATAATTTCTTATCGAAAGGTGTCAACTACCGATACTCAACTGTTGTTTTGAAGGTTTCAGGATAAAAGGACCTACTAGTAAAATCGCCAAGCTCATAGAGTTGAGCATTAGTGGAGTGGACTAAGGGATCTTTGTGCCCTGATCCACTATACATCACTATTTTCATTTTCTTTATTTGTTTCCAATACTCACTCACTTTTTAGAGGTAAGTAAAGGTTCTCTGCACTAACAAGAGAGAAGTTCTGAATCTATCAAATTTTTTGAAGAACATAATTCACTACCAACTTGTGTCTTTGTAATCATTATAAGCATCCCAAACTAACATTAAAATATTTCATAAACCTTGGTTCATGCTATTATTTTTACCTTAACCTCATCACCTCTGAGTATGAGTCATTTTGGATCCATTTTTCAGAAAATATGACTTAATAATATTTTAAAACTTTGGAAACATACCAGTGTTCCACTCATCTCAATTATAAAAGATAACCTCCTACCATTACTTATTCATACATTTTGATCTAATTATCCTATCCAAACTATAATAAAATATATTTCCAATATAATTATCCAAATTGAATATTTTTTTGTTCTTCCCAAAAGAACGACCCTAGGGTTCTAAAGAATATATCCAAATGAGGTTTTTTAATAAGCAAAGGTAATCATTTTTACAACTAATTCAAATTTATTTATTCTTCCACTTTATCTAAATCTACTATTACCATAAAATAATAATAAATATAATATAATAAATATACTGATATTTTATTATTATTATTTCACAACCATTTTTATATATTTCCCATCCTATAAAAAGAAAAAAAAACATCTCTCTTGCATACATATGGCTTGTCATCTCCGCACTGTAGTGTAATTCATATTTAATAAAAAATTTACATGGATGGATATAAAGATATAAATAATAAATATATATGATATTTATGACATAATTTTAAATTTTAAATTAAAATATAATATCTATTTTTATACCATTGTATCCATTGAAAATGATAACGTCGCTCATGCGTACTTGTGGACTACAACCTCCACGAGGTGATGTTATTCATTTTTTCCTTTCCAATTTACATAGATGGTAATAAGGATAGATTTAATAAATATATATGATATATATATATATACAATATAAAAATTATTATTTGAATCTAATTATTATTTACCTTTCTTTGATTCCATCAATCAAAGCACATGATCCTCATCCCAGTTGGTGTGGTATCCTTAAGTGCAACCACAAGACCCAGGTTCAAAACCAGGTAGAGGCATATTTCTGGGGGTACTATAGTAGTACTGTAGTATGCACCGTAGCAGGCAGTGTACACTGTGCGGGTACTATAGTATAACTGTACACTATACATGCACTGTAGCAGAACTGTACATTATGCAGGTACTGTAGTAGTTTCTGTAGCAGGTACTATTCGGTACTGTAGCATCTGGAACTATTCACCTTGGGCCACCGGTTTGGGCTTGGAGTACTTAAGGATTTTAAGTCACCTAGGCCTTCAGGTCAGTATGATGTTTGGGCCTATTTTAAGGCCCTCAGGCCACCTCAAGGCCTTCGGGCCACATGCAGTTTCCCCAGACACACTATAAAAAAAGGAGCAGCCCCAGAAGAGGATTCAGAGCAGATGCACTTATTAGAGTAGAGCCAAATGGATTTTTTAGAATAAGAGGATATGTCTATGCCATTGGGACCAGCCTGTGCTTGCACGAGAAGCCTAGCAAGATGTCCATGCAAAGGTGGAGAGCTACTATCATGACGCAGATGCTGGGGAGGGGCAGTTCTTTGTAGATAGTCTGGTTGAATTCCCTAAGACCTTCGGGTCATATAATCTCCTAAGCCTACGGGCCTTGTAATCTCTGAACCTACGGGCCTTGTAATGGTTCCCCCTCATCACTTTAAAGGGGGGTTATCAAAAATCAATAAAAATGAAGGCCTTCGGGCCTTTCAGGCATCATTCAAAAAGTAAAAACAATGTAAATTCGTACATACGACCTACCATCTCCATGAACGATTTAATTCATCCTTTTATCTATATGTTTTATAGATGAATATAAACAAATAAATATAATAAATATATATTATATTTATATAATTATTAACATTCTATAGATTATGTGACCATGATCAATATACAAGGACCAAAACTACCGAACAAAAACGTACATGAAAAACAAAGTAGTTATCAACTGAAATAATTATTTTAATAAAGAATTATCAGTAAATGGGTACCAAAATGTTATAAGTAAATCATATATGGTATGATATATATTATTTTTATTTATTAATAAATTAGTAATAAAATTATATTTATTATACTCGAGGTTCAAACATGTACTTAGAAAGTTGTACCTAAGGTAGGTGTTCATTGTATCCTTATTGTTTCGTTGAGACAGGTTTGATGTTATACACCAATTTTTATTCATAAGTTTTATATACAAAAAATTTTACATGTTATATCATTGACACTTCTTAATTCATGGTATTTAATGTTACAATTCAAATTATTTCACCCAATGTATTTTGATTGAAAAAATATAAATGAAGTAAGGTTTGATTTTACAATCTGATCATTATTCAAGATTGTTTATGTTTAAGTCTCCCATAAGGAAATTAGTTTATTTTTATATACTAAGCCTAATATATATTTTTATCCTCTATTTATTTATGGATATTACATATTTTCATTTAATATTCCTCTATTTAATAACTCAAGATACCTAAAGATTTTTTTTAAGGAAAACTAATAGTATATATCTTTTCGATCAAATATATTTTTCCTTATATATATATGTTTTATAAAAAATTATAGAATGTTTTTTCTATTCAAATTAGATTGTTTAAATTAATGTTTATCCTTCGAGTAGGCATCCTATATATCCTGGTTTGATCAGGAATCAAATTTCATATTACATGTATGTTGTAATCGTCACAAACCTCTAAGCCCCCATGAGTCATTCTCAGTGTGAGAAACAAGAGGATGTGAAAGATTCAAAAAAGCACTTGCTTCTTCTCCTACTAGTGGGAGAGGGAGAGCCTACAACAGGTGAGGCTAGGGAGATGGTGGGTGAGGGCATGGAGCAACAATCCCTTTAATGTGAGATGACATTAAAGTTCACACAACTCGGCCTCAGAAGATTGGGGACCTACCTCGGTGAGAGTGCCTCATAACGTCATGTGAGGTATACTACAATTTAAATTCATATACTTTGGATGATGATCAACTTGAGGATAATCATGTTGGGATGTTCTGATATGCCTCGAGCATGAGAGGCAAGGAACGTGCAAACCATTATTTTGGAGGATCTTAGATCAAGAGAAATGATATGATCCATGGAATCCATTGAAGCGTACATAGGTAGAAAATGACTCTCCTAAGGAAGAATTAGCCTTGGTTGACGACCATTTTTGTGGGAAACATATGTAGAGCCACTGGGGAATGATGTGCATAGTCATTTAGAGGTGTCCACAGGACACTGAACGTCCATTTATGAAGGTTAGATATGCTTATGAAGATCCAAAATCATCCAGTATACTATAGTTTAATGTCATATATCTCAGCATGTGGAATCACATATTAATTTTGTGTTTCATTGACTAATTTCATAATTTTTAACATCATGTGGTTAGAATAATATCTCATAGTTTATGGTCATAGGGTTTGGACCATGTTGTAGGAGACATTATGAACTAGAGGATAATAAGGTTGGGATGTTCTGACATGCCTCAAACATGAGAGAGAAGAAATGTGTAAAAAATGAATCTAGGGATTCTTGGATCAGGAGAAATGATCTGGGGAATGGAATCCATTAAGGCATAAAGAGGGAGGAAATGAATATCAAGAGGATGCATTTTCATTTGTTTGAAGGCCATTTTGTAGGCAATATTTGTAGAGCCACTAGGGAATGATTTTCATAGCCATACAAAGGTTTCTATAAGACATTGGTCTTCTGCTTCTGATAGCCATGGAGGTTTATGAGGATCTAAAATCACCAGAGACATAGAGTTTGATGGATGGAAATGATGTATTCGGGCATTTAAGAAACATTCAAGCTATGATTAGCCATGGAGTTTTTGGTCAACAGGCATAGGAGGTAGGTGATAGGGTTTTTGGGAGGTGTATAAGGAATCTCTCTTCTTATGGTATTTAAGGGATGGATGTCTGGGAGGAATAAGGGTGAAATGGAAAATTTCATGGACTCAGCCTGAAAATTTAGTGGTGCGACTCTCCAATTTTCATGGGGGTTAGTGATGGTAGTGAAGAGACCGACCCGACACTGATCCTGAGTGGGGGTGCGGGGGTGCAACCCTCACAGTATAGACCGGTGGACGCAAAAAATTATCCATATTGGGATGTCCACGTAGGAGCTAGACATGTAAGAGAATCCACATAAGAGCTAGCTGTAAAATGTCTATTCGTAAAGGAGCGGGCCGCATAGGAGCTGGCTGCGTAGGATGCTACATGGAAGAGTTAATCACCAAGGACCATCTGCGTACTGGGTTCCGCATATGGGAGTCCTCATACTGTCTTCCACATATTGGAATATGCAAACCATTTTTATTATATTTTTTATTGGCTTACTGGTTGGATGCAGAGGGTCTTCCAAATATGGTTTGTGGGCTAGAGTCTGTGAACTGTATATGGTTTGTGGGATGGAATCTGCCAACTGCTTCAGTTACGGGATGGAGTCCCGTGAACTACTTCAGGTGCAGGAAATGTTTCTCCCGCACCCTCTATTTTCTTTGTCCCCTTTTTGCCCATCACAAATCTTATAATCCATCCTCCTTCCTCCTAATTATTATGTTCCCATGGTGGTACTTTTATAGAGTTTTGGTGAAAGATGTATCTACGATTACCGCAACACATTTTGTGGAGGCTCATAGAGGAAGTCTGACCCGTAGATGACTAAGTATACAACTATTTTTGGAGGTGTGTGATGCCACCATCTTCTCCTCATTTGTGAGCCACATCATTCTCCAGGATGGAGTGCGGTTCATATCTCTGTCGGATTCTTTCCAGGGAAAATGGTTCCCAGTGGCTTCAGATCAAGGGTCGAAATTCACCACAAACTGCTTCATTCACTGACCAACGCCTCATGGGATAGTGTGTCATAGGCCATCTATGTATCTATGGTTCAGGATTTTATGTATTTAGTGAACCTTTCCCAGTGATGGTACGTGGCTAGGCCAGATTCCACTGAGAAATTTTATTTATTCAAATTTCTTCACAAATTTTCAATCTAACATGTATTTATTTACTTCACTAAACTTCCGATTTTATTTTCCATCCTTTTTCTGAATTTTTGGGACCCTACACTAAAATTGAGGATAATTATATTTATAGGATAACATCCAAATGTTTTGTTAATGTAGATATTATGTGGGTTTTTGTAGCCACACATCCATATTTGGATACTATAACTAGATATTGTTTTAGCATATATGAATCTTGGGGTACTAACATGAAAATAAGTTGGTTATTTATATATTGGAAATCATTCTAGTGCATGGTTAATGTGAAATTACTATGAAGTTGGTTTGAACCTCTTGGGGGATATGCTTGGGTTAATTCACATTTTATTTATGAACCATTATGATGAATGAGAGAATATAATCTATGGAAACCTATGATATTCCATAATGAATTGGAATCAACCTAAAGTGTCATGGGATGATAATTCTATGTTTGATTATAAATTTAAATTCATTAATATCCCTTTTGAGGTTTTATTTGATAGTATTTAACATGATTAAGGATATTTTGGGAGAGATTTATGAGATTACAAACCATTGGTTTAGTACAATTCTTATTTAGAATGTTATTTAAGGAATAATGCTTTCATATTTTATAGTTATAATTTTAATTTTATTGACACATTTATGGTTAATATGATAATTTATTTTTAGGTAATTATGGCTAATTGGGACAAAAATGTTACTATATTTTTGTGATATATCATATATAAAACCATAGAGGATAAGAACAAATTTTATGATTAATATTATTTTTTAGTATGGCTCAACATATTTTTTATTGAAAATTTATAGTAATTATATTAATGTAGTTTTATAAAATGGATAAAATATAGTCCAAGAAACAACCCATCTCATTCGGTAAGGCCATGAGGCTTGAACCCATTATCAAAGGAAAATAAGGGTGCAATACATACCACTAGATTTCATGAGGTCCTATTTAGTATGAAATTGTTTTTACTTAAAAAATTTAATGGATAAAAATTATGTTTATTTTTTGAAACATATTATAATATACAATATGTGATTAATGATATTTTGGGATACATTTTATTAGGTTGAGGTACATATAACCTTTAGGTTTAATGTAAAGGGTTATTTGGGAAGAATAATATTAGATTTTTTGAGGTGTAAGTTGAAGGGTCTGAGATAAAAATTGAGGTTAAAAAAATATTTATATTTAGGTTATTAAGGTTATTTTGAATATGAGGTTATTTATTTATGGAATAATATATGTTAAACCTTTGGTTTTATTATTGAATTTTGAATATTAATGTATTATTTCATCATATAAAGATTTATCCATATTCTATAACCTAAGATAATTATTTTTGGTTTTGGAAAATATGTAGAGATTAGAGGAATGTATTTGTATTTATATTATGGATCTTATAATATATTAAAAGTTAATTTTAGTGCTTGAGGAATGAAAAATTCAAGTTTAACACTCATAATTTGGAGAAACAAATTAGATGTTTGTGGAAATTGATTAATGGATGAAATTATACATTTTAATAATGTATACTTCCTTATGTTATTATTAAATATGGTAAAGGAATCCCCCAAATTGAGGAAAAGGATATTGAAATAAAAATTTTATTCTTTTACCATCATTTCTGATGAATCGATTGTGTTTTCACCCATCACTGAATTATGGTTTTGTGGAAGATGACATTCTAATAAATGTGTTCTATATCGATATGTATTAGTTATTAGAATTTATTTTCTTCTATGTGTCAATATTTTCACTTCCCGACATTTTTCTCCTTATATACGAACCTGAACATGTGTTATTTCAGGCAGCCATTATGTTTCCAACTTTATATTTTAAAGGAAAATTTTTTATTCCTTGTTATGATGTTGGTTTTAAAAAAGGTATTTTAAAATAATGAACCTTTTAGGACCAAAAAAAATTTTGAGGGTGTAATTTATTTTAGGGGGGAGATTAAAACACCAAAAAAAAGTTAAAATAATAATAAATTTGATATCTTTCTTAAAACGCAACACCGGGCTGTAAGTTAACCATGATATACTATTAAAATATTCTTATTTAAATATGAATATTACAACCTTGAAATTAAATTTTTTAATATGAATAAGAATAAAAATGATTTGAAAAATATGAATAAAATTTTTATATAATGAAAATATTTTGAATAATGTACAATAAATAATCACTCATTTGTTAGTAAAGTCATTTTATACTTCAAAAAAGCATTTTTTTAAACAAATGTTTTAATTGACTTTTGTGAGAAAATAATACAATTAATTTCTTCCATGTTTATAAAATATATTTGGAAAAGAATCTTTTTTTAAATGATCATTTTAAAATTATCATAGGGTAAAATTTTGAGATTCTTTAGAAATAATTGATTTTTCAATGAATAGTAGAAAATGCCAATTTTTCGTAATGTTGTTGTTTCATTTCATTGAAAAACACCATAATGTTTTCAATTTGATCATGGATTTATCAATTTATCATTTAGTTATAAATATTATACATAATTAAACAAGAATCAAAATTATACATGATCTTGGTATAAAAATACTTTTAGACCTAAAATGACATTTTTATAAAACCGTTTCTCATCGTGATTTATAGGATTATTATAAAATTATTTTCAGACACTTAAAGATATTGAATTTTATAAAATATATTCCATATTTTTAATCATCCTAATTTATTTTACTTAATAATGTCAACTTAATGTTTTGTTCATAATGAATAATAAAAGCATTACAAAATTATCACCCTTATAAAAGAGGAAATTATATTAACATTGATTAAAAATAAGTGATAAGGCCACTATTTTTCATCTTAATTATTATTAGATGAATTTATTTATACAATTATCACCTCATGTTAGATATCTAGTTGTTTATGGGACACTTGTCCATGAAAATGACCTAGATAACATTTTATGTAAATAAATAACAAATTATCTCTCTCTTGACATTAAATATATATTTTATATCCAAATTGGGATGAAAATATGTTTTGGATGATTATTAAAGGTTATTTTTTGAAAAATAAAATTATTTTAATGATGGTAATTTATTTATAATTTTTAATGATTATATAATTTCTTTAAAATCTTATAAAACATCAATGTTGTATTTATTCAATTAATAGAATAATAAAATAAATGATATCAACGATATTAAAAGTAATACATTTTTGTGGAATTATTATGGTCCATGATTTTTAATGATGAATATATCATATTAGTACTATGTAAAAAGTCTATATTTTAATTACATTATTGTCTTCATGACATTAAAGTCAAATTAATTCTTCCAAAAATGACAATAATGATATTCTTTGAAAGAAAGATTTTATTAATTTATTTAAAAATGATAAAAATATTTAAAGGGGAAAATTAGGATGAGGTATGGTCTAAAACTTCATTCATTTTTTATTTATAATCCAATTTTTATTTTATAAGAAAAATTATAACACTTTAAGAATGAAAAATTTGTTACTATTGTTGAGGTTAAAAATGGTCAACAATTGGTTAAAATAAACGATAAGGGTTAAAATGACTTAAAAAGATTATTAAAACCCACTAGTTGGTTGGATTAATACCTTGAATTTATCACCATATAATATGTGTCATTTTTGATAAATTTTACCAAGAAAGTGACTTAATAATATTTTATAACTTTGAAAAATTACTAGTGAACTACTCAACTCAATTATAAAAGGGTACCTCCTACCCCCCTATTCACAAATTTTTATTCAATAAACTTAACCAACACATACCAAAATCTCTTCCCATCATCCTTATCTTCATTATATAAGTGATGGGCTTCAAAAAATGCCAAACATAAGGTCATTAAGAAGAGATACAATGGAAAGTTCTCTTAGAGAAGGTAATCATTTTTTAAAATCATTAAAAGTCAATTCTTCTTATAATTACTATAAATATATTTTGAGCATAATAAAATGATAATAATGGTATAATCTATATATATATATAGGGTACAAATTCCAATGGAAGCTCACAAACATACGACATATCATCTCTATGTAGTAGTGTGATTCGTTTTTCATCACCTATTTACTTGAACGATTATAAAAAATGAACTAAATAATAAATATGATATTTATTTCACAATTATTTTTCATTAATTATAATGTTATATATAACTTGTTAATTTTCCATTTATTGGATAACAATAACATCACTCGTGCATAAGTGTGGAGTACGACTTCAACGAAGTGATGTGATTCGTTCTTTGTTTCCTCTTAAAAAGGATGGTAATAAGGATAGATTTAATGAATATATATTATATATATGATATAATAATTATTCTATAAATTTAAATTATCATTTACCTTTATTTTTTTCAATATAGTGAAAATTAAAAACAACATTCATGTGCATGCATGACCTACCGTCTCCCTGACCAATGTAGTTTATTTTTCTAAATCCACTTTTTATGGATGGATATAAATATATAAATAATTAATATAAATGATATTTATATAATTATTAACATTATATAGATGATGTAACCATAATAATTTTGTTTGCCAAAACCATCGAACCAAAACATACATTAAAAACAAAGCGGTTGTGAACTGAAATATTTATTTCAATAAAAAATTGTTAACAAATGGGTGATAAAATGTTATAAGTAAATCATATATGGTATGATATATATATGTTTTTTGTAATTTTTGTATAATAAGGCTATATTTAATATACATGAATTTCGAACATGTATGAATCAAGTGGGACCTAAGGTAAGGGTTCATTATCTTAATATTATTTCATTGAGACATGTTCGATGTTATAAACCTAATTATGTTTATAAGGATTATATAATATCACATTGACATGTAATATCATGTATCCATATTAATTAATGGTATTTAAAGTTACAATTGAAATTATTTCATCCAAGGGGGTTTGATTGGAAAATACCAAATTAGTAAGGGTTTATCTAACAATCTCATCATTATGTAGGATTGTTTTTGTTTAAGTATCTACTATGAGAATTATTGGATATTTCTATATTAAACCCAATATATTTTATTCTACTCTTTTTATTTATGGATATAACAATTTTTTCCTTTCATTTTACTCAATTTAAGAAATCAAGAGGCAAAAATTGTATTTTTAAGGAAATGACTTTATTTGTCTTTTTATTAAAAATTAATTTTCTTCTATATCCATGTTTTCAAAATATGTTTTTAATATTCAAATATTATATTAAGTGAATTTTTACCCATTATAAAATTTTAATTTGTAAATGAGGTATATTTTAATTTTATCTTAAAATGTGAAAGGAATCATTGTTTTAAAAATCACAACATGAATGTAATTTCTTGTTTTCATGACCACTCAATGTTTCGAAGCCCCTTTTACATTTTTCGATGATTTCTTTAAAATAAATTCTTCCAAATATTCTTTGGATTTTTAGTTTTTAAAAGTGATTGTCAAACTGAAATGTGTATTTCCCCCCAAAAAAATTATTCAACTTTTTACAGTACTTGTATTCATCAATAATAACAAGACATTATTTTAATTATTCTCCATTGGGGATATGTTGTAGTGATACCATACTTATTATTTATCTAGATGATTTATGACCAGTTTGATTATGGAAAATATTAACATTTCATATTCTAGTTTTTCTATATGGATGTTTATATTTATTTTGTATTAAATTGTTATACACCCTATTCATATGATGAATTCATTATAATAAGAAAGAGATTTCCATATCCCATTATAGCCTCTCAATGCATCAGTAGGTTACATGAGACAAACTAAATTGGGTATTTGGTGTATACATTACTAGTTTATGTTTGGTATCTTGGAAAAAGGCCCTCATGATAAGATTTGTAGGTCCTCTATTATAAATCCTTTCATTATAAAAATAGTTACTATTATCCATGTGATTATTAATGTTGTGATGTTATCCATGGATTTATTCCCATTTTATATTATTAATAATATGGAATATTTGATTAATTTTTATCTCATGTATATTATTCATGTTTTATTTATTTTATGATATATTCTATTGTACACATTCCCTTAATGTTCATCTGAGATCACCTCTTTTTTATGTTTCTTTTCACCAGGATGTGAGTAAGTGTAATTTTAATGAAATTCAATGATATTATAGAAAAAATAATGTTTCTATCAAATAAAATACTATGTTTTAATTTATGTTTTAAATTACAGTTTTGGATTCATGTATGTATCTAGTTTACCAAGTCTAATAAACTATTTGGTCCATTGGGATGTGATTGCTTGCATCCAATGCCAATATAATATTGCAACCACTGCTTCTTCACTAATGAAGTAGGTTTATTTTCAGTATCTATTTGATGAATTTTAGTATATATCAGACTTTAAGGATACATATAAGTATAGGATAACATCCTAATGTTTTCATAAGGTAGATATTATGTCATTTTTTCTATAAATAAATCCCTTTCTAGATACTATAATTGGATGTGGTTTTGGAACAAATGTATCTAGGCACAATAACTCTAAAAAGAGTTGGTCAAGTATATATTGGTCAAAATATTGGTTCTTAGTGAGTGTTACCTTACTGTGCACCTGATTTGATACTCCTAGGGGATATTATTAGGTTAATTCACATATTATTTATGAACTAATATGATGAAAGAAGGAATAGATCCTTTAAAAACTTATATTATTCCATAGTAATATGGAATAAACCAAAAGTATCCAGGGATGATAAGTCTAAGGTTCATCATAAGTTCAAAGGCATAGATACCCCTTTTGAGGTTTTCTGTTATGGTAGTTTAACATGATTAATGATATTTTTGGGAACATTTATGATAATATAGGCCTTTTTTATATGTCTTATTGAGAAGCTTATTTAAGGAATAATACTTTTATATTTTGTGGGCTTAAGATTAATGTTATTGGTAAATTTTAGGATTAGTTTTATCATTTATGTTTTTGTATGTTTTGAATGATTGAGATAAAAGTGTTTTTATATTTTGAGGAAATTTCAAATAGAAAACCTTAGAAGCTGAAAATTGATTTTATGAATAATGATATTTTTTAGGATTCAAATCAAATTTTTTGTAACTTTAAATTAATCAATTTAATATAGTTTTATAAAAAGGATAACCCATAGGTTGGGTGATTACCCATCCTATTTGTCAAGTCCATGGGGCGTGAACCCATAACAGAAGGGAGATAAGGGTGAAATTCCTACCACTATCCTATATGATGTACTAATTAGTATGAAATTATTCTACTTAAAAAATTTTATGGATAAAGATTAATTTTATATTAGGAAAAATATTATAGGATCAATTTTTTTAGTATTTTTAGGTGATTAATGATATTTCAGGATATGTTTTATTAGGTTATTATATATATAACCATTTTGTTTAATGTACATGTTTATTTAGGAAGAATGATATTATGTAATTTTGGAAGTGTAAGTTGAAGTGTATGAGATAAACTTTGAGGTTAAAACATTATTTAATATTGAGGTTATTAATGTTATTTGGGATATAAGGTTTTTATTTATGGAATGATATATGTTGAACCTTTTGTTTTATGAATAATTTTAGAGATTAATGTATTATTTTATCACATGAAGATTTATCCATATTTGATAACCATAATAATGAATTTGGTTTTAGTTAAAATATTGAGATCATATGATCCATTTAAAGTTAATTTTAGTGATTTAGGCATGGAAAAAGCAACATGTATACTCATCGTTGGGAGAAACTGATGTAATTGTGGTGGAAATTGATTAAGGGTTGACATTCTACTTGTAAATTAAGTATATTTACTTATAATATTATTATATATGGTGAAATTATTCCTCAGATTTAGGAAAAAGGATCCTTAAAGAAAAATGTTAGTCATTTATCTTTATTTTTGATAAATCAATGGTCCTTTCACCTCTCACAGATTTACGGTTTTTTGGTGCCTAAATTTCTCATGATGATGTTATCTATAACTCACTATTAGTCATTGGATATTTGTTTTATCTAAAATGTATATATTTTAATTTAAAACCAATTTTTCTTATATAGGTATATGAATATGTGTTACTTGAAGTAATATTTATGTTTCCATCTTGCTTTTTTAAAGGAATTTTTATTTTTACTTTGTAAGATGTGGGTTTCAACAAAGGTATTTTCAAATATTTAACAATTTATGACTGAGAAAAAATTGAGATGGTGAATATTTTTTTTAATTTAGAGATAATGTAAAACTTAAAAAATTTAGTTAAAAAAATAATAAGTTTGATAGGTTTCTTAAAACACAACACCAATCTTTATGAAAAACATGATATACTGTTAAAATGTTGTTATTTAAATGTGACCATTATAACCTAGACATTAAAATTCATGGTATGAATAAAAAAACCACATTATAAAAAATATGTATAAATGTTTATATAATTTAAATGCTTCAATTAATGTATACTAAATAAGCACTCATTTTTTAGAAAAGTAATATTTAGCTTCAAAAATGAATTTTCCTCAAGAAAAATTATTTTTCTTGTTTTGGTGAGAAAATAATATAAAAAATATATAAATTTTTTATAAAATTTATTTTAAAAAATTAATCCCTTTTATTAAATGATCATGTAAAATTTAACTTCAGGTAATTTTTTTTTATTTTTCTAAAATAATTTATTTTTCAGTGAACAATGAAAAATACCAATTTTTAGAAAACCGTAATTTCATTACATTGAAAAATAAAAAAAAATTAGAATTGAACCGAGATTAAATTAATTGTCCTTTTTATAGGTATTCTAATTAATTATATATGAATCAAAATTATACTATATCTTGGTATAAAAATAATTTTACACTTGAAAAGTCATTTTTCAGAAAAACATTTTTAATTACGCTTTTCTGTATTATTATAAGTTGGATTTTGGTCACTTATAAAGATTTAATTTGTTAAAATGTATTATATATTTTTATTCATCATAATTAATGTTATTAAATAAGGTCAACTTAATATTTTTTCCTAATGAATAGTAAAATAAGTAAAACAATTTCACCATGATAAAATAGTAAATTAGGTTAACCAAGGTTAAAAATAAGTGAAAAGGACACCATTTTTCATTTTAATAATTATTGGATGAATATAGTTCTACCCTTATCACCTTAGGTTCTATATTTAACTTTTTATGGTACAATTTTACATGAAAATTAGAAAGATAATATTTTATGTAATAGAAAACACAAAATGTCATTCTCTTGACTTTAAACATCTCTTGTATGTTCACGTATAGAGAAAAATAAGTTGTGAATGAATATTAAAGGTTATTATGTTAATTATTAAATTATTTTTATTATTTTAATTTATTTATAAATTTTAGTGATTATATTATTAACTTAAATTATTATACAACACCGATATAGTATTTATTCAATTAATAGAAAAATAAAATAAATGATTTTAAAAATTGTGAAAGTAATAAATGTTATTGAAATTATTTTGATCCATGAATATATATATGAATATAAAATATTATTTATTTTTAAATAGTGTATTTTAGAATTCCATAACAACATTAATGACTTTAAAGTCAAATAAAATGAACAATGTCAAAATGACTATAATTATATTCTATGAAAATAATATTTTATTTAATTACTTAAAAATGATAAAAACCCATTAAAGTGGTCAATTAAGGAGTTATAATTTATAAATTATTTTCCATTTTACATTTATTTGTTAATTGTTACCATATAATTAAAATTAAAACCCTTTAAATTTAAAAAAGTTATTTATGTGTTTAAGGTTAAAAATTGTTAATGAAGGGGTTAAAGTAAATGATAAAGGATTAAATGAAATAAAAACTAGATTAAACATAATTTTTTGTTTTATTTTGACCTTAAAATTATAAAATTAGAATATTAGTCATTTGGGATCAATTTTTCTGAGAAATTGAATTAATGATATTTAAGAAATTGAAAACTTACTACGGCTCACTAACCACAATTATAAGTGGCACCAGATACCCTCACTTATTCACACTATTTGAGCCAGTTATATAAAAAAACATTCCAAAATATCTTAAAAAAATACTTAGACAAATTATAGAGGTTATTTTTTTCCCAAAAGACCAACCCTATGGTAATAAAAAATAAGATCCAAAGGAGGTTTCTCTAAGTGAAGGTAATCATTTTTATTACTCATTCAAATATATTTCTTCTTATACTTATACTAAATATATTATTACCAAAATAATATATTGACTATAGTATCATAAATATACTATTTTTTATGATTATGGTACAACCATTTTCATGCTCTTTTCCATCCTATGAAAAGAGAAATACATCGCTCATGTGTATGTATGACTTACAGTCTCCCTACAGCAGAGTAATTCATTTTTTGTGACCAATTTACTTGGATGGTTATAATTATGTAATTAATGAATATATATTATATTTATGATCTAATTATTTATTTTTAATTATAATATCATATCTACCTTCTTACCTTTCAATTTGTTGGAAAATGATAGGGTCACTTATGTGTATATGTGGATTATCACCTCCACGAAGTGATGTTTTCATTTTTCATTTAGCATATAAATGGATGGTAGTAAAGATAGATTCAATTAATATACATGATATAAATTATATATTAATGATTCTTTAAAGGAGAATTATTATTTTTTATTTCTTTCATTACATTCGTTGAAAATTGAAAACAACATTCATGTGGACATACAACCTACCGTCTCAATGAATAGTGTAATTCATTTTTCGATCTCTACCATTTCTGGTTGAATATAAATGTATTTATAATGAATATATATGATATGTATAAAATTATTAAAATTATTGATATTATGGAACCATGATAAATTTACAAGTACAAAACTACTGAACCAAAAAATACATGAAAAACAAAGAAGTTATCACACAAAACAACGATTTAAATAAATAATTGTTAATAAATGAGTGATAAAATGTAATAATTGAATCATATATAGTATTATATATATTATTATTATTTATTAATATATTTTTTATAAAAATATATTTATTATATAGGATGTTTGACCATGTATCGAGAAATTTAGACCTGAGGAAAGGGTTCTTTGTCTCAATATTGCTTCATTGAGACATGTTTGATTTTATAAACCTATTTATGTTTATGAGGTGTATATAATATCAATTTTTCATGTTATATTCTATATTATTCTTAATTTATGATATTTAAAGTTAAAATTAAAATTATTTCATCCAAGGTGTTTTTATTGGAATGATACAAATATAGTAAGGGTTTATTTAACAATCTCATTATTATTGGGGATTGTTTATGTTTAAGTATATAATGGGGGAATTCATTGATATTTCTATCTTAATACCAATATATTTCCCCTCATATGGATGGATATTACATGTTTCCTTTAATTTCCTCTATTTAATAACTCAATAGACTAAAATAATATCTTTAAGGGAAAACAATTATTTACACTTTCGATAAAAAATCATTTTTCTTCTATATACATGTTTTTTTAATTTTTTTTCAATAATGTATTTAATATTAAAGGGTGATAGTTTAAAGTAATTTTAATCGATCATTAAAATTTTATTTTCCAAATAATACACTGTTTTCTTTTAATTGAAAATTTGAAAGGAATCTTTGTTTTAATAATTATGGAATGAAAAGAATTTCCCACCATTTTAACCACTCAATGCTTTGAATATTCCCATAAAGGATTCTATGATTATTTTAAAATAAATTTTTTTACTAATATTTTGGATTTTTTATTTCTGAAAAGATATTTTAAATGGAAAAGTGTATTTTCCTCAAGATTTTTTAATGAACTATCTATAGAATTTCTATTCATCAATGAAAATGAATGTTTAGTTTAATTATTATCCCCTGGGGATATGTTTTAATGATAATTTCCTTATTCCTTTTATGGATGTATTATGATCAATTTTATTTGCGAAAACTTTACATTTCATATTCTAGTTTCTTAATATGAATGTTTATATTGATTTTTTTATTTATGTTTTATTCATCCCTTTCTTATATGAAATAAATTGACTTAGTAAGTTATTAGTGGGTCCCACTATAGCCCATTGATGCATTAGTAGGTATCATGGTAAAAACTAATTTGGGTATTTGGTGTACAAATTACCTATTTATGTATAGTTTCTCAGCATAAGGCTTTGATAGTAAGATTATGATATCTGATAATATACATTCTATCATTATGAAAAAAGTTATTATTATGAATTTGATTATTTATATTGTTATATTATCCATTGATTTAGTCCCCTTTTATGGTATTGGTTATATAAAATATTTTACTTTGAATGATATCTAAGTATATGATATAGAAAACAATGACATTTTAAAATAAAATACTATACAGTAATTTATAACATCAAATATAATTTTTAATTCAAGTAAGTATATATTTTAAAAATACTACTAAATTATTTGGTCCTTTGGGATGCTACCACTTATTTCTAATGTGAATATAATAACATGACCACTAAATATCAGATATTGGAGCTGAGGTATTTACAATTTACAAATAGTTAAAGTATTGGTAACATCATCCTATTATAATTATGTTGTTCATCCTTAATATTCTAACACACCAAGAATCTAGAATAATACTTCATAACATCCCTCTCCTTGTTGTTTTCACTAGAAATACTCTTTGAGATCTCTATACATCTTTGTTCTTTAGGGATGGATATAGAATGTTGAGATATGAGATTTTTATAATAACTTATTCTTCAATTATAGTATTATATGGACACATATTTGGTTCATGGATCTTATCATTCCATCATGGTCAAGGTTGAACCCTAGAAAAATCCTTACATTTTTTATAGTTCAAAATCCTCATTTTGTGCCTTTTTGATATTCACATGGATGGATGGTTGAAAATCACTTTATAAAGATAGTATTTTCCCTATTCATTCCAGATTTCAAGGTCCATCCTCTAAAAATACATAAGTATTAGATCCCTTTAAGTCATCATCATGGACAAGATTTAATCATGCTTCCAACTCAGAGAATCATCCACATTGTTTTTTTATCGGGGTGGTAATGTATCAAGTAGTCATAATCAATAATGAACTCTAATAATAACATTTGAAACATATTCCACCCTTTCTATGGGAATATATACTTCAAGATTTTATGATCATTATTGATTATTCCTAATAAATGAATATCAGAAAATTCAAAAGGGAAGAAATTATTCAATATGGGTATTATTTCCTCCACAAATTATAAAAAGAAGAATGTATCCAAAATCACACATATCACATAAACCTCCAGAAGTCACACAATAACATGATCTTTAGAAAGTGATGAAAAAAAATCATTCATATATCATAACCTGTGAGAGATATCATGAATACCCTTTGAATATTCCTTCTACTCTCACAATGGCATCCATGTAATTCCCTAATCATGTGGAAGCATCTACATATGCTTTCCCAGGTCATAAAAATTTTCTAGCGGTAGGAACATAACAAGAAATCAAAAACCAAGGAAAATAGGGAGAAAATATCAAAATGTGGGAGCCTCTTATGGTCATAAGGATCATGCGACACACCCCATATGGTTCAAAATAAACAACAAGGCTATGGATACATGTCCACCTCATTGAGTAAGATCCAGATGGCATGTTACCTTCGCCACGTGAAGGGTATCAGATATATCATTGTGGGATTGTACTCCCTCTCTAGATCCAAAGACAAGAATAAAGGAATCATCCATGAAAATTATTTCACATTACCATAAGACCATTTTTTTCCACATGATGAATCACTATTGGGAAGGATGGTTATCTTTGACTACAACAATGAAAACTCATGAGATACCCAAGCCTTCAACAAATAAAGAGAGAAATAAAAGGGAGATTACAGGAGACTCTTGAAGTCATAAAAATTATGTTATTCACCCATTAATCTCAGAAGACACCATGTAATAACCTGAAAACAAGCTATCCTTATTGAGAAAGATCCTGATAACAAGCCTCCCTTTTCACATGAAGGGATTTAGACATGTCCCAGAGGACTTTCTCTCCCTCTCTAAATCCAAGGAAAAAAGATGCAGTTGTCCATTCAATTCTCACACATCTCTACATGACCTTTTATTGGTTATGTGATGAATCACTAATGGGTAGATTTATTATCTTCTATAACACTCACGAAAACTCATGAAATCCCTAAGTTATTGTAAAATAAATAATTATATAAAATGGAAAAACCTTGGAGCCTCTTACATTCATAAAATTAATTTGAAGCACTGGAATGGTATTGAAAGACCCCTTAACTATCCAATAAGTCCTAAAAATTTCTATTTGGAATGAAGGAATGATCCTATGATATACCCCTGATAATCCATCCTTATCTCACTAAAGGTACCAGACAAGTCACCAAAGTTCACACCAAGGACTTTCGATAGGAGACCTGATCTCACGAAGGCACTTTGAAATATTGACCTGGAAATATGAAAGTCTCTTGGTGATATGAAATTATTAGGAAAGGCCTCATTAATTTTCTATAATACAGTAAATTATGTGTTGATGAGATGGTTTCACAGTCATGAAAATCATGTGATTCCCCTAGAATAACTAACAACCAGACCTTGAGAAGCACATAACATCAAAGTCTTCCACCAACTCTAGCCTAGACTTGCACGATATGCACCAGACAAAGTAGAAAATAATATTAGTGAAAATCCAAATAAATCCTTCACACTAGCGTGAAAAATTAATATAATTTTCCTTGGAACATCGCACAAGAACAACCAGAAATAAGAGAAGATTTCTATGAACAACTGATATTGTGACTGGGAAAGTTTTCTATCGGGTAATATCTGAAGAACAACCAGTGAGATTATACAGCATGCACATGCGGTTCATGTGATTACTCATAGATCAAGAAGAGGACTTCTAGTAGGGAATTTGATGAATAATCCATATACCTACTAGATCAGATGAGACTTAAAACAAGCTAACACTTAACAAATCTAAGGCATATGCAATAAAATGATGGAACAAAGACTAAAAATATGGGAGAATTATGTGAAGACCACATAGTACAATCATCATGCACTTAGCATAAACTATCTAGGTCACAGAAAAACACTAGGACATGTCTCCCAGACAACATTTTACTCCTTCATTATACTATTTAGATCATGAAAATTTCTATAAACATGATAGAGAAAGTCACATGGTGCCCCTTGAGAATTACTTACCAGTCTTGTAAATCCCTCTATGTTCGCCATACATACCTTGCGACGCACCTCATACATTTCACCTTAATCATATGGTGGAATTGGTACGTGTTATATATGTCTCACAATAGAACCAGGGTGCATTACCCGGATCTCATGATGTCTTCTAGTCATGCTATCACGATCTTGAGATTTCCTCCAAACATGTCAGTTGGCTTTCACAACGCTCTCTAGACATGTCATCCTAGATCAATAATCACCCTCCAAACATGTCACATTGACTCTCCTAATTATCTCCAAACATGTTAACCATATTTTGTGATGGAACTAGAGAAAGTTTTCTGTATCATGTGATGCCATTTAAGAACATGAGCGAAGATCATGCGATGGATTCTAGGATAAGACTGTAGGGTCTTATGATGTCCTTCAGATAATTCATCATTGGTCACATAATGGAATTGATTCATTCCATCCAGATTATGTGATATCCCATGGAAAATTAAATTAAATCATGTGATTTTCTTTGGACAGTTCATTCAAACATCCTCGGACATGTGAAGAATAAAATCAAGGAATATTGAGTAGAAAATCAACACATGTTAAGAAGAAAAGTAGGCCAGGTCAAGTGGGAATCCTAGGACTAGATACCTTTATCCAGCCTCTATGAATGGAAACCTCTGTGTGTAATCCGTGATCCACTAAACTACGGAACTATGGTTCCTACAACAACTGGGATATTTTGGATGCCTTCTTAAGGTATGAGCCCAAATGGGCATCCAATTCAGAGAAATTCCCCTCACGTCTCCGACATTTCCAACCATTGGGACCCAATTATTCCCATGGGTTGATCATTATATCTCATACATCATTGGTCTAGGAATCCAAATTAGACTATGATACCTCTGATTCCTACCATAACCAGGATACATAGGATGATTTCCTAAGGCCGGAATTCCCTATAGAACATCCCAAGGGATATCCAAGTACATAATCCCCTCATCCATATACAACGAGACTAATTACCTATTATCCCTTATTTTTTACAATGATCATGGAAAACATGATCTTAGGGAATTGTAATTTTCATATCATTAAAATCATGAATCTATAACATGTAGGGTAACCTCAGTGTGTAATCCTAGATTAGTGCAATGATATAACTACTCAACATACAAGGTTATATACCTTGGATAAATTCTTGTGGGTGTGAATGAACTGTGGTAACTCTGATTCCTTCTATAACCAAGTTATGTAGGAATCCCCCTCGAGTTTTGTTCTAAAATATTTAGTGCCTTAGTTCCCATATATATGTTCTTTCTATATGATGTTAAACCACACCTGTTTAATGAAATATGTGGGTTTTGATTCATTTTATAAAAAAGGATATATAGGAAACCTCATAAAATACTCAATCCTCTTATCAAAATATTAAAATGGCTCCCTGCATGGCAACAAATTTTAATGTTTCTGGTTATATGGCTTCAACATGTAAGAATCTACTCGTTAATGGGAAATGGATGAAGAACCTTAGATACATAGAGATGTATTCACTAATTATATCCCCTTCTGTTTTTTATAAAATGGTTTAACCTATGATCATTTTGTCAGGCCAACCGTCCTCGTAGTATGAATTGGAATGGATTTGAGAACATATCTTAAATCTATAAGAGTATCCTGGAATTGGAAATGATTCCCCAAAAAATAGTATTCTGATCATGAACATACATTCTCTAGACCAATGTGAGTTTATAAGCCTCATTGGGTTTGAAACCCCAACTAACTACCTTCCTTTCAAAAGAAGGTCAGTACCCAGTTATGGATGTGTGAACAATTAGGAGTTTCTATGAAATTTTAAAAGTTATTTATCCTAACATGAATTATTGTATAGAACATTGAACCAACCACAATCATAAAACTAAACACAATCCACCCACATATTTTTTATGAATTAAAAATTGTGAACCCATCGTGAAACTATCAAATAAAAAAACAATTGGCTTATTATACCTCAGGCCATTTTTTCATTTCCTATGCCAAAAATGGTGGACTAACAGAGAAACTCTCAAATAGAAAGATGATTAGTTGAACATGACATGGATATTATGGCTGATCCTTAGTATCCATTGTTCTAATGAAATAATCCCATCCTCTCTTTAACAAGTATACATGAGTAGAATGTTTGGATTATGAATAAAAAGAAAATTGTGTTACCCATACATATATGGTTGAGAAAATATCATGCCTAAAATGGTGCGTTGATTGGTGTCCTTGTTCATTTTTGTCATAATGACTACAGATACTGATCTTATTAATTACAACACGATCAAATATAATATCTTTATCAAGATACCATTATGGAAAATAAGTTATGGTTACAACCATTGTGGGATAAAAAATGACTTCACCTACCTGAAAATTTCAACGTCAGGTGGAAAACACAATGGTACATAAATACCATTGATGTGGTAAAATACTGATCTTTGAAGCTTCCCATGAGGGTCTCCATATGCTAAAAATGATGAGTCTTTATTATTTAAGGAAAGATGCAGTGAATCCAATGGCCCTTGTTGCCACATCCAATAACTTTAGGAGCTTATCCCTAGAGCACAATAATCACAAACATCAGTATCTAATGAAGGTGGACTAGGGAGTCAACTATGGATCCCTTGTGGTCCATGGGCCATCGTTGAGGGGTCCTATCAACCGTCATCACCAGAATAATCCCATCAGTACCCATTAGTCACCTAGTGAGGGTACCACCTCACACATTTTAACATTTGGTACCCATGAAAAAGAAACATGAAATACACATTAGGTGAGGAAGGCTCTAGATAACCATGAGTGGGATTATATCCCCACTCCCACTGATGGTGTTTGCCGACATATTGATGCAGTAACCAGCTAGCAGACTCATATCCTTTCCCACTCTAAACAAGTATGTTGAAATATTCCTATATCAATCATGGGAGAGGTGCATATCCCTACCCCTATGAATGAAGCCCATTTTCATATTTAGGTGGCATATAGAGGACATAATTGGGATCATATCCCTACTTCGACTAAATATATCTACTAGTATGTAGCAGAGATGGAAAATGTGCAAGTTTATATTCATATGCACACTTTTCTAAAATGCCATTACTTATTAGAAATAGCTAAAGAACTCCACCGATATATTCTATCACTAGTACACATACAAGGAAAGACACATATTATTATCCCTACAGTCAAAGAAGCTCAACACTCTAATAATTATGAACAAGTGGTTGCTCTAGAGAAATTTCACATTCTATCTCCCATCTAGGAGGATTATTAATATATTATCATAATGGATCAGGCCTCAGACTGGGATCATATTCTCATTCCAACTGAAAATCACTAGGTGAGAGCGGTACATGCCTCAGGATAGGGGCACATTCTTGTCGAAAAACATTGATGGCATATTCCAAAGGCACATGGTCAGGCTCATATCCCCCATTCTGGATGGGGATCACCAAGTGAAAGGGGAAAATGCCTCGATACAGATTCATATTCTTATCAAATAATACTAGTGACATACTCCAAAAGGATGGGATCATGCTTATATCCCCATCCTGGCAGTGGATCACCAAGTGAGAATGAAACATTCCTTGGGATAAGATCATATTCTTATTAGTGAATCTTCCTAGAATATTCCAGTATATCACAGAAGCCAAGAACATACTCTTACTTCAATCGATGAACAAATACACCATCATCCTTCTGAGGAAATATAGGAGGCAGATCATTTCCATTCTCCCATTATAGAGGTCTGTTAGCATATTCCAATGGGGAATGCATATTTGTACTGAGCTCATATTCCTGTTCTAACTGGGTCACACCAACGAAGTGTTTCACTTACCTCAGGGTAGGTTCATATCACTACTACAAAATACCAATGACATATTCAAAAGTCTTAATATTAGGCTTATACTCCCCTTTTTACTGAGTTTGAACAAGTGATAATGGCACATTCCTCAGGACAAGCTCATATTCCTGTCAATAATGAAGAATCTCATTTCAATATTCAAACAAATTCTCAATAGCGAGATCATACTCTTGAAACAACCTTTGGTTATAAACTTCTTTTTGGAAATTGTCATACAACATACTCATATACCTCTAAAATTCCAAAAGGTGGGCTGAAATATTCCAAACATGATACAAAATAATGACCATATCCCTAATCTTATCAATGCCATTGTACATGAGGTTGTTCAAGACACATTATCAACACCCAAAGGGTCATTAAACTCTTCAAATGATGTAGAATATGTTAATTAATATGACAATCCTCCATGTGGTTGTGTGGATATGGATTGAAAGGACTCTACTCCTGACATTCTCCATGGCCAAACTCCCTATAGAGATATCTCCCACAGACAAAGAAATCCTTCCCTTTCCCAGAAACATTTATATAGAGAGGTGTTCAAACTCATACACATTTATATAGGGAGGTGATATAAACATTAGGGTCAAATAAATATAGTTCCCCATAAAATTCTAGTAGCACTCCACTCTAATCAGCAAGTGACCCCAAGAATAATCATATATGGTCTAGTTGGATGGAGGTGTGAAAGTATGATGAATAAAAATACAAAATTTATATATGAATAACGTTAGAATTAAATAACCCATCATCATGTTTTTCCCCTTTACACTTTTAACTATGAGATCCCAAAATATCTAGAGAAACTCTATAATATGTTGTAAAATCATTAGTGACTAAATTTTAGACACCTCCCTTATTTATGATATGAGGTTCACCTTCAGACGACTAAGAAACACTTTTATCAGCTAGACCTAGATCCTATCTTCATGGTCAAGGATCTAAAAATGGGAAATAACAACATAAATATGAAATATTATTTCAACCATTTCATCACATCTCTTAAATAATTTATAGTCAAGTCTACAACATGTTTCTGTATTACAAGTTGGAGAAATTATAGAGAGTTACACTTTTCCACACCCCTAGAACAACAAAATCCCCACAGATATTGAATCTTGTAATGTCATAGCCTCTTGAGAAATTAGGGTACCGGGTAACACTCGGGCTAGTTGGCCTCTATAATAGAATTTCCTGTTTCAATTGTTCATAAACATTAAGAATAGAGGAAGAGGATAACTAACAATTCCTTGAACCAACCCCCACATCGTAACATGAATGCATTCTAGACACGAAATCCAAGGTTGTAACAAACCTAGATGAATCCTATAGATATTGTCTCCCATTATGGGCTTCCATTTCACTCATATCCTACATAATCATATCTAATACACATCAAACAAGACAAAATAGCCACTTCCATAGTAGTATCCCATGAGTACACCCAGCTCACCGTGTTGGGGAAATATCTATCACCACCTCCACCTCTTAGATTATCAATTCCCAAGATGATTCAGGACATATCATCAATAGCTACAAATAAACCCCAACCCACTGGGCTAGAGGAATTTACATCTCAATCATTATCAACTGGTTCATCATCCTACTATAGGGTCCTAGGGAAATCAACAAAGATTCTCGATCCACCCCATCCAACAGGGATGGGGGAATTTATATCTCAAATCACATCCCAAGAATCATCAAATCCTTGAATGGAAGTATTAGATCCTAAATAATAAGATCAATCATTTCTAACTATTTCCCGAGATAACCCCTATCCCACAGGACTAGGTGTATTTTCATCACCATCATCACCACAAAGACAATCAATCGTCTACATTTTGGGAGGTAAATATCAATAGTTGGAATCCTATCTCTTCCTCCCACCATGAGACAAACATTTGATATTCAAGGCCCATTCAAAAAACATTACTTGAAACTCCCTCATTTTCATTACTCATAGGGTGAGATGGGAGGAGCGTATGATGATGTTAATCAGACCCCTATGGGGTTGCAAGCCAAAATAGACCAATATGGATAATATTTAGAGGAACAAACCTAATACATGCATTTAAGAATCATCTGGATGTGTTGAATGTAATGGGAAAACCACCATTCCCTGATATGCCAGTATGAATGTCATCACTCTAAACAAAACAGATATGGTGGATCAAGATATAAATGAAAAGGGCTGCAACGTGAAAAACATACACTAAGAGGAGGGTGATTTGGATGAAAAAATTGAGGCTAAAAGAACCAATAACTAAAGAAAGATCCAAAATCTAGCACCTAAAAAATATTGAGTTTCCACCTATATGGAGAAATACTGCCAAATAAAAAGGTGGTAGTGTGGCTACATCACCACCTAGAAGAGTTGAAGTTCCTTCCATGAAGGAACAGTTGTCACAATATGAGGATGAGATAAAAACTTTTATACAACTCAATGAGGAGATACTCATGGGAAATATTCATTCTAGGTATAAAATCCATCCAGAGATGATTATTCTTCATCTTATAGTTGATCCAGCTGCAAAAGCAGCATCTAAGCATCAGATCGGCTCCGCATCTAATCATCCAATGGACATAAATGAGGAAGTCAAAAATGAACATGAATTACCACCATTATGATGAAACACGTTACCTTATAGGGTAATCACTCAGTCTACACACAGGTCAAGAATTAATGGGATACAAAAACAAGACCACCTTAGTGGGCCCCACCCACTCCCAATATAAGGGAAGCAGCTCAAACAATAGTTTCTCCAAAACTTCTCAATGCCATGAAGTCCCTATATACTTTATAGAATCCATAAAAGAGAGACACATACCTATTAAGTCTAAGAATAAGCCTTATCCCGAATGTGTGGATGACAATTTTCCTCTACCCAATTTCATAAATACAACCTTCTCTAGTTTTCATGGTATAGGTAACCATAAGCAACATATCACACACTTCATATCCCGATGTGAGCTGATGATGGGTCCCCAAGACCTGTAAGATGCAACAAATCTATGGTGTTTTGTAAATAATCTAATAGATCTAGCCTTTTTTGGTATAATATCCTTCCAAAGGATCTATTGCATGATGGGAAGACCTTGATCATCAATTCATTTACTAGTTCAGCTCAACACTAATGAAAACAACAATTTTCAGCCTAACGAACTACAAGAAATGAAAAAATGAGAGTGTTTATAACTTAATATCTTAATGTAAGGGTATAACCTATATACTTAGTATTTGTCTCTCGTAGAAAAAATTTGAGTAAATCTATGCTAAAAATATTCTCAATGAGTTTTAGACACCATTGATCCTAATGAAGTATCTGGGTGGGTTCTGTGAGTTCGTAGAAATGGTATAACATCTGGAGAATACCATTCAGAGAACTCATTCTAAATATCCACTCATTCTTTCAGCATAGTGGAAAATTCATGTTAAGTTAAAATATTCCACTGTTACCCTAAAACTATAAATAGTTCACATTCAAACACCTAGCATGCCCCCACACCACCCAACAACTCCTATAGAGTGAAAAAACCACAAAATCACCCTCTACCATAAGCATATATAATCTTGAGTCTCCAAGGATTTGTGGAACATATGAATAAAGGCCAATCCTTCTGAAATGAACAACTCCTTGGTTATTTCTTGGTATCTATAGATAATAACCTAATCAAACTACCAAAGTCCAAAAAGTTTAATGAGGTCAACCTCATTGACCGTACCAACAACTTATCTTATATAGAAGGTTGAGTCATAATATCTTATATTGATTGATCTTTAAAGAATCCCTTAAAGGCATGGTTGATCCAAAAAAGGTGGTGTTAGATAACTTGTTAGAGAAGGTGGACCAAATAACTATTGTGCAGTCATAAGTAGAGGGTGATTGGAGAAAGTTCCAGTAAGGTGTGAACATAATTTCAAAAACTAGATGAATCAAAAAAATAGTTTTCTAATATCATTTAATTATGAGTGAACAACTATCCAGACCCAAAATATATCCACCACCCAAGAAGGTGACATTATATATCTCCTAAAGGTGGAATCAACCATCAAATTCAAGAAGACAGAGAAGAGTAAGAGTTGTATTCAACCCCAATAGAAGCTCTAAATATTACATATTTCTTCCTTGAAACATTCGAATCATAGGAACCACCCCCACAAAATGGAACCCTCCTTAGATTAAGAGCTAGTATTTGTTCTTTAAACATGATAAACTTAGGATACCCAATTTCCAATGATGAATATTCCTATGAGTATGAGTTCCACTCACCAAATCATGGAACCGAATGTCGTATGCATAGAAACTAAGGATACATGGGACAACACGGGAATGTCCAAACAAAATATTTTGGTCAATTCCCCATGGACAACATATATGTAGCTGATATGCATAGGAAATCACTTCTGCAATCCCTTCAAAGATGTGAAGGTGTCTCAAAACCCTATAGTGATTATATAAACATATTTTTATTGCATGATTTCCAAGTAGTGGTTTGATTACCAGATCATCACAAGAAATAGGGAAGACCAAAAATACCCACTCCATAAGAAGAGATCCCTCTCTAAACCTCTTCACAAGAACCAGATTCATCCACATAAAATTCCTAAACTCCTAATCCATATATCAATGACCATCCCAACCTTGAGAATCTCTGACCTCTGGCACAAAATTACAATATTCTGAAATAGAAGAAAATTTTCCCAACCAATATCTCAATCCTTGATTCCATGCATCTTTTAGAATAACTCCGAGAAAAACTCATTAAATCCCTCTAGATCCCATAGGAATTTTAGATATAAGTCACTACAACTGAGGTCTATTGAATGGAGACCATGTTATCATAATTCCATGTCACCATCTCATTAATGTAGTATGATCAAGGTGAGGTCATCCAAGGACACATCATACACCTATATATTCTGGTAAGACTCAATAATGCTGACATATGAAAGAATCTAATTGAAAATGGATCTTGGATCAATATCATCCTAATTCAAACCCTCTGATTTTTGGGATATAAGGAAGGGGATTTGCCTCCCAAAAATATTACCATTCAAGGGTATGATATGTGTGGGAAATGACCTATTCTTAAGATCAAACTAAAATCTTGGTTTGGGGATCTCACATCTTACACTGAGATTATGGTTATCTAGCATGAAACTGTATACAATGTCCTAATCATAAATCCTTGGATCCATTGTCACATAATGGTGCCTTAAATATTCTATCAATGTTTGAAATACCCTATTGATGGAAATTTTCGGATACTACATGGTGATAATTCCCCCTTTGATAGATATAAAGCCACATATGCTGAAGTCGGTTTCTACAAAAGGGGAGGAAAAGACCATTAATGGCTTATGATATATAGGTTACAACCCCAAACGAATTGGGGAGAACCCCTGACAATCTGTAGAGTATGATTGACAATGAATATGTGCTCCCCATAAATTTGGTTGATGTAATAGACATGTTCCCAAAGATACAATCCCCTTCTATTCCTAGTGAAAACACAAAAGACAATCAACTTCAACTTCTCTCAACAATGGATCTTGTAGTAGGTGATGACAACATATATTCTCATGACCTATCTCACCTCAACATTGGCGTGGATGCCCCAATATTTTTATCTTAATATCAGAATGTATCCACATAATCAGTGGTGTAAGAAGAAGAGGATGACATCGGGAATTCCCCTCCCGCATTCAGGAAATGTGTATCCACCACCATCGATGAGCTTAGGAAGGTAAATTTGGGAAAAAAAGAAGACTCATGACATACACTGATTAGTTCCTCCATTCCCTTAGAAGAGAAAGATATGTAAATAACATTTCTAAAGTAAAACTAATATTTTTGCACTTTTATCTATAAAATAAATTCCCAGACAGAATCCATATTTGGTTACACACAATATTGGCTTAACTGATGACCATTGAAGATTCAATAAGGTAGGCAAGAGGAGGCACCCCTCTCATGCCACCAATATAGAGGCATAATTTAACAAATTGATCATATTAATTTTTTTCTGAGAAGTGAAATACCCAATATGGATCTCCAAAAATGTTCTTGTTAAGAGAAATAATGGGTATATTATGGTCTACATTAATTTTAGAGACCTTAATCGACACTTCCGAAATAACTATTTCCAATTAATGATCAAAAAAATATTTATTGATTAAACTAATAGATTCCAAGATATTTCTTTCATAGATGGGTATTCAGGGTACATTCAAATAAATATATCCCCTGAAGATGAAGAATACACTACCTTCATAACACCATTTGGGATCTTTTTCTATCAAGTCATGACCATTGGCTTATGGAATTTTGGCACAAGTTTTCAATATACCATACATCATATCTTTAAGAAGTTCCCGAGATGGATGTTCAAATGTTATTTCAATGACCTATTTTTCAAATACCAACAACAATGTGATCAATTTTGGGATCTTCAAATAGTCTTCTACAAGCTTAAGTAGAATAGTCTAAAGATTAATTAGCTAAAACTCACTTTCATGATAAAATAAGGGAAATTCAATGGCATTTTAGTACACCACCATGACATCGATGTTGATCGAGAGAGGAATAATTATATTCTATCAATGTTACCTTCCCCCATAAATAAAAAAGAACCAAGGGGAATCCATGGTAACCTCACCTAAATTAGACATTTCATAGACAACGTGGCTAACAAAGTACCCCCATTTACCAAGATACTGAAGAAGGGAATTTCCTACGAAAGGGATGAGGACTACCAAGAATCCTTTGAAATTATCAAGATGTATCTACTAAACCCACTTATTCAGATTCCTTCTTTGGAATGGAGGCCACTCATCATATATGTGTCTGCTATGGAATGATAAATGTGAACCTTCCCCACCCAACAAAATGATACACAGAGAGATAAAAATCTATACTACCTTATCCAAACAATGTTAGGAACTGAGAGATGATAATCAGATGTTGAGAAGAACTTCCTTAAACTCATATTCAAAGTGAAAAAGATGTTTCATTACTTGCATCACTACAAATTCCATTTGGTCTATCACATTTATCCTTTCATGAATATATTTGTATGTCCTATATTGACTAGGCACTTGGCCCAATGTACATTCATTCTACAACAATGTGACATCCAGTTTGTGTCACTAAAGGTGGTGAAAAGAAAATCCCTGGATGATTTTCTCAAAGAACATCCCACCATGGAGAATAGAACAATGGAACCCAAGAACCAAGATGAGGGTTCATTATATTCCTATGGAACTCCCCATACATAGAAGATGTGTTTTGATGGTGCTTCCTGAAGTCCTATCAACAAAAGGATTAGAAACCCAAAGCTCAATTGTGTTTTCATAGGGATTTTATTTGACTCACCATACAAAGCATTTTTCTCAACTCTTACCCACTATCTGAAGGTTGTATGAAAAATGAGGTTGAATAATAATCCCTCACTGTTAGCTTGGAATTATCCCTGTAGCTGTATATAGCCTATCTGAATATCAAAGGGGATTCAAAACTATTGATAAAGAAGATAAATTGTGAATATTATATCAAAAAAGAATAACTGGACTATCTCACTAGATATATCAAGGAATTTATGGAAGGGTTTACCTTTGATCCCACATTGAATCATGTTCCCCAATCGTAGAATGCTCATGCCGATGCAGTGGAGAATATAGCCACAGTTATGGTTGACCTTGATCAGGAGGAAGTAATCTTCTGTATCCCGCATTGAAGAATGTTTTTTACAATCATCATTTGTGATATGGAAGAAATAAATATGTTCAACACTACCCTAAATCATGATGAACTGATATATATCCATGGATGGATGGAGCCCATAATTTGTTATCTCTAAAACATGACTCTCATAATAGACCAAGCCCGAAGCAAACAGATTTGGAACAGTGTAGTGAAATTTTCCCTATAGGATGACTGAAATGAGAAAAAATACATAAATAATAGAGGATTTGATAGAATATTCCTCAGATTCATAGCAGAAATATAGATTCACACCATCATGGAAGAAGTCCATGCGGTCTCCTGCGGCACTCATTAGTCTCAGACAAGGCTTTCCCACCAAATCGAGAGTCTAAGTTACTACTGGAAAACCATGATACAGGAATGTGTGGAATTCACCTGGAAATAACCTAAATTCTAGATCCATGAAAATTTCAAATATCAACCCATGTAATTTAAACATAAAGCTAAATATTCCTGGCCATTTCCAGTTGTGAAATGGATATTGTGCGGCCATATCCCCTAGTCATAGCTAAACAATTAAAGTAAATCCTTATTGCTACCAAATTATTTTTCAAATAGGATGAGGAAATACCTCTCAAAGAATTTGGGGTGAAGAATATAATCAACTTCATAAAGTATCATATTATCACCAGGTTTGGAGTCCCTCAAACAATATTAAAGGGGAAAAATCACCAACTTATATTCTATAGAGTTGAAGAAATTGTACCAGGAGTATAATATCGAGTCCAATCACTCATATATCGATCATTAAGAAGAAAATGGATTAATGGAGGCCTTAAATAAGACTGTCAAATATACTATAGAATATGGTTAATAAGGATAATAAGTCCTGGCCAAACAAGCTACTTCATGATTTATGGGCATAATGTACCACCACACATACTACTACCCACAAACTCTAAACTCATGGGTGTACGAGACTGAGGAAGTGTTACCCATAGAAATATATATTCCTTCACTCTGAATAGACATTTTTATAAAACTCTTGGATGATGTCAAATCACAAAATTGGTCGGATAAATTAGAGTGGCTCGATGAGAATTGGTTGTGTACATTGCACAACCTTAATGTATATTAGAATTGGATCGCATTAGCCTTTACTAAAAGGTTTTCCTCTATTAATTCCTCTTAGAAAAAGTGGGGTTGACTCTTAAGACCCTAATGATACAAGACAAGAAGCCAATAAATCTAAAAACCAATTGGGAAGGGCCATACATCATGCATAGGGTATATCAAAATAGATATTAATCACTATCCACAATGGATGGGGAATGTGTAACACCCCCACCAATGTGAGGTTTCTCAAGAAACACTTTGCATAACTATCATCAAGTGCCCCTCGTCCAGACAACAAGATGTTAAACTACAAAACATCTCAAGTCCTAGAAGAAAGACTTTAAACTACATAACATCACACTTCAAGACCACATAATGCTAAACTATATGGATTCATCCTAGAATCAAGATGTTAAATTGAATAGCATCTTATGTCCTAGTCGTATGATGTTAAACTATGTGGGTTTGTATAGATTAAACTATGTATATTATGTATTTACCACATGACATTAAACTACATGATACATGACCTCACCACATGGCATTAAAATGCACATGAATTTCTTTCTCACTAAAACATTATCACACATGAGACATATTTATGCAAAAGAGGGATGGAATTCCTTCACCACCTTTGAGTCAACTCTACATAGGGAGTCTCTCCTTATAATAACTATATGTAGCCTGATTCCTAACATTAAAGGATATTTAGTGATGCTCGAACAACTGTTTTTAGTCCCAACCATAGCGTTACTTCCCTTTCTTTTCGAGTCACCTATATCTTTACCGCATTAGGTTAAACAACACAGTGGATGTCCTAACCACATGATTGTCAATTTCATGGGTTTCTAGAACTATGTTTGGATTTATTCTTATTTCAATGAGATATGAAAGGATGACTTGATCCTATATATTATCCCAGCCACCACACGATATAGAATGCCCCTATCCTATCCTTAATAACATCTATATAGTTATAGAAACCCTTTCCATTCCTTGTTTCTCATAATAACCATATCTCACATGATCTTAGGAATTTTAGTAGAGTATTTCCCACATGAACATGGAATAACATTCCATGATAGGTTTTTAATGGTATTGAATAAATTATCTTAAAAGGTATACCATGAGTCCTCATCGCATGATGTTAAACTACACAATTGATGTCCTTTGAAGGGTATAAAAGTTCACATTCTTGTGGAACCCACCTGAGAGGACCAATATTATTGGTCATTGTTATCCTTACATATCTCCATTCAAGAACTATGTGTTAATTGATTGTTGACAACACATGATATGTAGTGGTTCCAAAATCACCAATCTCTATTCCAGTCACAACAAATTAGCCTAAAAATTCCTCCTCCTATATATAGTTTGACTTCAATATGAATATCCTTCTTTAAAGAACTATGTGTGGATTGATTCATATTATCATAGGATAAGTAGTGACACATATTCCCATCCTTGGTTATATCCATAATACCCCTTTTAATGTCGAGAGGCCTACATCCTTGTCGCATGATGTTAAACTATTTGGTTCATCAAGAACTGTGTGTGGCTTGATTCCTGTCATTACATGATACATGGTGATTCCTGGATCTCCATTACTAGGACCAACTATAAAAATTAATGGAAACAATGAACACCTATGTTTATTGGTTGTACCTATGTATAGTATTTCCCTTTCAAAAACAGTGTGTGGCTTGATTCCTATCATCATAGGATATATAGTGATACCTAAATCTCCAATCCTGATCCCAAATACAACCACCGATAAAAAATACACCCCACCTGCATTGGGGATAAGCCATAAAAGACCATTTTTATTATATATGATTCAAATCTACCAATGGAATTCTTCTTTATATAATATATCTTTCATAATTATTCATGTAAGTTCCCATATCCTTATTGCATGATGTTAAACTACAAGGAAAAAAATATGTCCTTACTACATGGAATTAAGTTGCAATGAAAATATCCTTATCAAACGACATTATAACTAGATGAAAAATATATCCCCACTATACAATGTTAAATTGTACAGACCATCACCCATCATCATCCCTTATAAAAGGACCACAAGATCCTGACCTCGGTCAACCAGAGTACGGGGTGCTTTGATCATCTTTTAAAAATCACAATCTATAAATCAAACTTCATATCTCAAGTGAATTGGGTTTCCAAAATCCTTCCATGGCCATTTGAAAGGATAATTGACTTCAAGAGTCCATTTTTTTACTATGCATGCATACCTACTTCTCCTGAATACGCATATATGTTCATCAAAAAAATGTGCCACTCTAAAAAAATGGTTTTCTAATCCTTATGAGCCCTGACATCTCTATGGAGTAATATATCACTTGAGGGTGTTTTGGGCCACCCATGGTACAATTTTACCATATCATTACTCATGACATGAGAACCTTGAGTTTTCATTTACAACATTTTCATCTCCTACTCCGAAGGATGTTGGAGTACTCTTGACCTTGGGTATTCTAATTAGGCTCTTTTGTAACATTCCCCTCATATTAGTTCAATGTGCATCATGACCTTAAACTGTCTATGTTTTGGTTAAAGCTATATGATCTTAAAATCTATCCTATAATGATCCAAAACATATGACCTTAAAATAATCGTAAAAGAGATGCACAAATTGAAATATTTAAAACCCATAAAGGACGACCTGAGAAAAAGACAATTCTTCACTCGTTAAACTATTCATATCCATAGTTTAGGAAAAAATTCAGCCATGAATAAATAAGGAATAAAGATCATAGTTCCTACTCTATAGATTTATAAAATTCCTAGTAATGCTTACTGGACCCTTGTGGTTTATGAAAAAAATAAAGTAATTATTTTTCATAACACCTCATTGAGAGAACATGTTCGCTGGGCTGTGATACAACGTTTTGGGTGCTCGAAACCTTTTTGAATATTACGATCTATATAAGTCACAATTAATGGTTTGAGTGCCTCTTATCACCACAATATTCCATGGCCCTTGGAAAAGGATACCCAACATCATGGGACCCTTTGTTTAAATATGCATGTAAGTCTATGGCTCCTGTATATGCACCTGTGGTCATCAACCAAATGAATCACTCTGAAAAAAATGGTTTTCTGATCTCTATGCACCATGATTTCACCTTGGAAAAACTCATTACCTTAGCATGTTATGGTAAATTCACTTTATGTTTGTATTAAACCATCCTCATGAACTAAGAACTTTGAACCATGATTTACAATCCTTGTAACCAAACTACTCAAGTGGGTTTGACATCATCGATGTTATGCCATCGTGTTTTGTACCCATTATCAAATAAAGAGTATAAAACTCCATTCCCAAACACTTGATGGAAAAAAAATCATGATTTTAAACCACTATGTGTAGGGATAAAGCCTCCTAATTAAGACACAAACCACCCTAGGGTTCCTGAACCCTTCCTGGATAGTTTTCCTCACATATCCAACCTCATAATCTAGAAATTTGAGTCTTAATGAATATTTCATGGCCTTAGAAAGGAGAGGGGATAATCTATTCTTGACTATTACATCGACACATTAGGGATTTTACCTACAAACTAAAGGAATATCCTCCTTACAAGAAAGTATATTCAATCATTATGAACCCCAGAAACACTATGGTAGAACCTGACACATCAGGGTGTTATGGGTTATCTCAGATATGTCATCCCCATTCCATATTCATTGAATCAAAATTTTGGTTATGAATTATATCACCCATATTTCAACTATCCATGTGGACCTAACATCCCTAGTATTTGTCCCTTGCTAATATTACCCCCATAAATCTTCCACAACCCTTGGAAAAGAGTGGAGACACATCTATTTCACAATGATACCCACACATAAAGATTTGAACTACCAACCAAAGTATTATTCCCCTTGTAGTAAAGGAGATCTAATCTATGTGAGTCTCAAAAATTCCATAATAGAAATCAACATCCTATTGTGTTTTGATTCATTCCTGATATTTTTTCACCATATCCCATAATCATTAATAAAGTTATGGTAGTAAGACTTTACGATGAATGGAATCCTAAGGTCTGACCAAAAAGACCCTAAACTAAAGTGATAAAAGGTCTGTGCTAAAATAATATAAACTACATCAATATAAGGTTAGAGATAAAAGACCCTAAACTACAATGATATAAATTCTGAGCTAAAAGATCCTAAACTATAGTGATAATATGTTAGAGCTAAAAGACCCTAAATTGCAAAGATTGATGGTCTGAGCATAAAGACACTAAACTATAGTGATAGAAGGTCCGATCTAAAAGATCCTAAACTATAGAGATAAAAGGATCTAGCTAAATGAACTTAAACTACAGCAATAGAAGGTATGATCTAAACAACCATAAACTACAGTGATAAAAGTTTTGATCTAACCTCTGGAGGTCATTTACTTTCCTTATAAGTGAACCTTTTTCCTAGCAAATGCTGTTCCTAGGGGGGATTTGTGGACCCCCTCTAAATGATCATAAAAAAATCCAAAAGGGAACAAGTACTGAAATATGGGTATTATTTACTCTAAAATAAAAAAAATAAGAATATGGTGGCCAAAATCATGTGAATCATGTGAAACTATAAATACATACAATAGCATGAACTAATGTAGGTAATGCGATAAATCATGCATAGTTTATAAGATATGGTAGTTCTTATAGATCCACTTTTATGATTCATTCTCCTCTCATGAAGGAGAATAGGGAATTCAATAATCATGTGTAAACATCAAGATAAGTTCCCCTAGGTCATGAAAATTTTCTGGTGACTTGTACCAAACAAGCCATCCAAAATTCATTAGAAAATATTGTAAAAAAATTTCAAAATTTGGGAGACACTTATGGAACTAAAAATTATTTGACACACCCAAGTAATTTCAATAGACACTGCTAGCCCATGGTGACATGTCCACCTCACTGCGTGAGAGCCCACTAGCATGTCACCCTTGCGACATGAAGGGTACCAGATTTATCTGGGTGGAATTTCACTCCCTCTTCAGCTCCAAATAAAATAATAAATTAATCATATATGATAATCATCACACATTACCATAAGAAAATCATTACATGATGCATCAATGATGGGAAGAATTATTATTGTTGACGGCACCCATGCAATCTCCCAAGATCCCCAAGACGTAGAAAAATAAAGAGAGAAATTAAAGGGAGATTAAGAGGGACTCTTGTGGTTATAAAACTCATTATATGAACCCATGAAGCTCTGAAGAAATCTCAAAAGAACTTGATGACATGTTATCCACATAGAAAAAGAGCCTCTGGACATGTATCCCTCATCAGGTGAAGGGATTTGGATCTGTCTAAGAAAACCTGCGCTCTCTCTGGATCCAAAGAAAAATAGATGGAATTTCCCATGATATGACCATGCATATTCACATGAAATTTTATTGGTCATGTGATGTATAACCAATGGGGAGATTTATTGTATTTTACAACACTCAAGAAAACTCCCAAAAGCCCAAACTCATTGTAAAATGAATAGGGAAATAAAAGGGAAAAAAGTGGGAGCCTATTACGATCATAAAACCCACGAGACACACCATAAAAGACTCACAATACCCCTTGAAATGTCATTAAGACCTCAGAAAATACCTTCAACATGATATAATTACCTCATGAAATCCCTTTAACAAGCCATCATTCTCAAATGAAACATCCTAGACAAGTTGACTAATATCATGAAAAGGACTTTTGACCGACACCCTGATCTCAAGATGGAAATTAGAATTATAAACCTAAAAAACATGAAAGTCCATTTACATTACCATATGATTAGAAAGTACCCCCATTAATGGGATATAATCCAATAAATGGGAGTGTTGATAGGATGGTCTTGTATTCACTAAAAATCGTGTGACAACCATAGAATGACCTACAGTAGGATCTCGCAAAGTTAATGACATCAAATCCCCCCCACTAACTCTACACTGTATTAGTGTGATACATTCCATTAAAAGAGGAAAATAATCAGGATGAAAATTACCATAAATCACACACCCCATCAACAAAAATTCATATAATTTTACTTGGAACCTCACACTGGCACACCCAAGGATCATAGCTAATTTTTCAGAGTGGCTGATCTCACAGGAATGAAATATTTCCATCAGGTAAGATCTAGGGAAAAACTAGACCAACAACGAAATATGCATTGAAACTTCGCATGATCACTCATAGATCATGTGAAGGACTTTTGGCGAGTCACACAAAGAACATCCCTCATAACTGCTAGATCACAGAAGAATTAAAATAGGATAAGACTAAAAAATCAAAGTCATATGAAATAAAAGTCTGAAATAAGACTAAAAATATGGGGGAATAATGAAAAAAAACACACTAATCCTCATACAATTTTCATGAATGACCCAGGTCATGAAACTGAACCCAGACGTGTCACCCAAATCTTGTGATGCTTAATTGGTATACTTTTTGGATCAGAAGAAGTCCTATGATCATGTCATATCAAGTCACATGGAGCCATCATTCATGCGTCCCATGTCTCGTGAATCCCTCTGGTATTTCCATTCAGACATTATGTCTCCCCATAGACTTGTCACCTTAATTATATGGAGACATTGGTATATGTAAGTTGAGTCTCACAATAGCACCAGGACATGTTAACTGGATCTCGTGACATACTCAGGACATGCCAGCCAGATCTTGTCATGTCCTCTAAACATTTCATCTCGCTTTTATAGTTCCATCCAGTCATGTCATCATGGATCATGCATCACCCTCCAGACATGTTGAATTGACTCTCATTATGCCCTCCATGCACATCAGCCATATTTCGTGATGACACCATCGAAAGTCATAGGGATTATGAGATGCCCTCTTAGAACATAAACCAAGATCATGTGATGTGTTCTAGGATAATCCATGTAAGTTTTTCATTGTCCTACAAAAAATTCAGCCATGATCAAGCAATGGCCTTCAGACATTCCAAACATATTATGTGATGTCCCATGGAGAAGTCAACTAGATCTTGTGAATTTATTTGGACATGTCATGAATTCATCCTCTGATATCTTAAGTAGAAAATCAAGGCATTCCAAGAATACAATCAATGAATGTTAATAAGACAAGAAGTCTAGTTTAAGTAGGCATCCCAGGAGATTCTATCCTTTTCCAACCTTCATTAATGGAAGCCTCGGTGTGTAAAACTCGATCAATTTAACAATAAGAACTCTAATTCCTATAATAAATAGGATACATGGGATGCATTCTTAAGTCCCAATCCAAAATGGGAATCCACTTCGGGGTAAAACCCCTTAGTTTTCTAAAATTTCAAACCATTGGGACCCAATTATTCACTTGGGATGATCATATACATCATCAATTAGTGGACTTGGAAGCCCAATTAAACTATGATGACCTTGATTACTTCAATAACAAGGATATATAGGATGACTTCCTAAGGCTCGATCACTATATTGAACATCCCAAGGGTTGTAATAATACATATGTCCCACATCCATATGTAGTGAGGTGAATTACTTGATGTCCGCAATTTCTCACACAGGTCATGGATCACATGAGCATAGGGAGTTCCAATGGTCATATCATCCGCATCATGAATCTTCACCCTCTAGGGAAACCATAGTGTGTTAACCTCGACAACTGGCATGATATTACTACCCAACCTAAATGGTTAAATACCTTGGATAAATTCCTAAGAGTTTGAATGAAATATAGTAACTCTGATTCTTTCTACAAATAGAATCCATAAGACACATCATCGAGGTTCGATCTCAAATATCTGGTACCCAAGTGCCCACATATATGTCATTTATGTATTAAGTTAAACTAAATGGGTTTCATAAATTAAATGAGTTTTTATTCCTATTATAAAATAGGATTCATAGGATGCCTCATAAATAGCTCAATACCATCATCGAAATATTAAACTACCTCCTTACATGTCAATGAATTCAAAAGTTCCTGGGAGTGTGTATTTAGAATATAAGTATCTATTAATTATTATGAAATAGAGAAAGAACCCCAAATACCTACAGATGGATTCACTAATGAGATTCCCTTCTATTACATATAAAAGGATTTAACCTATGACCATTTTTAGGGTAAATGGTATCGTAGGGGGTTAGGAAGAGATTCCCAAACATATCTTAAATTTATAAGAGAGTCCTAAAGTAGGAAAACACCCCCAAAGGGTGTGAAGAACACAAAATCATATCCTCTCAGTCATTGTGAGTTCCTAAGCTTTATTGGATCCAAAAACCAAACTAAACACTTCCCTTTCTAAAGTAGTTTCATTCCCCATTATGGATGTATGAACCATTAGGAGTTTCTATGAATGTTTAAGAAATGGTGAGCCTGACTTTAATGATTATTCAAAACATTAAACCACAAATAATCATACTACTAAAAATAGCCACCAAAATTTTCAAAAGAAACAAGTATATATGTCACACCTCTCACTATAATGATAATTCATTTTGAATAAAATATTATATTTTCCAAATCCAAATCACGAGTTGGGTAATTTTTCTCATGAACCCTCATTTGGAATGAAATATACACTAATACCATGTCATTCTGCATAAAAAAACATCCTAGTACTATATTTGATGCATAATTACATATGAAAATCCATTTTATACTATAGGGTACTATGATCTCATGTGAACTAACCAACATTATCATCAGTTTGATGAAATTTTCTTCACAATCATCTGTACAAAGTAACATGTCTCCCATTTTGAGTCTACATTGTCATTGGATTTGATAGTCATGAAAAATATCACAAAAAATATCAATACCATCCATCTAATCCAAGAAAACTATGAATCCATATCACTATGATTAGTTTAGTCCATTTTTCAATAACCTCCATCTTAGAAGGATCCATAAATATACCCTCAATGGTGATTACATGATTCAATAATGATACTTTTTGTAACGACCCAAAGTTTCATTAATGGAAATCCCTCTTGATCTAATTAAATGTCTCTTTATTTTTATATAAAGTTTCAACTTCATTGGTTTTATGTTAAGAATTTTTACCGCTGTTAATATAGCCGTTAAACAGTGATCAAATGATTAGTATAATTATAGGACTTTAAAAAATCCAATTTACTCAGACAAAAGAAGCGATGGACTTGTTGGGCGGAGAGTGATGGCAAGAGGGGGGTGAATTGCCTTTTAAAAAAAATTAACAATTTAAAATCAAAGTAAAAAGTGCAGCGGAAATAAAAGAGGCAAGACACAAAACTTGATAACGGAGTTCGGCTTAAACCAAAGCCTACGTCTCCGCTCCCAACTCAATCGTTGAGAGATTTACTACTGCTTGCTTTTTAATGGTTTTAGCAAGAAACCCACTAGACTTTAAGGTAGTCTAGAACCTGTTACAGCTTGTTTTTAATGGTTGAGAAAGAACCCACTAGCCTTCTTACAGGTGAAGGCTAGCTCACCTATGACTCAAGCCTTTTAAAGGGAAGGCTTGACTAACCTCTTCACACCTTGAAGGTGGTGTGAAAACCCAAACTAAAGGAACATGAGAGAAAGAGGGGTTTGTAGGCACAAACCCAAATTGATGCTCAAAATAATAAAACAAGAAAAACCGTAATGTGGAGATGTCTTGGGCACCAATGGATTGATTGGAGTTGATGAAGAGCGCTCCCAAGATTCTTTGATGGTGCTCCTTGGATGAGGAAATGAGTTGGAGCAAATGGGGATCCTTGAAGGAATGCGCCGGAGGTTCGCCAAATGATCGAACAATGTTCCCGTGGGCTACCGTACGTTTCCGGGGCTTCCTAGTCCTTTATTTATAGAGGGGGAACCCTCAAATGGCCTTTGGGGGTCTTCGGAGCCGTTGGAGAGGCCTTCGGAGCCGTTGGGAGTCAAGTGGACAAGTCTGGTCAAAGCCCAACGACTAGTTTGACTGGCTCCACCGGCTGACCGGTGCTTGGCCACCGGTTGGCCAGTGCTTTGGAAAATGGAGAGGCCTTCTGCCCAGGCACCACCGGCTGGCCGGTAAGGAGGCCACCGGTTGGCCGGTGCTGAGACAGTAGCAAACTCTTCTGTCTGGGTTCCACCGGCTGGCCGGTGATGGTACACCGGTTGGCCGGTGGTCTGGACAGAGGGGATGCCTTCTGCCCAGGCACTACCGGCTGGCCGGTGGTCATCCACCGGTTGGCCGGTGGATTGAAATCAGTCCACTTTTTCCTTCTGACTTTCTTGGCCCAATTCCTTGGCAACTTGACATCATGCCTATCATCCAAAAACACTTAAAACAAGATTAGATAAAAAAGAGAGTGATTGTGATCATGAAAATTAAACCACGAGGGGTACGAGAGGTACAACAGGACTCGTCCAGTAGAATTGCTCCATACGAAGCCCATTTGTCGGAGATTGGAATAGAGGTGGCATCCTTGGGCTTCATTCTTGACCAAGCCCAAGTTGAGCTTCATCATGTCAAGCTCGAACGTGACTATCTATGAGAAAAGTGGAAGTTGATTGAAATTACCACTCGAGCGATGTTGTCTGAGCCACCCCAAGAGTCTTTCACCATCGCACACCTTACCCTTAGGTCTTATGCGGCTGTTTTAAGGGGTTATGAAACAAATAAGTAGTACTATCTTCATGTACATTATTTTTTGTATATAATAATGAATATAATTTCAAGTCATTTTTGATACATTGTAAATAGTTTTTAAAGTACAAATGGTGTTTTTAGTTATTATTTAATTAAGAAATCTACTTTATTAAATTAATGGATTTTTGAATAAAATAATATTTTAATAAAATAATAATAATATTATTAAATTAATTTTTATTAAATATAAATGATCTTATAATTTTAGGAATGCAATTAAAATTTTTATTAAGGTTTGAAAGTGATTTCTGTCAAAACCCGTGAATTTTCGATAAATGTCGGTTTTTATTTTAGAAGAGAAAATTCACAAATTTAGAAAATTATTTAGATAAAATAAATTTTATTTTTGGAATAAGGACACTAAAATTATCCAACGGTGAATTTTTCATAATTTTCTGACACAGTCAAATTTTTGGGTAAAAATTAAATACCGTTTAAATATATAATGTGTTTTATGACATCATAATGACACAATAGTGATGTAATAAAATAATATAATCATTATGTTCGGCCAATATATGTTTTAACATTAAAATAATGTGATTTTGGGTTTTTTTGACTTACTTTTCAAAGCATTAATGGACCCCTCAAGACTTATTCAACACTTTGCCTTTTTAAATTAATTTCCATGGGAGTGTGACTCACCTCCACATAAGCAACCCTAATATTTTAAGAAGTTAGGACTTTTTCCTTATAAAATATTGTTTTCCTCTTCCTTTTTCCAAAAAACATGGGCAAAAAACATGCGGTGGTTTGTGGTTTGGATTAATTTAATATAAGGGGTCCCAAACCTAAATAATAAATAGTTCCCACACCTTTCCTATATAAACCCACCCAAGCTCCCACTTCCTCCTCACTAAAAGCCCTTGGAGTTCGTCCAACCTCTACCCCACTCTCTTTAGAATCCTCCCAAGGTGCCCCAAGCTCCAAATAAGCCTCTCACAAGCCTCTCTCTAGCCTTTGGAAGCACACTTCCAAGTAAGTGTTTTTTTCTTCCTTTCTCATTTTTGTCAATTTTATTTAACTTGTATTGCCCTTTATATTTAAATTATGAATGTTGGGGTATGGTTTAGCACCTCCCCCATACTTCCCTATTATTTTTTGAATTATGGGAGACCCATTTCTCTCTCATTAAATTCCTCTCATGTACACCCGTTACTATGTCGAAATTCCGAAAGGAACTTGTCTCTTTTTTTTTACATTCAAGTAATGCTCTTGTATCATGAACCTAAATTACATTAAAATTGTTGGGACATGTATCTATATGACCACCTTACTTTCCATTAAATGTAAATATTATGAGGAACCCCTTTATCTCTCATCAACCTTTTTTTTATGAATTCATACGTCACGCCGTTATGCTGCCGAAATCGCACCGATTTTCTAAGCCAATGCCATTGTGTAGTGAATACCATGACCATTTCTCCATCAAGGGTATTCACCTTTATGCACATTTACTTATTGATTGTAAAGTTTCATGTATGAATTCCACATTCTTTTATCATAGAATAAATGAATATGTTTTATGAATCCATGTTTTATGATCCATGTGGCACACTTATGCATGAAATGAAATGTTTAAGAATGGTGCGCCATTATAGCGCTTCAATGCATTGGGTAAAGTATAGTATCATGATACGTCATTTGAAATGAGTGTTCACTCATTCTAATTCAAGTGCAATGAGGGTTACTCGTGCTTTATGTGCAATGAGGATTTACTCATGCTCCATATGCAATGGGCCTTGGCTCATGCTAATTCCATGTTAAGTGTTGTTGCCACATTTCCATGTTATGATTATCATACTTTATCATGCCTTTATGTTCATGTTTTTATTACACTATATTGATATGCCTATTTTCTAACGTGTATTTTACTCCTCATGTTATTCCATGTGTACTCCCTTATTGGGCTTTATAGCTCACCCTTTTCTTATGCATATCCTCAGGTTATCCCATACAATGCTAAGTACGAGGGAATGTAGTGGTCATGTAATGAAAGTTTTCAATAATGATGTTGTATTTCATGTTTTATGTTTTTATGTAATGATCCTAAGCCCCCAAGACACTAAACCTCTCGATATTATTTGTTGTATCAAGTGATGTTTTATGTAATAAATCATGTTTAAGTTGTAATAAAAAGTAGGGTTGTCATAGTTGGTATCAGAGGATAGGTTTAGTTATTTTTGGGATTAGGAAACCCTAGTAAAGCCCTAGAGATAAGACTAAGTATAATAAAAATATTCCTAAGTTTTGGTAAGTACTGAGTAAGTGGTTTATCAGACAAATACATCCCTGTCTGGATACGAGCAGGTAGAGGCGGCTCTGGCACAGATGTATCCTAGGGGTAAAACCCGAAAACACCACTTTGAGCTAGACTCGAACGGGAACTGGTGCACGACAACGGGCCTTGCTACACTCTTGGTTATGAAACTCCCGGGGGATATGTTTTGATAAATTCACATGCTTAGTATGAACCCTTATTAAGGGAATTAGAAAAAATTCCCCTAAGAATATATATTAGAAAGTAGATCATGAAAAGCCTAGATTGAAGCCAATAGACTCATGAGTTAAGGAAATGAATGTTTATTTATAAGTCATCAAATTTTGCCTTTGGATTACCCTTTATGTGTTACCCCTAACTTTCCTTTTATTCCAGCCAATGGCTGGTAATAGGAGGACTCAAGCTAACAACCATTGTGAAGATCAGTGTGATGACTATACTAATGAGATGCCAAATCCAATGGGAGCGGGAATCGCAAACTTTGTCACACTTATCTCTCAGATAACTCAAGTTTTGAAGAGAAACACGGGTCAAGAGGAACATTCAACCCCCCCCCCTAAGACAGAACAAGTCGCTATCGAGAGCATCATGATACAAAGGCCTCCTACTTTTAGTGGATCATCTGATCCCATGATCGCTGAACAATGGATCAACTCCATTGAAAATATATTCTCCATCCTCCAATGTTCTGAACAAGAGAAGGTTCTCCTAGCGTCTTATCATATGGAGGGTGGAGCTGATCAATGGTGTAAGTTGATCAAAAATACGAAGCCTGAGGAGGAGATCATGGCATTGGAATGGAAGGATTTCTAGAAGATGTTTTTCGATAAATATTTTCCGCGCACCCTCCGGCTTAAGATGGAATGGGAATTTCTTTCCCTCAAGCAAAAAGATGAAGAATCTATTGGAGCGTATGAGGAAAACTTCACAAATCTTGAACGATATGCTTCTAGCTTTGTCGTTACCCCCGAATGCAAGGTTGACCACTTATTTAGTGGGCTGAAGCCTAGCTTGCGGAAAGCATTAGCGATCTGTGACTTCGACAGCTATGAGAAAATTGTCCGATGTGCCCTGAAGGTCGAAATGGAGATCGGGGAATCACAAGGGTATCATGGGGAAAAGAAGTATAAGGTGGAATTTAATGCTAGTGGTCTGATGGATAAATCCAACGGTGCTAAGAAGATCCAGTACCCCACTTGCCAAAAGTGCAGAAAGAAGCACCCTAGAAATTGCCTTAAGGGGACGAGAAAATGCTTTAGGTGTGGAAGAGAAGGGCACCTAGCTGTTAACTGTCGGCAAGAAGGACCCGCGGCTACGATAGAGGAGAGGAATGCTCTGTTCGAACCTTAATGTATTGTTCAATGCTACAAATGAAAAGAACCAGGTCATTTTGCAAATCAGTGCCCTAATCCAAGGGTTTTCGAAGACAACCAACAACCTCCAAGATAGCAAGGAAGAGCTTTTGCCATCACTTCTGTCGAAGTGAACCTTGAAAACGAAGTGGTGATAGGTACTCTAGTTATTCATTCAAGAGTAGCGAACATACTTTTTGATTCAGGTTCTATGCATTCTTTTATATCTCGATATTTTAGTAGAACAATCCCAGCACCACCACAAATCATGGAAGTAAAGATCTCGGTGAGTACAGAAAATGGGGAAATCATTACATCCCATGAATATAAGTCCTCCCCTATTATAATTTGTGGATTGAATTTCCCAGAGAACCTTGTCATACTCCCTCTGGTGGAATTTGAAACAATTCTTTGCATGGATTGGCTTTCCTTATATAGAGCCAACATAAATTGTCGGGAGAGGGAAATCACACTCCATATAGAGAATCGACCCCCGATTCATTACAAGTGTCAGGAGGAAGATGAATCTTTTTTAGCTCCATCATCTCAAGCATGGATATTACTGCCCAATGAGCACGCGTATCTGGATTAGATGATTGAGTCCAAAGAAGAAACCATCCTTGAAGAAATGCCTATTGTGAGGGAATTCACAGAAGTGTTTCTCGAGGAACTGCATGGTCTTCCTCCAAGAAGAGATGTTGAGTTCTCAATTGAACTTATACCTGGGGCACTACCAATATCCAAGAATCTGTATAGAATGGTTGTTGTAGAGCTTGAAGAGCTGAAGAAACAACTACAGGAGAATCTGGATAAAGGGTTTATATGCCCAAGTGCTTCACCATGGGGTGCACCAGTCTTCTTTGTCAAGAAGAAGGATGGGTCAATGCGGCTTTTCATCTATTATCGTGAACTTAACAAAATCACGATAAAGAACAAGTATCCTCTCCCAAGAATCGATGACTTGTTTGATCAGTTTCAGGGAGCACAATACTTCTCCAAGGTGGATTTGCGGTCCGGATATTATCAAGTATTGGTGAAGAAGGAAGATATCCCCAAGACTGCTTTTTGTACAAGGTACAGGCACTATGAATTCATAGTAATTACTTTGGACTCACCAATGATCTAGAAATATTCATGGACTTTATGAATAGAGTCTTTAGATATTACCTTGACAAATTTGTGGTAGTCTTTATAGATTATATTCTAATATACTCCAAAACCAAGGAGGATCATGAGGAGCATTTAAAAACTGTATTAGAGACTTTGCGCAAGGAGAAGCTCTATGCAAAGTATAGAAAGTGTGAGTTCTGGTTGAAGGAGGTCTCATTCTTGGGCCATATCATCACAATCAATGGGATATCTGTGGACCCCTCCAAAACAGATGCAATTTAGGGATGGCTGGGGCCAACATCGGTAACGGATATCCATAGCTTCTTGGGGTTAGCTGGATATTATCAACGATTTTTGAGAAATTTCTCAAGATTTTCCAACCCTCTTACCAAGATAACTCGAAAGGGAGTAAAGTTTTCTTGGAGTGATGAATGCGAAGAAAGCTTCAAGGAGTTGAAAAGGAGGCTTATCACTACACCCGTGCTCGCTTTACCCACAAGTGGAGAGCTTTTTGTGGTATTCAGTGATGCTTCAAAAAAGGGCTTAGGCTATGTGCTGAGGCAGAATGATAAATTTATATCCTATGCCTCAAGGCAGTTGAAAATCCATGAGTGAAACTATCCAACGCATGATCTGGAGTTGGAAACGATGATCTTTGCCTAGAAAATCTGGCGGCATTATCTCTATGGAGAGAAATGTGAGATATATACTGACCACAAGAGTCTTAAATATATATTCACACAGAAAGAGCTTAATATGCGCAAGAGAAGATGGATAGAGATCATCAAGGATTATGACGGTTCAATACATTACCACCCTGGGAAAGCAAACAAGGTGGCAGATACCCTATGTGGAAAGGACCCAACAATTCTATCAATGATGAGAATTGAGAAGGATCCAATCTTCTTAGACTTGATGAAGATGGACGTGGGAATCATAAAGAAGGGAATATCATCAATCCTTTCACAAATGATTGCTCAACCATATCTTTTGGAAGGTTTAAAGGATGCTCAAAAGGATGATGTAGGAATTCAAGAAAAAGTGGAAGCTATCAAAAAGGGGGAATCCTCGTAGTTTTATGTTAATGAAGAAGGAATTGTGCGGTTTGGGAAAAGACTATGTGTTCCATCAAGTCCGGAGCTGAAGAAGGAACTTTTAGATGATTCACATAGATCAAATTTATCTATTCACCCAGGGAGCACAAAGATATATCGAGATCTATGAGAAAACTTTTGGTGGGATAATATGAAAAAGAAGATCGCTGAATATACATCAAAGTGTCTAGTGTGTCAGCAAGTGAAGACAGAGAGGCAGAAATCTAAGGGGATGATGCAACCATTGCCCATACCAGAATGGAAAGGGGAGAACATCACCATGGACTTTGTCACTAGACTTCCAAGGACATCCAAAGGCAAAAAATGAAATTTGGGTTGTTGTGGATCATCTTACAAAGACTGCACACTTCATTGCTATTCGGTAGGATTTCTCTTTCGATCAACTGGCATGAATATATATCAGGTAAGTGGTATGGTTGCATGGAGTACCACTATCTACTGTGTCTGACCGAGATCCAAGATTCACCTCTAATTTTTGGAAGAGTCTTCAACATGCTCTGAATACTGAACTGAACTTCAGTACGACCTATCATCCTCAAACTAATGGCCAATCCGAGCGGACTATCAAAACACTTGAGGACATGTTGAGAGCATGCTCAATGGAATTTAAATGGGGATGAGATCAACATCTTCCTCTGTTTGAGTTCTTTTATAATAACAGTTTCCACTCAAGCATCCAAATGGCACCATATGAAGCCTTGTATGGGAAAAGGTGTAGAACACCGGCATATTGGGATGAGGTCGGTGAACGTAAGATGCTTGGACCAGAAATGGTCGAAGTAATGGTGGAGAAGGTGAAAAACATTCAGCAGCATATCAAGGCAGCCTAGAGTCGACAGAAGAGTTATACAGATAATCATCGACGAGACCTTGATTAAAAGTTAGAGACATGGTTTTTCTAAGCATATCTCCATGGAAAAAGGTCATGAGGTTAGGAAAGAAAGGTAAGTTAAGTCCAAGGTACATCGGCCCCTTCGAGATTCTTGATCGTGTCGGGGATGTGGCCTATCGACTAGCACATCCGCATACTATGACCAAAGTACATGATGTCTTTCATGTATCCCTCTTAAGGAAGTACATACCGGATCCTTCACATGTACTCTCTTCTGAGGTGGTACAATTGGAAGACGATCTTTCTTATGAGGACCAACCAGTGAAGATCCTAGATCATAGAGAAAAAGTTCTATGAAATAAGATAATGCCCCTCGTCAAGGTGTTGTGGAGAAACCACAAGTTTGAAGAAGCGACTTGGGAATCAGAGGATATGATGAAGCTGAGTTACCCACATCTGTTTTAGTGTGGGAAAAGGAAAATATCGAGGGTGAAATTTCTTAAGGGGGGAATATTGTAACGACCCCAAGTTTCATTAATGGAAATCCCTCTTGATCTAATTAAATGTCTCTTTATGTTTATATAAAGTGTCAAATTCATTTTTTTTATGTTAAGAATTTTTACCGTTGCTAATATAGCCATTAAACCGTGATAAAATGATTAGTATAAATATAGGACTTTAAAAAATCCAATTTACTCAGAGAAAAGAAGCGATGGCCTCGTCCAGTAGAATTGCTCCATACGAAGCCCATTTTTCGGAGCTCGGAAAAGAGGTGGCATCCTTGGGCTTCGCTCTTGACCAAGCCCAAGCTGAGCTTCATCATGTTAAGCTCGAATGTGACCGTCTACGGGAAAAGTGGAAGTTGATTTAAATTACCACTCGAGCGATGTTATCTGAGCCACCCCAAGAGCCTGTCACCATCGCACGCCATACCCTTAGGTCTTATGCGGCTGTTTTAAGGGGTTATGTAACAAATAAGTAGTACTATCTTCATGTACATTATTTTTTGTATATAATAATGAATATAATTTCTAGTCATTTTTGATACATTGTAAATAGTTTTAAAAGTACAAATGGTGTTTTTAGTTATTATTTAATTACGAAATATATTTTATTAAATTAAGGGATTTTTGAATTAAATAATATTTTAAGAAAATAATAACAATATTATTAAATTAATTTTTATTAAATTTAAATGATCTTATAATTTTATGAATGCAATTAAAATTGTTATTAAGGTTTGAAAGCCATTTCTGTCAAAACCCGTGAATTTTCAATAAATGTCGGTTTTTATTTTAAAAGTGAAAATTCACATATTTAGAAAAATATTTAGATAAAATAAATGTTATTTTTGGAATCAGGACATCGAAATTATCCAATGGTGAATTTTTCATAATTTTCTGAGACAGTCAAATTTTTGGGTAAAAAATAAATACCATTTAAATATATAATGTGTTTTATGACACCATAATGACCCAATAGTGATGTAATAAAATACTATAATATTTATTTTCGAAAAATATATGTTTTAAAATTAAAATAATGTGATTTTGGGTTTGTTTGACTTACTTTTCAAAGCATTAATGGACCCCTCAAGACTTATTCAACACTTTGCCTTTTTAAATTAATTTCCATGGGAGTGTGACTAACCTCCACTTAAGAAACCCTAATATTTTAATAAGTTAGAAATTTGGAATTATAAAATATTATTTTCATATTACCTTTTCCAAAAACCATTGGCAAAAACCATGGGATGGTTTGTGGTTTGGATTAATTTAATATAAGGGGTCCCAAACCTAAATAATAAAGAATTCCCTCACCTTTCCTATATAAACCCACCCAAGCTACCACTTACTCCTCACTCAAATCACTTGGAGTTCTTCCAACCTCTACCATACTCTCTATAGAATCCTCCCAAGGTGCCCCAAGCTCCCAAGAAGCCTCTCACAAGCCTCTCTTTAGCCTTTGGAAGCACACTTCCAAGTAAGGGTTGTTTTTTTCCTTTCTCATTTTTGTCAATTTTATTTAAGTTGTATTGCCCTTTTAATTTCAATTATGAATGTTGGGGTATGGTTTCCCACCTCCCCCATACTTCCCTTTTATTGTTTGAATGATGGTATACCCCTTTCTCTCTCATTAAATGCCTCCCATGTACACCCGTTACTATGCCGAAATTCCAAAAGGAACTTCTCTCCTTTTTTTTCATTCAAGCAATGCTCTTGTATCATGAACCTAAATTACATTACAATTGTTGGGACATGTATTTGTATGAACTACTTAATTTCCATTAAATGTAAATATGACGAGGAACCATTTTCTCTCTCATCAACCTTTTTTATGAATTCTTACGTCACGTCGTTATGCTGCCGAAATCGCATCGATTTTCTAAGCCAATTCCATTGTGTAGTGAAGACCATGCCCATTTCTCTATCAAGGGTATTTACCTTTATGCACATTTAATTATTGATTGTAAAGTTTCATGTATTAATTCCACTTTTCTTTATCATGGAATAAATTAATATGTTTTATGAATCTATGTTTTATGATCCATGTGGCACACTTATGCATGAAATGTAATGTTTAAGAAGGGTACGCCCTTATAACACTCCAATGCATTGGGTAAAGTATAGTATCATGATAATTCATGTGAAATGAGTGTTGACTCATGCTAATTCAAGTGCAACGAGGGTTTACTCGTTCTTTATGTGCAATGAGGATTTACTCATGCTCTATGTGAAATGGGCCTTGGCTCATGCTAATTCCATGTTAAGTGTTATTGCCACATTTCCATGTTATGATTATCATGGTTTATCATGCCTTTATGTTCATGTTTTTATTACGATCTATTAATATTCCTATTGTCTAAAATATATTTTACTCCTCATGTTATTCCATGTGTACTCCCTTACTGGGCTTTATAGCTCACCCTTTTCTTATGCATGTCCTCAGGTTATCCCATGCAATGCTAAGTACGAGGGAATGTAGTGGTCATGTAATGGATGTTTTCAATAAAGATGTTGTATTTAATGTTTTAAGTTTTTATGTAATGATCCTAAGCCTCAAAGACACTAAACCTCTCGATCTTCTTTGTTGTATCAAGTGATGTTTTATGTAATAAATCATGTTTAAGTTGTAATAAAAATCAGGGTTGTCATACTTTTTGTATCCAAAATTCACATTTTATAAATTATTATTATAGTTTATCCTTCCCGAATGACATTAACACAATCCCCAGATGATCTCCACACTCTTGTTTGATCATGGAATATATGATAATATCATTTATAAATACCACCACTAACTGATAAAGGTAATATAAAAAGACTCTATTAATTATATCCAAAACGATAGCGGGGGAATTGGAAATTCCAAAGGGAATTATTATAAATTCATATTGTCTATACCATTTATGGAAGACTATCAAGGGTATATCCTCTTTTTGACCCTTAACTGATGATATCCATATCTAATTTCAATCTTTAAAAGTAATTGAGATCCACATAGTTGATCAAGTAATCCATTAATGTTGGTTAAATGTTACTTTTTATTGATAGTGATGTTTTTAGGTTCTTGATAATCAAGACAAAGATTCATTAACTCATATTTCTTCTTCATAAAAATAATAGGTTCATTTTATGGTGTTTCACTGGGGTGTATCATTTTTCTAGGATCTCCTATAATTTCTTCCCCAATTCTTATATCTCAATTTGGTCCATTCTATCAGGAGCCTTTGAAATATGAATCACAATAGTACGAGTTCTATAGAAAACTCAACTTGAAAATTTTGGGGAAGACTAGGAAACTCTCTAAAAAATACATTGGAATATTCTCACACAATTACCATATCATTAATGTTAAATTTCTTCCCAAACTTTTTGAGATAAAAACCCATCATTAATAGCTAGTATGACCCATTTAATTGAATTAATTTAAATTGGAAGTTCATATTCACCCTTGAATCAATATACAATAATTGATTAACTTTTGATATAAAATGTGAGTTCTATTTTTAAAAAATTGATGTGGTATATATATAGAGTAATCCAATCCATGCCCCAAGTCACATAAAATTTTAATAAAGGGAGAATAATAGGATTTTCTAGAAGAACATTCCCACAATCTTCTATTAGATATGATCTATAAAATTGAGATGAAATAATCATACCATTAGGATTTTTCATTGATAGTTCAATATATAATCATTGAGTTGGAAAAATGAAACTCTTAGGAAATTAGTAAAATATAAAAGTGTCGGTAGAACTATATATAAATAATACATATAATGTTCAACAATACATAAAAAGAGAACCTTCCTCCATTTGATTCAGGTTCTCATAATTTTATTTCTACAAAAAGGTTTGTAAGAACTCGAATCTTTATCTGAGGTAAATTGTTCACTTTTCTGGTGTTTTTGAGAAAAAGAGGCATTTTTGGAAATTTTTGAAGTACACACCGTGTACTTGTATGTACATGTCGTGTACTATTTTTTCGCACGTAGCCATGTGTTGGCCCTATAATGGCCGAGCATATAGCCATGTGTGGTGACCTGAAGACCACCTAATGTGGGGGTCTTTAAGGGAAAGTACAGGACATGTACTTCTAAAGTACATTTCTTTTACCTCTAATGTACACACTGTGTACTTCTAAAGTGCATGCCGTGTAGTTTATTTTTTTTCATTAAATGGACCAGGGTCGTGTATAATTAGAAGAAGTGTCTTCTTCTTCACCTTCTTTTACTGAGAGCATCCATACGGTGCCGATCCTTCCCTGAGCCCCTGATCGAGCATCCATTCTCTGAATCAAACTCCGTCTGTTGCATTGGAATTGCATCGGTGAGTTCTATCTTATTTTTGAACCTAGTTTCTTGTTTTCTCCTCTTTCTCAAGTTATCCTTGGTTGAAAGTTATAGAAATTTTTTTATATCTACCACATTATAGGTTTATCCAAGGGCCGACACTAGGTTATATCGATCATAAAATGTCAAGGTAGGTGGTTTGGCCTTTCTATAGATAGTCTTTGAGTTATATATGCAAAAGTGACCAATACCCTTGATTGGGGTATTGCATGTTTACGGTTTTAAACCTGTTATTTTCTGCTATGATTTATATGCTTGATTAGAGGTTAATTGAATGTGAATAGGGTTAATTTCTATGCTATAGATGTGTTGCCCATGCTTGTATTGTTTATGATCATTTGGTCTTACTTAGCCTATTAGGATGATTGATTTCCATTCCTAGTACCAATAGGATGGAGTGATACCATTATTTATCTGAAATTTTGTTATGCTATAGACTATATAGACTAGTAGTTATTAAGGTATACTTTGTCCGTTATATATCTCTATGCTCGTTTGACTTACATATGGCTATGAGAACCTAGTGTAATAGAGCATATGGATAAGGGACGTTGAGGGATTTTCCAAAGTGTCTGTTTACTGTTACGATGCGAGACCATAGAGGGAATAGCTGTAAGTGCTTCCTTATAGTGTCTTTAGTTCCTCGATGCAGGACATAGGGGTAATTGGATGTTGAGTGCTTCCCTAGAGTGCCTTTTAGTTACCGATATGAGACTATAGTGGGAATTGATAGTGAGTGCTTCCTTAGAGATTCTGTGAAAAAGCTGAACCAGAGGGGTTAGAATGTGTGTACTTCTTAGAGGGTTACTTGTGTTGTTTTGGTTGGACCCAAGGGGTTAGGTTGTGAGTACTTCCTATAGGGTTCCCTTATTATGATTAACTACTTAATTAATATCAGATAAATGAATGCATTTGAAACTGTAGGATTTTTTACTTTTGAGTACTTCCTTGTTTGCTCCTTCAATTTGATTATTGCCTTCCATATATATTCACTGACTATTAGGGACAGATCTTTGGGTGGTTGCCTACTGGGATTTAGTCTCACACACTGTTTGGGTCATGCTTTTGACCCCAAATAGATTATATTATTTCATGTATATATAAGGTCAATTTCCCTTATACTTTATGTACTTGATTGTTGCAGATCTAGGGAGCATGGGACCACACTGAGGCTTGCGATGTTGTGGAGTATTTTATCTGTTTTCTATTGTACTTTGTTTTAGTATTGTATTATAGCATTGTGACTTGTTTGGATACTTTCCTAGATATATGTACCATTCATTATATATATATATGTGTGTGTGTGTGTGTGTGTGCTCAAGTTATTTATTACTTCAGCTGTTTACCTATTACATGTGTCACTGCATCCGCTATTGCTATCTGTTTTACTTCTATTGTGTTACTCTTCCAATGAGGACATAGTTTCCCCATTATCACACCCAAGTACCTCACTGATAATCGGGAGCCTCTGGCATTTGGGGAAATGCACTTAAGGCCACGTGACCAACCAGGTACGGGGCACCTCTGGGCGGCTTCCAGAATCGGGATGCTACAAAGTGGTGTCAGATGATTCTTTTCTTCTTGACTTATTGTTCAGAGCCTATATCTAGTGATATAAAGGAATAGATAATTGTTAATAAGTTGTGCCTGGGAGTAGCTAACCCATGTATAGGGAAAATCCAATTTAACCTGTATATTTCAATTTTTTTGGTTTTTCAATTTTACAGTTGATTTGATTTGACCATTGGGTGATTCACATGTTTTTTTATTATTGTTGATATTATTGAGGTTTTATTTCTGTTGAAACTCGATGAGATGAGGTTATTCCATCTCATGCATCATATAGGAACTTATTAGAAATCACATGTCATGCATTCCTACCATGCCATTTAGGGTTAATTAGTAATTGCATGTTGTTGTGATATATGTTGTGCTAGATATGCATGCTATTGTTATATATGTCTTGATAGAATACCTACTTTTGATAGGGTTTTAAATTATGTAAGGATTCATTTGAATAAACACCAAAATTTGTTGCTTGAGGTGTTATGGGACCTCATAGACTAGAATTTGGTGGATAATTTCTCTCTTATGTTTATATCCAACATTTATAAGATGCCAAGATTTGATTTTCGAGGAGTATGGACCCCCACGGATCAGAATTTGGAACTTTAATGTTCATTTTAGTGTTTTATGGGATTTAGGAGTAGTTTTTGAGTCATATTGTCTGGGAAAACCCGGAATACACAGCGTGTAATGATGAATACATTCCATGTGTCCTTCTGTTTGGAAATGAACTATTTTTCTTATGTACCTACCATATACAGTATGTACACGCCGTGTAGTCTCTAACTGTGTCACTGACTATGTGGGCAGAGAGATGGGGTTGGGAAATCAATATTGGGACACACCATCTACCGAATGTACATGTCGTGTTGCATGGACCATGTATCCACCCATGTGACTAATGATAGAGAAAGTTGAAAAATTATGTTATACACGCCATGTAGTGTTACCCATGTATCCGAAAGTGTAGCGAACAACACAGATCGATTAAATCATTCTAGTACACACTGTGTCTGGCACAAACACGCCATGTAATCATCCATGTAACTAACAACAAAGGTTAGTGAAGTTCATCTAGTACATGCCTTGACTGGCACTAACATGAAGTGTAGTCTTATTCTAGGAGAACTGTGTGGCTTAACCATGTAGAAGAACTTGGGTAGGGAAAGAGGATTCAAGTACACACCGTGTGTTAGGTCAAAACACCATGTGTATGGGGTGTTACATGTCCTAGGTTGGCTAAAGTACATGCCCATGTGAAGGATTAAGAGAACACACTTTGTAGTCATTATACACACAATTTATCCTTATTTTAAAAAACATGACTACTTTATTTCTCTTGTTACCTTCTCACACTTCTATGTTTCAGCCCTTTTAAATCTTAATCTAAGGTGTGCGCTTGACCTTGCAACTAACAACAGATCCTCTAGTTGTTCCAGTCTTGGAACCAGCTGTCATTCTGGACATAGGTGCTAATGCATTGTTTCGAGAGGGCTTTATGAGGTTCATGCAGACCTTCCAACGAGTACATCATCCTACCCATTCTATGGGAGAGTTGATGTGGGTTTTCCAGTAGTAGCATCCTACCACCTTCACAGGGGAAGGAGGAACTCAGGCTGCAGAGTCATGGTTAAAAGCCATGATTTCTATCTCTGAGCATCTGGAGATGCCTCCAGAGAGGAGGGTGAATCAATCTATATATATGATTTGAGACTCTTCCAAGATATTATGGGATGCGATCTCATAGGTAGGACACCAATAGGTTATGGCGTGGGATGAGTTCTGTCGTGCCTTCTATGATTACTTCTACCTGGAGACCTTGAGGGTCGATCAAGCCTAAGAGTTCATGAATCTAGAATATGGTACTCTTTCAGCTATGGAGTATTATTCTCACTTCACCGAGCTACAGTGCATCATACCTATTATAGGAGGTGATGTGTTATTTCTGGAAAAGATGTTTGAGGATGGTCTTAGGCACAACATCTAATCTTAGGTGAACATCTTTAGGTTGACTTCCATCACTTCTATAGTCAACTAGGTGCTGATCACGGAGTAAAATCTGAGGGATTCTAGAGTGGTGAGCCTGGGAGGTTCGACATCTGGATTTGGAATCCCTCCTACTGACAACAAGAAGTGCCATAGGGAGTCTATGCACAGAGATCCAAGGAGATGAGAGTCATCTTCTGGTAGCTAGGTGGTGTGCTACCAATGCAGTAAGAGTAGGCATTTGAGGCAACATTGTCCGAGAAACCCAATGGATTCCCGATCATCCAACATGGTGGGATATCTTCAACACTTCTTTCAAGTCTTCTCACCAGTGGCTAGTGATAGAGGTTATTCTATGACTCCTCATTTGGGAGAATCACCACCAATTTCTCACCAGTCTGGGAACTAGAGTTCTTTTATCTATTTAGGACGAGGTGGAGGTCATGGTCATGGTAGCCAGTCGCCAGGATTTCAACAACAATAGGATGGATCAACTCAAAGTGGTCAGGAAGGGTCACAGGGGATGGATCAACTCAAAGTGGTCAGGAAGGGCAGTGCAGGTCAGAATTTTGCAGTGGAGCAGACACAGTAGGGGAAGGATCTCAGACCCTCTACAGTTCGAGGTACGATCCTAGTTTCCTCAGTTTTAGCTTCTACCCTGTCAATACAATTACTTCCCATAGCTTTATATATGCTGCTTTTATGGAGATCCTTGGGCTTTGTATCTTTTCTTCTTCTGATATCTTGATGCTAAACACACCGTTGGGGATAAGAACAACTAGTATACATCAGTTCAAGGAGTTCCATCTCAAGGTTAGTGGGTGTCACTTCTTATGGGACCTTTATTTCCTAGAGATGGTAGGCTATGATATCATTCTCAGAATGAACTGGTTAGTTACCTTCCATGAATTTTTCAATTGGTATCATCATAGGGTGAGTTTCACATCACTGTAGGGTGGATGGATTCTTCATAAGGGTGAGTGAGATGTCCATGTGAGCAGAGCAGGACTCGAGCATCATGGATTGGGAGGAGTTACAACCCAGTTTTCTAGTCTGTATCTTGATGACCAGAAGACTTCACAGATGGAATTTCCTCCAGTTGTTGATCATTTCATGGACATCTTTCAAAATGAATTTTTATGTTTTCATCCAGAGCATGAGTTAGACTTTACTATTGAGCTCATGTCAAGAGCGGCATCGGTGTCCATTCATCCTTATAAGATGGCTACACCTGAGTTTCAAGAGCTCAAGAAGAAGATGGAGGAGTTGTAGGAAAAGGGTTTCATCTGACTCAGTACTTCTCCTTGGCGTTCACCTATCCTATTTGCGAAGAAGGCAGATGGTACCGTCTGGCATTATGTGGATTATCATAAATTAAACCAGTTGATGGTTATAAACCGATATCCCTTGCCAAGTATTGATGATCTCTTTGATCAACTTCAAGGAGCCCTGGTGTTCTCAAAGATTGAATTGAGATCTGGTTACCATCAGTTGCACATTATACCATCAGATGTACCTCTTACAACATTTCAAAGTAGGTATTATCTATACGAGTATGTGGTTATGTCGTTCAGTCTCATGAACACGCCTACATTTTTCATGGCACTGATGAACTGAGTGTTCCATTTATACTTAGATTCTTTCATGATAGTCTTTGTGGATGATATCATGGTGAACTCTCACACTCAACATGACCATGCCACACATCTTGAGATCATTTTGAGTACACTGAGAGAGCATTAGTTATATGATAATCTATCAAAATGACACTTTTAGATGGACCAAATTCACTTCTTGGGTCATGTTATCTCAGAGGCATGAGTATCAGTAGACCCAGAGAAAGTGAGAGCATTAGTTTCTTGGTAGTATCTGAAGAATATCTTCGAGGTATAGAGTTTTCTAGTGCTGGTTGGTTACTACAGACATTTTATACAGGACTTTTCATGCTTAGAAGTTCCAGTGATAAGCCTGAATTAGAAGGGTGTGAAGTACTTGTGGTCAGATTCTTGTGAGTCATCCATTCAAGAGATTAAAGGGAGGTTGACCACAACACTGATACTAGTATTTCCAGAGCTGGGAAAAATCTATAATGTTTATTGTGATGCATCAAGTATCAGGCTGGGAGCAGTGCTTATGTAGGGGAAAGGGTTGTTGTGTATGGGTCTTAGCAGTTAAGGCCACATGAGAGGAACTACCTGACGCACTATCTCGAGCTGGCTGCATTTGTTCATGCTTTACACTATTGGAGACACTACCTGTTGGGAGAGCATTTTGTGGTTTTCACCAACCAAAAAGTCTCAAGTATATCTTCACTTAACGTGACCTGAATTTGAGACAATAAAGGTGGGTTGAATACATTTAGTCCTTTGACATTGAACTTTCCTACACGCATGGTAAGGGTAATGTTGTGGATGATGCGTTGAGTAAGAGGACTCAGATGTGGGCAGTTCAGGAGGCCAGTAGTGAGTGGCAGCTTATGGCTTTGTTCTCTGAGATGCATCTAGATGTTCATGATAGGTAGGGGAATACTTTTCTTTCTTCTGTAGCTGTTACCTTGAATCTACTTGATCAAGTGGAAATGAAGTAGCAATATGCTTTTGAAGGCCCAACCCTACATGAGAGTGTTATAGGAGAGTACCCTATTATTGGATGGACAATAGGAGAGGATGAGATCTTGTGTTTTCATGGGAATGTATGGGTGCTAGTAGATATACACGAGGAGCTGATGAGAGACTTTCATTCCTCATTTGAGCAGTTCATCCTGGTGTCACGAAGATGTATCATGATCTACACCATCAGTGTTGGTGGCTAGGTATGAAGAGAGATGTTTCTAGTTTCATTATGAGGCGTTCCACATGTCAGCATGTGAAGGCAGAGCATCAACGACCATTAGGGATTTTGCATTAGTTACATATTCTAGAGTGGAAGTGTAACGATGTCATGATGGATTTCGTGATAGGTTTACCGAGGTCACCTCAAGGGAATGATGTTGTATGGGTTGTCATTGAAAGACTCATGATGGTTTCTCACTTCTTACTGTTCAAGTATAACTTCAGTGTTGATGGTCCGAGAAGGTTATACATCTGAGATATTGTGCATTTAGATGTAGTTCCACACTACATTATTTCAGATAGGGATGTTTGTTTTACTTCTCAGGTTTGACAGAGACTTTAAAGGGATTTGGGTACATAGGTAATATTGAGTACAACTTACCATCCCCAGACAGATTTCCAATCCGAGCGTACGATTCAGGTGCTTCAGGTCATTCTTCGAGCACACATCTTGAATTTTTGTGGTTCTTGGGAGAAGCACACACCTCTTGTGGAGGTTTCCTACAATAATAGTTTTCAAACAACTATTTAGATGGAACCTTAATAGGCTTTGTACTTTAGGCCATGACGATATCCCTTATGCTGGCTGGAGACAGGATATGCAGCTATGTTGGGAGCTCAACTTGTCCAGGAGACCTCAGAGAAGATAGAGTTGATTCACAAGAGGATGGCTACTGCACAGTCTTTACAGAAGTCTTATGCTAATCGAAGGAGATGACCTCTGGAGTTTGAGGTCAGAGATCAGGTTTTCCTGTGTGTCACACCGAGGATGGGACACAAGAGGATTAGAAGGCAGGCTAAGCTTTCACCAAGGTTCTTCAGACCATTTGAGGTGTTGGAGATAGTCGTGTCGGTTGCCTATCGGTTGTAGTTACCTTAGAGGTACCGGACTATGCACAAAATCTTCCATGTTTCTCAGCTTGGATGTAACTTATCATACCCATATCATGTTTTTCAACTCGAGGAATTTGAGTTAGAGGTGGATGCCTTGTTTGAGGAGCATCCTATCAAGATTGTTGATCAAAGTATGAATGTCCTCCATGGTCGGTCTATTCCTCTGGTACGAGTGCTATGGAAGCACGAGTGAGTACAGGACGAGACTTGGGAGAGGGAGGCCGATGTACGATCATAGTGGTAAGAGATTTTGGAGGATTATTCTTCTATGTCGCCTTGTTAGGGAATTTTGGGGACAAATGTCTTTAAGGGGGAAGTTTGTAAGTACCCGGATCTTCTTCTCATGTAAGTTTTTCTCTTTTTGGTGTTTTTTAGAAAAAGAGGAGTTTCTGGGAATTTTTAAAGTACTCACTGTGTACTTGAATGTACACACCATGTTCTCTTTTTCTGCACGTAGCCATGTACTGGCCGTGTAACAGTTGAGCACATAGCCATGTGTGGTGACCCGGAGACTGCCTAATGTGGGGGCCAGTAAAGGCAAGTACACATCGTGTACTTCTAAAGAACACTCTGTGTACTTTCTTTTTTTCATTAAATGGACTGGGGTCACCTCTAATTGGTAGAAGTGTCTTTTTCATCGCCTTCTTTGGCCGAGAGCATCCATATGGCATTGATCCTTCCCTGAGTCCCTGATCCAGCATCTGTTCTCCTAATTTAACTTCATAGGTTGCATTGGAATCACATCGGTGAGTTCTATCTTCTTCTTGAACCTCATTTCTTGTTTTCTCCTCTTTCTCATGTTATCATTGGTTGAACGTTTTAGATATTTTTATAGATCTATCACCTTCTAGGTCGATCCAAGGGCTGACACTAAGGTATATCGATCAAAAAATGGCGAGGTAGGTTGTTTGTGCCTTTCCGTATATATTCTTGGAGTTATATGTGCAAAAGTTCCCAATACCCTTGATCAGGGTATTGCATGTTTACGGTTTTAACCCTGTTATTTCCTGCTATGATTTATATGCTTGAGTAGATGTCAGTTGAATGTGAATAGGGCTAATTGCTACACTATGGATGTGTTGCCCATGCTTGTATTTTTTATGACTGTTTGGTCTTGCTTAGCCTATTAGGTTGGATGCTTTCCATTCCTAGTGTTGATAGGATGGAGTGATACTATTATTTATCTGACATGTTGTTATGATATAGATTGTTTGTCCAAGTAGTTATTGAGTTATTCTTTTTCCATTATATATCTTTGTGCTCTTTTGACTTACACATGGCTGTGAGAACTTATTGTAGTAGACCATAGGGAGAATGAACGTTGAGGGCTTCTCTAGAGTGTCTGTTTACTATTATTATGTGAGACCATAGGGGGAATGAATGTATATGATTCCTTAGAGTGTTTATAGTTCCTAGATGAAGGCCACATGGGGAATTGGACGTTGAGTGCTTCCCCATAACACTTTTTAGTTTCCGATACAATACTATAGGGGGAATTGATGGTGAGTGCTTCCTCAGAGAGTTTATGCAAAAGCTGAACTAGAGGGGTTAGACTGTGTGTACTTCCCAGAGGGTGGATTTTGTTGTTTTGGTTAGACCAGAGGGGTTGGGCTGTGAGTAATTCCAGAGGGTTCCCTGCTTATGATTAGCTTCTTACTTGATATCTGATAATTGAATGCATTTGAAACTATAGGATTTATTACTTTTGAGTACTTCCTTATTTACTACTTCATTTTTATTATAGCTTGCCATATATATTCACTGACTTTTAGCCACAAATATTTGGGTGGTTGCCTACTGGGATTTAGTATAACATCATGTTTGGGTCATGCTTTTGTGACCAAATAGATTATATTGTTGCAGGTATAGATAAGGGCTAGCACCCTTCTATTTCAGGTACTTGATTGTTGCGAAGCTCGGGAGCATGGGACCAAGATGAGGCTTGCAATTCTATGGAGAATTTTATCTATTTTATGTTGTACTTTGGTTTAGTATTGTATTATAGAATTTTGACTAGTTTGGATGATTTCCTAGACACATTTATCATTGATTATATATATATATATATTGTGTGTGTGTGTGTGCTCCAGTTGTTTATTACTTCCATTTTTTACATATTGCATGTTTTACTTATTCCGATATTACTATCTATTTTACTTCTGTTGTGTTACTCTGCCAATGAGGGCATAGTTTTCCCACTATCACACCCAAGGCCCTCACTGCTAGTTGGAAACCTATGGCGTTTGGGTAAATGCATTTGAGGACATGTGACCAACTAGGTATGGGGCACCTCTTGGCGACTTCCAGAATCGGGACACTACAAGGTTAGTGTGAGTATAAATTAAAATTAATCAGAGTAAACAAACATATGTTATTGAAAATCATTCATAAGATTTCCTAAATTATGAAAACTTCTTTTAACCGATGAAATTATAGTTTTCAATATATGTTTTCATGGTAATTTACAATTTTTTATTTTTAATCCAAATATTTTCGAATCCCTCATAAAGCTTCATAAAGATAATATGAATTAACCAAATCATATCCACTAGGAGTGTAAAATCTATTTTTTTGTTAGGCCTCTTTTTTATACACTATGTGAATATTGACATAATACCCTACTCTCATTTTTAGGTTGTCTCCCATAGGTACATATATTATATATCCTACATCAATTTGTTTTTATATAGATAGGGATGTCATTTCTAAGAATGATACACTCTATAATTTAACTAAATTTTAGGATACTTCCAATATTTTGACTTTTTGATAGGTTTCTCACTATGGTTTTTTAATAATAATCCTCAAAATAACTAAACACAGATTTAATATCAACTAAGGTGACCCAAGCATCACACACACACACACATATTATATCATTATAGATGAATATTCAATAAAACTAGGAATAGTACATGCTGAAGATCCATAAAGGTTTAGTGTCTTTGGAGACTAGAGAAATAATCATCTTTTTATGAACAATCTTTAATATTTACCACAAAAGTTCATCTCACATGATGTACTTCTAGAATTATCATACTTAATACCATTCTTCATAACCTAGTTAATAAAAACAAAAGAAAATGATGATCATATATGCCCAATAAGGGTAAATATATGAGATGAAAACCGAGGATCGTAAGCAAGAATAAGATAAGAATGTGGGTATAGGACAATAGTCAAGTTTTAAGAATATTACATCATAAAATCATACCCAAATAATCATGGATTATCAATAGTAAATTAGGCATAATGATCTAGTCATAACATAAGACATGATTCATTTTAACAAGAGATCATTGCAAAAAATAATAGTATGGAAGAAATATAAGAATCCAAAATCATTTTCATTATAAATGATCACTTCCATGACCATAATCCTATTGTAGATATAGTCCCATAATAGTTTGGGTTCACTCCCCAATCCCTAAAAAATTATCTCATGAGATATAAGTTGTTACCCAATGCATTGGAGGAATGTATAATTTCGGTCCAACCCACCACTTAATTGACATAGTCCCATAGGGCCTTAGGTTCACTCCCCATTCCAATTTATCTCATGAGATATAGAATTACCTAGTGCATTGTATTAATTTCTATGAGTGAAACAACATGTAATAAATTCTTTCAAATATTTGAAAAGAGGATTTCAACTTGGTTTCCAAAGGAAAGCTGGAAGGGCTTGATTTGAGTTGGGTTTAGTTCATTTGGCCATGTGTGGGAGATTATATATTTTCTAAAGCAGTTTTTTTATATTTTCCCATTATGTAAATTCTATATGTGATGCTTGAAACATGATGATAAATTTAGTGTGTGAAACCCTGGACAATTTGTCTTTGGTTGAAACCCATGTCACCAAGGTATGTCCAATCTGGGGAATAGGCACTATAGGACAGGTGAGTGGTTGGTTTGAAATGTGAAACCTAATGAGGGATGAAATATACTTGGGATGAGTCAAAAGGATTGACTAGGATATAGAAAGTTGTAATGAGTCATGATAGTTTCATGCTAGGGTCATGATACAAACACATATGTGTGGCCTTGTTTGATAAAACACCTCATTAGAATCAATTATTAATCAAAGAAACTAACAATATAAATAATGTTTTATTACATATACAATAATGGGTGATTAAATTAATATGGATACAAGATTTTTTTCTTTTTGTTGATAACTTTTTTTAATTGTTCTTGTTTATCCACTATAGGTAAATGGTTTCTCAGATGGTTGCTTCCAAGGAATGCCTATTTTTTAATGAAAAATTATATGGCGGAACATTGTCTATTTAACATTTTTTTAAGTTTGTTTTATTTGAAATGGATTATAGAGCCGATGATTTTAAAATGATTAGGATTTTTTAGCTTTGATAAAAGTGAACTGATAATGGTTTTTGAAATTGGATTTTAAAATAATTTTCAAAATCAGAATGAAGTGGTTGAAATTATGAACATTTTTTTTGGTAAAATGATGAAAAGGCCATAGATTTTTGGGATTTCATTTTTTTTGAAAAACCATTTATTCTAAGTGGTGTTTTAAAAACTCCGATAAATTTTAGTGTGGGTGAAATTTGTTGAAATTATTTTTTGGAAAGCGACTGATACCTAGGTAAACCAAATTTATTGTATATTGTGGTTTGGCTAGGAATGACTACGATGCTTAAATTTTATACACTTCTTGTGTTTCATGTTTTTTATAAACATCCATGTGTGATTGGATGGTGTGGAACTATTTGGTTACATGATGGGAAAAAGAAACTAGTACCCATGTGGGTTGGGTTTTCTTGGTTTTCTATGATTGACCAGGAGAGACCTAGGTATGTAATTATATGTTCAGAAGGTTTACCATGGTTTTTTTTGAGAAACCTACTTTTGTGGGATCATGGTTAGATGTGTATGCTGGGATGAAGTTTCTATATTTGTTCTAGTGGGTTCAGAGGTTAGACCCATAATGTGATTTTTGATGATTTCATGGGTTTTAATATTTTTTGCATGTTTTATATACGTGATTCCTATGGTGGGGAGAACCATTGTTCATAATAAACCTTGGTATTAGATTCTAATGATATATACTACCCTAAGGATTGAAATTATTTAGGTGTCGATGCATTAGTGTTTCATAATTGATGGCTGCAGTTAAGTATCGTCTTGATGTTCTATGATTAGCATTTTATGTTTGGAAATCATTGTGAGTAGATTGGTAATTTCCAATCATTATATATGGTACAAAAAGAGACACGAGACATTGAGATTAGGTGTTGGTTTAATAGGAAGATGATAAGGACACTCCAATGGTGGGGAGCATCAATCGGTCACAGAGGTATGGCCCTTGTTTCAAAAGGTTCATGAATGTTGTGAAAAAGATCAGTTTATTATTATGATACCAGTGATATTTTGGTGAATATATTTAAGTAGTTGAGGAATTTGGGTATGGTTTTGGAGAGAGTCAGTGTGTAGGAGACATACTTAGGATGGTGGAAGTGTGATATGAGAGTGTATTGAATCAGTGGAGTGTAGGTTCTCATGGGTAGAGCATGATAGTTGGATGGTCTAGGTGAGTGTTGAACCATGAAATTGAAACAAGTGTAATTATTATACCTACGTATGATCATTTTTATAATTCAGTGATTCTTTTGGGTGTTAAGTAATTGTGACCGAGATGTGCAGTGAAGTGGTTGTGCGTCGATGGTTGAGGCCATGCACTTTTAGGAGAAGTCCTTGAGAGAAGAACCAACTACTATTATACATATAATTTGATGTGGTAAGGTGGAAACTACATTATGAGAATCATTTGGGATGTAGCTGATTTATTTTTATGGTTTAATCGATCTTTTAGAGAAAATATTGTTTCTTTAGGCTTGGTGTTTGGAGCTGTGCAACATAAGTGTGTTGGGTTTTGGAGATGGAATGTGTCCGGTTGATGGTGAATCATTAACTAAGCTAGGTCAAGGTTCATATTAGGATGACTACTACAACTCATTAAGGATGCGAAGTGTTATGGTGGGGAGTTTGTAATAACCCTAATCACTATGGATTGTGAATTGTAGAGTGGATTTGAACTTTTTATTTTGCGAGGGGTTCGTTTTAAGAATTGGGAACTAGAACAACATTCTGAGAGTTTAGATTCAATTAAATGGTGTTTTTATTGGGTTTTAGGATTATGTGGTTTACTAGGGGTCTGGGAGGATGTTGGGGAAAATATGAGTGATCGAGAATCCAACATAAGGGGTGAATCACTTTGGCTCTCCTCATCCCCACTCATTGGAGTGCTTCGATCCCATTATTTTTAGGTTGTGTTGAAACACCTCGACCCCAAAATCCTAGAGATGGTGCATTATTTTAATAAATTTTCATGATATAGGGAATCATGTCTGGAAGGACCGATCATTTTAGCAGTCTTGGAAAATATATTATATTCATCAACCATACATAACAATTCAAAACATAAAATACAACAAAAATAATGCTTTGATAACACCACTATTCCCATATCTTAACCCTATATATCAATCATAAAACACTTCTTAACATCCTAATAAAATAAAACAAAAAGAATAAGGTGAGATCAGATTCTTAGTAAGGGTAAATAATTAATTGCAATATATCATAAACAAGCATAAAACTTTAAGGAAAGATTTATAATAAAAATGGAAGTCTATTAAACATAAACTTGAAAAAAATGGAATAAAAAATAAAAAATAACCATATAAACAAGCACATGGAAATTATACCAGTCAAATAATCACATGTAATAACTAATTATATAAATATGGAATACATAATTTGGGACATCTTAAACACACATTCATGCCTCTAGCCAAGACACTGCAGATAACTATGAAAGACATTATCAAAAAACCAAACATATTTGTTTCATGAGACCAACCAATGCATGGAGGGGATATAACGGACCCCACCCAATAGTTACAAATTCCAATGAATTTATATTATGAAAGGTGTAAAATATAACCAACATAAACATTCATATTAAAAATAGAATATGGAATGTCAATACTTAAACCATAAGATATAAATGATATCAAAATAGCACATACATAGTCAAACATATCATAAAGACTTCAACAAAAAATGAAAGATTGTATCAAAATATAGAAACCTTAATTAAGAAAAAAAAATCCAACAAAGGATGTTGACATAGATGAATGTAATCTAACAAAATTATTAAAACTCTTTTAGAAATATCCCATTTTTACTTTGAAATCATTTGAAAGCCTAAATAATTATAAAAAGAAAAAATTTCCTTTGAAAAGAACCTAGTAAACATGTAGGAGAATCTTCAAAATGTTCAGGCTTCATAATGTCAGAAAATAACCTCTCATACCATATAAGTTAAAAAAACATTCTTTCCTTAATTTGTCGAAAAGTTCATATAGTACCTCTTTTGGAAAACAACAGAATGAATCTTTTCAAAACAATTTATAAAAAGTAAAACGTGGGTATAAATAACTTTAAACAATAGTCTAGTAATAGAAATATTATTTCGAAATACATGTATAAGAATTATGGATGTGGATGATAAATATGTCCCAGTATATACTTACGTATAATCAATCTCGGATAATAATGAGATTGCGAAATTAACACTTACATAGTACTTTCCTTTATTCGAGGTTGTGTTAACCTTATTTATAATGGTTAAAGATTTTTATTAAATTATAACATGACTATATACATATTTATGATATCATATATGATCATCTTACCACGTTTTGTTAATAATATTTCAGTATTACCATTATTTTTTTGTGTTAACTGCTTTGTTTTCCTATGAATGTTTTATTAAGTAAGTATTATTTATTATGAATAGGATATATTTTATTCAAATAAATAATCATATTAAGTTCATAAATGTTATATTTACTTATCATATGATTTTGATAATCATTCTTGAATGGATAATATGGAGAATGAATCTCATCGCGTTGTGGAGATGGTAGGTCATACGTACACACGAGCGACAATATAATTCCTTTAATGGTTAAATGATATGAAACTGGATGGTATATTAATTATAAAGAATCATAATCAGGTCGTATTAATTATTATTTTTATTATACTCATAATCATACCCATCCAAAAAAAGTAACGTTGAATAACAAATTACACCACGACATGGAGATGGTAAGCCGTACGTACACAGGAATGGTGATATTATTATCTGTAGGATAGATAAAATGAAGAATATGGGTGTCACATGATTATAATAACATAAAATTATATCTATGATAATGTATTTATTACATTAGTATGGAAGAAACATAGAAAGAATAACTATAAGAAGAATAACTTTGAAAGAAGAGATAAAACGATTACCCCTTCTTTAGGTGTCTCCTATTGATTTGCACAAAAGGAATCCTTAAGATAGTTTTATGTAAAAATGGTGGCCTCTAGGATGAATTTAGGTACGTTTTTAGGATATTTTTCACGTGTTTGATGAGACAAATGGCTTTAGAAGTGTGAATAAAAGAGAAGGACAAGTTTCTTTTTATAGGAGAGGTGAGGGGCACTTTAGGAATGTCTTGAAATTTTAATTTATTATAAATTTATTTTCAGTTTATAATGGATAAAAAGTGATTTATTTCAAGAATAATAGGATTATTGGTATAAATAATCTCAATAAATATGTTTTAGACATGTTTAGATCATAAAATTATCCTTATCTTTTAAATATAACCCTTAGTTAAATAGTTTAACTTTTACGATGTCTTCTTGTATTTTTACACTAGATGGTTAATATAGTTACTATAAAATAACAAGATAACCTCAAGTATATTATTAATGACATTTTTAACACTATATAATTTATTTGGTTGAATCTTATATTTTTATGATATTTATATTCTTTAAGATAATAGTATTTCTTTTAAAATCTAATTTATGTCAATTTTGACACTATTTAAGACTAGATTTTTTTAAAGTCATAAAAACTTGATTATTTTGAAAAAAATGAATTAACTGAATACTAAAATATCATAGTATTCCAAAAAATTCGTCTATGGAATCAAATAATTCAAATAATATTTATTTTAATATATATAATATCATTTATTTGATTCTTTTATTAATAAGGCAATCACAACATGATCATTGTGGCATACATAAATTTATATATTTAATGACTAAAAATTATAAATAAAATACCATAATTTAGGATTTTTTTATTTCTAATTAATTTTTATAGTCAAAGATACCTACTATATAACCCCATATTAAATTTTTTTAGTAAAAAGATCCATGTTTATGTTATATTTCTCTTTACATTAAACTAATTATTATAACATGTCATTATAACACCCAAGTGGCCCCCAAATGCCAAATATTCATCCTAATTATTGTTTTTGTCTTCCATGAATCATCCAATAATATTAGGACACATGTTAGGGTAGTGTTATATTATTATAATATTATTTTTACCTTTAATTACACTATTTACCTTTAAATGTGGTAAATAAATTCAAATTTACGATTAAAAAATCATTTTGATCCTATTAGACCAAATTTTTAATAATTATTAGAACCATTTATGTATGATTTTCAAAATTCAGTTCATAGAAGCAATTCAATGATGTTTAATTATCATCTTCTAAGGTGTCTAGAAGGCAGGTAAAAAGGCGTGAAAAAAAGTTTAATGAATTTTTATATCTAATTCGATTATAAAAACAATTCAAATGACCTAAATTGGGTTAATATATATATTATTTATCTATTGTGACTTTAAACCCAATTTTAATTAAAATTATTATTTAAATGAAAAATTCGGGGTTTTAAACAATAATGTAGTGTTTTTCACTATTTATCAAAAATTGATTGTTTTCAAAAAATTACAAAAAATTCATTGTATGATAAGTTTCATATTATAAATAAAAAAGTCTATCTTACAAAATTAAATATCTGAAGGTGTCTAAAATTAATTTGATTATTATTCACATAAGGACCTAAAAAGTAGTTCCTTTAAGAAAATAGTACTACTAAACATATAACTATTTTATGGAAAATTATACATTTCATTATAAAATGTTTTATTTATGTGAAAACAATATAAATAAAATTTAAAATTTATTTATTACTATAAATATTACTATATTTAATTGTTATGTTATAAACATATCATTTAAATAATTAGAATACTAAAGTGTTGTTTTGTAGAATCTAAATCTTGCGTGTAATGCAAACTAAGTCGGTGTTGTGTGCAACACAAGCTATTGAAGATAACTAACTATGAAATCTTGGGGTGTAACATGTTTTATCACAAAAATTATAGTAAAATATCTCACTCATTTATTCTATTATCTCTATAATGATTTTAGTTTGTTTGTTTAGGGTTTTGTGGTGACGATTTCACCAGATCATGGAGAAATCATTATACTCATTGAAGCTTTCATTTGAAGCTCATAGTAAGAATGTCAGGAGGGTATATGGAATCCTCCATTCTAGTTTTGGATTAATATTTGTGGTTCTATAGTTTTATTAATATTTTATGTATAATTTGGTTTTTCCCTTTAAATTGGTTATATAATTTAGGAATTTTGTGTGGCCTAGGGTCAAGGTTGTATCAGGAGTGGACTACACCTCATTAATCAAGGTTTTTACATCATTGTGTGACTCAGTGAGATTTTTTCCTATTATCTTAATATAAAATATCAGTTTCAAATTTCTAAATAGTTATTTTTTTGGTGTTTATGGATGATATAGGTTCTTGTGGATATTATGGATACAAGTATGATATTAGGATGATTTATTGGAATGTTGATTGAGGCGTGGGGCCATTATTTTAGTTGAGTCTCTTATATAATTGGCAATTTTATGTTCATGCTCCTCCATTATTAAATTTAAAATTTATTTAATTTTGTGACCTTTCTATAAAATTTAGATAATCTCAAATTGGCCTAATATTCAACATGGATTGCATGAATTTTTAAATAGTTTGATGGTGGTGCCTTGGTCGAATGAGGGATGGTGGCCCTCTTTGTGGTTTGTTTAGAGAAATGTGTTGGATTTAAAAGTCAAAATGGTTTGCTTTTTAAATTGTGATTTTAAAAATATGATTTTATTGAAATTAAAGTTCAAAGAAAATTGGGTGGTTTTGAGAAGGGGTATTGAAATAGAATTTCAAAATGGAAAAATGATTCTTCTAAATAATGTTGTATGTATTTTTACAAGGGAATAATGTGATTGAAATGGAATGTAAATATTTTTTGAATTTTTTGAATTTCATTTAATCATTTTTATAATGGTAAATTAGAAGGGCTTGGTGTGAGTTGGTTTTGGTATGTTTGATCATGTGCGGGTGATACCCTATTTGATAAATCATGTTTCCTTTATATATGGCCTTAAATGGTTTAATTTTATGATTCTTAATATTTGATGATATACGTTGTGTGTGTAGACCTTTGAGAAAAAAATGGTATCAAATAAGTGGGTTAGTAAGAGTGGATGGAATATAAACCTCAAAGGGTTGATATGAGTTTTGGGATGTGCTCAAGGCATGGTAATTGGTCTTAAGGGACTGTTTCCCTAGTACTGAGCCAGAGAGCTACGTGATTGTTTGTGAACCCTATGTATGTTTTGAGTTGAAAGTTTATTGTCAACAATTTATATCCTAATTTTAAAAAATACTAACAACTTACTTGAATGTTTTACATTATGAACTTTTATAATTCCCTATATTTCTATACAATTTTATAGAAAATTTATTTTACCAGATGTTAAAAATCATTTCACCATATTGAAATTCCCATCAATTATAAAAATTATCTATACATATGATTGAAAAGTTCTTCAAATGGTGATTTATAAAGTCCAGAAGATGAAGTATAAAAAGTATCATCGAATAAAGTTTTACAAAGACTTCAAGAAAAAATTTATCAGATGGAGGAAAATATTAAATCTATAAAAAATATACAAAGTCCTTCAATTGAAGAAAATATAATCTACTAGATGAATAAACCCTTATTTTATTGGATGAGGTCATTGTATCATTATAAAGGTTCTTTTTTCATAAATGACCTTATGATAAAGAATAAGTTTTTTACCTATCAAGTGAAGTAAGAGTTCATTTTAGGTCATTACAACCAGCTCAAATATATAAAATATTTGACCATTTGAGAAATTATTATAATTATAAGCTTAATTTAAGGAGGAAAATTTTATCATAAAAAATATATAGTTACTATGAATATTTTTGTGACATCATGTTACTTTGAGAGCGAAATAATTGTAATATTAAGAGTGTATTTTATTCTTAAGAAATCTATGTGGGTACTTTTGAAAATTCCTTAAGAAGTTTATATTCTATAATTGATGTTTTTATGATCTAGTGTGATTAGGGGATTCCTCAGTTTTGGATGATTGAGGCTATCGATCATGCTGATTGAGGGTTCTTAGGGATATGGAAATAGAAGTATTTTTTATCATTATATCAAGGGATTTCTTATTTAAGGAAGATATACCTTTAAGGTTTGGTTAAAATAATAAATTACTACTTTTAGGGTTATTGAATTCCTTAAATATTAATGTTAAAGATTGGAAATATTTGTTATAATGGTTTTTTAATTTTTAATTAATTTATTTATAAAGTTTACTTTACTTGTCTTTACTTGTTTTTATTTCCGCTGTGGATTTGTCTAGAATTTTTTTATACTTCATGTTATAAACTTTTCTAAAAATATGATAATAATTTATATTGGTATTTTTCTATGTCAGATTACTTTCATATAATAATATATTCGAAGTTATAATTTTTATTTTATAAACTAAAATTTATTTCCCACATGTAGTGTTCCTATGTACTCTTATGATCCTATATATATTGAACATGTTTTTATAAGAGAGATACCTGTTAGAGGAGAGGTATATTGTGGTCTGACCTTTCCTAGAGTAAGAAGGTTGTTCATGATTATGGAACTTTCCTTCATAGGCTTGTGTTAAGGATTTCTTATAAGAGTGTTGGGTTGTGGTATGATTCAAAACACTGATATTTGACCTTGCTATGAATAGGATTGGGTAAAGGAACACTCATGGGGATGGGTCATTTTATGGTATGATACAATGGATCTTTCCATAATAGGATTGGGTCAAGGTCTTCATTGGGGGTTGGATAGTGATATAACATGAAACAAATATGATGAAATTCCATCAAGTGAGAAGCGATTGGTTTATGCTTATAGACATATGGTCATGCCTTGTTCATTCGGGTAGTTGGACAAGGTTTGGATGACTCCACACCTTGAGTCAATGGGTGTGGGATAGACATAATTTTGTTGGGAACCACATCAAATGACATCGATTATGGGTTAGGTTAAGGAACATGGTGATTGTAATATTTCCATAATAGAGAAAAATAGGGTAGAGTCAGGTGTTGTGGTGGACTTATAAAAACAAGATGACTTAACTTGTGTAATTGTATGTTCATCTTACATTATGTTCTTGGGTTAGTTTGTTGAGTGGGTATGACTTCACATATGTATATTTATTGCATGAACATCCACTTGATCACTATAACACTTAGTATGGTTGAGGAATTGGGGGTTCCTACTAGTCCATTAGACTAACCATACCCTTGTACATTACATGGTTTTTGATGTAAAAGGGTTTAATTTCCTATTTTCTCTCATGAAACTTGTATCTATTAGATCTATACATGTGTTACAGGTCTAGTAGGTTGTGGATGCCATGGAATTAATATAATTATTTTGTGAGTTGGGACAAGGTGAAGTGTATTTTACTTTCAATTTATATTTATCATGTCTATATTCCAGTTGTCTCTTTATATTTATATGATTCTTTTTATTCCATTCTGATTGATCCTTATCTATTTTATATTGATTAATTATATAAATATACCACTAATTTCTATTTTGGACCATGTGGGTCATTCTTAATCCTTGTATCATGTCTAAAAGGTTTTGTGGATGTAGGTTATATGGTCCGGTTTTGTAAACTTTTTGATAGATTTTTGGCATGAACCTCGGGATTTGTTTTAGAGGGAATATTATTCCAACAACTAGGTTAGTACCATATCAATATTATTTAGCCTCATGTGTATAGGGAGTCACAACCGAGGCCATGTAATGACCCCCTACTGGGGTGTCATTTGGGTGATCTGGACTAGGGATTTACACCATTATATGGGGAAAAAGTATCATGAATAAATGATAAGAATATGTTTTTTCTGAAAGTGATATTGATTTTTTTAAAATTTTGACACACCCTAGAGTGTGGAAACCAGTTTGGGCCTAAAAGGATTGATATAAAGGTGTTACAATAAGGAATTTACTAGTCCAGTTTGTTTAAATATGCTCACGAATTTTGAAAAAATGTGAAAAAACCCAATTCACTGGGAACATCTCTAAGAGACAGAAAATGCATAAAAACCTAATTATATCTAATGAAATATTTTATGTTTAGGGAATAAAATTCATGGGTTTATTTCCCATGTGAATTTACTCTTATATTTTTCTACTATTTTATTATGTTTCAAAATGAGTTGAATTCAAAGCCAACAAAATTGATGATTCTACTATTTCATGTTCTTTTGTCAGAGATAACATATTTTAAAGGTTTGGAGTTACAAGAGACATCATCAGGGATAAATGGACTCACTTTTACAAAAACATCATAAAGGATTTTATGATAAGTATAGATTAAATTATAAAACCCTAAAACCATACTATCCCCAAATAAATGGACAAGTTGAAGTTTTTAATAGGGAAATAAGAAGAATTTCTGAGAAAACTGTTAAACCAAATTGCAATGATTGGATCCAAAGGTTGGAATACACCTTATAATATTTTAGGAAAACCTATAAGAAATACATTGGAATTATCCCACCCTAATTGGTTTGTGGAAATATATTTCGTCAACATTTGGATTAAGAAAAAAAATAATACTAGGTAGTTTGGAATGTCGATCTGCACCTGAACATGGCTAGAAAAGAGAGGAAATTGTATCTATAAGAACTATATGAAATAATAATAGAATATTTTGAAAATTATTGAATTTATATATTGGGAACAATATTGGGTCATGTAAAGTTATTTCATTCAAATTACTTCCATATAGCTGGTAAAGTGTTGTTGTCCAACTCAAGACTAAATTTGATGCGAGGTCAACTTTTTTCTAGATGAGAAGGTCCATTTATAGTTACTAATGTATATGTTGTTGTGTTTTATATATTTTTAAATATATAGATAAAAACAGATTCACTATCAATGGGCACAGATTAAAGAGATTCCTTGGAAACTTTTACCAAGAACCAATGGAGGAGATCACACTCCTCTAACCTGTTTACCATAAAACATCATCATGTTGTATATTTTATTAACATGTATATGGTTGTTATAATTCCATTTAAAATACTCATTAATGATAAATGGATTTTAATTCATTGAGAACAATACATCATTTAATAATGGGGGTCCCTTATATTTTTGTACTTTTTAATAATTTGGTATTTATTTTTCAACTTTTTTTGTTAAATTTTTCTATGATTATTTTTCAATTATTTTGATTAATTCCACCTTAATGAACTTAAATTATATTACATTGGAACCATAAAATATATTAAAATTCATAGAAATAGATTTAAAATATTTAATCACCTTAGATAAATAGATAATTCAACTTTTTTCAAATTATATGTTTGGGAAATTCATGTAAGGGCCACTTATATTTTATTCTCATTCCATGACATATGGTCTTATATTTTAATCATATACCTAAGAAACTTATAAACCAGTTTTTACATATTAATTAAAATTCTAAATTTATATTTCTTTAGAAGATATTTATTGATCTTTGGTGAATTATAGTGTGGGGGAAGAGAGAAAGTAAGTTGAAATATGATATTTTGAAAAATATATTTGAACTGAAGACAAAAAGTTATAAAACATTTATAATTTTGATGTATGAGAATAATCTTTCTAGTAAAAATGTGAATATGTCCTAGATTTAATCCATAGCCAGTGATGGAAGTCTACCATAATTTTGAAATTAAAATTCCCTCTCGTTCCCTCTATAAATTCAATTATGTACAAAACTCCATATCAAAATTCTAGATAAAATAATGAAAAACGGGGAAACATGGAATACATATTTCATTTTGTGGTCAAATATAACTAATTTATACTAGCCAATAATATGGAGAGATGTTTTTTAGATAATCAGAGTGGTTTGTAAGTTGAAATTAGTTATGAAATCTGATAAACTAGTGGAGTCCAATTGGAGTTATTTGAATTGGATCACTAAAGATATTGAATAAAAGGAAACATAAATCATCAACAAGATGTAAATACCTATTCATTTTTGGAAATGTTTAAATCACTCCTACAAAATTAAATCCAAAGTCCCCCTCATTCTTTAATATTAGAACAAAAGGAAGAAAACATATTTTGCAACATGTTAAAAGAAGCAGAGTGAGGAAATGTTTTTAACTATAAATATTTAAATAGGTGTGGGTTGTACTATAGAAAGATCAAAGGTTTGATTTTATATTAGTGGAAGTGTATGAAAAGAGAAGAATATATACTTTCATAAAACTAAAAAACATTCATTTTTCTTCAACATAGATCCAAGCCTTCTTAATATGCCTCATAATTTTCTCATTATAAAAATACCAACCTAAATCCATAAAATATTCCTAATAATAAACCATGATATTTATAAAATTAATGACTCATTGGGTGGATATAAATAAATTCATCTAGACTATGGTGAAACTTGAATGTAATTCGAATAAGAAAAACACTAATTAAAATTCTTGATTAAGTGATAAGTGAAATGTTCTTGAAATGGTGGGTATAAGTGCACATAAAAGGAAACAATAAGTGGAAATTATTTGAATCAAATTAGTAGAGAAAATTTAATTAAGATAATTAAAGAGCCATGATAGCTTTAAGACTATGGTTTTAAAACTAGGAAATCACATTAACTTGTGTTTAAATATTTCTTTGGAAATATTTTTTTAAGATAACTTGTATGGGAGTCCAAGGATTAAGTGTGGTAGAATTAACAGAGCTAACATTTTCATATATTTAAATTTTTTCTTAAATTAGTTTAATCCTACCTTTTTATCATTTTATGGGTGAGTGTCTCATATTTTTATTCTAGAGTAATTGCGAGCATAATTGTAGGAATGGATTAAATCATGTATTTTACTATCTTTATTCACATTGGAATTTATTAATACATTCATAAAACAATTTTATAATTACATTATTAATAGGATTTTCAATATGTTTTTTATTTAGTTTAAATCAATTTTTGAAATATTGGGAAAATCCAACACTAATTTTATTATTATTCTTGGTTATAGGTCTAATATTTTAAAAATGGAATAATCACATGACTTTAGAAATTTTGTATGAATCTAAAGAATATTGTAAGACTTTTATCTCGAGTGTTACACTTTCCAAACATATCACATACTGAGAGTAATATTTTATTTGAGAGATAATATGAATTTAATGCTAATTATAATACTTCAGTTGCATCAGACATCATCTCTATCCATTTTATATGAATTCTGAAACCACTGTAGGACTTTGTGAAGTAAAATGTGTAGGAATCTGGGTCATGTATGAAATTTTTCAACAATATTAGACATTGAGTGTATGAATTTATCCATCTGTTTGTATGAATTATGAGATTTTTTATAACATAAATAATTTTCCAAAATTGATGGGTGATAATATGAATCAAATGCATTTTGAGCCAATTGTCTTGCACACCGAATAAATAATCATTATATAATATAAAGGAATCCATGTAGATTATGACATGAAAAATATTTATATCAAGAAAAAGATAATAAATATTTATATTTTTAGAACATCCGGATTGTAATAATATTTAAATCAATAAGAAAAAAAGGAAAAATTACAAAAATTAAAAAGCATGGTTCTTAGAGGTTATTAAAAATAATAATATAATGTATCTATAAATCTATAAAATTAAGGTGAGGTTTAAGGATGATGGGGCTGGCACATAGTGACAATCATAGCTAATATTTTGTTTCTTCAATTTTTTTATAGTTTCAATTATATTTTAATATATTCTTATTCTCCATTTATCTCTTATAACCTTTAAATGGAGGGGTAAATATTAAGTTATTGGGGAAGGTGAGGTTCCTATTTTGTAATGGTTGAGTCTTCACAATTTAATGAAAAAACTATTTCTCTCTCTATCTCTCTCTATTATTAACTAGTTTCAATATCTACTTAAAGTTATTAATATCAATGTGATTGTATTTAGGTTTAATTCTACTTTTTTATTACCTTAATCAATGATAAATAATATCCCTCAACTTACTTATGGTATGTATATGATTTAATAATCTAGGGTTGATTAGTAAAATTCATGGTGATTATTAGCAAGAATGGAAGTGTTAATGGGCACTACTAGATTGATTAGGAAGAAAAAACCTAGTTAGACTAAGTTAACTAAGGGTGATTCTCTATAATAATTAAAAACATAGGAAGGACGTTAGACTAATATGATATTTAATATAGGTATATTCTTGCTAAAACTATTTAACCAAGGGTGAGAGAGGAAGAAAATGTGAATCCTCTTACTTTATAGTTGATACAAATAATAGTTGAATAACTTTAAGAATAGGAAACATTTCTATAAGATAACCCACCCTGATCCAATCAGCCTTTAATAATATTATTTTAAGACTACTATATTTAATTTCATTAAATTTAATTCATAAAAAAAATATAAAACACCCCCTTTATCACTAACCAGAAAAGAGGAAACTGACTTTGAGCACTCCTCTCTAGTGAAAATCATAGATTTTACACTAATGCTACATATATCATAGGAAATAATAATCTTTTTAATCCACCACATGAAAGGTGTTTCACTTACACATGACATGTCACAAAATCATCCAATAACTTTCGTTGTTATATTTTTTCCTAGTTCCTAAACTCTTCCATTCATATTGATTCTTTATTTATTCCATAAGCTTATTTCTCATTCTCATGTCTTCTAATCAACTCATAACTAATAAAAAATAAAACTTTAATAACTAATATTTGTAACATTCTCTCCATTATTATTTTTTATCAATCCTCACATTAATTCATCACTACACCATAATTTAATTCTTCATTTAACTTCTACACCTATAGGTGACTCCTTTAGTAGTATTAGACAAGTTGTTCCAATCATAATCTTAACTCTATATTTGAAAATAAAACTGAAAGGGTTTCAGTTTCCACTTCTCCTAAAACTAATAAAATAACATTTAATAATTTATCTAGTCATATATGAAACAAATATTAGTGTAAGAAATAAGAGATATTATTAATTGCAATAATTCTATTAATAAATTTTCAGATCAAACTTCCCTTGGATTATAGCTCATCCTGGATTGCATCTCCCATACATTTTATTTGAAATATATGATATTTTACTTTAAGAAAAAAATAATTTCTAGATATATAATTGTATATAATGGGGAGATGTGAACTTCTAAACCTCCTAAATATTAGGAAATTGGTTTAACACAAAGGTTCAACTGATGCTCATAAAATGTTGCTGCGGCCAATTTGTTTGTAAATATATCCACTACATATTGATTTTTACCCACATGTCCATGTTTTATTATGCCTTTCTCAAATTTATATTTAATAAAATGGTAAAAAATCTCTATATTATTTGTTTTTTAATTCTATTCCAAATTATTTATTAGTTCTATTTCCCATTGGTTGTTGTAATGGACTACCAAGGGTAACTTCGTCAATTCTCCAAGATCCTGTGATTTCTATTTCATCGATTCCAACTATGTACAATCCTTAATAGGTATTATTTAGTCTACTTCAGCTATAATAAAAGAAGTACTCTTTTGGTTTTTGTTAAGGAACCCAATTGACTTTATTCCAATTAAAAATTCTCCCCCACTTATAGATATCAGACCAAAATATCTATCGCCCAATCCGTATCTGATTAGGTACATAGTTCCTTGTTACCTCTTTTAAGATACATCATACCATAATAAAATTTTCTCAAATATACCTCATAATTCTCTTCAAAATAAATAAATGTTACTCCTTATGAGATCTTTGATTGTAGGATAGCTGTCATGTTGAAAAGAATATACCTAACATTGTATCAATGATATACAACAAGCATAAAGTCATTCACTAGTAAAGTGTTTGATCTGCATATTTACCTTCCTCAGGTTTACATATCTTAGTTCAAACCATTATTTGTATTGAAAATTTCTTGCTATCGTACATCTCAAATTTCTCATGTAATTTATTTTTGTATTTATCTTAAGAAAAAAAATTAATAATTTCATTTATAGATAGCTTGTTATATGAAGAAAAATGTCATTTCCTCGATTAAAGAAATTTAATATTCCAAGCTCATCATTTTAGTAAACTCTTCAACCAATTTTTTCTTATTTCCTCTGAATATTATTTCAACAACATATATGATCACCATGAAATTTTATTCCTTGTTCTTTATCACATAGATAATATAATTTACTTCTCCCCTTTTAAATTCTAGTTTCTTCAAGAGTGTATCCATGTAGCATTAAAATACTAGGGTAGTTGTTTCAAGCCACACAAAACCTTATTCAATCTATATAACTATTATTTATCTTTACCAATTAGAAAAACCTACATGTTTTTAATGTAGATATCTTCCTTGAGAATCCCATTTAATTTCTTTTCTTTATATCCATTTGATATATTCTGAGTTTTATTTAAACAACCGTAACGAAGAAAAATTTTATTGACTTACTTCATTCCAATGGTGTGAATTATTATTATATATCAAATCCATTAAAATATTCATACCCTTTTCGTGACAATATTTCATTTATTTAGATCACCATTTTATACTGATCATGTTTATTTATGAATACCCATTTGGTTTTAATGATATCATGATATATTATCTCATCAAAAATCTCCCATGTTTGATGGTAATCAATATGATCCAACCCTTCATTCATTTCCTTGACACATGCCTCATAATTTGATGATTCTTAAAATAGTGTTAGTTAAACTTGAGACAATAGATAAGTATTAAATATAGTTTTAATTTTTGATTTTTTATTTTTGTAGGTGTAATTTTATCCCTACTGATATTTGATTTATCGATATGAGGTCATCCTTGTGTCATAGTCTATTAACACTTTGGTATGTTTTTATATACTATGACATTGTTTCCTATATTCAATTATATATATATTTTTAATAACTCCCTTATTTAATCCCTCTGGGGTTATGAATTAATTATCTCTATATTTTCATAAACTCATGAACTTATTGTAGAATGGTTTACCTTCCACAATATAGTAATCCTAAATCTTATAAAACCACTTTAGATTTATATTCTTCCTATGAGGTTTAAAAATAATCTTACAAAATGTTTTTCTCAGTAATATTATACAATGGGTCTATTATATTATTAATTTTCCTCAATCATAAAGGTGACTTCAAAAATCTAGAGCATCATAAATTGGAATAACCTCCTATGCGGTGAGGCTATTTTGTTGAATCAATAAACTATTAAAACTTGAAAAGACACCAAATTTTTCATGAGTCACTTTGTGGTGTGATAAACTCTTTTACAGTATGGAATCTAACAGCTCCAAATTTGGAAAATTATGGAACTTAACACATGTCTTTTAAGTATATGATCCACTACCTTATTCCATGATCTTTTCTCATACTTGCTAATCATATCCATTCCTATTTTATACTTAACGATTAAAAAATATTCATGATCCTTCTCATGTCTTCCAATCAACTCATAATAGAAAGAAAATCTAACATTACAACCCAATGGTTAAACACCCACAACCCACATATTTTTTATACAATTTTTGAATTAATGGTTTATTAACAAAGTATGGAGATGAAATATCCAATTTGGAATTATTTATGATGTATTTTATATTTATATTTTATTTTTTACAAGATAAATATGTGTTTTTGTTAACATAATTAATCATATGTTGTCTTTATTCTTGGGGGATATATAGTGGATTAAGAGTGGGGCCCTTCCTAGCATGCACAGTAAGGTTTTGTTCACACAACCCCATATTCATGACACTATGTATCACATAATACAACACTTATCATGGAACATAGAATACCCTTGAAATAATATATGTCATCTTACACTACCTTAATTAATTATACATGTATAATTATTCATAGTGTCTATTTGAGATCCATGAATAGTTAATTTTACTTGTTTTTCATGTACTTTATAATGGTGATAAATTTGAAAAAAAATAGATGAATTGTTTTGTAAATTTTAATGATATATTCCTCATTGATGGTGTCTTATGAAATGAAACTTTTAGTAAGATTATTGTAAAAAAATTATTTAGTATAACATAATATAATGTTTCTAGAGATTGATGTAAGTTCTTAACATAGTGGATTAAACAAAATAACACTTTGGACATGAATTTGTTATGGTTTTTTACTAATGAAATTTTCAATAATTTTAGTTAGCGAGGAGATATAGTAGGGTCCCAAAAGCTCAATAACTTTCATTTAAATCCATTAGGATTAATTATGTAGTTTGAAATAGTAGTTTTATGAAGTGGTTATTTAATTAATTATTTCAAACAAGTAGTACGCATGGAGCATGTATTTTTTATAGGAGGGAGTTATTCGATGTCCCCATTTATGACTATGATAAGATATATAACGTATGAATAAAAATATGTTTTCAATTAATTCATTTAAGAAACATCACAACCTTAGGAGAACAACTATATGGATTTACATACTAGAGACTATGATATAGGAGATGTATTATTTCATCAATCACACTGGTGATATTTGGAAAAGATTTTATATACTTATACTTTTGAAGATGAATCTATATATAAATGTGTTGATGTGTGATTCCACTGATAGTTTAGTGTTATTTAGTTATAAAACTATATTTTACTGCCACCATTATTTCTTCTAGAGTGAATGTAACACCAATACTAGGGATCTAGTGGCTTGATAGAATTGGATTCCATGGATTTTAGGTATTACTTCATCCAAAAATTATAATTGGTGATCTATGATTATCTCTGGGATCACTCTCAATACACCTATGATTGTATATGTGTGATTCTATATATATTAATAGATATTGTTTTGTTATTAATTTTAATAATAATTTTATTTGATGGCATGTGATCCTCTATAATGGGTTTAATATCTTTTATTTTGATAATACTCTACTTGGTAGTGTGTTATTCCCCATATTTCACATGAAACTTCTCCAATGGGTAAGTGAATGGATACAGGGACTATGATTGGGAATTGCATCATTTTTTCTTTCTCATTTAATGAATGGTATTTTTTTGAGATATTTGGTTTGGATTTATTAGATGAAATACACTACAATGATTTATTTTAGATTTCTGGGACCTTGTAGTTTCCTAATAGATGTCATTATATTCTTGAATACGGTTTATGTTTAGTGGTTAGATTATTATTTTTTATTATGATTTCATTTAATTATTATTATGAAAACATGTTTTTGGATTTGGTTTTATCAATCCTTAGGTTATCCTAAAATGTTTTGTTACACTCGCTAATGTAAAAAAGATTTTGTGGTGATATAATGAAGGTTATGAAAATGCATGGATTTTTTTAGGTGATCATAATGATAGTGGAGATACTTGTGTTAAAATATAAGGTCGATATAGTGAAGATTATTTTAGGTGTCACTATCTAGGAGTTTCCACTCATTAATCAAGTCATTTACCAAAATTTTTAATTTATGTTCATTCTTCGTAGTCATTCTAGGATTTATATTATATTGACTTCTTGAGGATGATATGAAATTTTATTCTTTCATGTTTTTACATTTCAATAATTTATTTTCTTTTTTATATCATATTTATATGTTTCCATAAGATTTTTGGTGATATGTTGGTATTAGTTTAGTTGAAAATTCCTCAAATATTGTGAGTATACCCCTCTCAGTACTAGACACTAACCACTAATTTGTTGGAGGTACTCCTGTTGAATAACTCTTATCCTTTTCACTGACCCAAGTGAGGCCCATAAGGTTTTGTTTTTCATTAGAGTGGTATTAACATGAGTCATATATTATGATTGGTGATTTTAGTAGGAATATGGGATTTTTTATTTTTTTAATTAGGGAAGCAATCTAAAAGGGAATTATGATCATTCTCTTATACTAGCGAACTTAGCTAAGGGAAAGTCATCTGATACATTCCCATTCAAGAAATTTGATCATTTATTGACGGACATGAGTACTTAGATAATTTTTTGCAGGTAATAGTTAGTTCATCACATGTATAATATAGTTTTAGGTCATTGATTATGTGTATGATTTCTTATGATAATAGAGTTATTTTGGGATGTGTAATTTTTTCATATTTTTCTTTTATGTTCTAAATGTTCTTTGTATTAAAAATCAATATTGAATTTATTTATTTTTCAAAATTTATTATTTAATCATTTCAAACTTGAGTGGGAAGTCATGAACTAAGAAATATTGGGTCTATATTTATCACTGTTCCATCCAGAGTTGATCCTTAGGATTATGAGGACCATTTCAAAGGTTGTGAGTATGAGTAACATGCCCCCACTACCATTCCAAGTACTAAAGCTAATATAGAATACAATAACGATTATAGTGAATATAAATTTATGAGTTTTAATGATATATTACACGTGTGTTTTAGGGTGATATTGATTTATAGATAGTATGTATTTCATTATATGAGATTGAAAGGATGTTATATTTTATAATAAAACTTATATATCAAAGTTTAATTTTAGTGATGACAATTTTTAATGGTGGGGTTATTAGGTGGTTCACATTGACCCACTATCTTAGTTGAGGCGAATAAATGGCCTAGAGAAAGTAAGAGAGTTTTATTTGGGTAGGATTATTGTTCTCTAACATTAGTGTCTAATTGTATATAATATCTATGGAATTTGTTATTGAATAATTTCTCTATTATTTATTATTAATCTCATTTGGATAACCTATTGATTTTCTCTTAAGATATTTTTAATGATGATCTTATAAGGGATCATCAATTAAAGAATTTATAACTAGAAGAAATATGAATTGAGGTAACATATATTTTACTTTTAACCTACCCTAAAGTGAATGTAAAAGCTATTGAGATATAAAAAATACTCTAGGAGTGGATATCAATAACAAACCACAACTATATTTTTTCATAGATGAGATATTATGATATTTTAGGCTATAAAATTACCATCTATTCCATTTTCAGAGACTAAGATTGATTAAATACTAATAAAAAAAATCCAATATCAGCAGGGTCATGGGTAGGGTGTGACTGGTTGTGAAATATAATTTTTATTATTTATGACATAATTATCAATATATGTTATAATTTTTACTGGAACAAACCTCTGGTGACATCCATGGTAGAGTGATGAGGGACTGTATCTCTAAATAGCATTCACAGAATAAGGGTTAAGAGTTGAATATTATATGGGATATTAGTTTCAAACTAAGTAAATCATTTATTTTATAGTATCAAACCTGGATTGAGGTAAATTACATAATTTCACTAAAATAAAATATGGTTTAATAATGCAGAAATCAAACACATTTACATACAATGAAAATTTCTAGGAGAAGGGATGAAATTTTATTGGAGAACATAAACAAAGATATATGGTTCGAGACTCCTCTGGGAAATAAATAATTGATAGTTTAATTATACTAATTAGGATAAATAACCATTGAAATAGGATAGTTCACATAAAGTTGAGAATTATGAAAATATATTTTTATGGAATCATTATGGAAAGATAAATTCATAGAAAGAGAGTATAATAAGTGTTAGAAATCATTTTAAATGAGAATATATTATTATGTTTATGGTGTATTGATGTATCACTAAGTACATATTATGTATGGTGGGTAGATAGATCATTTAATCAGGTTATATCTTAGGTTTTCCACATTAGATATGGTATTATGGGTCACTGATAGGATATAATATAAATAAAGTTGTGATAAATTCCATAAGAACAATGATAATAATTCCTCTATTGTAGTTTTTTGACTATTTTTATAAGAGGTAGGGAAATAAGTGATCAAGGGAACATTATGAGTGTATGGATATAAAAATTTAGATATTAATAAACATTATATATGATTACAATATGGTGATATGACTAGAAGTAAATCATGAGGGTTAATGACTCCTCGTATTCTTATAGTTCAATATCAATGTTAGTAATACCTAGACTCCATATTATAATCTTGTGAGGTTGAGAAATGATTAAATATTACATTTATTTTCTAAATATAGATGTATAATGAACTCAAAATTTTTATTTAATAGTGTTGGATCATGAGCTATTCCATTTAAAAAAGTGATTGAATATAATTTTAGTTTACTGGTTTCATTTATTACAATCGATGAATGCACTTTTTATATAACTTGACTAGTGGTATCATCTAAAATTATAGTGGATTTATTATGGTATTTATCCAACCCTCTATGGAGGCATACCCACATATTTTAAGGTTGTATTGGGATTTTCTTTGGTAGTATCAATGACTAGGTATGAGGAGTTTAACCGAGTTTATAGCTAAATGAAATATCTTTAAATAGGTGAAGTTTGACAATAAGGTTTTTGTAGGTTTAGTCATTTTATAGGGAATATCAAAGTGGAAGGGGGATAATATATCAATGAGCTCTGTTATAGTGATTCTATGTTTTTTGGAAGGATGAATACATCATATAGAAGAACATCAATTGATTAAAAATGTTTATTTTCTCTTTATATATATAAGTGTATTTTTTATATAGAAATGTACTAAATATATGAAGATGATATTTTATTATTACATGAGGTACCATCAGAGATTAGTTCTAACTGAGATATTATTTATTACTACTCGGTCATAGAAATATTTTTTAAATGATTTTGAGACTTATCTTTTTTAGAGTATGTAATTCTAACATTTAATAAATGTGAATAAATAAAATACTATTTTGGTGTTTGAGGATATCTATTAATCTTACATGTTGATTTTTTACGTGGGATTAATATTGGAAGTCATCATATGTTGTGTGCTGAGAAGGTCTGAATAAGGAAAGAAAAATTTTCTATATGATTCATTGATTCATTCAAGATCCTAAGTTTAATAATTTTACATTGATTATTTTTAAAAATTTCTAAAAAATATGTACAAAATGAATGAAATATTCCATATGTTGAAACTTGGGAAGACGATGTCTAAGTAGTCACACATAAATTATTAAGAAGAGATAGACATGGAATATTATATGAAATTCATTGATAGTATGATATTTTTTAATAACTACTAGAAGAGGTTTCTTTAAGGGAGTATAATTTTCTCATGTAGGTTATTTGGAAGAATTTTGAAATTCAGAACAGTACTTAAAAAAATGAAACCCAGATGTTAGTTTACTTTACTTTAATTTTTAATTAATGTTTTTATGATGAAAATATTTGAAGGTGAGGAGAATTTAGTGTCTCTAAATTTTAAATGAGTTGAATTTTTCATTATGGTGATAGATTTTTATTTTGTATAACAGATAATGTGGGTTCTGATTGATTTTAGATAGTTATTTTAAATTATGGGAGTGAAATTTAGTAAAAGAAATCCATTATTATAGTATTATTTACTGTATCATGTTTCTTTAATGGGTAAATTTTGAAATTTTTGAGTTCTAGAATCCTAAAATGTTATTTATATATAAATGGAATTTACCTATATTATTTTAGTCAACTGACTTTTTTATTGAGGTTTTATATCATTCAAATTAGAAAAGTAGTGAAGGTAATCCCCTCGAGGTATGATTTTTAAACCCCTTCCCTAGATTATGAAATGAGTTTTAATAGTGAAGTTACATATAATATATATTTTTAGGTATAATATAGTTTTAAAAATATAATTAGTTAAATTTACTTATATGAAAAATATAGGGTTTATTGATAGACACCCCTCATAGATATATACATTGGAGTTTATCATATTGCATTGTTATGATATCCTTTAAGTCAAATATCCCAGGAATTATCAAACTAACAAGGATGATAAATGTTCATAAATTAATTTTGGATTTAGGTTTCAAATATAAGATTAAGGTGTGAAGTTCATGGTCATATTTTATTCAAATAAAATAGATTTATTTTTTAAGGTTGACCCAAAAAAGGTGAATAATAGATCCATGATTAATGGCCAAAGTTCATACAAGTAGTATCCTCATTTTCATACTAAGATTCTAACTAAGCTAGGGATTCATTTTTAAATATATGTTTGTACGCACGTATTCATGCTTGCATGCATGTTTTCCAATATAAATTCCAAATTAGAAACGACTTAGGAAAAGTTGGGAAGTTCAAAGTCCAAGGTGACTCTGGTTCATATGTACTATATATTGAGATTTTATTATATAAGTGATATATATATGTTATAAATAGTAGGCTTATATGGGGTTGTGATTTGTGGGGAAATGAAGCATTAAGCGAGTGGGTTCTTGCATAGAGCATACAATACAGATGTAACATGTGTGTCCCTACCATCATGATATAATTTGAAATCTATCTATTACACAGGGACCCCTCATATATAATGCCAAAAAGGCACATGCTCATCCCACCCCCAAACCCCTTCCAATCTATTAATTAATTATACCTGTCAAAAAAATTCATCCATTTGGGTATCATGATTACTTATTTTATTATTTTTCTGTGTAAATCACATCGATGATGTTTTCAAAGATATGTAAGATCAACTACATGTTTTATAAATGTGTTAATTATTTTATCTTTATTAATAATAACCCAATGCATTAGATTATAGAGATTACCACTATTTTTTTAGGAAAAATATAATAAAACAATTTCATGAATTAGTTAGAGATTCTAGCTTAGTGAATTATCTATACGAAGAACTTTTATGTGAATGTGTTTTGTTATTTTATGATGATATTTATTCAAATAATAAAATAATTAACTGGGGAAAAAATATTGGGAATACTCATTGATATCCTTTAGGATTGAAAAAAGGGTCAATATAGTAGGTTAATTAAGTGATTATTAAATTCATCCTTACAAGTTGATAATGTGAATGTAATGTGTATTCTTCTTAAGTGGGAGTTATTTTGTACCCCCTTGTGATAGTGATAGTATATCTTACATATGAATGGTCACAAGATAATAAGTCATTATTTTAGCCAAATTGATATCATTAAAAGATTATATATGTTCATTTACCTCTAAAAGATAGTGGTATTAGTAATGATATGTTATATTAACTATATTTGTGATATTTTGAGATGATGATAAATAATTTTACTCTTTTAAATTGACATATAAATAAATGGGTTGATGTGTGGTTCCCTAAAAAATTTCATGTTATTTTAGTAATAGTTTTTTAGTATACCACTACCTAGAGTTATTATTAGTGAGACCCTAGTAATAGGATCAATATCATAGCAACCCAATGGAATAGAATTTCATAGAGTTTAGTTATTCCTCCATCCAACATGTGTGATCCTATATATTCTACTTCATGAATTTGGTTACTTCATTATTTGATAGGGTTTTTAGAATTACTCTGGTTAATACTTTACTTGTATAAGATCCCATATATTTTCAAAGAAATTTCTCTAATGGATAAGGGAATAGTCATGGGGCACCATTTTTAGTACGAAAATATTCCTGAGATTTTTTATTTGAGGAGTGATATTTTTCATTAGGTTGTGTATATATCTTTTATATCATTTAGACTCTTAGATGATAAATTATAGTTTCTTAGGATGCATTAGTCTCCCAGTTAATGTCTTGACATAGTTTACTTTGATAATTGTTGGTTGTTGAGATCTAAAATATATATTATAATTTCATTGTTTTATTATTATGCATGAATGAGTATGGATTTGGTGTTTTCTGGTACTTGAAACATAATTATATGTATTTTTTACTTATCCTTATATAATCACTTGTGTGGTGAGGGTGATATATTTGAGATTTTTGGTGGTGTCATTTTTGAATATTTTAAACACAATAATCTATGTATTTACCTTTATTTTTCATTTATGGACATTCTTCCTTTTTTTTATTTTTATCATATTTATTTCTTGGGGAGGATATGAAATTTCATGAATTCATATGTTTATTTTATAAATTTTTATTTAATTTTTTAATATTGAGTGTATATGTTTCCATTGGTGGTTTGGTGATATATTATAACATATGGGAAAATACTTTTTAACTTATGAGTATCCTCTCTTGATATTAAATAGAAGATCTATCTTATTGGAGGCAGCCCTTGGGTGGAACTCTAGAATATTTCTCTGACTTCACTAGAGACCCAATAAGGTATAACCATATCATATTTTAATTAGTGTATTTAAAATGAGGATTCATGATTTAATTACCCATTTTGAATCAAATAATTCATTAGATTACTGGTTTCATAATTTTTTAAAATTACGATCTTTAGAACTTTTAGTTTACAATTATCTATACAATGATAAATATGGAATAATTGTGTTGTTTTCCCGGATATATATCTTAATGTATATTTATTTATCACTTTTGAAATAGAATAATTCATTTTATCAAAATAATAATTAGTAAACCATAATTTATATACATATCCTTTCTTTATTTCAAGGCACTTTATAATCAAAGGAGATTCAAATCCAATATTAATCCATAACATTCCTTGAAGCCCCTTATTTGTTCATTGTAAGAGATTTAAAGGAACATAGACAACAAAAATTTTTTTTTTAGTGTGAAATATTTAGTTAATGATCACATGTTAACTATAAAGGAAATAACTTTTATAAATTGATGGTCTTATTTTGTAACGCCCCGACCCTAGTGACCTAGAGTTGGTGCATTATTTTAATACATTGGCATGATTACAAGGAACCAAGTCCCGAAGAACCGATCAGTTTAGCAGTCTTGGAAAATAGATTACATACATGAATGTTAAATTACACTTCATAACATACAAAAAACATAAATAATCCTTTATGAATGTCATTATTCCCTTGTCTTAACCTTGCATATCAATCACATTACACTTCTTGGAATCCTGGGAAAAATAAAACATAGAAAGGGGTGAGATCAAATGCTCAGTAAGGGTAAGAAATACAACGGAAACTTAAAAATAAGTATAAAAATTTAAGGCAATGTATAAAACTAAAAAAAAAATCCTTTTAAACTTGAAATTTAGCATAATATGGCAGAAATAAAATGAAATAATGCCATCTACTTATTCACATGGATATTATACTAATCGAATAATCACATTAAATATCAATAACCACTTTCATAATAATGGAATGCATAATTATGAACTTTAATTTCTTTATCAAGGCCTCGTGCCAAGGCCTAGGGGATAACTATAACCGGAACCCAACCTGGAGTGCATCTAATAACCGGACACCAACCCGGAGTGCCTCTAATAACCGGACACCAACTCAGAGTGCCTCTAATAACCAGGCACCATCCCGGAGTGCCTCAAATAACCGGACACCAACCCGGAGTGCCCTAATTACCAGACACCAAACTGGAGTGCCTCTAATAACCGGAAACCAACCTGGAGGGATTACTTTTACCGGTCCCTAACCTAGAACATACTAGTCTAACACATTCATCTTAATAGGAGGATGAAATATAACATAAAAATTTGTATTAAAACTAGCATGAGAAATGTCAATACTTTACCCAAAAACCATGAATGGTATAAAAATAACACATCCATAGTCAAATATATCACAAAACCTTCCACACAATATGGAAAATTTGTATCATGATAAATCAACTTCAAAACAAGTTTAAAATCCATTAAAGGATTTTGACATAGAAGAGATTGATTTGTAAAACTCTTTGAGAGAAATACCCCTTTTCATGAAAACAATTAGAAGTCACACAATTTAGAAAAGAAGTCATTTAAAGACATTTTTGAATCAAAGTGTCCCATACCACATTGAAACTTTTTAAAGGAATTAACATTTTGAAAAAACATTCATGACCATATAAATAAATCCTTAAAAACCATTTTGAAGACATGGACATTAATGAGAAAGATTTAGAAGAATGAATATTTAAAACATTTGAAATGATGTTTTAGTAAAATGTACCTTAAAATAATCCCTTTGATAACTCTTTCATAAAACATGTACATGGATAATAAATATGTCCCAGTATATACTTATGTAAAAACAACCTCGGATAGTAAAGAGATTGTGAAATTAACCCTTACCAGTTTGGTAACTTACGAAACATACAACCCATGAAAGAGGTATCTTACAATGAATATGTAAATACACATAAATTAAAGTGTATTACACAAAGAATATAATTATGGTCAGTACATACACCACACAAAAGGTAATAGTGGAAATATGGCATGAATCTCACGGGAATAAGGAGTGAGATGGAAACCCCTTACCTTGCACTTTCCTTTAGTCGAGGGTACGTTTAACCTCCTGTACGAAGATTGTAGAATGTTATTAAATTATAACAGAACCATATTAATATTTATGATATCATACCTGATTTATTTATGACTTTATATTACACATTTAATAATAATTTCCATTTTAAGTTAACATTTTGGGTAATAATCACTTTCTTTATTGTACGTGTTTTAACTTGTCAGTCTTGGTTGTATCACTTAGATCATGATTTAAATACTTCCAGAATATAAAACATGATAAATATATCATATATATTTAGAATATAAATATGTATAATAGTCAAATACATGAAATGGAAAACACCGTTTATGGAGACGGTAGTCCGTACGTACGCATAAATGTTGTTTCTGTTTTCATATAGTATTGAACGAAAGTAAATGAATAAGATATATGTACGTACATAAATCCTTATATATATATATATATATATATATATCTCCAGTAGCATTATTATGTCATATATTACATACTTATTAGTAATATATATTTTTATAATCGTCGATGAATGGTGAACTTGGAAATGAATCTCATCGCGTCGTGGAGACGGTAATCCGTACGTACGCACGAGCGAAAATATCATTCTTTTGATGTTAAAATAATATATAATTGGATGGTATAACATATATACAGAATCATTATCATGTTATATTTATTATTTAAATGAATTACAAATCATTATTATACCCATCCAAATAATAATACATTGAATAACAATTACACCACGACGTGGAGACGGTAAGCCGTATGTGTGCACGTATGGTGACATGTCATTCAAAGGATGCATAGAATAATTAATATGGTTTTACCATATTTATAATAATATTACAGTATATAGTAGATACTGGATTCATTATTTTAGAATGGTAATAACAAAGAAAGAAGAAGTGGAAGAAGAAAGGAACTTGGAAAAGGGTGGTGAAATCATTACCTCTTCTTCGAGTTCTTCCTTTTGATTTGATCAAAAGGGCTCTTTACGTTGGATTTATGAATAAAGGAAGGCCTCTAAGATGAAGTTAGGGATGTTGAGAGAGTATTTGGGCAGAGTTTGGCCGAACCAAAAGGCTTTGAAGGTGTGAGTTAATGATAAGGGAGAGTGCCCTTTTATAAGAGAGGTGAGGGGCACCTTTGGAAAAGCTAGAAATATTATTTTATAATAAATTCATATTCGGTTTCTAATGGCTTAAAAGTGGATTATTTAAAGGTTAAGGTGGGGATGGGTATAAAACCACTCAACCAATATAATTTAGACAGGTTTGGGTCATTATATTAACCTTATCTTTAAGTATTAACTCTTAGTTAATTAGTTTCACTTTCACAATGTCTCTTTGTATTTTTATATTATATGGTTAATAAACATACTATATACATCCAAGAGTCCCCCAAGTGGTCCATTACTGATACAAATATCATGATATAAGTCTCTTGGCCGAACCTTAGATTTTTAGGAATTTAATATCAATTAATAATATAATATTTCTTTTAAAAACTCTTTTATGTCAATTTTGACACCATTCAATAATTGATTTCTGTAAAACTCATAACAGAATGATTACCTAGAAAAAAGTTAATTAAACCAATCCTAACATGTCATATTATCCTATAAAATTATTGGTATTTAAAAAAAGTCTCAAATTACATTTATTTGGGTATTTATAATATCAATTATTCCAATATTTCATTAATTAGGTAATTACTGCATCATCATTGTGTCATAAATAAATTAATTTTTTAATGTCTAAAAATTATAAATAAAATATCATTATGTATGAAATATTTTTAGCTTTCTAATGAATATTTAAAATCTAATTTATCTTATGTATAACCCTATATTACAAAAAGTTTAGTAAATAAACTTTCATTTTAACTCTTTTAACTCTTCTTTGAATTAAATAATAATAAATGTCCTAATCTAATCTAAGTGGACATAAATGATAATATTTTATTAATAAGGTTGTTTTTGGTCGAGATAAACTTGTCCAATAGAATTAGGATATGTGTTAGGGTAATATTAATATTATTTTTACCCTTAATTACCATATTTACTTTTAACCGTGGTAAATAAAAGTAAAAAGTTATTATTCACCAAAAATTATTCTCATCCAATTGAACCACATTTTACTCCTTGATATTAAATGTGTCTCTCGGATTTTCAAAATTCCAATCACAAAAGCGGTAAAATTATGTTTTTTGAAAAATTCATTTTTTTTAACTACCACTTAGTAGTTTCACTATTCATCAAAAATTGATGTTTTCCAGAACAATTCCAAAATTTCACCCTAAGCTATAATTGATATTCCGAATTGAAAAATGAAGTCTATTTTAAAAAATTCCAAACATATCAGTTGCATTAATTAATTTTATAATTAATTCCCGTTGTCACAACAAATAGCGTGTTTTTAAGAAACAATATATATCAAAAGATTGACAATTGTTTATGTCCAATTTCAAAGTGAAATTAATTCTAATGAACACCATTGGATAAAATGGTAAAAATATATTCTAATTATGCTTTAAAACCACTAAAATTCATAATTTCTCACTATGAATTATTTTTATTAAAAAAGTTGTTTTTAATTAAAATTTAGTAATTTTCACTATTCATCAAAATATTAAAGTTATCCGAAAAGTACCAAAATTTCACCTTAGGCTAAATTCGATAATAAGAATCCAAAAATGAAGTCCATTTTGAGAGATAAAATTTATAAAATTTTAAAAAGTAGGTATTAATATTCATTACAGCAAGTTTGATTGGTTGTAGTGTGTGTAAGAACTCAAAGTTACGTACAACACACGCTACTGTATTATTCAAAGAGAAGCGTACCTTGGAAGCTTGGGGTGTTACATTATAAATTTTGTTATGTCCCCATTCTAAAGAATAAATTTAAATATATAAAAGTTTAAAATATTGGATTTAAAAAGGGTTCACTATTAATGTTGGTAAAAGTGTATTTTTGAAAAATACTTCTTTTATCTGAAAAAAAGGAATTTGCTTATGTCTAAGAAACTCATAATATGGATTCTAAAATTATAAGGATTATATAAAGTTTAAAATTTAGTTAATAATATTCATAACCTCTTTTGAACGGCTTGTTTGGTAAGTCATTGTGCGCTTTAACTCGGTGTTGCGTGTAGTGCAAGTTATTGAATTATTTTGAAGAAATAACACACTATGAAATCATGGGGTGTTACATATTTGAACAAATTTTTCTATATATAAAACTTCATCTCCTCATAAAAAACATAGAAATTATGATATATTCATGTATATTATAACTTGAAAGTGAAAAATATAAATTATTGAACATTAACTAATAACTTCCTGGTCATTTTCATAAAGATAAAATGTGGTTAACATTTTTATTCACATACATATAAAATAATTAAACAAAAATTTGATTTTAAGTTATGTGTATTCATGTATTATATTAAAATAAATTGGATAAATTTAACTACGTTTTAATTTTTTTAGAAATGTGAGTTAGTGTATATTATTAAATATTATTTTAATTATGGGTGATGATTCATGGGTAGACTGATAGGATTATTCCAAAAAATTATATCTAATTATGGATTAATGTTTTAATAACCACTAAATTATAAAATCACTTAGTCGAGATTCATAGGAATTATTATTATTGATAAAGGTCCTCATATAGTTTTCTATAATTCTTTATTAGGGAAATGAAGAATAAAAAATTTAGAGGTAAATTTAATTCCATTAAATCCTCAAGTACCTTTATCCTTTGTAAATCACATTTTTTACTCATATTTCATTAATTAAAGTTATAACTCCACTTCTTTTTTAAATGCAAGGTTATACTATCTAGTATTCAACGAATAAAGTATTAATAATATGAATAAAAAATAACAAACGACCCATTAATAAAAATAACTAACAAAAATAACACGTATCAACCTTATCATTTTCCCCAAAATGAATCAAAACGATTATAGTCATGATTAATTAATGAAGAAAATCCTAAAAATTAAAATATTATAATAAAAAATATTATCCAACTAATAAATATCTACCTCACATCTTCTATTTTCTCTTCTTTGTATCTCTTTAGAGTTCCATTGATTTAAATACTCTTTAGGAATGCCCCTTTTCTTCATATATTTCTGGTCCATTTAATATTATTTATGTTGTTCTATTATCCATCACATAATGGTTAGATGATTTTGGAGCACCTTATCCCTATTCTAATATACCCTTGTGTAAAGGTGAATTATTTATTTTTTTGTAATAAAATTACCATAGTTCATTTATCAGATATATATTATTCCCATAGTTCTATATTTAATGATGCATTCAATGGGATATGGACATGTTCCTAATGATATTCCCAACATTATTATCATTCCACACATCATCAAGGGATTATAGGATATAAACACATATCAATATTCAATTATTATAAAAATTCATGCCTAAAATACATTGAAATTTTAATTTAATAATTATATACAATAATAATCTTGTTATCCCTAGGTTATCATGAATGATACTCATAATTTTTTTATTTCACGGTCATTTGGATCTTTATGTTTTTGGAAATTTTATGTGACTATAAAGACAATTAACACCTCATTATTTTAATTATCACAAATAATGATTATTATGTTTCTAATTAGTTTAATTTTTTTATTAAATTATATTATTTTTTAAATAATAATTTAATGATAATTGGATTTGTATTGAATAGTACCGCCATTATTTCAATTTCTATGACCACAAGATGTTCCATCCCCAACTTTTCCACCACCATCTCTCTTCTGTTGTCAGAAATAAGCTACGACCAGAGTTCTACCAACACTAACTTTATTCCACCAATAAAATGTGTAACCACTAGATGCGTACCACTACCATCTCTATACCACTGTTATAAAGGACCTACCTCCATATTCTTGCCACTTCTAGATTTTTGTCACCATTATAAATTTTCTACAACTAGGAATATACTACAATCAGATGTGCTTCTATTAGTTCGACCTTTCTATCACCTGGTGTTCTACTGTCAGTTTTTTCTATCATTGAATTGTACTTCCACTAGACCTTGATACCATTAAACTTGCTACCATTTTTGTTCTACTGCATTTGAATTCAATTATTCCAATTACTAGTTTATTAGTGTTAATGTTGTGGTTTTATTTAATGATTATTACTAAATCATTCCATGGATTTATTGAAGAACAATTTAGAGTTCATAAGAGGATCTGGTAAATATTTATGAATATTATTCAAAGGATAAGTTTAACCTGTAGTGCTATATATTTATAAGAACTCCTTAATGTGTGATAGTATTGGATTCTAGTTGGCACAACTCATACACTGAACTCAGACCACTACATTCGAATGTGAAAGTGTGGAACAAATAAATGATCCCAAACCTTTCTTTAGAGAAGTTTTTAGATAACATTTAGAATGAATAACCATTCCCTGAGGCACTATATTTTATAGAAACTTTTTATGAACTTTTTTAAGCTCCTCAGCAAGCCAAATCTGGGGACTCTTTTTCTTCTTAATCAGTAGAAACAGATAAGACCGACATTTATTAATATCTATTTATTTTCACTATATTTTTTCTTTTATTTTGAGAAGTGGTATAAATATATCATTATATCTAAACAAACTGTCTCCTAAACTTAAATTAGAGATTACTCGATATTCACTGAAACACATTTTATTAGTTTACCCACCAAAACTATAGAAGAAGACCCTATGTGGATTATGTTGTATTTATTTCCACTTATAAAAATGAAATATTATTTGAACCTAGATATCTTGTGTTTTTATTTTTAGAACTGATATATGATATGGATTAGATTATTTGATATAATAATCTGCTTATCACCTGATGATTTCCAAGTAGATGGGACTAAGTCTCATCATGAGATTAAAGCCCTTGTTTAATCTTCTATTTGTTTTTTTTTTGTTTTTTTTTTCAAAGCATATACTATATTTTTATTTTAAATCTCTAAAAAACATATTTTAATAGTTAATATTAATTAGTGTTTATATAATTTATTTGAATAAGTAAATTAATTTCAAAACATAAAGTAATTTCTAATACTATTTTAACACATACCTAATAATGCTTGGATAAATCTTTTAAAATATCAAACTTATATTAAGATTCTATTTAAATTAACTAGGAATTTTTAATTGAATTTATGGAATTTATTTTAAATTTTTTTAGTAGAATATTTTTTGATACTCAGTCCACCCCCTCTTGAGTTACTCAATCCTACCAAAATTTGGTATTAGAGGGTTTTCAAATATATTTTTTCAATTGTGATTTAGTTTTATTTTAAACATATTAAAATTCTAGGATTTCTAAATTTAGTTCTTTATGGATAATAGAAAATATGGGTTTTCTACCAACATACCTCCATATTTTAATGGAACTAATTAATATAATTGTAAATTTAAATTTAAAATTCATCTTGAGAGCATGAATTTCGATATCTGAATAGTAATTGAAGATAAATATAAATTACCTCAAACTGATAGAGCTACTTGGAGTGATGCTACTAAAACAACATATGATAATAAATATAAAGATATGAATGTTATGTATATTGATTTGGGTGATAAGGAACTTAACAGAATATTTTCACATAAAATTTATTTAGGAATTTGGGAGACTTTAGATATTTCTCATGAGGGAATATCTAATGTAAAATGAAGGATTTTAAATACATTTGATTTTAAATATGATAATTTTAATATGAAACCTATTGATCCTATTTTTGACATAAATATCATTATTAATTAGATCATGATCAAGATGCACTAATTGGGGAAAATTTTCTTTGATAATGATAAAGTGATGTGCTTATTGAGTTTTCTATAAGATAGATGGTGAGGAGCCTTAATGTCAATTAAATAATCATATGATGTAAGCAAGTTAACATTCAAAGAGCTGATAGGAAAACTGATGATGCATGAGAAATCACTCAACATAAACATAGAATGGGAGGATTAACCAAAAATAAAATATTAAGTATTCATATCTACTACCTCAAAGCAAAGGGAAAAATTTAAGATGATAGTTCAAGTGATTAGGAATCACATGCTATTAGTGATGAAGAAATGGATCATTTGGACACAATATTCAAAAAATATCAAAAGAAGATGAAGTTATTTAGAAAACACAATTATAAAGAAAAGTATATGATAATAAATAAAACTAGAGAAATTATTTGAAAAGAGATAATGCTTTAAATGAAATAATTTGTTACAAGTTTGAGAGGAAAGGGCATGTTAATGTTTATTATGCTAAGTTTAAATTCAAAAATAAATATAATGATAAATATAAGATATATACTAATGAAATGAAATAAAAATTTAGTTCTTTTTAAGATAGATCATGTAATTCTGACTCAACTCAAGAGGATAATCATGATAGATCGAACAGCGGTTTTTTTAACACATATGAGGTGCTCAAAGTTTTTCTTGCTTCTCCTGTAAATGTTTTTAATCAATTTGGAGATAAAAAAATGATGAAAACATGTGTAATGAATAATTTTTCAAAAAATATAATATTCTAGAAGATAATTTTAATTTTATTAAGGATAAATATAATATTTCAAAGAAACAATATACATTGAATGCAAGTTTTACCTCTAACCATAATACTAATATGGAGAAAAGTGAATTAAAATTTTATAACATGAAAATAAATAAATATGTATAAATATTAAATAATGGTGGAAATAATATTAATCAGATGATTGTAAAGAAGATTTTTCTTTACTACACTACTGTTATTGGTTATCTTCCTAAATAGAGGAGGATTGTTAAGAATAGTTTTCTTCCCAGTTCCAATTTTGGAAAATCCATTAAATGTTTTTATTCATCTGGAACTAACAAATTATTTATCTCTAAAGTCTAAAAATTTTCTTATAGGAAACCTATTAAGAAAACATGTGTTCTTAAATCTTTAATAACTATCATTTTTGAACCCATGAATATTTGGGTACCAAAAAAAGTTTTGGTGTAAATTTTGTTTTATAGGGTAATTTCAAAAAAATATCCTATAAGAACTTATGATACCTGGATAGTGGCTATTCTAGAAACATGACTAGATATTATTCAATATTCAAGAATCTGATCAAAGTGGATAGTGTAAATGTCACTTTTGGTGACAATTCCAAAGTTAAAATTGTAGGGCTTGGAAAAATTGGCAACTATAAAACTATTTTAATTTATAAAGTTTTATTTATTTATGGTTTAAAGTATAATATTAAAATCATATCATTACTATGTGATTATGGTTTTTATGTGAAGTTCTAAAATAATTCCTGTAGTGATTGTGATTATAAAAATGCTTTAGTTTTTACAACCTTGAAAAATTAAAATGTCTATACTATTAATTTAAAATATTTATTTTCTCAAAATAGATTCTATATAAGTGGATTTCAAAAAGAGTATTAGATTTGGAATAGGATATTTGGACATTTAAACACTAATTCTGTAATAAATCTAACTAGGATAGGGTTATTCAAGGATATATATAAATTAGAATTTCCAAATGATAAAGTCTATAATCTATGTCAAAAAGTGGAAAAAATATCCTTCAAATTAAAGAAATAAGTTTCAACTTCTCAACCACTAGAATTGGTTCAAATAGATTTGTTTAGAACATCTAGAGTTTCTAGCCTAAAAATGAATAACTATGTTTATCATGTTTGAGAAGAATTTTCTTGGTATACATGATTATTATTTCTATCTCACAAAAGTGAAGCATATAATTATTTTTACAGGTATTCTAAATCTATAGAAAATCTTAGTGGACTTAAGATTAAGGACTTAAAAAGTGATCATGGTTGGGAGTTTGTAAATCAAGCCTTTGTATCTATTTTCTCAGAAAATAACAATAATCATATCTTCTTTACTCATAGTACCCCACAAAATAATAGTGTTATAAAATAGAGAAATAGGATGCTTCAAGAAATTTCCTGGACTATACTTAATGAGTATGACTTATATGTTTATTTTTGGGAAAGTGATGTGAATACAACATATTATATATTCAATAGAGTTTTAATTATACCTATATTAAATAAAAATCTCTATGAATTATGAAATGGTATAAATATAATGGTAATATATACTATCCTTTTTAGTCACAAATCCTTTATTCTTACTGCTATGTACAATCTTGACAAATTTTCTTCCAAGAGTGATAAATGAAATATCCTTGGTTATTAAACTTATAAAAAATCATATAGGGTGTCTGATAAATGATTTTTTTTGGAAGAATCTATTCATGTAAAATTTGATGAAATATATCAACATGAACCTAAGGAACCTTTAAAAACCATTAATGATGATTTTTCATCTTTGAATATCAATGTCAAACCTTATTAAAAATCTTTGAAACAAGAATAAAGTCATCTAGTCTAGAGGAAAAATCAAAACATGAACCTATAGATAACCATGAGTTTTCTATTCCTTCACTACCTAGAGCTTTTAGGAACATTGGTGGAAATCCCACCTATACTAACACAATATTCCCAACAGTTTAAAAAAACCATTGGGAAAAGGATACTATAACAATGGTTATATATAACCGTTGGTATATTTATATGGTTTTTTTGTTTTCCCAATGGTTTAAGGAAACCGTTGGTCATAGTGCTAATGAAGAGGTTTTTCCCAAATGTTTAAACAAACAATTTGGTATAGTTTTGAAGATTTTTTCCCAATGGTTTAAAACCGTTGGAAAAAAAATCCACAAAAATAGATGCCTCAAAGTATCTCAAACTCTATAGATCTCAAAAGTTTTTTTTGTTTTCCCAATGGTTCATACTCATGCATTATGAGTGTACCCCTAAATGTTGTCTTCGAAATATCACACTATTACATTAAGATGATGATACCCACACTATAAGTCATTCAATGAAGTGGTACTTCCAACCGAACCACTAGAGTGGGTTTGGGGTCATTTTCATGTGTAAATGGTGATATAACCAAAAAGTACTCTATTACATGATCATTTATTCCAACTCCATCAAGCGGTTCAGTCATACACTTTTAATATTTTTTGAAATTCAAAATGAGTGTTAAGAATTCATGTCACAATTTTCTTAGGTAGTTATAAATCATTTTTACGGTATTTATATCATTTTATATCCTAAGAAGGCACCCATAATAAAAAAAGTATAACCATCATAGAACTCACCAATGTTTTTCATGCCTACACATTATTTACTCTCTGATATATATCTCACAAAACAAAATATCATAGTCATGTTCACGTAATTATTCACCACTAGTTGATAGTATTATAAGTCTATGGAGGTGAACCTAAGGTGTTGTTGTGAACTTTCTTGGATTATATTGTTTTTATTTTATTTTGGGTATTAGGAATCAATATTAGACTGTTTTATTTTTCATAATATTTGTGGATAATTATATGGTGATAGGTTTGTGTTGGATAGGTGATTCAGGAACCCATCTCTTGTGGTAATTATTGGTTAATAGGGTTATGAAATTGTGCTTCTTGATTATTAATGTTACCTGGACACCCCCACCCCTGGAAACCCCCTACCCCATTGGACAACACCCCCAACCCCCTGGACAGCCCCAACCCCCTGGACAGCCCCAGCCCCATAGACACCCCCACCCTGGACAACCCCGGCCCCCTAGACACCGCCTACCCCCTTGGATAGCCACCCCAAGCCCTTGGATAGCCCCCCAAGACCCCAAACACCCCTAAACCCTAGACACCACCACAACCTCGTGGATAGCCCCCCAACCACCTAGACAACCCCACCCCTGGACACCACCCCACCACACATACACCCCCAACACCCTAGAAAGCCTCGACACCCCTACAGACAGACCTGCCAACCCTATGTATATCCCCCCTTGTGGATAGCCCAACCACCCCCTAGACACCCCCAACCCCCCTGGGCAGCCCGCCCACCCCATGGACACCCTATACCCCCCTGGACAGCCCCAAAAACCCCATGAACAACACGCCCGTCTCTTGGACACCCCCTACCACTTGAACAACCCCGCCCACCCCCATTGACACCCCAACCCCCCAGGATAGCCCCTCCACCCCCGTGGATAGCCTGCCCACCCCCTGGACACCCCCTACTCCCTGGAAAGCCTCCCTACCCATGTGGATAGCCCACCCACCCCCCAAACACCCGCTACCCCTGGACAGCCCTACCACACTCGTGGACATCCCGTCCACCCCTTGGACACCCCATAACCCCCTGGATGGCCTCTCCACCCCTGTGGATAGCCCGCCCACCCCTAGATACCCTGTACCCCCTAGAAAACTCTACAACCCCCGTGGATAGACCACCACCCCCTAGACACCTCATACCCCCTAGAAATCCCCCACCCCCTGAAGCCCCCCGACCCCCTGGACAGCCCCGCCACTCCCATGGACAACCCACCCACCCCCTAGACACCCCGTACCACCCTGGATAGCCCCCGAAACCCGTTGAAAGCCCTCAAACCCCTCTGGACACCCCATACCCCTTGGATAGCCCCGCTACCCCTATGGATAGCCCACCCACCCCCTAGACACATCATACCTCCCTGGGCAGCCCCCCACACCCTAGAAATCCACCCTGCCCCCCTTGGACAGCCTCGCCACCCCCGTGGAGAGTCTACCACCCCCCTGAACACCCCATACCCCCTGGATAGCGCCCAACCCCATGAGCATCCCCCACCCCCATAGACACCTCGTACCCCCTGGACAGCCCCACCACCCCCGTGGACAGCCCCACCACCCCTGTGGACAGTCCACCCACCCCTAGACACATCATACCCCCTAGAAACTCCCACCACCCCCAAGAAATCCCCTCCCCCTAATACCCCATACATCCCCTCCACCCCCGTGGATATCCCACCCACCCCCCTCGACACCCCGTACCCATCTAGGCAACCCCCACACCCCCGTGGACAGCCCGCCCACCCCCCGGACATCCCGTACCTGCCCTGGACAACACATCCACCCCCGTGGACACCCCACCACCCCCTTGACACCTCATACCCCCTGGATAGCCCCTCACCCCCTATAAACCCCCCTCACCCCTAGACAACCCTACCACCCCTGTGGATAGCCCACCCAACCCCTGGACACCCTATACCCCCATGGACATCCCCCACCCCCGTGGACGACCCACCCACTTAGAACCTCCGTACACCCTTGGATAGCCCCACCACCCCCTTAGACATCCCTCCCATTCTTATAGACACCTTATACCCTCTGGACACCCCCCCCCCCATCTTGAAAATCCCCCCGACCCCTTGGGTATCCCCACCACCCCCGTCGATAGCTCGCCTACCCCCTGGGCACCCCGCACCCCCTGGACAGCCCCCACCACCATGGAAAGCCTATCCACCCCTAGACATGCCATACACCCTGGAAAGCCCCGCTACCCCCATGGATGGCCCACCCACCCCCTGTACACCTCATACCCCCCAAGATAGACCCCCTTGTAGATAGCCCGCCCACCACCAAGGACAACTAACCCACCCCCTGGACACCTTCTACCCCCATATACAACCTCTCCACCCCCATAGACTGCCCGACCACACCCTAGACACCACGTACCCCCTCGACAGCCCCCCCACCCCCGTGGATATCCCACCCACCCCATGGACTCCCCCTAGACACCCCCAACCCCCAAATACCCCCATCCCCCAGGACACCCTACCCCCTTGACACCCCTGACCCCATGGATAGCCCCTACCCCCCGGGACAACCCCCACCCCCTGGACAACCCCCACCCTCTAGAAATCCCCACCCCCTTGGGAAGTGTATGTGATCACTCAAATAATCTACAAAAATGCAAAATTTCTTTGATCTAATATTTACTCAACTCCTAAATAATTCTCCTCCACAAGTGTACGTGATCTTGTACACTCATGTATAGTTCTTCAAGATATTTTGTTATAAATATAGTATTTTGTTTTCTTTTATATTATGATTCTCATATAGAGTAGTGTGTTAGTTATGCTTTCATATAATGTGAACAATTCTCGTTTACTTAAATATATTTTTGATGAAACTTCAATCTTATTGTATTTATTTTGATGAAATTAATTATAAAAATTATTTACAGAATGGATATAAGTTGTAAATATGAAACTTATTAGATATAAAGCAATTTTCAAAAAAATTTGGAGATGTTTTTAGATTTTTCATTTCACAATGCTTCAGATAGTGGTCACATATACTTTCCCTATTACAATTATGTTGGAAGACCTTTGTTGAGCCATGAAGAAGTCAGCTACCCCATAACCAAATATGATTTTCAATAAAACTACTCTATGTGGTATCAAAATGGGGAGAAAATGAAATCTCAAATTTCTGATGATCCAAACGAGTGGACTAGATTAGAGAATTTGTTATATGACCAGTTTCTATTTATTCATCATCATGAAAAATAAAGGATTCCAACCCAAGAAGATTTTGATATAAGAACACATGATGCGTCTAATGAAAATGATGATGTTGTCAGAGTGAAAAAATTGAATGATGCTTCCACGACTCCATTATATTGATAATGCAGTAAAATGAAAAAGATGGAATTTTTAATACAACTGTTTCCTGGGAAAAATGTATGGGATTTATAATACTGTCATTGATTACATTCTTACATTCTTGAAAAATTTACTTCCAGATGATGCAGATATTCCATCAAACCACTATATGGCATGGAAGTTAGTTGAGGAAAAAGGATATTCAAAAAAATCATTCTTTCCTAAAAATATTGCAGTTTATTATGGGAGGAAACTATTGAACAAAATGATTGTATAAAATGTGGCACATGCTACGGGAATCCAAAAGGTGATAGAACACCATCCCGTGTGCACAAAAAGTAATGTGGCACATTCCATTGATCCCTAGACTCCAGAATCTTTTTTATGTCTAATTAAATATCAATAAAACTATGATGGCATGATACCGAGAGAAAGAAGACTAATGACGAGTTGTTTCACCCTGCAGATGGATTTTCATGGCAGATATTTGATGCTCGATATCCTGATTTTATAGCTGACTTGCATAATGTGAGGTTGGGTGTTTCATGTAAAGGTATTAATCACTTTGGGAAGATTCTTACATTGCACAGTACATGGCCGGTTTTTATACACATTTATAATGTTCCTCCATGGTTGTCTATGAAAAAACCTTTCATTTTCATGAGTATACTCATATCCAGCCCTTCTTATCCTGGAAATGATATAGATGTATACATGAAACCATTAATAAAAGAGTTGAAACTTCTTTGGGATGTGGGTGTGCGTGCATACTATTCATATTCAAAAGACATATTTCAGATGCGTGTTGTGCTTACATGGATGATCAATGATTTTCCTGATAATGCAATCACCATCCTACTAAAAATCAAATTTCTTTAATACATCTTGTACAATTTATTGACTTCATTTTATATCTTTTCAAGCTCATTTATTTTGTTTTTTTGGGTTGAAAATTAGTTATAATTTTTAATTACTTCCATATTTGTTTTCAAATGTAGGAAATGCAACCAATTGAAGAGAGGCGATGGAAACAAATGATGGACAACAATCGTCACATGTCTGAGATGGGAATTCCACCACTAGTACCAGTAGTGAGTATTTTATTTCAAATATATATATTTAGATAATATATAATATCATTTGATTAATTTTGTCTTCAAAAGTTTTCCAGAATCCATCTATTAGGCAACAATTATTTGATGAGCAGCCTACTAGTGGTCCCAGTAGTCAAGGTGTTCATATGGGGGGGGGTGTATGAGGGCTAGACGATTTGGTCGGCATACACGATTAGACACTACCCCTCCCACTGACATACTATCCATCCTACATTCTGATCCTAGTGTGTTTTGAGGGACATAAGGGATATTTAGGACTCCCATGTTTTCACCACCCTTTACATCTGAGCCTCCTCACCCATCTATACCATATCCGATGATGATTCCCACTCCCCATCCAACATTTGTTCATCCATACCTATCATATTCTTTTACTTCTACTTCATTCTCTTCGGGCTTTTATATTACATCTTCTTTGACTTCTGCTCTACCAGAGTCTATCCCTACAAAGTATAAATTGGGATACACTCCACCTGTACAGGGTCTTCCTTCAGTTTCTATGGATCCAGCGGTGCCCATTGATCAGACTACCCCATGCATACCTATACAACCCTAACAAATTTTTACACCAATTTTTATTTTCAATATAACATGTTTTGATAATATATATGTTTTTCTTTCATAAAAAATACATCTATTGATAGTAGGAGGAGTGAGGGCATACACGCATCGTGCAGTGTGAAACCGCCGCATGTGGTTGATGGTGGACTAAAATGAAGATAGTCAAATGATTGAAAAACTAGGGTAGCAATGTAGGAGTTTTTTTGGCAATGCTTAACAATTACTTCGACATCATTCTTGTCAGCTTGCTCTCATGGAGATAGTTGCCACATGAAGTCAAGGATAAAGCTTAGGCAGAGATATGGGTAAAAAATATTTTGTATTTAATTCAATATTTTATTTTTTGTATTTATATGAATTAATATTTGGGTGTAAAATTAAGTTCAATTTCCCCGATGGTGAGGGTGCATGACCAGCACGTCTAAAGGATTTAGGTGATATTTGGGGAGATTATAAGCATGATTTGTATATTGTATGGAATTCTAGAGTTGGCATAGAGTTATAGGTGGTCCCTATCGTGAATGACTCTCTGTTAGAACAGTATCAACAGATGATTACTCATTGGACAACTAGCCAATTTAAGGTATTAATCACATTAGAGGTATTTAAATAAAAATTTTCATGTTTTTAGTTAATTATAATTATTGAATTTTATTTAGGAATACTCTGAAATAAATAAAAAAACACTGATGCTAAAAAAATACCTCCACACAATGGGATGTACTATGATGCCAGATCATGAGAGGCAGCAGGTATGAATGTTTATAATTTTTCTTTACAAATTTCACTTTCTATTGCATCCTATATAATTTATTTGATGTCTAAAGTTGTTATATAATTTTAGTCACGAAATTAATTATTGGTATCCTATTTTTAATTATGGTTTCCTACATTAAATTTCATTGTTTAGGCATAAGTTGAATATAGAAGGATGTGTGCCTTGAGAAAAATTGTTTTGTTCGAGTAGAAGGATGAAAGATGGAAGTGCAGTTAATGAACCGACTCAGCAGTAGATCATAAGTTTTAATTTGTAGATTTAAAATTTTAATCTCTATTTGGTTACTTAATAATATTTTTATATTTGTAAAAGGCTGCTTTAGTGGCCCTTGATGCCTAGGAACCTGATAATTTTGGGCCAAACGATCACTTGATTCAGGTGTTGGGAGACAAACACCCTGGTAGAGTATGCTACCAACCTGGGAAGAGTATAGTTCTAAAGAGGTATTAGCCCTACTATGGTACGATTTTTAGTGCCACTGAGTTCCAGTAAGTTAAGGCAGAGGCAGAACAGGCAGAAAAAAGGGACATAGATATGGCAGAACAGTCTGCTAGGGAAAACACTGCATTTATGATACTAATAGAAGTTTTACGTCCAACACTTCCACCAGAGGCCAACACAACTTGTGATAAATATATGTCATTGATGAATTCTATATATGGTGCAGCAAGTGGTAGTTCTAGTTGCGTTCGAGATGATGGTGAGGAGGAGGCTAAGGCAGAGGAGGAGGAGGGCGAGGAGGAGGCCGAGGTAGAGGAGGAGGGTGAAGAGGAGGTCAAAACAGTGGATGAGGGTGATGAGGAGGCCAAGGATGAGTAAGAGGGAGAGGAGGAGGGAGTGGATGAGGGTGGGGACAATTATGGGGATGAAAATGAGGAAGAGAGTGAGGGTGATGATGACGGTGATGATAGTGATAGTGATGAGGGATAGATTGATCTGTTACCTTTTTTACTGATATTACTGTCATTTGATGTTTATTGATTTATTGTGCCTGAATATATGTGTGATTAGGTAGGTCACATTATCATTATTTTTTATCTATAAATAATAAAATTTCACTTGATGATTTTCTGTGACTGATTCACCCCTCCCTTGGACAGCCCCCACCCCCATGGATAGCCCGACCACCGCCCTGGAAACCCCGTACCCCCAAGACGTCCCTGCCACCCCCGTGGAAAGCCTGCCCACCCCTGGACAACCCCCCCCCCCCCCCCCCAGGGATAGCCCCTTCAACCCTGTGGACAGTCTGCCCACCCACATGGACACCCCCGACCCCCTGGAGAGCCCTTCCACCCTTGTGGACAGCTCGCCCACCCCTGTGGACAACCCCTCCCCCCATGGACATCTCCCCCTGTGGACAACCTTCCCACCCCCTTGACACCCCCTACCCCTTGGACAGCCCTGTCACCCTCGTGGACAGCCCACCCACCCCCTGGAAAACCCACACACCCTAAATAGCCTTTCCAACCCCATGGACACCCCATAATGCCAGGATAGACCCCCCCACCCCATGGATAGCCTGCCCACCCTCGTCAACAGACCGCCCACCCCCTGGGACACCCCATACCCCTGGACACCCTACCAACCACTACAAATCCCACCCACCCCCTGGACACCCCCTACCCCCTAGACATCCTCCACCCCTGCGGATAGCCTTCCCTCTCCCGCGGACAGCCTGCCCAACCCCCTTGCACACCCCTACCCCCCCCTCGACAGCCCCCACCCACATGGACAACCCGCCCACCCCCTGGACACCCCTCCCCCCGGGGAGAGCCCCCCACCCCCATGGACAGCCCGCCCACCCCCTGAACACCCCTACCCACTGGACATCCCGTCCACTCCCCTGAACACCCCATACACCCCTGGACAGCCCTGTATACCCCCTTGACACCCTGTAACCCCTGGACATCCCCCACCCCCGTGGACAGCCCACTGACCCCCTTGGACACCCCATATACCCCATGGATAGCCCTCCACCGCCGTGGACAACCCACCCACCCCCTAGACTCACTGTACCCATTGGAAATCCCCCCCCCCTATGGATAGTCCACCCACCCCCTAGATAGCCCATGCACCCCATGGACAGCCCCTACCCACTCGATACCCCCACTACCCCCATGGACATCCCCCACCCATGGACACCCCGTACCCCCCTGGACAGCCCCACCACCCTCGTGGACAACCCACCCACCCCCTAGACACGTCGTACCCCCTAGACACCCCCACCACCCCGAAGAAAGCCCCTCCGCCTGACCCCCGGGACATCACCTCCACCCTCATGGACAGCCCACCCAACCCCTAGACATCTCGTACCCATATGGATAGCCCCCACACCCCCCTCGTGGAAAGCCCTCCCAACCCATGGACATCCCGTACCCACTAGAAAGCCCGACCACCCCCGTGGATAGTCCACCCACCCCCTGCACAACTCATACCCCTTGGATATCTCCCCTCACCCCTGGAAAGCCCCCCTCACCCCTAGACAGCCCTGCCACCCCTATGGATAGCCCACCCACCCCCTGGACACCCTATACCCCCGTGGAGAGCCCCCCACCCCTGCAGATGGCCCACCCACCCCATTGGACACCCCATACCTCATTGGACAGCCCACCACCCCTATGGGCAGCCCTCCCATCCCCCTAGACACCTTGTACCCCCCTAGACAGCCCCCCCAATCCTGAAAATCCCCCAACCCCCTGGGTAGCCCCACCACCCCCATGGATAGCCCGCCTAACCCTAGGCACCCCATACCCCCTAGATATCCCCCTTTCCCATGGAAAGCCCATCCACCCCCTAGACACCCCATACCCCCTGGAAAGCCCCGTGACCCCCATGGATGGCCCGCCCACCCCCTGGGCACCTCGTACCCCCTAGATAGACCCCCTTGTAGACAGCACGCCCACCCCCATGGACAACCATCCCACCCTCTGGACACCCCCTGCCCCCATATATAACCTCGCCACCCCCATGGACTGCCTGCCCACCCCGTGGACACCGCATACCCCCTAGACAGCCCCCCTCCCCCACCCCTGTGGATAGCCCACCCACCCCCTGGACACCCCCCGGACACACCCCACCCTCCAGACACCCCCCATCCCCCCATCCCCCCATACACCCGTTCCCCCTAGACACCCCTGACCCCCATGGACACCCCCACCCCCCAAGATATCCCCCACTCCCTGGACACCCCCACCCCCTTAGGCAGTGTATGTGATCACTCAAATAATCGACAAAAATGAAAATTTTATTCGATCTAAAATTTACTCAACTCCTAAATAATTCTCCTCCACAAGTGTACAGGATATTTAGGCCTCCCATGTTTTCACCACCCTTTACATCTGATCCTCCTCACTCGTCTGTACCATATCCGATGATGATTCCCACTCCCCATCTAACATTCGTCCAGCCATCCCTATCATCTTATTTTACTACTACTTCCTTCTCTACGGGCTTTTATATTACATCTTCTTCGACTTCTACTCTGCCAGAGTCTGTCCTTACAAAGCATACATTGGGATCCACTCCACCTGTACAGGGTCTTCCTTTAGTTTCTATGGATCCAGCAGTGCCCATTGATCAGACTACCTCAAGTATACTTATACAACCCTAAAAAAATTTACACCATTTTTTATTTTCATTATAACATGTTTTGATAAAATATTTGTTTTTATATCATAAAAAAAACATATACTGATAGGAGGCAGAGTGGGTTCATACATGCATCGTGCAGTGTGGAACTGCCACACGCGGTTGATGGTGGACTAAAATGAAGATAGTCAAATGATTGAAAAATCAGGGTAGCAATGTCACAGTTTTTTGGAAATGCTTTCCAAATACTCCGACATCATTTATATCGGCCCGATCTCATGGAGATAGTTACCACATAAAGTCAAGGATAAATATTAGGTAGTGATATGGGTAAATAAATATTTTTTATTTAATACAATATTTTTTTTGTATTTATATGAATTAATATTTTGTTGTTAGCTTCAGTTTAATTTCCCCGATGGTGAGGGTGCACGGCCAGCACATCTAAAGGATTTAGGTGAGCTTTGGAGAGCTTATAAGAATGATTTGTATATTGGAAGGAATTCTAGATTTGGCACAATGTTAGAGGCGGTCCCTGTCATGGATTATTGTCTATCAGAAAAGTATCAAGAGATTATTACTAATTGGACAACTAGAAAATTTAAGGTATTAATCACATTAAAGGTATTTAAATGAAAATTTTCATGTTTTTTGTTAATAATAATTATTGAATTTTATTTAGGAATAATCTAGAAGAAATAAAAAAACATTGATGCTAAAAAAATACCTCCACACATTGGGACGTACTACAATGCCAGGTCATGAAAGGCAGTAGGTATGATAGTTTATAATTTTTCTTTATGAATTTCACTTTCTATTACATCCTCCATGATTTATTTGATGTCTAAAGTTGTTTTATACTTTTAGTTATGCAATTAATTATTGGAATCCTACTTTTAATAATGGTATCCTACATTAAACGTCATTGTAGAGGCATAAATTTAATATAGAAGGATGTGTGCCTTGAGAAAAACTGTTTTGCTCGAGTAAAGGAAAGAAAGATGGAAGTGCGGTTAATGAACACACTCAGCAGCAGATTGTATGTTTTACATTGTAGATTTAACATTTAAATCTCTATTTCATAACTTAATAACTTTGTATATTTGTAAAAGGATGCTTTAGTGGCCCTTGATGCCTAGGAACCTGACAATTTTGGGCCAAACGATCACTTACATTAGGTGTTGGGAGATGAACACCCTGGTAGAGTACGCTACCTACCTAGGAGGAGTATAGTTCCAAAGAGGTGTTCGCCCTCCTCAAGTATGAGTTATAGTGACACCGAGTTCCAGTAAGTTAAGTCAAAGGTAGAACAGGCTGAAAAAATGGCCACAGAGATGGAAAAAGTCTGCTAGGGAAAACACTACATTTATGATAATGATAGAAGTTTTACGTCCAACACTTCCACCAGAGGACAATGCATATTGTGATAAATATATTTCATTGATGAATTATATATATGGTGCACCAGGTGGTAGTTCTAGTGGTGTTCGAGATGATGGTGAGGAGGAGGCCGAGACAGAGGTGGAGGAGGGCGAGGAGGAGGCCGAGGTAGAGGAGGAGGGCGATGAGGAGGCCTAGGCTGAGTACGAGGGAGAGGAAGAGGGAGTGGAGGAGGGTGGGGAAAATGATGGGGATGATGATGAGGAAGAGAGTGAGGATGAAGATGATGGTGATGATATTGATGGTGATGAGGGATAGATTGATTTGTTACCTTTTTGACTGATATTACTGACGTTTGATGTTTATTGATTTATTGTGCCTGAATATATGTGTGATTAAGTAGGTCACATTATCATTATTTTTTATCTATAAATAATAAAATTTGACTGGATGATTTGATGTGACTGATTCACCCCTCCCCTGGACAGTCCCCCACCCCCATGGACAGCCTGCCCACCCCTTGGAAACCCTGTACCCCCTAGATAGTCCTGCCACCCGTAAGGACAGCTGGTCCACCCCCTGGACAGTCCCTCCGCCCCGTGGATAGCCCACCCCACCCCCGTGGATAGCCCGCCCACCCACATGGACACCCCCGACCCCTTGGAAAGCCCTATCACCCCCGTGGACAGCCCTCCCACCCCTGTGGAGAACCCCTCCCCCCATGGACACCCCCCCTGTGGACAACCCAACCACCCCCTGAACACCCCTATCCCTTAGACAGCCCTGCCACCCCGTGGACAACCCACCCACCCCTCTGGACACGCCACAACCCCTAAACAGCCCTTCCAACCCCCTAGACCACCCATACCACCAGGACTGACCCCCACCCCTATGAACAGCCCGCCCACCCCCATGAATAGCTCACCCACCCCCTTGGACACCCCATACCCCCTGGACACCCCGCCAACCCCTGGAAAGCCCACCCACACCTGGACACCCCCTACCACCCAAGACAACCCCCCTCGATAGCCCGCCACCCACTTGGACAACCCACCCACCCCTAGACATCCCTCCCCTTGGGGACAGCCCCCACCCCCATGGACAACCCACCCTCCCCTGGACACCCCTACCCACTGTACAGCCCGCCCACCCCCCCTAAACACCCCGTACACCCCTGGACAGCCCTGTCCACCCCCTAGACACCTCGTAACCCCTGGACATCCCCCCACCCCCATGGATATCCTACTCACCCCTTGGACACCCCATACCCCCCATGGACACCCCCTCCACCCTCGTGCAGAGCCCACCCACCCCCTAGACTCCCCATACACCTTGAACACCCCCACCCCTGTGGACAACCCGCACACCCCCTAGATAGCCCACCCACCCTTTGGACAACCCCTACCCCCCTCGATAGCCCCGCCACCCCCGTGGACAACCCACCCACCCCCCAGACACCCCAACCACTATGGACATCCCCCCACCCTCGTGGAAGCCCACCCACCCCTGGACACCCCTACCCCCTTGACAGCCCCACCACCCTTGTGGATAGCTTGCATACCCCCCTGGACACCCCGTACCCCCTGGATAACCTCACCCACCCCCTGGACACCCCATACCCCCTGGACAGCCCCGCCCACACCCTGTACACCCCATACCCCCCCGGATAGCCCTTCCACCCCCGTGGAGAGCTCCCCAACCCCCTGGACACCTCATGCCCCCCTTGACAGCCCCCACCCCAAGAAAGCCCCCCCAGATAGCCCTTCCACCCCCGTGGATAGCTCGCCCACCCCCTGGACACCATGTACCACTTGAACAACACCCCCCCCCCCCCCCCGTGAACAGCCCGCCCACCCCCATGGACTACCCTCCCAACCCCCTGGACACCCCTACCCCCCTCGACAGCCCTACCACCCCTGTGGATAGCCCACCCACCCCTTGGACACCCCTTCCCCTGTCCATAGCCCCCACCCCCATGGATAGCGCACCAACCCCCCTAGACACCCCCTACCCCCTGGACACCCCACTACCCTCGTGGATAGCCTGTCCACCACCCTGGACACCCCATACCCCCTGGACTGCCCCGCCACCACCTGGACACCCGTACCCCCTGGAAAACCACCCCCACCCCCATGGATAGCCCCACCCACCACTAGACACCCCATAGCCCTCTGTACAGCCCCACCACCACCATGGATAGCCCCTCCCCCACCCCTGTGGATCATACAGTTTTTAACAACTCAAAGATCCCATTAATCATAGATACCCAATTCGTTTCCTCTTTGGATCCTTGATCACCAATAAAAAATAGTGGCTGCTATTTTATTAACTCCCATGCATAGTCGTTGACCCAAGAAGAACATAGCTATTCCACTTCCATAATAGTTTGAGTAGAGACCAAGACTAGGAAGACAATAGTTGGATCATAAGAATGACTACCTAAGATATCCCCTTATTGAATTTTTGATTCATTTATAGTGGTAACGTTTTAAAGAATTATAAAAAACAAAACCTTTATTAAAATAATCTGATATTCTAAAACAAGGGACATATAATCACAAATTCCATAATTATACATCATAAATAATTCTTCATTAAACAATTTCAAAATCACATAATTGAGACTTATTTCTATTTAAAACTTCCCAATGATTTATAAAAATACCTTTTATGTTTCCATTTCAAAAATGATATAGTATTTTGTCCCATAATAAAAATTTAATCCATTTCTTAATAACCAAATCCCCCTTCCTACCATACTCATCCCCTTGGATAGCCCCAACCCCTGGACACCCCCCACCCCTAGACACCCTTACCCCTGGACAACCCCCAACCCCCTAGACACCCCCACCCCCCCTGAACACCACCCCACCACTTGGACACCCCCACCCCTGGACACCCTCACCCCCTGGACTGCCCCCCATCCCCGCAGACACCCCCACCCCTGGACACCCCTACCCCCTTGGATTACCCCCAACCCCATGGACGCCCCCACCCCTTTAAACCATCCCACCACCTAGTCACCCCCACCCCCTAGACACCCCCACCTCTCAAGAACATCTCACTACACCCTAGACTGCCCCCAACCCCCTGGACGGCCCCCACCACTCCTAGACACCACCCCACCCCTTAGACACCACCACCCCCATCGACAGCCGCCCTGGACACCCCCACCCCCATCGATAGCCCCTACCCCCTAGAAAGTCCCCAAAACCCCCTGGATGGGCCTCCACCCATCCTAGAAACCACCCCACCACCTGAACACACCCCACCCCATGGACCCCTCCTCCCCCATGAATAGCCCCCCCCCACCACCTAGACAACCCCCCCCCACCCTAAACACCCCCCCTGAACAACCACAGCCAAAACCCTAGACTACCCCCATACCCCTTGGATACCACCCCACACCCTAGAAACCCCACCCCCTGGACACCCCCACCCCCTTAGAAACCCCCCAACCCCCTGGACACCACCCACCCTCTTGGAAACCACCCCACCCCTGGATATCCCCATGGACAACCCTCCCACCCTGGACAGCCCCCCTCGGACACCCCCATCCCCCTAGACACCCCCACCCCCTGGACACCCTCTACCCCTATGGACATCTACCCCAACCCCCTGAACAACCCCCCAAACCCCCTAAATAGCCCCCAACCCCCTAAATTTTTTATTTAATTCTTTTTGTATTTTATTAACTTATGAATTATGTGTTAATGGTGTATGGGAATACTTGTTGTATCGGTATACTTGTGTTGTGTGTATACTTGCTATAATTAAATTAAGAATTATGTGTTAATTATATATGTGTGTAGAGGGTAATTAAATACAGAATTAGAGGTATTCAGAATTCTATATGAATTATGTGTTGTATGAATTCAGTATGAATTCATACAGAATTCTATATGTATTCTGCATGTATTGAGAATTGTGTAGGTATTTATAATTGTGTATTAATTGTGTATGTATTGTGTATGAATTGTGTAGGTATTATATATGGACCACCCAATCCCCCTGTATTTATTCTATAGGTATATGAATTCTGCAGGCCTCCTGGTGGAAGCTGGTGGAATTGTTGCAGGTGCACAAGGGGAGGCTTGCTTACTACAGGTGTATAGGGGGAGGGTAGCTTGCTGCTACAGGTACATAAAGGCTATGCTAATGGGTTACAATTGTTTGCATATCTGTAAAAAAAAACTTATACCAACGGTTTTATGTAAACCTTTGGTAAAACTATATACCAATGGTTTACAAACTGTTGGTATAGGTATTTTTACTTGATACTTACCAACTGTTTGTGGGAAATTTTTGGTAAAAGGCTATACCAACAGTTTGTAAACTATTTGTATAATACCATCAATTTTAATGAACCCTTGGTATATACTCAATTTTTTAGACATATCCCAATAGTTCTCAAAGAATCGTTGAGATATGTCTATCCCCACGGCTCAATACCCAACAGTTATCCAGCCTTTACCAACAGTTTTAAACCGATGGTAAAGATGAAATTTCTTGTAGTGGAAATATAGATAACCTAATTTAGATGATGTAGTTAGACACCTAGACAGAGGTACATAATCTAGAACTTCTCTTAGAAATCAGGTTGAACATTGTGACTTCTTGTCATAGTTTTAATCTAATAACATCAATGACGCAATTAATGATGACTTAATAGTGATGAAGATAAAATTGTAAATTAATTAATTCGAAATAAATAGAGTTTGAAAACTAGTATATAGACCTAAATAAAATATGACTAATGGAACTAAGTGGGTGTTTAGAAACAAAGTTGATGATTTAGGCACTATAGTAAGAAATAATGCTAGATTGGTTGCCCAATGATATAATCAAGAAGAGGGTATTGATTATGAGGAAACCTTTTCACCAGTGACTAGACTTGAATCTGTTAGAATTCTACTTGCCAATGTAGTGCATTTGGATTTTGAAATATATCTACTGCATGTTAAGAGTGAATTCTTAAATAGTTATATAGTTGAGGATGTTTTTTCTGAACAACCCCCTGAATTAAAAAATTATCATTTTTCAAAATCATGTTTTTAAATTAGTAAAAGATTTATATGATATAAAATAGGCTCTTATAGCTTGGAATTATAGGCTAAGCACTTTTCTAATTTCAAAATTTATTTCAGAAGGGATAGAAAATCCTACTATTTTCATAAAAATAATTTCAATGGATTTTTTATTTGTTCAAATTTATGTCGATGACATTATTTATGAATCATATAAAAATTATTTTTGTAATTATTTTTCAAAATTGATGAACTGTTGATTTGAAATGAGTTTAATGGGTGAACATAAATTCTTTTTTGGTTTTAAAAATTTAAAAAATAAATATGGAATTATTTTAAATAAATGTAAGTGCACTAAACATCTTCTAAAAAGTTTTGGTTTAGATAGCATTAAATGTAGTGATACTCTCATGAGTACCATCTATAAGCTAGATCTTGATGAAGTTGGAAATATAGTAGATAATACTAGTTACAAAGTTATGATTGGAAGCCAACTATACTTATGTTATATCTAACCAAATATTATGTTTAGTGTGTCTATAAGTTATTTATATCATTAAAATCCCAAATAATCTAACTTACTTTCTATTAAAATAATTTTCAAATACCTCAAATATCAAACCATTTAATGACTAATCTACACTAGAGGACAATAATTTGAATTAGTTAGTTATTATAATTAGGATTTTGGTGGTGTAAAATTATATAGAAGAAGAATCTCTAGATACTATCATCTTTTGGAAATGTCACTAGTTTCTTAGTGTAGTAAGTAGAATAATTTTTTTGTATTGTTTACTATTGAAGTTGAATACATAGATGCAGGAAGTTGTTGTTGAATTTTTTTAGATGAAGCACACATTAATAGATTTTTTATATCAATTAAAGCATATCCCTACAATTTGTGAAAAAAAGGGTGATAAATATTTCTAATAATCTTATTTATCATTCTAGAAAAATATCATATTGGTGTAAGGAATTACTTTTTTGGGATTATTTTCAAAAGGGTGATATAAATCTTGAATTAATAATAACTGAACATCATCTCTTTGATATTTTTATAAATACCTTGAATTTTGTGACATTAAGTTACATCAAACATGAATTAGGAATGATAAATTTTGGTTAATTTTTACTCTTGGAGGAACCACCATTGGACAAGAAACCATTAGACAAGACACCATTGTTGATTGACCATTGGAATGATACAACATTGGAATGATCCACTGTTGGAATGATCCACCATTGGAATGATCCACCTTTGGAATGATCCACCTTTGTAAAGATTTGTGGTTGGAATGATCCAACGTTGGGTGATCTACTCATCTCAAGCTCTATTTTTTCTACTAATCATTTTTCTAATCGTTTAAATTTTTATTATATTTAATTGTTTATAATTTATTATATTATTGAAATTTGTATCCCTAATTTACAAATTGAACATAAATCTCATTTCGAGTCACTCTCTCACTCACCTTATCCCTTAAAACTATTTCTACATCTATTTATCTCTCGAACTTCAGCCTTCTAACAATTTTTATTTACCTTTAATTTTGTTGTAATTGTGAGATTAAAGAATCCTTCAAAGGAATATTCTAAATTATCAAGGATTATGAGGAAATATCGAAAAAATAGATTTGTACTGTTATTGATCTATGAAACTCATAGATTGTGAACAACATGGTTGTTATAGGAAAAATTAGTGGACGTTGAATGGATATTGTCAAGAAAATCATTGGTGCTAAAGGTGATCTAAGACCTTGGATTTATATATTGGTTTTTAAAAAATGATATTCATTTTTATCTTATGTTGGTACATTATTTCTATCAATAAACAGAGTATATTTTTGGATAAATGAAATATTCTATTATAAGTATGATTAATAGTAAAGAGGTTATTCTTTCTTCAAGATAATGGGAAAGGTGTATAAATGCACATCACCGAGGAGTCTCATAAGAATATCAATGTAAAAATCCTAGTGAAATTGAGTTTTTTTTGTATGTGATAATTCAATGGTTGAAATGACTAGAGAGAGTATTGTAAGAATTCATCTTGCTACTAAAATCGATGGAGAATAAAGAATAAAATTTATGTTCATTCAACATATGTTCTATTCCATAAAAGGGGATTTCATCACTATGAGTTATTTGAATGTTTATATTCTATTTATTATGAAAAAATATGATAGAATTAGTTTGTTTAAGTTTATTATGGTGGAAATTATGGAGTTAATGGAGATACATAGGTTGGTTCTATTTTAGTAGAGGATGACGTGTCATCCCAGGGGGAGGCTTCACCTAGATCAAAATTGCTCGGTATATCATATGCTAATTTAAATGAAGAGGTTGAAAGTAATTATTATCATATCTATCTAGTAGATCATGGTAGAAGTGATGTCTCAGTTTGTGTTGGGAGAAATTCTAATATATCTTTTATAGAGTAGATTGATGTTGCTGGTGATATTCATGTCATTCCTTTAGATTCACCTACTATATCAGAGTCTATAGAGGAATTTCTTCCCACTCAGAGAATGATTCTTCACACTTTCCTACTGATAACTTAGTTCCCTTAGATCAAGTGTCTAAAGTTTATTTGGATACCTTCTTAGAGTGGATGCTTTCAGATTTCAGTAGAGTTTTGAGATCCTAGAAACCTCTAGTTACTGAGCTTAGTAAAGATGATTGTAGACACCTTTTTGAGTTGGATGTTTTACATATTCAGACCAAAATAATATTCAATATTCAAGATGTTGAAATTGAAAATAGGATACTGTATAGTGAGATGAAATCCATGATACTTTTTATAGAGGAGTTGAGTTTTTATCTTACTTTTAGCTTGGATGCTTTGATAGAGAGGATAGATATATTTCTAGTTGTTTCCTCTAAATCTTACTATCCACCTCATTCATCATCAGTTGATTGTTATATGATCTAATCCATAGTTAGTGAAGAGATACATGGTATTATGGGTGATATCTATACATCTCATTAGAGGGATCTTTGACAGACTAAAAAACACAGTGAACACATATATAAACTGGTGAGAGAGTGTTTGAATGATGCTTGAAGTGATAGGGAAACCGTCATTAAGGCTATAAAAAACTATGTTTATAGGATATATAAAAATAATGAGTTGAATTGTCACATCATGATTTTAACTAAGAACATAATAATTCCACTTATTACTAGGGAATTGAAGAAGCAACTAGAACATCTAAAGGATATGACCCTCTGCTCGATTTTTTTATGGAAGAGAAGAAAGACTTATTCAATTATATAGAGAGAGATGGAAATATAATTATGTAATTTTTGAAGCTCATGAATCCTTTATTATATGTATTTGGTACAATAATGGTTTCACATGAGTACATTCCTATAACAACCTTCACTATGGTCCAATCTACTGACAATTTACCTCCACAGTATCAACCATTGACTATGTCTCCAGTTGAAGTAGTCAAACATCTTAGAATAGTAGTGATATTAGATCTACCTTATACTACCTCAGTACTCTTGGATTTTACCTCAGTGACCCTACCTCTAGAAAAGGAAATGGGTATATTTATCCTACCTCCCAAGCTGAGAGTGATTCAGATTAGCCTTAGTCTTTGATATATATTTTTTATTTCCTAATTTTTATTCTTGAGATATAATGACTTATGTATTTTATTCAAATATCTATGTTCCTCATTATATCATTGATTTATTATTTATAATCTTACATTTTTTATAATCCCAAAGGGGGATAATATATTATTTGGATGGAATTTTACATTCAATTTTCATGTTTAAGTTTCTAATTTTATGATTTAAATTATGTAAATCTATTTTCGTTGATTTGTTTTCAAAATTTAATTGGAAAATATCACATTAAAAATTTTAAATGTTAACCAGTCTATTTCTTTTCAAATTCATATATTTATTAACATTATTTGTTTATATATGTTTTCTAAAATTCCATGATTTTTCATCATAAAAAATTGGGAGATTGTTGGAATCTCCTTATTTTAATTATAAAAATCACTATTACTTTGTTTCTAATGATATTAATGTTTTACGATAGTATATATTTTTGTAAATAATAACTTGATAAAAATTTTCTATGTATTGAATTGTTCCACCATTAGTTAAAAGTATTCCACTGACATATTTTACACCACTAACTCTATCACTTCCAGCTCTCTACCACCATAAAAAATGAGGTACATCTAGTGTTGTGCCACCACCAACTATCTTTGACTATCAAAAATGATCTACTGCTAGAGTCTCTCAACTAATAGATTTCTGCAACTATCAAAAATGAGCTTCCAACAAATTCCTTCCATCAACTAATTTCATCCACCGTCTGAAATTTTATACCCTAAGGAATTTTTCACCTCTAGTAATATGATTCCACTAGATGTGCTACCCTTAGTTCAAACTTGTTACCACAAGGAGTTCAACAATTGGATTTTTCTACCACTTAATTGTGATGCAATTAGACCTTTCTACAGTCAACCACATTTTAATTAAATATTTCTAATGACTAGTTTATTAGAGTTAATATAGTGGTTTTATTTAATGATTATTACTAAATAATTCCATGAATCCATTACAGACTAAGTCAAAGTCAGTATGAGGATCCCAGAAATATGTATTATTATTATTCAATAGATAATTATAACCTATGAAATTATATATTTTTGAGAACTACCTCATGTAAGATAGATTTGGATGCTAGTAGGAATAACTCAATCACTGAACTCATACTTAAAAATTGAGTGTAAAATTGTTGAACATATCAAAGATTAAGAACCTTTATATGGAGAAGTTTTTTTAGAGAACCTATAGAATGAAAAAAAACCCCATAATCCTATATTTTGTTATAGTATATGAATAACTTGTTCAAGCTCTCCACCCAACCAAATCCTAGGACCATAAATCATATGAAGTATTACAAACTGATCAATGCAACATTTTTTCATCTCTTTTTTATTTTCACTCTTTGATTTTTATTTTTATTTGATCAGTGTTTTTTCATTGTATATATGTATACACCAACTTCGGATATTAAACAAGAGAATACCTGATATTATCTAAAAATATATCTATTTTAACCTATGGAAACTGTGGAATAAGTCCTTTCATGGACTGTTTTATATATCTTCACACGAATAACCATGGAATAGGTTTTGAGCATGGATGATGGACATTAAATCCGAGTACAATAATGATCAAAACAAGAATTTACAATTAGATAAAACATTTATATCCACCTAAAGATCCTCTAGATGTTGGATCAAGTGTACTCCATTATTCTTCTTCACAAATCCATCCAAATATTTCTATAGATTCTCTTTCAATGGTTTTGTCTAGTTACCATTTTTTTGGCATTTCATCAAGTGAAATTATATATATATATATATATATATAATTTTTATTTTAAAATGGAATGTTGGTATCAGCTAAAAGTTGAAAACCTTAGTCAAATACAAATATGAAAACCATGCTTTGATATATCTTTATCTCCATATTTTTGGGGGCTTTTTTTCTCCCTCAAATATATCTTCTCTAAGAACCATGGTATTTGGTCACATTTTAGTTCTCCTATGTTCCATAAGAAAATTTTTCATTATAATAAGTTTCTCTTTATTAATGGGAAAATGATATTTTAATATACATTATGGGAGATACCAATACCATTTCAATAAATATTCTCATGGTGAAAATACAATTTCAACCATCTACGTGCTTGATTCGGGACCATCATTTTTGTGTGAATTTTCATCAAAGACCATGGAATAATGTATACCCCCAAGATAATTTTAATACTCTACATGGTAATTCACTAAACATCCATTAAACAACAAACTTAAAATGATTTTTTTTCTTCTCTGTTTATTTGATAAAATGTTTCCACATCCACCATGGAATTCTCTATCTATCGCTATGAAATAGTTAATATAAGCTCAAAATTTTTCAGTCCATTAATTTCATCTCAACTATAATAATACTATCACTAATCCATGACCATGTTCTCAAAAAATACAATTTGTAATCACCATAAACACTAATGAATTAATCATCTCAAGAAAAAATCATAGAACATACCAATATAAAAATTACTTGAACACCAAATAATAAGATACAATGATGTTTTTTAAGTGTTATATAACCCTTAGTGTAAAAATTAATACTATATTGACCATGTATCAATTGAGATGGGCTTACATATCCCAATTTTCCAATTCACTTCATAAGGTCTCTTCAATCTCCCCAATAATCAAGGAAACTTCAATATATCCCTTTGTATTTGTCGGAAACATGGGAAAAACATATGAGATCTTCTATAAGATTCTGTTATCAACCCATTATGTCCCTCGAAAATATTTTTTTTCTCTCATCCACCCTTTGTCATCACCTAAAAAATGAATCAAGTTTATCATCCTTTAAAGAATAAATCCTTTGTATTCTCAACCATTGTCAAAAAATGATAAGTATTTAAAGAGGAAAAATAAAAAATACTTATAGGGATTTTGGGAGACAATTCAATCCTATCAAAACTCTTAATTGATTTAATCCATGATTCATTATGGGATTTATCAAGATATCGGTAATTTTATGTTTTTTAAATTAATTACAATAATATATCTCTATATTCCACCTTATCCTTGATGAAGTGGTACATGATATAAATATTATTCAACCTAAAATGTTTCAAAATATTCTTTAAAAAAATTTATATACTTTTATTGTCGCACCCAATCATTAATGTTTATAAAATTTACTCCATAATGTATAAATTTTGTGGCCTCATCCACATCATTTGGGATATAAAATTTGATGTCACAATGAACTCATAATCCATTATTCAGCGAGTGATTGAATATTTATTCTTGGAGTTCGATCACACACACCTTCTTTTTATGAAAAATTAATTTCAAAAGTTTAATTTAAATCTACAACATCACTTCTTTGATACATATTTGAATAACCATAAATATTTAATGATTAATAATTATCATAACTTAATCCATATCCAAGAGTCCCTTTTCTATATTGTAATATCTATTTCACTACCATAAGAAGTTATTTCTTAGGATTTATTTGGAATAAAGTAGAAAGAGTATAAGAAAATACAATTTCCATTGTAGAAATTATAATGTATATTCAGTTTCTAACTAACCTTATAAAATACACCCCATGTTTTATAGTATTAGAGAAATATATCAATTATTCCATTCCAAATTTTTTTTACTAAAATATTATTGTACTTATATTTTGATAGAATTGTAAAAAATATGTTGTTCATAAATTGAAAACTTAAAAAATAATTTCATCTCCCTAATCACTAAAATATAACTTTTTTTCTCATTAGTAGTAAATTATTTACAATATTACTCTATATTTCCCATAAAAAATATGTTATATATATAAAATATCACAATGGGTGAGTTTTTATAATATCTAATGACATTTATATTGATATCCACATTTTTTTATAAATTTATACTCTTTGAATTGGATGTCTTCTTTGAATACCCTTTTAAGGGTTATGGTTTAACCCCTATTGTTTTTAGAGATGAGAAAATCACTATGTTCATTCAGTTCCAACCTAACGGTTGATTGTGGGGGGTTAATTTGTTGAGGGTCTCAATTATAATTCTTGATGGAAAATCCAAACAATTCCCTTATCAATAAGTGGTTACAAAACTTATTCCCAAAGGTAGGTGGCCAATTGGGGTTTTAGACCTAATGATGATTAGGGGATCAGATTGGTCGAGAGGATGGGCGGCCAAGATCATTGCACCCTTTTTGGGTGGAATTAATACATACTATAGTACTCTTTTATATATTTATGACATGTTTGATAATCTCATCCTAATCCCAATAGAGGACCAATTACCCCAAAAAAAATTATAACTTAATTATCTTTTATACACAAATGAAATAGGGGTCTCATTATTTAACCCATATCTATGTATCTGTGGTTCTTCATACATTTATCAGTAATGAATATACAATTATATGATGAATTTTTTAATTGAGCACTTCAAAATTTTCTACCACATAAGGAGATAGTTAATATTCTGAGGAGTGTATTGATTCATTTAGATTCATCCTACACATCCTTGTTATTGCAAGAATAAAAACCCATGTAGTTCATTAAAACCATGCGGTTTAACATCACATGGAAATGGCATATGTGTGGAAAATTAAGAACTAGATATTTGATCTTGAGTCTTGAGGAGACTTCCTACGTATCCTAGTTATAGCCAGAATCAGAGTTATTATAGTTCAATCACACCCTTGAGACTAACCCCAAGGCATATGTCCTTATATATGGGAGGTATATATCATGCTACTCACCAGTGATTAAATTATAAGACTGCCTTGGATGGTGGAGATTCCTGATTCAAATGATGTGTTCATTGTGGCCCCTAAGCCCATGTTTGTGATGATTAGTGTGAGAAAAAGTGATAGCAAGCGATTAGTTTCATTTAATGTGGATGTAAGGATTATGTGTTTAGATTACCATTGGGGTTTTTAATAAAGAGCTCGGACCTTAGGAATGCATCCTACATATCGTGGTTATATAAGGAATCAGAGTCACTGTAGTTCAGTTAGTTTCTCATTCTAGTGAGGTATGAGGTAAGATGATCAGACCATGGTAATTATTGGGTCCCAATGGTTGAAATATTTGAGACATTATAGGATTTACACTAAGGAGGATTCCCATTTGAGTTTGGGCTAGACCCTTAATAAGGTGTCCCATGTATACAGTTTATGACTAAAATTAGAGTCCTCATAGTTCAGTTACTTTTTTAGTCTGCTAAGAGATGAGGTAAGATGATTATCCCATAGAAATGATAGGGTCCCGATGGTTGAAATGTCGAAGGCCCGATATAGATTAGACTAAGTTGGATTCCTATTTGAGTTCAGTATTGGGCCTTAGAATGAATCCTATATATCATAGTTATGGTAGGAATCAAAGACCTTGTAGTTCAATGATTTCTTTGTCCACTGAGGAATGACATAGAGTGATCTGCCCATGTGGATGATTGGTTCCTAATGATTGAAATGTCAGAGACATGGGGGAATATACACTGAGGTGGATTCCCATTTGAGTTTGGGATCATGCCTTATGAAGGTGTATTACGTATCCTAGTTATGGATGGAATTAGAGTCCACATAGTTCTACTAAGTGGGGATTACACATTAATGTTATGTTTTCCTTTTTAGAGGTTTATGGTTCATATTATATGATCATCGTAACCCCCTAAGACCATGTGAGATATGCTTGGTGTGAGAAATAAGGTATAGAAAGTGATTAGTCTCACTACATATAGATGTGGGACTTATCTTTTGGGACATCCCTTTAGAGGTTCATATTGAGCTCATCCCAAGGATATAGGTCCAACGTATCCTGGTAATAATAGGAATTCAAGTCATCATAGTTCAGTTGATTGGGGATTACAAACTGATGTTTCCCTTATATAAAGTAAATATCAGGTTGTGTCGCTAGTTTGGGATTACATACTAAGGTTTACCTTGTATACAAGACATATCGTGTTATGCCACTAGTGGTGCCTTACACACTAAGGTTTCCCTTTTACGACCTAGTCTATTTTCCTACCTATCATGCATTAATTTTCTACTTGACATGCCTTGATCATCTTCTTGACATGTCAGAGGGTGTTCGCCTGATAGGCCCAAAGATAATTATATGATCCATTATGAATTTTATGGAGAAATTATCATAATATAGATGGAATTTACAAAGGTTGGCACATGATCAAGGATAACTTTTCTGGATGACATCCCAAGACCTAGCTGGTTGATCCTAGAATCCATTGCATGGTCTTGGCTAGATTGCCTATTGGGTTCACATAATCAAGATAACTCATGCTGGTGTCATCACAAGATATTTCTGACTCACTTAGAGTGCATCATGAGAGTTAGTGTGACATGTCTTGTAGATTTCTTCATGTCCTGGATGACATTGTAAGACCCCGGACTTTCCTTTCAGGTTTGTTTTTCCTTTTCTAGTCATTTTTGGGAAAAAGAGGAGAATCTGGAAATTTTCTAAGTACACGTCGTGTACTTTATAAGTACACGCCGTGTACTTTGATGCCACTTGAGGCTGTGTGCTGGCCATGTCATGGCCACACACATGACCATGTAGGGGTGATGTGGAGGTCACTTAATGCGGAGTACAGAAAATCCTAGTACACACCGTGTACTCCAAAATTACACGCCATGTACTTTATTTTTTTTTTCATTAAATGGACCGGGGTCACATCTTAACCCCCTAAATGTATTATTCTCTAGCTTCTTTGACTGAGAGTGAGGGTACGACCACAGATCTTCACTGAACCGCTGATCTCTCACCTGTTATCCGAATCGAACACCGTCAGTTGCAATAGAATCGCAGTAGTGAGTTCTTGGTTCTTCTTTGGCCACATTTCCTGATTCTTTATCTTATGAGAGTTAACATAGGTTGAACGTTTAAGATGTTTTTGCATATCTAATCGATTTTAGGCCAATTCACTGGTCGATGTTCAAGTATATCGATCTCCAAGGATTGAGGTAGGTGGTTTGAAGCCTCATGTTGAATGTCTTTGAGTTTTTGTGCAAACTTGTCGGATTCCTATGTTTCGGGCATCTCGGGTTAGGGTTTTGATCGTGCATTATTGTCGGACTTAGATTGTTTGTATGATTGAGGCCATTAGATGAATAATGATTACTTGTTAGCATTTTTGAGGATCATCCCATGGGTATTTCCCTTGTTTTGGCTCTTTATCGTCGTTTGGATTAGGTTGCCTGTGAGGCAAACCTTGTTGCATTGATTGCTTGCCTTGACATAACTGATTGCATGTATTGTCTACTGTTTATATGCTTTTGGTTCTTTGTAGCTATTAGCCAAGTAGTTTGTCGAACATACTTAGGGCTGTTGACTGTCGATTACGCACGACTGGACTGCTCAGGGCTGTGTGAACCTGGTGCGGTATACTAAAGAGGGAATTGACGATTAATGGCTTCCCTAGAGATTCTGTTCTAAAATAGTATCATTCGCAAGACCTATGGGAAATGGACTTTGTTCTTTCTTAGAGTTTCCTTAGTAACATATCGAGACTGTAGGGGTAATTAGACGTAAGTTATTCCTTAGAGAGTCTATAGCTATCATTTCAAGACCGCAGGGGAATTAACGGTGAGAGCTTCCCAGAGTGTCTATTCCTTTGTATGATTACTTGACTAGAGGGGTATGCCAGTATGATCCACCCAGAGAGTCAGTGTGAATATTGTTTGGTTGGTTGTGACAAGTCCACCAAGACAAAGACCAATCTTGGGTATTGTACTGCTTGTTGTTTAGGGTAGTATGATGAGATACCTGTTGTGTTACTTGCTATGCCATTTGAATATAGAGTTGTTTCCTTGATTCCTTGGTTGTTAATTAAATGATTGAATTAAATTAATAAATAAATGTGAATGGATATTTGTAGGATTTTTTACTTTGGTGTACTCCTGTTTCTCTACAGCAGTTATTTCAATTACATTTTCTATATTGCTCACTGACTATAGGGAACAGATCTTATGGTGGTTGCCTACTAGGATTAGTCTCACACCCTGTTTGGGTCCTGCTTTTCATCCCAAATAGGTTATATGGTTGAAGGTGTGGATAGGGATTGTGTCCCTTCTACTTCAGGTACATGATTTCGGGTTGGAGTTGGAGAGCATAGGACCGAGCATAGGCTTGTGATGCTGTTGGAGTTGCTGTTAACTTTTAGTACTTGTTCTCAGTTGTATTTTAGCATGTTGTTGTGTTTGATGCTTTCCTTAGATACTTGTACCTACTACATCATTATCATCATTACTATATGTTCATTACTTCTGGTATTTAATTTCAGTTATTGTATGTTGTTTACTACTTTTTCTATTGTCTGTTATTTCCTCTCCCTTTAATTCCTTACAAAATAAGGGCATAGTTTCCCCAATGACTCACCAAGGCCCTCGCTACTAGTCGGCAGCCTCTGGCATTCGTGGAAATGCACTTGAGGTCATGTGGCGAACTGGGTATGGGGCACCAGTTGAGTGGCTCCGGATTCGGGTCCTTACAGACATGTCTGGAGGGAATCATGGTACCTCACTAGCGCACCCAAAGGGTGTCATGAGGGCAGCTTTCATGCTTGGATTCTACCGTAAGACTGAGTTGAAATGAACAGCTGCTTCCATATGATTTAGGTGACATGTTTGAAGGACATCTCAATGATTTAATGGTAAGCACGGAGGGCTTCATGTGACTACGATGGCATGACCAGGGGTTCCAATCGAAATGATCTGAAATGTTAATGGGACTTTGCATGATCCAAATAGTATACCAAAGGAGTGCCAAATTATTTAAGGGGCATGTCATGGTGTTGTCTCATGTCCTATGTGGTTCATCTGAAGCACAATAAAGTCAAATTATTTGTTCTTTTCTTAATTATCCTATCTTTTAGACATTTTTTATCCATTATATTGTGAATTCCTTATATTTTTTTAGTTTTTTATGGTTTTAAGTCTCATGTGATTAAAACAATGTCTTGGATGTTCTTCATCTATTCTACCAGATGTCCTTATCATGGTATATGAGTGATCACATGAAATAATTTATGAATGATACATGAAAACTCCGGTTTTCTCCAGATCTTAACTGATGGGAAACTTTTTTGGTTACAGGATTAGCTACTCCATGAGATATGTTCTAGTGTTTGGGTGTGATACTGCATTTGGATGAAAAAGGCCAAAATTAGGCAAAGAGTAGTGGTTAATTATCATGCTAGGGTAGGGGATCTAAAGGCATCACCACCCCAGTTATTCACCACTTTGTGCATTTCAAATCACACTAATCCATGTTGGAGTCAGTGGAGTTCCTTTGCATCCTGCATTTTCATGAGGACTTTATGTGGATCACTCAGGGTGCATGACATGTTTTTCCATGACCACAACACTATCCCTTCAACACCTCATTCATTTTATTATATCTAATTAAAGGTTTCTTTTGCCTATATAGAAATTCCAAGTGGATTTCATATATTTATTGTGACATGTCTGATGACCTTCACGAGATTAGGGAGCCTATTAGAATGCCTTCGCATGATCTTAGGTGACATTTCATGGGATTTGGGTGAGACATGGATTTATTTTCATGGTTTCTTCATGAAATCAGACTAACATGTAGAGGGGTCTTTTAAGACCATGTTGTAGAAATCCTAATATTTTCACATAAGTATTATGATCTCAAGAGGCTCCCTTAATTCCCTCTTTTTTTCCTTATGTATTTTCAGGATCCTGGGCTCTTTTGAGTTTGTGTTGTTGAGGAAAATCACACTATCTCTTCGTGATGAGTTTCATGACCTTTAAAGGGATTTGTGGAGATATGTGAGCATTTAATGGAAAATTCCATCTATTTTTCCATATGGATCCAAATGGGGAGTGTGAGGTCGTCTGGATATATATAAGGATATTCACATGATGGGGGTGACATGAAATCATGATTTCATGAGATAAGGCAGGCATGTCATAGAGTTATTACAGTGTCTTTCAGATCACCATGGGAACATCTCATGATGTTTATAATTGAAATAGGCTCCTACCACCTGCAATTTTATTTTATTTTTTCATTTAAAAATGTTGTGGAACTCTTTAGTTTTATTGAATTTTGTTGAGGAAAATAATTCTCCCCATCAGTGATATGTTTTAAGAGTTTTAAGACTGCATGAGGCTCCATCCTTTTGGATATGTTCCTCTTATTTATTGGACTTTTGGATAGTTCATAAAGAATTCAATGGTTGAAAACTGCATGAACTAGAAGAGATTATCTTTATTTCTCTATTTGACCAGTGAATTTTCGGGGTATATTCTCAAAATAAAAAACTAATTTTAAAAAATGGGATTCATGGGATCTTCTACAGGATATATGTTGTGAATGGATCCTTCACACGACCTCATGGTGGTCATAAGTTCATGTGTCCTATGGGGTTTTATGTGATTACTGAGTATTTATCCACCTTCTTCCTCTGTTATTTTGTAGGGAATGTTAGGTTTCCGGGGTGCGCAGCGGAAGTCGGTGGGCCGGGGATTTTAAATTTTTCGTCGGCGGAACGACGGAACTTGTCTTCGCCGACGATTCGAGCCCCGGAGAGGTCCGAGGATCTCGCGTAAATTATTAAGAGCACAAAATTAAAAGGGAAACGTACCTGTTTCAAATCCGAAGGCGCGGTCGACTGCTACTAGCCGATGGTGATCGTCACTTGAAGGATCCAAAACAGGATCCCTCTAGATCGTCCACACGTGCTCCAAAAATCCGCGGGAACGCCGATCGTCGAACTCCAGGTGCTAGCGCGGTGATTCAACAAAATCTTCGACGTCCCGACGATCACCGCATCGTCGATCTTGAGATGTGTAAGGAGAAACTCGATCCGAGCTTGGATCTAGAGCTTCTCTCTCTAGAGAGCGGGAGGAGAGAGGAGCTCTGGACAAACATGGCATGAATCGTAATTGCTCTTGAACCCCTATCCTCTATATATTGCAGATTGTGGAAATTACCCGGTTGGGTTCCCCAGCCCCCGTTAATTCCACGTCCACTAAATAAATAACTATGACGACTTAAAACTGCGTCAATATTATTTATTTATTTTATCACATACTGGTAATATATAAAATATATTACGTGATAAAAATACGAGCCTTTTAACTCGAATCACTGTCCCGCTTAATATTAAATGAACCTTGAACATTAAAATAATATTCGTTCGATTAATATTTTCTCATATTTACTGAACACGTAAATACATTAAATAAATTCAATCCCAAATATTCATAACTTGAATATTAATGAATTTATTTAATTCTTTTGGTGACCGACAACTTGGACAATGCTCGGACCCCGTGGCGGGGCCCACCATGTCCATGTACCTATTCAACTGAATAGGTGCGGATTCTTGAATACGCTATTGTGTGTGACCCTGTAGGCCCTTATCTCGATAGCAGTGAATAAAATTCACAGACCAAGAGCGGGGTCTAGCAACCCGTCATGGCCCCTAAATAGATAAGGATAGTCATAGCAACGACTACCATCCTACAAACACTGACTGTGTACTATAGTCTCTTTGTCAATAAATATCTCATAAAGCAGGACAGACTCTTGTGTCATCGTCCTTATATTGCTTTATTATTTGTTGATCTAACTGGATGGATTTGCCTTTCTACTACTTTGGCCAAAGACTTATGGAGGCGGCACCATCCTGATCAACCAGGCCTGAGATATATAACTCCCTAAACTTGGAAGCGACAAATCCTTTCTTGACCATTCAACCAACATCATACCACAAATGACGCACCCGACACAAACTACCTCGCCATGACATTACTGCCATGGTTTTCGCCTTGCATCAAAGTACATAATTAAATGATATACATTGGTAATGGTCTCAAGTCAGGAGACCAATACACATTTCCATAGATAGGAACAACCAATGACACCCAAAACATGTGGTGTTCCTATTGGCGGGTCTGTCCTCATGATCTCACCACTAGAGATCACCAAGTGCGAACTTCATGAGAAGAAGTCTCAGTGCTTATGAGCCCCAGCACCTGATAGTCAGACATCTACTGTGTCCAGTTAGTAAGATGTATCTAGACTATAGAACATATATTTAAGATCAATGTCATTGTATCTTGAGGTTCTCATTATAGCCTGGGATCTTCTATAACCTCTCGACACGACAACTGACCTTTGGACATTACCATTATTATAGTGGATGCAGAAAAGTCTGCACTATAATGGTTAGAAATCATCATGCATATCTAATTGTACAAATGATATGGTAATCAAAGGTACTAAATAGTTGGGTCTAGGGAACCCACTATTTCAACACTCCCACTTGCACTAGAGCCAACTTGCTAACTAAACTTGTTAGCTACTCACATGATAAATACCATGCTTCTGCAGAGTAATGGATTTAACTGCTGGGCCTGCCACATTTTCACTGTGTTGTATATCTGCTATATGCAACCTCATCAACTTGAGTAAAACTTCTCAAGATAAGGTATCCCCGAGTAGATTACTTTTGTCCATTGTCATAACTTGACAACTTGGCTAGTAAGAATATCACAATTCTCATTATGATAATACTTTTCTCACTAGGTGCGAATCCAAGAACTAGAACAAATCGTTGCAATTTATAACTGCTTCTTAACTGCCTTAGAAGCTACAACGTACTCGGTATTTGTAGGTACGGCTACCACAAGATTTTATGAGCTTGACTCACTCATCTCCTTTGCCTAACTTTGATACTAGATCAAATTGATCTAAGGATTAGTACTTTGTGTCCCACCATGACTAGTATACCTTCCTCTCCATATTCCAGGTACATATCATTTGTACTTACCAAAGTGCAAGATTATAGTTCTGACTACATCACCTACAGTGCTCCTGGAGTTAATTGATATCTGCCTATAATAAAATATATCCTGGCAGTATCAATTATTGTACATAATATGGCATATGTTATTGATCTATCGCTAAAGCATATGATTTCAATTCACAACTTTAATCTCTACACATGATCCGAACATGTTAACCTGGAGAGATTAAGCCATGTGACATAGGCAACAATTCTGAACTTGAATTGTTCCAACTTGTATTTATCAATACAATGTCACTATATGTATGATTGACTAGGACCAAGAAACCTTTGGATCTACCTCAGTGGATCTTATTCCCTAGAACTTAGGTTGCTACTTGAAGTCAATCATTGAAGAATTTCTTTTAACCTGATCTCATCTAACTGTGAGAACAAAATCTGTTTTCCATATGTTATCGAATATATTTCACTTGGAAAACATTGGCGCTCCCACTAACCTTTGGTAGACACAAGGCAAAGATTCATTTATAATGAATGCTCTAAGATCTTGTTGCTAACTTTAATCCATAATTGGATTTCAGTAACTATCAACCCTTATTGGCATCATTTGATGTCATCATCTCTTTCTGGTTGCGTCGTATAGACACCTTCCAGGAAAGATGATCTTGACATCCAATGACCAATATCATGATTATAGAAGTTCAGCTACGACAAGTAAAATTCTAATAGATTTAGGCATACTGACTTGGTATAACCAATTGAGCCTTATTGGTACCATACTTGTACTATCCATGTATCATTTCATTTGAATACCCACCGTAGTATTCAATCTATAAGCCCCTTTGCAATTTGATACACGGAATCCATTATTGAATTTTAGTTGATCTTGTTAATCTTAGCTTGTTTCCATATACTGCTTACTTGTAGGATTTATTATTCTTAATGAATAATATATCACCGGCCACAGTGAATATAAAACCATCATCATGGTTCCTTTCTTCCTATGCAGTATGTGTCTCTGGAACATGCCTATTCCACATGTACTTGTGGAACTTGTTCCATATGCCAACCAATTGTGCATCTCGAGCATTATCGAAGTCCAAGTCAATATAGCTCCCACTATCTCTAATAGAGATGTACACCATTGTATAGAAGTGTAGTCTAATACTTGACTACATCTTTTCTATCTTAGGGATCTATGTAATATCCTAAGCAATTGTTAGGATAATTACCTTAGATGCACAACGTGTTTAGCTTGATGCATGTTTGTTTAAATCCTAACAAACACTTTGCATCTAAACACGTCCTATGCCATAATGGTTTTTCCATCATACTATGACTCGTATGATATCCATTTGTCATTTTAGTTGGCATATTGGTTATGTGATTACGCTGTTATTTGCAAATCACATTTTGAAATATGATAGAAGTTTCCGCAAGTTGCAACATTGATATAACTTACATCATAACATATGCGTTTAGGAATTGCTCCACGCTACATGTTTGTTGATCAATGTTAATATGTAAGACTCGTCATCGATCCTCCTTATGAACATCAATATGGTGATGTAGATAAGGTAACATGCGTTTAGGAATTACTCCACGCTACATTATCATGATCGATGATTGCTTGGTCATGATATTCTTCGGCCTGTCGATTCGAGGCAACTCATATCTTCTGACCAAACTTATACTTCATTGGTACATTCCTTAATGATTTAAAGGAATTTTATGAAGTATCTTTACCTCTAGCTTTCTTTGAAACAGTTCACACTCTCGTGTTGAACTAACCTCGGAAGCTTTGTGGCGCACCTTTATTTCCAAAGGTTTCTTTGTCTAAACTAAAGATGTTAATTATACCATAGGTGTTTAGCTGTGCTGAGCCTAAATACCATACTGGGTATATAGTTGACGTTCGCTTTTAGTTTTACTTGACAAAGAATCACATTGCCACAACTGGGTAGGTCTTACATTTTATATTCATCATGTATTTCCATTGATTCAAATAGTAGTGAACTATTTGCTGAGTATGTCACCTTTCTCACCTGCTTGGAGAAGACACTCTACTTCTAGTAATGTTTCTCTACTTTCTTTGTTATTGTATCTCAATAAAAATATGTGAAAAACATATTGTATTTCAATACCCAAGAAGTATTTGAGAAAACAATACCTTAATTTGATGAATATTAACTGAACAAGAAGCGGGTACTTGCTTCCAGTATTTCAGTTTTTAAACATCCATGAATTTATTTCATTATGTGATGCAAATAACCTCCTGTTAAATAACCAAACAATTGTCATTAAGGGACATGACGGAGGTGTCTTTAGTGTAACTTTCCATAAGCCTTTTCGCCTTGTCATTCAATGTATTCTCCATAAGAATAAAAGATGGTGTTATCGCCAATATTCTTATTACATGGGGAACGTTTCCTTAACGGAAATGAAGTGCTTACTCTATACAGTTCGTTTTTATACTTAAATGAAACTAGAGTAATTGGGTGTAAAAGGTATAAGAAATGGGATGGCATGAAAGATTGTGAACCGTCTTTCACTTTACACATACCGAGTGCGTCCATCACATTCAAATCTTCACTTTCTCCTTTAAAGGATCTTGGAGATGAGACTACATGTGATCATCATTTTAGTCTTGATGTAGCGACCACAACTTACATCAGTCGTTGATGATATCATTATGATAGAACCATCATATTCTTTATCCATGAGTCTCCTGTAAGTAATCTTACACCCTTGCTTCTTAAGGTGTCCTAACAGGTTGGGACACAAGCACCTTGAATTTCCATTGTAGTAGTAATGTGCGCAAGCACCTATACTACATTTAGGAAATTCGTGCTTAGTTTAGACATTAACTTTGTCTAATATTTATCGTAGTTTTATTGTGGTATTATTTCTCATTATCTACAAATAAACTTTAGCAGATTGTACTTTTATGTGATTACCTAATCTGACATTACTGATTATTTAATCATTAAATGTCTCCCACTAATTTTTCGAATTCTAGGAACCCTCTGTACTAGAATCGGAATACTCTTGAGTATTCTAGTGGCAAGGATCCTTGAACCTCCCTCATAGTCTACAAGCTAGGGCTACGCCACTACTCGGAGGGTCCAAGGTAGGCTTTTGGCTGGCCAACCACTTTAACTTGTGGTTCCTTGATCTCTTGAGTGAAGTCCCAGCATCAAAAATCATTTACTGATTTACTCAATGCTTGCCTCTAAAATTACAACAAACTAGCTAAGACTATATATTTTTTGCAATTTTAGTTAAGTCGACCCATCACACAAATAAGAACTCCCTGGTAGTAAGAGGCACCCTCAGCTAAGGCATGAACCGGCACCTCGAACACCCGGTTTTGTTCAAACTTGAATGATGGAAGGCTATTTCTGACTTAATATTTACTTTGAGGGTTTTATGTTTTTATCTCGACGAGTGTAATCCATTTCTATTAATCTTGTTCATCTATGTTGTCGCGCTCACAACTGAACTTTAATAGAAAAACAAACACCGCTTCTTTATGCATTTTATTATCTATTATTATATGTACTTTTTCCCACTGTTCTAAAAAAACACATAAAATAATAAATAAATGCATAAAGGTAAAACTACTACCCGACTGGACTTGAGCATCTAAACGACCTAAGCGCATTGTACCTGAGCCGTCTACTTGACTCTTGATGCAGCTGCTTTTTATCTGGAGCATTGCCTCATCTTGGTGAAGCCCACGTCACGTCTTGGATTACTGCCTCGCCTTGGCGTAGTCCACGTGTCATCTTGCATCGTCTTGATCAACGTGCTCCGCCTCGTCTTGGCGGGGTCGACATCGCTCGTCGTCTTCGTCCGAAGTACAAAGATACTCCCGCGTAGGCGAGGGGAACTCGGGAATAAATGTACATCATATAAATTGGGCGCGCAGAACCTTATACATTTTAACCGAAAAAAGAAAGGCGATGCGCAGACCGTCCATTTAATTAATTACAATCATCGCACGCAGTTTAAAATAATTAATTAAATAAATAATTTAAAAGCAGACATACATGGGTCGATGCTCAGGACCAGCAGACGGGTAAAATAAGCGCGATAAAAATTAAAATGCATAATTAAGTATGAGGATTTTTTTAATTAAATTAAATGAATTAAATAATTAAAATAATTTAATTACTTATCGGTCCATCAATTAATTTAATTTTAAAGCCAAAATTAAATTAATTTGACTTAATTCAATTTAATACTTAAATTGAATTAATTTTATTCGGGTATTAAAAATTTTTTCACTACAAATAATATATTAATTAATTTAATTAATTTAATTAATTAATTATAATAATTGAATTAACTTAACCCATGTCAGGGGTTACCTGCCCGCTAGGAGGACCGGGCGGCGGCCGGGTAACCATGGCCAGGGTGCTCCCGGGAAGGAGCCACTGCGTGGTCTACCACTGCTGGAGGCGGCGCCTCACTCGGTAGAGCGCGGGGCAGCACGCTAGGGAACCCGCTGCACGGGGTGGTCCGACTTGCAGCGCGCGGTCGAGAGAAGACCGCGGTATGCTCACGGAGGCTTGACAGTGGGGAACGACCGGGACCGAAGAGCGGTCGGCAGCCTGTGACAGGTTGTCCGGCGAGGCCTGGCGCTGCGGCGAAAGTTCAGCCGCCTGGTTTTGTGCCTGGGGCCGCCGCATGAAGAGTACTTGCGCTTTCTGGTATGCGCGGGTCTGGTCGGATCAAGCACAAGCTGCGGAGGAGGCCGGGGCTTGGTCCCTCGGCTATCTGCGTGCTCCAGCAGCCAACGGTGGAGGGGGGCTGCGGCTGGCTGGTAGGAGGCCGCTGTAGGGGTGTCAGGCCGAAGAGGGTGAGACACCCTGGCTGTGCGCTGCAGGTGTGCGCTGCGAGTAGGCGGCGCCTGCAAAGGAGAGGGAGGGGTCTTCGGGTTCTGCCCGAGTGGAGTCCGGCGGGAGGCAGCAGGCTGGTCCGGTGGGAGGCGACCGGCGCGGTGGAGAATCCCAGCCGTTTGGTGGGGCGCCGTCAAGAGGTTCTTGAGGAGCAGGGAGAGGCGTGCAGGGTGCAAGTCGTCAGGTCGCCTGGTGTGGCTCCTCCTTCGGGCCGGCGGGAGGTGGGCAGCGCGGCGCTACATGCGCCGCGCGAGCGAGAGGGGGTCTGCTCGGACCCCCTGCGCAATTTTTTTTTGCTGGTGTGTTTTCCACGCAACAAAACCCCTCCCCTTTTTTTGTTGCTTTTCCTCTTCCACGCGGGAAGACCCCCTTTTGGGGTCTTTCTTTACGTAATAATTTTATTTGTTTTTTAAAAGGAAAGACTTATTTCTAAGTCTTTTTCCCCCTTAAAAAAATTTCAAAAGGCTTTATAATAGTATTTTTAATAATACATAAATTATTATAATATAATAATAATTTATTATTATTGTAATCATATAATAATAATAATTAATTATATTATTATTATTATACATATAATTATAATTATAATAATTATAATAATTATAATTATAATTATAATTATTACAATTTCTTAAAACTTATATTATTTCTGATAAACGGAAACAATCAACAAAAATTAAAACCCGAATAAAAACACGAACACGATCGATTCTAAAAATTTCGAATGACCATATCTTGGTCATTCAAAATCAGATTGAAATGTGGTTCGATCCGTTTTGACCGTTTTTAAACCCTCTACTTAATTTACTGAAAATTAATTTTATTTGGCTCAAAAAATTTACACGATCCCTCTAATACCACTGTTAGGTTTCCGGGGCGCGCAGCGGAAGTCGGTGGGCTGGGGATTTTAAATTTTTCATCGGCGGAAAGACGGAACTTGTCGTCGCCGACGATTCGAGCCCCGGAGAGGTCCGAGGATCTCGCGTAAATTATTAAGAGCATAAAATTAAAAGAGAAACGTACCCGTTTCAAATCCGAAGGCGCGGTCGACTGCTACTAGCCGATGGCGATCGTCGCTTGAAGGATCCAAAACAGGATCCCTCTAGATCATCCACACGCGCTCCAGAAATCCGCGGGAACGCCGATCGTCGAACTCCGGGTGCTAGCGCGGTGATTCAACAAAATCTTCGACGTCCCGACGATCACCGCATCGTCGATCTTGCGATGTGTAAGGAGAAACTCGATCCGAGCTTGGATCGAGAGCTTCTCTCTCTAGAGAGTGGGAGGAGAGAGGAGCTCTGGACAAACATGGCATGAATCGTAATTGCTCTTGAGCCCCTCTCCTCTATATATAGCAGATTGTGGAAATTACCCGGTTGGGTTCCCCGACCCCCATTAATTCCACGTCCACTAAATAAATAACTATGACGACTTAAAACTGTGTCAATATTATTTATTTATTTTATCACATACTTGTAATATATAAAATATATTACGTGATAAAAATCTGAGCCTTTTAACTCGACTCACTGTCCCGCTTAATATTAAATGAACCTTGAACATTAAAATAATATTCGTTCGATTAATATTTTCTCATATTTACTGAACTCGTAAATACATTAAATAAATTCAATCCCAAATATTCGTAACTTGAATATTAATGAATTTATTTAATTCTTTTGGTGACCGATAACTTGGACAATGCTCGGACCCCATGGCGGGGCCCACCATGTCCATGTACCTATTCAACTGAATAGGTGCGGATTCTTGAATACGCTATTGTGTGTGACCCTCTAGGCCCTTATCTCGATAGCAGTGAATAAAATTCATAGACCAAGAGCGGGGTCTAGCAACCCGTCATGGCCCCTAAAGAGATAGGGATAGTCATAGCAACGACTACCATCCTACAAACACTGACTGTGTACTATAGTCTCTTTGTCAATAAATATCTCATAAAGCAGGACGCACTCTTGTGTCATCGTCCTTATATTGCTTTATTATTTGTTGATCTAACCGGATGGATTTTCCTTTCTACTGCTTTGGCCAAAGACTTATGGAGGCGGCACCATCCTGATCAACCAGGCCTGAGATATATAACTCCCTAAACTTGGAAGCGACAAATCCTTTCTTGACCATTCAACGAACATCATACCACAAATGACGCACCAGACACAAACTACCTCGCCACGACATTACTGCCATGGTTTTCGCCTTGCATCAAAGTACATAATTAAATGATAAACATTGGTAATGGTCTCAAGTCAGGAGACCAATACACATGTCCATAGATAGGAACAACCAATGACACCCAAAACATGTGGTGTTCCTATTGGCGGGTCTGTCCTCATGATCTCACTACTAGAGATCACCAAGTGCGAACTTCATGAGAAGAAGTCTCAGTGCTTATGAGCCCCAGCACCTGATAGTCAGACATCTACTGTGTCCAGTTAGTAAGATGTATCTAGACTATAGAACATATATTTAAGATCAATGTCATTGTATCTTGAGGTTCTCATTATAGCCTGGGATATGCTATAACCTCTCGACACGACAACTGACCTTTGGACATTACCATTATTATAGTGGACGCAGAAAAGTCTGCACTATAATGGTAAGAAATCATCATGCATATCTAACTGTACACATGATATGGTAATCAAAGGTACTAAATAGTTGGGTCTAGGGCACTCACTATTTCAACAGGGAAAATAAAACCCATATTCAAGTATTTCTTCCTTTATGATTTTTCCAACTCTCATTTGGAAGACATCAACAAATTCCCCCACCCCATGATGAGCGATGTCCGCGAGAGAAAAGGCCTCAGTTCTTAAGAAAGTAAATTCCAGCCTAATCCATTGGCGTTATCACATATAGGTGACTTAGGTTATGTTTGTTATACCGGGTGACAATTGGTGTCACATTGGATTCCATTTTAATAGGTTATATGAGAGAGATTCAATCACTAGCAACTCATTCTTCATATATGTATTTCCCTACTTCTGTCACGTGTCCTCATCACAAGACTATTCATCAAGGTCAGATCATAAGACCTTTCTACAAGCTCGTTTTGTGATTACTTTTCCCAAAGACCACTATTGTTCAGGTCCCCTCTTGAACCAACTATGAAATATATTTTAGTAATTGTTTAACCACTGAGTATGAGGATTTTCTTTCATCTTGAGGGTTCTGCAAGACCTACTGTCTTGATCGTATTATACTTTGACTATTTGGTAGTTCGTGTGACCATGGCCATGCCATACAATCACGAGTCATCTAAGGGTTCATAAAATTTCACAATTACTATGGGTTTATGAAACCATAAATATCATTACGAGTTAGTTTGTTTAAAATCCTTTATATGGTTCATGAATGCATTTGCTGATTCATGCGATGTGCATGATGCTGTCGATATTTTATGTCTTTATTTTAATAATATTTTATTTTATCTATCTGACATATGTCACTTAATTTTGTTCAAATGGATTCTAGTTACAATTAAGGATATTCTTCTATAGATAATAAATTATCATTGATCCCTATTAACCAAAACACCGATCCTTGATACCACGAGAATTCTGATAACGAGTTTTTAGAGAAGCTTCTCTCATTTGAGCTAAAAAAATTTCCTTTGTCACACTGGCTTCCTATATATGGGTTAATCCTACTGGATGATGTTGGAATTACTCCTTTGATCATCCATTTTCCTTCTCCCTAGGTTTCAACTTATCTTGACTGTATCTAGAGGAAAATATAATAGGATGGCCAACTGGTGGTAGCTTAATCCTAGGGGTTGTTCTATATATTGGAAAAATATCCCTTGCATTTGAATAGATGTGATTTTTATCTAGATCCAATTAATCCATGTTATTTGAGTATATTCATTTACTCTCATAAAAACCTAGGAAATGAATGATGATTGAAAATGGATATTTATCCTGGCAGTAATTTTTCTAATGCATGAGTGTGGCCCTTCCGGGTTAAGAAAAACTGTCTAGAGTTCTATGACTAGTTATATTGGGTTTTTCATTATTAAGTCAGGTGGATTTCATAATTTATTATATATATGTATCCTGATATTCTTCGAGAACTGATCATACATTAGTGTCATGGAACCAACACATTCCATTTACCACATGGTGAAGTTTTCAACATCCTATAGGATATCTACCAATTGGGTTGAATTCCCCCACTCAGAGAGATGTATGATGAGTTCCTCCCTAATATAAATGTTTGGGATAATCCCTTGTAGAATCGAGTATTGGTCAATGATATCTCATCATTGTTAATTATGAGTTGAGAAAGGAGATGAAAATGTGCTCACTTATCTCCTTCCACGACAGGTTCAACATTTCCCTTTTTCGCAACAGAGTTAATCCATCTACTATACACCCCCATCAGTTCCCTTCTCAAAATGTTCGTGACTATTCTAGATCATATTAGTCCATCTTAGAATCTAGGGATAATACCTCATGGGTATATCTAGTGAACTTATAGATCTCTCAGGGCCTTAGACTGGTGGGATTCATGGCCATGTTCTTGAACGAATGGATTTTCCCAGCTTGGGATGTGTGTTTAGGGATCTCTGTCAGCATTTTGTTAATGGAATAACAAGAAGAAGGGAATCACCTTAATCTGGTAGTTTCAACCCTTTCAAATCTTTATCATCTGATTCACCACATTTAATAAGGAAACATACCCTATAGGATTAGTGGTCCTTTCAATTATTATTTTGGATGGATAGTGGTGCATTTTCATTGTTATGAATACTATAATTCTAGTAGGATTTTTGATAACTTATTTTCTCCTTGCTTTCTAAACATATCTAGGGTTGGGGATATTTCACCAATCTCGGATGAGGTTAGAGATTCATTAATCCAATTTGATATCTTTGATTTCAACCCTTATCACACACCGACTGGGCCAATTATTGATAACTACAAAAACTTTCTTGATGAATGTTCATAGAAGATCTCACTTTAGAAAAGGGTTCTTGTAGCCAGGAGGGATGAGATAATCCTATGTGATCCATATACAACTCATACTTTTTCTAATCAGTTTGGTTGTACCAAAAGGGTCTTTCATCTTCCTTTGGTTGGTGTGTGAGGAGAGTAACACCCTGGGATCATCCACCAGGTGTCGATGATGTTGGATCATGAAGACACTAATGATGATATCATTCTTCTTCCTACTAATACTCGTACCTTTCTTAATTAGGATTATGCCCAGGCTTGGGTAGTAGCCTATCCAAATGGTGTGCAATGCCAACTAGTTTATCATGTGGGAAATACATTTTTCTCACCAACCCCTCTATCTATGGCAATGATGGAGTTGATTGAATAATTGGCTGAGACATCAAGGAAGTTCCCTTATCCTAGAGATAACCATCCTGATAGTGGGAGTGAATCTATTGAGTAAATCACCCCTCTGATATAATCCACGGGTAATACTTCTATTGAGAGGGTGGTATACAAGGCCTCCTCTTCTATTTCCTTTCCATCCCAACTAATTATTCCTCATTTTGGCATGCCTATCCCATTATTTATGGAATCTCATACACAACATAAGATGATCATCAAGAAGATTCTTCCCTTGATTACTAAGACTCCTTTGGAAACATTTTTTGACCAAGGGGAATTCCTTTGTCACCTATTTCATGACATGGGGGCAGGTGGTTTTGATTGACAGCCACTGTAATAAATCCTGAAGAAAAGTTTCTTGGATTAGAAATATTTAGTGACCAATGAGAGGGTCTTGCATGATATTTCATTAATGGCTCGCCTTGATGAGTAGATGAAGGATCTGTTGGAGGTATAGGATCAGGGTCATCAATTTACATCTAATATCCAATCCTAGATGGATTCCTAGACTACCCAAATATAGAGATGCAAGGAAGCTATAGATCATGTAAGGTCAAAACTTTTAACCTCATCATGTTTGTTAGAAACTTCTCGAATGAGATTTTAGGAGGTAACTAAATTATTTGAGACTCACCATCCTGGGATAGAAGTAGAAGGGTTGGCGTGAGAAAAAATTCAACATTAAATTTATACTTCTTATTGGGATATTTCAAACCTGGCCAATTTCTCATATTAAATCTTATTGTAATTAACTATATTTTTTTGAGACTCTTGGAGGGACTCTAAAATGTGGATATTCCTCCTATCACATGGTATCAATGAATTTATTTTATGAACTTCTATATTGTTTTCCATTTTTCTTTCATTTCTGGTGTGCTTGAAATTTATATGATCTGATGCAATATAAATCTTAAATGATACCCATACTTTATATAATATCAAGTAAACCTTAAGTTCCAAATATGAATGTTGAAATTATAATACATTCTTATTTAGAAATTATCATTAATACCATGAACACAATATTCCTTATAGATATAAATTCTTTAGTTATCTTGATATTACCTATTTCATAAAAGGATAAATGAGTAGAATACATGTCCTAGAAGAAGATTTCTCTATTCTTTTCCAAATATAATAGTCTTGGTGATAATAGATTTTTTATAAGGTCATATGGTGGGCCTTATAATATTTTCAATTCTCTCAGACTAAATTGGTCCTATTTATTTAGTTTAGGGTCTATTAGCTTGGACTTTTTTTATTTTGTTTAGACTATTTTATCTCGAACCATGTATCATTATAGTGTCTATTAGTTTATCTCAGACCATATATCTCATTGGTTTCAGGTCTTTTAGAACATACCTTCTATAACTATTGATTAGGGTTTTTAGCCAAGACCATCTATCAATTTAGTTTATGCTCTTTTAGATCAGACCTTATTTTGATTTAGTTTAGGTTCATTTATCTCAGACCTTCTATCAATATAATTTAGGGTCTTTTAGCTCAAACCTAATAGATTATCATGGGATATGGTGAAAACATTCCATGAATGACCCAAACACTCTAGTGTGTTGAGTTATACAATAGTGTTTCTGAATCTTATGAGGATCAGAGCTCCTTTCCTACAAGGAGGAGATGCCTCTGGTTGGTATGTGAAAGTCCTCATTTTTTCACTAGAACTGTCAAACAGAGGTTTCTCCACTCTTTTTCAAGGGCCATGGAAGATTTATGGGGGTAATATTGGTTGAGGGTGAAATAATATGGATGATATATCAACCCAAATAGTTAGAAAATGGGTGATGTAATTCATAACACAAAAGCTTGAGTCTGTGAATATGGGATGGGGAAAAATTTCAGGGATAACCCATAACAATATGAGGTGCCAGGTTTCATTGTGGTGTTTCCAGTGAACACAAGTATTGATGCTCTTTTCTATAAAGGAGGAGATAACTTTAGTTGTTAGGTAAAGGTCCTTATGTGTCGATAACATGGCCAAGAAAAGATGATATCCACTCCTTTACAATGTCTTTGAAATATTTGTGAAGACACAAAATTCAAGATTATGAGGTTGGGTATAGAGTAAAGCTATCGAGGAAGGGTTTTGGCACCCTAGTTCTATTCAACTCTTGATTGTGGATTTCAATCCCCATTCCCTATGGTTTTGTATTATGAGGCATGGACCATAAAAGGGTTAGGAATAGAGTGTCGCATTTTGGACTTGAGAAAGGGTATAAACTCGGTTACGTAATGTCAAGGATGTAGAATTTTCTTGGATAGTTTGAAAAAGAAAGTGTAAATAATTTTACAAAATGATCGGTCGAGGATGACGACTGGGTAAATCATACAGGAATGACCCAAAACAAATTGAGGCATTGAGTACTACCGCAATGACTTCAGGGATCAAAATGATTAGAAATCCATTTTTATAGAGTGATGCATTTGGTTTACGACCATATTCACTTACTCTTGAACTATAGGAATGCATGCATTGTCAAAAGAAATGGGTTACTTGAAGCTGAGTATCTTTTCCACGTTCCAGGGAAGGTTTATAGTGATATGAGGCACCCCAAATTATGAAGTGTGATTTGTGGAAAGTGTGTTATCCAGGAAGGATTTGAGCACCCTAAATGTTGTGCCAATGCATGATGAACATATTCTTTTGGTGAGGAGACATAAAAAATCATTACTCTAACATTTTACTGAACCATGGGGTCAAAGGAGAATCGATTGGATTTTACAAGGGCTATAAATTAGGCCCTGTGAGCTTTATGAATTATTTATTTGTGCAATATTTTCTACCTAAAATCTATATATGAATAGTGAAGTGATCAAAGAATTATATATTATTTTGCTTTCCCTTTGTGGGTTTTTATTTGAAAAGCTTTACATCTCTTTTTCTAAAAGTTTATGGTCTTGTGATTTGAACCATTATAGGATATTGTTTGTGTTCGTATATCTTTGACCAAAGTATAGGGGGTGTAAGGTCAGGACGCACATGGAACTAATATGGTAAATGATAAAAAAGATCCTAATTAGGGTACACAAGGTTAAGAGTATACCATCATTATTTTGAGAGGATGATGGTAATATAGTAAATCATAGATTTAGCCTCTCATGACATGATTAATGATATGGGAAATCATACCTGGGGTATTTCATATCACACTAAGGTGTTGAGTTCTTCCATGGTGATTTCAAGGATCACAAGTATTGGAAATGATTTTTTGTAGAGTGACACATTTTTTTGATGGACATAGGTGAATATGAATGATCTATAGGCATAAATGCATATTCAAACAAAAGGTCACTTGAAGATAGGTACCTTTTTCATGCACTGTGGAAGGTTTTGGCAACCATAAGTACTCGAGACACCAAGTATGATTTATGAGTTGAGGTACTTTAAATATGGAGGAATCACCATGTACTCTAGTTGATAAGGGTAAGGATCTTGTGGCCCACTGATAATCAATAAAAAATGGATAATGCTCTACACAATTTAATTTATTTTAGTGGGGATGTTTCTCCATGCAGTTTCACATCATGCAGTATAGAAATTTTCCATGCATTTTTACCATCATGAGGTAACAACCTTTTTGTGTGTGCAATTTTAATGCCATATGACCAAGATTTTTACCTTTTAGTTTAAAATATTGTGATAAGGATGTGGGAACTGATGTGAAAATTTGTGCATGCCATATTATATTCGCAGGTAGATCATACAAGTATCTGATCCATACATAGGAAAATTGGAATTGTATGGTTTAGCCCCAATGCAATTGGGGCTCATTTGTTTTATCAATTATTGTAGCTTGGGCCTTGATTGGTGATACGAGCATCACTATGTATCCTGTGATGATAGGTATTAAGCCACACACTGTTAATATATGATGAAATCTCTACACAGGGCTAACTCATGCATAGACATGGGAATTGTTTCCATAAATTATGGTAGTTGGGCCCATGATTCGAGATCCATGCATCACTATGTATCCTATAATGACAGGAATCAAGATACACATAGTTCTTGAGGAACCTGACAATTTAATGTCATGTAGAAAGGATGTTGTCTTCCCAACATGGAAATAGTAATAGTGAATGGACCCCTAAGGATTTAAATCTAGGCATCATTACATATCATATGATAATAAGAATCAATAATAATATAATTCTTCAAGAATGAACTTCCTGTGAAATTCTAGACTATATACAGATGGGAGTTTTTTATATTTTTTGATAGGACCTAGGATTGATGATTCAGGCATCACTATGTATCCTATGATGTCAGGACTAAAGTATCACATAATTCTTTAATGGTGGAATGGTAGGATACCGACACCCACACTAGTTGTCCTCTCATGAGAGGTCCACAAGAATGTGCAATTATATGTCATGCAAGGGACATCAACCGTGTAGTTTCACATCATGCAGTAGGGACTCATGGTATGAATTTTATGGTCTTTCACTCATAACCAAAATGAGAATGTTGTGAGAATCCATGCCATTCTTGTGCGGTGATGCCCTTATAGAAATTCCTAACCTCACGTGAGCTTCACACATTGTGAGAAAAAAAATAATGACAAGAATCCTACTCATTATGTACCAGAAATTAAGGATATTACATGGGAATTTTACATCATGTGGTGTCTGGACCAAGATATATGATTGAGGAGTCACTACACATCTCACTGGAAATCAAAATAAAGAAATACATAGTTCTAAAGAACTCATGTAATATTAATTTGAGGCATATAAGACATTATCCTTGATTTTTAACGTCATACAATATGGATGAGGGTCACTCGACATAAAGGAAGATGGATGTTATGGATCTATGCTGCTTTATATCATGCGGTGAGGAAGTTTCCTAGAATTTTAGTGTCATGTCATAAGTATGAGGATAAACCGACATGAAAGGAAAAGTATATTGTGGCTGGACCCAAGACTAGAGGTTTGGGAATCACTATGTGTCCTTTGACAATAGAAATCAAGCCACATAAAGTACTTAGATGGAGAGATCACCTATGTGGATATGAATCCCACATGGGGATGGTAGAATTACATCCTTCCTTTACAAATATATGTCTTGTGTGTGGTGAGTCATTGATGAGATGGTGCTTCTTGGGCAGTTTAATGTCATGCAGTGAGGACATTATCCATTCAGTTTAATATCTTGTGGTTAGGAAAAATCAGTACATGTTAACTTCGTGTGGTCAGGACATATAACCTCATTCAATTTAAAGTCTTAATTCCCATAAATTAGATATTGTGAAGTGTATCATCTTTATTCCAAGAAGATATTGTGTAGTTTAATGTCATGAAATCAAAAAGAAGGGTACCACACAGTTTAAAGTATTACATCTAGGTTTTGAGGTGTTGTGTAGTTTATCATCTTGCTGATGGGATGATCTTGTGCATTTTAACATCATTAAATCCAAACGATCTCACCCTATGATATATTTTCAAAGTATTTCTTGATAAATTGTGCATTGGTGGGGGGTGTGGCATACTCCACATCGATTATGGACAATAAGTATTCTCCATTATAATAGAACTTATATATGATATAAGGCACTTCCCATTTTGGTTCCAAGTTTTGAGAATTCTTTCCTGGTATCACTGGGGTCCTGAGGTCCAACACTCGTTCTCATTGGAGGAATAAACGTAAGAGATACTTCTTATTTAAGGCCCGTGTGATCTGATTCTGATGGACTTAAAGGTTATTCAATGCATAAAGCCTGTTCTCATCGACAAACTCCAATTCATCTAGCAACTTTTGTGATTTCTAATCATATAATATTTTTATAAAAATGGATATTCAGAGTGAATTAATCTAGAAAACTATGGGTAACACTAACTCCGTTCTATACACCAAAGAGTATGGCGTTTCTTTTGTAGCCGTACACATGGTGGTATGGTTGGTGCATAAATCATGGAGGAGCTTATTTGGCCTAAACTTTTTATCCTTGTTCACTATCTTATAGAGTATATTTGATAGTGTCTTATTGAATTCTTCTATTTATCCATTCTCCAATACATTATAGTGATATGTGTGATTATAATTGATATTGTACTCATGGTAAAATTTCTTCAACTTCATAGAGTAGATGATGGTTCCATTTTTTGTGAATATTGTATGAGAGACCCTGAACCCAGTAATGATATGGGACATTAAAAATATGATGGTATTATTCATCCTAAATTCCTTGAATAGAATTTCCTTATACCATTTAGAAAATATTTTAATAATATTAAGGATATACTTGATCTTCTTAGTTGTGGTTGCGGTATATGTCCACAAAACATTCATTCCCCAAATGAAAAATGACCAGGAATATTTACCTATATGTTGAAATTTTGGGTGTTTATGGATGAAGTTTTTATGAATCTGGCATGCATAAAATTTTTGGTGAGTTCTACACAGTTTTGAATCACGATCAGCCAAAAAGAAACTAGCCTCCTGATTTGGTAGGAGTTCCTTGTCCAAAATTGATGAGAGTCATAGGTGTATTCATGGAAATATTTTATGATTGCGAGAATATCTCTTTCTGCTATGGATCTGAGAAGGATTCAGTCAAAGTCACACATGTAGAGGAATGTTTTCTCACTTGGACCACTCTTTAGGGTAAAGTTCATTGCATGATGCTAAATTTGTTTTCTTTTGGATTGATATGTTGGAAGAGATTTGTTTTAGATATAAGAGGTTATGGGCTCTATCAATCCAGGGGAGGATTCCAGTTCGTCACGTTATGAGGTAGTGTTGACATGATTGATATCTTTTATATCATATATGATGATCAACATGAACATTCTTCAGTGTGAGATACGAAATATTTCTTCCTCCTGATCAGGGTTGTCCATAACTATGGATGCATTAGAAAATTAATCGAAGTGGTCATTCTGTGATCAAGAAACATGATGCAATGTGGTTTAAAAAGGGAAATCATCCTTCATTCCCTTGATTTTTCTATTGATAGGGTCTAGTTATTCATTTTTATGGCATATTCATTATTGATCTACTTTATCACTAGTTCCAAATCCCCTTTCATATTCATGAAGGATATTTTTAGTTGTAATGCTAGGTCCAATATATTGATGAGGGCTTGGAACTCTATCTTATTATTTGTGAAACCTTTGGATTGTGAGAAAGAGTACTGGAGAAGTGATTTGTCTAGAAAGACACATGCAATCTCGAATACAACTAGATTTAGCTTCGGGTTTCCATCCTCTTACTGATAGGACTTCAGGAGGCACTATCAAAATACATCTCCCATGTATAGGGCGTTTTATGGGATTAGAAGGCCTCTTCATTTAGAATCTTGGTCTCCACTGTTGTATTCTCCATTAGAGGATGTGTAGTAAGGAAATCAATCAGGGATTTCCCATTCACCAGTTTATGTGATATAAACTAAATATCATATTGCTGCAAAATAACTGCTCATTAGGCTAGACGTCTAGTCAACATATAATATCCAATGATACACTCGAGCTAATCAATACAAGAGACTAGATGAAATTATTTATTCCACAAGTAATGACTTGTATTTCACACAATGAAGATGAGTTCAAGGTAGTTATTCTCAACATTGGATTATTGTTTCTTAGTACCTAGAATTGTTCAGCTGAGGTTGTGGAGATTGTTCTCATTCCCTACATTGTTCTTCTATGTCAAGAGGGAACCAAGTGAGAGTTCCATGTTGTCCACATATATACTGAGTTCCCTCCCTTCCACTGAAGGTATTAAAATTTTTGGGTGAAGTAAATAATTCTTGAGACTTTTTAAGGATTCTTGGATGTCATCGTCCCATTGATAGTCAATTCCCTTATTCATTAGCCTAGTAAAGGGGAGAGATTTTCTGGCTAGATTGGCTATGAATCATCATAGTTAGGAGAGGTGGACTTGGATCCCCCTTAGTTATTTGAGATTTATGTAGGGTGAAATTTCTAAAATAGAACTAGTATTATCTAGGTCGACATTGATGTCATAGTGGCATTCAAAAAATCCAAGGAACATCCCAAATGTTACTCAAAAAGAACATTTTAGAAGATTTATCTTCAGATTGTGATGTCACTGATTTTTGAAGATTTTTTTGATGATCTGTGATGTGATCACATCACTACAAATATTCGACCACTATTTCATCAAAATAATGTTCTACTCTTCTTCTTAAGAATTACTTAAAGATATTGTTCATGGTACATTGATACGTGGCCTCAGTGTTCTTTAACCTAAAGGGTATGAACTGATACCAGAAGATCCCCTAAGGTGCTATAAACTCATTGAATTCTTCAAATTTAGGGGATATATTTATTTGATTGTACCGTGAATATAAACCCATGAATGAAAGGTCTTGGAATCCATCAGTTCCATATATCATGATTTATGTGATTAGAAATGGGAAGTCATCCTTTGGGCACTTCAAATTATGGCCTCTAAAATTGATATAGACCCCAATCTTCCCATTCTTTTTCTTAATGGGGACAGTGTTGGTGAGACATATTTGGTATTACACTTCTCTTAAGAAGTTGTATTTGACTAGTTTATCAAACTCCTCCTCTACATTAGTGGAATGAGAGGGGTGAAACCTACAAGCTACCTACTTGAATCCTCGATTGTCATAGGGTAAGCCGAGATGGTGTGTACCCACATCTAGATTCAATCCAAACATTTCTATATAGTTTCCAGAAGACACATAGAGAAGATTATATAAAAATTCAATAAAGAACTTTTTCTATTCGAGGGGAATAGAAGCACTAATAAGTGTCAGTTGTAGGTCTTCCTCTTTTCCTAGATTTACCTGTCTTAGCTCATCAATGGTGTTAGACAAAACACCCTCAAATGAAGGAGGTAAATTCTTGAGGTCATCCTCATCTTCTTCCAATTCTGAGTATTTGGAGATACTTTCTGAAAAATATGGAAATATTGGGGCTTTTATGTCACTATCTTGGTGAGGTAGGCCATGAGAATAGATATTATCATCCCTTACTTATTGAGTCATTATAGAGAGATGTCATAGAAATTTTTATTTTACACAGTCACTGAGGATAAAAGGATCTTGTACATCTGGGTTTAAATCTATCACATCCATTGGATTTATGGGGATAAAATAGTCGTTATCACACATATTATAAGGATTTAGTGGGGTGGTCCCCATGAAATTAGGGGCTTTTACATATATATCATCATTCACCATTGGTTGTTTTCCTCCCCTTTTGTAGAAAATTTCTTCAGTATATGTGGTTCCGTAAGTCTCAAAAGGGGAGTTGTCAATATGTAGTATACCGACTTTTCCATTGATGTGGTACTTTAGAAATTGATGGAATGTTTAAGTTACCACTAAGTGGTAATGGAGCCATGGAATTCCAAGAAGAACATTTTATGTAGTGTCTTACTAGATAACCATAAACTCAGCATCAAATGTGATCTCCCCAAATTGATCATAGAGTTTGATCTTCCCAAGATGTATTTTGTCATGCTTATCATACACCTAAATGGTGAGATTTTTGGGAGAAAAATCCCCTTTTATATATCCCAAAATTTGGTGGTTTTGAACATGTATGAGGTTTATCCCATAACCATTATCAATCATTTCCCTTTGTATATTGACATTAATGATTCTAACCAAAACATATAAGGGACTGATACTCCCTTGGATGACCTCTTCCTGAACATGGTCAGTGTACAAGATGGTGACATGGAATTACAATGACATGGTCTCCAATTGATAAAACTCAGCTATAGATACTTCTATCTCAAACACCTATGGGATCTAGAGGGATTCTACAAGTGTCTCATTGAGTTATATTAAAAGATGGAGCACATCGAGGATTGATATCCTGGATGGGATAACTTCTAGCTATTTTATAATGTATTAATTTTGTTCTAGAGGTAAGTGCTTCCCAATCTGGGGTTTCTCCAAGATATATGGCTTAGGAATTGAGGTTTTTTAGTGGATAGGCCATGTTATTGTGTAGAGTTAGTGGGAGTATCTTCTTTTAGTGGTTCTAATGAAGCTGACCTTCCCTATTACTTGGGCTGATCGAATAATCAAACACCCACCAAGCAGTCATGCAAGAAAACTGGTCATAGAAGACCATAGTAGGGTTCTATGATTACTCTATGTCTCTTTTTGTCCTAATAAAGCTTTTTGTCATGGGTATCTGCAACATATATTTCCTTTATAGGGACATGGATGAAATATTGGGTCTGACTACACATGAATTGTCCCTTGTGTCCTCTATTCTTTTACATGAAGCCTCTCATTCCCTATTTATATGAAGGAAGATCATATTTTGAGGTACATTTTGCATTGGATAAGGGATATTCAAAGTGTATCACATTTACATATCCAAATATGAGTTATTCATCTAGTTGGGGTTCTATTTAGTGGGGAAGTGCTGATGCTTTGGATATTGTGGGGAAGGATTATGCAAGAGTCAGGGATTGCATTGGAGAAGAATATGACACCTCCTATTCTATTTATTCATGCTTACAATGGTCACTCCCACACATGAGAGACATATCCGATGTCACCTTATTTGGTGGTGAAGATATTGTGGGTCTCCGCTTCTGTTCACTTAGGGTTTCATATGCTTGATAAATAGTATTTAAAGTCATCTAGTTGTTGAACTTACTCTCATGCCTGGATAAAACATTCTTCCAATCATCCTCTTCTTGTCACCGAGTATTGTTCATGCAAGCCATCAAATCAGATGAGTTATCTAACATGACCTATCTAGATTTGACCATGCCATGAAGGAAATAATTGAAGACTAAACAATCGTGGATATTATGACCCATTATTCTATGGAAAGGGAAGTAGTTAGGGTAGTCAGTGAGGTTGACCTCATCGGCATGCTTAGGATATGGTAGCATGAGAAGGTTATTGTCCGTGTATTTCAAGAAATAACCAAGGATTTTTTCATTTCATTATTAGTACGATTTATTCATCCATTCTGAAAATCCTAATAAATATTGAATTATCTGTGCTTCTAGATGAGGGAGATTTTGTAGTGTCACTTCTTAAGAGAATTTTCAGGGTGGTTCAGGACCTGCCTAGATTCTTGGATGACCACTGCTACTGGATTGAGAGTGGCAGATATAGATTATAATTTGCCTATACATTTTCCCTATGTTGAGGTAATGGGATTATTTTTGGATCAAGTTAATTAAATAGAATCCTCAAGACATTATTCCATTTTTTTAACTCATGGAACCCACCTGGATAATTCATTGCAATCAGAGGCGTCTTTAAATCATACCAAATATTTTCAGCATAAATTTATAGAGGTCACTCATATGGGAGAGGGATACTGAGTGAATAGTTTAATCCTTTATAATTATCTACAATGTTATGGACCCTCTCATTTATATTTTGTTTCTAGTTATTTATGTTGAAGATTGGAATTTTCCTTATTTCAGAGCTGAACTCATAAAGGAACTAATGAAAAATGTCTTCACATTCTACAACAGAATCTGATAATAGACTACTATACCAAAATAAGGATGTGCCTATTAGATTCTATAAAACATTCCTCATATTTTTCTCCTATTATTGATTTTGAGGGCCCATCATTGACCCAAATCTAGATACAAAGTGTGTGAGAGGTTGTTTAGGTTCACCCGCACTATCAATGATAGAGAAGGTGGGATTGTTGAAATGGGTTGGGTAAAATATTTATCCACCCATTTGGGGTATGGATTCATCTCAGACTGCAAAGGTGTGTGTCTCTATTCCATGAAGTTCATTTGTGTATCTACGGACTCGATGATGTTTATTAGATATGGGGGTACTTCTGTCTAAGACGACTACCATATAAAGATAGTAGGAGAGGGTCGATGATGTGGACCTTCCTTCATCTCCTTTTGATTCTTGATTTTTCCTCAGACCTACTAATCTCCCAGGTGGGGGATGAGATGTCATTGTAATGGAGGGAAGTCATGATCATTATCGACTTCCTCATCTATGTATACTAGCTATCTAGATCTAGAGCTAGTATGATGCTTAGATAATGATTTTTTATGGATGATCATCTATAGGAGGGATAATATTCTTCTACTCTTGGAGAAGATACCCCCCAAAAATATTGACAGTAAGTGACTCCTCAATAAGTCATCTGAGAGTTTCTATCTATCTCTCATATTGTGAAAACTATTCCTCCAAGGAAAGAACATTAATTATTCAAGGTGAGGATTAGAATGTTGCCACACCATTCCCTTTTTCTTCAGTAGTGCTTCATCATAGAGGTCATAACTCAGTATTCAAAGGCTCCAAATTTGAAGCCTCATTTAGTTCTAGGTGCAAGCAGCCTCAGTTGGTGCATCTAGATCACCCTCTTATCGAGGTATATTTTCAATGATTCAATCCTCTACATCTTCATCTTGATCTATAATGTGTATCATATTGATAGTGAATAAATTTACACAGGAATATCGATATATTGTTTTTGTAATATTACTTTTGACACAATAGGTAGATTCAACACTACCTTCATCAAGGTCATTATTTGAACCTCAATCCATATTGGGCCGGTTTAGTTTATAACCCGAGTAGGGTTTGATATCCTTTATCATATGTTCCTCTAATCTTGGTCTATGAACATTGACTTTGAGCGTGTTTCCAGTCATGTTTTCCAAACATTCCTTGAATGATAAAAGTTTCTCTTGTGGTGGGAGGAATGGATGGGCTGTTGAGCATGGATTTTTCCCTCCCAGCCTAAAGAAGAATAATTTTATATATGGTGATGATGGTGACAAAAATTCCCCCATCCCTATGTATTGGTGGCTATTCCGGGACATAATTGGAATTGATTTATCCTATTATTGAGGATCCAATGATTCTAGATAGGGATTTGATGATGCACATGACTAAAACTAAGATAAAAATAACCCTTATCCCAGCAATATGGGTTTGATATTGAATCACCATTGATTTCCCCAACACCTTCTCAGGGTATGATGAATCTAGTGATGTTTATTGAGATATAAATTCCCCCAACCCTGTGGGCTGGGGTTTGTTTTAATATGATACTGCTATGCCCAAAATATTATTAGTAATTAAGGATCCTAGAGGTGGAGGAAGTGGTAGATTTTTTCCCAACCCGATAGGCTGAGTTCTCTCCTAGGTTGCTATTGGGTAGCTTCTACTATGTCTCCTTTGATGTGACACAGTTGTTCTTATGTGGGAGATGGGTGAAATGGATTCCCATGATAAGGATCATTCTTCATATGAAGTTGTCCAGTTAATTGAAAATTTGACCTCAATGTCTAAAATGAATTCTCATTTCTTTTATGGGACTAGTAAAATGGTATGAAGTTTATCCTCTCCATCCATTTGATATTTTTAGACATCATTGAAGCAGGGTAATTCTTTCGTAGAGACCAACTGGCCCAAGCATTACCCGACCCCCTAATTTCACCAAAGGATATGACATTAAAATTCATCATATTTGAGGATTTCTTCAATTCCCGGGGTGTGGAGAAACGAACTTCTATATAATATCCCTTTCCTTGAATACAGATGCATGAAGTAGACTTGGAGAGAAAATGTCAAAGGGTTATGATGCAATGGTGCCAATTGTGTTGCATATTTATGATCTGATTTTCGGATTTTGGTTCCTGGTCCATGAATATATAGATTAGGTAATGATGAAAACATAATATCTTGATGTTCGGAAGGTGACCCTTGTATCCTGGATAAGAGAAAATGTCTATCCTTCAATAAATAATGAGTAACCCACATTTTTCTAGAATTGATAAGGCATGATCTACTTTTCCAACTAATCTGGGATCTCATAGGCTAATGTAGCGAAGGGAAAAAATGATGGGGAGGTTTTTTCCATCTGACTCTCTCCATATATCAATATCAACCACTTATTCATCAAACATACACACCTCCATCTAGCCAGACCATGGAAGAACCTTCTGAAGGATTCTTTCTTAATAGAGTGGAGTTCCACTAGATGTTGATGGGGTAACTATATGTTGTTGACGCTAATGTTTCAAGAACCTCTCTATATGAATCCATATGAGTTTTTAGAACCTCTCTATAAAAAGGGGTTTGGGAAAAAGTTAGGTTTATATGTTTATGGGAGATATCACCATGGGGAGGTTGACCACAATGTATGTCAGGAATAGAGTCCCATCAATCCACATCCACACTGCCATGAGGATTAATATCATGGTAATGATCACCTTCTTCTTCGGATGAAGATATAACAAACCCATATGGTGTTGGGAATGTGTCTCGAATAACCTCAAGGACACTAGCATTGAAAAGATTAGTAATCTGGGTATCGATTTACATCATGATCGGAATATTCTGACCTTACTTTTGTAATTGTGTAGGGATATGAGCCTGATGTATGAAGGCTACCAGAACATATTTATAACTATCTAGTGTTCCAAGAGTATGAGCCTACTGCTGAGAAGATGATGAAGTATTCCAATGAGTTGTCTCATTATTCCTTGGAATATGAGTCTGTTATGAGGGATGTTTTATTATTAATTAGGAAGCCACAACCAATATTAGGATACAAGACCAATCCAAAGAATTTTTAATATGACGCTAGTCTTTCTTGGAATGGATATTAGTCTACCCTAAGGTATTTACTGCTCTCACTTGGTGAGTCCCAGATAGAGAGGAAATATTAACCATGTATGAATATACACTCCCCACTGAAATATGCTGACAGACCTTTGGAATGGGAGAAGAGATATAAATCTCCTCCTGTACTACCTTGAAATGATTCCAGTGTAGTCATTAGTTAGTGGAAGTAGGAATATGAACCAGGATTTCTTGACCAACTAAAATATTCTAGGAAAATTCACTAATAAGAATATGAGTTTGTCCTATGTCTTGTGCCATTCTCACTTAGTTATCCCCAGATATAACGGGGATATATGCCCAATCTTAGGGCTTTGGAGTGTGCCTATGGACTTATCTGATAAGAATATTACCCTATACCGAGGCATGTTCCCCTATCACTTGGTGAGATATGACTAGTATAAGAATATGAGCCTGATCTTGGGACATTGGAATATGTATTCATACTTTGTTGATAGGTTTGTGCCTCTGTCCCAAGGCATGTGATGCTCTCACCTTGTGAGCCTTAGTTGGAGTGGGAATATGATCCTGATCCAACACCTCATCCTTTACTAGAATATGGTGATAATCCTCCTAGTTGGGATCAAGAATGCGTACTTTATATGACATAACCTCTTTTTCATAATGATCATAGTGGTGAGATGTCATAACTGTAGGGATGGGAATATGTGTTTGTCCCTTTATCTGTTCCAGTGCTAGAATATTCCGGCCGAGTTATTTAGCTATTTCTAAGATTTATTGGCATTTTATCAAATTTTTTATAGAGATATAAGATTTATCATTTTCAGTATCCACTGTGTAATAGAAGTTATCTTTTATTGATGTAAATATATGCACCCACTTCTGTCCTCCTTGTGCCTCTAAAATATGATTATGGGCTTTATGTGTGGGGGTAGGGATATGTGCTTCCCTATGCCTACTGAAAAAATATTCCAGCATGCATGTTCCGAGTGAGTAGGGATATGAGCCAAATCACTGGTTACTACCAGAAAATATGGTGGGAGACTTCATTAGGGGAAGTGGGGATATGATCCCACCCTGGGAAATCCAGTGAATTCGTCACCTGATGTGTTTTACTTACTGACCATGCATGAGTGTTAGAGGTGACAGTGTGTCCGGTGGTACCCTGAGTAGGAAACTAGTGGATACCAGTGTGATGGTACTGGTGATGGTGGATTACAGGATACCTCCTCAGTGGCCTTTGAACTGAAAGAGAGAAATATTTGAATCCCTATTCCACCTTCATTAGATATTCAAAGTGGTGAATGTCATAATCTAGGGATAAGATCTCTAAGTGGTTGGTTGTGGAAATGAGGGCCGCCAGTTTAGTTGATAATTTCCCACGATGAGGAAGAATCATCAGATTTAGTGACTGGAGATCCTCTATAGTAGTCTTGAGTTTCATTATTGTACCCAGTTGATGGTACTGGTAGAACATCATGTTCACCACCTGATGTTGAAGCTGTCAAGAAGGTGATATCATTTTGTGACCCACAGGGGTTGAAACCATAACTAACTTGCTGGAATAGTTGATGGATGATGAAATTATATCAAATCGAGTTGCTGTTAATGAAATAAGTATATTCAATATTATAGAAAACAAGGAACAATGTCCCCAATTAGCGAAATATCATAATCATTATGTACTCAATCAGATATTCATGGTTAACACAATTTTTGTTTTATTCCCAATTCATCCATTCAACTCATTTGGACTTATCAAAATGAGGATGGACTCATTTCATGGGAACCATGGTTATAGAGGATCAATGATCATTCCATTATCTAGAATATTCATGCCGAGTTTACCATTATTGTTTGTGTATGATGTGAAAACAAAATGGTCTAATAGACAATAACACAATCAATTTTCTATTAGAGAGATTCACATCAGGTTTTCCCTTTTTGTTTTTATATAGTGTGAAAACAAAGTGGCATGTCATACAATAACCAAATCATTTTGATATTAGGGAGATTCACATTAGATTCACCATTTTTTTGTATGGTGTGAAAAAATTGGTATGATGGATAATAAACCAATAATTTTTATATTAGTGAGATTCACATCGGTTTCATCATTTTTGTTTCATCAGAGAAGAGATAATAACTAGGTGCATTTGATTCCACCCAAATGGTTTATTGTGGGGGTTCATTTATTGCACATTAATTAATATCTAGTCACCATTTTCATTATTAATGGAAACTCTCAATGGTTCCATCATCAATAACTGGGTACGAATCTACTTTCCAAAGGCAGGAGGTGAATTGGGGTTTCAGACCCAATGAATTTTAGGAACTCTAATTGGTCAACATGATAGAGGTTAGGCCCATCACACCCTTTTTATGGGTATTGTTTCCTACTATGAGGATCTCTTATAGATTTAAGACATGTTTAATAATATATTCCTAACCCCGATACGGGACCGATTACCCTAAAAAATTTATTCATTAATTATATTTTATACAAAAATGCACGATGTATATCATTATTGAACCCATCAGTATGTATATGAGGTTATTCATCCGTTTCTCAGTAATTAATTTATTCTTATATAATGAAGTCGTCTAATTGAGCACTTTGGAATTCGATGCCACGTAGGGAGGCAATTAAAATTTTGAGGAGGAGATTTAGACAATATGTGGCCTCATACATATCGTGGTTATTTTAGTAATAAAGAACCACATAGTTTATTAATCCCTTACAGTTTAATGTCATACAGAAAGGACATGTGGGCATGAACTTAGGCACTAGATATTTGATATTGAGTCTCAAGAACACATCATACGTGTCCTAGTTATAGATGGAATTAGAGTTATCGTAGATCAATCATCCCATGGGATGGACCTCAAGGTATATTTCATCATATAAGGGAGGTTTATATCATGCTACTCATCAAGAATTACATGCTAAGATTTCCCTAGCTGGTTGATATTTATGATGCCAATGATGTGTTCATTGTATCTCACTAATACCATGTAAGCAATGCTTGATGTGATAAACAAGGTATTATAATTTATCATCCTAATTGATTGTGGATGGAGGGATTATATGATTAGACTTACCTTTTGATTCATAATATGTATATTGGTCCAAACTAAAGTGTCCTACATATCCTGGTTATAGCAGGAATCAGAGTCATTTTAGTTCAGTTAGTTTCTTGGTCCACTAAGGGATGGAGTAAGATGATTAGCACATAGTAATGATTGGTGACTGATAGTTTAAATGTAAAATACATGGAATGGAATGTCTTGGAAATTTCATGTAATTTTTTTAAATTAAAAGGAATTATTTCAAGACCATGCTCTGAGATGGCACATAATTATGAGGCCTAGAGTGGCCGGGATGGATTTTCAAACTTTTATTAAAATTTAATTTAAATAAACATGCGATTTGGTTTTTATAACTTTTAAACCAGTTCCTAGATCAAAAATTTGAGGGCACCGTTGAACTCAAAGTATCAGGAATCACTTAGAAATGGCCAAATGTTGGTCGGTGTGGGCCAACAGTGAAAGTTAGTTTTTGGCCATAAATAAATTAATAAAGTAACAATTATTTTATATTCAGATCCTTAGAAATCAAAAATGGTAACTTAGATCGGAAATCCAAGAGTACCATTGAGCTCGAGAGGGTGTGTTTCCCTTAGGAGGATATTAACTTTGACCGGAAAAGGTAGAGGGTGAATGATAAAGTTTTGATCTTTTTTAAGCGAATTAAAATGGTGCATGTGTGCGGTTTTGGAAACATCCAAACAGGTGCTTGGATTGAAAATCCGAGGACACCGTTGCATCCAGAACAATGATGTTACCTAAGAATGGACCTAACTTTGACTGGCACAGGTTGAGGAGAAAAGTTAATTTTCAATCATTTTAAGAAAAATAAAATAAACTTTAAAAGTTTATTTTATTCAAAATATGTTTCACTGAAATGCAGTAATGAGATAAATATTTCATTCCATAAATGAAACATCATAATGAATGAATAATTTTAAGCATAACAGAAATTCAATTTCATAAATGAAACAACATAACATTGGCGACTCAACGAAACAGAAAATGATGAATCACATTCGCCAAATAATGGCTTAGCAAGGATACAGGTCAGGGTGGAGGACACTGGACTTTTTAGAGAAGCATTGAAGAAATTAATTGGTGAGTGAAAAATGATGGTGGGGATTAATTAATGGGATCGAACTGGACATCGACAGTTTGGCGATCGATGAACGCTAGTGGAACAAGGATAGATGTGGTGACACAACTTCAATATACGTATTCAGGTGATACAAACTCTAGGTATGGGATGTTATTGAAGTAAATTTTCCCATGTTCTTTTTTTAAATGACAAACTTGGATCAAACCACATGCAGGTTGACCTATGGTTTGATTGTTCTTGAGGGATTATTTTAGTTTCCATTCTTAAACCTTCTAACGAGAGTGGATTAACCCCATGATGAATGATGGTGGGGGCTCATTCCTCAATTTATTTTTTGATTTTCCTCTCCCCCCTTCAAAAAATTTCCCCACTATCTTCACGGGTTGATGAGAATTATGTGGTTGTGCAACTGTTCTTGGAACAACGACAATGGAGGTGTGACCATGACGATGACGATCAGATTGAGGCGGTGCGAGAAATACCGCTAATCGAGAGCTTCCTAAAAGAAGGGATCACAATGGAGATTTTAACCCCAAGTGATGAATAACGTTGCCTAGGGGTTCTAAAACACCCTTAGGATTGAATAATGGACCATCAGAGCATGTTCAGTCTTCTGTAGAAAAACTTACTTGCAAGCTGGCACCGGCAGCGGTAGTGCTGGCCGTGTGCCGGACGACCGGGAGGCATGCGGCGACGGTGCTAGCAGTGGCAGTCCCGGAGTGACATGGACCTAAGGAAAACCATGGGTCCTTACAAAAATATTAGTCCATGTGAGTGGAAAAGTTTACATGGATGGTGATGCTAGCTGGCACTGCCTGGTTCGAGATAGATGCGGCTTTGCCATGTCTGGGCTAGAGGAGCCTGCCTGCTCAATGGCGGGTCGGGCTGGTGATGGTGGGCCGCACCTAGCCATGCGGGCTGTGCCCAATAGATCATGTCAGACCCATGTCAGGTCAAATCTGGGTTGGATTAGTGGACCTCATACTGGGTTGAGTTGTTTTGGTCTGACCGGGTCGGACCAGACCTGAAACCAACCAACCCCCGTTTCGCTAAAATGTCTACAACTTTCAAACGGAGCGTCCGTTTGATGAGATGTTTGTGGTGTTGGAACCATTTTAAGGAGGATGTTATTTTGTTATAAATTAAAGAGGTTTTAATCAATGTTTATATATGGATAAGGTATTGAGGAGTGTATTCTCTTAGAATCAAGTGTGCTACATGCAGAAATTCTGCGGCTGACAAGTGACCATGTGTGGATCACCTAAAGGTGACCCTGTGTGGATCAGCTACAAGAGACCCTATGTGGATCAGCTACATGTGACCTAGTGTGTATCACCTACAATGGCCTATGTGGGAAGAGGATCCTTGTGACCCAGTAGGCCCATGGTGGGGAGTGGCTCTATGTGACCAAACATACAAATGGTACTCATCAGGGATGAGTATCTTAGAAGCCCAAGGTGTTCATTGTTACGACTGATATTCTTGCTTTATATAATTTATATTATGCCTAAGTAGTACTCCTATACTGGGTAGAATGTAGGTCCTCAATATACGACTAATTACTCGCCTATCATAACAAGGTTTGGGTCATTCATGATTAGTACTCCCCTGTTGGAACCTGGGTACGAGTCCTCACATACGAAGTAGTACTCCCCCATCTCTGAGTAGGGACGAGAAGAAGGCCCCTATAATTGAAGATAATCAATGAATAAGTAGTTAAAAGTACTCCCTCGATGGGAATGAGGTGTGGGACACTCCCTACAGGATCCATTGAGGTATCATAGGTTATTTTGGAGTCATGCTCCCTCAATTGAGCGCAATGTCGATGAGTGGGCCTCTTCACTTGGGTTTTCTTAGTCCTTCTTTAGATGAAATATTGTGATGAATTAACCTCTGATGTTGGGAACAATAGCTTTTCCTAGAATAATGATCTCAATTGAGTACGTTTTCTCTGATGCACCATTTGGAATGGGTAGATTTGTTCCCGATGGAGTGTATGTCTCAGACATGAGCCATCAGGGATGGCTAAGCTCTTATAGTGTGTCCTCATGGTCTGTGTTTCACCATCTGAATCTTCCATGAGAATCATTATGCTGGCTATAAGGCTGGGTTCTTATGCTTTATTAGTCTGAGATAAGTATATCTAGATGACCTTGGTATATGTATGGGAATATACCTTGGTAGAGCTAACTGTGCAATCCTTCATGGTTTTTCTCTTTTGATTTATCATTGTGGTTTTGAGGGTTCCCTAATGAGTATTATATTAATCACCCCTACATGGGATTTTCCTGCACATGTTGTGTCTAGTGCCGATGATAGACACTTTGATAGAGACCTCGGTGGCTTGGGACTAGGTGGTGTCCAATGATATATGACAAGCAAGACATACTTTCACAACTTTCGACAACCACTCCTTGACTACCCTTCAGGTGGTGTCTTCCGCAGACATATCACAAAGATCTTTTGTAATTTCCTATTTTCACTTTATCTTTTTATGGCTTTTTATTCAATCCCATTTGACTTACAACTTGTACCATTACTCATTGGTTGTTTAGTGGAATGCATGTTTACCTATCTAGCTATTTGGGACATGGTTGGGTGTCTGTGCATGGATACAGGTACACAAGAAAAAATCCTCCCACTCATGGGATCATGACTTTGGTGCTATTCGCTAGCCCCTATCCGTTAGGAGGCAGGATGGGGGTAGTCGCAACATGGGCCCCATGGAATGGGTCATGAAAAATTGGTATCAAAGGAGGTCGCTTCTACCTCAAAGACCAAGATTCTATGGTTTTGAATTGGGGAAATAGTGCTACATGTTTTGAGTTCAATTTTCAAGCCAGGGACTCCAGTGTTGGTGTGACAGCCGACGTGTCCATACACTAGGATTGTGGACACCTGATTTTAGACTTGGTATATAGAGACATTGGTTGCTGGAAATAAAGGGTACATGCATTATATATTAATGGTTTCTGCCTTCCATGTCCTTTTGGAGTCAGATTTCCACGTATATGTTTTAACCATGGTTTATCTTGATTCATTTCAGGATGCCTCCATGACACACCTAAATAGGATGATACAACATTATCATAATGGAGATCCACCCAAAGTAGAGGCTTTCGTGCAGGGAAATGATTCTGAGGTGTTACCTATGAGTGGTGCACCCGTGATTCCACCACCCATTGACTATCAGTTTATACCAGAAATACCAGTAGAGTATGCGTACAGGCTGAGAGCACTACATGAGTTTCTAATATAGAGACCTCCTAGATTCTAATTTGAGACAGATCTGTTGGTTGCTGAGGATTGGAATGAGGCAGTTACGCGAGTCTTTTTCATAGTGAGGACATCTCTAGAATATATTTCAATCTTAGCCATGAGACTTATACAGGGCTCGATGGGGAGATGTTGGATCTTGAATATCTAGACACACTCTGAGGTGACCCTCACCTAGTTAAACATTGAGCACCTCTTTAGGGAGGAGTTCTTTCTAAAGACTTTACACTCTATGTGTATACAAGAGATGATGTACCTATGAAAGGGAAACATGATTATAGAAAAATACTCAGCGAGATTTACAGATCTTTCTCACTACTCTATAGATATATCACGTGGACCTTACTTTGGGGCCCAGACCTTCGAGTAGGGACTACACCGGGAGATCAGGGCATCGATGATAACCCTTATCATTCCTTCATATGATGGGGCGCTGGAGCGATCCCTGGTGTTTGAGAGTTTCCTGGAGGAGGAGAAGATGGATCTGACCTACAACATAGGTCATGAGGTAGAGGCATATGCTGGAGATTGCAGAGGACATGTGACAGGATCACGACATAAGAGGAATACCCAAGCCCAAACATAGGCATGTGGGTCTTTGGCACATAAGTAGCGCTAAGGAACATATTTTCCAAAGGATAGGTGGTGTTACACTTAAAACAGTCAGGAACATATTGCAAGGGATTGTATGACTCTCCATGCTGTTGGGAGGGAACCATATGATGAGACACTTTAGTAGAGACAACACTTGGATTAAGGAGTTATGAAAAATGGAAGGTGAGGAAGAGCAGCTGGATGAGCAGTAGGAGGTGGTCTGTTCCTGGCTCAGGGAGCTAGAGGTCGTGGGTGAGAATAGATACATGCAATCATGGATTATGATCTAGAGACTCCAGGAAATATTTGAGGTTTGATCAATGTATTTTCTTTTGGATTCCATTTTAATAGACACATGTGCTAATCATTATCCTTTTATCATGAGTTCTGTTTGAGTCTTTGAGGTTCTGTTTGGACAATGGACTTGACCCCCATGCTTAGAGACTCCTGCTAGAGGAGACCTATTGATCACACAATGGCACTGATAGTGTGACCTGAATCTTGGAAGTTAGAGTTGATATTGGGATCTCTTATTCATGTAGTTGAAGGCTTATGACATCATTCTTGGTATGGAATACCACCATTCATACCCCGATTGAATATATTAGGCAAAGGGTGTGATGTGTCTGTAATGATGTAAACAGGTTTCCCTTCCGGTGAATTGGAATCTAGGGCCTCACAAGGTAGAATCTTGAAAAGAGTCATTCTTGGAATCATTTAGTGGTGGATGAGTTAGTCCCCATGATGTTTCCATAGTATGGAATGGTTTCTTACCATCTATACTCAGCTGGGATTCCACTAGTGAGTATGGAATTGTTCTTATTTCGGCATGTTCTGTGGCTGCTGGAAGTTGTAAACAAAGGGCCTAGTAAGACCTAATGTTTTCTATTAGGTATCCTTGTTTCTCTCATAAATAACCTTTTGTGTATAGTGTCAAACCTAAACATGTAATTCTTATGTAGGATTTATCATAGTTCATCCATGGGTGGATATGATCTATGGGGTTCTGTCTATATCTGCGTCAGGTTAGCATGGAGGAGATCGACTATACCCCATGAGTGTAGATGGACCACAGTGCATGGTTCTTTCCCACTTTTCGTAGCTAAAGAAACATGTTCCCACTATTTCACGATGTTGGACTAGCATAAGTTGTATAAGAGAGTGGTCGATATAAATGGTTCCTGAAGACGTGTTCTTGTAAGCAGTGTAGGGTCCCTTGGTGAACTCACTTTCCTTCATTTGAGTGTAGGATTTTTATTTTCAGGGAAAAAAAGTCTTAAGGTGGGGAGAATGTAATGTCCCAGAAATTCAAGGTAATTTTTTTAATTAAATGTTATTATTTCAAGACCAAGATCTAAGATGTCATGAAATTCAAAACCCTAGAGTGTATGGGATATATTTTCACACTTTTTTTAAAAGTTCATTTAAATAAACATGTGAGCTGGATTTTTTGAATTTTAAAACAGTTCTAGAATCAAAAATCACAGGGAACCATTGAACTCAGAGCCTTAGGACTCACTTAGAAAGGGTTTAACATTGGCCAGCATGGGTCAACATTGGAAGTTAGTTTTTTTCCATAAATAAAATAATTAAGTAATAATTATTTTATTTTCAACTCTTTATTACACCTAAATAATAACTCAGATTAGAAATATGAGAGTGTCATTGAGCTCGTGAGGGCGTGTTTCCCTTCGGTGGAGCTTAACCTTAATCGGTGTGGGTCAAGGGTGAAAGATAGGTTTTTATCTTTTCTTAAGAAAATTAAAATGGCATGCATGTGTGATTTTGGAAACTTCCAAAAGGGTGCCTGGATTAAAAATATGAGGACACCATTGCATCTGAAACCAAAACATTGCCTAAGAATAGACCTAACCTTGACCAGAGCGGGTCAAGGAAAAAAGTTAATTTTTTGCTGTTTTAAGAAAAATATGATAAACTTAAAAAGTTTATTATATTCAAAAAACATTTCTATGCAACATAGAGATGTGCCGACTGTTTCATTACGTAAATAAAACAGCATAGTGAATCATTAATTATAAGTGTAATCGAAATAGTGTTTCATAAATGAAGAAACATAACATAAACGACCCAGCTAAACAGAAAACGTTGAATCCCATTCACCACATAATGGATTAGAAATGATCTTAGTCGGGGTGGAGGATACTGGAATTTGTAGAGAAGCCTTGAAGAAATTCATTGGTGAGTGACAAACGACGATGGGTATTAATGAATGAGATCATACCCGAGATCATCAGTTTGAAGATTAATGGACGCCGATGGAACGAGGATCGATGTGGTGACACGACTTCAATCTACATCTTTAAGTGATCAAAACTCTAGGTAGGAGCTGGTATTGATTTATATCTTCCCACATTATGGGTTTTTAATTGAAAACCATGGATCAACCCATAATTAGGTTGACCCGCGGTTTGATTGTTCTTGTGGGATTATTTTGGTTTTTGTTCTTAAACCTTCTAATAGGAGTGGATTAACTCCATGTTGAATGATGGTGGGGGTTCATTTGTAAATTTATTGTTTTATTTTCCTCTCCCCCTTAACACATGTTCTTCGAGTTCTTTGTGGGTTGAAGAGTTCTCAGTCCTTGCGCAATCATTATGGGTGCAATGACGACAAAGGTGCAACAATGACAGTGACGATCAGATCAAGGAGGCGTGGTAAATATCGCTGATCGAGTGCTTCTCGGTAAAAGGGATCACAATGAATATTTGAACCTTGGTAGATAAAGAACATAGACCAGGGGTTCTGGAACACCCTCCGGATTGAAGAATTGACCACCAAAATGCATCCGGTGGTCTTCTAAAAAACATCTGGTGAGCTGGAGCCAGCGACCGCATGCCAAACGGTGGGGCGGTGCATCGCATAGGTGCCGATGGTGGCAGCCGCAGCTCCGGTCACAGTGTGACCCAGACCCACAGAAAACTGAAGGTCTTTCTGGAAAGCCCGGTCTACCTTAGTGCACCAGTTGATAGGGTTGGTGGTGCGATCTAGAACCTCCTAGTGTGGGACAGACGCTGCTTTGTTGTGTCTGGGCGGGAGGAGCCGACCTGCTCAAAGGCGGGTCGGGTTTGTGCTGGCGGGCCACACCAAGCCAGGTGGGTCAGGACGGAAGCAAAATAAACTTGTAGCCCAGCATATCAGTCTGGGCCCAATGGACCAGGTTAGACCTAGTTCAGGTTGGGTCGGGTCGTTCTGACCGAGTTAGACCCAACCAGCTCCCATTTTGATAAAACTCATGTATCATTCAAATGGTGCATCCTATTGGCTAGCTGTTTGTGGTGTTGGAACCCTTGCGATGAGGTTCTTCTTTTGTCATGCTCTATGGATGTTTTCATAGAAGTTAAAATATGATGAATGGTTTGATGAGTGGATTATCTTGGAATTAGGCATGCTATTCATGGAAATCTTATGGCCGAAAAGTGACCCTGTGTGGATCAGCAACAAGCGAACCTGTCTGGATTAGTTACAAGAGACCCTTTTTGGATCAGCTACAAAAGACCCTATATTGATCAGCTACAGGCAACCCTCTGTGGATTAGCTATAGTTGACCCTATTTGTATCAACAACATGTGACCCTATGTGGATCAGCTATAATGGCCTATGTCAGAAGTAAATCCTTATGACCCAGTAGGCCCACAGTGGGGAGAGGCTCTATGTGATCCATCATACCCACAGTACTCCTCAGGGATGAGTTCCTTAGTAGCCCAAGGTGTTCAATGTTATGACTGATAGTATTTTCATTCTAGACATTATATTATACCTAAGTTGTACTCCCCTACTAGGTAGGGTGTGGGTCCTTGATATAAGAAGTAGTAATCCCCTATCATAACAGGGTGCAAGTCCTTCATGAGTAGTACTCCCATATTCGAACCTGGGCACGAGTCCTCACTTATAGAGTAGTAATCCCACATCTCTGAGTAGTGATGAGGATCATGCCCCTCCAATTGAAGAGAATCAATACTTAGGTAGGATCAAGCATTCCCTCAATGAGACTGAGGTGTGGGCCACTCCCTACAGGGGAGACTAAGGTATCACAGGTTACTCTAGAGTAGTGCTCCCTCAACTGAGTATAGTGGAGAGGAGCGGGCCTCTTCGATTGGGCTTTCTTATTATTTCTTTGGATGCAAGTCTATGATGACTAGACCTCTGGTGCTAGGACAGAGAGCTTATCGTAGTAGAATGATCCTGATGGAGTACATTATCTCAAACGTACCACTGGGAATGTGTAGAGTTATACCCTATGGAGTGTATCTCTTGGATAAGAGCCATCAGGGATGTCTAAGCTCATGGAGTGTGTTCTCTTAGTTTGTGTTTCACCATTCAAATCTTCAGTGATAATTCTAATGTTGGCTATAAGGTTGGGGACTTATGCTTTTTAATGGCTGAGATGAGTATATCTAGATGAACTTGGTATATGTATCAGAATATACCTGGGTAGAATTAACGGTGCAATCCTTGTGGTTTTTATTTTTTGATTTATCTCTATGGTTTCGGTGTCCCTTATTGAGTATTGTTTTACTCACCCATGCATGGGCTTCACCCACACATGTTGTGTCTGGTGCAGACAAAAGGCGCTTCGATAGAGACATCGGCAGCCGAGGACCTAGTTGTTCCAAATGAGATACGGCAGGAAGGACATAATTCCATAGCTTTTGAAAGCCACTCCTTGCCTACCCATCTGGTGGGGTCTTCTGCAAGCGTCTTATAGAGATCTTTTTTAAAACCTTTTTCTAGTTTTTCTTTTGATGGATTTGTATTCGGGCCCATTGGACTTACATCTTGTACCTTTACTCAGTGGCTATTTATTTTCATTCATGTTTACCTTTCCAGCTATTTGGGACATGGTTGTGTGTGTGTGTGTGTACAGGTACATAGGAAAAATCCTCCCACTCATGGGATAATGCCTTCGATACTAGTCACCAGCCCATGGGATTTGGAAGGCAGGCTTGGGGTAGTCACGACATGGGCTTGGGGGTCGGGTCATGACATGGAATAAATTACACTAAGGTAGATACCCATTTAAATTTTGGGCTCAATCCCTCGGAAGGAATCCTACTTATCCTGGTTATGGTAGGAATTAGAGTCCTCATTGTTGTTTTAATTTCTCAGTCTAACGAGGGATGAGGTAAGATTATTAGACTATGGGAATGATAGGGTCCTGATGGTTGAAATATAGGAGACATGAAGGGAGGTACACTATGTTGGATTCCCATTAGAGTTTGGGGCCAGGCCTTATGAATTCATCCTACGTATCTTAGTTATGATAGGAATTAAAATCATTATAGTTAAATGATTTTTCAGTCCACTGAGGGATGAGGTAGAGTGATTATCCAATGGGAATGATTGGGTCCTCATAGTTGAAATGTCTTATAAATGGAGGGACTTATACTAAGGTGGATTCCCATTTTAGTTGAGGCTTGGGCCTTGGAAAGGAATATTACATTTTATTTTTATGGAAGGAATTAGAGTCCTTATAGTTAAACTAATAAGAGATTACACGATGGCATTTCTGTTGCATTTATATAGGTTTTTAGTGAAAATGATGTGATAAACATAACTCCCTAATCCCAAATAAGCTATTCTTGATATGAGAAACAAGGAATTTCAAGTTATTAGTATCACTCCAAATAGATTCGGGACTTATGTGATGGGATATAACTTTGGAGGTTAATATAGAGCTCGGGCCTCAGAGAGAAATCCTATGTATCCTGGCTATGATAGGAATCAAACTCATCATAGTTTAGTTGATTGGAGCTTACACATAGAAGTTTCCCTTATATGAGGGACATATCATGTTATGATGCTGGTCGAGGCCTGAATGCTAAGGTTTCCCTTATATGGGGGATATATCATGTTATACCATTGTTCGAGGATTACATGTTTTGGTCTCCCTTATATGATATGAGAAAATTTCCTTCCTTTCATGAATTGATTGTTCACTCGACTTGACTTGATCGGATTCATGACAAGTCATAGGATGTATTCCTTATATTTACTAATAAAATTGTATGATCCCTTTTTTAAATTTTTATAGGACTTCACATAATCTAGATTTCATGTCTGAAGATTGTTGCATGATCATGGATGACTTGTCCAGAGGACATCAAAAGACATAGCTGGTTGATTTTAGATGTCATCATATGTCTTAGCTGGCTTGTCTAGAGGGTGTCTCATGATCAAGAGAAATCACTATAGTTCCATCATGAGAGATATCTTACATGATTTTAGGGTGTAGTGAGATTCAATGTGACATGCCTCAAAGGGTGTCCCATGTCCTCGATGGCATGTCTGGAAGGAATCATGAGACCTAGCTAGCGCACCCATAGGGTATCACAAGAGCCAGATGACATGCCCAGATTCTACCATGAGACTCAACTAATATGAACCAGTGTTCCCATATGATTCAGCCAACATGTATAAATTACACCATAAGTATTGGATGGAAATCCCATAGGGATTCATGAGACTAGGCTATAATTTACTAGGGTGGAGCCATGTGACTTACTCAAACATGTCTAGGGGACTTTTCATGATCCAAATAGTATTCTAGAGGAGTGTCACATGATCTAGGAAACATATCCATGTATTGTCTCATGTCCTGGGTGGTTCATTAATAGGGCATGAGGATCAACGTTCATTTTATTTTCTTATGTCTCCTAAATTTTAGTCTTTATTATAGCCTTTATATTATCAAAGCCTTAGAATTTTTTAGTGTTATCTTGATTTAACTCTCATGTGATTCACTAGATGTGTCGGATATTCTTCACTTGTCCTTCTAGAATTCATTCACATGATCTATGAGTGATCACATTATGTTATTTATGAATGCTACATGATCTCTCTATTTGTTTCATGGATCTTACCTAATGGGAACCTTTTCCACTCATGAGATCAGCCTCTTTGAGAAATTCATTCTCATTCCTAGGTGTGCCGATGCTTCTAGATGCAAAAGGGAAACCTTATGCAGAGAGTGGTGGTGCATTTTTCATGTTGGTGTGGGGGATTTATAGGGATCTCCACCCCATTTTTCATCTCTTTTCATGGCATATATCACACGAATCTATACTGGAGTTTGTGGAGGGCCTCGACATCATTCATTTTCACAATGTACTTTTGTGGATCACTCTAGGGGTGTCACATGTCTTTCAGAGACCATAAGACCATCCCGATAATCTATCATTAATTTGATTATATCCAATTAATGGGGTTTTATTTTCTTATTTAGATATTCTATGGAAATTTCATATATTTAGGTTGACATGTATGAGGATCTACATGAGATCAGGGAACCAGTTATAAGGCCTTCATAGGATCTTAGCCACCTTGTCTGGGATTTTTGCATAGAAGGGATGGGTTGTCAAGGGGTCTTTACATAATCAGACTATCTTGTGAAGTGGTCTTATGAGGCCATGTTACAAGAAAATTTTTTTGTGTCATGTGAGTTTTACGATTGCAAGATGCTCCAATCATTCCCTCTTTTCATTTTCCATGTCTATTTTTCAAAGTCCTAGGGTCTTGCAAGTTTTCTATAGAATTGTCTAGGACAATATATTTTCTTATTCATAATGAGACACACATAAATCAAGGGGATTTGTGGATATTCATGATAATTTCATGTAAAATTACATATGTTGTTTCTTTATGGAGAGAATTATGGAGTAAAGGTTTCTTGAACATGTCTGAGACTCTTCATGTGATGAGGGTGACATGACAGCGAGCTTTCATGAGATGAGGAAGTCATGTTGCTGAGTACCCAAGGGATCTTACATATTTCCATGGGTGCATCAAATGATTTTTACAACCAAAAGAGGCTCATACCTCCCCCCATTTCATTTTTTTTATTTTACAAAGTGTAGGGATCTTGTGAGTTTTCTTGAATATTGTAGAGGATAATAATTCTCCCCATTGGTGATGCGTTGAATGGGTTTTATGATTTCATGTGGCTCAAATATTTTAGATATTTTCCTCTTATTTTAGAAGTACTTTCATATGGCTAATCAAGAATCCACTGGTTGAAAAGCTGTATGACCTATAAGATCTTATCTAGATTCCATCACATTACTATCAATTTTCTGGGACACTTACGTAATAACAAAATGGAATTTTCCAAAGGGGCATTGTGGGATTTTACAAAGGCTATATATGCACAGCACATGGATCCTTCACATGACATCATGGTGGTCACACATTCATGTGTCCCCAAGGGGGTTTTGTGATCTTCAAGTATTTTTTCACCTTCTTCCTCCTTTGTTTTTCATGGAAAATAATACCCATATTCAGGTATTGATTCATTTATGATTTTATGATGCTCATTTGGTAGGATTAAACAACGATATATATAGCTTTTTTATACTTAAAAACCTAATAACCATTGGTATTAAGGGTGAATATTTTTAGTAATTCAATAGACTTACATAAAATATGATATTTTTTCCATTATAATTCTCCCTTATCAATAAGTTTATTTTAAAAACCCCACTTTTTCTTAATCACATAATTATCTTTGGGACATTTCATAAATTACCATGTTTTATTGTTCTCAATTTGATTATTCTCTTCTTCTATCTCTATTATCTAATATGTATGTCGTAATGATTCATCAAAACCCTTTGGTAAAACTTTCAAAATAAAGTTTATATGGTTGAAATTCCAAAAATTTCTTCAATTTTAACCAAGATTTATAATTTATGCAATAATTTATTTTATGTTTAATATTTTTATAGCTATTGTATACTTAGTTTATTCTTTATTTGAGTCTTCCTTATCACTTACAATTTTAATATTATCATATCAATTTGGAGAATCTATCATTGCAATAAAATCAATCTCATGATTTCAAACCATTTCTCCAAGATATTAATTAATATTATCATTAAAAAAACAATGATGTTTTTGATTTATTTTTATTTTGTAAGACAGAAATATCAATGATGTGGATGATCTTATTGAGATACTTATTATAATAATGATAACACATTTCACTAGGTGTGAATCAGAGAAATATTTTTTCATCATCTCTCTTTCCAAACTTTCCTAAATGTATTCCTCTAGTTTTGAAATATAATGGGCTACCATGTACTTTCAAACTCTTTACTACCCCTTCATGATGATCATGTCATCCTTCATAATCTTAATGAAATATTCATTCTTCTAAAATAAAAATTCATTACCATTATAAAAAATGATAGACACTCAAAATATTGTTCCTCATCCCAAGGATAAAGAGAACATCATTGGATTTAAACTTATTTTCACCTATTTTGGTTATTTTAAAACATTTCACATTGTGTGATCCATAATTTCAAAAATTAACAACTCCTCCATCATACCTTTAGAAATCTTTCTAGTGATGTTTGGTTATGGTCATATATAATAAAAAAATGGTATGTATTTTAGGATTTTCACCTTTATATACATTTAAATACACATTAACCACCATTTCTTGTTCTTGATTACTCATTATCTTGATAGATTTTCGGTTTTCCTTTTATTTTAGCTACTTTACTAATATATAAATATTATTTCTAAAAGTGTGTTATTTGATCACATATCTCAAAAAATTATTTAAGTGAATCAAAGGCATTGGGTAATTTTACCTTCCCTTATTCATATCAACTCAAGGGGACTATTTGAAATTCAACATGAATACCACTCAATTTATAGACTCTCATTGATTTGGAGAGTGACATAATGTATCGAAAAATATATACCTTTGTCTTTATACTCCAAAACACTAAAAACGTATATCAAAATGAAATATCCTTGATTGGTGATATTATTACTCAATATATAATTGTTGATTTATTATTTTATTTGAAACATATTATTCTCAATAACCATCTTATGCTTGGAAATATCCTCGTCAACATTGGATTTTTCCTTATCATTTCCCACAATATTATTCATCTTCCATAACCTACTTCTTTTGTGTTCTTTACAACCATGTTTTTTTATTTAAAATGGGTTAATTCTCATTTCTTGGTGAAGTAATCACATTCTTCCATTTATTTCCATTGCTTCCACCAACTAGTTTACATATTTGAGTGTTTTAAAAAATAATCATTAGAACCATAGAATAATAAAAATGATGATTGGTTTCATTAAAAACATTCATAGATAATTTTAATTATTTTCGGATTTTTTTGATAAAATTTTAAAACCCAAAAAGCTGGAGTTATTTTGGGGAATATTTAGATTCAGATAACTTCATCTAAAGAGACTTTACTAATGAATAATTTTCAATGTTGTTTTCGTACTTTCAATTTTTTTTCTCTTACTTTGTGAGTAATATTTATATAACCCATATTTTCTATGAAAAAAATTTCTATCTTATATAATTCCTTATATTTTTATTGATTAAAGTATTTTTTTAATTAATCATTATCACTTTTCAAGTCATTTTTTCAATTTAAATATTCCTTTTTCTTGGAAACATACCATTAGTTATATCTTTAACAAAAACATATTTAGAGACTCTTAATTAATGATATATTCCCCAACACTATATTCTTATTTACTATAATAATTATTAAATTTTTTTGATATAGTTATAAATTCTTGAGTCCTTTTATCCCTTAAATCCTCTTTATTCATTTCAATTAACTCATCACAAGATGTCACATCATATTTTTAGAGAAAATTCCTTTTATTTTATGTATTCAACCATCATTTTATTTTATGGAATTTTATTACACTAAATCCACATGAAACATCATTTATCCTAGATAATATTTTTGGGTAATCATCCACCCCATATTCATTATAATTTTTGGGAGAACTAGCTAAAAAGTATCTAACCTTACAATAATTGAAACTATTAAAAGATAAATTTTTCTTATACTTACCTATTCCTTACTGCATGATATTTTTTAAAAGTTATATGAACTCATTGAAATATGGAATCAACTTTTTCATTGGTTTCCTCATCATTTTATATCATAGGATCAATGTTTTTCAATCCTTTAAAAGCATTAAATGCTATTTACTTTTCAATTTTTTATTTCTATCTCATCGATTACCCCTTATCATCTTATAAGAAATCAATTTTTTTTAATATTACCAATTTTATACTAATCCAATTCTTTATTATCTAGTTTAAATTTTTTATATCAAATTTAATTATGTGAATTGTCATCAATTTATTAACCATCATGGAATCCTCAATAATTTCCATATTAATTTTAATTGTGATAACAATTTTTTTCACCTAAAAGAAGATGTCATCCAATGACTTATATACTCCCATATTAATATCATTAAATTGAGAATGATATGTATATAATAATTAATCTTTTAATCTCTTATTATTCATTCACGTTTTATGTTCTTATGACTCTTGTTAACTATTTCTTAGGGAGGGTTAAAATAACACATTACACACTCTTCCATTGACTTCAATATTATTTTTTAAAGTAATTTAAAGTTTGATACAACGTTAGGAATATGAAAAAAAATTATTGATGATGACAAGATCCTATAAAAAAGATATTAAAGAATTGGAAAAATATTCCCCTTCAAAAAATGGAATCCTTTAACATTGATCATAGTAAAACCCCTATTTTGATAGGATTTGAGCTCACTGTAGATATATTCAACAAATAGATTATAGTAGAAAATAATATAACTCAAATACTCAAGAATACATATAATTGTATCTATTGGAGTAAGAATTATGGTAATAATAATTGATAAAGGGAATATTAGATCATCAAGAACATACGCACTTTGATACCAATTGTGAGGCCCTGGTGAGAAATTCACCATCACATAAAGGGTAGGTGAATTATTGGTTATAAAAAACACCAAATATTAATTAAAGTACTCTTCTCTTAACAAAAAATTGGATCTATTAATGAAATAAAGTGATTATGATAGATATATAGAGATATAATGCACACAAAATACGATATTTATAAGGTTTACACAATATTTTTATTGAGTTGATAATAATTGGTGTCTAAATATTATGATCCAACATTATGTATTCTTATCTTATTATCATCAATAAAAGTGTTCTAAGAGTAAGAAAATAATCATGGTATCCATGTAAAATATTGATCAAAATTAGTTTTAACAAGTTGATCAATGATTCACAACCTTCTCAAGTGTATCATATATTGGATCATGTGAACACCATTGTTATTCTCCCCAAAACCATCCAAATATATCTCTAAAATATTATTTGAAGGATATGGTTAGCTAACTCATTTTTTTCCTCATATCATCATGTGAAAGACAACATAAATATAATTATGAGATTTATATGGTGTGTTAGTGTTGGATATGGTGTGGAACTTCTATTCAATTATAAATATTAAAAACATGCTTTAATATCTTATTGTATTCTTATTTTTCGATGTAAATTTTTCTCCTTGAAAATTATATCTACTTAGAACCATGATCACTATAGTAATTTTTTACTCTATAACTAAAATGTTCAGATCCACTAAAATTTCTTTAATGGACATGGTGTAAAATAATTTCCCTTCACACTTTGGGATCAACCATTCCCATTTACTTTAAAACTTCTCATGGTGACCACGACTATCTATTTTTCAAGAATTTTAATCAAAGAACATTGAATAATTTATATCCACAATGAAAATTTTAATCCTAACTTCTTTCATGCCCCAAAATTACATGAATCCACATCCTAAAAAATGAAAATTTCTTTTTTGTTTCATCTCATGTCATTTTTGCACTTCCACCATGAAAAGTTATATAAATCACCAAGGCATAATTTAAACTACCTCAAATGTTTTATTATTTTATTAAAACTATACTCCAATAATATTATCACTCATCCATGTGTATGTTTTCAATAAACACAATATAAAATCACTATAAAAACTCTTTAATTAATTCCCTCATGAAACAATTCCCAGAAAGATCCCAATATAAATGTTATTTGACATAAGAACATATGATAGAATTTTGTTTTTGAGGTCCCTACAACACTAAATGTAACAATAAATACTAATCATGCCTCAATTGATATAATCTCCTAATTCCCCATTTATCAAGCCACTTCATGAGGGATCTTCAATATCCCCATTCATAATGGTCTCTTCTGTGATTTGTGATTATTTTTGAGTAAAACTTATATTCGGTTGATGTGACATCTCTAGTTTGTTCAGGTGACCATGGATGGTTATTTATCATATAGTTTAAAAAACTTCATGGTTAGATTGAATTTTCTCAGGGTATGTTTGATATAAATACATATTAAGTTATTATGGTATTCACAGTCAACTGTGAAACCCCATTTTGATATGTTTTCACTCATATTTAGTTCAAAAAACATATTGAAATATATTTTTTATGAAAAATAATCTTCTTTTCATCAATCTATAATTTACATATGAATATCAATAAAATAATTGGTGTGTCAAATTGAATATTATTATAGTGTTACAATATCATATTTTATATAATGATATAATATGTTTGAAATGAACATATTTTTAAAAAATGTACACAATTATGTAAAGAGTCAATATACTTCACTTTCACTTGATTACCCATGAATATTTACTCTAAAACACCTGAATACCCAAAAATCACATTAGAAAAATACCGTATATATTGACAAATCACAGTCTACCACACTTTATTTCCTACTTTTCCTCATGTCATTTCATTTTGAATTTTCAAGAAGAACTCCAAAAATCTGTTATTTTGAGAAACAATTTTTTTAAGGTAAAAGGTTTGAGTGTTTTTATGAATTTTCAAATTAAAATTAAATTAATTTTCAATAATTCCTAATCACAGAGAAATAAATCATTTCAAAAAATTAATTTTCAAAAAATACACTCCTATTTATAATCACTCGATATTATATATTTAGTGATTTTCATTTCTGTAGGTTAGTTCCCTTTCACTCCCCTCAATCATGCAACTTTGTATAAACAAACACCACACTCCTTTTATTATATATATATATATATATTTAAATAAAACTAATCACAACCCTTATTCTCACCATTAATTTCCTATGAGATAGTTTATTTTTGTCAGGGAATAAAGGGATGAGTATAATTACTTTAGTTATTTCATTAAATATTAGTCCATTTTACTAGAATTAAATTACAATCATATATTCTAAAATTGAGTTCTAAAATACTCATAAAACACCAATATAAATATTTATTTCAAGATTATATTTTTATGGTGGATTTTTTTAAAATAAAAATAAATGTGAATTAAATCAGTTAACTTATTTAATAAGTTTTAAATCCAATGAACTCATGCCAAAAATAAAATTCACTAATAGTATACTCTATTAAATTATGAAAATCTTGGTGCTCAAATAATAAAAAATATAGTTTCAAATTGATTAGGTATCTTGAATCAAGATAGATTATAAAATAACTTATGTGTTAACCAAACACATTTCCCATAACACTAATATAATATTCTATAATTTTTTAATCATGTAAAGGTTTGGAATTTTTTTTGATGTTCTTGAGGGAGTTTTGAAAATTTCATAGCCTGAGGATAAAATGGTATTATTAATATGATAAATAGACCCTATTTTTTTAGAATTTTTCCTTGAACATAAAAGGTTATGCATAAATTTGGGTAGAATTTTGGCATGAATTAAAGAAATTCAGAATTTCAATGAATAAATGATTGAATGAATTATATTATGCACTATTTTTTATTTTCTAAAAAAAATTATCACACAAGATGTATCTTACATTAAGAAATATGAGCACCGAATTTCTTAGTTCACAGTGTTTTATTTAATGATAAAATAATATCAAATCAGGCTTTGGGTCTGACCGAGAACTGTTTTTCTATAAAGAGTTAGTTTTTCTCTTAAATCACTCATTCATAGATAGATTGTGGAATAAAAAATAGGGTATTAGAAAGAAGAGACAATTGTTCCCTTGACGTGAGATCTTGAACTACCATTTCATTCTCATTTAAAATATCAATCTGTTAGAGTTAAAATTATATCCATAGTTAAAATATTTTCATAATAATAATAATTATAATATTATTAATACTAGATTATATAATTTAAGATTATTATAATAAAATCTCAAGGAAGATGGATATCACCTCTATCCACTGGTATAATCTAGGTTTTTTGTACCAAAGACATAATTTTAGCGATCCATTGTGAGTTGTAATTAACAAAAAGGATGTCAAAGAAAGTTGTGGTGGTTGGTACAGAATGTGAGTATAATGGGTTCTCCTAAAAAAATGAAATGAATACCCAAATAGCACCCTAATCAGTTATTCTACCGACCCTGAGGGAATTCCTCAATCCACCAGTACTAGAGATTACTATTTCTGATCACTATAAGAGAATAGGATTGATCGATGTTTTAAACCACTAATAAATTATTCATGTTAGTTTCCAAAATCCGACATTAATTTTGGTGGAAGGAATCATTTTCAAAGGGATGTTTTATTTAGTGGTAGTTCATTTAGAGACATTTTTTTTATTTTTTGAACTATTTCTATTTTTCTATAATTATTTAATTAAAAATTTTATTTAATTATTATTTTATTACCCCCATCTTGTTCAGCTTGGACATACTATAACTAATTATAGATCCCACTTGGCCTAGTTAAGGATCACTCAGCCTGGGACAACCCAACGTCACCTCACAAATTTAATCATATATATGTGTGGGTTGAGAATTGAACCCCTTACCAATTGGTTATTCTATAAAGCCTTTAATACTCCATTAAAAACTTTTTATGGTGATTAACTAGGAATTAATAATGTTATATATATATATATAATTAAAACACAAACACACACACACATGTACGTACATATATATATATATTCATAATTTATAAATACATACATACATATATATAAATTAATATATATATTTACATATTTAAATTTATGTTTATAAATTAATTTATTTATAATTTATAAATATTATTTAATAATTAGAACTTTATAAATATAAATATAAATATATATTAATAAATTGATATATATATATATATACATAAATATATATAAATACATATAAATACATACATACATACAAATATATCACTATTTGTACTTTTATATTAATATAATTATATATATAAATTTATAAATTTATGAAAAAATATATATAAGTATCTATTAATATATATAATTATCCCAAAACAGCCCAAATAACCTGGTATCTTGATTCCTGAGCTAACATTGACATAGACTGAAGGGTGTTCCTGATCCCCAAGTGTTGGTGACTAGCACCTACCACCATAAAAGATAAAAGAGGGAACAAATTTTCCAGAAAAAAATAGTGGAATATAAAAGATACATCTCAATATGCTCAAACACTCTTAAAAGATAAAGTAATTGAAATAAAATAGGTAAAAAAACACAAAAGAAGTACATCATCAAGGTACTCAACAACTGGAACGATAAAAATCGAACACCCCAAAGGAAACATCACTTTAAGCCGAAAGGATCACGAACATCCACACCTACAAGTGGAAATTTCCCTTTACTCATAAAGGACATACAAAAATCTATAAACACCTAAAGGAAAGGTTAGTGTGTATGATTTAAATCCTAGTAGGGTCTCACCATGTTTTCCATAATAGATTCCACAATAATAAAACAAATCATTCTTTAAATTTTAAATAAGAAAGGAAATGGAATAATATATCGTTTTCATGTTTAAAACAAAACATGATTCTTTTAAAAGGATTGAAAACATTTCAAACATAGATTAAATAAAACATTTTACATAAAATAAATTTTATAAATAATTAAGCATGATTAAAAAAGTTCAATATTCAATGGCTTACATAATCAAAATAATCACAAAAAACACTATGTTCATCAGTCCTGGGGGATGATAGTTTTTGTTTATAGGATCCTAATACTTATCATATCAGTGATCATGGAAAACTATGTGTACACACATCAATCATGCTCGGATAAAATATGACTCATCAATATCCCATATAAGATAAGATATACGGAACTAGGTTTTTCTTAGAGTTTCATCATCAATCCAATGATAGGGGATCAAGATCCTAGAATGATTATCCAAAATAAAGCACTAAATACCCTAGATTTCATGTTCTCAATCAATAACCCAATAATGGGTAAATATATTCATTTAAAATCAATAATAATTTACAATTCGATTATCCAAACTTCAGTTTCAACATGCCAATTTAATTTCAAAACCAAAAGATTGGTTTTTCATCATTTCATGCATTTTCAATACAAAAAAATTAATAAGTTTTCATCATTTCAATTAAATATATTTTCCTCAAAGTAATTATCAAATTATTTCATCAACTTTATCAATTTCAAAATTTACCCCAAATTCCAATTCCATTGGAATTGGGGATTTCCACCAAAATATATGTCATTTCAAATTGAAATTCCAAATCACATCGAATTGGGTTGTCATACATCAATTGGAATCTATTTAAAACAATCCAGAAAATCAAGGTTTCAATTATATGGAAAATATTAACAAAACAACCAACCTTTAATCAAATATCAAGAATCAACACTCACAATAGGATCTGCCAAAAAGATCAAAGTCATCAAAGTTCAAGAATCACAACCTAGAATAACAATCCAAATAAATAGAGTTTAGATCCTTCCAATATGGGATGATCTATAAAACATGAATGAGGAAGGTTATGGATACCATGTGATATTAAATAACATGAGTTCCACTTTCTTAGAGAAGATTAAATGTGATCAACCTCGCTTTGATCCACCAAAAGAAGTGGTTTGGGGAGAAAAAACTGATTCATGAGATCCTACTAAGATAAGTAATCTGAGTTAGTTTGGGTGGAGGCTGACCAAGGGTTTAAACTAGGTCTTTGAGATTTTAAAATTAAAATTCCTAATAAAATAAAATCACATGCACTGTTTACTATATAGGGTCACACAATTAGAAAAACTGGGCGCCCTAACTATACACCACTACACTAGGGTGCACGGTTTCTCCTAAGTGGTTGCACGATTTTCCATACTATGCACCCCCCATGAAAACCCTCATATTATGAGGTTTCATGATTTTGATGTTCTAGCTTCCTGGTTTGGAAAAACCATTCACCCCTCCAATACACCATTAATGGGTGCATGATTTGTAGATCCAAACCACACGATTTTCCCTAACCACGTGCCAACCATGAACACCTCAAAGGGCTTCCAAAATTTTAAAAAATTCACTCAAAACAACCCGAGATGACACATAACTATTAAATGATCAAAATATGGGTTTAGGAACACCTAAAAACAAGTAAAAATATGTTAAAACCTTCCCACCATAAAAACTCTATGTCCCCAGAAAGCTTTTCAAGAAGTTTTTATATCAAAGAGTTGGGGCCACTGATATCTCATCAGTTCTTCATTCTCCCATGTATCATGAGAATAAAAACCAAACATCCATATAACACAGACCAAAGGTATCAACCTCTCATAGAGTACCTTTTTCTCAAAATAAACTATCCTCACTAGATGCTTTGTAACAGATAAATCTTGTTAAACATAATGATCATCCTATCACAAGACATGAGATGGGTTAGAAATATACTTTCAAAACCATGATACATAGAAAAAATTATGTATCAATGTAAACTATGGTGTAAGTGATAAATGGTAAGAAAATTTCCCCACCTGATCAACAACCTCAAAAGGTCCTACAAAATAAGGAGCAAGCTTCCCTTGCTTCCCAAGCTATTAGTGAACCAACAGAGGGGAATCTCTCAAAAAAACCAAGTTATCAACTGGGAACTCCAATAGTCCATGAAAACAATTATAATTTGATTTATATCATCCTTTAGATTTCAAAAATCCTTAAATAATCAATTGAATCTTTTTGTCTTTTTTTAGACCAAAATCTGGATAAACAAAGATTTTTCACTAATCTTTGAAAAACACAATATATATTTACATGGAATTCAGTATAATGACTCAAAAGGATCCATTATAATTATAGACTAGTTAAAATTGTTATAATATAACTCAAATAGTTTCAAATTGTCATCCTAAGCTTCACTAAAATGAAGGACACTAGAACAAATTATATCCTCAAAAATCTATATAGCCCTCTCTATCAGTCCATCCATCTATGGATGGTATGCCATACTCAAATGAACCTATAATCCCATTACCCCTTGAAGGACTTGAAAAAACAATCGGTAAAATTATTATCTATATAAGATACTATAACATATATAACTCTATGAAAATGAACAATTTCTTTCACATATAGATTTCCCAACTCCTTAATTTTGGTTTTATCATGAATGGTATAAAGTGAACCAATTTGATCAGCCTGTCGATCAGAACCCAAATAGAATTCTTGCTCATAAGAGAACATAGTAACCCAACCACAATGTCCATATAGATCAAAATATACTTCCATATAAGCAATGGTATTGGCTGAAGAAAACCTAAAGGTATTTGGTGTTCGAACTTGACATGCTGACATGAATATTAGGGAAAAAGAAACAATGACTCTTCACATAAATAGCCACTCGAATCATTGTTACATATCATAAAACTTATTTTTGGTTCATGGGTGCACAACCAATTAGTAATTATAAAAATATCCCATCACATTTTTTCTCATTGATAGAGGTCCAACAAACCGATTCATAAAACATAGAATATGATCTCTATATAATGACCACACAATAACAGTCCTCCCACCATAAAGAGAGTCCCTAATGACACAAAAATCATCATCAATATGATACTCGGGAAGAATAATCTTAAGAATGCAAGATATCAAGTGAACATTGGCCAAGAAAATTCCAACCTCTTCCTCTCAGACTCCTAAGTGAAACTGTAAAAAAAGTTCCCTAATGTTATAATCTTATGATGAATCCTTGAAGGCCTGGGTTGGAAGTTTCCTACTCAAATCATTGAAAATTTCCTGCCTTTTAATTGGGTTATAGATGATGTAGAAATAAAAATATTTCAGGTAATCCAATCAATTCCTTTGATAAAGATTCAAATAATGTTAAGAGAAGATGTAACTCAAGATCTTGTGTTTGTAATACATGGTAAACCTTTTTCCAAAAAGGTAATACCGCCAAATTTTAAGTGCAAGAATCAAGATTACGAGTTCAAGTTTATGGGTTAGATAATTCATCTCATTTTCCCTAATCTTCAATGAACCATTGGATACAATGTCATCAAACATCATAAGAACACAACCCAATCCCAAAATTGATACATCATTAAGACAATATAGCCCTACAGGGCCTGAGGATGAGTAAACAAATGGTGTAAAATTTAGAAGATAGTTCATCATAACAAATGAATTATGATATTTATCATATAAAACAAATTTACCCCTTCTATGTGAGATTGGTTATGAGAGAATAAAGTATTTAAAAATCCATTACAAATTAGGGATAATAATGTAATGTCCAAGACTTTTCTACATATTAATTTTAAATATTATAAGAGATTAATTCAAGACTAGGCACTAAGACAACGTGCAATTCTGAGGTCTGGTGTGCCCAGAATAGATTTTTGAAATATATTAAATATATTAAATAGAATGTGTGATTGGTTTTCCTAATATAGTGAAATATCTTCTTAACGGGTTCTCATATAAAAAATCTAAGGGCTCCGTTGTGTTCAGATCAGTGACTTTACCTTGGCCAATTCCTAAAAACGGCTGATGCGGGTCAGCTGTGAATGTTTGTTTTTGGAAGTTTAAAAAAAAAATTAATTAACCTTTTATTTTATTTTGAAATTATGGTGATGCAATGATGTGTTTATTTTTATTAAACAGCTTGTAATTTACCTATGGTTAGAATTCATAACCCTAAATAAATCTTTGGAAGCACTCAAAAAAAATTGTTAGAGAAAACTCTCGATGGATAATGATGAGATAGAAGACAATAGCCATTATTGATGGATCACAATAAGTAGTGAATCTTTGATAGTGAATGATCCAAACCCTAGGTAGGGAATGTTATTTAAATTCCTTCTTTTCCCAATTCTTGGATTTAATGATGAATACAGACCAACCCGCGATCTGATCTTTCTTGTGGGAGGGATTTGATTGCGAGTAATGTTTGGGCATTATTATGTTATTATTTTATTATCTTGATCATTATTACTGAATGGATGAATGAAAAAAATGAGAAAAGGATGAGGTTGGTTCCTTGGGTTGTTCAATTGTTCTTTTCTCCCGTATGTTCTTCACGTTCTTCGCATTTCTCATAGAATATGAACAGATAATCATTGCGCCTCCATTTCTTGGTGAAATAATCTGAAATCAGAGATCCAACCTTGGGATGACCTAGAAGATGTGTGATGAGGATAGTTTCAGATGGATCAATTTATTTTAAAAGAAACCATTCTTCGAGAGACTTTCAAGCGGATGATCGGAATTGGTTTTCAGAGAAAATTGGAGGCCTTATATCCACCGATTTGGTGTTTCCATGGCGAGGTGACCTTGGATATTAAATTTATAGGAGAATGGATCATCATATTGAACACTAGAGGATCAAAAGAGGTGCACAAAGAAAGAAATGGCATTCGGTAAAATTCCACAGAACACGATGTGTTGTCCGGACTACACGGCATGGGGCCGCCACTCAGCAGCGGCTAGGGTTTCGGGAGGTAGTAAAGTGTCACAAACATGTGAACCCTATCACATGGAATGTGGGACCTTCCCCAAGACTCAACATGTATCTCGGGGGTTACCTAGACATGGGATGGAGTACATGATATATACCCCACCACATGACCAGACCCATACCAGATACACGGGTTACCCCATGTACTAGTACATAGATAGGATAACATGGGTTAACACCATGTACTAGCACATGACCAGAGTACACAGGTGGACCTTGGATATTAGGAAACGGCTTGTGAGCCTTTCTACATGTCGTGTATACCTCTTCTACATGAAATGTTCTGATGAAACATGCCATCGAAGATGGGTAGTACCTGGGGTCAAGGGACATGGCGTGTGACCTTACTACACGCCATGTACCCATTCCTAATTAGCATGAATTAATTTTCCACTATATCTTAGATATTTTTATTTAGGGTTGGTTCCCTTTCTCATTTTTCTGAAGGTTAGTTGGTATTATTTACTATTCATAGGAGTAAAGTCTCTTTACTAGGATTTTACTGGGTAAAGTTCGGAATTCTCTCCGAGAGACCCGGAGCAGGATCATATATCCATTATTGTGCCCTAGGAAGAGTCTTGTTGTCAACGCGACCAATTCTACTGAAAATTAATACTACACTTAGAAGGTGAATCTGGATGATTCGTGGTATCACCCCATGGCCATGGTAGTGATCCTTATATGTGTATCATGATCTTTCCCACCTGCAGAGTGAGTACTCCCCAGAGCAAGTGTATCATATTTCTAACCATATCGATCAGTGTATCTCTCTATCATGATGTCTCATGACTATCAATAATTCGTTGGATAAATTCATTATTTCTATCATACTTATGAGTGTGCGCTCCCATATGAGTTGCTTTGTGGAATCTTCAGATTGAATCTCCTCTATTGTTATGCAGTAGTTTTGACTTACCTCTGGACTACATGTTGAGGTTTTAGCATATATGGATATGTTTTTTATATATGTATTTTAGAAATATACTTTTTTTGCTAATTGTACCATTACTTTGTGTATTTCTTTGTGGTTTTAGGGTTTCCTAATGAGTATTTTTATAATCACCCCTTCACGGGCTTTGCCTGCATGAGTCGTGTCTTGTGCAGATGAGTGACCTTTTGATAGAGTCCAAGGTGGACCAAGACCAGACATATCTCTGTGATTTTAGACAGGCTGAGGTGTTCCTACAACTTTGACCAGTAGTCCCAATACCTTATTGTTTATAGGTTGGACTTTGTATTTTTAGAATATTTCTTTTGGTGGGATTGTATTCTGGCCTAGTTTACTTTGCTGTGCTTTACATTCCTATCATACTCTATTAGTTGGATTTAGTGGTATGCCTACATTTTATTATTTAATGGTTTTTACTTTTCATAATTTGTGGCTTGTAGACATGTGTGTGTGTACATATACTAAGTCAATGTCCCTCATGTTAGTCATACTCCTACTCAGTGTTAGTCACCAACCTCTAACCTATTAGAGGAGGGCATGGGGAGTCACAGCACATGCCCCATTGGGACGGGTTGTGACAGAGTGGTATCAAAGGTTGTCAGTTCTACCTTAAGACTAGAAGTCTGTTAGATTGGTTTGGGGATATAGTGTAAAGTGTTTCAAATTAATCTTTTAGGCCAAGGAATCTAATGTTGGTACAGGTGACTAATGTTTCTTTATACCAGGACTCTAATAACCTATTTTTCAACTGAGTACTTGATAGCACTAGTTTTAGGGAAAATAATTGTACATGCATCATATAAGAATGGGTTATGATTCTTTGTCCTTCTTGATTCAGCTCTCCAGATATTCTCATTGATCATGGTATATCATGTTTTCTTACAGGATTCCACTAGGATGCATACCAACTAGGATTCATCAACTCGATCATGAAGATGACCTCCTCAGTGATGAGGATTTATTATAGGTACTGGTTTCCCAGATTCTTATTCTAGATGGTGCACCAACTATACCACCACTAGTGGAGAAACACATGGTACCTACATTACCAGCAAATGAGGAGTGTAAGATGAGCATGCTCTATGACTTTCAGATACAATGAAGGCTCATGTTCTAAGGTGATCTGAACCCTTAGGTGTTTAAGTATTTTCTTGAGGTAGTGACCATAGTTTTCCATCTATTGGGGATACGAGTGGACCAGATGGTGATCCTGGAAATGATCCTTCTTTAGAGTTTTGTAGGGAAATGGGGGAGTTTGACCACAGAGACTCATGGCAAGGTGACTCTTTGATGGATGGAGTTTGAACATATATTTAGAAAGGATTTCTCACTAGATGTGAGCCCAAACCTCTGGTGGTTGAGGACTGTCTTGAGGCAGCGACCATAGTTTTCCATCTAGTGATGACACAAGAGGACTGGATGGTGATCTTAGTGGTAAGACTTCTTTAGGGTTCTGCAGGACAATAGTGGAGTTTGACCACACAAACTCACAGTGAGGTGAATCTTTCATGGATGGATTTTGACCATCTATTTAGAGAGGAGTTGTCTCTGGTTATGCTGAGAGTAGTGCATATATAGTGGATTCATTAGTTCTAGCAAGGTAGCTTAGTGGTGGATAACTATTCATCGAGGTTCACCAACCTCTAAAGGTACTTTATGGATATGGTTAGGGATCAGTACTTCAGGGCTAAGAATTTCAAGCAAGGTATACATAGGACATCTGATGCAGCATTATACCTATATACATTATGACATATGATAGAGTGCATGAGAGAGCTTTGGTGGTCAAGAGATTCTTTGCTGATTTGATGAATCCAGTGACAGTCACCAGTAGGAAGACAGGTGAAGAGACCTCAGTAGTGGGGAGCCGACATCATACAGAGGGATCTGGATGTGGGGGACATTACTGGAGGTCCCAATATAGGGTATCTATAATTAGTAGATCTCAAGATTGATCTATTCATCCTAGGGAGAGGTGATGTTACACATGTGATGACATGGGAAATATCTATAGAGATTTAGCAACCTATCAAGATACTGATAGGGGGATGATGGATGGACCCATGAGGAAGAGGAAATAAGTGGAACATGAAGTTCCTCCTGGTGGAAAATGAGGCAGAGGAGTAGGGGGAGTTGTAGGAGGTGGAAGATGTTTCGACCTACTACCACCACCACCCTTAGTAGGTCTACACTAGGCTTAGGGAGCAGGAAGAAAGGGGAGGGGGAAGCTACATGAGGTCAAGGAATACAACCCAGGGACTCCAGGGATGATCCGAGGTATGATCTATATCTTTTATACCTTAGATGTAATACTTATAAATAGAGGTTCTAGTCATTCTTTTATAACCACTTACCTTGTTTGAGACATTGAGATACAATAGAACCATTGACTCTACCCTTACACTTGGAGACACCTACAAGAGAAGACTCGATGTTCACACACTTGTAAAAATAGTTTAGTGTGATCTAACCCTAGGAGTTGACTATTTTTTTGGAACATCTTAGAGGCAGCATCGAGGCCTTATGGCATCATTCTTGTTATGGATTTGCTATGTTCATTCCATGCCCAGATTGACTGTTTAAGTGAATGGTGTGGTGTTTCCATAGCTATGGGACAAGGTTTTTCTTTGTTAGGGAAATGGAAACCTAGGAAGCACAAGATGGGTTCATGCATGGGAGGGTGTAGCCGATCACTCATGAGTTGACTAACCTTACCCTTGGAGAAGTAAGTTTTATGAGATTTTAGTTACCAATTGTAGTGGCAGAGTATGAGGATGTATTTCCAGAATATGTTTTAGGGTTACCTCTATATCAATAGATTGACTTCGGCATTGAATTACACCCCAGGATAGCACTGATATCCTCACCAATATATCAAATGGCTCTTGTAGAGCTTTGTGAGATGAGGGTGTAGCTGGAGTAATTACATAGGAAGAGATTTGTGAGGCCCAATTTTTCACCATGGTGGCCCTAGTTTTGTTTTCCATGAAGGAAGACATAAGCTTGAGGTTGTGTGTGGGTTAACGGTGGTTGAACTAGATGACCGTGAAGAATAAGTATCCAGTAATAAGGATAGATGACCTCTTTTATCAATTGAGGGGTATGTGAAAGTTCTCTAAGGTTGAACATTGATCAGGCTATCACCATATATGAGTATGGGATGAGGATATATAGAATATAACTTTTATATGAATCCATGGTCATTATGAGTACTCGGTGATTCCCTTTGGTGTGATGAATTCCCCAATAGTGTTCATGGGACTCATGAATATAATCTTTTCTCTTTACTTAGACCTGTTCGTGGTAGTCTTCATCGACAATATCCATGTGTACTCAGCATCTGAGGAAGAGAACGCGAGACACCTATGGATAGTTCTATATGTACCTTGAGAACACCAACATTATGTGAAACTCTCAAAGTGATAGTTCTAGATTCATGTGATCCACTTTATGGTACATGTAATCCTAGCAGATAGAGTAGTAGTGGACCCAAAAAAGGTGGAGGCAGTGTTAGAATGGGAGACACCTAGAATCATGATAGAGGTACAAATATTCCTTGGGCTGTAAGTATATTATCTAAGATTCATACAGTATTTCTCAATAATTTAATCACCTATGACAACTTTGACCCGAAATTCGTAACATTTCATATGGACAAAGAAGTTATGGTAGGGTTTTTAGTAGTTGATGCATATTTTGAAGAGCGCTCCAATCTCAAAATTTCCAGAGGAGGGTTTTGGGTACATAATATCTTGTGATGTATCATGATCTAGAATTGGTTGTGTCCTCATGCATAGAAAATCAGTTACTACCTATGGTTTGTGCCAATTGAGACCACTTGTGTAGAACTACACAACCCACGATCTTGATTTAGCAGTGGTAGTCTTCACATTTATGATGTGGAAACACAACCTAATGGGCGAGATTCTCATCATCTACTCTGACCACAAGAGTCTAAAATATATATTCTCTCAGAAGGATATAAAATTGAGACAAAGTAGATGTCTAGAGTTCCTTGAGGACAATGACTTTGAAATTGTCTATACTTATAGGAAGAGGAACATGGTTTCAGATTCCCTCAGTAAGTTATCTATCTCACAGTTGCTGAATGAGGTGGTAGAGTAGTTGGCCTCACTACAGTGATCATTTATGGATTAAGATGGAGTATCATACCTCAAATTGTTGATTGTCACCCCTCCACTATTACAGAAAATCAGGGAGCCACAGCTTAGGGATACCGACTGTGAGACCCTATATGCTCAGATGTCCACGGATTATCTGCTCGATGGATATTCACAAAGTGGGTAGAACATTGTCCATTTTAGAGGGTGAAAAACTGTACTAGAGGGGGTTTGGGAGGAGGTTCTGAGGGAGTTTCATACACCCCATTTGGTGGTACACCCTCGTGTGGAAAAGATGTACTTGGACCTCCAACATCAGTTTCTTTGGACAAGGATGAAGATGGATGTGGTAGAGTTCATTTATTAATGTCTTATGTGTTAGTAGGTGAAGGATAAGCACTAGGTTCTAGCAGGTTTGAATCAAACCATTGAGGAGTTTGAATGTAAGTGGGGTAGGGTATCAATGGACTTCGTGATAGGTTTACCACATATGTTTAGGGGACACAATACCATCTGGGTGATCAATGACTAACTCACTAAGTCATCCCACTTCCTACCTATATTGGAGCATATTTTAGTAGAGAGCGTGGGACTCCACTATGTTTAGGAGATATTTAGACCCCATAGAGTACCATTGATGATAGTTCCTGATCTTGATGCTCATTTTACATATTGGTTGGGGAAGGTATTGCTGGAGGCGTTTGGGACTCAGTTATACTTGAGTATGATGTTTCATCCCCATATGGATGGATAGATGGAGAGGACCATTTAGGTTTGTAGGACATGTTGTGGGCCTTCATCTTAGACTTTAGTCATAATTGGAAGGACCATGAACCCCTTTTAGAGTTTGTATACAATATCATCTACCACTTCACCATTGGTATAGCACTGATTGAGGCTCTATACGGGATACCCTGTAGTTCACCACTCTACTAGACTGACCGAGGAGAGTTAACACTCATGGGTCCAGAATTGGTCAGAGCTACAACTGAGAAGGTAAAGATTTTCTAAGATCATATGAAGAATATACAAGGTGATCATAAATCTTATACTGATAAATGGTAGATACCATTGGAGTTTGAGGAACGAGACCATGTCTTATTTAGAGTATCCCCTCAATGAGAGTTATAGATATTTGGATAGGGAGGAAAGTTATCTTTGGGGTTTATCATCCCTTTTCAGATATTTTGTATAGATGGTTATGTGGTGTATCTCTTAGCTCTACCCCACAGTTGGACCAGGTGCATGATTTTTTCCACGTGTCATAGATGAGGATGTACGTGCATGACCCATAATACGTCATTGACTTGGGAGAGCTCTACATTAACGATGAAGTGATTATTGTTGAGTAGCTAGTGGAGATTGAGTATTAGTACTAGAGGATCCTTTGTGGGCGAGTGATTACTTTAGTACGTGTCTGGTGGCATCACAAGAATCTCTAGGAGAGAACATGGGAGCAGGAGGCTCAGATTTGTGTGTAGTACCCACATTATTTTCTATATCTTTTTTTTGGATTTTTGGGGATGTAAATCCCCATGGTTGGGAGAAAGTAATGTCCTATATTTTTCCATTTATTATTTTTAAATGTTATAAATGATTAATTTGAGACTAGGGGATGAGACAATATACGATTTCAAGTCCTGGTGTGCCCAGAATAAATGTTTGATGTATATTAAATATATTAAATAGCACACACAAAATATTTTCCTAAAATAGTAAAATAGCTTCTAAACGGGTGCCCGAATCAGAAATATAGGGGCATAGTTTCATTAAAAGTAGAGACATTACCTTGGGTGAGGTGTAATAACGACTAGTGTGGGTCGGATGTGAGAGTTAGTTTTTGGTCATTTTAATAATAAAATAAATTAATGTTTTTTTTATTTAAACTTTATGTCGATTTAGTGGTCCATATATTTTTAATAAACTGATTAGTATGGACCCAGGGTTAGAATTCATAACCATAGAGAAATCCCTGGATTCTCTAAAGAAATTTCTTGGAGAAACCACTCGATGGAAGACGACAAGATGACAGATTGTGATCATTCTTGATGGATCACCATCGGCGATGAATACTGTATAGCGAACGATCCAAACCCCAGGTAGGGAGTGTTGTTTCAATTCTTGATTTTCCACATTCTTGAATTTAACAACAAATGTGGATCAACCCATGTATTGGTTGACCCACGGTTCGATCGTTCTTACGAGAGGGTTTTCATTGCGGGTATTGTTTAGGGATGAATATTTTATTATTTTATTATCTTGACCATTCTAATGGAATAGATCAAGTTTGAAAATGAACAATAATTGAGATTTATTCCTTGGGTTTTTTATTTCTACATTTCTCCCCTATGTTCTTTGTTTTCTTCATGTTCTTCATGGGATATGAAATAATGATCATTACACCTCTGTTTCTCGGAACAATGTTCCAAAATTGGATATTCAACCTCATTATGACCTAGTGGAGGCGTGACGACAATGATGGTAGACGGATCAAAGTATTTTGAGAGATATCGTTCTTCAAGAGACTTTCAATAGGATGATCAGAATCAGTTTTTTTGAAGCTGATGAGAGGCCTTAACTCCACCAATTTTGTGTTTCCATGGAAAGACGACCACAAATATTTACTTTTGAGGTGAACGGATCATCAGACTAAAGATCAAAGGATCAACTGAGGTGCATGGAGGAAGGACCAACATTTTGGAAACTTCTGTAGAACACAACATATAGTCTAGAATACATAGTGTATATCCCCCACTAAGCAAAGGCCAGGTTTTCGAGGGGTGGTAAAGTGTCACATGACATGTGACCCCTATCACATGGTGTGTGCTCCCTTCCTCAAGTCTCAACATGTGTATCAGGAGTTACATAGACACAGGGTGGAGTACACAGCTTTCCTACACGGTGTGCACCGCACCACACGGCCAGACCCATACCAGATATATGGGTTACTTCGTGTACTGGTACATGAGAAGGAGAACAGGGGTAGAAACCATGTATCGACATATGGCCATAGTACATTGGTGGACCCAAGATAGTAGTAAATGACATGTGATACTTTTTTCTAAGTGATGTGTATACCTCTTTCGCATGACATGTTCTGATGATGTGGTCTATTGAACACGGGATGTACCTGGGGTAAAGGGACACAACATGTGACCCTACTAAATTCCCTCATTCCTAAATGAATTTAATCACTTTTCCACTACATATAGGACCATTTTCATTATAATTGGTTCCCTTTATCATTATTCTAAAGGATAGATGATATTATTTCCTATTCACAGGAGTATAGTCCCTTAAATAAGATTTTACAAGCTATAGTGAAGAATCCCCTTCAAGAGGCTCAGAGTAGGATCCTATATCCATTCTTTTTCCATAGGAAGAGTCTTGATATTGATGCAACCAATCATACCGATCTCCAAAACTCTACTTAAAAGGTGAATCTGAATGAGTTGTGGTATCACCCGATGTCTAAGGTAGTGATCCACATCTGTGTATTGCGATCTTCCCCACTCACGGAATGAGTACTACCAGAGCAAGTGTATCATATTTCTCTTTAAATAGATCACTGTATCTCTCTCTCATGATAGTTCCTAACAAACATTACTTCTCAGTCAAACATAATCAGTGATATCAAACTCTGGAGTGCGTTCTCCCAAATGAGTTTCTTTGGGGAATCTTCAGACTGAATCTCTAGTGTTGGTATGTGGTATTTGTGAATTACCTCTATACTACAGGTTGAGGTTTGAGTATATCTAGATATTTTCATGTTATATTTACTATTAACATATTATTTGTAGGGATGATTGTACCTTTACATTGTGTATTTCATTATGGTTTCTGGGTGTCCTACTGAGTATTGTGATACTCACCCATGCACGAGATTTACCTGAACATGACTTATCTTGTGCAGACGAGTGACCATTTGACTGAGTCTAGGGTGGACCCGGACTAGATAGATACTTTTGAGTTCAAATAGGTTGAGGTGTTCCTACAATATTGAGAAGCAGTCCCAGTACATTTTTATTTATAGGTTGGACTTTGCAGTTTTCAAACTCTTTATTTTGGTGGGATTTTATTCTGGGATAGTTTACATTACTACACTTTACTTTCCTGTTGCATTCTCTTGGTTGGTTTTAGTAATATTCTTTCATTTTTTTCCATAGTGGTTTTTACATTTCAGCATTTGTAGCTTGGATATGTGTGCATGTATATAGGTACATAAGAAATGCCTCCCATGTTAGTGATATAACCACTCGGTGCTAGTCTCTAGCCTCTGGACTATTGGAGGAGTGCTTGGGGAGTCATAGAACAGTCCCCACTAGGATAGGTAGAAAATACCCCAGTAGTCCCATGAATCAATGAATATAGAAAACATTTCATGGTTGTTCCCATTTCATAATGGATTTCACCTTCTCAGGATCAACTGCAACACCAAATTTTGAGATCATGTGTCCCAAGAACTTTAAATCCTAAATCTAGAAATGACATATTGAAATATTGTAATTATGTCAGTGATTTATCAAAAATTCTAGAACTTATCTCAGATGACACACATGATCCCCCTCAAATTGAAAGTAAACCAGGATGACATCCCCAAAGACCACCTTTAATGTATCAAGATACTCATGTAAGATCCTATTCATTACATTCATAAAGACTTCAGGAGCATTGGTTATTTAAAATGGTCTGAAAAGATACTCAAAATTTCTATACAAACTCTAGAAGGAGATTTCTAAATGTTACATTTTTTTATTCTCAATTGTTGATAAATAGATCGAAGATAAATATTTAGAAACCAATTCAACCTTTCTATCAACTTAAAAATCATGAATACATGAAAATAAATACTTTTTATTTACCACAACTCATTTGGGATTATGGTAATCAACTCATAAGTGAAGTGTTCGATCAAATTTATTATTAAAGAGAACAGGCATCACCCAAGGTGACAAACTTGGGCATATGAATATTTTCTCTAATAGATCATCCAATATAGTCTTTAACTACTTAATTTTATATAGTTTTATATGGTAAGAATGAATAGACAATGGTTGAATACCTTACAATAAATCAACATAAAAATCTACCTCTATTATCGGTGGGAAACTAGAGAAATTAAAAGGAAAAACATCAAAAAACTCAATGAAAACTAGATGGAGTTTTTCTCTCAATGATTCGTTCATTAGATAAAAAGAGAACATTTATATATCTTTCCCCAACTCAGAATAATATTGTCTGACACTACTCGACCTCAGGTTCTATCCCACTAAAATATACAACACACCCATCGGGCGTGGCAAAGGAGACCCATAAAAGATAGCAGTCAATTCAGTCCTTATTGTCAATAATATAATCTATCCCAAAAATGAAATAAAGAGGTTTTTTATAACTAGAAAATCCTTGATAATCTCAATTTCTGACAAAGAGAAAACACAAGAAGTACAAAAGAGACCCTACTATCTCTTTATTCTGATAGGCATAGTAGTATCTACCACATAAGATAAAAGCTCCATAGGATGGTTTAGTTGTTTTAAAACATGAGTTATTATAAATGAGAGAGATGAAATAGTATAAAATAATGTTTTCACTAAAGATGAATATATAGTTATGGTATCTTTCATGGTCACTAGACTCATATCTTCTTCCTCTAGAGGTTCTTCAATAGTGTGAAGAATCTCCATTATGGATGTCTATGGCTTGAAACCCTTTGTTCTTGAAGAATTTGATTTCACCACAATAATTTTAGGTAATGTTGATATCATTACAATATGTAGAGAAACAAATATATAATAGAATGTATGAATGTGGTATGATCATCCACATGAAGTATAGATATTAGGTTCCTTAGTGAAAACTCATTTATAATGCACAGACTTTCCACACTGGAATAAAGTCAAAGGGTCTTTGCCGACACTACAGAAGATCTGGAATAACCCTACTATTGATAAACACCATTAGACTCATAAGGATTCATATTTACTTTAATGTAACTCATAGAACCACCAATGCGAGAAAAAGGAAATCCCATCAACATAGACTTACCAACCCGATCAAGCTCAACCAACAACTCCCTATCTATTATGTTAGTATAAGAAGAGAGATTCAAGAAGAAAACCTGGGAATGAAAATCAGGTCAATTACCCACCTCAAAAAATCAAGTCTTCATCTTCTAATTCGAAACAATATTTGGTGCTAACTAAAATAGCTTGGAAAATAGGTTTTCATACTCCATCATTGTCTTATCATCCAATTTGATTTGAAAAAACTCCATAGCCTTAGCCCACACTATAAAATCTAGATATAACTGATCAATGAAAAGAAATCTAAATTACTTCCACTTTAAACCCTTATTATTATTAATCTTAACCATCGAATCACAATATATCTTTCTAGTTACCTCTTTCTTGAATTTATAACATTTATCCTTACTAAAATATGGCATTTCAGTGAAATTAAATATAAGATCTACCTACCTAAACCAATCCTCAACCTCTTGAGAACCATTAGAGCCTTAGAATATTTGTGGATTCTAGATAAGGGACTCATAGGAAGGATTAAAAGATTCATCCTTTTGATGTTTCATAAATGTATCCTAAGCGATAGAGGGTCCATGTGCCTATACCAGAGCTTGAACATCACACATAATAATCTCAACATTATTCTGGTCTATTGGAGGATCCACTTATTGTCTCACCAATGAATTCCTCCTTGGGCCTATTCACATGTCTACTTAGAGGCATAATGCTACACAACATTATCAACCAACATTAAAAATAGTAGAAGACTACTCAAATAAAAAACTCTAATAAGAGAAATGGGAATAATTAATCCTCTCAAATAAGATATCAAGATTTGGATTTCAACCGATCCAAAAAAAGTAGGGGAAATACAATAATTAGATCAAATTATTCCTCAAGATTTTTTTCCTAAACCACCCATGGTAACTTAAGGCTCTTTACAATGAAATCTATATAGGAACTCTCTTGTAACTACCTCTTAAGTCCAAACAGTCATCTCAAACTATATACTGACATCAAGGAAATATTCTAAACATAACAATGATACCATGTTATCATGAACCATCCTAGATAACTTGGTTTGATGATATCCAATTTGGAACTAACATATATTGAAGGGAGTTCTCAATCCCCAAGGGTTGGTAATGAGAACATGGAATCATTAAAGATAAAATAAGGAATGAATTTTCCATAAAAATAGTGAAAGACAAAACATACATGTCAGTATACTCAACACTCCTAGAGGAGAAAGTACCAGAAAACAAACATTTATAATAAACCCAAAGTAGTGCAAAAATAAGAAACTCAACAAATGAAAAGCTAAAACTCAAATATCCCATTGTAAAAATCACTCAAAGCCCAAAGGATCAATAACTTCCACCGCCTCCAAATGTAACTTTCTCTATTATTGGACATGGAATAAGAAAATATATGAATTTACAAATGAAAATGTAGTGTGTGAGCTATAAATCCCCATACAGTCTCATCAAGTCTTGAATAATAGATTCCATAATAATAAACAAAATCATGATTTCATTGTTAATAAGAATAGGTTATGGCATAATATATCATTTTCATATTAAAAACTAAACATGTTTCTTTTAAAAGGATAAAAAATTTATCAAAAAGATCTTAAAGAAAATTTTTATATAAAATAATTTATATAAATCATTTATCACAAATAAAATAGTTTTATAATCAATGGAAAATATAATCAAAACAATTTTAACAAGAACCATAATATTCTGCCCTGGAGTATGATAGTTTCTAGTTATAGTATCCTTACACTTCTCATATCAGTGATCACAACTAAGTATGTGTACACACGTCCCAAATGATTAAGATAAATATGACTCAAAAACAACCAATTAGGCACAATATATGCCGAACGATGTTTTTTTAGTTTTCATCATTAATAAAATGATCGGGGATTAAGATCCTAGCACACTTGTCCAAAATAACCCACTAATTACCTAGCATCAAATCTTCTTAATAAATTAGTCAATAATGAGAAAATTATCTCATTTAAAATTAAATATAATTTTCAATTCAATTCCCTAATTTTTAGTTTCAATATTTCAATTCTATTTCAAAAAAAACATGGAATTTTATTCCTTTTTTTCCTTTTCAAAACAAAACAAATCACATGTTTTCATAATTTCAATTTAAGAAAATTTTCTCAAAACAATTACAAATTTATTTCATCAACTCCCTTAATTTCAAAATATTCCCCATGTTCCAATCCCATTGAAATTGGGGCTTTTCCCAAAATACATACCATTTTAGATTCCAATTCCAAATCATATCAAATGGGTTTTCATAAATTAATTGAAATATATTTCAAACAAATCAAGAAAATCCCTTTTTAATTATATTATAAAATTCAAAAGAACCACCTAATTTTAATCAAATATCAAGAATCAACACCAGCAACAGGATCCCCCAACAAGAACGAAGAGGCCAGAGATAAAGAAATGAAACCTAGAATCATGCTCCAAATAAAAAAAAGTTTATGTCCATCCAATTCATGATTATCTATCAAAATAAAAGGAGTATGAAAGGAGAGATATGATGAAATAAGATGAGAGTATATCCACTTAACTAAAGGATATTAAACATGATCAAACTCACATAGATATACTAAGGGAAGGGGTTTGGGGAGAGAAAATTTCTTCTCGAGAGCCTTATCAGCTAAGGAATTCGAGTTATGTTTAGTGGGGTCAGATGGGGGTTTAACTGGTGGGTTTGTTCTTTTAAAATTAAAATCGAAAATAAAATAAACACACTCACAAGGTTTTCTTGGTAGAGTAGTTTGGTTAGACAAACCATGCACCCTAAATGTGTACGCCTACACTGGGGTGCATGGTTTCTCCTAAGTGGGAGTACAGTTTTTCAAACCATGTTCCAACCATAAAAACCCTCAATTTATGAGTATTAATAGTTTGGAAGGTCTGGAAACACATTTTGGAATAACTTTGTGGCACCCTCAAAAGAAACATCGATCAGTGCACGATTTTCAGGACTAAACCGTATGGTTTTCCCTAACTGTGCACCAATAGCATAGAGGCAAAAGGGCTTCAAAAAATTCAAAACTTCACCAGAAAAGACCCGAGAAAATCCTCAACTAAAGCATGATCAAATGTGGGGTCAATGATTACCTGAAAAAAAGTAATGTTATATTATAATAATAATATATGAATACATTTAATCATAAATAAAAATAAATATATGTAGGAACCAAGTATGGTCTTTGTTGTAAAAAGAGCATGGTTTATGTGTGTTGTTAATCCTAACATAGTGGATCAGGGAGTTTGAAAAGAAGTTGCATGCAAGACGTTTTTTAATACCAGTTAATAAAAATATTTAAAAGGATGGAAGGGTGTGAATGTTATTGTTTGGAGTGAAAGGTGAGTTATGTGATAGTGGTTAAGGTATTAAAGGCTTTCATGTTCGAGGGAAATTGGAACACATAAAATGTAGGGTCACCAAAATTCCTATAAATAGGAGATTACCCCCACTTAATACTGAAGAATTCTTTCCATTGAAGATCTATTGTCTCGGTGCATAAGGGAGTTAGGTGTGAACAACTTTCCTGAGGTAAAACTCGTGAGCAAGTAATCTTTTTTGTATCTAAAAGGCCAAGTAAAACTTAAGGTTTAGATGCACAACAGATAAGGTTTGTGTGATAGATAAGGTTTTTTGTAAAAAGTAAGAGTTTTGTGGAAGTTATCTTGCACGACAATCCCCATTATCGAATACTAGAAGAGGTGTTCCCTGCAAGTGCAGTGTTGAGATTCTAATAGGCTTTACTTATTCGGTTTGTTTGTTCAGTTCTTTCAAGTGCATCTATTCAGTACATCAATGCGATTAGATTCTCGTTCTTAATACATAAAGATAATTTTACACAAATTTATTAAAGATAAATTCAAGTCGATAAACTGAGTGAGGCTTCACCCAAGGTAGTGAGGAACTCAGAGTCGACGGAAGTGCTCTGAGGGACACATTGTGCTATCCCTAAAATATTGTGAAGGTAGTGTGTCTGACACAGGGTAACTGTGTCTAAACGTTTGTACTCCACAACTAGTGAAGATTAGTGGACTTTGGTATGATTGGAACACTATTGGTGTAGGCTCCTTAGACTAGCCCTTGGTGGTGAACCAAATAAAATTGTGGTGTCATCTCTTTACATGTGATTGTTTGTTTTCTTCACATTCTCTTCAGGCAGGTTTTTGAGGTTCCTACCAACATGGGAACATGATCTGTATTTTTAAAAGAAAAATTTGACACATTGATTCACCGATCCCCTCTCATGGTATTCCCAGATCCTTCAATGTATATACATATATAAAAATATATAGAAATAAATACTCATTCAAACACATGTGTACAAACACATACAAAAATACATTTAACAATGGGTGGTAAATTAGATAGATGAGTTTAGTGTGATCCAATCCTACATGAAGTTGGCATAAAAATTCTTGATCTAGTTAGAACAATATTTAATTTTTGGTCCAAAAATTATGTCTGGCTGAGTGCACAATTTAAGAGGACCTGGCAACATTTGTAATCAAGACTAAAATAATTTTTAGAAAATAAATACAAACTTAATACTAACTAACATTAAATATTAAACATATTATAATCCTCATATAACATATAATATATATTTATATATATTCATATCATACAACAAATATATACATGTATTTTATAAAAACAAACATGTCTATTAAATTAAAGAAACATTAAAATAAAAAGGATTAAAATTATTTCTTGTATACAACCCATTTCTACTTAAGCATGCATGTTTTTTTCACTAGTTCATTTAAGATCATTTAAAATGTGGCCATTTTTTCTATTCCAGATCGCTCCATAAATGCGGGCTAGCGAGCTTGAGGTCTGTTAAACACCACGACATATAACTGTATACAGCAGTAATTATATATATATAAATATATAAATATATATATATATAATCACACATGAATATATATATCTGTATATTATTATATAATTATATGGTTATATATATGTATATATATACTAATTTATTTATATATGAATTCACACACTGACACACACACACACACACATATATGTATTAATATATTTATATCTATTTATATATTTATATGTTTATAATTTTATATTTATACATTATTGTATTAATTACATATTTCATATTATTAATATTAATTTTTAAATAGAAATCATTTTATTATTATCTACCGATTGAGAATTATTTTTAATCATATGCAATTAGTAATAAATAGCATATACTAAATAGTTAATAATGACTAATTTTTAATTAAAAATTTGCAATATTTATTTTAGAGTTTATATTTTTTATTTATTATTAATGATTAAATACTAATTATTTGTTAATAATTATTCATTATCTATAATATATATTATTAATTATTATATAATTACTACTATATATTAATTATATATGACATATTATTAATATTAATTAATAAATTGTTATTATTATATTTTTAATAACCAAAAAAATAATTATTTTTTAGAACGTAATTACTAATTAACAATATATATAAATATATAATAGTTAATAATTACTTATTAATAATTAAAAATTAATAATATCAATATTATACTTTTTAATGTTTTAAATTATTCTTAAATATTTACTACGATTTATTTATTACTAAATATTTATTAATTATTTTATATATAAATACATATTATTAATTATTATTTAGTTATTATTAATTATAATTAATTATAATACATTTAACGAAATTTTAAAAAATGTTGTTAAAGTTAAATACAAAATATATTTTTTATATTTAATGATTGTTTAAACCACCACTAAAAAAGAATAAACAATTAGCAATTATTTTCTAAAATATTTTTTAATTACATTTATTGATGATTTTGAAAGATGTTGTAAAAAAATCATTGATAATGAATCTATTTCATGTATCATGTCTTGATATACCAATGGGGAATGATTTACCCACTTTGGTTAATATAATATGTTTTGACTAAGTTCTCATAACTAATTAGCATGACACGTCCATAAGTTAGGCATTCTAAAGATGAATGAACAACCCATCCTACAAAACTGAACACCAATATAAACAGAATGAATTCTTCTCTACATTAATGTAAGTGATACACAAGTCTAGTTCAACTATATTGATACAATCAAGGTTATACACCATAGAACAATCTCGACATCACATACAAGACATGGAAATATGCGAACACCACTTTTTCTAAATATATCTACTCACTCCAATATATTATAGCTCTTGAATCTACAAAATCAGACCCAAATTCCATTAGTCATAAAAACATCAAATATCAACTAATGTACTTCTCATGCCTAAATCATAGCAAGTGAATCTTCATTTCCACTAGAGTATTCATTCAGGTTGTGGGAATATATACACTAAATATGGAATCACCAATGTTGTCTCAATATAACAGTGAATAAACACATGTATGTAAGAACTTGTCTACTAATTTTCATACATATAATAAAAAAATTTAACAGAATTCAATAGAACATGGAAACAATTTGATGATAACATCATCCATAAGTATTCTAACTACAATAATAGACCCCATATACCCGGAGGGTCCATACTAATTATACCCACCTCAAGCCTATTTCTTAGAATTATAGAGGACATAGTTAGGGAAATGATGAATCCCATCACTATAAACTATCATAAGAATGATAGGGTATAAAACCTATCTCATTGATATGGTATGGTTTGTACAATATTCAAGGTAATATTATCCCATTTCATGGGAATATGATAAGGGGTATACTCAGTCAGAGTATCATAACTCATCCCATGTAATGCACCCACTAAAGCACTTTATAATGCAACAAAATGTAACATAACATAACTAGCTACATCAATCAATATTATCAACAACTAAGGAGATAATATGGTTGATATATTAAATTAATAACTATGAAAAATTGGAATATCAGTTGTGAATATAAATACCATAATGTAGAAAATACTAGACATTCATTATTAGGATATATTAACCTATATATCAGTACAACTAAATTTAATTTTTATTAAAACTGGTAATATAACAAGATCAATCCTTGGGAACTATAGTATCAATAACTAACAAGTATAAATTCATCAATCCAAACATGGAATAAATTAAATCATAAAAAACTAGTCCATATTAATGGTAAACCATGAGAATAATTAGGTATAATAATGGTTATTACAAACATATATTTATTAATTTCGAAATAATAAAATAATATTTACCTAAATTATAGTTTAGGAATCTTGACCAGAAATGTAAGGGTTTTTAGAAAAATAAGTCATTTTCATTAATCCCATTTTAGGAAAAATACTTCATATAATGGAAGTGTTTGTTTAATGAAAAGCATGAAATCCTTCTAGGTGAAAGTATGTTTTTAAAGAAAGATAACCATTTCTAAATAATGGAAACATATAAGTTTTTAAAAACAAATAAATATTTAAAATATAAAAATTTATTTTCCCATAAAAGTATCTATAAAAGTATTAACTTTAATAAGTAAAGAACAATGCATAAGTTATTCCTAAACATTGAAATTTATAAAACACATTCAATTTTAGTATAAAGCATCATATTGTAAAATCTTGAACTCCATAGATGCAATGCTAGTAGATATATTACATTATTAGTATAAAATATAAGAGTTCCCAAAGTATCCAATAGTTTAGCAGTTTTGGATGACTAGATGCATAAATAAATTAAATTTCAAAACACGTGAGGAAACATGAACATATTACAAAAACATTATTAGTGCCTCTATCATATCCTTCAAAATCAAATAATTTACTCCTCTATGTTTCCTAGGGAAAGGAAAATAAATATGGGCGATCTTAGATGCTAAATAAGGATTAGTATATAGTAAAATCATTCATAATATAAATATGAAATAAATGATATTATAGTGATAAATAAACTACATGAATCCCTAATCAATTCAAATTTATGTTATGATATTTCCTTTCTAATAAATGAAAACATGATAACAATAGTCATTAATCTCATATTGATGGAATGTATAGTGCTGGAAACCAAAACGAGTTATCAATACCTTGTCCCAAGAAACTATCCTATTATGGGTAGAGTAATACACCAAAACCCAACCTATTTCTCTCATAACACCCATCAATGCATCGCGAGACTATATAATTTCAAGCCACACCCCTTACCATATTATTCCAAATGCATTCACCTTAGTATTCATCACGACATTTCATTACATTCCCCAACGAATCTATTATCAAATAAAACATGGATATCAGTAAAATGGGAAACAAAGAACAATACTCCACTATTAAATAGAATAATGTGGTTATCTAGGAGAAAAAACCTTAATCATATTATAAACTATGGGGTGTCATCAAAGAAACATGAAGAACCCTTATTAAAGAAATATAGGGGAGATAATATTTTTAATATGTTGAGTCATCCATGGAATATATTTATTGGGTTCAATAGTTTATGTTATTATGAGACCAAGGAAATGATATAAAAAATCTTTTATCATGGTTCATAACGAGCATTTGAATATTCCAAAGCATATCCCCTATAGTGTATAACTATATATAGAGTCTTAGACCCCTTAAATTTGCATCAGATTGATGATGGATTAAATGATAAACCAACCCTTTTGAGGTGATTACCCCTAGATACATCTATTCCATTGCCAGAGAAACTTTATAGTATCCAAAAATGGATATATTTTCTAGGAATATATATACCCTTTAACTTTACCAAAATTTATGATTGATTTTCAACCATGGAAAATATGGAGTTTGAAAATGGTTTTGGTAAAACATGAATCCAAAAAAAATATAACGGAGGGATAATAATATATATTTTTAATTAATTTAAATGTCATTCATGTTATAGTGAAAAATATTCCATGGATTTTTTCTACAACACAATAGGAAATAGGTGCTGAATATAACATGTGTCCTAAGGAATGAAAAATGAGATGTAAAAACCCCACTTATGGATTGGGTAACAATTCAATCACAACCTCTTAAATGATATGGGTTCAAATTTATCTTAAAATAGAATTAATAAAAGCTATTTCAATATATAAAATCTCATATAGGCAATATATACACCACATAACAAAAAATAGGTGGGTGATACATCTCAAAGAGAGGAATTTTAGATGGAAACCCTTAACTCTTATCCTAGCTTCCATGATCATACATTAACCTCATATATAATAAACATAGCCATATTAATCACTTAATTAGAAAACTTTACCATATAAATTTTCATTTATAATTTTCATAAATAATCATTCAATTTAATAATTCTATGGTATCATGGCATTCAGTAAAAAGATGAGTTGAGGATTTACAAATTTTCAGCACTAAATTTAAGTGACTACATAGACGCCATAATTTTAATCATCTATTAAAGGACAATGGTATCATGTGAATTAGTCAATAAAAAAATAAACAAAAAATTACCTCATTCAATATCAAAAGCGTGTTTCCCAAATGTGTATCATTGACAATTTTTTCTCGAAGAATTCGAGATTGAATTACTCTAGATTATCCACTTGTCCACTAAAGGTTTTCTGAAACATCGATATTAAATCCTTGGGTGCTAGCATGGGGAATCGAAGGCACTTTTACATTAAAATGATCATGGGATCGTAAACACTTTGATAATGGTAGAAGAAATTTAATCACGCTATTTCGAACCTTTTTCACTCTTACTTGAAATTTTCAAGGAGGTGAGAGAACCACTAAAATTCATAGGAATTAATAGCCCCATGAATTTGGGAATATTTATTTATTTATAGCTGGGTTAAATAATATTAACTTTTCATATAATCATTATAATAAGTTAAAAATTCACTTAATGTTGGAAATTATATTTAAAAACATTCAATCGTGTCGCAAATGTCATTAGTAAATTATCACATTCTGGTAACATTAAAAAAATGTAATTTGATAATATAAGAGTCATTAACTCAACATGATTTTACCAAATTAAATATTTAATATACATTGAAAAATAAATATTATATATTTGTTCAATAAATAATTCATTAATAATCCCTAAATAACTCATGAATATAATTAGTAAAATATTTCATTATACACTATTTCAAACCTAAATAATATTGAATTTAGTCATTTCTATGTGATCATTTTAACATTAACATTCCCTGAGAACCACAATAGGGACAACCATGTGCTAGTCAACAATTCACTAAAATTGTCATGCTTCTGAATATACTTTGTGTGTGACCCTCTAAGTCATTGTCTCGGTAGTAGTGAATACTATTCACAGTCCAACTGTGGAGTCTAGAAACTCATCAAAGATTTGAAGTAGATGAGTAAAATTCATTGAGACAAAAACCTTTCATATGAACACTCATCATGTAATATAATATATTTATTTAATGATATCTCTTAAAAAAGGATACACAGTCTATAACATCATCCATTCTTGCTTTATTACTTATTGACCTACCAGGATAGCTTTATCCATTAATACCATGGCCATGTATTTAATGATGATACAACCATCCTGATAAACTATGATCAATATATCAATTTTTTCATAAGTAAAAAATTATCTTTTGATTATTCAATCAATTTCACACCCCACTAACACACCCAATGAAAGCTACCTCAGTATGACATCAATGCCATAGTTTTCATCTTGCATCAAATTATGTATTCAAATAGTATACAAAGATAATAATCTCATGGTATTATAACATTAAACATATTCACATATAGAAACCCCCATTGAATCCTAATTCATGTGGTGTTCCTATTGGTGGGCCAGTCCTCATTATTTAATCAACTCAAGATAACGAAGAGAGAACTTCATGAGCAGAAGTCTTAATGCTTACGACTCCCCAACCCCTAAAAGTCACACAAAATATTTTTACATTCACCATGACGTATTTGGACTATAAGATATAATTTTAAGATTACTATTATAGTATCTCAAGGTTCTCATGATAGACTAGGAACTACTATGACCTTATATTACTATATATAATCTAAGGACATTACCATAAATAACGTAAAAACAGAAGTATCAACATTGTTATGGTAATGTAAACACACTAATATATCAAACTGTATACATGTAATGGTAATAAAAGTGCATAAAACATTTATTTCTAGGTCACCCACTTACAAAACACCAAATTTCACTGTAGACAACTGCCAATAAGTCTCAACCTGCAAATTCTTCACATGAGAATCATGATTTAGCTTATATATAGATCTAGTTAGGATGTTTTCAACATTGTACTCTATAAATAATCTACTAACTTTGATTTAACCTTTATCAGTAAAATACCTACATTGATGAAACTTCAATGTATATGATCTTTCCTCTAGTGATACGTGGGATCCTTAGAAACCACCACTGCTGCAGTATTGTCATAATAAACTAGATTATGGTCAGCACTACTAGGTATACCACCAATGTATGGGAAAAATATTTATATATAGACAACCTATTTAGATACTTATAAATCCATGATATAATATTATTTTCAATAGAGTTTTTTACTATAGGTTTCTTCGAGCTTCACCATCTCACAAAACCACTATTCTGGAAAAGGCCATAGCACGACTATGATTTCAAAATATCATGATCTATCAGGAAACTAACATCAGTGTATTCCCTTTGTACTCTTCCTCATATATTCCACACACTAGGAATATATTATTTATATGTATTAAGTACATTAGGTAGGTATTTATAGATGTCTAATGAATCTCTCATGGATTATCTTTATATCTACCCATAATGTTTTATTAAAAGGAAACATCAAACCCAATACAAAGCATGACATATATGATAGATCCCACCACTAAAGAATAAGAGATTCTACCCATTATTTTAATATCATCTTGTGTTTATGGACACATTTTATAGGACATATTGATACCATGTGATAGTGGAAACCACCCTCTCTGGGATTGTTAAATATTTTACATTTTGAGTACCTTGTCAATATATTTAATCTTACTTATCCCTGGAAGACTCTAAGATCTATAATGATAGATCTAAATCCTAAGAATGTAGATTGATTAACTAAATTATTTCCTGGAGAATAATTCATTCAACCAATTAATATCTAACTATAATACTTTAAATTCATTTCCCATAGTTAATATGTCATAAATATATAATATGAAGAAAAATATGGAATTCCTGATCACTTTCTTATAGACACCAGGATCTCTTTTATTCTTAGTGAAAAAAAATATTTTATAGCCTCTTAAAAATGAACATTCCATGATGGTGATGCGTGATTCAACCAATAAATGGATATTTTTAACTTTTATACTTTATTAGAACTCTTTGAATTAATGAACCCTTCTGGTTGAGTCATATAAAAGTTTTCAACAACCATCCCATTTATAAAATAAACTTTTACATCCATTTTCTAAATTTCATATTTAGATAAGGATTCTGTTGCATGTAATAATATGATTAATTTCAACATTGCTGCTAGTGTGAAGAATTCTTCATAGTCTGTTACTCTAAATTTCTTAAGAACCATTCATAAGAAGTCATTCATTATAGGTATATATTTTACCATCCCTGTGTTTTTTTCTTAAATACCCATTTTTACACAATGGTTTTTACATCAACTTGAGTATCTAGAAAAATACCAAATTAATTTTTATATATAGAATATATTTCAGAATGCATGACTTCATTCCATTCAGTAGCATCCTTTCCATTTATTTCTTCCTTGTAGATTTGAGGTTTATCATTTTCTAAGAGTAACATGTCACATGAATCAGGGATAAGGAAACCATTTCTATTTGGTTCTCAAACATCTCGAGTAAACCTACAGAATATTTGTGTATTGGGAACATATTCATCTTACACTATCCCTTATATATATTTTTCCCTCACTAACTCTCATGTGTTTGGAGCATCAACTTCAATGAAGGAAATATTTCTCCCACTATTTACATTGAAAATGTGTTCCCATTTTAGAAATATGGAATGTATTTACAAAATAAATTTTCGATCAGAGGGGTTATATTGTTAATATAATTTAGTTTATTTAGGATAACCTATAGATATTCTTTTTTTCCTTTAGAATTCTAATTTTTTCTTGGTATACACTTCAAAAAATACTCACATCCTCGTAGAAATTTGTGAAAAAATAGATTTCTTTTCACACAGAAACTCATATGGAATACCATATATAACATTAATAGGTACTTAGTTCATGGTATTTTATATTTTCTAGTAACATAAGGATTATAATGATTTTTCAATACAAGAACCAAACCACATGGCAAGGTCAGATGATAATACCCACTATTAAGGTTTCTAGTGTCACACTATTTTTTTCCTGTTGATCCACCATGAACTCTGAAATATTTTGGAATATACTTGGTTCCTTTATATGAATAAAAATAAATGAGCCACATGATTTATCCTATACCAAAATTATAGATAAAAATAGATATCATTTAATGAAAAAAATTCATATGGTAGAAGAATTGTATTGATTCCTTTTCATATATTTTCAATTCTTCTTCCAATAGCCTTTCATGAAACATTCAATGAGTACAACCTCTAACTCATTACCCTCACTTGGTATATTTTTAATTTTGGAAGGATGGTGGATCAGTTTTCCTAGATTGAGTTTAAAAATACAACCCTTTACCTTTCCTTTCCTCCTCTTGTTCATCATAAGGACTAAAGAATTTGTATTATTAATACCCTTATGTTCTTTGTGAACTAAATCCAACAGGTCTAGGAGAAGTTTTTTTATTTTATTCATGTTTTAATTGAAAATATAATTCCTGAAGATAGGATGTAATGATGAAAGAATGAGATCAGTGGCCTATTATTGTTTCAATATGGACACTAGAGATTCTATTATCTCAATGTACACAATCATGTTGATAACATGAGGTCTTACTACATTATATTACACTATCTTGAACATATATAGTTCACATGATAATTCTAATCATTCTTTCACTTATTTCTCCTGATAGAAATCTTGTATATGAGATAACATCTTGTAGGAATCCTTGTTCGCATTAATTTTATATAGTAGGATGGAATTCAATGAAAACATGATACACTTTATATATAGGGAATAATCTACATGATTATTATATTTTTCATTATCATATTTTCATTCTCCTTGAGGGGGCTCTATAGAAAGTGAGGACTCTAGAAAATAAATATTTCTCTCTTGGTGTAATACTATTTGCAAGCACCAATACCACTTATGAGATTTATGGTCATTCATGATATTATCTTTAGCTATAATTGGTTGCAATGAAAATTTATTGATTGTGGAGATTTCCATTTTATCTGCAAAAAACAATTTAGTTTTTAATTTATCTTAATTTCTATTTAAAAATTACAAATTAAATAATTAAATATATCCCACTATTTTATCAAACCCTAATATCCCTCACTATTGGATTTGAAATACTCTTCCAGTTGATTATTCTAGGGGAATGGATCCTTGTATCCTCTCCACATAGTCTATGATATAGCTATACCACTACTTAGGGAGTTTCATGGTAGGCACTAGACTTTAAAACCACATTGACTCATGGATCCTTTAACTCTTGAGTGAATTCCCACCTTCTCAGAATCAAAACATTGATTCCATGAACACTTTGACTCTAAAGTGGTATAAAGCTAGATATGTTTACTACGTTACTATTATCTTTAATTAAGTTGACCCACTACTCTTATAAGAAATCCCTTATAGTAGGAGGCACCCTAAACTATGGATGATGAGAAACTCATACATCGGGTTTGGTTCAAATTTATGCGATGTACGACATTATTACATAATATTACGTTAAGGGTTTTTGTTATTTATTGATGAATGCAATAATTATATATTAAATATTTTCATACCATGTGATCATGATCATAAATAAAAAATTCATTAATATAAAACATCCATTGTGTCTTTAGTCATTATTTGGTTATTATTTTATGTTTGTTCACAAACATTTATATACATAAAATTAAAAAAGAATGCTTAAATTAACTTAAAATTCCCAAATGATCTTGGAAATTTGGTATTGGTTAACCCTTGTATAATCAATAGATGAACCATTACCCTATTGGTATAATTACAAAGTTAGTTATGACTCACATCACATATCACATCCCAGCTTAATGTTTTAACATCTCATATATAATACCACCTCATATTGGTGTGGTCCACATATTATATTGTCATAGATATAATAAATAAATACTCACAGACAAACGAGAGGGTGTTAGGAAGTTTAAAATATATATAATTATACATATTTATGTAAAGACCCTTATACATAATAACTAAATAAAGAAAATTCATAGACTTTCAGAAATAAATTAACTATTATATTTATCATATATTGTTGTCATAATTAATTAAATAAATATAAATCCGGATAAATTTTGGCTGAACGGTGCTAAAGAATAGTCATAAGATAAATTAATTCAGGAATTAAATTAAAATATGATAAATACAAGTTGACGTATATTAAATGAATTAAATTTATTATTTTAATCAAAGTAATACATTTCATTCATTCGCATAATTAATTACTTTTATTCTAAAATTAAATTAATTTTTAAATATTAATTTTTTTATGTTTTAAATTTAACCAGGCTAGTCTAGGTCTAGATGGGCTGGGCGAGTTGGGAAGAACCTGTGCAAACCCATTGTAGGTTGGGTAGGACCCACACAGGCCCATTCCAGTTTGGGAAAGCCATCACAAGCCTATTCCATGTCACACAGAACCTGCATAGTCTTTTTCTAGGTTAGGTAGGCCGACACAATTCAATTATAAGTTGATAAAAACTGACTCAAGACCATTTTGGGTTGGTCAGAACCCAGTAAGTCCAATTTTAGAATGGAAAGATCCTCTTTGTACCCATTTTGTGTTGGAAATCACTCGGTTTACCCATGCCTCTATCTGGGTAGGGGGAATCGATGTAAGAGGATACTCAGGATCTGAGTGCAGTAGAGCACTATTAGAAGGGTCAACTGAGATGGAGACAAGGGTGGTAGACATAATAGGTGTTTTATAAGGGATATATGATAATTGGAAATTGAAAAATCTACCACCAAATTTTTCATTATTTTTATTTTTTGGTTTTTCTCTAGATTCTATCAGTACCTATATTTTTTTATATTTTATATTTTAATTACCTTCATCATGGGTGCCTCCCCCTTTTCATTTTATATTTTTGTTTATTTAAACATATTCAAAAGCCTATAATTTTAGTCATTTTTATATTTTTTTGTATAATTTCACAAATTTTGGAATGAATCCAACTGGCTAGAATAGTTCCATCAACTATGATCCTTCCGAAATATGGAAAAAAATAGGGGGTCTCTATAATTACCACTTTATAAAACAAACATATATATAAATATATTTACTTCAAAATTATAATAGTGTTTTGATCCAAATTTAACTTTTGTATGATAGTAATTTTAACGTAGAAAATATCATCTATTGGGACCAAAAGAATCCCACTACTCAAATTTAAGAAAATTTTAATATTTATTGGCATAGAAAATTCACTTGATCTATATGATACAAATTTTTTGTACTGGGGTGAACAAGGGAAGTAGATGGGCTGGGGGATTATAATTATTTATCACTAGATCAATATGACTCCATTAAATTTAGTGATTCTAGCTTCGATTAAAGTCCAAGGATCTTGCATGAATTATTAAATAAAAAATAAATGAAAAGTTAACTCATTGAGATCTAATAGATGTTCTAGAACCACTTATCTTTAGTGATCATTTCCTGAAGGATCCATGCATAAATCCCTATATATAAACCAAACATAGTAGAAAAGTATTATAAAATTTCAATATTTGATCCTCATGTTCTAGCGTGAAAAATTTAAAAAACATTCAATGTCCAAATAATCACAATATCATGATTTGGGTTGGAGAAATTGGATCAAGATGCTATGAACCCCCATATATCTCACTATAACATGATAAGGATGTGATATATCCAATAAAATTCATGAGAATAGATATTCCCATGAAATTGGGGATATTTTAGAATTTATAGTAAGGTTAAAAATTATTAATATTCCAAAAAATACCTAAAACAATTAACCCCTCATATAATTCCAAAAATAATACATACAACCTTTCAATCATATCACAAACATCATGAGTAAATTATCACATTATTGTAACATCAAAAAAATGTCACGTAATAATATATGAGTCATTAACTTGACTCATTTTCAAAAATTTAATATTTAATGAACCTCGAATATTAAATATTAAACATTCATTCTAAAAAAATTTCATTGATATTAAATAAATAACTCATGAATATAATTACAAAATAAATTCATTACATTTTTTTAATCATTAATAATATTTAATTTATTTATTCCCATTCAATCATTTAAACTTTGACATTTCCCATTGACCACCACAGGTCCCACCAGGTCCTAATATCCAATTCACTAAAATTGTTCAAGCCTTTAAATATTATTTTTTTCTGACAGTATAGGTACTTATCTCTATTTTAGTGAATGATATTCACATACTAAGAGAGGAGTATATAAACCCATCAAGTCCCCTATGAGATAAATAAAAGTCATAGCATTGAAAACCATTCCTATGAACACAATTCATGTAATATAATCTCCTTTTCATATGATATCTGATAAACCAAGATGAATATTTTGTTTCATAATCTATTCTGGATTTAATATTTATTTACATAAATAGAGAGACATACATTATAATACCATGAATATTTATATAATTAAGTTACTACCATCCTGACTAACTAGTCCTGAGATATCACTTATTTCAGAAGCATCAAATTTTTTCTTGATTATTTAATCATTTCTATACCACTAATGGTACACCCAATGCAAAATACCTCGCTATGACATCAATTCCACGGTTTTCTTCATGAATAAAATTATATTTTCAAATAGTATACATTGATAATAATCTGAGTTCTGAATATCATTACTGGTTTTCACAGATCTGAACTACTAATTTCACTAGAAACATGTGGTGTTCCTATTGAAGAGTCAGTACTCATGATCTCATCAAATTGAGATTACCAATTGTGAACATCATTAGAAGTAGTCTCAATTCTTATGATCACCAAGAACGAGATGGTAACCCACCATTAGTGTCCTCTCAACATGATGTATCTGGACCATAGTACATAAGTTTAAGATTAATACCATAGTATCTCTAGGTTCTCATTATAACCTAGGAACTTTTATATCTTTTTGATATGACATGTAATGTAAAGATATTACAATAAATATAGTGGATCCTAAATTATCCACAAAATTATGGTAACTTAAAAAAATTCCAATATAAAACTGTTTACCTATAATGGTAATCAACGTATATAATTTTTTTTGGGGTTTAGGGAGCCCACTAAGAACAAATCCTAACTATTTTTCACATCGAGTATTTATAATTTTGATCATTTGTTATAGTTTCATTATCACAGGGTCTGTATTCATTATTTTTCAAAAGAATATATTAAAATGTCAATAAAATTACCTTTATAGATGATTTAAAATTATTTATGTTTTTTAAAAATCCTTTTTTGGAATTTTTTATTCTATACCTTTGAAGATGAAATCGATAACAATCATGTTTTTGTGATTCTTGATGATCAACGTGTATTTTCCAAAATAATGAATTAAATATTGAGATAATGTCTCTCGAAAAAAATATTCATTATTTACACATTTATAACATATTATATCTTCAATTATGTTACTATATTAATTCATGATACAAATGTAACTTTCCGGTTTCAAAAGCCACGCAGAGGCGCCCCATACCTGGTAGGTCACATGGCCTCAAGCACATTTCCCCAAATTCCAGAGGCTGCCGACTAGAAGCGAGGGCCTTGGGTGTGGTTGTGGGGAAAATATGACTTCATTGGCAGAGTATATGGTGTAAGTAAACAAGTATACAATGGAGGAAGCAGTAAATATCCAACAATAATAAACAGCGGAAGACTAAAACAATAAACAACTGGAGAACACTTGTATATATGAAATGATGCACGATACATATGTCTAGGAAAGCAGCCAAACAAGTCACAATGCTAAACTCAATACTAATCTAAGGTACAAAAGAGAAGTAAACAAGAAACTCCTCATCATCGTAAGCGTCATCTTGGTCTCATTCTCTCCTTCTCCAAAGCAATCAAGTACCAGAAGTCGAAGGACGCTTTCCCTTGTCTATAACTGCAACAACAAAGTCTGTTTGGGACCAAAAGCAAGACCCAAATACGGTGTGAGACTAATCCCAGTAGGAAACCACCCAAAGATCTATGCCTTACAGTCAATCAGTATATGGTAGGTAATAGTACAGTAAGCAGTAAAAAGTAACAGAAGACAGTAGGAAGTAAATAGTATGTAGTAACAGGATGATATAAAATAGTAATCAAACCACAGAACAACAAGCAGTAGAGAAGAAAACAACTATACACAATAAGAACCCCTCTGGTAATTACTCATGGCCGACCCCTCTGGTCCAATCCAAGAAATACCAACAACTCTCTGGGAAGTGCACTTAGCCTAACCCCTCTGGTTTGGTCATACAAAATTATAAGACTCTATGGGGAAGCTCTCTTGGTCAATTACCCTTATAGTCTAGGGTAGCTAGGGAATCTCTGAGGATGATCATGCGGTCTAACCATTCTATATCTCTAAGGCATAGAAACTCTTCGAGGAAGCTTACTTAGTAAATTCCACCTATAGTCTCAAGTATATCACAAACTCTCTAAGGAAGCTCGCTCAGTCAAATCCTTCTCTAGCCTGGAAAGGTTTTAAAGAAATTCAAACTAAGTAAAGTCTCTCTGAGGAAGCTCACTCAGTCTACCCTCCTGTAGTCTATAATATCCAAGACTCTCTGGGAAGCTCACTCGGTCTATCCCTTGTAGTCTATAATGTCGAAGACTCTCTGAGGAAGCTCACTCGGTCTACCATCCTATAGTCTATAATATCCAAGACTATCTGGGAAGCTCACTCAGTCTATCCCTTATAGTCAATACCACTAGGTTCTCACGGTCTCATGCCAGTCAGTGCATAATAATGATATAAGGCCAAAGTACACCTACAAAGCTACTTGGCTAACCAGTCTACAACAAAACAAGCATGTCAAGAATATCATTCCATCCTATAGTCACAAGGCATGGAAAACAGGTATAACGACCAAAGGATAACAAGACCCAAAAGTTTCAATAAGAACAAAGGCATTGGAAAAAACATAAAAGAATAGAAAATATCCTCATACATGTTCAAATTACCTCTACACAAGAATACAAGCATGACAGGAAAACAACAGGGTCAAAAACGTTAATACGCAACACCCTGTTCATGGGTATTGGTGGAATTTGCACATAAAACTCAATGACTTCGTAAGGTAAGGCATAAACCACATACTTGGATACTAGGAGATCAAAATACTAGAACCACGAGGCTTGATTCTCATTATAATGGCATAGATCTATGAAAACTCACAAAATGTTCAACCCATGATATCTTGAGAAAGAGGGAAAATCATGGAATGAAACTCAAGAAGAAGGAAGATCTCACCACTGTGGTTCCAGCGCAATTGATGGTGGTCAATTAGAAAAAAAGAAGGAGGCTCAAGGGCTCGGAGGATGTTTGTGGCGGTACGGGCGCTCTCGGTTGAAGAACCTGGAGAAGAAGTTGTTTCCGTCGATTACGCACGACCTCGGTCCATTTAATGAAAAAAATAAAATACATAGCATGTACTTCTGGGGTACATGACATGTACTTGGCCTTTCTATACTCTTCTTTAAGAGGCCTCCACATCTCCCCTACACACCATGTGTATGACCCGAACATGGACAACACACGGCCTGGAACAACATAAAAGTTCATGGCGTGTACTTATAACGTACACAACATGTATTTTGAAAATTTCCAGGTTTTCCTCTTTTTCTCAAAAACAACTAGAAAAGAAAAAACATACCTAAAACGAAGAACCGGGTTCTTACAAACTTCCCCCTTAAATAAATTTGTCCCCAAATTTCCCTAGTGAGGCATAGATGAAGAAACACCGAACAGCTCCGGCCACTGTGATCGTACATTGGCCTCCCTCTCCCAGGTCTCATCCTGTACTCGCCCGTGCTGCCATAGCACCCATACCAGAGGAACATACCATCCATGGAGAACCATCGTACTACGATCGACGATCTGAATAGGATGCTCCCCAAATGATGCATCCACTTTAATCTCAACTTACTCGGGTTGAAAGTCATGAGATGGGACTAAAAAGTAATGTCGGAGCTGAGAAATGTGGAAGACATCGTGCATAGCTTGGTACCTATGAGATAATTGCAACCGATAGGCAACCGTCCCAACACCCTCCAACACCTCAACGGCCTGACATACTTCCGTGAAAGCTTACCCTGTCTCCGAATCCTCTTGTATCCCATCCTCGGTGCGACACATAGGAAAACATGATCCCCGACCTTGACCTCCAGAGGTCGTCTCCACTGATCAGCATAAGACTTCTATTGAGACTATATTGTATCCATCCTCTTCCAGATCAAATCTATCTGCTCTTAGGTCTCCTGAACAAGATGAGGTCCCAGCAAAGCTGCCTCTCTTGCCTCCAGCTAGCACAAAGGTGATCGGCATGGCCTACCATACAAAGCCTTGTAAGGTTCCATCTGAATAGTCACCTAAAAACAGTTGTTATAGGCAAACTATACAAGAGAAATATGCTTCTCCCGAGAACTTCCAAAGTCTAGAATGCAAGCTCGGAGCATATCCTCAAGAACCTGAATTGTACGCTCATACTAGCCATCTATCTGGGGATGGTATGTTGTACTCAAAAGTACCTGTGTACCCAGAACCTTCTGAAGCCCCTGCTAGAACCGAGAATTAATGTGTGCATCCCTGTCTAAAATAATAGAGTGTGGAACTCCATCCAGACATACAATCTTTGGGATGTACAACCATCCCATCTCATCAACACTGAAGGTCTCTTTGATCGAAAAGAAGTGAGAATCCTTTGTAAGACTATCGACGATGACCCAAACAATATCAGTCCCTCGAGGTGACCTTGATAACCCAGTCACGGAGTCCATCACGACATCGTTCCACTTCTACTCAGGGATGGGTAACTGATGTAAAAGCCCTACTGGTCGCTGATGCCCTGCTTTCACCTACTAACTATTAGAACATCTCATGATGAACCCAGCAACATACCTCTTCATACCTGGCCACCAGTATTGGCGGAGTAGATCACGATACATTTTGTTGACGTCAGGATGAACTACACAAACTGAGGAATGAAAATCCCGCATCAGCTCCTCACGTATATCTACGGGAACCCATACGCATACCTAGAACCGCAAGATCTCATCCTCGTCCACTGTCCATCCAAGAAGAGGATCCTCTCCTGACACACTATCCCACAGAACTAGGCCTTATGAGTCTGATAGCTGCCTTATCCGTACCCAATTGAGAAGAGTAGAGGTAAAAACTACAGATGAAATAAAAGTCTACCCCTGTTTTTCATGCACGTCCAAATGAATCTCATAGAATAGAGTCATAAACTTCCACTCACTACTAGCCACTTGAACTACCTGAATCTGATTTCTCCTGCACAACACATCAGCCACTACGTTGCCCTTTCCCAACGTATAGGAAAGCTCAATGTCTAAGGACTGAAGATAATTGACCCACCTATGCTGTATTAGATTCAGATCACGCTGAGTGAAGATGTACTTGAGACTCTTGTGGTCGGTGAAAACCACAAAGTGCTCTCCTAGAAGGTAATGTCTCCAACAACGTAAGGCATGAACAACAGCTGGTAACTCCAGATCATGCGTCAGGTAGTTCCTCTCATGTGGCCTCAACTGCCAAGACTCCTATGCAATTACTCCATATCCCTATATAAGCACAACTCCCAATCCAACACCTGAATCATCACAGTAGACTGTATAGATCTTTCCCGGCTCTGGAAAGACTAGTATCGGTACTGACGCCAATCTCCCTTTCAGCTCCTGAAATGCTGACTCACAGGAATCTGACCATAAGAACTTTGCACCCTTCTTGGTCAGACCTATAAACGGCACTGTAAGGCGTGAAAATTCCTGTATGAAATGACTGTAGTATCCAGCCAGCCCTACAAAACTCCGCACCTCAAAGACATTATTCGACTGCTCTCAGGAAACTATAGATCTCACTTTCTTTGGGACTACTGATACTCCTGTCGCTGAGATAATGTGACCCAAGAAGTGAATCCGATTAATCCAAAAGTGAAAATTTGAGAGCTTATCATATAACTGATGTTATCTCAGTGTACTCAAAACGATCTCGATATGGGTAGGATGGTCGTGTCGAGTGTGAGAGTACACTAAGATGCCATCCACAAAAACCACCAAGAAGGAATCCAAGTATGGATGGAACACTCGGTTAATCAGAGTTATAAAAAATGTTGGCACATTCATGAGATAGAATGGAATGACCATATACTCGTATAGACCATACCTGCTCTTGAAGGCTGTAAGAGGTATATCTTATGGTATAACATGCAACTGATGATAACCGGACCTCAAATATATCTTCGAGAACACCTGAGATCCTTGAAGCTAGTCAAAACGTTCATCGATCCTTGGCAATGGATATCAGTTCTTGACCATCAACTGGTTCAGCTTCTGATAATCCACATAAATCCTAAGGGTTCCATCTACCTTCTTCGCAAATAAGATAGGAAAACCCCAAGGAGAAGTACTGGGTCAGATGAAACCATTTGCTTGAAACTCCTCCAACTACCTCTTGAGCTCCTGCAACTTAGGTGTATCCATCCTTTAAGAAGGAATGGAAATTGGTGCCGCTCTTGGAACGAGCTCAATCGATAAGTCTACCTCATGCTCTGGAGGAAAACCTGAAAAGTCCTCTGGGAAGACATCCCTGAAATGATCCACCACTAGAAAAAAGTATAATAACGAAGTCCCCTAGCCATATAGATAAAGACTGGAAATCTGGGATGTAACTCCTCCTAGCACATGATGCTATGGTCTAGCTCTACCTGCCAGGACATCCCACTCGCCTCTATGAAGAAAAGATCCGCCTTAGGGTGATACAAAAATTACCCTACGGTGATAACAATCGACGACTGCCTAGAAGGGAACTAACCAGTCCATATCGAGAATGATATCATATCCTATAATCTCTAAGACATAGAGGTCCCATAAGAAGTGACACCCTGAAACCTCAAGATGGAACTCTCTGAACTAATGTACGCTGGACATCCTTGATCCCAACGGTGTATCAAGAGTCAACATATCGGCAGACGAAAAGATACATAGCCCAAAGCTCTCCACAGCAGCAATAAAGATAAAACTATGTGAAGCACCAGTATCAAAAAGAGATGAAGATAAAACTGAGGCTACTAAGATCATACCTCGAACTGTATAAGGGTTGGGATCCTGCTCCTGATAGGGCTGCTCCATGAAGAATGTCTGGCTTGTATCGTGACCCTGCACCCATGGCTGACCACTATGAGTTGATCTACTCTACTGTCGGTGATAACCTAGTGACTGAACACCATGGTCGCGGCCTCCACCTCAGCGCAAACGGCCAGAAGTACTCAAGTTCCTAGACTGGTGAGAATCTGGCAATACATCTCGTGTACACGGGGTCCTAGAAGAACCCCTACCACCAGATGTAGGTGAGAAGATCCGACAAAAACGCTGAAGATGGCCCATCTTTCCATAAGATCGGCACTCCATCGGATCTCTCTGACACTAATGCCTAGTATGCCCACTCCTACCACAATGGTAGCATACTAACGGCCACCTGAAGATGCATTACGCCTACCCCGATCTCCTCAAGCAGACTCCATACGGCGCTTCCTGCTATCAGTTGGAGGAGAACTGACTCTGGATGTCGAACCACCCTGGCTCACTACTCTAGAATCTCTCAGATTGCACTCAGTGATAAGTGCCTAGTTGACAATAGAGGATACTAAAGTCAACCTGATGATATTCACCTGGGAACAGATCTCCTACCTAAGACCATCCTTAAACATCCTAGCAAGGAACAACTCATCACCTGCTGGAATCGGCGTGAAGCATTGCAGCTCAGTAAAACGAGACGAGTACTCCATAACTGAAAGAGTACCTTTCTCGAGACTCATAAAAACCTAGGATCGATTGGCCCTCAAGGTCTCCGGATAAAATTAATCATAGAAGATGAGCCGAAACTCATCCAAAGTCATACTCTGCTGGCGCCCTGACTGTGATATCACCTCCCACCACCTCTTGGCAGTGTCTCAGAGCATATAAGTAGCAAGCTTTACCCTTTTCTCTGGAGGAATCTCCAGGTGCTCGAATATTGTTAGCATGGCCTCTAGCCACGACTCTTCATCCTGGGGTTCACCATCCCCTGAGAAAGTAGGAGGATGCTTCTGCTGAAAAACCCGCGTTAACTCAATCATCGATGGGGTAGGAGGCGGCGCTCCCTGAAAGGTATGCATCATCCTTAGGAATTCCTCCTTGAACTGCACATCGGCACTTGCAATAGGTATAACTTCTGGGGCCAAGGCTGGCACAGCCGAAGGATCTGTAGGAGATCCCTGATCAGCTATATCCGGTGTCTGATCACCGTCTAGCAGCTGGCGTACAACCGGAGGACGTCTCTGAGGCATAACTATGAAAGATCAAAAGCACACCTTAGATCAAAATTATCAAATACTAAGAAAACAAGATTACAAAATGGGAAAAAGAGGAAATAACAAAAAACTTCTACAAAACACGACTACACGACGTGTATAAAACAACACAGCGTGCCTTCTTAAGCCAGACACATGGGCATATACTTCTTCCATGGATGGTCGTGTAACACCCCAGACTACATGACGTGTTGTCAGTACACACGACGTGTACTGGATCTCCATTCCCTTTCCCGAGTATCCTTACAAGTCTAGCCTACATGGTCCTCTTAACCCAAGACTACATGCTGTGGTCACTAAGCACACATCGTGTACCACACAAGGTTTTGGCGGCCCGTGTTGTTAGTTACATGGCCTGCTACACGGCTGACCCTTACACGGCATGTTCTAAACAAACACGGCATGTATAAGAGAGATAACAACCTCACGTGTTGTTCGTGACACGGCTGGGTATCTAGAGTGAGGCTACACAGCATGTTCATACCCAACATGGTGTGTACTATGAGAGGTTCAGTAACACCCCAAGCTTCCATGATACGCTTCTCATTTAATAATGCAATAGCTTGCATGTTACGCAAGTTCGAGTTCTAACACACCGCGACTAATCAAAGTAGCCATTATGAATAGTAATAACCACTTTTTAAAATTATAGAAATTTTATATTTCGAAATGGACTTCATTTTTGTATTCATAATATCGAAATTATCCTAAGTTGAATTTTTTGTAATTTTCTGAGAACTTCCAATTTTTTATGAATAGTGATAAATACTTAAAACAACTTTTTGAATAAAAATAATTTATTGTGATAAATTATACAATTTAGTGGTTTTAAAGTATAATTAGAATATATTTTTACCATTTTATCCAATGGTGGTCATTAGAATTAATTTAACATTGAAATTGGACATAAACAATTGCCAATCTTTTGATATAAATTGTTTTTAAAAACACGCTATTTGTTGTGACAGCGGGAATTGATTATAAAATTAATTAATGAAACTTATATGTTTGGAATTTTTTAAAATAGACATCATTTTTGAATTTGGAATATCAATTATAGCTTAGGGTGAAATTTTGGCATTGTTCTGAAAAACTTCAATTTTTGATGAATAGTGAAACCACTAAGTGGAAGTTAAATAACTGATTTTTCGTTTAAATGAAATATTACCACTTCTGTGATTTGATTTTCAAAAATCCGACATACATGGTTGTCATTAAGAAGTAAATTGTGGTTCAATGAGATAAAAATAATTTTTTGGTGAATAGTAACTTTTAAGTTCTTAATCGCGATTAGAGGTAATTAGTGTAGTTTAAGGTAAAAATAATGTTTTAATAATATGAGATGAGCTTGAAACTTGTCCTACTCCTATTGGATGAGTCATGGCCGACCAAGAAAACCCATGGGTCAACTTGGGGACCCCATGGAGCCACATTAGTTAGAAAATGACATAAATACCTTTTATTTAATGTTAAAGTAAAAAATGACACAAACATAAAATGTTTAACTAAAAAAATTTGTACATGGGGTTATACAAGTCATATTTTTGACTATAAATATTCATTGTAAAGATAAAAAATTTTCCTACATCATAGTATGTTTTTATAATTTTTAGACATTAAATAAATTAAATTATTTATGACATCATGATGATGCAGCGATGACCTCATTATTTAACGATTTAAATAAAATGAGAAAATAATGTAAAATCCAAGGCTTACACTTGTCCAAAGCCTATTGTATGGGTAGATTTCGAACCCTTATCACATTAGACTTGAATTATATAAGTGTGGGACCTCTAAAATCCGAAACTCATTTTATAATAAAGTGACTTTTCTTTACTTTCCAAGAGTGCCCCTCCTCTCCACTTATAAAAGGCCCCCACCTCTACCACCTTATTCACATATTCAAGCCATTTGGTTCGGCCAACCTCTGCCCAAATACTCTCCCAACTTCCCTCTCTTACTACTAGAAGCCTCACTATGGGAAGAACTCTTCCCAAGGAAGCCTTTGGCTTAAATCGAAAAAGAGTTACCCGATTTTGAGGTAATGTCTTCTCTAATGTTGTTTTGTTTTATTTTTCTTCTCCAACCCCCTAAACTCTTTTTATTAATTTCTTTTGTAACAACACCAGTATCCTAAATATAATAGGATTTTTTTATAAGAAGTATTCGAGCTACACTTACACACACCAACATCTAATTGTTAAAGAACATACGGTTTCTGTGGATGGCGAATTTCTGCCTCATGAAACGATGATTGTTCAACACTCATATAACACCTTCAAAGGCGGCCATTAAGATGTCACTATATTTATATATGATATATAATATGTTTATGTTTTACTTATGCTTCTGTAATTCTCATTTATGGCATACTTTATGATTTCCATTATGGGTAAACGCGATAATTTCATTTTAGGAAGTGCGGACTACCGCCCCCTCAAAGTGATTTGAATCGTTAATGCCATATGTGGGATGTATAAAGGATGGAGTAAATGGTATTATACACTATATTATACTTGAATTATATTATACATTTATATAATTATTATTTCATTCCATTAAATACGAAATAGAAATGAAAGTAGCGTTCATGCGTACGTACGGCTTACCGTCTCCATGAACGGTGCATTTCATTTCTTACCTCTAAATGTTACGTAATATTATAAATGAATGTATATACTGGATATATATGATATATATGACATCTAAATCATGAATATAATTCTGGATATAATGGATATTTCACCACATGAACAACTTGTAATTATAAGAATTTTATTTTTGACTCAAGTACCTAAGATCGACAAAACGACCGTTATTAACATAAATAATTACAGAATGTTCATATCATTGTAATAAGTGATATAAAAAGGATAATGAAATTGAAAATGGTTCTTAATAAGGTATATATTAACTCTAGTTTATTATTCATGAGTTTAAAGAATGGTTTAGTCAAGTCAGACACGAGGTAAGGGAATTTCTTAACCCAACTTCCATTCTTTGGGTTAATCTCCTACATTCAAATTATGTCATGATATTATTATGTCCTATTTTGTATATTTACTTTCTATATGTGTACCTATAGTGAATACACATAATAGATCTCTTTTATTTTAAAAATGATCTTTTTAAGGACATCGTCTCAATCTCCTTTCATTGAGGCATATTTGGTTTTATACACAACTTTCTTTTATACGGTGTATAAACCCCTTTGACTTTTATGTTTATTCAAAAGGAATATTTTTTTATACGAAGCATTTTACTAAACGAAAAAAAGGGAATGTTTTTCTTTCCGTACATATGCAGCGACAATGACTTCTCCGCCGCCGTGACCATTATTTGAGTTTCGGCTTCCTCGACAAGCCATCACTTTTTTTAATGAAAAATAAATACAAAGTTTTAACTTTCTTTTATTTTGGTATTGAAAATGGTTTGGAAAGCGTTTTTATTATATCAATGTGTTGTATTGATATCTTGTGATTGAAATGTGGAAATGTTATGTTTCCTTTATGCATGTTTTATGTGATACGATTATGTTATTGTTTATGATATGTTTAAACCTATTCATATGAGGAATGTATTGGACTTAATAAGTGACGGGTGGAGCCCGCTATAGCTCCTCGATGCATCGGTAGGTCTCATGAGACAACTAGACGTGGAATTGGCCGAGGCCCTTTCCCAATTTGATTTATGGTTTTGGCCGAGGCCTTAATCATTTTAGACGTCTTGGCCGAGGCCTTGACAAAATGTTTCAGAATGTCTGGCATTATACATTCCCTCATTATGAAAGTGGTTATTGATATTGCATGTGATTATTCGACCAGTAGAATATCCATGTGAAGAAGTGAATGGAATTATCTCATTTTACTTTTGCCATATTATGTTGATGGTCAAGTTTAAAAGGCTTTTGTTTTAGTTATACATTGCCTTAAATGTTAATGTTTATTTATGAAAGCTTCCGCAATATTGTTATCCTTACTGAGCATCTGAGCTCACCCCTTTCAATGTTTTTATAATTTCCAGGATGTGAAGAAGTATTTTATGAATGACCTGTAGGGATAGTCAGAAGAGGATATGAGTGTGTACTACAGAGACTTTGTTATTGTAGTTTTTCACTTTATGATGTAATGTAACGTTTACGAATGTATCTAGTGTTTCCAAGGCTACTAAACTAATCGGTCTTTCGAGACTTGATCTTTTGTGATCATGCCAATGTTACAAAGTAATGCACCGACTCTGGGTAGCTGGGGTCGGGGCGTTACAGTTGGTATCAGAGGCATTTTAGTACTAACCTTGGAAGCTAGATTTAGATAAACTCTGATTAGAGCACATAGCCCGAAGATAGACTTTGAAGATTAGTATAGAAAAACTTCCTAAAATTTTGGTATTGTAGAGATGTTGTGAGTTTTCCAAGCAATACATCCCTGTCTGGATACGAGCAGGTAGAGGCGGCTCTGGCACAGATGTACCTAGGGGTAAAACCCAAAAACACTGCTTTGAGCTAGACTCGAACGGGAACTGGTGCACGACAACGGGCCTTGCTGCACTCTTGGTTACGACACTCCCGAGGGATATGCTTAGGATAATTCTCGTTTTCTTTACAAACCACTATGAAGGGTTATGAGTACCTACTTCCTCAAAGAAAAAATTTTAATGATTATGGATCATATCCATAAATAGTTCAATTTATGTTAAGTATTTTACAAGTATGGAATTGTGTATTTTGATTCATAAACTAATCTCGTTTATGCCATTGTTTAGAAATGGCGCCTAGTGGAAGGAATGGAAACCGTATCAATGCACGCACTCCGTGTAGGGATTGCCCTCCTGCTGAAGATAATTATTGTGGATCTGGAGATACAACTGGTGCTGATCAACTTATTACCATACTGGGACAACTCACTCAGGTTATGAATAATAACCTTACTCGTATGGAGCACCCTGATCCACAACGTGGAGGATCAATGTTAGACCGCTTCATGAGGCAACAACCACCAACCTTCAATGGGAGTACAAATCCTATAGTAGCTGAGAAATGGATAAGTTCCTTAGAGAAAATATTCCATGCCTTGGGGAGTAGTGAAAGGGAGAAAGTTTTCATGGCAGTTTACCGCCTCACTGGAGATGCCGATCAATGGTGGTCACTAATTCAAAACACAAAGGAAGATGATGAATTAACAAACATGGAATGGCAGGAGTTCAAAGAGCTGTTCTTAGAAAAATACTTTCCTCGAGACCATTGAGCAGATATGGAAAGGCAATTTTTGAGTCTGAGACAAAAGGAGGATGAGAATGTCGCAAAGTATGAGGCCAACTTTTCAAGGTTAGCGAGGCATGCTGCAGATTATATACGTAACCCAAGAAGTAAGATTGATCATTTCTTTGATGGGTTAAAACCATTTCTTCGTCGAGCATTAGTCTCACAAACCTTCTCGTCGTACGAAGACATTGTCTCATGTGCTATCAAGACAGAAAAGGAATTCTCTAAATCTTATGACAATAAAGTAAAGAAAGAGAAGAAGAGAACTGTGGAACAAGAGACAGATAAAGGGAAAAAGGGAAAGAAGGATTTTCCATTATGTGATAATTGTGGGAAGAATCACCCTGGTACTTGCCTAAAAGGAATGGGAGTTTGTTATAAATGTGGAGAAAAAGGTCACCAGGCGCGTGATTGCAAGGGAAAGAAAGAGGCTATCAATGTTGAATGTCACAATTGTAGAGAAATGGGGCATTATGAAAATGAATGTCCTAAGCGTCAGGGAAACTTACCTCAGAAAAGGCCAAGGGATCAAGGAAAATCGTATGCTATTACTACAGTTGAAGCAGAATAATTAATGTATTGGTGCTTTTGGACTAATGGATTATATTCTGGATGTTAGAATAATGTGATATATATATATAAGGATTGTACTGCAGTACTTGTTGATTTCATTAAGGTTTTAATATGATTAAGGTAATCATATTTTTGTATGTGACAATAAGAGAAACATTACTTTGTTTGGGGAATCTGATAAATTGATTTTGGAATTAAGAGACCTTTTAGAGAAAGTTTGGACAGAGGTATTTTGGATAACTATAAATGTTGGGATGGATTAAGTTGAACTTTGAATAGTATTGTTTAAGGTTAAAACATTTCTGAAGATTATTTTTGGAATACTATAATACTATATTTTTAGAAAAAGGAAAACCTGCAGGGTGGGGCATAACCCGTCGCGTCGGACAAAGCTGCAGGAATCGAACCCACAACCATAGTGCGACAAGCCTTTATTACCTACCACTAGCCTACAGGAAGTCCCTGGTCATTACAAAATAGTTTTACTAATCTAAATGGTATGTGTTAATATTTGGAACCTTATACAATTAGGATAAATAGAATATTTTTGAGTTGTATTACCTTTTAGAGTGAAAGGTGGGTTTGTGGTAAAAATTTATTAAATAATGAAAGTATACATAAAAAGTATGTATATTCCCTTACGTTATTAGTAAATCTCCTAAATAAATTCCTCATCTTTATAAAAGGTAACTTAAAAAAAACGTTGTCGGTTAACTTTTCCTACTAGGGGATCAATGATCGTTTAACCAATCACAAGTTTGTGATTTTCTTATAGTTAAACGTTCTCCTAATCCTGTTTTCTACAACTCTCCATCAGACCTTGATGGTTTGTTTCTCCTCCATATCCATATTTTCATATAATCCTTGTATGGTCTATCTCGGGTGACCTTTGTACTTATCTTCCGTTCTTTTAATGCTATATTTTTATTAACCTTATTTCCGATGGGGGTTTTCCACAAAGGTATTTTCTATTTTCAACCTTTTATTTTCAAAGAAAAATTTCAAATTGCGAGGACACAATTTATTGAAGGAGGGGAGAATGTAACACCCCGAGCTTCCATGATACGCTTCTCATTTAATAATGCAATAGCTTGCATGGTACGCAAGTTTGAGTTCTAACACACCGCGACTAATCAAAGTAGCCGTTATGAATAGTAATAACCACTTATTAAAATTATAGAAATTTTATATTTCGAAATGGACTTCATTTTTGTATTCGTAATATCGAAATTATCCTAAGTTGAATTTTTTGTAATTTTCTGAGAACTTCCAATTTTTTATGAATATTGATAAATACTTAAAACAACTTTTTTAATCAAAATAATTTATTGTGATAAATTATACTATTTAGTGGTTTTAAAGTATAATTAGAATATATTTTTACCATTTTATCCAATGGTGGTCATTAGAATTAATTTAACGTTGAAATTGGACATAAACAATTGCCAATCTTTTGATATAAATTGTTTCTTAAAAGCACGCTATTTGTTGTGACAGCGAGAATTGATTATAAAATTAATTAATGAAACTTATATGTTTGGAATTTTGTAAAATAGACATCATTTTTGAATTCGGAATATCAATTATAGCTTAGGGTGAAATTTTGGCATTGTTCTGAAAAACTTCAATTTTTGATGAATAGTGAAACCACTAAGTGGAAGTTAAATAACTGATTTTTCGTTTAAATGAAATATTACCACTTCTGTGATTTTATTTTCAAAAATACGACATACATGGTTGTCATTAAGAAGTAAATTGTGGTTCAATGAGATAAAAATAATTTTTTGGTGAATAGTAACTTTTAAGTTCTTAATCGCGATTAGAGGTAATTAGTGTAGTTTAAGGTAAAAATAATGTTTTAATAATATGAGATGAGCTTGAAACTTGTCCTACTCCTATTGGATGAGTCATGGCCGACCAAGACAACCCATGGGTCAACTTGGGGACCCCATGGAGCCACTTTAGTTAGAAAATGACATAAATACCTTTTATTTAATGTTAAAGTAAAAAATGACACAAACATAAAATGTTTAACTAAAACAATTTTTACATGGGGTTATACAAGTCATATTTTTAACTATAAATATTCATTGGAAAGCTAAAAAGCTTTCCTAAATCGCAGTATTTTTTTTTATAATTTTTAGGCATTAGATAAATTAAATTATTTATGACATCATGATGATGCAGCGATGACCTCATTATTTAACGATTTAAATAAAATGAGAAGATAATGTAAAATCCATGGTTTAAACTTGTCCAAAGCCTATTGTATGGGTAGATTTAGAACCCTTATCACCTTAGCCTAGAATTATATAATTGTGGGACCTCTAAAATCCGAAACTCATTTTATAATAAAGTGACTTTTTTTTACTTTCCAAGAGTTCCCCTCCTCTCCACTTATAAAAGGCCCCCACCTCTACCACCTTATTCACATATTCAAGCCATTTGGTTCGGCCAACCTCTGCCCAAATACTCTCCCAACATCCCTCTATTACTCCTAGAATCCTCACTTTGGGAAGAACTATTCCCAAGGAAGCCTTTGGATCAAATCAAAAAAGAGTTACCCGATTTTGAGGTAATGTCTTCTCTAATGTTGTTTTGTTTTATTTTTCTTCTCCAACCCCCTAAACTCTTTTTATTCATTTCTTTTGTAACAACACCAGTATCCTCAATATACTAGGATGTTTTTATAATAAGTATTCGAGCTACACTTACACACACCTACATCTAATGGTTAAATAACATACAGTTTCTGTGGATGGCGAATTTCTGCCTCATGAAACGATGATTGTTCAACACTCATATAACACCTTCAAAGGTGGCCATTAAGATGTCACTATATTTATATATGATATATAATATGTTTATGTTGTACTTATGCTTCTGTATTTCTTATTTATGGCATACTTTATTATTTCCATTATGGGTAAACGCGATAAATTCATTTTAGGAAGTGCGGACTACCACCCCCTCAAAGTGATTTGAATCGTTAATGCCATATGTGGGATGTATAAAGGATGGAGTAAATGGTATTATACTATATTATACTGGAATTATATTATACATTTATATCATTATTATTTCATTCCATTAAATACGAAATAGAAATGAAAGTAGCATTCATGCGTACGTACGGCTTACCGTCTCCATGAACGGTGCATTTCATTTCTTACCTCTAAATGTTACGTAATATTATAAATGAATGTATATACTGGATATATATGATATATATGAAATCTAAATCATGAATATAATTCTGGATATAATGGATATTTCACCACATGAACAACTTGTAATTATAAGAATTTTATTTTTGACTCAAGTACCTAAGATCGAAAAAACGACCGTTATTAACTTAAATAGTTACAGAATTTTCATATCATTGTAATAAGTGATATAAAAAGGATAATGAAATTGAAAATGGTTCTTAATAAGGTATATATTAACTCTAGTTTATTATTCATGAGGTTAAAGAATGGTTGAGTCAAGTCAGACACGAGGTAAGGGAATTTCTTAACCCAACTTCCATTCTTTGGGTTAATCTCCTACATTCAAATTATGTCATGATATTATTATGTCCTATTTTGTATATTTACATTCTATATGTGTACCTATAGTGAATACACATAATATATCTCTTTTATTTTAAAAATTATCTTTTTAAGGATTTCGTCTCAATCTCCTTTCATTGAGGCATATTTGGTTTTATACACAACTTTCTTTTATATGGTGTATAAACCCCTTTGACTTTTATGTTTATTCAAAAGGAATCTTTTTTTATACGAAGAATTTTACTAAACGACAAAAAGGGAATGTTTTTCTTTCCGTACATATGCAGCGACAACGACTTCTCTGCCGCCGTGACCATTATTTGAGTTTCGGCTTCCTCGACAAGCCATCACTTTTTTTAATGAAAAAAATACAAAGTTTTAACTTTCTTTTATTTTGGTATTGAAAATGGTTTTGAAAGCGTTTTTATTATATCAATGTGTTGTATTGATATCTTGTGATTGAAATGTGGAAATTTTATGTTTCCATTATGCATGTTTTATGTGATATGATTATGTTATGGTTTATGATATGTTTAAACCTATTCATATGAGGAATGTATTGGACTTAATAAGTGACGGGTGGAGCCCGCTATAGCTCCTCGATGCATCGGTAGGTCTCATGAGACAACTAGACGTGGAATTGGCCGAGGCCCTTTCCCAATTTGATTTATGGTTTTGGCCGAGGCCTTAATCATTTTAGACGTCTTGGCCGAGGCCTTGACAAAATGTTTCAGAATGTCTGGCATTATACATTCCCTCATTATGAAAGTGGTTATTGATATTGCATGTGATTATTCGACCAGTAGAATATCCATGTGAAGAAGTGAATGGCATTATCTCATTTTACTTTTTCCATATTATTTTGATGTTCAAGTTTAAAAGGCTTTTGTTTTAGTTATACATTGCCTTAAATGTTAATGTTTATTTATGAAAGCTTCCGCAATATTGTTATCCTTTCTGAGCATCTGAGCTCACCCCTTTCAATGTTTTAATATTTTCCAGGATGTGAAGAAGTATTTTATGAATGACCTACAGGGATAGTCAGAAGAGGATATGAGTGTGGACTATGGAGACTTTGTTATTGTAGTTTTTCACTTTATGATGTAATGTAACGTTTACGAATGTATCTAGTGTTTCCAAGGCTACTAAACTAATCGGTCTTTCGAGACTTGATCTTTTGTGATCATGCCAATGTTACGAAGTAATGCACCGACTCTGGGTAGCTGGGGTCGGGGCGTTACAGGTTCCCCGACCCGTGTTGTTAGTGACATGACCGGGTATACATCTCACTATTACACGACGTGCAACTACAGTACACAGCGTGTTTCTGAAAACTTTTTCACCACCCTGTGATTCTACCCACACAGTCAGTGACACAGTTTAAAACTACATGGCGTGTATTCAAGTACACGATGTGTATTCTGGGTTTTTTCCAGGCAATAGCTCAAAAACTGCACCGAAACCCAGAAAACACTGAAAAGCAAGCATGGAGGTGCCAAATTCGTATCCGTGGGGGCTCATACTCCCCGCGAATCAAAGCTTATCATCTACTACATATCAAATAAAATGGAAACAAGTCAATGACCCACCAAACATCTATTCATGAGGGCCCATAACACCTCAATAATCAAAATTTGGCGTTCATTTAAGTAAAGGTATGATACAAAAAAATTCTCTATCCAACTGTAGGAATTCTATCAAAGCATCTATCACAACAACATGCATAATCTACACAACATCTATCAACAAAACATGCAATCACTAATGAACCCTAGATGGCATGGCAAGAATGCATGGAATGTGATTTCTAATAAGTGCCTATATAATTCATGATATGGCATACCCTTAACTCATCGGGTTGTGATAGAATTAGAACTGCAATAGCACAACAATAACAACACAAGGCATGTGAATCACTCTAGGTGAAACCATGTCATCCGTAAAATCTCATAACCAAAAAACTGAAATAAACGAGGTAGATTGGCTTTTCCCTGTACACAGGTTAGCTACTCCCGGTCAAAACTTATTACCAAGTACCAAATCCATCCAATCCCTGGATAAAGGCTCCAAATAGTAAATCAAGAGAAAATAATCCCTCTGATACCACTTTGTAACGTCTGGGTTTCGGAATCCACCCAGAGGCGCCCCGTACCCGGTTGGTCACATGGCCTGAAGAGCATTTCTCCTAATACCAGAGGTTGCCGACTAGCAGCGAGGGCCATTGGTGTGGTAGTGGGGAGACTATGCCCTCATTGGCAGAGTACATGGCAGAAGTGAGCAAGCATACAATGGAGGAAGCATTAAATATCCGACAACAATAAGCAACAGAAGACTAAAACAATAAACAATTAGAGCACACGTGTATATATGAAATGATGCATGATACATATGTCTAGTAAAGCATCCAAACAAGTCACAATACTGAACACAATACTAATCCAAGGTATAAAAGATAAGTAAACAAGAATTTCCTCAGAATCACAAGCCTTAGCTTGGTCCCATGCTTTCCTGCTTCAAAGCAATCAAGTACCAGAAGTCGAAGGGAACTTTCCCTAGTATATACCTGCAACAACATATTCTGTTTGGGCCCAAAATCATGACCCAAACAGGGTGTGAGACTAATCCCAATAGGCAACCACCTGAAGATCTGTGCCTTACAGTCAGTGAGTATATGGTAGGTAATAGTACAGTAAGTAGTAAACAACAAGAGTAGACAGCAGGCAGTAAACAGTAACCAGTAACAGTATGATATCAAACAGTAATCAAACCAAAGAACAACAATTAGTAAATAATCAAACAACTAAACACAACAGGAACCCCTATGGGAAGTACTCACAGCCAACCCATTTGGTCCTATCCCAGAAATACTAACAACCCTCTGGGCAGTGCACTCAGCCTAACCCCTCTGGTGTGGTCATATGAAAGTATAAGACTATCTGGGGAAGCTCGTTCAGTCAATTCCCATTATAGTCTAGGGTAGTTAGGGAATCTCTAAGGAAGATCACACAGTCTAACCCTCTTATATCCCCAAGGTCTAGAAACTCTTTGAGGAAGCTCACTCGGTCAATTTCTCCTATAGTCTCAGGTCTATCACAGACTCTCTGAGGATGCTCGCTCAGTCAATTCCTTCTCTAGCCTGGAAAGGTTTTAATGAAATTCAAACAAAGTAAAGACTCTCTGAGGAAGATCACTCAGTCTACCCTCATGTAGTCTATAATATGCAAGACTCTCTAGGAAGCTCATCCGGTCTATCCCTTGTAGTTTATAATATCTAAGACTCTCTGAGAAGCTCACTCGGTCTACCCTCCTGTAGTCTATAATAACCAAGACTCTCTGGGAAGCTCACTCGGTCTATCCCTTATTGTCTATAGCACCAGGTTATCATGGTCCCATGCCAGTCAGTGCATACTAATGCTATAAGGCCAATTTACACCTACAGAGATTCTTGGCTAACCATTCTATAGCAAAACATGCATGTCAGGAATATCAATCCATCCTATAGTCACAAGGCATGGAAAACAGTTATAACAGCCAAAGGCTAACAAGAACCAAAAGTTTCAACATGAACAAAGGAATGGGAAAAACATCCAAGCATAGAAAATATCCTCATACATGATCAAATTACCTCTACGCAAGCATACAATCATGGCAGGAAAATAATAGGGCCAAAAAGGTAAACATGCACTACCACAAATATGGCATTTATTAGTGCTAAAAATGGCCATTAACAGTGCTAGAAAAAGCGCTGATAATTCTGGAAAAGATAAAGGGGGTGTCCCCTTTATCAGTGCTCCAAAAAGCGCTGATAAAGACCCCTTTTATCAGCCCTTTTTTTAGCACTGATAAAAAAAATACTACCAATCTCATGGGGGGGGGGCTTTTTACAACGCTTGAGCCCCCCTATATCAGCACTTTCCTGCAAATCTAGCGCCCTCCCGCACCTCCTACACCTTTTATCAGTGCTATCCCATTAAATCACCCTTACACACACGCTCTTTCCTCTACCCGTATTTGATATCAAGACCTCCCCCAAGCGCACCTAAAGCCTTTGCCACTACCATATATTGATTTGTTCTCTTATTCATGATATATTTATTTATTTATATATATATATCGAAGTAATATATATTTATATTAATATATATAGTTATATTAATACATATATAGTTATATTAATATATATATAGTTATATTAATATATATAAATATAGTTATATTAATATATATATATTTATATTAATATATAGTAGTTATCTAAATATTAATATATTGGTATTTTAAATAAAATGGATATTAGTTATTATTTAGATAAAGCTAGTATATTTTATATGTAAATATGTTTAATTATTTATTTAAAAAATTTAATTTTTAGCTGTGAATATATAAAAAATATGTACATATAGTTATATATTTGATTATAAATTTCATTGCATTATAAAAAATGATAAAATTTCAAAGACATAATATAAATATAAATGTAATACCTTGGAATAAATTCAGTCCCCACCAAAAAAATCCAATAATACCCCCTTAAACGAGGCTGAAAATCCACAAAATGTTAAAAAATTTGGGTACCCCGACTAAAAACTTAGTTTTGGAGTCCTTATAGGCCTCTTTTGGCCTAGAAAAACCATTGACTAGGGTTTCCACGACCGCAATGATGTAGAGCTCGTCGCAGGCCTCAATTTGATATGTGGTAGAGCTCAAACGGACACCCGGATCAAAAGTTATGGTCGTTTAAAGTATGAGTTGCGTTTTCAAAATATTTTGGATCTTTTTTTAATTTTTTGTATTTTTTTTATTCTTCAAATTGTTATTAAATGACTATTACTCCATAATAATTATCAAATTATTAATTAAAAATAATTTTTTAATTTTTTAAGAATCCATTTTCACTAAATATCTTATATATTAAGTATATTAAGTGTAAATGTACATTTATACTTATCTAAAATATATTTAAAAATTATATATTATATTTATATAAATATAACTATATAACTATATTTATATATTAATATATTTTTTTAAATTTATTTTGGAAGTCGACCCTTTATCAGTGCTTTTAAAAAAAGTGATGATAAAGGCCCCCCCTTTATCAGCGCTACTAAAGAAGCCCTGATAAAGGGGGTCCCTTTATCAGTGCTAAAAAAAGTGCTGATAAATGGGGGGCCTTTATCAGCGCTAAAGAAAAGCGCTGATAAAGGGGTACGTTTATCAGCGCTTTTTTTAGCGCTGATAAAGGCACCCTTTATCAGCGCTTTTTTGAGGGCTGATAAAGCCCCCCCCCCCCTTTATCATCGCTTTTTCATTAGAACTGATAAAGGGGTGGCGCTGGCCTTGCCTAGTTCTGTGGTAGTGACGAAACACCCCGTTCTTGGGTATTGGTGGAATTTGAACATAAAAATCAAAGACTTCGAACGGTAAGGCACAAACCACCTACTTGGATACAAGGAGATCAAAATACTAGAACCACGAGGCTTGATTCTCCATAGAATGGCGTAGATATACGAAAACACAGAAAATTTTTACCCCATGATATCTTGAGAAAGTGGGAAATCATGGAATGAAACACAAGAATAAGGAATATCTCACTGTTGTGATTCCAACGCAATCGACAGTGGTTGATTTGGAAAACAAACGAAGGATCAGGGGCTCTAAGGATGTTCACGTCCATACGAGCATTCTTAGTCGAAGAACCTTGAGAAGAAGGTGTTTCTGTCGATTAAGAACGACCCCAGTCCGTTTAATGAAAAAAAAGAAAATACACGGTGTGTACTTCTGGGGTACACCGCGTGTACTTGGACTTTCCGTACTCTGCTTTAAGCAGCCTCCACATCGCCCCAACACACCGTGCGTGTGGCCCGGACACAACCAGCACATGGCCTTGTGCTGAATCAAAGTACATGACATGTACTTATAAAGAACACGACATGTATTTTGAAAATTTCTAGATTGTCCTCTTTTTCTCAAAAACGACTAGAAAAGGAAAAACATACCTGAAATGAAGATCCGGGTTCTTACATCAAATTTATGTTAATATTCAAGTATGTGGTTAAAATGTCTCAAACATGAACATACCCTGGTTTAATGAATGATTATGAGGATGTTTTGTTGTAATATAATTATACAAGAAGCATAATGTTCTTTTTTAGTGTTTATTAATATGATAGATCATAATTTTTATAAAATAGAATAATAATTCATGGAAAAGAAAATATTACGGAATTTGAATAATAGATTATCCTCTTAGTATGATTTTTAAAACAATTAAATTAATAATGATTGTTTATTGACTGTTTAATTAATATGTTCTTAACTTTGTCCTTGAAAAACATAATTATACCATAAATATAATATTTTTTCATTAACCTCATTCCTAGAACCATCCTTGTAAGGCGGTGAAGGAAATTGAAACATATTGCATTGTGGAGGTGGTAATACACATAATGCTCAAATAATGGTTTCATTTTTCTTAAGGGAAATGGGAAATATAGTTAAACATTACTTCCATAATATAATAAAAAAATTATAATTTAAATAATAATAAATCATCTTATAATATTGAGAAAAAATAAATCTTTAATGGATGGATAAAAGGAAAATATGTTAGTGAAAAGATTGAACTTATGTTATGAACTTTGAGTTTCTCTTGGAGGATTACTTGGATATGAAGGGTTTGGGATAAGATCTTGTTACCAGAATATTATAAGAGTGAAAGGGGATTATAGGGTAAGAAAATAGGGTATATTTTTATGGGAAAACTAATTTTATAATTGTATTGAAGTAGTGGTGAGAGACCCCTTTTATAGGTGAAATTATGGGGCTTTTCATAGAAACTGAATTTTGGTAAGGGGTAAGAATTAAATCTCATGGGTGTTATGTGGGTTTGGTGAGTCAGTTTAATTAAGTGGAGAAATGGTAGGTGATACCATAGGGTATGGATTTATTAACTAAAAATAATTTTAATATGGTGTATATTTCATTTTAATTATTAAAAAATCGAGATACCTCATTTACCCATTCTACAATTATTAATCTTGATTAAAAATTAACCATGGAAATTATTTTATTACTTAAAAATTGAAAAATCTTATTAAAAAGATCAATAATGAATCTTAATATGGGATCCATTTTACCTATTTAAATTTATAAATTTTAGAAAATTAACTCTTAAATCAAAACATAAGATATTGGAAATGTTGTTTTTAAAGAAATATGGGTTTTTATATATTAAGTGTTTTTAGTAGTATTTAATATTAATTATTAATTTTATGAGTGTTTATATATTTTATATGTGTTTAGACATCATATTATATTCATATTTTAATATATATTAATCAACTTTTTTAGATAAAAAATTAATTTTTTGAAATAAGCTATTTCTCATTTTCCATGGTAATTAATCTTTAACCTATGTAATTTAATTTGAAAGAATAAAAATAATATTAGCATAGTTTTATAATTTTTACCTTCTGATTCTAAATAAAAATTCTATTTTATTAAATAAAATTAATATTCATAGATAGAATTAATTTTTACATTTGTGCACATGAAACACAATTATTTTTAAAAAATCCCAAAAATTCATATTAATGTTGTATCTTTATGGTAAAATAACGAATTAATTTACTTTTTTAAAAATAAAATTCATAAATTCATAAATTAAACATTTAAATATACTAATGAATAATGGATCTTTAGAGTGTGCATCATGATATAGTTCAGGATATTCTATTTAACTTCTATAGTAGGGTCTTGGGTATTATATTCCCAATTTTAAATAATTTAGTCCTTGAAATTAGATTAAAAATTAACTATTGAGAAAATCGGGATACTTCTTACTTATATATTCTATAGGTTCCCAATATTCCTATTCCATTTTGTGATTTTTCCAAAGGACATTCACCAATCAAGTTGTCTGATTCTATAATACCTACTCTCAGGTTTCAAGAACATGGACATACTCCAAATTATAAGACAAGTCATGATCCAATTCAATTCCCTCAAATTTTATAACTTTAATTGGATATAGAATGTATTTTACAAATAAAAAAACATGTAATATGTTGTGTACATTAAATTTTTTTGGTGATATAACTAATCAGTAAGCTATAATACCAATTCTTTCTAGTGTCTTAAAAGGATAAATATACCTAGGGTTTTACTTCCGATTTTTACTAAATCTTACAACTCCCTTACATGGTGAAAATTTTAAGAATACAAGATCCCCAACATGAAATTCCCTTTCTACACTTTGATTATCAGTATTGATATTTTATTTTCTTTGACTGAATATTATTATTTTTGTTTTATCTCGACTACTTTAATATAATAATAAAATTTATGTAATTTAATAGTTGAATCCTCAAAAAACTATAGGCCAACTACATTTCTTTCTCAAAATTCTTCCCAATAGGTTGGTGTACGACACCTCTTCTCATAAAATACTTTATATGGTTCTATCTGGATGTTTGAATGGAAGCTATTATTACATGAAAATTCCACTAAAGGTAGATACTTATCCTCTACGTTTTGGAATTCAAGTGAAAATGAAAATAACATGTCTTATAATGTATGGATAATCATTTTAGACTTCCCATCATCATGGGGATGATAGGTGGAGCTTAAATTTATCTCAATGTCGAGATAATTTGAAAGACTCTTCCATAATTTCTTTGTGAACTAATTTTCAAGATCATATACAATTTAAAGGGGTGCCCCATGAATCCTAACAAATTCATTGATATAGTTCCTAGAAATTAACTAAAAGGGTAGATAATCTCTTTTGGATATGAAATGGGAAGAATTAGTTAGATGATCAATGATGATCCATGTAGCATCATTCTTCCATGGAGTCTTTATGAGTCGAGTGAAAAACTCTATTGTAACTTTGTCCCACTTTTTTATATGTAAAGGAAGAGGATTCAGGAATCCCTTAGGATATTGTCTTTAAGCCTTTTAATACTGGAATATTAATAATCTAGACACATAGGTTTCAATTTCATACTTCATAGCATCCCACCAAAAATGTTCTCTTAAATTCCTATACATAATTATGCAACCCAGGTTGATAGGGAAAATTGACCAATGTTCTTTATCTAGAATTTTTATTTTCAACTTTGGTATATATGGAACACATAACCTCATCCCCAACATAAATAATACATAATTAATGATGATGTCCCTTAATTTACATATATTTACTAATTTAATAATCCTTTATATGTCCTCAGCATCCTATTGGGACTTCAGTATCTTTTTTAGAATGGATGGTTAAGAATTGTTTAAAAAAGTAATGATAACCCGCCTTTACTAGAAATCACTATATCCATATTTATTAGATATTTGTATATAGGATCCTTGTTTTTCCTTATCATGCTATTAATTCCATTGTGCTTCCTACTCAATGCACCAACTACCTTATTTTTCTTTCCAAGGTGGTAATGTATTGAGAAATCATAGTCCTTGAGTAGTTCCAACCGCCTTCTTTGCCTTATGTTGAGATCCTTCTAGGAGAAGATATACTTAAAACTCTTTTTATTTGAATATATATTACATCATTCCCCATAGGGATAGTACCCCCATATTTTCAAACAAAAGGTTATAGATTCAAGATAAAGGTCATGAGTTGGATAGTTATAGTAAATAATTTTCAATTTCCTTAATGCATTTTCAATCACCCTATCATTCTTCATAGGGAAACAACCAAGTCCTTTCTTTTATATATCACTATAAATTAAAAATCTTTCCATACATTATAGTAAAATTAATATCATTTTATTATTTAGTATACTTTTCACCTCTACAAAATATTCCTCACATTCCCTTAACCATGTTAATTTAACCCCTTTATGTGTTGACTTGATTAATGGGTTGGCCAATAAAGAAAAAACAAGAACATGAAAATGATAATTACCTGGTAAGCCCATGAAAATTCAAATCCATGTTATGTTCATTGGAATAGGTTATTATATGACTAAATTTATATTTTAAGTGTCAACAAAAATCCCATACTTGGATACAATATGTACAAGTAATGAAGCTTCATTGATCCAAAATTCACACTTAGTCTATTTCCCATATAATTTTTTTATGAGGGTCTCTGTAATTATTTGTAGATTACTCTAATGTTATTCATATATTTTTATAGGATATCATGATACCATTAATTAATACCACTAAAAATTTATCAAGATACTACTTGACCACTCTATTCACCAGGTTTGTAAATAAAAAAGTTTTATTATTTAATCCAATAGGTATTAATGTAAAATCATAATTTCCATACAGTGTTTGGAATTATGCCTCTTTTATATCATTTTTATTCACCCATAGATGATGATAACCATAGTGAAGATTTTTATTTGAAAAGTATTGGGATTCTTGAATTTGATCAAAAAAACATCAATTGGTGGAAAAGGATACTTATTCCATATAGTAATAACATTGATCTTCCTATGGTGAAAGACAAAGGGGTACACATTAGCTATTACAAAAATCCTTCAACTACATATTCAACAACACCAAATCCACTATTTATATTCTATAAAGAGTCCTAGATAAAGGAATTTAATTAAGATTGAGTTCAATGGGGAACTCAACATCATTCTTTGGTGGATGACCATGTAATTATTATAGAAAAACAAGAATAAAAATTTGTACCATGGGTGCATACTCTATTATAGTGATACCTTCTTCATATATATATCTCACTTGATCTTACTGTCTATGCATAATTTCATTATGGATGGATACTGGGGGAAGATATAGATATGATTTAGATGATGATGTTTTCCCTCTAAAGACAAGATATTCCATTTTACATTTATGACTCAAAATCTTTTTATCTTAGGAATAATATTTTTCATTTAACTTTAAAATAAATTCTATACCAAGGATCATATAAACTTTTACCATAAGTATAATAATCAAGTTTTAAAATAGTTTATGGCCACCCATCATAATTGGAACTACTTAAAACAACTTTGTTTTTATAATATTCCCACTTAGTTTCTTAATTTATAACTTCAATAATAATTTTCTACGTAAATATATAATGTATTTAACAAAATGGAAGATATAGAAAATTGTGAAGAACTAAAATCAAATAAATCATTAGCTAAAATTTTGGAAATGATCAAAGTACCCACCACCATGTTGTTCAGAATGTCGACATTAGTTGTGGTAATTTCATAAGCATAGTAGTGCTCCCTTGTCATGTAATGAGATAAAATTCCTTGATATTTGGTGAATTGGTTTTCATAACGTATATTCTCCCCATAGTTAAATCATTGTACACCCAAAAAAATTTATTTTCCTTTGAATACCGGAGCTTGATGACTTTTTTTTAGACTTGTAACAAACTCATGTTCCCTTCATACAAGCCCCAAAGCATTTCTTCTCAATGTTATCACATGTCAGAAATCACATCCTTCCATTATTCATCTTTTCCACATTACCCTTCCCATGATTCCCATATGAAATCTTCTTCTACAAATTTTCACTAAATATATATGTCATTTATATGTCATTTTATGTCATAACGGAACCATAGACTATATCTTCATATGATAAAAATCCCTTAGAGACCAACGCTCATCAAAGCCTCGACATTAACCCATCAATGAAATTATCATTCTTAATTTCAAATCTATGCACATAGTAGGAAAAACCTTTAAATAACCTTGTAAATGTATCCTCATTATTTGTTACATATTCTTTATCCATTTGTCCAAGGTTGAAGAATTTCATTTCCATTTCTTCTTAGTGCTCACGAGGGAAATGTTTTTCATATAATAACTCCTTAAAAGTTACCTATTTCATTTATATAATATGATATTATAAATTTTTATTCGAATTAGAAACCACCATTGTTACATATCATTATTTAGATGATATAACACTATCAAATAAATTTAATTTTTGTTGATTCCCAAAGTGAGAAAGATATTCTCTGCGGATATAATACATTTTTTAGATACTTATAGATTAGTAGTTACAATAAATAATGGAGGTTGTTATCACATTAATTATCCCATCATATTTACTCCATGTTTTGGATTAGTAGGACTCTCATTATAGAAAATATTATTTATCATAACCTAAGTCAACTTCCTTGATATGGTTATGATATAATCAGCCTCAACTCTAGTCTTGTTATCTAGTTTTTGGGGAACATACTAGAATTCACTATAGGTATTGATAGGTTACCATTAATCATATTAGTTTCCATATTTCTAAAATGGAATACACATAAGTATATAATAATATTGAATTATAAAATACAATTATTATTAAGTTTTCCAGATCATTCATTAGAAATATTGAGTGGTTTTCATAGTACTTGTGATATACCACTTGGTTCCACTAAATATAACACACAAGGTTCCTAAACACTATCCTATGATACCAAATATAATATACCATATTCCAAAGACCCAGTTAAAATAGTTATATTACATTATTGGTATAAAATTCAAGTGTTCGACAAGTATCCAAAAATTTACCAGACTAGAAAGATTAAATACATACATATATTACATTTCAAAACATAAGATTCAACATGCATGTTTTGTGATAACATTATTCTACCATACATTATATCCTTTAAAATTACATATAGTCCTCCTTAAGTTTTACTAGGGAAATAAAAACAATAATGATGGGCTTATATTCTTAGTAAGGAGTAGTATAAAATAAATGATTTCATAACATAGACATTGAATAAGTGATATAGAATGAATAAATGAACAACATAAAGCCATCATTAATAAAAAATGGGGGCCATATATATCCATGAAATAATTTCAAAAAAAAAAATCACACTTATGAATCCATATGAAAAGTCATTATACATTTTTAGAAAAATACACACACCAAATAACATCATGTTTTGTCTCATAAGATTTGTTGAGCCATCTATGAGATATATACTTTTGGTCCCCAGATGTCACTTTATTAAGTCCAAATCATTCACCGTAATAGTCATCAAAACCTTTCAACCCATTCTCTATGGAAAATATTACTTAAAAATGGCTATCCATATAATGATAAATACAATTCAATACTTACTCATTAAATTAAATAATTTGTATATCTAAGAGAACATACATTAATTTACTTAGTAACCATTGGGTTTCATAAAACTAACATGAAGTATTCTTATCAACGAAATATAGATCATATGGTACTTTTAAATTGTTGGCTAATCCATTGAAGATAGTAATTAGGTTCAATAGATTTCATTAGTAGGATACCTAGGAAATTTTAAGGAAAATACTTCATTATGGTCCATAATTTATGTGTAAATATTCCAAATCATATCACTTGGGAGTTTCTATCTAGGTGTTCCCTATTAGGATCTTTCATCATGCATCAGAGTGATAATTGATTCATGGATCAACTAAACATTTTTTTGGTGATTTCTCTATGATTAATTGATCCCTTACATACAACCACTTTCCATTATCTACATAGTGATATAGTTTTGGGGAAACTACATGCATCTTTACATTACTAATACTTTGAATGGTTTTCCACCATGGAAATGATTGAGTTTTAAAATGATTTTAGGAACTTTTGAATCAAAAGTATATGAGGGAGGGATAACAGTATTTATGTGTAAATCAATTAAATTTAATGAGTAATATTGTAAAAATTCTTCCATGGTAATTTATGAACAAAAAAAAGGAAATAGTTGGTGAATATAACATGAGTCCCAAAAAATGAAAATTAAGATGGAAAAAAACCACTTATGGATCAGGTAATAATTAAATAAAAAAATTGAAAGAGGGGGATTCAAATTGATCTTAAAATACCAATAACAATATCTATTTCATTATATAACATCTCAAATGGGATGTATATACACCACATAAATAAAATTATGTTCATAATACTAAACATGTCTTCAAGAGTAGAATTATAGATGAGGACCCTTACATATTTTCCTAACATTAATGAATGTACATAAGTGATTGTTTCATAAACATAGCTATCTTAGTCACTTAATTAAGAGGATACATGTATTTATTTTCATTTTTACTCTTTAAAAATAACCATAATATTTATTAATTCTACCTATTTTTCACATTGGGTGTTTATAGTTTTGATTTTCTGTACCATTTTCATAATAGTGGTGTCTAAATTCATTCTTCTTCCAAATATAGTTATTAATAGGTAATTAAACATACTATTAGGGGTGATTTATTATTATATATGATGATTTAAATTTTCTTCAGAAGTTTTTTAGTCTTTATCCTTGAATATGAAATTGATAAAAAGCACGTTTTGGTGATTCTTCATCATCAAAGTGTGTTTTCTTAATTAATTAATTAATTATTGATATAAAATATCTATAAAAGTGAATCATATTTTATAAATTTATATCATATTATAACATTAATTATGTTCACATTTTCTTCCATGATATAAATTCATAGTATTTATCATGTAGGTTGTTAAACCAACCCAAATATGAAGATACCTTGATTTAATTAATGATTCTAAGATGTTTTTGATATAATAACATTATACCATAAGTATAATGATCCTATTTAGTTATTATTAGTGTGAAATATTATAATTTTCAAGATTTATAAGAAAAATTAATTGATATGAACATGAAATACCATTTTAATAAATGATTTTCCTCTTATCATGCCTATTTTAAATGATTAAATTTACGATGAACATTTATTGATAAAATCATTAATTTTTTCTCAATTTTTTCATAACATAAAATTAATCATATCATAAAAATCATATAAATACTTTAATAATGTCTTTATATCCATAATTTTATGGACGTGATGGAAAAAAAACATGTTGCGTTGTTAAGAAAATAGTTTTCACAACACACAATTGATGATAACCTCTTTATTAAGGGAAAGGGGAAATGTGGTCAATTATTATTTCAAAAATAAAAATATAATTTAATCTAAAATTTATATTTAAATAATTATATGTTATTTTGAAAAATAAAATTTTAATATAATTATAAAAGAAAAATACATTTGTAAAATGATGGAACTTACCTTGAGAACTTTGAGTTTCTCTTGTATGATTCCTTGGAAAGGAAGGTCTTGGCATAAAATTTTTGACTTGAATAATGTGAGAGTTAGATTGGATTATAGGGGATTGAAAGTGGGAAATTTGTTTGGAGAAAACTAAATTTTAGTGTGGTATGGATGGGTTGTGAGAGGCCCTTTTATGGGTGAAATTGAGGGGGGTTTTATAACAATTAATGTTAGATAAGAGGTAGGAATGAAATAACATGGTTATTAAGTTGTGTTTGTGAGTTTGGTGGATTAGAAGGATAAATCTTATGTAGGAAGTGTGGGTATGAATTTCTTACTGAACAAGTATTTCTCAAAGGTGTATTATACCTTTTAATTATTAACAATCTTAGAAGCCTTATTTACCCAGTTTACCCTTATTAATCATTATTAAAAATTAACCATAGTAATTATTTTATTACTAAAAATATAATATTACCCTTCATACCAAATTTAAAAATGATGAATCCAAAATATGGATCTATTTAACCAAATTAAATTCCTAAATATGATAAAATTTTCTTTTAAATTAACACATAAGATATAGGAAAAATTGTTTTAATTGAAAAATATATTTTTATATATCAAGATTTTTTTCTTATTTCTAGTTATTTATTAATTTAAATAGTTTTAATATATTTTTTATTTCTTTAAAAATATTTTTAGAGAAAGATATCATGTTAGATCAATCTAATTTATTTTTATAAAAATTAATATTTTAAAATCACCATTTTTCTTTTACTATGGTAATTAAACTTTATCTTAAGTAATTTATTTTTAATTTATAAATATAATATTCGAATAATTTCATAATATTGACCTAATAATACTAAATATAGATTCCATAATATTAAGTAAAATTAATATGTTTGGAGAGATTTAATTTTAATATTTCCACTCCTAAAACACGTTTTTTATAAAAATACAAAAACTTCATCTTAAGATTATATCCATATGAAGAATTAAAAAATGAATCTTATTTTTTCAAAACAAAATAATAACATTAAAAAATTAGACCTTTAAATATACATATGATTAATCAATATTTAGAGTGTGGATTGTGTGATAGTTCAGGATATGTTGTTTACCTGCTACAATAGGGTTTCTAGTATTACATGTTTAATTATTTAAGAAATCAATTAATACTAACTAATAAACAATTTATTCCCACTTCGATAGAAAATTAATTACTCACTATTGACATATTCAATTAGCTAATGGTTAAATAGAAATCCCGGATTTTAATTTAGTTTGGTTATAGTGGATTGAAATGATCTTATCATTTAGATTTTCAAAAAATATCAAGATGATATGTTTTTCTAAAGTATAACAGAAACCTAAATGACTATAAATCATTTTGGGATCCAAGAATACTATTATCCCTCAGGTAACATAATTAATGGAACCCATATACTAATAAGGGATCCAATTTCAAGCCTTTTTTTAAAACAATATATAAGTAAATGAGGAATACTCTATATACATTATAAATGGAAAAATTTTAAAACCATTTGTGCAACATAAAATACATAGTTATATAAAAAATCTATTAAAGTAACAAATAGTTGTGCATAACAATACTCATTATAGTTTTAATTCAATTTAAATATATAATAAAATTAAAAAATATATACTCAAAACCATACTTTAATATTTACTAACTAGAAAATGAGTAGGAAATTCTATGTCATCGGTAAAAAAGAGAACTCATAGAGAATAATTTTACATTTTATAGAATAATACCATTAGAAAAAAATTCACTCATAATTATAAAAATAAAGTTTAAATTTTATTATTAGTTTATAAGGATAAATAGTAGTCATTCATAGGGATAGTGTGAAAATTCACCCAAATGAGAAATATAACCTACTATAACCATAAAAAAATATTTACAAGAGGCCTTAAGGCATACTCCAATGGATACCGGCTATAATTTTTTTATCATAAAACAAGATTCAATATCCAAATAATCCAAACTAAAAATTCACTATAATTAATAAAAAAATAAACTACTGGGAAAACTAGGTAGAAAATCCATAAAATTAGTTTAACATCATTTAAAAAACACCAATTTAATCCTCTAATGAAAAATCTTGTTTCTCAAAAAAATAAAAAAAAAACCAAAACAAATCATACCCCAATCACATTATATTATAATAGAAAGAAATGAAAAAAAACTCAATAGATATTAATTTAGATAAGGAAATAGAAAACTCTAATCTTAGGGGTGATTTCATAATTGTTTGGTAAAATCACAAACAAAAAGCCTAAACAAGGAAGAATAAAATAAAATTTAAAGAGAAAATAAAGGACATAGAGAATAAAGGGGAAGGTTTACCTTATATTTTACATGATGAACCACATTTGATTCATTATGATGTTAGAGACAAAATGATCATGTTTATATGTCTCAAGGAATCTATGGGGGGATTTTATGTATTTTTTGTGAAGATAAGTCCAAAATAGAACCCAAAAAGGTTAAGTGGATTGAAGGAATAATAATATTTTTCTTAATTTTTAAAATAATATCATCATTGAGATTCTAGGTACCCATTATAGTGCCACATGGTGCCTGATGCCCCATATAATCTTTCCCTTTATATTTGGATCACTATATACTTGGTGCCCCTACAAGGTGCTTGGTTACATAAAATTTTATAAACTATAGTTGGTGCCACATTTAAACTACACTTTAAATGTAAGAAATTCTACGAAATCTCAACAGCAGTCTAGAAATACCTAAGTCTCAATCCTCAAACCTTAAAATTCATATCGAGACCCCAAAATGAAAATTAACCTCTCAACCAAAACTAAAAATTCAAACATGATCACATTATTGTTGGATAATTCTATAAATTCAAATTCAAATCCCTATTTAATATAACCAATAGGAAATGTATCTTTACAACCAATTAACTGGAAATATTTTCATAATTGAAAATATAAACCAACTATTTACCTAAAATTCCCTACATGGTATAACTTTCAATTCAAAAAAACTCTCTTATATATAAACAAAAGAATATAGTATGATTTTGATGAAATAATCCTTGATACAATAAAAATCATGAGATACCCAAGGATGTAATACATAATAAATGTAATAATAGTTGAGAAAGTAATAATTATTCAAAAACATCATCATATCTGTGACATGCAATTCCAAAAATCAATAAAAACAAAAAAATACCAGAAAATGTTAATAACCAAAATACTTTATAACTATTAATCTATAATAAAATTTAAAAAATATAACAAATATTTGATTTTGAATCTCCAAAATTAATAAAAAATATATATACCTCAAAATTTCATCACCTACTAAACTACTCTCACTTATGTGGAACTCCCCATAATCGAATTATCTATGATTTACCTATACATATCCATTCATGCGATCCAGATTTTTAAAAAACATTCGCTTCTCAAAATAAGGCGAATAGAATAAATTCCATTGAAAAATCAAGTATAAAAAAAATTTATAAGACACCATGTCTTACAAAACTAACTAATTTTACAAATCATTGTTGTAAAAACACCTTCTCAAAATTATCCTTAAAAAAATAATACCAATAAATTTCAGAATATATTTTTTATTTTAAAAAAAGTTCAAAGAACAATTAACTGTAATTTTAAAATACTAACTAATCTTACTTATCCAACCATGTATTATAATTCACATATACCTCAAAGAATGCCATAGAAGAATATGTATTTTTATTTAGTACTATTTTTCAAAAAAACTTTTTATAATACATCACTAATGAAAGAATTGATAATTTTCTCAGAAAAATTAAAGATATAAAAATAAACCCAATATTTTATTATTAAAAAAACAATACCATGTTTAATGATAAAATATTATATGGAAATAAGAATCATTTATAGGAATAAAATTTATGTATAAATTTTATAATACTTTTTTAATGGAGAAATAATCCTTAATCTTAACATATGTGAACATGTAGAAACTATAATTAATTAGAGAAAACATAATAATGTATTCAGAAAAAATAACTACATTTTTTTAATTAATTACGTCCATTCATATATAAATATGATAATAATAATATGACATATATTTTTTAATATGATACTTGTCTAAAAAATTGTGTGGATTGGTGACAGGATCGACTTATGACTGGTCCCTATAACTTACTTAACATGTTTTCCAAAATTCTATTTTGAGATAATTTGAAGAAAACTTTAGTCATAACTATAGTTCCAACACTAATTACCATAACATCCCTAATAACCTAGGTTTATATCACAACCAAGTTGTCTAGGAATACAAACAATTTATACCCTAAGTCCTAATATCCTATATACCTTTTAGACATATAATAATGAATAATATTATAAAACAATACTCTGATGAAATTTTTTAACGATCATGGAAATAATACCCAAAAATTACCCGAATCAGGTTTTCTACTAACCTTGGGAGAAACTCTTGATCCCCAGGGGATGGAGACTGGTGCAATGATTCTTGATTCACCATTGTAGAATTATTTACCTGCTTTGGTTAAAGAAAAAATTCATGACCATGTTCTCCTGAGGAACAATTATAACTCATCCATAACTTTAAAATCTCAATGATGAACATTTAACCCATCATTTACAACTGAACAACATTATAAATATAAATATGATATCACTAAATGAATGTATAGAATTTATAAGTGAAGTTAAACCATACTGACATAATCATAGTTATACATCACATAAAAAACTTAAAATACTAGAAAATACCTATCCATATGTAACACTTCTTCTACCATTGGTCGCCACCCACTTTAATTATTCATAGAGATAGAATACATGAACTCAAACTATTTTTACACTATTAATCAAAACATCTAGTAACCACCAACATAACTATCATACATAAAATTTAGAAATATATTTTTCATTTCATAAAGAGTTCCAATACAGGGTGTGAGTATATATATGTACACAAAATGGTACCATCAATGGTGACTCAACACAATAATAAATAAACAAGTGTATGCATCAACATGACTACTAATATATATACATATTATAAAAACGTTTTATAGGTTGTCAATAAAACAATTAAAAATGAGATAATAAATTCATACAAATGTATTATTATAATAATAATTAACCATTTATAATGTGAGTGTCTATACTTATTGTAACTTCATTGATCCAGTCACTCGGGATCTAAGAAGACCTATTCAGGGAAAAGTTAAAGGGAATCTGATTAAACTAGATTAAGGTAAATAGGTTATAAACCCCTCTCATAGAAAGGGGAAGGTGTATGAAAGAGTCCAAGAACTATCAAACTATCTCATGGGAATAAGGTAAAGGGTATACTCAGTTAGGGTTTCACAACCTGTCCTATATAATATACCTGATGAAAAAAGTTATAATGATACCTAATGAAACACAATAGAACTATCTAAATCAATAAATATTCTAAATACAACAAATAAATAAAATTGTAAATATATTATTGTACTAACCATGAATAAGTAGTATCTCAATCATATAAATCATCATGATAAATATAATAAAATATGGTCACAATATCTTAGGTTTTGTTAAAAAAACATATCAATACAACTGAATTTAATGTTCAATAAAATATTGTATATAACATGAGAAATTTATGGGCATTATAATATGAAAACCTAAAAAGAAATATGGAACCAATGAAATAAAAAGAATCATACAGTCCATATTAAAATCAAATGATATAAATAAATATGTGTAGAAAAGGTTGGTACCAATATATTTTTATTACAGTATAAATAACAAAACAAGAGTGAAATAAATAATAGTTAATACACCTGAGTATTAAGGTAACTGTTTTTCATCTAATATGTATTTCACATGAATCCAATTTATGAAAAAAAATCCTTCATTCCATGGGATAGTTTTTTTAAAGAAAACTATGTAAAAATTTAATGTGGAAGTAAATTTTTAATTGAAGCACTCATTTTCTAATAATGAATACATATTAGTGTTAAAAACTAAATCAATATTTAAAATAAGAAAATATATTTTCTTATGAAAGTGTTTAAAAAAATATTCACTTTACAAAGTAAAGGTCTTCGTAGAAGTTATGCTTAAAATCTACCTTTTATAAAATGAATTCAATTCTAGTATAAAGAATTATTTAATTTTTAAAAATAAATTAATACTTAGATCCAAACCATTTATCCACACTTGGATAACCTATCCATTAATCACCTTCTATGCATTAAAATAACTAAATCTTAATCATAGATCATGACATGAAATTTATTCAGGTTATAGTAGGAATAAATTACCATACATTATAGAATTTATTATTTTATCAAGATGATATACTTTTCCAAAATATAATAGTCCCCTAAAAGAGTCCAACTCAAGTTTTGATCCCAATATCTCTATCATACATCAAGTAACCTAATTTATAGAAAAAATTAACACTAGGTTATGTAAGTCAAATACAAAAATTTATTTAAAACTACAGCTAGATCAAAAAATCATTCTATATATAGTTTTTAAATTGAAACAGTAAAAAACTAAACATGCAAAAAGTTATGAATGGTTATATAAAACAACAATTACAAACAACCTACTATCTTTCTTGACAACACTCATTAATAATGGAAATTAAAAAAAGAAAAATATTGGAAAATAAGGTGTGAAAGAGACTAATAATAGTAAGGTGAGAAACCCAGGGCATATATGTCAAAACATAGATTCCCTCATTGGAACATTATGTAATGTCTTAGGAGTTTTAAAATCAAGAAATGTTACATCGAGGTATTATTGAATCACTATCATCACTTCATCATTTTTTCTCCATAGACATCAGAGAACTGTTAAACACTTCCATCAACACCATTAATAATTTTCATTGAGATATCATAATCATTAGAAATCCAACTCCAAAATTAGTTACACCAAAGCATCAATGAGATAATTTAGGTTATAACACCAATGACCACCATACCTAAACCATCATATCATTAATGGATATGCATCACACCAAGATGAATACCAAAAATCCCAATGAACCAACTTTAGTAGTCAAATAAACATAAAAACCTAAATATTATACTATAAGATACCCTATATGTAGATTAGAAAGGATAGTTCCAGTTAGCTAAAAAAATGAGGAACATAGAGAAAAGGGAAGTGCAGTTCATCAAACCCATCATTAGAAATTACCCACCTAAAAGGGAACAATACAAACCATTGATCCACTTCAAACATCTTCCATTAACATAATCTCAAACCACTACTGGCATCATCCTAATTTAACAAAATATGGTAAAAATGATGGGTTAGTTAGGAATAGAATAAGTAGAGAGTGGAAGAGGGAAGTGAACACCAAAAATATAAACCCAAAAACACTAATTTAAGAAGTAAAATGACATAAAGGAGTGTAAATATAGAACTCAAAGACTTGGAAAATTTGAAATTCCTTGAGAATAAACCCCTCTAAAACAACCATAAATAGAATTCCTAGCCTCTAAGACATAATCATTTCTGGATGGATATGGGGTAGTGTACAATGGGTTTAGAGGAAAGTGTAGTAGTATCAAAGAATGAGGATAGGGAAAATTATAATAATGTAAAACAAAAATATAGGATCCAATAAAACACAAAAAAAGGTGGGGCTTCATGTAGGGATGAAGAACTATGGGGGAAGGGTAGAGAGGAAGGATAGATGAGGTGAAGGTGGATGATAGTAAAATACTATGAAGGAGAAACATTTAAGGAGGTGAAAGATAAGAAAATCCTAGATATTCTAGAGTGGAAGATATGGAAAATAAACCCCTAGTTTTAATTCAATATTAATAAACAATATTTTTCATAAAAATCATTTATACTTAAAACCATGCATTAAATTTTACCAATTAAGGAAAGAGTAGGAAACTCTATGTCATTGGCCAAAAAACTCAAAAAGAATAATTTAACTTGTTATATTATAATAACATTGAAAAATAATTCACTCATAACACTAAAATTAGTGTTTAAACATTATTATTATATTAATAAAACAAGTTGTAGTAATTCTATAAGAATACCGTGAAAATTCTCCAAATGTATTTAGAGAACCTACTATAACCAAATGAGATATTTAACATTTTTAGAGACTTAAAATACATACTCTAATGCCTGTTGACTTATTCTATTCACCATTAGATAAGATTATATAACCAAATAATCCCAACTAAACATTCACTATAATTAAGTAACTATTAAACACTTGGAGAACTTATGTAGACAATCCCTAAAATAAATCTAACATCATCATAACCAAAAACACCAATTTAAACAACCAAATAATACTCATATTTCACCCCATAATCAAAATACCTTAAACAAATCATAACCCAATTACTTCATATAAAAAGGATAACTAATAGAACAAAATTAACAGGACTCGATTTAGGCAAGGAAATAGTACTCCTAAAGATTATAGGTGATTTCTCCATGTTATATAAAAATCACAACAAAAAATCCAAACTAAAGAGGAATAAAATAAAAGGGAAGGTAAATAATAAATAATATATGAGAAGAGAATATTTACCTAGTATTTTACATGAGAAACCTCCTTGAATACACCTTGAATTCCTTTAGGACATTAGGGTTATCAAGACTCAAGGAATCCATGGGAGGTTCTTATGAATGGCCTAATAAAATGAGGCTTAAAGGGCCCCCAAAATAAGACTAAGTGGATCCATGTGAATAAAAACATATATTCTATATTTTTTAAATTATTGCACCTTGGAGCTACTAGGTTCTTATTATAGTTCCACCAGATACTTAGTGAAACCCAGAAAATCTCCCACTTTAAACCTAGCTAACCAAGACCATGACACCACCTATCGAGTACTTTGTGCCACTTGTATTTTGAAATCAATGCTGGCACCACCTCTAAACTGCATTGGAGCACCAAAAAATCATGTGAAACCTAAAAACCTATCTAAAAACACCTAATGTTCTATCCCTAAACCTAAAAAATTCAAGACTAAATCCCACAACAAAAAATGACTTCTCATCCAAAACCTTAAATTCATATGATCCCTTATTTTTTTGACTGGTTTTTTATTTTTAAATTCAAATATAAATTTAAAATATTCAATAAGACATGGGTATTTATATTAATTTAGACCAAAATAGTAAGTGGAATAATGGTGAATATTTCTGGGAACAGATATATGGGTTCTAGTTGTGAATGATTAATGAGAGATGTGGTGTTCACCTAATATCATGTAGTAGTTTGATCATGAAATATAGATATAGGAAATTTCATTTTTTTTCAGAGTTAGGGAATGATATAAGAATATATATTTAACAAACAATAGTGGATAGGTGTCCTAGAATAGCATATAACGGCTATGAGTGAGTACGTAGTAACTATGATGGTTGAGACTAGTAAACCTGAGCGAGAGCATCAACTATACTTGTTGGTGGGATTAGTGGAATATAAGTGTGATAATGATCATAAATTACAGTGTGTGATGGTGTGTGGAATATTTATTGAAATATTTATGTTATTTTATGGTTCTTTTTAATATCATTGTACATTATAATTAATGGGAACTTTCCTAGAATATGGTATGGTAGGTAAAAATCTAAGCTAAAGGTTTGGTGAACTCAATAGTGTATTTTAAACCTCATAATGTGATGGAAAATAGACACTATGGTCTTAGGAAATAGATGGAAATAATATAGAAAAAACCTAGGTCTAACAATGGTAGCGATGAGTTTAGTGAAATTGTGTGAAATGGTTTGGTGAGATCTAGAATGATGGTGAGCCCAGTGTGGTGGAGTGGTGGTGGATCCCTGGGGAGTAAGGTTTATAGGAATGACCTATATAGCTAGATTAATAATAAAAATAAAAATGTAATATTATTAGTTATATCAGTTCTATTATCTATATATATATATATAAATTATAATTATCATATTACTATATTTTATATAAGGAGGTGAAATCACCAAAAATGTGTAATATATTTTTTAAAATTTATGAGGTAGGCTCATGAAACATTTATTTTTGTCTATATGTTATTTATTATTATTATTATTATTATTATTATATTGTATGTCTGTGTAATTTTTAAAAATTAATAAAAATTACTACAGTTTTTCAATTTAGTAAGTGAACAGTCAACCGAAAATATTTTTCCATATAAATTATGATTATGACATTTTTTAGGATTGTGGATGTCATTAAAGTGGTGTTTGAGACATTTAAAAATATTTTACACCCATATCACATGTTTTATATCCCATTTTTTTAATTTTCATATTTACTCATTTATGTGATTAGATTACAATGATGCCCTCATTTTTGAAAATTATATCTCCTGATATGATAAAAATTCTAAAAAAATATTTAGATGTTAGTGTGAATATGGAAAATATATAAATTTTCATTATAGTGATTAATAAAGATCTTATGGTAGGGATTATGATCATGATCATAATTATTATTACTTATATTTCAGTGAATCACAATAATATGTATATCTATTAATGTTATTCTCAATTGTGTGTAATGAATAATGCTTGGTGAGTATTATGGGAAAAGGATGAAATAGTGGATCTGGATTCGGTTAATGTAATATGTTGAAAAACTAATGATGTAATACTATTATTCTCTTTATATAGAAATTGTTAACCTCCCATAGAAATAGAATGGACAAGTAATTATGATGAATTAGATCCTATAATATTAATATGATGGAACACATCATGAGGATCATTCTATCCAATATAATGTATTTTAAGATATTAGTATATGTAGTGTGTGTTTGTTTGATAGTTTTGAAATTATCTGATAGTTTTATGTGTATCTGTGACAGGATATTTAAATTGTGATCAAATAAAATTTAAGGTATCATTGATAAATTAATCTGAAAAATAATGGATTCTACGTTGTTGTGACTACCTAGGTAGAGGGTAGTGTTATTGTGGGATGTGTGGATATCAAAGTAGACTACTTTAAAAGCTATATTTGATACTTATGTGGAGTTTTTAATATTTTTATTTAGGTATTAAAAAAACCAGTTAACCTAATATGTATTCCATGAGATCCTATTGGCTTATGGTAGTGAATTCATTATGGAATGAGATCTATGAATTTTTTTATGACGCTTCAGTAATGGGAGTACCATTCACCAGGTAGCCAACCACAAAATATAATATTCTTAGGTGAGACTAAACATTTAGTTAATGTGTAAAAAATTAATTTTTATTTTAGTAAACACTTCCTCACACCCATTAATTGGTTTATATTTTCTATTGATTCACTCTATGCATAGTAATTATAAGCGAGGTGATTATGGAGATGATTCATGATTGTTAAATAAATGAAATGTAATTATGGTATTGGAATGGTCAATGGAAATTAAAAATTGGAAGATTAAATGACACTACTGTGGGGTAGATGTTTTGTAGGGTCATTTTTTATTTTAATAATGTGCATTAAATATATATATATATATATATATATATTATGTTATTTGGTGATTGGTTTTTATGGTGTGATTGTGAAAATAAATACATAACAAGTTAGATATATGAATTTGGTTTTTTAGTTTTTTTATAATGTAATAGGAACAAGTGTAGTACGGCATGAGATTTTTATGTTTAGATAATTCACTTAAAAATAATTCCCCATGATTAACCTATTTGGTTTTGGAAGGTAAGGATGAAACCATGTGTTATGATTTAATTTCATTGATTATTATGAATGCATGTTATTAACAGTTATTTAATATTTTTTTATGATACATGAATTAGTGATTTGGATTTTTTACAGTATTCTATTATGTACATTAGTGATTAATTAGTATCATCAGTTATATTTATACCCCTGTTGCTAGTTTCCAATACATGGTATATTAGAAGTGCGGGGCTATACTCACTACTGATCCCACATTTTTTGTTTTTTATTTTTATAAATTATCATTAAGTATTAATAGATATAAAATTAAAAATATTGATGACAAAAAATTGGAATAAACTAGTATCTTGGAAGATTAGAAGGAAAATACATGTTTATTTAAAAAAAGGAGTTCTCAAGAACGTAATAACTTTATATTAAGAAAGTAATGATTAAAGAAAATATAATAATTTTTTTTGAAGTTGTTTTTGATTTATATATATGAAAAGATAAGTTTTATCAACTTCATAGTTATCAAGATATTCTAATACTACGAGAAAAAGTCATTTTGAAGAATTTTGGGTTCCAAGAATACTTTAAAATATTGAATCATATATCTATATAAAGTAGGAATTTGAAAATATATATCCATATGTTTTCAATATTAGAGTATAGAAGGATATATTATAAATTAACATAAGTGAGGTTTTATGTTAAAAGATTAAATAAAGATTGAAATAAAGAAACTATTTTGAATTCTTGGAATTATAGACATTATTATTTTATAATGAAAATTAAGAGGAGCTTAAGTCAAGAAAATATGGCCAAATATAGGCTAGATAAAAACACAAGAATTCGTGCCATAAAATAAAGACAACCATTAAAGAATAATGGTGAGATTGACTCAAGAAACATGTGTCATTTCCAAAGTAGGTCAGTACTATCATAAAGAGATAACACCCAATACTAGTCAATGTTGGGTGAAGAATTAGAGATACCATATGAGGTGACATGACAGACCCACAAAGAAGGGTGGACCAAAGGGATTTAAATGATTTGATATGGAGTGACCAGATAAATAAATAATCAATATAATGAACCAAATTTTGATGTAGAATTAGTGCACAAGAGGCATTATTCATTACTTAAAAATTATGCATGATACCATGATGTATGATGCTATTCAAACTTTTTTCATCATCTACTGATATTATTTACACTAAGATTAATGTTTGAAAATATTTCCTATGTCATAGGATGTTCAAAAGTTAGAGGATTGATTAATGTTTTACTATAATATGATCATGGATTAACCAAAATAAGAAATAAGTTCTTGTGAAATTAATTACCATTTGATCTTTGAAGGACGTAATGATATTGTATTATATTAAGATCATTATTTCATGAATCATGATCATCATAGGATACATGTTTTGTAAATATCATTTAGTGTTCTCATGATGGATGTCAAAGTAATTAAAACACAACAAAAGGTTTATAGATATATGTGATATTAAAATTTTCAAGGTATATTTAGTTAATGCTTGTATAGAACAAGAAATTAAGTTTATATGCAAAACCCATCATATGGTGTTGAGTTTTTAAGGACTAGGATTTTGTTAATAAGGTTGAAAAAGAAGGATTGTAAGGTTTATCTTCTTCTACAGTTCATAAAACCTTATCAAACATGTATGGTTCATGAATCATTTAATTATTTGGATCTTAATAGGGTACAAAAAACCTTAAAAACTATAGTTAGAGACCTTAGGGATTTTGTGATAATGAAACTACCAAAATAATTAAATGAGTTAGATCATTCAAAGTAATATGATATTTCAAAGATTAGAATTTAAAGAGTCGTTTCTCATTATTCTAGAATTATATAAAAAGTGAAGGAGAACCAATAAAGCATGAAGATTTAACCTCAATAGTTCTTCATGTCTATATATAGTTGTGTATAGTTTTCATATGGAAGTGGGATTTTGAAATATTTTAAATTCCAGGATATTAGTATTTTCTAATTACATAGAATTATGGTAATTTATAATTCAATATTCACATGGTAAACATAATTCAGAAAAAGGTGAATGATGGTAATGGAGACAACTAACACTAAAACATATTATATACATATATATACACATAGTAGGTTGAATATAGAGGTGTTTTCATGAACTGATAAAAATTCTTATTTAAAAAAATTAAGTAATAGAGACAATGTATTTGTAAATTGACAATACCCATGGTAAATAATTTGGTTGTTCAAGAAATGATAAGTGATTCAACACAATTTTATGAAATCTGACAATGAAAAATAAAAAATAATAGAGAAGGGGAAAAGATTTTGTGCATTAAAATTTGTATAAAAAGAATATAAGTCTTAGGTTTATAAAAGATAGGAGGAATGAGAAGAAACATTTTTGTTCCCTAAAATAAAAAAAGAATATGTTATACTTGTATTCTAATATGAAATAAAGAGAATAATAAGAAGAAGAAAGAATGCAACACATCCATAATATTAATGAAGTCTAAATTGATTAATAAATCTTTAGTTTTTTATATATTTCATATTATTGTAAAGTGAGGGATGCACCCAAACACAATAAAGATATGTGTAACATGAGTACAAGTATGTTCCCTATTAATTGTACCTATATTTTGATACTAGTGGGTTTTATTATCTCAATGAAAATTTTGACCATGACAAGGATTAGTTTTTAATTTTGAATGTCGAACCTTATGAATATGTTGATGCCATTTATGTATGTGTATTTTAAGAAGTTTTATATGTAAAAAGGTAAGAAGATATAATTATTGATCCACTCATATTACTAGTGACATAGGTAAAATAATAAAAGGATAAAGGTTTTTCAATACACCAACACTAATTCACCCCACTCATTTTTTACAATATCTTAATCATTACTCTCAATTGGTTTCAGATCCCAATCCATATTTTATTGGATTCTATTTTTTCGCTTATGTATATTTTATTCCATTTATGAATTTATAATGAAGTGTAGTTTTGGTTAAGATATATCTATTCAATATTATAAATATATCTCTACGAAGACCTATGTTAATAAGAAAAAAAGAGAAAAATATATTGAATAAGGAATACATTTTAATAAAAGTTAATTTGGTTTTAGTTTCTCTATGAAATTATATTGAGTAAAACATATCTAATGTGAATATAAAAGAAATTATGGTTCATCCTAACACCATTATGATGGATAATCCTTTTACAAAATATAAATAAATAAATTCATTTTTTCATAAGGTATATAAGTATTAATTTCAAAACTACCATTAAGAAGAACCAATATCTAGTGGGATTGAACACATGTTAATATATATATCACATAATTAAATAAAGGATATTCTATAAAATTTTACTAAAGAATTATTTACTCTAATATTTGGGATTTTTTAAATCATATATACATAAATCACTTAGATTAATATAGATTTAAAAAAATATTGAGAAATCCTTGAACAATAAGTATCTTATATGCATAAATATATCTAAATAGATTTGATCCATAGAAGATATGAATATAGAACATGAGTAAATGCCCTCCAAATTTTTATAATAGTGGCCTAATATAATACATGAAATGTATGATGCCATTAAATGATTATAATAAAAGTTTAATTCATTGGGGGAAAATCAATTTCCTTGTATTTGTGTTAGAAATTCCCAACCTGATGTCACAGATAAAAAAGATAAAGGAAGTTGACACTTTGATGGAATATATGAATAACATGAATTATGGTAAGGTTATAATAATTAAGGAGGAGTGTGGGGAAGAATTTAGGTCAATTAATGATTATAAAACCTTTCTCAATATTTTGTGTCTCGTTCATAATGTAAAATTTGAAATTTTGAAAATTGTTCAAGCTATGTGTCCACAAGAAATGGAAGTAATTTTTCTTGGCTACAACACATAGTTCTAAATGAGATTATTATTCTAAAATACCTCCTACTTCTAGACAAAACAACTTGAGATCATCCACTGATCATTGTCATGTATTCTTAAAGGAATAGGTACAATATATACCAAAATATATTAATTGTTTTAAATCATTTTTAACAAAATCTATATATTTAAATTCATAATATGTACAAAAATAAATTTATAAAAATAAATAAAATCTTATCACCATTTCAAGGGTGGATAGAAAAATTTGAATGAAATTTGGTTTCCCAAGAGAATCATAACCAATTAATGAAAAATATTAAAAATATATTTCTTAAAAATATAGAATTTGTGATAACAATAAATTTAAATATGAAAATAGGGTATTGTTAGTGTTTTAATAGGTTTGGGGATAGTTAATTGGATTTTTGGTATGATATATCAATTTTAGAAGTTCAAAGAAAGTCCGGTTCAAGGAGGAGTATGTATAAGATTCTACAACATCCATAGACTATGAAGAAAAATCAGTAAATATTAAACTAATTTGAGATGTTTAAAAAGAAAATTTAGGTTTTCAATTGTTGCAGTCATAGTAATGTCACATTATCATCTAATCATGTAAAAAACTAATGGAGAAAAAATAAAATAGAATATGGTGGAATAAGTTGAGACAACCTTGGGAAAGAATATGAGGAATGTTTTAAAATATAAAATTCTATGAAGTTAGAAAAGAATAGTGATACATCCTTGGTAATCAATGAGGAGGAATATTAGGTCCAAATTAAGTCCATGAATTAAAATACGATATCTATATAAAATAGAGTAATTCAGTAAAAATAACTCATCATAGTACATGTGGAAACTCTAAATATGCTCCTAATTTACCTAAATAGTGTATGGTAATTTTTTTAGTTGATTTTAAAAAATGTAAGAAATATGAATGAATCACATGTAAAATATTGATTGAAAGGGATGAAAATGAAAATTTTCATTAGTGGTTTTAAACAAATGAAAACCCACGAGCTAAAGATTTTTTTTAGTGAGGTGTAAAAAGGTTGGACACAAAGAAAAATGTTGTAAAAACACATTACTATCATTAGGAGAATCCTTCAAGAGGATAAAGATGGAATTAGGCATAAATTATTATAAAAATAAAAGTTTTCCATTTAATGGAGTGAATATTGAGAAGAGTTCTATGATATCTAATAAAAACACATATTTGAAAAATATTTGTGGAAGAATGAAAAATGAAGTAATATGGTTGAGAAAATCTCCCCAAACATGTCTTTTAAATTTAAGAAAAAGAAGTTACAATTTTCCCCTATTAATTTTGTAGTATTTAAGTTCTTATAACACAAGTAATTGAAGGTGAAACTAGGTATTAGGGGTAGAACATTATAAATGGTATAATCTATCAACACTTGAGAGAAAAATTTTTAAATACAATATCTTGTAATTATCAATAAATTTAAATTCTATATAACATGTGTTGAAGAATATCATCCTTGATATATATGTGAATGTTGTAAAATTTGGATAGCCACATAAAGTGATAATTTTTAGTTTATTATCTTCTTCGGACATCATGGAATTTATCTACGGAAGAGATCCGTCATAATGAATTTTATATAAAGTTTCTCCTTGAGAGGGATATTTGAAAATATTGTTTGAAAATATAACAAAACTATCACTTTATTAAAATAAAAATTATAGAATTTTTTGAAAAAGATTCATTGAAGAGATATGTATTTATACACTCCCATAGTTAGATATAAAAAATAGATAATAACATCACATGGGATAAAAAAAATTATATTAATAAAATTAAAAAGAAAAGATTAGTGATGGTTTAGGGTTTTTTTGAAGTTTAAAAAAAATATTATTTATACTTTAATCTTTTTAATGTGTGTATTCAAGTAGGTGAGAGAAATATAGTTTGAAACATTTCATGAGAATGACTATTATAATTGTTATTAATAAATTATCTCTATGGAAATTTAATTTGATGATTTCCATATATATTATTTTATGTTTAATGTAACCATGTTATGTTGGGAATTAACATGTATGGAGTTGGAATTTAAAATAATAAAATAACATGGGAGGATGTAAATTTGTTTGAGTTTTTGGAATTATAGACTTTTTTGTTTTATAAAGGAATTCAGGAGGAAATTAAGTAAAAGAACGTGGCCAACTCAAGGTTATCTAAGTAATCAAGTAGAAATTATATATCATGGAGACAACCAAATAGGATCAAATGTGATCCAAACACCAACAACACATGTGATGGATAGTTTGGGACATCACTGGCCTGAGGAGAGAACACCCAGTGTTGGTCAACAATGAGCGAAGGACCACAATTACCATGCACAATATCATGATAGAACCCCCAGGTAGGGATTCTATATGGGAATTAAAAGATCCAATATGGATTACTAAGGTAAATAAATAAGTATTATAAAAAAAAGTTTTATTATGGATTATCACATGTGTGATATTGTTCATTACCGTAAAAATACATGCAATACCAGGCTGTAAAATTTCATTCATGTTGTTTTCCCCAATTTGAACAATTATTTACACCAAAAACACTAGGTTTACATTATACCTACATTATAGAGATATAAAATAATATATGATCCATTATTAGTCAATTTAATGATGATCATTAATCAACTAAAAGAATAAAGAAGGTCTTTCACTATAAACTACTGACAAAGCTTTAAATAATGTGGTGATGGTCCATTATTGGATGATCATTAATGCATCAGCCATGAACTCCAAAAGATACACATTTCGGAAACTATGAATCTATGCATTCATGATATAAGTACATGTAATTACACCATTATAAGAGTTTTAGATAAGTCCATAAGAAGCATTAATTTTATAAGGTAAATAGAACATAGGATTGAGGTTGTTCTTTGTAAGGTTGAGAAAAAATGATCATATAATTGATCATTTAATAAGGTTCATTTAACCTTTCAAAGTGTGTAAGGTTCATGAACCTCATAAGGTTCCAGATCTTTATAGCGTTAAAAAATATTATCAAAAATTTACTGTTAGATACATTATGGGTATTATAAGAATGAAACTGTTGAAAGAAGGAAATGAGTCATATGATTCCAAGTAATATAAGACTTCAGAGATTGAGATATCATAAGATTTTTTGGATGATTCTATCCATAGATTAAGTGTGAAGAAGTACCATGGGAGAAAAGAGATACAACTACGAAAATCTTACTTGTATGTATATAGTTGTAGATGGTTTTATAATATAAATAACAGATTTAAACTTTTTAAATTTCCAAAATCTCTGGAATTTTAAATTACCGATAATTATGGTAATTAAAAATGATTTATTCACATGGTAAAAAAATTTAAACAAGAGATATGAAAGTTAGTGGATACAATTGAACTACAACACATTATATATATATATAAATAATAGGTCAATTGCATAATAGTGTGTGTGAATTGATACTTATTCTTATCTAAAAAATATTTGGGTATCAAATACAGTGACAATGAGAACTAGAACTACATATCCTGAATAATTTCGGTGTTGAAGAAAATATAATGGAACAAATGAATTTATATAGAAGAAATTTAGAGAATAAAAAATATGAGTAAAGGTGAAAGGGTTTTAGGTTTTCCAATTTTTATAGAAAGGAGAGATTTATTGAATTTTTTTCAATAGAAGGGGAAGAAGGAAAAAATTAAATTTATTTCTATAAAGAAGAATAAATGTTTCTTGAATGATGTTATGAAATAATAGAAGAATAATAATAATAACATTAAAATTAAAGAAGCACATCAAAAATACAAAAATAACTCTAAATTTTTGAAGGATTATTTGGTTTTTTACGACATTTCATATAATTGAAATGTGTGGGATGAACTTGAGTATGAGATACACCCAAAAATAGTTAGGGGATGTGTACCATAAATACAATGATATTATTTTCCTTTTGTACCTACATGTTGATACTATTGGGTCATATAATATTAGTGAAATCTAGATCATTCCATGGATTATCCATTAAATTTGAATGGTGAACCTTATAAATATATTGTTCCCCTTTAGGTGTGTAAATTCAGATTTATTGAATGAAAAATTGAAGGTAAGAAGAAATATTGAGATATCCACTCACTTAACCAATGACAAAGGAAAAAAATAGATCAAAACATTCAAGACACCAAAACTAATTCACCCCCATCTTAGTGTTGAACAAATCAAAATTGGTCATCTCACATGATTTCATCTCCAATCAATATAGGGTCCCTTGATAATTGGGTTGTTACTTAGAGATATGGAGGGATGTGGTTAACATCAATGTTGTAGTTTGGAGTTATGCATGTGTGAGGTTATAATTTCTTTAGGTATAAAACTAGGGAAATAGGGCTAGGGGTATTTGAGTTCAATATCATGGGATATATAATAAAACATATGGTGTGGTAATTGATACACTTGTATATAAGGATTATGATTATCTACAGACTAACTAGAAAACACCTATTATTTATTGATTTATACTATTAGTTTGTTACATTCATCATATAGTGGTCATGACATGACCTATGTACATAATTTTTTATGATAAGGAATCTATCTTGGGATATAAAATTGTAAAATTAAATAATAATTAATAAAACTATCTCTTTATTTCACTAAAAAAATATCAAGTTTATAGATTCCTCTAAATTTTATTTTACTTCATTTTGATGCTTCTATATAGAGATTTGTACTGAGAACGATTTATCCAAAATATATTAGAGTGAACCTAATGTTGATTATGAAGATAATGGGGAATTTATTCTTGGGTTTAAGTACTAGGGGCCTATACATACTAAAATATGAAATATTTAAGTCATTGTGTATTCCATTATAGTGACTGAGATAGATTTTATTGATAATTTATTTTTTGGGATTAATTATTGGATACCACTTCCATGGTGAGGTTAGCCTAATAGTAGCTGATGAAGCCTTGGATAGATGATATTGGTGGGTTATTTTTTTCCAATATGGATGGATTCATTTATGATACTTATTTTTATGATGATCTTGTTTCATATTTAGCAGAAAATTGATGGATGGTGATTATTTTTTCTTCAAGGATGAGTGTCTTGGTTGAGAGATGAGATCTCATATTATTTTGATCACAATGTTTATTGATTTCAGTGATATATTGATTTTTTATTTTTTTAAATTTATGATTAATTTATTGATAGTTATATATCATTCCATTAGATGTGAGTTTTTTTAATTTTAATGATTTGTTGAGTAATGGCTATCGAGGGCTTGTTTGTGAAAGCATGAGTTTCTATAGGTGATTAGATGATGATATCACTTCTCAGTATAATTTCAGGTGTAATGATGGATTATTTATATTGAGATTATTTCAATGAGATAAGGATTTACATTTTCATTCTACTTTTCTAAATATTAAGATTTTTGATTTTTTAGTACTAAAGATTCAAGTGGAGTTAAAGATTAATATATATGATTAGAAGTCTAATGAATGGTAACATAAATTGTGGTAGTTATACAGGAATAGAATATTACCTAGTGTAGAGGTATATTCACTTAATCTACGAATATTTTGGTATTAGAATATTTAAATGGATTTCTATCTTGATGAAAACTCGAAAGTTGGTAAAAAGAAATGGGACTAACCTTGGAAATTTTTTTCTATATTAATTGAGGTCACTTTATTTTTCAAGTACTTTTTTGGAGTATGAGGATAATTATTTGAGGCCATTGAAGTGATCATGTATTAGAGACAAGGCTTTGAATGAATATGTTTAGGGGATTGAGTAAATGACAATTGATCCATGGAGTTTGAGTGGGTTTTTTGAAGTGTTGTTTTTATTAAAATTTTAATGTTCTTATATGTTAAATAGAGGATTACTAAAATTTCCAAGTTTTTTGAGGTGATTTGGGGTTTTATTTTTCAAAATTAAGGCAACAATGACACAACCTCATATATCACTTCATTATGTAAGGAAACACAAGAATTAGAAGATATAGGTGATGTGAGAGGTTCTACAAAATAAGACATTTCCATGAAATAATTGATATACTTATACTTTGGAGGAATTTTAGTAGTATTAAAATAGTGTAGGTGATGTTCTGTAATACCATAGTACATATGATCACACTATAAGAAAAATGGTCTTGACCTAGAGAACACATCTGATTTTTTAGGTGCTCTATTATCCAGGATGGATGAAGTGATCATTTCATGAGAAATGGTCCATGATTATACTATATAAAATATGTATAAGATCATTCAAAAATATGTTCACTATCTCTAGGATGATCTTGTTTTGGGTATAATTCTATGAAGTCTTGTTGTCTAAGGATTGGTACCTTATTTCATGAAGGAGGTGACCCCACCAATAGGTGTTCAAGATTTTTGGATACTTGATAAGATAAAACTATGACCCCTTAGGTATTATAAATGATATTCTACCTATATTTTAAGTATTTAAAGTTTAATTTAAGGACACCACATGATGGAGGATCTCACATCCTAATCATGTGGTAATTTTATGTGGTTTTTTTAATTTGAATAACTCTTATATTTTTGTAATTATCTTTGAATTTGATGTATTTAATTGTATATATATGTGTGTTTTGAATACCCAATTAATAGGTAACAAGAGGATAATTCATAGGGATTATTTTGTATGATTAAATAGATGATATTTAAAGAGTTAAAGACATGATGGAATAAAAATGGTAATTATTAAGAAAATTAAAACTTCTATAAAATAGAGAGAGGTTATTGTGGTAAATATAATTCATTAAATATTAGGATTTGTTAGAAGACAATAAAGAATAATAAAACCTTGTTGGTTTGGTGTTTATTTTTGAAAATATTTTAATGAGTGACCATTAAATCAAAAATTTATTACAACTCTTTATTTATATAGTGAGTGTATTGGAAGAAATTGGGAGATACCCTTGGATTAGTTGTGAACTATTCCAAATATTTTAATTCCCAAAAAATTCCTAGAAAAATCCCCAAATATATTGACACATAATCAACACAAGATCCTTAGAGTATTCATTAGCTATTAGCCAAGTAAAATCCTCTTTGTTGTCATATATATTTTCAGTATTTTGATGTTTTATTTCTTTGGATATTCATATTAATATCTCCAATGTGTTAAAATGATATACTGGTATTATGATGATAAAAAAGTGTTCACACACTAATTCACCCCCTATTAGTTTGTGTTAGGATACTGTGGTTTAAAGAAGTGGTTATGGAGTCATATAGTTCAATAATAATGAATATATCAACATTGGAATATAATCATAGAAAATATGTTAAATTAAAAAGGGATTCCTTTATTTTATAGATACAACAAACAAATTTTTAAGAACCATATGGGATCACACCTACAGTCTCTTGGTCTGGATTTGTACTCAGCTTTAATTCATTGAATTCTTGTAGTTGATGTTATGAAGTTTTTTTGTTTGAAGATGATATAATGTTTCTCAACATTGATTATAAATCTAAAAATTATTTATCTAGAGAGTTATCAAATTGTTTTTACATAAATGTGATGAGTTATACCTGGAAATGTTTTATTTCATTTCATTTTGATCCCCATTACATGGATTCAACCCCTCACTTAAAGAGATTATTTGATTAATGAAATGAGGTTATTTTTTCTATTATCTCTTAGTTCTGTTGTATCCCATTATCAGTTGGATTGTTATAAAAAAAAATTTTATCAATTTTCATTGGTTTTATATTAGTGTTTGAGGGTGGATTCATAGTTGGATGATATCCTTTGGGGTTTTGGATTCTTCACGGGGGGTGTAACGGGAAAAATATTCATGTTCTTATTTCCATTCTCAGAGAATGATGGAAGATTCATCCCAAGGTAGGGAATTTATGATTTTTTTATGTGAAAGTGTGGGATTAACATGATTTATCTTCTTGTCATAGTATTTTAATCAACATGATGAATATAATAATAAAAAATTAAGGAAGAGTGACATTTTGAATGAGATGTCGTGATCACTTGTGGTTTGTGGTATGTTGAATACCTATTGATTTTTTTGATAGTGTGATGTTAATTACTTTGATCATTGTTGTTCCTTGCAATGGGTGATATTATTGAAATTGGTTAAACAATGTAAATATTAATTGATAAAGTGGATAATTAATAAGTCATGTGGAATTAATTACCATTTCTTCTTGAAAATGCCTTATTATGGAAGCATTACTCAAAGAAATTTTATGATTGATTCTTAGATGTTGTTATCTATTGAAAATCAGTTTCTTTTTGTTGAAACCTTTTCTATAATGTATTTTTTAATTCTATATGGTAATTAATTATTACCTTTTTGTAAATTAAATATATAGATTGTTGATATCCCACCCTTGTTTATTTTAGTCTTTTATACATTGGTACAACGACATTAGATTCACCTTGTGTTTTTTATGCTAAAAATTTGGCTTTTTATATATATTCCTTGAGATATTATAGAACCCTTGTTATGAATTTTTTTGAATCATTATGGTTGGGATATTAGGTAAGGTAAGGATGACCCAACATGAGAGCTGGGTTTTCTTATTTCCAATAGTTGACATGATGTTGATGTCAGAATAGATATTTCACATTAAGATATGGGATTGGATATTTTCAAATTATTATTTTGGGAAATGATTAGTTGATTGGTATGAGATGATATCTTGGAATACCTTTATTTTTTATTGTTTGGTTATTAGTGGATAGTTTTCTTGATGATCATTGGATTTTATTTTCTACCACCTATTGTAGTAAGCCAATACACCATGAGTGAAGTTTTCATGTAGTATTTCTGGAAGACTCCTAATGTTACAATAACATAAAATATTGAATGGATTAAAAACTCAATCATGGTATTATTTGTTGTTGATAGAGGAAATGATATGTTAAACAAGAACCATGTTATTGTTTATTTAGTTAAGTGTCACACCCCGACCTATGATTTTATTTTCTTTTATTATTTATTTGGCTTTAAATTATTTTTATTTTTTTGCCGAGTTCCAGGGTGAGTCCCAGATCAGGTTTTTGGACCTTTGATAAAAACTGCATGTTTTGGGTGACGTCGTTGGACGCACGGGCGAAGCGCGACACTACGCGGCATTGCCTGTGAAACTGCGTGGCGTTTTCATTATTTTTATTATTATTAAAATGGAATGAATCAAATTATTATTATTAATATTTTATTATTTTTATTAATGGTTATCATTATTATTATTATTATTATTATTATTAATATTATTCTTATTGTTGTTATTATTATTTTTATATTATTATTATTATTACTACTAATTTTTATTTACTTTTATATTTTCTTCTTCTTTTGTTCATTCTTTCCTCTTTATTTTTTTCTTCTTCATTTCATTTGTTCCACGCAACTATTCCCTTCTCGCAACTAGATCTGCATATCACGGACGCCTCCCTACCTCCCTCGTTGCAGCGCCCAACCCGCCTGGTCCTCCTACCCGTTCTCCCTCTCCCCACACCGCCTGCTAGCCTTGTTACGAATCCCTTAGCTTGCCTCCCTTCTTGCTCCCTGCAACGCGACCCCCTGCTGCACTCTCACTAGCCGCAGCGCCAGCCAGGAACCCCCTAGCCATCCGCCAGGCTGCCTCTAGCACCACCTTCCAGAGCCTTTGCCTACTCCCCCTGTAGTGCCCCGGCATGGCCTCCACTGTCTGGTGCCCCTAGCTCCTCCTATCACGACAGCTCAACCCACCCTAGAAAACCACACAGCTCTGCCTTCAGCTTGTGCGCACAGCACCCTCTTCTCCTACCAGCAAGCACACTGACCTCCTTCCTATGTCCGCCGCCGTTAACCAGCCCACACCCCAGCCACCTGCCAACTACCTGCACCGAGCCCCTGGCCTGCCTCCCTCCTTGCACCTGCAGTGCACCCCCTTGCTCAGCACCTGAACAACATGACCCTCCTCTCTAGCGAAGCTCCCTCGTCCCCTTTATCTGGCGCTGATCTCCTTAACATAGAAATCCCCTCACTGGCGTACCCCTGTCTGATCACCCCCCTACATTCCAGCGTGAGTCCCTCCCGTACAACCCCTGTTGGCCAGTGCAAGGCCCTCCGGGGAACCCCCTACTAGCCGATGAGTATTGCTTGCATCTGCACCCTCCGACACGCCCCAGCTTCACACCTGCTATCCGGCCAGCCCACGCTGGTGTGACGTGCACGTCTTCCCGAGAGTTATTTTTTTTTTTACATTTTTTCAAAAAAAAAATTTTAAAAATACAACGAGGTTAAAAATAAATTTTTTTTTACCCCCCAAAGGCGGCACCTGGTGTGCCGCCTTTGGGGGATTTTCCGGCCAGGGCAAGGCGGCACCGGGGGTGCCGCCTTTGCCCAAAAAATACCGCAAAGGCGGCACACCAAGTGCCGCCTTTGCCTAAATAATTTTTTTTAAAATTTTTATTTTTATTTTTATTTTTTGTTTTGTTTTGTTTTATATATATATATATATATATATATATATATAACAAAACTTTTCAGCAGAATTTTTCTGCTATTTAATATCCAGCGGTTCTGCCATTACAGCAGTCTGGATTCTGACTGATACCCTCACCCAGGACTCCCTTTTATAAGGGGGTTTGCCCTGAAAACAATACTGCATTTCCGATGTGGGATTCTGGTTCTCCTTTTCCTGCACAGTACATTCTGCGTTTCTGATGTGTGATTCTGTTTCAAGTACGCGACTTTGAAAGACTATAAAAGTTAAACTATAAGACCAATACAAATGAAACTTTAAACACTGATTAAACATATAATAAATAGTTGAAAACAAAAATAATTTCATAAAAAATGTTGATACGGATTAATTTATAAGCTTTCAAAACCACCTACTTGAAACTTAAACATATTTGAAGTACGTGACTTTGAAAGCTTATAAAAGATAAATTATAAGACCAATACAAATGAAACTTTAAACATTGATTAAACATATAATAAATAGTTGAAAACAAAAATAATTTCATAAAAAATGTTCACCAAAAACAATTTATAAGCTTTCAAAACCATCAACATGAAACTTAAAAATGTTTCAAATTCCCGACTTTGAAAGACTATAAAACATAAACTATAAGACCAATAGAAATGAAACATTAAACATTGATTAAAAATATAAGAAATAGTTGAAAACAACAAAAACTTCCTAAAAAATTTCCGTAAAAATTAATTTATAATATTTCAAAACAATCTACTTGAAACTTAAAAAAATTCATGTACATGATATGAGTATGATGGGTGGCCTTAAATTATATTCCACTTCATAAAAATGGGTAATGTTTTTACCTCATGAGAAATCACTTACAGTGCATGGGAGGTTATCCTAAGCACTCTATGTTATATTTTTTTAGTGGTTATCCTTGACTTAGAATTGTGATTCCATGTTTTATTTTTTATTGCATTTCAATGTTGCCTTGATATTATTATATTATATAATAATTTGAGGTTTATTTTTACGAATCACATCAATTTTATATCACCTTGTTATGTCTCTCTACTCACATGTATTAATTTCATAATTTTATTCTTGGATTATTTCTTTACAAGGATTTATAATTCACCCCTTTCTTATGTACATCCCCAGGTTATCCTATGCAGTATTATAAGATCAGTGGATTTTAAGGGCATTTTATGGAGTTTTAAATAATTTTTTTGTATTCTTATTTTAGGTTATTATTCTATGTAACTAATTACCTAAGGACACATGGAATAATTTTATTTTGTGATTATATTAAGTGTATATTTTTTGAAAGAAATCATGAAATTGGGGGCATTAAATATATGAGTTGTCATTTTTTCCTGGGTCTCATACCAATGAAAACTATTGTACTCAATTACTATCTTCCATGGATATACAACACATTGAAGGTACCCTCACCACTATATTTTTATGATTAGGGTAATTCCAATTACATGGATGGTAACACAAGTCTTCCAAGTTCAATAAGGGTTTTTCGAGAAGAAATTTACATTATTATAAGGAATGGGAAGTATTTTATGTATACATTTATCAATATATGGATACCCATGATTAATTCAGCAATAGGTTTCATAGGTAACTTTTACAAAGGTCATTATGACTCGTAGAGTGAATTGATTAGTCTTAATCAGGTGATGGGTCTGACATATAACTATATTTCCCATCAATTCATCAGTAGATATCATATGAAAAAATATGTTGGTATTTGGTGTATTCTTCTTCTAATAATACTAATGTGGCCTAGCGTTAAGCCTTAACAACAAGAATTTCATTTCTAGAAATATACATTCCATCAGTATGAGATAATTGATTATTTTATTCCATGTTATCGTTTATAATCATGACCATATAATTCCCTCAATTTTAGCATATTATGACTTCATTTTTTAATTTATACTTTACATATCACTTATTCTATGTTTATGTTATGTAAGGTTCTCATATATGCTACTCTGTAATGAGCTTTTGATCACACATGTAATTTTTTTCTTTCTCAGGAATCATTGAGGAGGAATATGTGATATTTTCTGGGATATGATTGAAGGGGTTTTCATGATCTCATAATATGTTCATTTTGTATCTTCTATTTTAATATGTATTGTATATCTATATATGGTCTTCCCAGACTACTAAATTGTTCTTTCCATTGGGGACTCTTTTACTTTATATCAATAATGTAATATAACTATTGACTATAGGTTTATGGATTATAAGATGATATAATTGGTATTTGAGTAACATTATTAGTAACATTTAGAAATTGATTTAGAGGAACCAATATAGATATAAATATTTCAATGAAAAACACTCAAGATTTCTAGAAAACACTCTATAATTCATAATTAGAATTATATTTTACATTTATATTTTATTAGCTAATAATATATATGCCATTATAAAAATATAGATACCAAGTGGAGGAATGGGAACCATATAAACATTCTTAGTCAATGTAGGGATATTCACCATAAACAATTTAACAAATATATTTTTGCAGAAAAACCTATTCATAACTATATTAGGGATTTTAACCCTTGTTATGAAAAATAAACCCACCTATATAGAGAGACCTATTGATCTACAACATTGTGTAACTATAATGGATATCTTCATGCAGTAATAACCTCTAACATTCAGTGAAATTTCTAATCCATTTGTAGATGAAAAATGCATAATGTCCCTATAGAAAATAATTTTCAATTTAGGAATTAGTTAAAAGGAAAAAGTCATCATGGTGGTTCACCATATGAATGGATATGTGGAGTGCCTGCAAAGAAAGTTTCCATGGTTTAGTGCTATATTGTATTATAGAGAGGACCCTAATACACACATATTCCAATTCCACATAATGTGTTTACTTATTAAGCAGTGCCAAGATGGTTCAAAATCTGACATGTGATCCTGAATTTTGTGTAATATTCATCCTCATTAAAATTTACGGAAATTTTTTAGGAAGTTTTTGTTGTTTTCAACTATTTCTTATATTTTTAATCAATGTTTAATGTTTCATTTCTATTGGTCTTATAGTTTATGTTTTATAGTCTTTCAAAGTCGGGAATTTGAAACATTTTTAAGTTTCATGTTGATGGTTTTGAAAGCTTATAAATTGTTTTTGGTGAACATTTTTTATGAAATTATTTTTGTTTTCAACTATTTATTATATGTTTAATCAATGTTTAAAGTTTCATTTGTATTGGTCTTATAATTTATCTTTTATAAGCTTTCAAAGTCACGTACTTCAAATATGTTTAAGTTTCAAGTAGGTGGTTTTGAAAGCTTATAAATTAATCCGTATCAACATTTTTTATGAAATTATTTTTGTTTTCAACTATTTATTATATGTTTAATCAGTGTTTAAAGTTTCATTTGTATTGGTCTTATAGTTTAACTTTTATAGTCTTTCAAAGTCGCGTACTTGAAACAGAATCACACATCAGAAACGCAGAATGTACTGTGCAGGAAAAGGAGAACCAGAATCCCACATCGGAAATGCAGTATTGTTTTCAGGGCAAACCCCCTTATAAAAGGGAGTCCTGGGTGAGGGTATCAGTCAGAATCCAGACTGCTGTAATGGCAGAACCGCTGGATATTAAATAGCAGAAAAATTCTGCTGAAAAGTTTTGTTATATATATATATATATATATATATATATATAAAACAAAACAAAACAAAAAATAAAAATAAAAATTTTAAAAAAAGTTATTTAGGCAAAGGCGGCACTTGGTGTGCCGCCTTTGCGGTATTTTTTGGGCAAAGGCGGCACCCCCGGTGCCGCCTTGCCCTGGCCGGAAAATCCCCCAAAGGCGGCACACCAGGTGCCGCCTTTGGGGGGTAAAAAAAAAATTATTTTTAACCTAGATGTATTTTCAAATTTTTTTTTTTGAAAAAATGCATATAAAAAAAAAACCCTCTTCCCGACTAGAGACTATCCTTTCCAATGCATGTTGCTGGCTTCCAACTGTCGCGCGACCCCTTTTTCATCCCTTGATCATCGCGTGATGCATCTAAACCCCCCAGTTTCTTTGACCAAGTCTGTGGTTAGCCACATGAGTCTTTGCACCGCCGTTTATGATGTTGGTAACCTTTCCAGTGCACCGCGGCACCACGCCCAATCGTTCACCCTTTGGTGTGACCCTGTTGGTCAAGCGCGGCTTCGCGCTGAGGTGAAGTATGTGTTTCTTCTTCGTTGGTTTATTGTGAGTTTTTGTTTTTATTTATTTGTGCGGGTGTTGCAGTTCATCAGCGAGGTATTTTCGTGGTACTGCAGGCGGCATCGGCTTGCGCGTGTTTACACGCCTGTGCGAGGCATGAAGCACCAGCGTGTTCAACCTGTTAGTTGAGGTAGGTCCCCCACTGCGCTCACCTTTGAATTTAGGATTTATTAATTGATTGATGTTTTATTAATTTTAATAAGTATGAAATAATATAAGATAATTAATTTTCAAATAATTATTTTGTGTAAAAAGAGCCATTTATTTTATAGACAACACTTGGAATATTTTCTTGACGAACGGACACCCAGTAGTGAAAGAATTCCCGTTGGGATTTTAAACATAATTCATGGAATTTAAAATGTATTTTCGGTTTAAAAGATAAATTATTTCTTCTGAACAAGTGTTTTGGGTTTTCTTGAGAAATGAGGTTTTTCTTTAGAGTTGGTGAAGGCCTGTTTGGCACATTAATAAAATAAATTATTTTGGAAAAACTCACTTTGGGGTTAATAAGGGGTGATATTTGGTGTGCGTTGATTGCATGAGTTGTGTGTGATATTTTTGAATCGTGAATGATTGATTTACATTGTGGAAACACCCCTTTTTATTTCATGTGTTGACATTGGAACCTAGCATAGTGAGTGAATCTTCTGAGAACGATTGTTGTAATAGTTTAGATTACACACTGGCTAGTGGCCCCATAGCAGGGGAATACAGAGTTATTGCTACTATAGGGATTGGGCCCCTCGGTTAGGCCATGTAGGGCTATGTCGAGCGTTAGGGAGTTATGTTTTCATAAAGTTAGGGAATGCCTTCAGGATGAGTCATATATATAGTACGTTCTGGATTGTTCACGATCTCCAAGGTTAGACCCATGTTTCCTTTAGTGTTTATTTGAATGTGACAGACTATTGAGAGGTCTAGTTTTGTAGCTCGCACTGGTATGCCACTTTTTACATTGCCCTTAGTGTGTGTTGCGTGTTGTGTGGTTTTCCCTTTTTACTAACAACTAAAAATTGAATTTCTAAATTGTTCACAAAAATGTTTTAAAATGCAATGCACTTATTCCCTTCAATCATTAAACTTGTTTTTAAATTAAAAAGCACAATGGACTATTATTTACTTTAGAAATAAGAGTGTGTGTGGAAACACATATTTTATATAATTTAGTTCAAACCTCGAATTAGTGAATTATTTATTTAATGGTATTTTCATTGGGAATAGAATTAGTTGGGCCTACCTACTGAGTTTTAATACTCACGCCTATAGTGTTTTCCTATTTTTAGTTTATTTTGCAGGTTCGACTTGAGCTTGTTAACCGTGGGCGAGAGTTGGTTATGGATTGGTGAGAGACTCTCGGAGTCATGAGGAGTTTTGGTCAAGACCAGGTTAGTGCATTTTGTTGGTCATTCTTTCTTTTCAGGTTCATTTATTAATTTGTCATTTTTTCACTTTTCTACTGCTTTGTTTATTTTTATTGGGAAAAATCATTTCCGCTTGTCCTCTAATGATTCCCTGGTGCTTGTCTCTAGCCCAGGAGGATCGGGAATGTCTCTCAGGTCATGTCGCAGAACAGCTCGGGTGATCGGTTCAGGGTCGACCCGGGTTGGTTCATGACAAAATGGTATCAGAGGAGGTTGGATCCTGAGCAGACCTTGTTTTTCAAAGCGACCATCATTATTTCGGGTTGTCATGGTAGAAGGAGTAGAATTTTTAGGACTCAAGGCATACAGATGGGAAGGACGTCATGAAACCTTGCTCGTTCTGAACCTCGGGTTACCGTGGGATGTTTGGGTTGTCAATGTCTTTTGATTCTTATGGTTTGTTTGGTATTTGGAAATGAAATGGGAGTCGGGAAAGTGACCTCCGTGTGATCGCATGGTCTGGAAAGACATGTGGAGCTGAAGACTTTACCCTAGAATACTCTCATTGATGGTGGTGTGACTGGCATATAGCCACCAACCATACGTTCGAGTCACCCATCAGTACTAGTTTCCCCTTGTGGATTGTTTGAGTTCTCCTTCTTTTTAAAAGTTGTTTGGAAAAACTCTGTTCGGGCCAATGGACTAATTCGGTTAGTTTCATGGATAGAGTGTGCCCCCATGATGAACCAATGTAGGTCTGGAATGTGGTTATGAGTGACCTCCCCAGTGTTAAACCCTCCAGTTGATCAATTAAAATAGTTCCATCTTGGAATCAGGTACTGGAATCTATCTCATTCCTTTTTCGGTTGAGTGGATTCACTTGCAGCGGAAGCATGGTGGTGAGTTGGTTGTAAGAGGCTGATATGGTCGTTTTCAAGAATCATGTGTTGGTTGGGACCTGGGTAGAGATCCCTCTCCCAGTAATGTTTCCCCTCTGTTGTAGAGGTCATGTTCGGTGGTGACTGACAGTGTTGCTGGCTCTTTTAAATGCAGTTGTGGATGTCGTGGATCCTTTTTTGGACTTCTGTTTTGACGAATTGTATCTTTCCTTCAGGAGTTCCGAGGTTATCGGTTCTGAACGAATGTGTTTCCCCCTTTGTTGATTTTGTCGTTGCTCATTCTTCGAAGTCAAAATGGTGATGTATGAGCATCTTTTAAGTCCCTGTTGTGGTAAAGTTCCATGTTGAGGCAAAGGGAGTATTGGGATGTGTTGAAGTTTGTTGGTTCATCCCGGAATGTGGTGTGGTTACTTGTGGCACTAGAAGGAGAAGTGTCATTCAGGGGTTTCAAAAGTATGACTGTAAGGCAGGAAATGCTTCAAACACTGGAGCTCCACCCATAGGTCTTGGAGTGAAGTTGGCGCGTAGTCAGGACCCCCCCCCCCTGAAGGGTTTAATCGCTATTAGTTTAACATCTGCCCTTTTTTGGTTTGGAGTTTCACTAATCGGGTCCCTTGTAATGGGGGATTGGGTGTACAAGAAGCCACCACCATGTTTTCTATGTCGATCTATGGTAATCAGTCAAGATGGCACATAGTCAGGTGGACCCCAACGGTGAAAAAGGGCCTTGGTTTAATCTTTGTCCTTAGTGTGACATGATTTGTGTTCTTCTAAGGGCATGACGTTGTTGATATGATGATAGTGGGCCCTTCCCCTATCTCCCTCATGGTGGTGGGTTTTTGGTCCGTGTGGAATGTTTTCAAGTTCAGTTAGTTTCGTCAGTCCTAATGGTGGGGAGACCCATCACAGGTCTCGTTGAATTCAGTTGGATTATATCTTATGGTGGGGAGTCCATTCCCCCCCCCCCCCGTGTCAGTATCAAAGATTAGTTTTGGGTTTTGTTTCGATGGTGTTTAAAGTGTTCGTGTTTTTAGGGTATGTTTCATGTCATAGAAGTTTGGGGTTCGTTTGGATTGATCAACTGGAAGTGCTTAAACTTTTGGGGGTGAGTGACACTTAAGGATTTTCTTCTTGGGTCCAGGTATTGTTGTGGCTTCCTGGGGACAGGAATCATTATGGTGGGGAGATTTGTCACACCCCATCCTATGATTTTATTTTATTTTGTTATTTTTTTGGATTTAAATTATTATTTTTATTATTATTATTATTTTCCGAGGTCTGGGGTGAGTCCCGGATGAGGTTTCTGGACTTTTGATAAAAACTGCACGTTTTGGGTGACATCACTGGACGCATGGGCGATGTGCGACGCCGCGCAGCTTCGCTCGTGAAACTGCGTTGTGTTTTTGTTATTTTTATTATTATTAAAATGAAATGAATCCAATTATTATTATTATTATTATTATTATTATTATTATTATTTATTATTAATAGTTATTATTATTATTATTCTTATTGTTGTTGTTATTTTTATTATTATTATATTATTATTATTATTATGTACGGGTACATTTTCTTCTTCTTCTTTTGTTCCTACTTTCCTCTTTATTTTTCTTCTTCTTTATTTCATTTGTTCCACGCGGCTGTTCCCTTCTCCCATCCAGATATGCATATCACGGACACCACTCTCCCACCCTTGTTGCAGGGCCTAGCCCGCCTAGACCTCCTACCTATTCTCCCTCTCCCTGCACCGCCGACCAGCCTTGTTACGCATCCCTCAGCTTTCCTCCCTTCTTGCTCCCTACAGCGTGACCCTCTACTGCACTATCACCAGCCACAGCACCAGCCAGGCCCCCCTAGCCATCTGCTAGGCTGCCTCCTGCACCACCTTCCAGCGCCTCTCCCTACCCCCCTGCAGTGCCCCGGCTTGGCCTCCATTTTCCGGTGCCCCTAGATCCTCCTATCGCGGTAGCTCAACGCACCCAAGCAAACCACACAGCTCCACCTTCAGCCTGCGCACCCAGCACCCACTTCCCCTACCAGCAATCCCACCAGCTTCCTTCCTCTGTCCACCGCCGCTAACCAGCCCACACCCCAACCACCCGCCGACTACCTGCACCGATCCCCCAGTCTTCCACCCTCCTTGCACCTACAGTGCACCCCCTGCTCAGCACCCGACCAACACGACCCTCCTCTCTGGTGAATCTCCCTCCTTACCTCTATCCGGTGCTAATCTCCTCAATGTAGAAATCTCCTCACCAGCACTCCCCAGTCCGACCATCCCCCTGCTTTCCAGTGTGAATCCCTCTGGTACAACCCCTGTTGGCTGGTTCAAGGACCTCTGGGGCAACCCCTCTTAACCGACGAGTATCTCTTGCATCTGCACCCTCCGATGTGCCCTTGCTTTGCACCTACTATCCGGCCAGCCCTTGCTAGTGCGATGTGCACATTTTCCCGGCCAGTGACCCTCCTTTCCAGTGCACGTCGCTGCCTTCCGACTATCGCATGACCCCTTTTCTGTCCCTTGATCATCACACGACGCATTGAAACCCCCCAGTTGCTTTGACCAGGTCTGCTGTCAGCGGCGCGAGTCTTTGCACCGCCGTTGACGATGTTGGTGACCTTTCCAGTGCACCGCATCACCGCGCCCAACCGTTCACACTTTGGTGAGACCTTGTTGGTCAAGCACGGCTGCACGCCGAGGTGATGTTTGTGTTTCTTCTTCGATGGTTTATTGTGAGTTTGTGTTTTTATTTATTTGTGTGGGTGTTTCAACACATCAGCGAGGTATTTTTGCGGTACTGCAAGCAGCGTCGGCTTGCGCATGCTTATGCACCTGTGTGAGGCGCGACGCGCCAGCATGTTCGAGCTGTGAGTTGAGGTAGGTCCCCCACTGCACTCTCATTTTAATTTAGAATTTATTAATTCCTTGATGTTTTATTAATTTTAATAAGTAGAAAATAATATAAGATAATTAATTTTAAATGATTATTTGGTGTAAAAAGAGCCGTTTATTTTATAGATGACACTTGGAATATTTTCATGACGAACGGACACCCAGTAGTGAAAGAATGCCTGTTTGGATTTTAAACATAATTCACAGAATATAAAATGTAGTTTTGGTTTAAAAGATAAATGATTTCTTCTGAACAAGTTTTTTGGGTTTTCTTGAGAAATGAGTTTTTTCTTTAGAGTTGGCGAAGGCCCGTTTGGCACTTTAATAAAATAAATTATTTTGGAAAAACTCAATTTGGGGTTAGTAAGGGGTGATCTTTGGTGTGTGTTGATTGCGTGAGTTTTGTGTGATATTTGTGCATCATGACTGGTTGATTTACATTGTGGACGCACCCCTTTTTATTGCATGTGTTGACATGGGAACCTGACATAGTGAGTGAATCTTCTGAGAATGATTACTGCACTAGTTTAGATAACGCACTGGTTAGTGGCCCCATAGTAGGGGAATAATGAGTTATTGCTGCTATGGGGATTAGGCCCCTCGGTTAGGCCATGTAGGGCTATGCCGAACATTAGGGTGTTATGATGTCATCGAGTTAGGGCATTCCTTCAGGATGAGTCACATGTAGAGTACATTTTGGATTGTTCACGATCTCCAAGGTTCGACCCATGCTTCCTTTAGTGTTTATTTGAATGTGGAAGACGATTGATAGGTCTAGTTTGGTAGCAAGACCTGGTATGCCACTTTTTCCATTGCTCTTAGTGTGTATTGCGTGTTGTGTGGTTTTACCATTTTAAAAACAACTGAAAATTGAATTTCTAAATTGTTCACAATAATGTTTTAAAATGCAATGCACTTATTCCCTTCAATAATTAAAATCATTTTTAAATTAAAAAGGGCAATATACTGTTATTTACTTTAGAAATGAGAGTGTGTGTGGAAACCCATATTTTATATAACTTAATTCAAACCTGGAATTAGTTAATTTTTTATTTAATGGTATGTGCATTGGGAATAGGATTAGTCAGGCCTACCTACTGAGTTTTAATACTCACGCTTATAGTGTTTTTCTGTTTTTAGTTTCTGTTGTAGGTTCGACATGATCTTGCTCACTGTGGGTGAGAGTTGGTTGTGGATTAGTGAGCGACTCTCGATTTCAAGAGGAGTTTTGTTCAAGACCAGGTTAGTGCATTTTGTTGGTCATTCATTCTTTTTAGGGTCATTTATTTATTTGGCATTTTTTCACTTTTCCACTGCTTTGTTTATTTTTATTGGGAAAAATCATTCCCACCTGTCCTCTAATGATGCCCTGGCACTTGCGTCAGGCCGGGAGGATCAGGAATGCCTCTCAGTTCATGTCACGAACCGGCTCGAGTGATCGGTTTAGGGTCGACCCGGGTTGGTTTGTAACATTCAGAAAGATCATGTAACCAAAATCTAGAAATTAAAATAAGAATTATAAAATCATATTAGTTTTTCAAGTAATAGAATGACTATATGAGAATTTTTTAATGATATTAATGAATGGTTGGTAATTTATAATTACTAAATGAAAATGATTAAGGATGTTTAATCCTTATGATTGTGTTCTTCCATGAGATATATTTCCATAGTCCTTAGTTGTGGTAACTAGAAGTATTATGGTATGTTAGTTGCATTTGATTGTAAATCTAGTTTGTTTCCCATGGTTAGTTGTGTGATATACTAATTCTTATATTTTATGATTTTATACACTCCATAACTTGTGTTGAGTGGGAAGCCTTTGAATAAAAGTTTTAGGTTTTAATTGTTTTATCCCACATCTATGTTGGTGTGGTAATAAGTTATTAGACACTTCCTCTTCCCCACTCTCTCTTTAGAAGTATCCTAAATTATAGGCATATCTATGTTATAATGGTGTATGGTATATGTTAAATGTATAATCAGGCCCTGATAGCTGCCAGATTCACCAAACATTTGTGTGTGTGATATAATAGATGAATGTTATAGTACATACTTATATTTCAGATGTAGTGATTGTGGTTACCATAGGTTTTTCTATATGGGATTTGATGTATTGATTTATGATTCATGATACATGGGAAGTGATTACTTTTAGGCCTATAAAATAGGATATATATGGTGATATTAGGATGATATGCATGTGGAGAGAGTGAAGGATTACTTATAGAAGGGACTATAACACATGATGTTTAGAGATGGGGCATGATAAGGAAAACTAGTGGGAGGAGTGGATGTGGTGTACCTTTAATATGTATATTATTTGTAAAATATATTCTTACTTCCATTCATTACATGTCCAACGAGCCTTAGTGAAGATTGGAGATAGTTTTACGTATTTAGATAATGAGTTTGTTTTATTTGTTTATTCAATTGGATTTAGTGTGCTTCTTACACATTTTCACAAGAGGTTATTTAGAGAATCCTATTGAGTATGAATGTATTCAAACTCAATATATATTAAAAATAATTTTCAGGACTGTAGGATTTTTTTAGTAATCATATTGGGCATTACTATATTGGAGTGTTTTTTAGGAGAAGTTGGAGTTTTATGTGTCCTTATAGGCATTATCCTTTGTATTTTTAGTGGTTTTCTATTTTGTAAGTTGATACATTCATGTATTGGTATTGTTTATTTATTATTTATGTGATAGTTTTTATGGATAAATATTATATCATATTGATAAATTTATATACAGAGGGTAATTTCTCTCATTTTTATTCATTTTATAACCTTATTGCTTGTATCCAACCCATGATCTACTTGAGGTGGGCTTTATGGTCCATCCCTGTCAATATATTGATTAAAACCAAAATCAATGTGTGGTAAATAATAAGCATAGTAGAAAACAACATAATCCTAAAAAATATTCAATAGTTTTTCTAAATCTTGAAACCTTCTTTTCAATCTATGTCACCTTATGTTTACTTAGGTCATAAATAAACAAAATCAATTTTAATACATCATAATGGTTCATAATTAAAATTTTAAATAACCCAAAGAAACCCACTAGGAGTTTCAAACCTAATTAATAGTAAGGGAACATTCAATGTGTCTTAAAATGATGTCTGAGATATACTTGACCAATTATTTTTAGGGATATTACCCCTAGATTTATGATTTCCAAAACTGTGTCCACTTGTAGTATCCAAACATGGATGTATTTATTGGATAATCATCTAATCTCTTCCTTACCAAAACATTAGGAAGTTATACTACATGTAGAATTATCCCTAGGGGTTTTACCAAACCTTTTTAACCATAATATACAATGATTGACTAAACTATTCCCCTTATACCAACTATAACAACTGGATATTTTCACAATTATTTATTACATCTTATTAGAAAAATATTTAACACATTTCTTAAATACATGCCTAAGGACTGTATAAGTTTATTTTATTTTGATATTATATACAATATCTTATTATTTTTTGAAATATATTCAAAATATCACATAAATATCTCCCTTTATAGTACTCCTAATAGACTACCCCACTAAACCATTCATCATAACCTAGGGAAAGGAAACATAAGAAAGGTTGATCTAATATTTTCATTAAGGGTAAAAATGGGTGATACAAATCAATGATAATTTAAAATCATAAGTTAAGAATAAGGGAACGTGATTATGAAAATAACTTATAAAGTTTATACCCAATATATTATATATCATAAAGATGATTCATGGAAGAAAATATTATCATTTAAAAAGACAAGGAATTTAAGGGTGATAAATCATTATAGGTCAATCATAAACCATAAGTTAATATCATAAAAGTGTATAACCATCATAGGTATAGAAACCATGTAATATTTCAATGGTAAATAATGATACCATCAAAAAATAAAGCATCGCCATATATATTTCATAGTGGATCAATCATATTTACTTGCATCGCATAATGGATCAATCACATCGACTTACAACCTATAGTTATCTCTTGAGATATAAAAACTTTTCCCAATAAATTATAGGGATATATAATTTTGGATGAGTAAAATACATATTAAACCCCTTATATATTTTTATCATAAGTTTATAAAACATTCATCATATCATAACATCCTAACCTATGTAGTGAAAGTGAATTTCATAAACATTTTATCAATTCATCATAGAATAAAAAATTAAAACAAATGGGTTTTATAAAAATCTCATAATAATTATCATAAACCATACAAAGAATAAACAGTTATCATATTGTTTTATCATATCCTCTATAATTAATAATTAATATTTTGGGAATTTTTCATAGGTAAAAATTCATTTAAAAGTTCACTGAAATATTTAATGATTAAAATAGCCACTCAAATTTAAAAATAAATTCTAAAAATACAAATATTTCAAAGATATTTTGGAAAAAAAAATATTTAAAATAACCTTGTCATATTTTAAATGAATATTCAAATAATTTAACGATCATGATGTTAGGAAATTCCATTTATTCTGTATAAGATAAAATAAAACATTCCTTTCACTATTTTTTTAGAAAGTCAAAAAGTATTATGTTCATAAAAGAATTAGAATATTTCTTTGAATTTTTTTTACAGAAATTAAAAATTGGTTAAAATGGCTTTAAAAATCATAAGATAATAGTAAAACATTTTTTAATACAATTTAGTGAAAACAAGGACATGGAAGAAAAAATGATTTTCAACCAAATATTAAAATATAGTCAGTTTTCCTTTAAAATATTCTTTTGAGCTCTTAAGAAACTAAAATAGGGAGAATAAAATGAAAATATTTAATATATGGAAAAAAATATTGGTGAATAAACTTGAATCAAGTTATCATATGGTTATAATAAAGTTTCCTCAATGGAAATTCAAGCATAAACAATCCGGATTAAAATATGATTAGAACACAAACCCCTTAGCTCTAATCTAATCTTTCTTCAAAAGTGTTATTTCCTCCTGTATAATAAATTTAAATTTGTTATAATTATATCATATCATATATTATCCATTTATAATTTCATATATTATCCCTTGAAAACATCTCAACACCCTTTTATTCATAATTTCATATTAAAAACATTATTTTGGTGTGTTAATTGTTTCATTTTTCATAAGAATTTTGGTTTGATAGTTCTCATATTTGTTCTTTGATCATTGGTCAATAAAATCTAGGCTATTATAAAAAATATTAATATCATTCTTTTCAATATATATATATATATATATATATATATTCACTTATAAAAGGTAGATATAGACGAATGATTTACACCATTCATACACATGACCAATATATTCAATTTTTTATGGATGAGAAAAAATAACGTTAAATAATAATTATCCTTTAAAAAATAATTATTATATCATATAAATAATATATATTCAATAAATAATTCATTATTACCATCCAAGTATAATTTAAATTGTTAAAACCACATCGCTTTGTGGAGGTGGTAGTCCACACGTACGCATGAATGATGTTACTATTTTTCAACTGATTGGAAGGTAAAAAGGTAGATGTGATATTATAAATAAAGTATAAAAATAACATCATAAATATAATATATAAAATTATAACAAATAATAATAACTATCCATGAAATATGATGAAGGGAAATTAATTGTGCCACTACATTGTGATGGTAATTTGTACATACATACGAGCGACAAATTCACTTCCCATTTGATGGAATGGAATGTGGATAATGGTGGATTAATAATAATAATAATAATAATTTTTAATTGTATTTGGGATGTTTAAGATATTATTTTATGATAAATAAAAAATATTATAGGGGTTATAATAGTAAATAAAATGAAATTGATTAGTTATAATGATTACCTCTTCTTGTAAAGAACACCGTTAGATTTCCTCTTCAGGGTATGAAGTTTGGACTATTTTGAATGAAAAACCTCTATAATGTTACCAAGGATGTTTATAAAATAATATTTTTTGGTTAGTTTGAGATATAAGGCATAATGTTGTGTATATAATATAAAGGCGGGATATCCTTTTATAATGGAGGAAAAGGCCACACTTAGAATTACATAAAATATTAAAATATAAATAAGTCATTATTAAGGAATATAGTTAAAAAATTAAATATATTAGATGAAAAAGAGTATAATATCTAAATTCAATAATATAATGAAATTTATATAGGTTTTAGTTCCATTTTAAATCATATCATAGTGATTATCCCATTTGTCCGCCATTTTTAACCATAACCATAGTAACAACCATTTCACCCTTAAGGGGTTAATAATTTTACCATAAATAAACAATTGACTCTTCAATGAACCATTATTGATATGTTAGACCATATTCCACTAACTTGGATAAATATAATATCTTTATGATTTTTAAATCATTTAATATATTATTTTTTAATATAAAATATCATTATTTTATATTTTGGAACTATTCATTTAATTAGACATTAAAGACACCAATAAATTGATGGAATTGAAATATAATAATTTTATGAAACACTAATATTTTATATTAAACTATAAAATTCATGTTTATGTATATCTAACTCAAATTATATTTGTTTAAATATATTTGAAATCATTTATTTTATTTTTCTATTAATTGATGAAATACTATGTTGATATTGTGTAATAATTTAAGGTAATTCTATAGTTATTTAAAATTATAAATTATTTTAAATTAATTAATTAATTTTATTAATATTAAATTAACCATTAGTTTTCTTTCTCAATATTCGTTTGACCAGATGTAAACACAGAATGGATTTAAAAAAGTAAGAGAGTGAACTTTTGTATTTTTTCATGCTTTAGATAATATATAATACATGTTTCAGGATAAGTGTCACTTAAAATGTTAGCTTTTGACCCAAGTTTGATAAGGGTGTCATTTCATTCATCTAATTATAATTATGATGAAAAATGGTGACCTTAAAACTTAGGTTTTGACGTTGGTTAACCTAATTTACCCATTAACAAGGTGACTAAAATTTACTATAGTTGCTATTCAAATTGACTAAAAATAAAAGAGGCCAATTCAAAAAAAATTCACATCCCCGTTTAAAAAATATAATACATTTTATCATATTAAATTTCAATAATTGGAGGAATTTAATTTTAAAAATAAGTGTGTAAAATGTTACAACCCCAAATTATTAGAAAAATACAATTTTAAGCATAAAAGTGGATATAAATTCCTATATAATTCCTATAAAATAATATATTAATATTAAAAAATTTGAATGAATATATAATATATAAATTTCATTAAAATAATTCTCCAAATTTTATTTATTTAATTTATTAATATTGAATGAATTTTTATACATGAAGATTATTTTTCAAAAAAAAATCTTTTACTTTCAAATCATTTTTATGATCATTTATAATTAATTTATAACCAATAAATTTATCTAATTTTTTTTAAAACATGAATATTTCATAATTTTGTTATTATAATTCATACCCACCAATAAAACTGTTAAAAGATAACAAACACATAAAATAAATATTTTTAAATAGTAAATCATGGTTCATTAAAACTCAGTGTTGTGGGAAAATAAATCAATAAAAGAATGTTTTTTTATAAAATATATATCTAATAAAATATAATGGTGGTAAAAACTTCCTATGAATTTATTTAATGTAATATTATCAATTTATCTTAATATCTCATCAATCATGTTTCACACTTGTGTTATCAACCTATATTCTTGATATATATTTCTTAACTAGGGAAAATAAACTCATTTATAAAAATCCAAGATCATGGACTTAATTATATCTTTTCATATTATTCAAAGGTACATTGAAATTATCATCCATTAAATGAAAAGGGAAAAATAATATCTTTATTTATTCATTATTTACATATCACTCATACCACACCCAACATAGCCTAACTAGTTAAAAACATATATTTTCATAATTTATGTTAATATATCAGTTTATGAGACTCATGAAATTCATTAATAATAATCTAAATTACAAGGATCATTACACATGTTCACAAATAATAATATTAAATGGCTCTTTAAACATTGTCAATTATGATTTGTGGTTATGTTCTCAATACTCTCCTCTCATGGTGATTACCAAGTGAATACTTCCTAAGAATTAGTATCAATCATTTATGGTCCCCATACACTATATCATTTGTGTCCCTTCATGTGAAATCATCTAACTATAAAAAAAATTGAAAAATAATGTAATATCGCTTCAATGATCTCATCATAGCAGGTAACCACTACATCCTTTTTAGTCAAAAAATATATAATGGATATCATCACATTAATGTAACATAGAATAATATACATCTTGTGATAATATATTCATATTAATCATATATTTCAATATTGAGGTAATTGAAAGTGAAAATTAGTTAGTTCATGGGAACCAACTCTAAAATATTCCTACTATAACTAAATCCAAAAATTAACGAATTTTAGTACATTATCCCTCGCTTGATATTCATTCTTATGTTTAGATAGAGATTTAGTCAATGGGTCTAACTTATTATCCTCCATGAAAACTATAATTACTATAAACTCATCCCTCTAATAAAAATCACTAAAAAGGTGATACTTCATAATTCTATGCTTTTTCCGCTAATATGACCCTTACTTCTTAGAAAGATCCTCCACTATAGTATTATCACAATACAATATGAAAACATATATACTTCTAAGAACCACAAAAATCTCCATAATGAAGTTATGTATCCTAATTGTGTCTTTAGTGGCATTAAAATCCATAACTAACTCAGAATATATTATTTAATCCAAATATACTAGCTTCATTGATACCTTGTAGCTTACGAATCCTCTATTGAGGGTGGAGGCATATCTTGAATATGATTTCTTATTATCCTAGTATATCTTTAAACTAAAATCTATATATCCCATAATTAATATCTCCTTATGTACTCCATAAGCTATTCACATATCCTTTTTATGCTTTAGGAACTTTACGAAGGCCTTTACATTCATCTAATGAAGGGATCCTAGATCTTCTTGTTATCTTCCTATGATGATAAAGGCATAGGAAACATCAACCATGTTATGTAACATGACATACATGATTGAACATATTTTTGATGCGTATGGAATCTTGTTCATCGTATGTCTGTTTTATTGTGTCTAAGGATTCATGTTCTATGAGATATTTATTCCATGTGACACAAGTAACATTCCCCTCTTAAACTATTAATTATTAAATATCTTAAATATGTTTTCAATATATATAGTCTGACTTAGTCAAATAATCCTCCTGGATCTATCACTATGGATACCAATCCAAAGAATGTAGGCTACATCACCTAAATCCTTCATGGTCAATCATGTGTTCAACTATATCTTAACAATATAAAGTATTAGAACCTTGTTTCCAATTAGTAATATTACCTCACCATATACTACTTTGAAATTTTATCCACTCCTACTAAATGACTTGTATATTTAAGGATCAGATAAATTCCTTATAAATCAAAATTTCATTATATCATTTTCTATATGAATGGTCAATGATATGGATTCTTTCTTCAACCCATAAATGAAAATTTTCAAATATGTATACCTTATTGGAATATCTTAGATTTAGTAATCCATCAAATTTTTTCATATAAGAATCCTACATGAAGATACTATAATACCTCAATACATTATTTTATATTTTCCATTTAAAATAATGATAGTTCTAATCGAAGAACCACACACAACCCTGAGCTTAAATGTGTTATGAAATAATATTATTTAAATATAACTATAATAACCTACTCGTTAGGTTGTTTGGTATGAATAAGAATAACCAATAATGAAATATATGATAAAGGTATTCCCTTAATAAAAATAATTGATTAAACCAGTAAAATTAACATTCATTTGACTTTTATTACTGTGAAAATAATAAGAATAAATTAACTTTACACCTTAAAGATATTTTTCTTCAAAATGGGTTTAACTATATTTTCTGTAAAGATGTTATTATTAATTTTTATCAATTTTATAAATATTATCTGAATAAAGGAATATAATTATTGAAATCATCATTTTAATTTTATCTTATAGTGAATTTTCAATATTTTTCTAAAAACATTTATTAGTGAATAGTAAATTATATTGATTTTTGAAAATATCTCACTTGTTTTCATTAAATCAAGTAATATAAAAGTTACATTATATTTTTATTTGGATTTAAAGTAAGTAAAGATAAATTTTATTAGATATACTATAAATAATTCTATAGTAATTAATAATATATTTTATTTTGGTATAAATTTATTTTTATGATTAAAAACACAATTTTCTAAAAATTATTGTTCGTTTAGTTTTACGCAATTATTTTCAAATTTATTTTAAAAAATTATAGAAAATTAATATTGGAAAATGTAATACATATTTGGAATTATTATATTCAATTTTTGTAAGTTGTTTAATTTCATTTTTATTAATTTTGAATAGTAAATATGGAAAAAGTTTATCACCATGATAATGGGTAAAACTTGTTAAATAAGGAAAAAACTATCGAATAAGGTTTCAAAAACATGAAAAATATTTCCATTATTACATTATCTGATATTAATTATACCATATAAATAATATTTCTAATATATGTATTTTTTTGTAAATTTCATTTGATAATTGAATTTATATTATTTTAAGTTAAGAAAAATAAAAATTGTCACTATCTTTTTTTAATAGATCTAATATATTTTCATTAGGATAAAAAGAAGTTGTAATAATTTGTAAATTTTATTTTTAATATTAATTCCTTATTTTTTTATAGTAATCTATTTTTCATTTTAGTGATGATATAATTACCTTAAATTCTTACGCAACACTAATATAGTTCTTGCATAAATAGAAGAAAAATCATGGTAAATGATTTTAGTAACAATAAAATTAATATGTTTTGGATGAATTGTTTTATTATATGTACATAATAGGTAATTATAAATTATAATTAATGTTAATTGTTTTTATATTCTAATTCATTAACATTATTGATGTTTTTTATGTAAAATTAAATGAATAATCTAAAAATGACTTTAACGATATTTTGTGATAAACAATATACTATTAAATGATTTTAAAATAATAAATATACTGAAATGGGACAAGTACATTGAGAAATGTTCTAAAATTTTATCCATGGAAATTTTTTGAGCAATATGTCACCTTATAAGTAAATTTATGAACCTTAATGTCTAAAAAATGGGTTTCCATAGTTAAGGTTAAAAAGGGTTAAAAGGGGTTAAATAAAAAGATAATGATTAAAATGAAACATAAACATGTTTTAATTTTATTTATTGAAGAAATTTTTATCTTATAATATATTAACTATTAAATAATGTTCATTTTTTCACAATACATTATTATCATATATACTATATTTAAATCCTTTTAAGTAATTCCAAGTGTTTCATTTCCCTCACTTATAAAAGGGAAACTACTCTTCTTTTTTATTCACATATGTTGGGCGCTATATATCTAAAAATACAAACACAAAAAATTTAATAGATTGATTTCCTTCATTTTTGATCTTATATTCTTCCCCTCACAATATCATAATAATACTTAATGTGTAAACTAAAGGAGGTCTCTCAAAGAAGTGTTAACAATCATTGCTGACTCTTTCAAAGATTATTTCTTCTTAAAATTCATATAAATATATTCTACCCATCCTAAAATAATGAATATAGTATCATAAATATTCTGAGATGGTATTTTTAATATGGGATAACCATTTTCCACATCTTTTATATCCTATAGAAAATGAAAACATTGCTCGTGCATATGTATAACCTACCATCACCACGTGGAAGTGTAATAAATTTTTAATCACCACATTACATGAATATTTGTAAAGATGGAACTAATAAATATATATTATATTTATGACATATTTATGATTACTAAAATATAATATATCATTTACCTTCTTACCCTTTAACCGATTAAAAAATTATTATGTCACTCGTGCATACGTGTGGACCATAACCTCAATAAAGGGATGTTATTCCATATTCATGTCCACCTTTAAGGGTTGATTATAATATGTATATAATAAATATATCAAATATATATATCATTATTTAAAATTAATTTGATTATGGAACCAATATGATGATTAAAAGTCCATAACTTCCTAATTGAATGATACATGAAAAATGGAGCAGTTAACACCTTAATGATGATGATAATGAAGGATTATTAATGAACATATGATAATATTTTATAATAAAACAATGTTTATTATCATAAAATTTAACATTATTATTTTATAAAGTTATAATAAATTTAAATTTATTGTTGTGTATGCTAAAATAACTTATGAATCCTGTCAGCCATGGGGTAAGGGTTTTCTTAACATGATTTTTTTTCATCAGGTTATATTACTTATTCATTATCCATATTATTCCAAGATTATTTGTCTAAAAAACTTTGATTATTTTATTATTTACACCAATTTTATGTGGATTTATATTTTTTACACATAAAATCTTCATAAATTAATTCCCACCTTAATTTTATGATCTTTTCAAGGGTTTCCCATTTAATTTTTGTTTTTGTGAAACATATTTCATATTAACCACCAGTTTCTTTCTGGTGGTTTATATACTACCCCATTTTATATTTTATAAAAATAATATATTTATATTCATTATATTTAATGTTTAATTTGAATTTTATCTTTGATGTAGGTAATGATACAAAATTAATCCATATGGTAAGGGTTTTATTTTATAATCTAACTATTTTATCAGGACTGGTTATGATTAAAATTACAGTGATGAAATTATATGATCTATAACATATAAATAATATTTCCTTTATTACCCTATATTTATGTCTATAAATTAAAAAAATCTTTTCATATTAAAATTTATGAATGATTTTTTTAAGGGAAACCAATTTCTTTTTAGATTTCGTGGGACGTATTTCTCTTCAATTCCATAAGTTTTATTAAAATGGATTAAATAATATTTTTACCATTCCCTAATGATTTATTAATGTATTTTTTATCCATTTTTTACTTTCTATAAAAAAATTTAAGACCAATCATTTTATCATTTTCTAAACGGTGTAATTTTTTCCAATGGGGTGAATGAAATATTTATTTTATCATTTACTACATGAATGAATTTTCTCACTATCATGTATATAATCTAACTTGAAGATTAATTTACAAGTTTACTTGGTTATTTTCAATGAAATGTTTTCCGATTATTTTGGAAATTTGTGGATTTTAAATATTGGATTTTAAAATGAAGAGGTGTATTTTAATCAAAAAATCTTCCACTTACCTTTTAAAATTATTTTCTATAATTTCAATATCCTTTAATTAATATTATGCTTTACTAGAAATATAATATAATGATAATTCCCACCATGTTATTGTATATTTATTTTTATCATGTTTAATTTTTCATGGGGAAAATATCAACCTTTCATATTCTATATTTTAAATATGTATTTTTATGTTGATTATGTATTGAATATTTATTCACATCTATTATTTGATGAATTCATTGGACTAAGTAATTGATGTGTGTGTCACATTATTTCTCCCAGGTATATTGGTAGGTCTCATGACAAAAAAATTCTTGGGGATTCGGAATATTCCATACCTATTTATATATGGAGTATTGGAATGAAGCGTTGTCAGTAAGATTATGTTGTCCAACATATAAGTTATATTATTATAAAACTAGTTATTATTGTCAACGTGATTATTTATATTGTAATGTCATCCATGGATATATTCACCTTTTATTATATTAGTTATATGGAATATTTTATTATTGTTTATCTCTTACATATTATTCCTTCTTTATTTATTATTTTTTAGCTTATCTTATATGATTTCACATAATAAGAATCTGAGCACAATGTTTGTTATGTTTTCCTTTCCCAAGGATACAAAGAGAGGATAGATGAATAATTTCTATGATATATTGGAAGGAATAAAAAATTTATCACTATAGTATTAATAAGTATTTGATAGTTACAAATATAAGGTGAGAATCACATATGTATATAGTCTCCCAAGACATAAAAACTATTTGATCTTATTAGATACAATGTATTTTATCTTATAACAATGTAGTAAGATAAAAAATGACTCTGGGTCTTTGGATTTGGGGTGTTACAGTTCCCAATAATGAATTATGTTTTTAAATCCATATGAAAAATATCATAATCTTGATAAGATTCTTTGGAAACAACAATTATAATGGATTTAGAATAGAAACTGGTGAAAAGGTTTCATCATACTCAATGCCTTGATGTTTATTAAACCATTTAAAAACTAGTATAGCCTTATAGGTACTAAAATTACCTTAAATTTATAATTTTATATTGAATAACCATTCTCAACCAATAGAAATTACATCAACTGAAGGATGTACCAAATCCCATACTTGGTTTTGGTATATAGAATTCATCTCATAATTCTTAACATCATTCTATTTGGTTTCTTCTGAGCCACATATAGACCCCTTTTAAGAAATAGGTGAATTATTATCAACTAATAATGAATCTCCATCATTTATGAGCTAAAAAATATCTCTCTGGTGAAATTACAAATTTAGTTCTTCTAGGAAGTGTTATTGGGTTTTGAAAATACTCTTACATGGGTTATTGTGGAATCTATTCTTATAAGAACTACTATGTATCTTGAGTACCAATTTCATTAAAATAAACCTTTATCCCATGATCCCATTTTCAGATGTACTCACAATAAAGGAATATGGATATCCTGGTTACTATTACCTTCTTATCGAAGGAATCAAATTGATATAATCCTCTTGTTTCCTTGGGATACCACTATAAAGATATACATCAAAAATTGGGATGTTATTTTCTTCTCAAATACGACCTTAAATTTTTTTTGATAGTCCCATACATGAACATGTGATAAAATGGATTTTCTTTCAGACATTAACTAATATGGAATCCCTTATGTTTTCTTAGTTGGAACTCATATTATAATGTGTACTTTATTATATAATGAATATCCCCAAATGGATAAGGAAATAATCACATGAATCATCATCGATCTCATGATGACATATAAGGAAATGTTACTATTTTCACTAACAACATTACATTATGGTGTATAAATAGGACTGTGTTATGATAGAATCACTAACACCCATAGATAATCAATTATTTCTTCTTTATGATATTCTCCACCACAACCCAATCAATGTTTATATGTCTTCTTCCCATGTTGATCCTCTATATCATTCTTCAACTTTATAAATTTATCAAAGGACTTACACATATACTTACTTAAGTAGACATATACATTTATACTATTTGTTAAAATTACTAAATTTAGAGTATCATCACATGATTCTATTGGAAAAGGTACACATATATCCAAGTATACCAATTATTGAATATCAACATTCCTTTTACACATTCTAGTAAATGGAGACTTTCCCATTTTTCATGAAAATAAGTATAACATATATCATTTGATTTTGGTTTAGTAGAATGTAAATAACCATATTGATATAACAATGTTAAATTCTTCTATATTACATGACCAAGAAACTATTTCTATAACTGGGTTTTAAATAAATAAATGTAATTAATTATCAATTTCTAACACTTAGTTTCATATTTTAGTATGTAAAGACCACTATTAAAATATGTCATACCATAAAAATTTTATAATTACAAAAATTGCCTTCTTTATTTCAAAAAATTAATAAAAATACATACATGTGTAAACTAGACTCATATATAATACTCTTTGCACTAAGAAAAAAATAACAATTTTTTAAAACTATAATCATTATTATTGGAAAAGTACGGTGGTAGTCTATAATTACCAAAAAACTAGTCTAGCTTCATTTACAGCTCATATATCCACCTCACCCCTGGACCTTCATGACTCAAGTTTGTTCCTATATTTGGATAAAAAATTAGAACCACACATAGTATTTAATACTCAACTAGTAGACATATAAATATTACACTCAATAAAACATGCACATGAAAATTCCCCTTTCTTATTTCTTGAGGAATAGTTTTTTCTTCCAGTTTCCCTTCTTACCATAAGGAAATCATACTTCATCTTGTTTCATAGCCTTTTCATGGATCCACCGTCACTTTTTATGGTGGTTAATAAGATCCTTATACTTATAGTTATTCTCCTAGACCATTTCTTTTCCCTACCTCTTTTCTACAATAAAAGACTAGATTTTTCATGACTCATCCCCTTATCTAATTTTTTAATTTGAGTAAGGTGTTTCATGAGTGAATTATTAGTTTTGTTCAAATTAAAATTTTAAAAAATATAAATATTCTTTGAGAGAGTGAAAAAAGTAAGAGATCCATCCATAATACGTTGGGTATCTTAAACCAAAGAATCTTTAATCACATAATATAACTAATCATCTTGAATACATGAGACCCAAATAATACACCATATCTAAGATTTCATGTGAAGAGTATATTTGAAATATCATATTGACCCTATATAGCATTCTATAGATTAATATCACTAAGGTGAGACAATATAATGTATGCTACCATGTCTTCTTACAACTTCTAACATAAAACCCTAGAAATAAATTTCATTAGAAAATTGTCTCATATATACAATGATCTCTTGCTCACACACCTCCTTAGAATGATCATAAAAAATAAGGGACTCTAGCTTGTAATACATATTCTATTAGTGTATTATAATGCTCAAAAACATGTACCACTATTAGAAGTTACATATAGTCAGGTGATTTGATTTATCTAATATATAAATTAGTGATAACATAAAGATCTCCTTACATGAAATTTTCTAAAAAAAATAAAAGTATGTTTAACTACATTCCTTGATTACCAAAATATATGAGATGAAATAATTTTAATATATAATTATTCTCCCACCATTTTATCAAGTCTAAATTTCCCTCACCATTAGACTCAAAATGTCTTCTCATGTAGTCATTTCTGTAGAAAATATCTATATTTTCATTCTTATAAAATGGATGTGGGCATGACAAGCCATAAAAATTTATTTAAATAGGTGGCCTTCCTAAATATATTAACTTGTGATTCCTTGATCTATTTAGTGGCTATCTAATCCTTAAATCTCATACTTGGATTTCCATAAAACATGAATCCATTTTATACTAGGTCTCAAGAAATTATTGAACCCATTATGTGATCTACGTTAAGCGAACAATTTTTTTTGTTAAAAATCCCAGATAATTGAATGCACTATAATTAAGGAAGAAAATCACTTTGAATTGAGGTTTCATTTTAACACAATTAATGGAATGATATACAATAATAATATTTTATTTAAAGAATTTTTATCTTATGTGTAACTTTACTTTAATTTATCTTTTTTACATGATTGTTAATATTATATGGATTTTACCTAATTAATTAATAATGTCCTAAAAAATAATTTCTTCATAGTACATTTATTTTATTTCATCTTACATTCTTGTTATTTAATTAAATATTACATGATCACTTTTAACATCAAATAAATAACCATGAACAAGAAAAAACAATGTAAATATATGAAATGAACATGCACTTTAATATTAGTTTGTTTATAATTCTAATGATAAAATTACCATTGACCATAGGGGAAAAACTATCAAAAAATGGGATTCTTTTTGAGTTGCAGCATTCCCTCTTAAATCCAATGTATCTCCTTGATTGGTGTGACCTCAACATGGGGTTTGAACCACCTCTTATCCTCCATCCATTATATATATTTACTTATACATAGGTGATGGGAATCATGGGTACAATGACATATAAAATGATCAATGGAAATACATGTCCTACATTGAAATGATGGGAGGGATGACACACGTTCCATCATATTTAATCTAATAATACATTTATCATAATAAAAAACAAGGAAATAAATATTAAATTAAATAAAAACCGAACACATCCATTGTTTAGTTAAACTCATGATCATCCACACATGAAACAAATCAGAATTTAATAAAACTCTCTAGTATTAATTTATATTCATTATTTTAATGATAAATCCCCCAAATTAATAAATTAATTATCTTATTAATTCCTTCATGAATTTATACATGAATTTCCACCTCAAAAATAATCATGATTCTTATCCACTATAACATTAAATAAATTAGATAATTTAATTTAATTTAATATTAATTCATACATGGTTTGTACTAATAGGGAACACAACACATCCTCTTATACACTATATTAAATTATATCTTCAATTTAACATGTCATGTACTTGAGGTAGTATAATGTTCACCCATATACTTTATACATCATTTATTTTCACCCTCATGGTTCATAACCATGCTCAATATTGTTCTTAACATGTACCATAAACTTACATGACATGTTAAGTACATGGAATGTCATGTTATTACATGGTGTGTGTTTATGCGAGTTAAGGAATGTAGTCTGTACAATATTTTTGACTATATGGAACACTATTAATATGTTCAATGCATACTATTAGCTATGAATGTGAAGTACATAGTGTGTATTATTACATGAACATTTTATAGTTCCATAATTAATGTGAAACTGATTAATTTAATAATTTAATACTATGATGATTTTATATTCCTAGTAATTAATTCATAAGGTATAAAACCTGGCTTGTAATGTAATTTGTGTGCCAACGAGCCCGTACCCGAGTGATAAGGGCCCCTGCTTGGCATCCAAGAGACCCAGGTTCAAAACCGGGTAGAGGCGAATTTCTGGGGTACTGTATCAGTCACTGTAGCAGTACTGTAGCAGTTACTATTCGGTATTGTAGCAGTCAGAACTATTCACCTGATTTGGGATTTCGGGCCATCGGTTTGGGCCTACGGGTCTCTAGGGTCGTCGGGTCATCAAAGGCCTTCGGGCCATAGGGCCTTCGGGTCACATAGACCATGGAGTAGCCCAGTTCACATAGAACATGCCCCAGAAGAGGATCAGAGCAGCAGGAGTAGCAGCCACCAGATGCAGAGCTAATCGAATTAGAAGAATGAGACGGTATGGCAGCCGTCATCGGGACCAGGCACCGTGCATCTTTGTACGGGGAAATGCTAGCCGATCAGTAATGCAAGGTGGGGAGCTAAGGCAATCAATGATGCAAGACGCTGGGGAGGGTCCGTTTTAGTGGGGTGGGACCACGGGTCATGTATGGGAATGGTATGCCTCTGGGCCTTCGGTTCATGTATTGCGGGTCATGTTGGGTCTTGGGCCTTGGGTCTACGGGTCATGTACGGGTTCCCATTCAACCCTTAAAAGTGGGATTATCTATAATAAAATAAAAAAGAAGGCCTTTAGGCCATTTTGGAGTAATTTAATTTGTGTGAAAGGTTTGATTTTCAAAACGTGTAAAGATCACCACATTTCATATAATCCATTCTCTTGCCACCCGAAACATGTTCCTAGGGACTCATCACATATTAAACCTAGAAATTTATTTGTTAGATGACATGTACATCAACTAGAAGTCATATAGTCAAAAATGGACCATGATTCTTGTATTTAATTCACTATACAGTGTGAATTTCATTACCCCTCCCCCCAATGGTACCCCTCTTGAACCAACAATTTGTTAAGGTAGATAACAATGCCCAAATCCCACCTCTAATGGGCTACGAGTTAGTGAAAAGAACCATAGGTATATCAAACGAAAAAATGGGAGTTGTTAACCTCTAAGAATAACATGAAAAATAATAAATAAGAAATGATCACAATACATTTATTTAATGTCATAAAAATGGGAACATCTACAAAATAAACTACAAGTACTAAAACTAAATCCCCGGTAGTTACCTCAATGCCCAAAAAACTCTTGAACAACCCCATGAGATTGTAATGTTCAACATGATCACCAACCTGCTCAGGTAAACATGAATAATGATTTATACATATGTAGGGTGATAATAACAAATATATCCAGTAGGATCCTTCCCATATCCTCCCATGCAAAGGATAATTAAATCATATTTAATTCTAGTCAATAAATGTGTAAATAAAATGTGTCACCTAATTAGGTTTGATAAGTTCACAACATGACCACGGATCTCTATACAAGTTTCACATATAGGGGAAAATATAATATCCACCATAATATGATAGTGACGGTACACCACCATCACGTTTATAATAGTTTTCTACTCTGCCCCAATGTCCTGCGTTCTGAGCCATCTCTTTCCAAAAAAATATTCAAGCATGAAAACATTAGGGAATATTTAACATACCAAGAACCCCATGCATCACATCAAATCTAAAAAAAAAACACACACACATATATATATATAGTAACCAAGTAGTTTGAGAGAGGAACAACAAATCATAGATCTTTTATTATACTTAAATCAATCAAAAACCATGAAAAGAATACCTAAAATAATACTTAGGATAATATATTCTGAGCTATATGTGTGTGAAATCACCACAAGACATCACAATACTCTACATACATTTGTGGGAAACATAAACACCATGAATTTTAAAACATAATACTACTTAGTTAAAAGATAAGGAAAAGAGGGGTTAGCCATCTATTTGTTCCTCTCTAAAGTAGATATTGGGGAAAACACCCTCACTGCATACATTGGGTGTTAGTCACCAAACCAATATTGGTGGGGTATCATATGAAATTTCCTTATATAATGAAAATTTATAGATCACAACTACACTAAGGGAAACTACTGAGCTGTAACATCTACTCCAGATATCATCTCTCAGACACCTGGCTTAAACTACAACGCACTATATGTCCTCTAAGAGTAAAAACATTTAAGAATATTTTTCATTAATTATTTCCTCGAAAAATTTTATAATTAAATTAATTGCAAACTAAAATTCATGCCCACCAATAATAACCCAAACTAATCCAAGGTTCCTTAGTAATTATCATTATTATTGGTTTCCATTAAGACTCGATCCCCATGTGTTAAATTATTTAACATTAATTTTCATTTTATAATTCAAGGTACACTAGGAGTCATCCTAAGATGCCAAAATATACATAAACTAAGAACAACTAGAAATTTTATATAGGGGGGAAAGGAATGCATAAAAATAAACCCAAACATCTGATATTTAAGTAGATTCATTATCAAAATATTACTCCAACATTCAACACAAAAACAATTTTTATGACCATCTTCAACCGGATCCATTAGTCCTGGTGTTATGCTCAACAACACCATGCATATCACCATTCATCCCACTATAATAGGTTAAAAATTCTTCCACTAACCCTGGAATCTACACCAATTATCTCCAAACCATCATTCATCGTAGGTTCATTTCACATTATATAGAAAGTCTCCAAAAACAAAGTGATCACACAAGGTAAAAAAACATAAAATAGATAACAATGAATCCATACCCTATAACCAAGGCATCACACATTTATAAGAAAATGAGCATTCTCATCACCAAATATTTTTTATCAATAAATAAATTCATCACTGTCTCTAATTAACCAATTTATTTGATATATCTTGTAACTAGAAAGAACCTAAGTCATTGGCTATCAACAACTAATAAATTTACATCAAAATTATAAAATCATAAATTCCATTTTATTTAAACTATATTGAATAAATTTTTGAATTAAACAAGCCTTAATATTATTTATCCAACAAGAATTACCAAATTTACAATATTTATAAACATTCAGTTCCTAAAAAACATGCTAAAACATATCATAAACAAAATAAATCACACTATCTATAAAATTAAGGGTAAAACCATTAATATGACATAATCACATGGTATCATAACAACCAAACCCATATATTTATTTAATTATGGTTTATTATTCATTAATTTAAACTCCACCACTACCCAATGAAATTAATCATTCTAACTTTTCCATTTGAATTAAAATAAGTAGAAACAATGGATTCACTACAAAAATTTAGAAGTTCAACATTCATTGAGAAAGAATGGATGATCTAGGTCCAACCACCAATGAAATCAATGGAATGATTATTGGAATCTAACATATGCAATACACTAATAACCACACTATGACCTCACACTAAACCTAAGCAGATGACACAATAAAGAATTAGAAAAAATTAAAAGAATAGAAAATATAAAAAAGATAACAGTAACTTGAATTAAATTATATCAATCCTTTATAATCCTATGGTTATCATTCAAAAAGGGATGATCCCGAGATTTCAATGGGTTAACAATTACACTTACATAATGAATTTTTTTTAAATTAAGCCTCATTGTGAGAAAACAAAAAAAAACTACACCCTTAGGTCATCTGGATAATTTTGAAATTGATGGAACAATCTTAGGAGGAGGGAGGAATGATTAATATAGGTAAGAATAGATTAAAATTTTATTTAGGTCTAGTCATAACACCACACACATTTTCCCCTTTGAAATGGTGGATATACATGAATAATGATGGCCATTTCAACCATTCAATTTCCAGCATGACTATAACCATGACCCCCAATATGGTCTTGCTAACCTCAAACATGCCAGCCAGACATGTCATCTATTAGGGAATGTCTCTAAATTTTTGGTCTATTACACTAACCACATCCTACACCATGAGTTTGGTGAGGTCACTATGGCCATAACCCATAGGATATCCCCTTTTCTCGTCACATAAGGTCTTTCCCTATCCTGATCAATTTTCCTATCCCATTTTACAAAGGGGCTCACTAAGGGAAAAAATGTAAATAACTACACCCTCCTCCATGAGAGTGGTGTCCCTTTTAATATAAAAACACCTTCAGAGCCTCTAAAAAACCTCTAACCTAACTTTGGACATCACTATGATTATAAAACCATAAAGGAAAGTCTAAAAAGGTCAAGAATATTATATCAGATTCATCTCAAACAATTATTAACCTTGAGGATTTTAAAATATAAACTCCTAGAGGATGAAAAGAAAATGGGTCTCTAGAACAACCAGCCCATGAGATACCTCTTGAGATTCTCACCATCACAGGAACACATCAACCCATATTATTTTAATAAGGCACAAAACTATACAACATTCTTACTGAGAGAAAAATCTCAAACAAGATCAAGGAAAAAAATAGATCAAAGAATAGAGAACTATCTCGTAAGATATATAATAGAAAAAAACAACAAGACATCATTATAATAAGGGGTACAAAACATCAATTAACTTGGGATACTAAGTGTGTATCTTTGACTCATGTTCCTTGGTTCTATCCTATAGGGAACTATGTTTCCAAAGGATATGAACAATAAAAATATGTATCCCACACAATAACTTCTCATTGAATTCCTATTAATCCATGAACTACTCCTCAAAGGTTGAATCATCATAAATTTCAATCTCACCCCAATCGATGACATAAGAATCATTTAGAAGATAGTGGGGATGATTTGACACATGAAATAAATCATCTATCTAGTTAATCTATGGGGAAAGGTCTTTTAGATATGCAATGACTGAAACACATTCCTACAACTTGAAAGGTTTAACAAAACATGGATAAATTTTAACCCTATGACCAAAAATAATAATTTTATAGGATGAATATTCACCTTCAAGAACAAATGTTTTCCCTATTTAAACTATAGAGGTCTCATCCTTTTTTCGGTATAAGACTAATAATGATATTTTTCTCCCTCCATCATTTCATAAATAACCTGAACCTTTTATATCATGATTTTAACTAGTTTTTCCTTAGAATTTATGACTCTCTAACCCCAATATTGCATAATGTACAATGGAAATGTCAACATACAAAGATTCAAATGGTTGTACACTAATTATGGAGTGAAAACAATAATTTTAAAAAACTTATACAATTATAAGTTCCTCACCCATGAACAAAAAAATCCAGGACACAAATATACAATATTTCAACAAGATTATAGATGGTCTACTTAATTTGAGAATCTTTCTATGAATGAAAAGTAGTGAAAAAAGAATAAAATAGGGGAAAATAATAATAAATTCCCCTCTAAACCTTGTTGGTGAAATGAAGATCATGATCATAGATGATCATTCTCGGGACTCTATGAAGCCTCCCCAACTTATCTAGATACTACCTTAACAAAACCCCCAACATGTTTTTCCCATTGCTTACTATTAGTTGTGATGATTTTGTAAAACTGACCAATATCACCCATATAAAATTATATCTTACATGATAATGAGGTAAAATCATGATAAATTCTATTCGAATGTCCACCCACATATAATGGGTAAAATATTATGGTTAGAGAAAACCACTAATAAAATAGTGTCGAACCATTACCTTTTAGAAGACCAAATAATGGTAAATGAACTTTAAAACTACACACTTCAACCAAGGACAATAAAAAAATTAACTCTATGACTATAATACATATTCTTCATACTCGGATGAACTACTAGGTGTAAGATATAGAAATAACAAAGAACCACCTCATGAATTATTGAAGGATTGAAAATCCTCCCAAGGAACAACACTCTATGTTGATTATATTTAGATTATACATCAGGGGAATCACCACATAAAACTCAATTGTACTAATTACACACCTTGGAATTACCATGTTGGGAATCCACCACATGATACACCAAATTCTATTGCACCATCATCTAAAAAAAGAAACCTCTTCCACCAACCTAAACCATATCAAGATGAATCATGGATAGCTTTCTCATCACTCTCTTTGAATCCCCATGTTCATTTACAACACCACTACATGAATTCTTTGTTATCACATTAAGTAAAAAAATATCTTCTCCCAGTAAATAATAAATCATAATATAATATTCCTATAAGACTTACATCCAACTTTACTAATTCAAGTTCATTTCACACTAAAATAAAACATACATCAGGTTTCAATTATCAGTTAAAACCACAATTCATTCATAGATGCGGTGGTATCAATACAACTTTAAGGTGAACATGAATTCATCCAATTTGAGATCATGGGTGGAATATTTATGTTCATAGGGATGTATCTAACATGAAAAATAAGAAATAACTTCTCTCTATCACATCAAGATGCCACCCACGCCAAGATGTGAAGCATTGTAGAACACTGAAACTAAACTCACTCTTCTTCAAATATTATAATGGAGTGATATGCAACTTCTCCTTTAGTTACTTAAAATAACCCTATCACTGTTTAGTATAAAATAATTCCAGATCCATACTACTCAAGGTTGTTAGACGAGTCTTAATATGAGAAAATTCCTACATGAATATTATACAATAGCCTACAAGACTAAAGAAACTCAACACCTATACAATATTCTTAGAGGTTGACCAAGAAAAAATTGAATTTATCATCAAAGGAACTAGGGATAAACCACAATAGGATATGAAATTCCTGAATAAGTGAACATCAAAGTCCAATAACTGACACTTAAACAACTTCTTGAACAACCATTAATGTTAAAGGACTTCAAAAACTAACCACAAATTCTATTCCTTCTCCTCATAAAATATAGAGTACACAATGATGTCATTGATGAAAAACACCATGAACCAATCTAAAATCTCTTGGAAGACTACATTCATCATGTCCCAGAATATTGTAGGTGTGTTCATCACACTGAAAGGAATTACAAAAAAATAATAATTCTTATGATGGAATCAAAATGTAGTCTTTAGAATATCCTCAACCCTTATCTGCATCTAATGATATCAAAATCATATACAGATCTTCAAGGATCTACTTTCTTCATTCAGTTGATTGAATAAATCACCAATATATGGAAGAGGATAATGGTACTTAAGTTTAAACAAATTTAGAAGATAATAATCGATACATATATGTAGACTACCCTTACCCATCATTATGAACAATGTCATAACACCCCATAGTCACATGCTTGGATGAAAAAAACTTATTTAAAGAGATCATCGATCTATATCCATGGCTCCCACAACTCATAAAGCACTATGCTATATAGAAAGTGATATAGATCATTTATGTTATGGATTATATCTTTATCTTAAACTCAATCTCCCATCAAGGGTGTAGCACAAAAAACTATCTATGAAAGACATCACTAAATTATTCCACAATCATGGGAGACATTGCTGGTTAATTCTCTGACGATCATATAATCAAATCTTCCATCAAGGAAGAGAAGTATACAATATTCATATAACCTATCTGAGGGTCTCTCTTACCAATGAACATGACATACTATATGTAAGATTCATAGAACATGATCCACCACCAGAAGAAATCCATGATATATTTCACTAAATACAACTAATCCATGATAAAGATGATTTCATGTAGTTGTATCTACAAAAATATGCAGTCACCAAAAGAGGGATGTTTCCACATCACTAACTCACAATATCTATATAATTATTACAAATAATATTAACCTCTAACATCAATAATAAATTATAAGGGCACTTTAAGTCTCTCCTCCTCCCTTGATGATCTAGTCATGGTCAATGTCATCTCAACAGCCTCTAACCTCTCTAGTACCTTGAGATATGTTAAAAATATAAAATAAGTGACCTGAAATTGGATATTTGAAAATATAGAGTCTTTAATTTTCCCTACCCTATCATTCTCACCTAGGAAAGGGTCAAATATATTTAATAAAAGGTTCCATAAATGGATCCAAAACTTTAGAATGCTTGATATTCCCTATTGAAGGGTGAGAATTTAATGAAGGATTGTATCCTTTGTCATCAAAGAAAGAAACTTGGCACAAAACTAATCTCAAAACCTCTCTCATGAAACAAAAAAATTCTTAGGATCCCTAAGGAATATAAACCACAACACCCTAACTACCCTATATATCATCACCGCCACCAATGAAACACAGTTCTCATTCGGAGCATAAATCACACTGAAGGTTGTTTACACCTCTTCTAACCAGTCCTCATTCATTGAATTTGAAATATTTCACTAATAACTTGGTATACTCTATTGAAAAAACAATCACAATGTCCTCCTAAAAGTGCCATCATTGTTGAACTAAACTCCTTGATGATCTACTGGCACATCTTGGTGGACATATTCAAAAAAACATGATGATGGAGTCAACTTAGAGCTATACCTGTAAAATAAAAAATGGTTATGGAATCCTAATATTGGAATATGAAATATTTAATAACTAATTAATTAATGTTCAACCTTTCCCCAAGGATTAACTATTTCAAAAATTGTCTAAAACAGGAATTATACATAATACTTTCTCTAGGTCTCATCCATGAAACCAACATCACATTGCTTAGTAGGAACAATACACTTAAATTTCATCACGTTAGATCATATGGGGACCTAAATACCCATTTCATAGATCATATTCCTCATTTACATTTCATTCTATGATCATATGACATAGTTTTCATATCAACCCATATAGTCCACATCGGTGCATTCCTCTGAACTCCATCATATCTGTTATCATAAACCATTTTATAACACTCTTTCATGACCCCTACCCCTAATGGTACCCCTCGTGGGTTGATAGTCAGTAAAAGGTGATAATCAACCCCAAAACCCACCTCTAATACGCCATGTGTTGGTGACAAGAATTGAGGGTATATGATACACATAATATAGAGGAATTAAACTCTATGAAGAACACAAGGAATGATATATATTAAAAAATCACATTACATGCTATAAATGTCATAATAATTAGATAAATATTAAAATAATCTATAAATACCAAAATTAAATCCTCATCAGTGACCTGAAATCCCAAGAAAACTTCCAAAAAACTCCAAAAATGACAATGTATAACCGAATTACCAACCTATCTCGAGAACTTGAAAACAATATATATACACACACACACACACACACACACACACACATAAGATTAGAGTAATATATATACTTAGTAGAATCCTCACTAAAGCCTTTTATACAAATGATAAAAGAAATAATACTAATGCCTAGTGAATAAACTAGTAAATATAACAATAGCCCTAATTATGTATGATAAATTTTAATACTAACCATGGATCTCTCACCAAGTATCAAATAAAAATGATTATATAATATCCAAAAGAATATAAAATTGAATATACATCATGGACACTTCCCCACTAGTTTTCCTTGATACCCCTTCATCACATCCTAATCCATCTCTCTACAAATAGTAATCCTATTCAAAAACACATGGGAAACTATAACATATCATGCACATCATTCATTACAACTTCTTATTATCAACATAAATATATCATTATAGTAACCAAGTAGTTTATGGTAACTACCATATCTGGTACATCATGTTTTATTCCTTAATCCATCATTTTACATACACAACTAACTTATAATAATCTTTAGGATACAATATCATGAGATATATTTGTATGAAATAACAATAATCCATCAAATACCTCTACATAGATATATGGGAAAGGTAAACACTATTCATACTAGAACATAATACTCCTAGGAGAAGAGATCAGGGAAATATGGTGTAGTCATCCATCCATTCCTCACTAACATGTATGTTGGAAAAAACACCCTCCTAGATTACACTAACTTCTAGTCGCCCTACCATAATTTGTGGGGAAATTTATGAAATCACATAACATAAAGAAAATATATATCTCACAACCACACTAAGTGTGACTACCAAGAATTAACATTAACTGTATCTATCATCTCTCAGACACCCAAATTCTACTATTAAGGAATAAATATCATATACACACAAAAATAGTACAATAAGACATTAAATTAATTATTTCTATGAAAAATTTTATAATTACAATAATTACTAATTGAAATCCCTTCCCACTAGGAATAATCCAACCTATTAAATGTTTCATTAATAATTATCATTATTATGTATTTTCTAAAGCATCCAAAACCTGTGGTTAAATTATTTAAAAATCATTATCTTTAAATAATTCAAGTACATTAGGAGTCATCCAAAATCTAGAAAATATGTATAAACCAAGCACAACTAGCTGCGTCATGTAGTGAGGGAAGGCACAAAAATAATATTAACCTTACTATATGACCTTTGTGATCATTCAATATATATAAATCATCCCAAAATTTAGCATAAACAAAATGGGAAATCCTTACTTCAACCTTCTTCATCAGTACTGATTCCATCAACAACACTATCATACATATCACCATCCATCCCATGATAACATGCAACAAATTCTTCCACCAACCCTAGTATCCCTTATCATTATCTCCAAACCACCAACCATTTTAGGATCACATCACATCATATAAAAAGCGTCTTTATATAGATCAATCACATAAAGAATCACGTAAACAAAAAATAGTTAATACGACATCTAGTCCATAGAACCAATTCATCCATCCTTCATAAGAAAATGGGATTGATCGAACCCAAAATCTTTTATTTATTAGTCAAACAATTCATAACCATATTTAATTAACTAATTAACTTTTCATTATTACTTCCACAAGTAACCAAAGGAATTAAATAACAATATCTAATAAAATTATTTAAACATGCTTTGAGCATAACTTCAATTTCCTCTAAACTCTACAGAAGAACAATTTCAATTAAACATGAATATCTGTTATTCATCCCACATACCTTACCAATTTTTTTATCTAATTCAATTTCATAATAAAAATGCTAAACCAAATTATAAATTGGAGAAAGTACAATATCTATGAAATCAAGAGGAAACCCATTACTGCAACATAAACTCATGAAATATGTATAAACAAAACAAATTTTTTCATTAATTTTAATTTACGATTAATTATGATTAATTAAACCACTATACCATGAGATAAATCATGATAAATTTATAAACTCACTTAAAATAAGAGGTATTAATAAATCCCCTACCTCGATTTAGAAGCTCAATATTTGACAGGAAATAATGGATGATTGAGGGTAAACCATCACAGAAACTGAATGAGGGTTCATTAGAACCTAACATCCAAAATCCACCAATAAACATTATAACATCTCATCCCAAAATATAGTGTTTAACACAACAAAAAACCAGAAAACAAATTAATAATGAAAAGGTTATGGAGAGAATGTAACCCAGAAACCAAAGTACTCGATCATCCACCATACAATGATAATAATTTTTAAGGGTATGGTCAAGAGAAACCAAGGGGTAAAACTGATACTTAACTAGTGAAAATATCTATCAACCACTTCTAAATGTTATAAAATGACCCAAAAAACCCTAGGTCCATCTAGAACCATATTAAATCAAAGTAATTGTCAAGAGAGGAGCGTGGGAAATTTTTTAGAGTAAATAACGAATTAAAATTTTATTGAAGACCCATAATGGAATCACACATGTTTTCAAAATTAAAGTTTTTGAGATATATAAATAATGGTTGAAATTTTATTCATTAAAATTCAAGCCCAACCATCACAACATCCCCACCACAGCCTCTGTTGTGGCTGCGGTGGTGTCAAACATGCCATTCGAGAATGGAATCTGCTAGGGAATATTGAAAAATTTATATCCATTTTCACTTAACACAAGTGTGTTGATGTCTCTTTGGTCATTCCCCATAGAAGATACCCCAATTATACTCACCTAAGTTCATTCCCAAGACTTTCTATTTTGACTAGACTGTTTTATATAGGTGCCCACCAAGGGACAAAATTGCCAGCACCATTCCCTCCACCATGGGAATGGTGACATGTTGAATGGAAAATGCCTCCAAACTCCATCTCAACACCACCAAGACTTGGAAAACAAGAAAGGTAAAGTTGGTAATGTATGTAAAATTATAGTTTAATCAATATATTACATGTACTTTTAACATGGTTTTCATGATTTCGATGGGGACAAACCATGTGGGATTACATAGTGGGTAAGCTAACTAAACATCATGTTGTGTTAAATATGTCCTGGTAAATATGTTATGTGTAATAAATTCCTTTACTTATCTCCCACATGAAATTCCATGACTCAGAAAACACACCATGGTGTGGTTGATAGGATTACCCATTTTATACTTTTCATTTACACACCATGTAATTTTTTCCTCCATCCAGAATGTCCAACACCTCTTGATGGTATTTTTATTTTTTATTTGTTTTTATTAGCCATGTTATTAGTTATATGTAGTAATATATATATATATATTAAATAATTAATAAACTATAATTTATAATTACCATAATTTATAATTAATTTATACTTTTTAATTATCTCTTATTTTGGAATTAATTCTTCATTGATGATATTGATTGATTGAATCATGTTCGATTATACCATTATTTATATTAAAGGTTTTAATGTATAATCTTTATATAGGTATCTAATAATTATCCACAAGAATTAGATCTTCATGGATGGATATTTGAGTCATATCTGGAAGATCTGATCACCTTGCATCGACTCCATTGATCACAACCTGAATACTTCAAGACTGGAAGGAATCTATCATATTCTATTAATCCTGAGAGGGAAGGGTAGTATCGATTACTCTCCATTCCTATTTGTTTTCTCGACTTTTTCTTAATATTTTAGAGAATTTTATCAAGAGGTGTCATTTTTCACATTGATTATGTTTTTGAAAATGATATAATTAAATTTATATAATGGTGTTAAATAAAAGATAGTTTCCTAAAATCCCATCAACTATTTTTGACTTTAAGTTTACCCATTAATAATAATAATAATATTTCAATGGAATTCACAAAACTCATGAATTATTTAAATATAATTTCTTACATTCATATAAAACTTAATAGAGGTTCGATAAAAATAATAGCATGTTACCCATGAGTCCTATTAACTTAAATGAAATTTAAATAAATATTAATTCTCATAACTAGAGAATAATTTTTTTCTAATGATAAATTCATCTAAAACATAACATTGGTTCACTAAAAAACTTACTATGCAACCCACTAGGCCTCTATCATGGTTGAATTAGGATAAATAACCTAAATTCCAATATCAATGCCTAGAAACACATTAAGGCACCCATTAAAACAAGTAAATTTTGTAATGAAAATAACCTCCTAAAAATGGTAACTTTTTAATATAATGTATTTTAATAAATATCTCATCAATATGGATGCATAATCATGTCATCAAACTATATTATTGATAAATTATTCTTCAACTACTTCAAATGAAATTTTCTACACACTACCATGGCCATAGACATAATCAGACAATTCCATTTCAATCAAATGGTCGATGATATTATCTTTCATTAACTCATAATAAAAAAACCTTTTTTTTACATATTGATTAATTCTATATCAGTCATGATAAACCCAAATTAATATACCTATCCATGTACATATGGTGTACTATTTTTTATAATGCGTAAATGTATGATACTCATGAAAAACATTAATAATAATGTCAATTATATGGATAATTACAAATTTTCATGGATGGGAATACCCAATGACACCTTAAACACATAGAATTACTATTGGTGGGTTAGTTATTAAAACCTACTCTTTTTTAGATTACCATAAGTTATCTTCATTAGAAGAACCCTCAATGCCTTATAATCCCACTATACCTATAGTCTACATCATCCATGTCCCATTAAATGATTTGAACTGACCAAAAAATATATATTTATGAATACTTTCATATAAATTCAAGGAACTCATCATAGTGGGTAATTGTTATGTCCTTTAATTATGAAAAACATTTAATGGAAATCATCATATTAATTTAATGTATAAGAATATATATATTTGGATAAGATATTAATTAGATTCATATATTTAAATACAAACATGAAATTTAATGTACAAAGTAGTTGGTTCTAGGCCTCCAACTATATCAATACATGCATAATTTCAAATACTCAATATTAATTCATAATTTAAAATATTTATAATTGAATCCCTATATCAATATTTTACTTTTTAAAAATGTTATCTCTTATGTTCATTTTTCTATCATGTCCATGTTTTTTTATCTCATGTATTTATTTTATATATTTTATAGTATTTTTATTCATGTTTTTATTTTCCACCAATATATCCCCTTGAATCTATATAGAGTAAATACTATAAAATTTATAATTTAATTTTAACTGTGTTTATCTAGAATGTTGGATCATTTTTTTGACTCAATTAATTTGGCAAATATGCATAGCCATTACATTAATGTGTAAAATTGTTGATTATATATCCATATGGATATAAGAGGTTCCATATGGGACATTATATATTATATTTTTAATTTATTCATTGCATATAATGAATTAATTGTACATAGTAATTCCTGAGTGTGCAAAAAAATTATATTGCCCGTTAATTCATCAATAGGCCCAATAAGATAAAATTGTCTGGGAATTTGGTGTATTTTGGCCAATTAATGTAATATATCTTGGTATAAGGTCTTAATGGTATGGTTATGATATATTGGAAAAAGGCCACGATGGTATGGTTATTCTATATGACATTATTTATTCCATCATTATGAGATCAATTATGGTTATCCATGTGTTCATCTATTTCCATTATTATGGATTTTCTATTCTTATGTATTCATGTAAAAGGAATTTATTTGATTATTTATTACTACAATTTACATATGTTATCTTTATTCTATATTGGATTACATTGTACCATACCCCTTAATGGGCATCATACCTTACCACTATATATTATTTCCCCATTTCCCTAGGAATCCATAATGTTTTTTTCATATGATTTGAGGATATGAAATTAAAGAATAAAAAATATTTTTTTATTGTAAAGTATATTTTGAAGTAATATAATGACCAATTTTGTGTCTATTTTCTTAATACATCTTAACTTTTGATCCTAGAAGTTTCTTATTGAATAAATCAACCACTTTCTCCAAGTATATTGATCTAGTGTTGTTAAAGAAGAAGTGTTCTCTATTGGTCATTATAGGAAAAATAAATATTCCTAAGAACGTATACTATAATTTGAATTTTATTGAAGATGAATCATGTCACAATACATATGTATTATCTTGTGAGGGGTTTTCATCATATAAGGATTTTTGATAATGTAATTCAATCCTAAATGTTCATGACATCATTTTAAGCCTTAATTTGATAAAGTGAAAGAGATTAAGCCATAAAAAATTGTGTTACTCGAAAATGTTTTTTACCTATAAATATCTATAGATATATGACCCATGATTTTTTGTGTTCTAATTTAAATATTGAAATAATTTATAGGATCCAAAAATATAATGAAATTATTATTTAATAAAAAAATTATATATAAATTTAGTGATTTATATATTATTTTGTTTATTTGAATATTTGTTAAATATGGAGATTTTATTATGTTTTTGGTAGGTTATATTTGACTCATTTTTAAGGTTTTAAAGGAAATTAATTAGGTTAAATGTTCTATTCTTATAGGATATTTTTAGATGATTAATTTGAATATACTTGAAGAGGAATATTAGAGTCTTTTTGTGAAGTGCTGGGATTAATGATTTTACAGAGAGTAGTATTGAATTAGGAATTCTTAGAGTGGAGTTTTTTCTATGGAGAATATATTTAATATATTGTGTTTTATTAAGAAGCATTGATCTTATTGTAGAAACACCATCCTATATTGGTGTTTAATTATTTCATAGAAATACTTGTGAGAGTGACCTACATGTCATTTATTCTTACTTAATTTTTTCTCAAAGTAGTGCATTGATAATAGGAAAGAGGAATTGGTCCTCGTTTTGGTATTTATCCTTATTTATGATTGAAAATAACATATAGTGTGTATTTATATCCCTAGTTCATTGACACATTTTCAATGTTTTGTCCAGGAATTATCCCTTTATGGTGAACCAAGTAAAATTATTATATCCACACATCTAATAATTATATTTTAAATTTTCTAAATGAGTTATTGATATCAGTAAGTTAATTATATTTTTTACAATGTGGTAATAAGATCCAATTGAATTATACTAGAAAATTTCACAATCTAATTAACCCTTATTTGGGTGTTCTTTGGTTTTATTTTCATAATAGCTGTTATCAGAGCTCAAAATGTTTTTTATGAATTTTTCATTATAATAGTTTAGAGTTGAAAAAAACTATTAATAAGATAAATGTTTTATTTTTTGGCGGAGTAAATTATAAAATTTTAAATAAATTTGATATCATATCAATGTTTTCTTAGGATTTATTTTTTTTACTCTATCCATACATGGAAGACAAAATAGTGATCCCATAGAGTTGAACATTTATAAATAAAAAAATATTTATTATCAATAATTAAATGAAAAAAAAAATATTTATTTATTTCCCAATTAAATTATATTTATATGAATGTTATTAGTTAGATATAAATAAATGAAATTTTTGATAAATTTTCTAATATTTATGAAGGTCACAAAAGTGTATAGGGGGAAAGCCTCAAGTTATTGATTATAAATTTTATTATATAAATATGTATATCAATAAAAATATTGATGATTTCTTAAACCAATTCATTAAGTTCATATGATTAATATTTATACTTTTTTATAAGATAAATAATCTAAATTTTGTGAATAATATTAGCACTATATTTCTATCCATGTTCAGTTTGAATGTATTGGCTCTGGATAAATGAGAGTTGGCATTTTTTTAACTTGATAATATTTTTAGTATCTCATTTTCATTTGAGATTCATTTGAATATGTAATGTGCATAAATTTATTCATCAATGTAGATATAATTAAAGGACATCATGAAAAGTTTCATTAGTTAAAGTATTGAATAGAAGATGATGTGATTGAGGATTTTATATCCCTTATGGATGTTTAATTCAAATGTAGAAGAATTAGGTTTGATGAAAATTTACCATTGGAATTATTTTTGTTCTGAAATTTTATACATGATATTGGTAGGTGTCCGATTATAATTGAAGGTCATGAATGTGGGGTTGAATTTACCAAGAAAAAGATAAGAAAACATTCCCAAACAAAATATTTATTTTAATAATACATCTGAAAATAGGTTTCACTGGAAATTATTGGAAACAAATGAAGAAAATAGTGATAATTTTTTATTTTAAAATTTGACATTGAGTTTAAATATGATTTAAGGGATGTTATAGTGAAAATTATTTGAAAATTTTAATATAAAACTATGGAATACAATTAACCTGTGGGAGTTGTCGATCTCAATGTTAAACTTGGATCTCCCCTGGAGGAGAGTGGTTTAAAAGTAATAAAAAGTATAAAATATGTTTATTTTTCAAGTATTATTTAGATTAAATTTTAAAAAATTAAAAATAAATCACTAATTAAGTGGAGCTAACGAAAGATCGAAGTATTTCACCATAAAATTTGTGATAATTTATGGATTTTAAGATAAAAAATTGAAGATCAAGCTAATGTAATTTAGGAACTTAATGGTTTTATTAAGGAGAATGAAAAAAATATTAATACTATTAGATATGAATTTATGACATTGTGAAAAATACATTACAATGTAATAAAATCAATTGGTTTAAAGAAGAATGTAGAGTTTATAATGTTATCAGATGAAGAATTCAGTGAAATGGATAAAAGTGGCATGGGGAATTTCAAGAAAGTATTTAACAATAAAATGCACCTAAACATAGGTAATTTAGGATTTGTAATTTTATGATCAAACATAAAAAATAGAGATAAAAAGTGTGTAAGAGAAAGGATATAAAAAGGTTAGATATATGTCCTAACCATCATGAGTTTATAAAAAAACAAAAAAAACTATTTAGTGTCAAGGGATATGTGGATTGATGAGGATATAATTTTCCCACTGATTTAGTTTAAATTTTCTGTATACATAGTACACACCTTGATATACTATAAAAAATATGAATGGTACCTATGACTTAAAGAAAAATATATAATGAAGGAGAATGAGAAAATATTCTTCATCTCAAAGAAGTTATTATAATAGATATTATTTTTATTTCTCAAACATTAGACATAAAGTTTTCTATTATAGGAAAAATAATGGATATAATTAACTCTAATAAAATTATAGGGAGGATAGATATTAGACCAACAAATTAAATTCCAATGGGAAAAAACTACATTTGAAAAATGAATAATAATACCATGTTTCTTATTATAAAAAGAGTGTAGAGATACACAGAATAGTCTCAACCTAATATGAAGTATCATTGATGGAAAAGAAGAAAATAGATAAGAGAATTTTACCTTAAATTCCCCTCTAGGTGATGAAGAATTATAAAAACATGTATTCTTGAATGTTGGTGTTTATCCATATGATTAGGAATAGGAATTTATTTACTAACATGAAGTGATATGTTGATGGAATCACTTAGTTAGGAAATTACAGAGCTTTAAATATTGAAATTGAAATTTGATGCTTTCTAGATATAAATAGAAGAATATATATGTGATCTATGGTGTTGAAATTCAAAAAAAAATCATGATCATATTTCAATTATGAAACATGGGACATGAAACAATATTCAATTAAAAGTGATTATTGATTATAGGTAAATTATAAATTATATGATAAGAGGACATAGAACGAATAAAAATTTTGATTATGTGTATAATAAAGAAAACACATTACTTTGTATAGTAAAAGAGAATACTAGTTTGGGGCATCGATGACTTGGAAACCATTATAAATGAATAATGTAAAAAATATCAGAAGATAAAGGCTGAAATTCATATTTTAAATTTGAAGTGGGTTATAGAAAAGTAATTTAATGATTTATTAAGAGTTATGATGGTGAGAAATACATATTGGAAATAGAATAATAGGGTAAAAAAATTTAACATGGTTTATACCGATGTGTATAGGAAGTTAAAATATATCAAAACACAATGTTAAAGGTATTTAATATTATTTATTTATGATTATTATGGTATATGTTGAATCATATGTATGTAAACCAAGAAGAACGTGAAATAATGAAACAATAGGATTTTAAGGAGAGCTAAATATGAAACTCAAATATTGTACAATTTTTTTATTGTATAATGGTATGAAGCATACTTTTATTGAGGTGGAAAATTATTTATAGAAACTAAATATTGAGGTGTCATCGGTGATACTTCTATAACAAAATAGATTCTTTAAATGGCATAATTTTATGGTGAATAATATTAAAAAACATTTCTCTTTACAAAGGTCATTTGATATAATTATTGGAAGGAAATAGTGAAAATTTAATCATATAATAGATATGAAGATTTGTTATGCCTTACTAAAGAGAAGACACTATTTTAAATCTAGAACAAAAGAAATAAAATTCAAATACACTTTATGGTGTTTGTAAGTAAATTATATTTTTGGAATAAGGAATTGAATAAATAACAACATGGAGATGTGGGAAATCAAGGAGTATTCTAAGGATACTTAACCAAGAGTAAAGACAATAAATACACCAATAAGTAGATGAGTAGTACTATTAAAAAAAATAATATTAAGGTGGTTGAAGATAAATCCTCGAATAAATGATGAAACTAAAATTTAATCTAATTTTTTTAGAGAAAATTATCATGGTGACAAAAATTTTGGAGGAACTCAGCCCTTAATAAATGATAAGGATTCCAAGGCCAATTATAAGAAAAAGTTTATTGCTAAAGAGGCTCAAAATATGAGAATTTATGAAATTGATGAATCCAAACTCAATGTTTATTAATTTAATTGAACTCAAACTATCAATATGATAAGTGTTCAAAACTTTACACTTTTATCAAAGGTTGAGATGATGATATTTAAAGAAGGGAATAAATATGAATCATGGGTTAAATCCATGAATATAGAGATGGATAAAATAAAATAAAAAGTGGAGTTTGGAATGTGTGAAGAGATTAAATGATCAAAACATCATCAGAAAAAAATTGGTTTTCAAGAGTAAATATTATGAGAACAGATATGTCAGATTGAATGAACGAAAAATGAAGAAACATTCAAACTGTTGGCTAGAATTGTGTCAATATTAATTTTCTTGTTGATTGTGATTCAAAGTGGTTTTAATTTTTATAAAATGGATGTAATGATAGTATTATCTAATGGATTACCCAATTTGGAACCCTACATTGAATAAATATTTGGGTTTAAAATTAGTGACAATAAAGTGAAGGTGTATTGATTAAAGAAATATTTTAATGGCGTAAAACAAGAACTATATGTATGGTATAGGTTTTTGGAATCCAAAATTATATATATATAATTAAATATAGCTGGTGTTTATAATGATATACATTGTTATAGCTTGTGAATTTATGAGGTAATTTTATTTTCTTACACATTTAGGGGATAGATCATGAATTGGGAATCAAATTAGGATTCTAAAAGTTTAGAAATATTTAATTTACATTTATGTATATAGAGAAAAATCAATTTTCTTTTTTGAGTTCTTAGATGAGAATCATAGGATGGGGTGGGTGAACTATAGGCTGAATTTTATTATTATACAACCATTCATGTCATTAAATATGGTTCACACTATGAATGGGGTTGGTTGATTGGTGAAATTCCCTACATAAATTTTATGATGATATGATAAATTGACCATGCCGTGAATGAGTTTGGATGAGGGGGTCCCATGTTACTTTAATAATACATGATGTGAACTAGAGGGTCTTTCCATTGATGGTTCTTGGGGATATTTTCAATAAAACAAGGGAAACCTAATATTTTTAGAGTCAGTCTCTCCTAGATATTTATTGACCAGGAACACCACATTGAGTTTCATTCGTCCAACACCTCCCACTCACTTTCTCCCCTTCATTACACTTGATTAAAATTTATTTCATTTGGGTTATAGTAAAGATATCATGTATCTTAATCCATTTAAATCTTTTTTTTCTTTTTAGTTTTTATCCCTTTAATTTTGGTTGAATTTTGAATAGGTTTTATTTAATGATTTCATCAAATATGGATGAAATCATCCATAATCGATGGGTATTTCAATAGTAGTGTCTAAAGGACTTATTTGGGATATTTCTGTATGTATTCACACGAACTATTTATGTTGGTAAATATATACATGAATTTACTTTGTGTTTTTCATAAATTAGAATAAATTATAAATCAATTGGTTGTTTCATGATTGGGATTTTAGTTAGGGTAGTGATAGAGGTGTTCCAGAGACCTTCTGTGGGTGGTTGGCTATAGTTTCAGTGTGATGTGAGAACCCTTTTAGAATATAAGAGACTATTACTTTTTTAAAATAAATAAATAATTTTTAAGTGGTATAATAAATTATTTATGTTTTTTAGTATGAGATAGATTTTTGGGAGCATGGGAAAGGCTTGGTGGGCTTGTATAATGATCGAAAGATCATGTAGAGGTGTTAACGCCATGTTCAAGGTAGGTGGCCCCTATGATAAATTTTCATATGCATGTTAATACTTCTCAATTTATTACCAATTGAATTCATAGGTTAAAGAATTGGGTATAATGATTGGTAAAGTATTTCGGTGAGATGATTGGGTGGCATTGAGCATCATGGGGAGACCAATTTCTCTTCTGATCCTTGGGGAATTTGGGGTCGCCTAATGACTATGTCGCCAAGGATAAATTCCTTAGTATATTCTAATGAGATACATTTAAGAGGTATTATAATGTTAAATGAGAATTATGATTACAACAGATGAGTTTCTAGGGATAGCGGGTTAGTATGAGATGCTTGGTGTCGAGTGATGATGGGAAAGATGACTGTACATATCATGGGAGGATAGAAACTCCATATTGAGGCCATATGAGAATCTTGGGGTGTGATGTGAGTGGGATAAGTCCTAAAATAAATGGAATATATTATATAGAGTTCCTTATATTGGGTGATGGGTTTAGGGATCTCCCTTCAAAGATGTGTGATTAAACCCAGGTGAGGGTCATGGGAGATGTTTGGGAATTTGAATTGGGATTAAAAAGTAGACATGGTTGGTAATTGGGTCCCACATTTTGAGTTCATGGTTAGGTATAATGCCTTTTCTTAGGAAATTCCATGGGTAGTAGGACTTGGAGTGTTCATAGGGTTTTTTGGGGTTGGACTGGACCTTCAAGACTTGGATGAGATGAGATTTTGGATAGTGTTATCAACAATGGGTTGTGCATGTGATAAGATATTGATTATAAGAGACTATTATGGGTTTGAGGATAGTGGAATGATGAATAATTATTATTTTTATTATTCCTTTGTCAATATTTTATTTACCTAGTCATACAATATAGTGCACTCCCAGAGCTTGTCTCAAGGAGGCAGCTCACAAGACATTGAATTTATATTATTACTATTTATATTATACCTAATATAAAAATAAATAATATGAAAATTATAATTTTGAAATACGCATGAAATATTAATATATATATATATATAATGAAATGGGGATAGAATTAACATAAAGATGAAGTTGTTAATCTAAAAGTAGATCCTTCAAGGAGAACACCCAAATTGAACATTTATCTTCTCTTTATTAGTTAAAAACTTACAAAATGAACACATTCTATAGTATGAGTGAATATACTCTTACATTTATTTTTTTTGAATATATAGTAAACTGAAATATCACCAAGATATCACACATCCACCTCCTCAGACAAGTGGGGACACAAAGGCACCTTAACCACAAATATACCCCTTGAACTAACTGTAATAAAATATTAAAAATTAAAAATTAATTTTAAATTAAATGGGTTCAAAACTAAATTTATGCCACGGGAACCTCCTCGAGTTAGTTACCCATGATCACCAGTATAAGATATCATGGTGATGATGATTGGGGTGGAAATACAAAAGATAAAAATAAAAGAATGAGATGAAGAGGAAGAATAAAATAAATCAAAAATTTATAATAATATTAAATGTAAGAGAAAAAAAACAATATAAAATTTCCATATATAGTGTCCAATATTTTGAGAAGGATATGGGACACATTTTTATAAGAAAAGGGGTGAAAGTTTTTCCACAAAATCTTTCCTCCAATAGTATATGGATGGTATACCCCTTTAATGGAAAAATATTAAATTGTATTATTCATGAAAATTGTTCTTAAATATCTTTCTCATGTTACTAGAATATTTCAGCTTCATCTGACTTGTTTTAGATAATATATGTTCTATTATTTCTCAAGCATTATTCTGGATGAATGTTTCCGAAATCAGCACCCAATTTTGAGCATACAATGGCGGTACTCATAATGAAATATATCCATGATATTTAATGGACTAATGATATATTGAATTATATTTAAAATAAAGTTATAATTACATTTATTGGAGTTTTTTTATCCTGAGCTATGTCTCAATTACACAGGTGGGGTCTACGATATCATCCATAATGATTTATCAACAAGATTGGTCTTTGAGGTCATTTTAATATTCAAATCAGCTCCTAGTCTAGAAGGATAAGTTCAATACCATAAATAAAGGAATAAAAAAACGAATCACAAAAATTGGATAAATTTTTTGAAATTAAAATACCTAAGTAATTAAAATATGTCAAAATTTCAAATTAAAGAAATTTTCAATTTTATCCCAAAGCACACCATAATTCCAAAATTTATAAAAATAAGACCAAATTGATAAATTGGTATGGAATAAATCATTGAAAAACTTATTAGGAATTATTAAAATATTATCTCTCTAAATTCCTCCACACATAAAACATTTTTTCCTCAAGAATTAAATCTCAACAAGGAATTAGGAGGGAAACAATGTTACCAATATTAAAATTTTAATGAAATAAAATCAAACAATTATCAATTTCAGATAAAATTTTTAAACTACACATAAAATAAATTAATTTCTAATATTTTAAAAGAAACAAAAATCCATGTATTTTAATTTCACCCATTAAAAATGATGTAACTTATCTTATACTTAATTCAAGTTCCTAAATTCATTGTTATTGAACATACCGAGTCATGATTCACCTAAATTTTTTATATTTAATCTCATATATCATAATACAAATATAGTATAATAATGCTCATATCATGAGAACATGATACTTATCAATATAATTAAAAAGGAACTATTTCTCCACTTTTTAAATACTAAATTCACATAAAATCATGAGGAAATTACTTTAAGGTTCAAATGACTCAGAGGCATAAGGTTGGTAGGATTTGGGGTTTAAAAAGTAAGGATCAATGAGGATATCTCTCTCTTAAGTATAAAGCCTGATATTGAAAATAAAATTGTAATAAAATTATCCTCTTAAAAGTAAATCTCCAATTTATACAAAACTCAAAGTAAAGGTTATGATCAAATAAAGCATAATTAATTATTTTTCCACCCTCTTTAATATTTTTTATACTTTTATACCTTTTTTCTTTTTTAAATAGACTTTTTATTTGTTTTTATTTTTTAGCAAATATATGATTATAATAAACCTCACATCCAACACTTAACCAAATATGATAGAGAAATCATAGATCTAATAATGGTGATTTTTTGTTTTCTCAAATCACAACATTTTTTCTCATTTTTTGGTTCTTTTATCATTTTCCTTTTCTTAAATTGAACAGGGGAAACAATTGAGTATCATGAATGAATCAACAAAATTATTTTATTCCCACAATATGGAGCCCCAAAATTTTTCCTTACAATGTAAATCATCCCTTCCACCATGAATCCCTTCACACCCAAACATCAAATTCTAAATATGTTGTAAATACGAAGAGTAGTGTAGTAATGGATACAAAATTTCTTGAAACATGGCTCATACATATAAAGATTAATAATGGTATCTATGGTATAGATATTTATTGATTTAATGGTGAAAGTTTGAGGATAAGTGGTTTATCAAAAAATGTGACAATCATTTTAATTGTGTTTTTGCACAGTCATAGATTTAAAAAGATCAAAGACATGTTCGGGTCGGTGAGATGTACCAATATCAATAAAGAAATATGATCAAGAATAAATAGGAAGTACTTGTTTGATAAATACTCTTGGGTTTGGGAAATATGAAATTGTACAATCACTCATGGAATAATTAATAATAAAAAATCAATTTACATGAATTTAAAAAATTAAAAGCATAAAAAATTGTAGAGAAATTTCATTCAGATGAATCAACTAGTTCTATAAAATCAAAATTCCTCATTTTAATGTCTATGATTCACTTTTATCATAAAATTATATATTTACTCATTCAGTTTCATTAACGTTTATATCTAAAACATGGAATCATTGGATTCTTAAACAACTCATGTCTCCTAGATAAGTCAAGTAAATCATAGTTCAAGAATGGGCATGAAATTTATATTTTAAATCTCAAATAATGTTATTGGGAAAAAAATGTAATGAGTTTAAAATGTAAATAATAAAAGTAAAATCCTTTTTGAAATGATGATTTTCCCATTTTCTTCCACATTTCGTGAGTTCCCTTATGTTATCATGAACCTATGAAATAAAATTTCACAATTAAAAAAAGGATCATGTCATTTATCCTCAAAAATATATTATGAAGTATAATTCATTCTAGACTAATCCAAAATTTTAAAATGAAATATAAATTATTATTATTGAAATTTTAATTAATGGAATGGAAGTAAAGGATAAATCATATAATGATCCCCCATGTGGCTCCTGAATTTTTACTACCTCCAGAGGGTCGTACCAGCTTTTATCCATAGTAAGATAGTGGGCGGATCTTCTTGGACTTTAACCACAACATGTGGATTTTCCCGTCTTAAATTTCTCCATTTTTTGTTCTTGAGGATAATTCCATGTATATAGTACACCTAATACACCTCCTTCACAATGTGGTATAGTTTTTGTGGTGGAGGAAGGAGGAAGTATGTAACTTCCTCCTCTTTGGTTGCTACTTTTGAAACATATTCTTCTCTACCTAATGGTTTCTCAAGGTTTGTTTCATCAAAAGAATAATCAAAGAGAAATTTAGAGTGTAATTATATTTAAATAAAATTAAAACATGAAGTATCAATATAAAATTATTCCCCATATAAGTAATCATATTTTGGTTTTTTCCCTTAGGAAAATCCACTTGGATCACCTCAAGAACATCCTTAAAAAAATATTAAACATGTCTAGGGTGATACATATATTCCTCAATAGGTTCAGGTATAGTTTCTTTATCTTTTTCAATGGAAAAGCAAGGATCGACAAAATCAAAAAAAATCAAAACCATAAGGAGTGATACTCAAATCAGATTGAATAAAACCAAAAAAGATACAGTTTAATAAAGGATCATCTCCCGAAGTTGGTTCTTGTTAAATCACTTATTCAGTGATATGTACCTCTTGAAAATGAGTCTCTATAGATGGAAGTAGGTAGTCAGGCTCCTCTATACATTCTTAAAATTCAACCACATGGTTGGTGTCTTCATATTATATTCCTAGATTGATATGCAATGGTATTGGATCTTCAACATTGAAGGGATCAGGTAAATCGTGTTGTACCTCCTACTCATTACAGAATTCATCATGATCTTGTTGATATCCCACATGTAGAACATCATGGAAGTCATCATCATCATTAATCCACTATATATCCTCATGGTTATCATTTATCTAGTTTTTAAAATGGTTAGGCTATTATTATTCCTCAATCATGGCCTCAACTTCTTAGATTTTCTTCGAAACAATCATGTAAAATAAGTGCCACTTATTCCTTCACCTCCTTGGGCTCTTGCTCTGGTTCATAATAAGGATCCAATTTTTTCTTCTGAGTTGTATAGATATATTCAATTAGACATTCTGTTTCTCTCTCCATTTTATGAATTTATTCTTGAAGTTCTTACATCTGATATTTTTAAATTTCATCATCTTTTGTCTCTTGAGAGTATTCAATCCATGTATATTAATAACAATTTTAATACATCATGGACAAATTTTTTTTTTATTTTTGAAATTTAGGATTTTATTGTGTGTTTTTTTATGAAAAATGGTTTGTTAAAGTGTTGATACTCCCCCAAAATGGATCCAAATCAATGTGTGAGGATTTTTTCCAAAACTCAATCATTATTTGATTTAACTAAACCTAAAATATTGTACACACCAAGAGTCGGTCTCAAGGAGGCATCTCACATGACATCAAATTTCTATTGTCACTATTTATATTATAACTAATATAAAACTAAATAATATATATATTATGAGTTTTTAATATGAAAGAAATATATTTAAATATAATAAATTGTGGATATAATGAATGAAGATATTTTTTGTTAATTTGAAAGGAGATCCTCATATGGTACCCAAAAACCGAACCTTCATCATCTCTTTATTAGTTTCAAATTTTAATCATGAACACGCTCCATAGTATATATGAGTATCCTATTAAAATTATCATTTTGAATATACATTACACTAAAATATCAGTGAGATACCACAAATTCACCTCCTCGATCAATGGAAAATATTATAGAATAGATAGTTAAGCCTTGGGTGGAAAGTAGAGACACAAAGGTTCCTTACCCACTCAGATCAACCTTTACCAAACTCTAATAAAATAAGAAAAAATAAGGATGAATGTGAAATGACATAGTTTCAACACTGTATTGATCCCCTAGGAACTTCCTTGGGTTTGTTACTCATGATCCCAAGTATAAGAGATTACAGTGGAGAAGATTGAGGTAGAAACACAAAAGATAAAAATAAAATAATGATATGAAAAAGAAGAGAAAAACATATTAAAAATGCATGATAATATTACATGGAAGATTAAGTATAAAAATAGATAACTTCCACATATAGTTTCCAATATTTTGAGAAGGATAGGGGACACGTTTTTATAGGAAAATGGGGTGAGATTTTTTATCTAGAATATCTCCTCTAAGAGTTTTCATGTGGTAGACCCCCTTATTAGTCAAATATGGAATTATATTATTCTTAAAAAAATTATTAAAATTATTTCACTTATTACTACCAATGTTATGCTTTATCTGACACATGTAGGATAGGATATGTCTCATTAATTACGAAATATTATTTTGGATGAATACATCTTAAATCTTTCACCAATTTAGAGAATCCAATGGCTGTACTGAGGATGGAATATATCTATGGTATTTAATGTTAGAATAATAAATTTAATTATATTTCAAATAATGTCTTAAGCACCATTATGTTTCAATTAATGAGGTATTTTCCATGTTTTCATGCAAAACAATTCCACATGATTTCTCTTTTAGGCTCTTTTGATGTTCGAATCAGGTTATAGTCCTTAAGAAGAAGTTGAATCGCATAAATCAAGGAATCCTAAAAAGAGAATCCCTCAAATTAAATCAATATTTTAAAGTATATTCTTAAAATACCTTAGTTATTAAAATATGTTAAAATTTTAGATATAATAATTTTTTACATTTTTTCCCAAAACACACCATAAATCCAATATTGATGTAAATAAGATCAAATTGAAAATTTGGTATGGATTAAATAATTTAAAAACATATGAAAAATTATTAAAATATTTTCTCTCTCATGGAAACCCTAATTATTTATTTGAAACATGTTTTAAGGTGAGGGGTTAGGTCTCGAGTTACTAGCACCTAAGATCTGATGGTGTACTATGTGATAGGCTACAGAACCTGCTTTTGTTTCTTGTACTTGTGGTATGTGAGGATCGAGGTAGTGGATAGGATGTTGAGGCTTGGAATATCTATGAGTCAATTGAAATTGGAAGGAATATCATACATGATATTGAATCCTATTGTGTATGATACTCAATCCATTCCATGAGTGATAAGTTAATAGTTATATAATAGGAATTATTCTCAAGTGAGAAGGCATGTATAGACATGTATTGATAGGGAACACATGGGTTGATGAATGATCCCGGGACCTAGATAGGATTCATTTAAGTCATGATAGTGGACTACATTGAGTTAGAGGGTTGGGTTATGATGTGAAAAAAGATGTGGTTGATGGACCCTACCATGAGTGGTAAGGTAGTGGGTCGAGTTATAGATGTATAATCATACCCTGCTTCTTTGGGTAGTAGTTTGATGTTTACATGGTGCCCAAACCTAATTATTTTGGTAAATACTTAGAATAAGACACATCAACATTAGGATATGACAAGATTCTATCATGGAACTAAAGTGAGTATAGTCTGAAACTGTGGTGGCTTGGTCAGCACACGGTGGCCTGATGGGTCTGCGTACCCTACCAAGTGCCATTGTGTCCTTGTTAGTACATGAAGACCCAAAAGACATGTTTATTTTTTTTATTTTTTGTCTTGATTAAAAATAATAAAAATTATTTTATATATTAGGGCCAATTTGTGAGACTCTACTGTGTTATATAATCACACCATGCATGAGAACAATATAGCTTGTGCAAACCTTATGTTTGATTTTAGGTCATAGTACGGAACATGTAGAGGATCAGGCTAGGATAGCTCAAAATATATCTAAAACTACGATGAATCCTATTGATGTTATTATGGTAAAGTGTGTGTATTTTGTTCTTTTTTTTATTTTGTATTTGAGATCAGACTAGTGGGAGTTCAGTGTATATTTTGTATGAAAATATGAAAATAAGATTTATGATATTTGATGGGTTTATTTATTTATGTGTACTCCGATGTGGATGTTGTGTAGTTATTTATTATTATTTATTTCTATAATATCAAGGTAATAGTCTTCTCAATTCATTTTTAGTCTATTTCCACTGGTTCGTAGCCTCTCAAAAATTAGTATGTGCACTCGAGTTCGTGGGTCGTCTTTGGTTTGGGAACTATTGAGTGGACTAGGTTCGAGGAATAACAAAGTCATATCAGAGGAATTTTTTATTTTTTTACATAGGGATATGGTATAATGGTGGTCTAAGAATGTGTGGAAGCTTATTCCTAACCATGGATTAGTGCACCTCGAATAACTTTCCATTATGAAGTCCTAGTTACCAGGGGTTTGAGATCATTATTTTTGTTAATTATTATGATTTGGATATTTATTAAATTGTTATGTGTGAATTTTAGATTATTATTGAGGTTTGGATCTTTTATCATGGAGGTAAAAGGCTTCATACATGCATCAGGATTAGGAAAGTAGGACTCACTTGACATATGTTTTCTTCCCTATGGTGATTTTCTGATGAGATTTACATTGTCTAAACTATCAATAATAACTTATAAGTTTTTTTTCATATATAATTTTTTTGTATCATTCTATTAAACTAAATCATTGGAAATTTTTTCTGATGGAAATTAATAGGTATCTTATGTCAAGGAGTTCTGTAATGATAGTTATATAATCCATTCATCAAGGGATCTATAAAGACCCATTATGGGATGATACAAGAATTTGATTCCCTAGTAATGAATCAATAAGGGAATGGTATTACTGAGAGGTTATATGAGGATGGTAAATGATTTCCTTGAGAATGTGGGTTCAATTATATAATTTATTTATAATAATATATTCTGAATTTTCTTATATTTCTTCTTGAAGGAACCCTACTTAACTAGGATGGGTGGTTGTGTAAGATCCGTAAGTGGACTGTCGAAAGGAATGAGTGATATTCTAATGGTAATGAAGTAGAGAATGGGAGGTGCTCAAGGTATCAATATATGGTTTTAAGAGGTCAAGATAAATTCTAGGTCTAGATTTTTTTGTCTTGGATGCTCTTTTATTACTGTAGTGAGAGTGTCAGTAAATAGTTGTGGGTTGTAATTATTCTCTGGTGGAAGGTGATTTTTTATCTATCATTGGAGTGACAGATGCATCAGAATATTGGATGTTGCTAACATTCATGCAGACCATAGTTAGTGGGTTAATCGAGTAAGATTAGGTTCAATGAGATTTGGATAATGGGAGCATGAGTCGTGTTGTGCGATCAAATTACCTAGGTGTTTATAGTTTTTGGATTTAGTTGAGATTTTGGATGATAGTCGGTAATAACCTATGAGTGGGTTCATTGAATATTACTCTTCCTTATAAGATAGAACTGGCCATTGAAATAATGTTTTGAGAAAATTATTAGTGTGAAGGGTTAGGTTCATATTAGGTATGTGCGATACTGGTTGAGTTGTGTATTGGTGAATGAGTTGTGTGCCGACTATTGATAAATATCAGGGTTCTAGAAGAGCCAAAGTGTTGTTTTATAAATATCACTATGGTAGTTTTAGTTAATAGTCACTATTGTGTGAGGTGATCATTATGTTTGGTAAGGCACTGGTGGGCATTACAGCCCAAAGTTGTATTAAGAGAGAGATAAGTGATGTACCAATAGTCGAAGGTAATATTGGTGGTAGATCAAGTGTGGTGGAATGATTATTTTGAGATGAAATTGATAGGTGTGTTAAGGTTGATGTGATGTGGGGCGCGGCTTAGGATGAGTGACATGTGCATGATGGTGATCTTATTGTGGTTAGTGCTTGAGGAGTGTTGTAAGGCAATCTATATAGTAGGATAACACCGATGGTCATTATAGGGAACGAACCTTGTTATAATTATATTGTTTGATGAGGAGGATGATTCATAAAAGATTTGGAATATGGTGTTCATGGAAGTATCACACTGACACTCCAGTGTGCGCAGAAAGACCATTTTTAGTCATTAGGTTTGGTGATCGATGAAGTATGAGATGTGGAGGTTAATGCTAGGGTTTGAAAATAGTTAATCTCAATAATCCTATGGTGGATATCATATCTTCAGTCATGGTGAGTGACCCTCAAGGTGGAAATGTTTTGGAGGTGGAAAGACCAGTTAGTGTATAGTCAAGATGATACCGGATGCTGCTATGAGGGTGGATATGAAATTATATGGTCCCTTGGTAAATACTATATTCTAGACTTAGATGTGGTGGTGGAAAGAGTAAATTTATTACCATCATACTCATGGAGGTTGTATGAGTGATCTAAGTGTGAGTCAAATCATATGTTCATTGGTACTTAGGTTGAGATAATAATAGCTGGAGTAGGTGATTGGAGATATAATCATGGTGTTACATCAGGTGTGAGTTAAAACTTTAATGTGGGAATTAGAAAGTCTTGTGATGCCTCAAGAAAAATAAGGAATCAAGTTCAATGATTAAGATGATTCTTCATTCCAAATTTCATATTATGCCTCAGACAACCAATTTTGGATGAGTCGAGCATACAAGACACCCCAAAGGGTGATTACTGGTTCAATGATCATTGTGTTCACATGTTTTAGTGGTTGCATGCAAGAACTGCATTTTCTATGGAAAGACCTTTTGTGCCAAAGGCAGTGAGATTTTTCATTCCTTCCACCAAGTCTGATAGTATTTACAAGGAAGGTGTGCATTATAAAGAAGGAATAACTGAAATTTTAACACACTAATCCCATTTTCACACCAAATTCAATGTCAAGCTAGGCCTTTTTCATGGTCTATCCCTAGTGAAAAAGGATCCACATACAAATCCCCTTCCACACTAAAGAACATGCATGCCCACGATCGAGGATTTAAGCAATAAAATATATTCTCACTACCTCTCATATGAGAGGATCTCTAGAAGAAAAAATGTCACTATCATGCATGAAAGTCCTCCACTTCCATGAAAAAACAAAACATAGATCATCCAAGGTAGAGATTGTTTCGTGAAATACCTCATGTGATTGAAACTTTACTTGCACCATAAGTGAGTGATCCTCACCAAACTCCTCTTAAGGTAGTTCGATTTCAAGCAACAAAACCTTCCAATAAGAAACCCTGATCTACACAAAACTCAAATATTTCATGATCCTACCCATTGAGACTCCATGCTTGGACCTTGTGTTAGAGCCCCGTGCTCATGAAAATATTGTACCTAACCCTCAAAACATTAATACATAAATTTATTAGCCTCTTACCTGAAGTCCCCTATGAATCTAGTGAAACCTTACCTTTTGATTCTAATAATAGGTATCATAATCCCTTTTTCTGGTAAGCATAGAGATCATAACGTGGACCTCATGACTGGCCACTCCTCTATAGAAGTTCTAACTCCTTGCCTCTCTAAAAGGCACATGGTATGTGGTCATGTAAGACCAAGGGGTGAGGATTGAATCCCCCCACACCAGAGCTACATGACGTAAAATGTTATATTTATATATCATTATTTAATGACGTTAAATTGCATCATGATTAAGTGGTATGACATTAAACTTCAAGATAATGTCCCTAAGACATGATGTAAAAATGTAGCCTTACTTTTAATGACAAACATAGTATGCTCCATGTGTGACCAACATGGAATGAGATCCTCTCAATAGCTCAATGTGTAAGTCCCACAAAATTCCATCCAAGAGAAAGACTCTTGAAAAGGTAGTCTTTTATGTATAATCCCAACACCATCCCTCATCTATGATCCTTTTGTGAAACAATCATCCTTAGAACATGACCTGAAACTCTATGGAACAGTCTTGTCACAAGACATTGAACTGTGACATTGAACTATGTGAGTTTTTAAATCATTCTTATAAATTGGGTATGTCGGATGCCTCACTTAGGTTGAATCTTGTCCATGGTAAACTTATGGTGTTCCCTCTAGGGTATGCACCTCTTTGATCCAACTCAAGGGGAATTTTGATCTAAACTTATAGATGTTCCTTACTAAGGAAGCACCTCATGGATACACCTCAAGGTGTGTTCTGATCCAACCATTCAAGTGTGACATGATCCCTCATATGGATTCACATCACAGATGCACCTCAAGGGGTGTTCTGATCCATTCATCTTGGATCCTCCTCAAAGGGTGTTTTGATTAAATATTGAACATAGTATAATCAAGGTGTTCTCTCTTAGGGATGTACCTCTCTTATATTCCACAAAGGTCACTCTAATCCAACATTCTAGGTGTTCCCTCCTCAGGATGCACCTATTAGATCTTATTAAAGGGGTTTTCTGATCCAACCTTTTACATGTAACATCATCCCTTCTAGGGATACACCTCTCAGATCCACCTGGAGGGGTGTTCTTATCCATCCATCATAGATCCTCTTCAAGGGACATTCTGATCCAATCCTAACCATGGTAAAATCATGGTGTTCCCAACAAGAGACACACCTCCTAGATCTACCTCATGGATAATTCTCATACATCCATATTTGATATTCCTCAAGGGGAATTATGATAGGAATTTTGATCCAATCCTGACCATTGTAAAATAAAGGAGTTCCCACATAGAGACACACCTCCTAGATCTAACTATAGGAGAATTATCATACATCTGTCTCATATATTCCTCAAGGGGAATTCTGATCTAACCCTTATTGGTGTGACATCATCCCACCCAGATACGCACCTCCCAGATCCACCTCCATAGGGAGTTCTGATCCCTTGATAAACTATTTAGGTGTGACATCATCCTTCATTTGGACACCACCCTTGATCCTCCTCCATGGGGTGTTATAATCAATCCAAACTATATATATCATATGTTAAACATTTTTACCATCCGTCTCAACCAAACGTTCTAATATATCTTCAAAGGATGTAGAATTTGTGACCAAAATAAAATAGCTTCCCTATGAAAAACTTGGGATTCCTGAGGTAAAATTACTTGAAAGAATTATGACTCTAGAATTGATTACCTCATGATATAAATGAGATAACATATGTTTCAGTCCTTAGATTCCTCATATGAGATTCCCTCCTTAGAGGAATATTCATAAGTGACCAATGTGGCCCAAATCTAGACATGTATAGAGATACCCAATATGACTACTCTCTCAACTGAAGGTATCTTCCCTATTGAGAAAAAAGTATTGTAATTAACTAGTGTGCACAAATAGATGGCACTAGTGTTGAGTTCCATGAATGTGACTTAACTCTCTGAGGGATACCCATACCAGGAAATGATCACTATGAAGTAATCCAAGGAAGGAAGAACCAATATCACCTAATTCCATTTTAATCAAGAGTATACATCACCAATGAATGTGATGAATGTCACCCACAAAAGGAAAGTGGTAATGTAGGGTAATGATGCTGCCATCATACACATTTTATCTCGACACACAGGATGGGACTTGATGAAAGTTGCGAAAACCAAAATAGTAAACCCATTGCGAAACAATTTTCCTCAACATTGAGACTAGTAGAATTCAAGACATCAGTGGTTTAGTATGACACCAAATTCAATCATCCGGTGCCAGGCCCCATTGAGAAAATGGTGGGCCCAACATTGAAATCACCAAAGAATTAGGGGACTTAAAAGTTGGGAATCCTTGGTCTGGGACATTGTTAGCATGGATACCTATCCATATTTAGAATATTGGATGGTAATGTGACATTGGACATCTATTTACTTATACATGTACTGATAGCTAAATGTACCTTCCTTACAATACCCTACCAATAGGAAACCAACCACCCAACACCAGTAGGTGCTGGGGGGGAGAAACATTAATCTAGTGATCTCACACAAAACTACCTTCTCCATGACTTCCTCAATGTCTTCAGTTACTAGGCACCCACACACCATCTCAACCACTAATATCATCCATAGGAGGGTGATAAACACCCATATACAATGGTATGAGAATGATGGGGTTATTCTCATAAGGGATATGCCCTCTAGGACCAGAAGCCATCATGGCCTCATCGAAACAGCCTCCCCCAAGGGCCACGCTAGGGGAACCACCCCCCATTCCAACAAAAAAATACTTTTGGAGCCTCTCATCAATGTAATCCCACGACTCTATCCCCTACAATGAAGAGGTGGTGGATTCCTAAGTGTCCCCAGTTGCGACTACTACCTCGGAGCCGCTAGAGATGGCTCATACCATGCCCTATCAGCACTAGCAATGAATGATCCCTCAAGATGAAGAATAGGTGGACCTTAACCCTTCTCAGTTGGCCCCAGTCATAGCCACCCACCTCCAATATCAGGGGCATGCTCAAGAGAATTCCTGAAATGGGGAATTTCTATCGACGACATCAATGACCCCTCCCACGATTGAAAAATCCCACTATATCCCTATAATAGAAGAATAGGGAACCATTTTTCCTGATTTGGATCATGACCCTACTCACCTCATTGATATGATGGGTTGACTCTCTAAATAATTGGCACCATCAAAAACAATTATGGGCCAACCTATAATGATGATAATTAGAATGGAGGTCCCCTATTCCTTTATTGACCCATGAATAGGGCCTCCCCACTCTTTAAACAATTAGTATAAAGGTCCTACACATACCCTCGATTCCTAGCACAGATGTCCTACTCGTGGCACCACCGATGATTATAAAGGTATTACCCATGTTGAAGAGGTATCCTTCCTTAAATAACCATCCCTTGGAGAAGGTAGAACATGCAATTCCAAAGGTGAAATCCTTAGAAATGTCAATTTTTCATCGACCTTGTTGACATCTCTGATTTTGAGGAAAATTACGACACTGTAATGGAGTTTCCACCCTGAATACCATAGTCTGGGGTAAGAGCCTAACAACTCAAGTTCACCATCTAATAAGATAAGATATACAACATCCCCAAATCCCTTTACAGGTACATGAATGTAGAGTAAGTTATGGACCCCTTCTAGGGGATCATGTTTAATCCATATCCATCACCACCGGTTCCCCCCTATCCTCTATATAAGACACAAGAGTTCTTTTTTGGTCTAGAATGAATCCTCCCAATATTGAGTACCCTGTTGAGCCACAGATGAGGTAAACTTCCCTTACAAATTTGGAAACAGTAAATAAACCATCCTAAAAGGATGTGATGATGTGGTTAGTGCCACCTCTGAGAGATGTATTAGCATTCAAAGAATAGTTGACTCCCCCAGTGGTTTCTCTGATGACCAACTAGACACTAAACTGATCCACACTGATGATGTCGCCCATCTCTTAGCTAGTGTCGATTGAAGTCTATACCTACCAAGGATAGGGCCCCTCCTCTGAAAAATAGGACTCATGGGAGGTTATGGTCGTTGATCATATCTCAGTGGTTTTCTAGCCATTAGAAACTCCCAACATTGACATTTTGGAATCCCTTAACAAGGGCTAGGACGATTTTTCTTCTAGATCATCTCTGAAATGCTTCACCACCTCTGTGATCACTTGTTGTCCAACCCATAGATCCAAGGTAACTTCTAGGACATTTATCAATAGTGATGAAAGTGGAGTTGGAAGCACTACTAATAGTTTAGTGTCCCACCGTACATGGATACTATAAGACCCTCCAATAGTGATACATCAAGAGCCTCATTGTGCTCCACCAATCTATGGAAGAGGAATATTTGTATGTTCTTAACATGTTCTGGGGATAGTACACTACTCTCCACTTCATCAAGATCATGCAAAAGCCTATCCTACCCACTGATGATGAGGATTCCCCTCTAGGTACTGTTATAGTAAACATAGTCATCCCCAACTTGCTATAGAATCAGAGAAATGGGGATACTGAGGTAGAGAATGATGGGGAAAACCTACTCGAAGGAGTAGTGAAACCCTAGTAAAACTCTCATATAGGTGTCCTCATCCACCAGTAATGGTAATCACTTGGCCTCAGGGATCCCTCCATCAAGAAAACATATCTTTCCCATTGACAAGTTTTTAAATCATATAAATCCCTTAGATCCATCCATGTTTTCAAAAAAATAGAGGCATATCCCTCTGTAGACTTCTTACTCTAGGATCCTTTATAACATAAAAATATCCTCACTGATTTCATGGTTGGTTGTCTCTCAGATTGTAATGCCACCTCAAGAGATCCCATCTCTCTTGTAGTGGTAAAACAACATAATGTAACCCTTATTTAGATTCCCCCAATCGATCTTAAAAAAATAATGACTCTAGATAGAAAAAAGGAAGGGTATATAGAATGAATATTGAGTAATGAGTTGGAAAAATCACCCGAGCAGCATAATCATACGCCATGGGATCTAAGTCAAACCCCTCCACAATATGTTGATCCTAATTACTGAGTTGATGAGCCTATTAATTTGTTGGTTGTTAGGAATCCTCATCCAGATATAGATACTCACCAAGATTATTTGATATCCACTCTCACTGCTCGTCTTGAGGCTTTGAAGATGTGATAGGTGGCAATCACACCTGGTAGAAATCAATACCCAGTATGGGTGGACAATATGGGAGCATCCTAGGGGTTTGAAAACAATATATTTTTCATTCAATGGGATGAGTGAACAAATTTAGAAATTTTTCCATTTAATTTCAAGGTTTTGTTTAATTTTTGGAAATCAGAATAGGAATGAGTCCACCAAGATTCAATGTTTCATCTAGACATTGGAAGGACCTATGTTTTCATGGTATAGAAAGCTACATATGGAATCCATCACTGGTTGGGAAGACCTTCGTAGGAAGTTCCTTTACCAGTTCATCTCCACAATGTGAATGAAATGTATTTTTGACCTCTACATTTGAAAAAATTGTCCAGATGAGCGAGTCATAGATTTTGTCGCCAAGTGGAGAGGCCTCACATACTCACTTGATATGATTCTATCTTTAGAGCAGCTATTAATAATGTGAATGTGGAATATCAAGACTTGCCTAGTCCCTACACTCATAACTTGGAGCTTCCTAGGTGGTTTTTGGGAATTATCTGATAAGTACTAGCGTCTAGAGGGAGCCTTGAAGTAGGCTAAAGAGTCATGCTCATTGCCTCTTATAAATCCTACGATGGGATACCAATGTATATACTACCACTACCGTAAAGGTATATTCCCATGATCCATTATTTTTTATCATAGTTTTTTCTATAGATCATCATTTATTGCATCAAACTTACCAACCACATCTGCACCTAGAGTAGAACCTCCATACACTACCTCACTAAGCTCAACAGTTGAAATGAGATAATGTGGCTTCAGCACCTCATCAGGCTTCAGCCTCTCATCAAGGCTAGGCTCCCAGAGTTCCCAAAATATATAGAAGGAACCATACCTATTCATTCAATAATGTGTAGGTCCTAGGATATTTCATCCATGCTCTAGAAAATGGGATTCTGAAGCTATTAGAATGAATAAGGTCCAAGGAAGCTAGATGCACTGACCACCATGACCATTCCCATTACCATGGTATCCTTGTTCATTCCATAAATGAATGATATTTTTTAAATAATTTACTCCATGACCAATTGGATAATGATTTTTTCATGTGGGGTGGTTTCTTATAATATGTAAAAAATCTCCTCTAAGTCTGAAAGTAATAGTGAGGGTTTACGTGAATAAATGATAGTTTCCATCCCTGGGACCAAGATGTATGAAGACAGTTTGGATAGAAGATAACTTTCTCACATGCATGGTGTGGTCCTTGCTCACCTAGGAAGTCCTAATACCCCTATGGTTGTTGCACCTTCCTCTACCTCTACTTATGGATTTATGTCACATCCCTCCAAATATCAAAAGTGTAGGTTCTGATGGCACAAGAGAAACCAAAGTATTTAGCTGATTCTGAAACCATACCATGCTCTTGGTGATTTCATGCCTCTTGAATTGATAATTTCTCCTAGTTCTAACCCATTATTTGAGAACCACATTGATGATTAACAGGAGTATACCTATGTGAATTCCATATAGTTAATAGAACACTTCACAATGCCTCGTGATGAGCAATGCATTGAAAATACCCAATATACTTTTGGATGATGCCATCAATAGGAAGGTGATGGATGTGTGAGAATATAGAATTATTAGTCCATCACCAAAAACTGATCCATGAATGCTACTAATTATAGCTAACAAGTTCTATATAGAGATCAGCTGACACAGTCCTCCCAATCCGCTCTATCATACATGTCGCCAAATCAGACCACGATAATTGATCCAAAATATAACACAATTTTGACCTTGATAGGTGAATTAGTTGATCATCCATGTCTACACCACAATTATTCACATCTATCCAGAGTCAGACCTTAGTCAGCTGATAGATGATCAAAAAAAATTCAGTGAGAGTTAGTTGGTCAATAGTAGGACATTCCCAATACCGTCCAGAACTCGGTGGTTCATCATGTAGATCCTATTGTGACTCCTACCAAGGAACTCCCCCGAATAGGAAAAAAATATACCTTTGGTTTGAACTTATGACATCTTTAAGCACATATCCATCACACATACAAGGATATCAATTTTTGAGGCCCTCTTTTTATCGAAATAAATTTGTGATTCCCCTATAGAAGCATTAAAAATCCTTATCCAGTTTGATGTAAAGGTATATTTTATAGAGGATAACTATGCATAGTATTATAATAAAGAATAATTAAAATCCATTACCTCGTTCTACTTAGAGGATGAGGGAACCCTCATGTTGGGTAACATCAGTCAATTGTACATCATAGGATAGTACAATGGTATAAAGATCCATTGCTACCTAGTTGACATAGATTCCAAGATTAACGTAATCCCACCCCAGATTCTATGCATGTTGGGTCTTAGAAAAGAATATCTGAGTGCCTCTAACATGAAGACTTAGGGTTATGGCAGGACTAATTAAAGATCATCTGGAACATTTCGGTTGAAGAACTGGTTTAGAGGATTGATAGAATGTGACGAATTCATGGTAGTTTGACAGATAATATATTTTCAATTGTTCTATTCTGAATTTAAATTTTGTTATTCCCACAAATGTGTTATTTTAAGGGTAATTTTCGCATTATATTGTTTTTTAATCATTTTTTATCTTAATTAAAAAAAGGTCATATTTCTGAATTTTATAAGATTTAATTTATTTCAATTTTTTGGCCATAACCATTTTTGTACTGATAAAAATTTCAAAATTATTATTTTATAGGTTTCTATGTTCGATGGGATTCATTTTATTCTTCAGGTCTAAAATATCAATCCATCATTTTGGGGCCCAAATCTAGCTCACAATTCAGGCCTCTAAAATTGTGCATAGATCATGAAAATTTTATTGTTAGTACCATATATCCTACATGACCTAACTTAATGAGATAAAATTCAACATTAATAAAGATAAAATGAGGACTAACAACTTCAATTAATGTGTACTCGCATTAGACCTTCCTTTTAAAGGCCATAAATACGTTGGAACTCACTGTATTGGAATACAATGAGTCTATTGGGAAGAATTAAATTTTCAGTGTAAAACATCCATAACTCCTACATCTGGTGGCTAATGTAGCTATTGTTTTTTGGGTAGACCCGAATAAATTATAAAAACTACTTAAAATAAGTAACATTAAAAAATTATTTTAATAACGATGTATAACACACTTGAACTTTCATAGGATTATTTTGGATCCAAATATTTCACATCTTTTGCGTATAAATATGTACTCCCTCATCATTTCTAGGGGTTATAAACTTAGGGTTATCCTTTGTTATCAATTTTTTGTAGTTTTATATTTTCATTTCTTTTGTAATAGTATTCTTAATTTTTAGTATATTTTAGTCTTCTTCTTCATATCATTCTCTAATATTTTTATCTTTTGTGTTTTCACTCTGATCTTCTCCACTATAGACTATTATGATCAAGTTCATGAGTTGATAACCTAAGGAAGTTCCTATTAGACTAATCCAATTATGAACCCAAGTCTTTGAAAATTAATTTTTTCTACTTATTTTTTTCTTATAGTTAGGATAAGGTGGATCTTAGTGGGAAATGATCATTTGTGTCTCCACTTTCCACCAGAGGTCTGGCTTTCACTTCTATAATATATTCCCCCGATCGAGGAGGTGGATGTGTGGTCTCTTAGAAATCATTGAGAGAACCATATATTCACAACCATATTCATAGGATGCTTTTTATGCATACTATGGATCATGCTCATTATGTAAATTTGAAACTAATTAAGAGACGATGAAGGTTCACTTGAGGTGATTCTATCCAGAATGAATCCTTTCATCCAAACATCATTTTTCTGCATTCATTCTGTTTGCATTGAATTTTCATGTTTATTTTTAGTTTTTCAATTTTAATTATAAAAAGTCATTTCTTTTCATTTTATTTCATTAATAAAAAATATAAAAAAGGTTTAATCAGAAGTAGTGATTGATTGACCACAACAGCTCCTCAAGAGATCGACCTAGGATAGCCCTTGTACTAAACTTAGTTATAAATGTTTTTGAGAGAGTGCAGAACAAAATTAATCATATTATCACAATACATCACCTAAAAATAGTTTTTGGGTAGGCTCTAGCATCATCTTCATCTCGAATTTCCCTCCTCATATCAAGAGTGCCTCAAATACTCCATAAATGGTTGATTAGGGGTACTTCAAATGTGATGTGTATCCCTTCAACTTTTTTGAATCATGTTACCTTGATTCTAACTATAATAATATAGAGGGGAATCATGTTAAGAAAAATTATCTTGAGAACACAACCACCACATCCAATCTGTGGATAGACTTTTATGATTCCTTATTTCTCTTGATTCACCGATTGGAGGCCACATCGGTGGAATTGGGATGTTTCATTATCATACAAAAGTGGAATGTATACCATTTCTCTAAAAGTGAGTAACATCCAAAAATTACCTCGTACCTACATAGGACTAGATCGAGTGATACTATAATCCCTCACTCCTATGTGGTTCCAAGACTTCCAGCCTATGGTCACCATTTCACAACATTCCCATATGTTCCGTAGAGCATCGTTGAATCAATGGAAACCAAATATTCACCATTTCTTTGACATTAATCATTGACATCATGGTTGGAGGCTTGATTGAATTTCATCAACAACCTCTATCACCATGATTTCAGTAGATAAGGATCCACTAAGTGGAGATTTTGTTTCCACTGAAATAGGAACTGATGATCTCCCTGAATAATCTAACTTATAAGAACTACCACATCCTATTGATTCTCTTACCTCAGACAATTAGGAGGATCTTGATGATTCCCATCTTGTATTTGAAGAGGTTGTATCCACCATTATCGAATTTTTGATTCATGTGAACATGGGTACCATGGTATATCTTAACATAACACTAATCATTTCATCCATGTCTTTAGAGGAGCATCAGTAGTATGTGTCTTTCCTAAAGCATCTTCATTATGTATTCTCCTAGAGTTATGAAGAGATTCAATGACTAGATACTTAAGTTTCAATCCACCATCTTGGTCTCTCAATGATTAATCATGGGTTTAAGCATACTCCTAGAAAAATGGACCCCTCTCACAGTGCTATGGTGAAGGTCAAGGTTGATAATATGATCAAATATAACATTGTCAAGGAATTCCAGTACCCTAAGTGGTGGCCAAAATTTTCCTAGCCAGGAAGAAGGATAGGTATATTAGAGTATGTTTTTACTTTTTCGACCACAACCACCATTATAAGAAGGGTGATTTTCCACTTTTAGTGATATAGTTTTTGATTAATGCTATATCATTGTTCCAAGATCCTTCCTTCATGGATGGATAATTTTTATATAACTATATCTAGATAGCCCCTAATTATGAGGATTTTACCACCTTCAGGGTGCCACAAGGAACTTTTTTATATCAAGTGATGCCTCTTGGTCTCAAGAATTAAGAATTCAATTATCAATAGGCTATACACCACATCATCTAATTGATCCTCGTGATGTAGGTGGAATTTTATCTTCATGATTTGGTGGTCAAATATCACAAGTTTTAGGACCATACTAAAGACATTGAGAAAGTGTTCAGCTTCCTTTACTTGAGACATTTGAAGATAAACCTCTTGAAGTGTTCATTCAAGGTTACCTATTGTAATTTTCTTGTCTTCATCGCTAGATAGAGAGGCCTTCAGATCAACCCAGATAAGATCAAGGCTATCATCAAAATGCCAACCACGAGAAACCTTTCTGAATGGTACAATCTCCATGGATTGTTAACCTACATATGTTGATTCATCATTAATTAGGAAAAAAGTGTAAGAACATTTTCATTGATCCTGAAGAAAAGAACTATCTTCTAGTGGGATGGGGAGTACCAGAGCACCTACGAGTAAATCAAGAAATACATACTAAAACCTCCAGTAATGATGTCACCCATATCTGGGAAGCTTCCGGTCCACTATGTGACTAACTAGGAATAGTTTTTCAGTGCCCATCCCACCTAGGAAAACAACGAGGGTAGAGAAAATAATTTATACTATCTCATTCAAATGCTCTTTAAAATGGAGACATGATACTCCCCTATCAAGAAGAGCTACCTCACACTAGTTTTTGTAGTGAGAATGTTATGGAACTAATTATAGCATCATGAGATACAATTGGTATTCTGAATAGATCCATTGAAGTACATCCTAAATTATCCCATGTTAACAGTTCCGATAGCATGTTGGGTATTGATACTTTAGTAGTTTGAGATCTGGATCATTATACAAAAATATATCAAGGTTCAAACATTAAAAGACTTCTTGTACACCCATATTATCCCTGAATAATTCCCAAATATGTTGATTTACCAAATGAGTCCATCACCTTAGTGGTTCAGGATACTCCTTGTTGGAAAATTAATTATGATGGTGCCTCCAAAAGACCAACCAGTATTAGGATCAATAATCCCAATATCAACTGAGTACGCCTAGGGATAGTCTTCATCACACATACACATTCTGTTCTCCCATACTCATTCCTTTTGACATAAGGTTACACCAATAATGATGTAGAGTATCATGATATCATCACTGGACCTTAAGATTCATGTTACCCACTTGAATGTGAAGGGTTAATCTGATTTATTCATCAAATAGATTAATGGTGACTACATCATTAGGAATCCATTTGGTCATGATTTTAATTGATTTCATGATTTAGCTTATGGCCCAGTTTCCTACTCATCCAGAAGTGACTTATGTACCTCAGTTACAGAACAGTCGAGCCGATGCCTTGGAAAATCTGAATATGTCTCTTATAGAGCCAAAATATGATGACCTGTTCATTCAAGTGGCGCATCGGAGGTTCATCACTCGCATAATTGTGAATTATGATAACAACCCATGCGTAAACCTATTTTAATCTAACTATTCTATGTGAGGGCCCTCAGGTTCCCCCATAGTACAGGAAAAACCCATCTATACTACTCCTTTCATTTAGTATCTCATATGCAGAATTCTTCCACCAGATCAAGCCAAGCATGAGCAAATCCGTTATCATGTAGCATAGTTTCCCCTTCTGAGTAGGAATAAACTTGAGAAAAATCTCTACATACATGATTTTTATGGAAGTATCTTCCATTTATCCAAAGAGATGATAATAACCATGTTATTTTGGAAGTTCATGTCAGGTTTGGTGGTGCTCATTGGCCAGGATTGAATCTCTCCCACCATATTTGAAGGTTGGGATACTTCTATCACTCTAATGGTCCATGAATACATTGAGTTATCCAATATATGTAATTCTTTTCAGATCCATGACTAGTTTTTTCATTGACCTTCCAAGCTCCTCAACAAAACCATGTATTCTTGGCCCTTTTTGGCATGGGGACTTGATGTTTGGGGTCCATATCCACCAGAAACACCTCAGTAGTTTCAGTTCATTCTAAATGTGATAAATTTATTCCCCAAGTGGATATAAGTGATCTCCCTTAAGTAATTCGTGTCCTAATCCTTGACCAAATTTTTTAGCTCCCAAATTATCCATAGATTTTGAGTCCCTCAAGCTATTTTCACTAAAAATATCACCGACATCCAGGATACCAAGATAAAGGGATCATACACTATGTAGAACATTTTTTCAAACTATACTTCCCATTACCATGCATAAGAAAATGGAAAATTCAAGAAATTCAACAAGACCCTCTCAAAAATTCTATAGAATATAGTGGGGCATGACCCAAAAATTTGTTCAAAAAGTCTCCCCAAATCCATCTGGACCTATCATAAAATGACATAAAATTTTACCCAAGTGACTCCATAATACCTAGTGTATGTAATAGAGGTAGTCTTACCCATTGAGGTTTAGTTTACATCACTCTCAATAGTTTTCTATGACTAGAAGATGCTATAAAAATCATATAATTTTGTCTTCTTGATATAGAAACCCTTGAAGATAATAGGATCAATCCTTTCATAATCTAGAGAGGCACCAAAACAAGACAGTAATGGAATTCAACAAGAATTATCACCTCTATTTCATTCTTTAAGGTGACATGATAGGCCATCAGAACAACAATGATACATGGTAAGAAGCCACCAAGGTTGGTGCCCAAGTGGGAAGGACCCTAAATTCAAAAGTTTTATTCCAATGTTGCATAATATTTATTCACCATGTATGGAGAGAATATCACACCTCCCACCAATTCCAAATTCCTCAAGAATTACTTCAAATTAAGGAAACAAATGGTCCAAAATCTAGGACCTTAAACTGGGAGTGTAAGTCCATGCATCATTACTTTAAACTATATTTGGGTTATCTTAGGAATGTGTATTGTGGTGTTAGGCCTCCTAGGTCCCCTCTCACATCATGTTTTTAACTCAACTTCACTGCACATATCCATTTGGAATGCCCATTGATTTTTTTTGAACTCTATGACCCTAAACTAAGAGCCCATGTCCAAGCATCAATACATTAAAGTGTGTGTAAACTTACTTGACAAGGTGTTGTGCAGTGCGGTCCTCTGTGGCCTAATTCAAGTCAGGTTGATTATATCGTGCAATGCATATCCCTTTTGGAATACTCTTTTCATTGGTCCAAACTCTATAACCTTAAATTAAGACCCCCCCTTTCTGTACTCTATGATCTTAAAAATGGATCACATGTCCCAACATCATGACTTTAAAATGTGTGGAATATTTTTTAAGGATATATTGTGTGATGGTAGGTTATCCTTAGCTCTCATTCACATTGATTTATCATTTTATCATGCTACATATACCCCAATTAGAACATTCTTCCCATTTGGTCTGAACTCTATGTCCTAAAATTAGGAGTATGAGTCCATGTATCATGACATTAAACTCTATGTGAGTCTTCTAGGTAATATTTAGTGTGAGGCTATGAATCCTAGTTCCCCCTTTCACATTGAGTTTTTCACTCTTCTATGCTACATATATTCATTTGATATTCCCCACTCTATGGTCCTAACTCTATGAACATAAACTAGAATCCCAAGTCCAAAAATTGTGACTTCAAACTGTGTGTGATCCTCATAAAGAATGTTTTTTGAGGTCTTGGGTATCCCCCGCATTCACATTTGGTTTTTCATGCCACCACACTACACATATCAATTTGAAGAACACACCCCTTAGTCCAAACTCTTTGACCATAAACTAAGAGCTCTTCGTCTGAGATTTATATCCTCAAAATAATTTCCACCCATGGTTCACTCAATAAAATCCTAAACTATTTAAAAAAGGCCCTAGAATTATGACCATAAACTATTTTTTACCCTTAAGTTTCTAGTTGTATGACTTTAATCTAAAATTTTTGACGTCATCAATTCATGGGGTTAAACTATAGTCTTACCCTAGAATAGTTTGGGATGCCTCTAAATAAAAAATGACCTCACCCTGTATCAAAACATGATTCCTCATATAAAAAATTGGCGATAAATAAACATCCTCAATGCATAACATTAAACTGTGAACTTACCCCATTTGAAAAAGGCATACCTCATTATATTTAAATAAGAGGTGATGTTTACCCCATATTAAATAGAGAAGCAACATATGATAAGTATGGGATGGTCAACGAATCTTTCCACATTCCCCAAACATTGGATGCCCCCCGATAAGCATGTGATTTCCAATATTCTCTCACCATATGGGATCAACTCTACTGACATTGGTCTTCTACCAAACCATGTTTCAAAACTATATGTGGATTGATTACCATCATCATGGGATATGAATCGATGCCCATCCTTCTCATCCCCATGACTATTAAAATATTTATCACCCCTTTGGTCCTCTGGCTCCATTCATATTCAATGAATTATGACCATAATCTATGTGTTATTTGACTCTTGAGACTTGTATGTCACACAAAACTTCTTTATACCATTAATGTCAGTTCTTACCTCTTTCATGCCACATGAGTACCATTGAAACAAACACTTCTAAAATCCACACATCACAACTTTAAACTGATTTTCCATAGTCCAAGAAGAATGACTCTAAACTGTTTTTCATGGTCTATACCATATGACCTTACAGAATGTGTAACTTGCCTTAGGAATGATTCAAATGGTTCTTGGTCTCCTTGTATCATTAACATCATGTCTTAACTCTAACACTAACACAACATGAATTTCCTTAAACCCCCCATCTTATAGTCCAAACCATATGACATTAAACATTGTGTATCTCCACCCAAATAACTATGCGTGGATTGATTCCCATTATCATGCGATATGTAGTGACACCTATAATTTTTTTCTTTGGGACATGATGAATATTTAATTCAAAACCATCTATTACCAATGGTGTAATCACCCCAAAAGTTATCAAGGAATTCTTTATAGGAATAATACCCATCCAATTACCTTAACCCATCAGTGGGATTATATTCCCTCATAACCTGACATGAGGATGGAACATCCTCCGTGCATGATATTAAACTATAGTCCTACCAAAGAAATGTTTGGGATACCTCTTAATAAGGGATGATTTTTGCCCTGTATTAAACTAGGATGCCCTGTATGATAAACACCAGATGAAAAAATGTCCTTAGAAAATGATGTTAAGATGTATACTTACCCTGTATAAATTTCAGATTCTTCATATCCAAGTATGAGAAGATTAAATACTCTCATTTGAGAGGGTATTATATTATCACTGTCATTATTCGACTATGTCTTGTTTTAGAACTACATTTGGCTTGATTTCCATCCTCATGAGACATGTAATGATGCCCAGATATTTTATATTAGGCCTAGACCCACTGTTTATTCGTCACAAAGCCTTTTCCTTCCCCAATTTTAGAAACAAAAAATTATGTCCTTAAACTTAAATCCACAATCCATGCAGTAAAACCTTAAACTATTTTCAACTTACCCCTTATTTTTCTCATGAAATTTGGGCCTTCTCACCACTAATTTCATGTCGATTAATACTCTTTCATGTCATAACAAACACTTCAGGGAACCTCATGGTACAAAATGTATGACCATATAATAAGAGTATAACCCAAATAAAAACATCATGATTTTAAGTTGTATGTGGTTGGTCTCAACAGTGTTTTTTATGGATCAGCTGACCTCCTAGGACCCTCCATTCACGTTGAGTATCATTCCTTTGATATCAAATACATTCCTTAGAGGCACCAAACCCTTTGGTCTTAGAATTATGGACTTAAACTGAAACCCATGGTCCAAGATTTATGGCATTAAATAGTATGAAATAGGTCTAAGATATATGACCTTAAACTATAAGTCATGTTCTGAGCTTCACAAACTTAAACTCTATAAGACCTGCACCGAGTTTTGTTTCTCAGTGCTGGTTCTCCCATCATGCTAGAACCCTTTTCCCTCAACTCTGATGTTTAGATGGGCATCATTCACATCTATTCAATACATCCATTTTTGTACAATTATAAACTGTGACTTTATCCCATTTAAGGAACACATGACTACCTATTGAATTGAAAAATGGAAGTAATGTTGGGAGGCCTAATGCATAATTCCCGCACACACCACATCTTTATCACATGACATTAAATTCTAAGATGCATCTTGATCACATTACATTAAACTATAAAATGAACCATCCGTACAATATTACATTAAACTATGCATCCAAAATCCCCACCATGTGACGTTGAACTATGTTTCTATCATCCTCATTGCACAACATAAAACTACAAGGAATCTTATTCCCTCACCTGAGAGGCCCTTTCCTCTAGTGATGGTCACCTACCACATCATTAATTTCATTTGACATTCATTCAGCATCTGAGAAGATTCTCTAATATAATATGAGTTATAATTTCATTTGAACTAATACACCCACACCAATGTTCTATAAGCTATAGTGCCATAATTCTATGAGTGTTGGAACATTCCAAAATTTCATTACCAAGTTACATGGGTCCCTTATTTGGATCCTCATCAGCCCCCACCTTCAATGGGACTCCATAACGTCATGGTGTCTTGACACAATGTCTCACATAACTTCATAGGCCAACATCTTGATGGACTTTGGGAAACATTAGGGTTCCATGTTTCAAAAATGGTTAGTGGATGACCCTCATTTTCTATACCAATTCTCAACTAAGCAATATCGAAGTTGTGTTTTGAACCTGGTCAATTGTTATCTAGTATCTTCATTCCACACCCATTATGTTAATTTTTTTGAATATTTATTCACTCTCTTCATTCCCTTTTGTCTGAGTATAATTCAGCACCCCTGGCATTACCCCATTTGTGACCTAATCAATGATGGTATAAAAAGTTAATTGTTCAGAGAGCCTCATTCTCCAACCATAGCCTCTCTCAGCCCTAAAACTCTCTGTGGTTAGTCAAAAATTGTAGACCCCGAGTGTTCAATGATTTTAAAAAGACTCTTGTATGAATGAGAAATAACATGGCCATATCTTGTTTCTCATATCGATCATGACTCACATGAACTTAGGGATTGGTTGTTGGTTATCTTATAAATATTATAGAAGTATGATAATAAAAAAATATGTCTATGAATGTGAAAATCATAAAATAAGAATGATTATGAAATTTAATAGGATAATCCACATATTGTAGACTCTCATAAGTCATTAAAAAATTTCTCATATGGTTCTGAACAAGAAATTGATAGGTTTATCTTCACTAGTTTCTGATCCGTGGCCTCAAGGACTTGTTGTCGTCTCTTGAACTTTGCTACCTATTCCTCAGTGAAAGGATGAAGCTCATTAGCCGTAAACTATTCATGGTATCATTCATCATGGAGCTCTAAAATCTGAGACAATTCTTTATTTTCCTCATTCTTATCCTCCCCCATTCGGGCCACCAACCGATTGATAACATGTGATTGGGTATTAAGGAATGTAGCATGCTCATTTTCATACTCTTCTATACATCAGATTTTTTGGTTGACCTATGGGAGTTTTTGAGTGTTTTTGGACTTCTAAAAAAGCATGGAAACATCAATATGTTGGATTCCTTCATACGACCACTCAAAATAGAATTTTTAGGAAAACAGTATGGAGGTTGTGAGCATCCACCCATCCAGTACCTAGGTTGTGCAACCAGTGGTGGAGGGATATCATCAAGATTACCAGATATGGTTCTAGAGTCTTGGTGATGAAGTGATGTTTACTTCTCCATCCCCTATTCTAGACAATTTTATTATCCTCATCAACCTCAAATAAAGTGTCTTCCAGTTATTTAATGGGTACATGATCATACACAAGGAATGATATAAGAAGGACACCAGCTAAGTCCTCTTTGAGGATCCTCTCAGTCGAGTCAGGATCCAGATCATGATGTTGGTTATCTTTATCCAACTCTTCCACAGCAGCACCATCTCCTCCAGCATCATGCTTCACCCTATCAGTGGATTCACCCATGGCCATAGTAGACTATTCGCTCAAGACTATTTTCAGTTTTACTTGAACAACCAGCTCATCGAGGATCGTCATATCCATTAGGTAAGGATCCCCAAATAATCTAGTCGTAACCGCTTTCTAGGAATGAGATTATTCAAGTACATCTTGAAATAAAAAAATGTCAATCAATTTGATCAGAAAAGACCAATTGAGGTTATATAAGGTTGAAATAATTATATATACTGAGATTCTATAGATTTGTTCCCTAAGTCTCAGTAAGGAGCTCACCTACATGAGACCCCATGACTCTAGTCTGTACTTGACCTCCCAATGTTGTCTGAGTATGTGATGGAAGAGGACCTACATGAGGGAATAACAAACACACTAGAATAAATATGGGTTTTAATGTTGAATTAATAACTTCGGTTTTTCATAAACCGATGACGATGGTTTGAGTGATAATTTTTGGAATCAGATTTTATAAAAAATGACGCCAAAAAGTTTTATGAGTGGTTTTTGGCATCTGTTTTATAAAAAAACCGATGCCCAAAACCCGAATTCGATGAGTTTTGGTGTCGGTTTATTATAAAACCGACACACACAAAAATGTTGTTTTGCGTCGTTTTTCAGGAAAACAAATTCCATTGTTTTTATTTTGGATGTTGGTTTTATAAAAAAAGGATGCCGAAAATAAAATTACTGAATACTTTAAGCATTGCTTTTTACCAAAACTGATGCAAAAAAGTTTTTTGTAATTTTTGGAATCCGTTTTAATAAAAACTGGTTCCAAAAGTCATTTAAAAAATGACGGGATCAGAAAACCCTCATCTTCTTCATTCTTCAAAACAGAAACCCACGATGGATGCTCTCTACCCGTGATGACTTCAAAGATCTATTTGTGATCTATAACCTCCATTGTTGAAGATTTTATTCTATTTTCCTGATATGTGGTTTTCTATCTTCATTTTATTTTCTTTTTTAATGTTCTATGGAAAATTTGTTTTTGTGAATGCTATTTTGAGAGACTTTCAACTATGGTTTTATTTTAGGTTATTTTTTACTTTTATTTTTCATTGTTACAACCAATTTTTTTTCTAGATCTTATAGTGCTTAATTTTCCGAAGCATTATATGGATAAATGTTGGGATTGGGGGTATATTTTCAGGTTGAGTTGTGAATTTTGAATGTTTTTTTAATTTTAAAGAGAAATCATTGATCATTTTATTTTAATTTTAATTTTCATCAAATATTGGTTTATTGTTTATTTAAAATGTGTTGGAATATAGTTAATAGTCATCTCTAAGAGTGATAAGTCAATGTTCTTGATATGAATTGGTTATGTTATGTTGCCTCTTATGCCTTGATTGAATTGAAAATAATTATGCCTCGATTAGGTTATGTCACAATAAAAAATTATTTATCCATGTTTTTATTTTACTTTAGTTTCATTTAGAAACATGGCTATTTTATTTTCCCACAATTTACAAAAACATATTTAAATGACGTGTTGATAAATTATCCATGTTCTTATTCAAAATTACCCAAAAATTTATGAAATATTGGTAGCATGGAATTTATTTAATAAAATTAATTTAATTTAGATCATTTAATTTCCAAAAATAATCCCTCATTAAAACAAAAATGTAAACAAGCATTATGTGTGTACCTTTACTAGGTCTCTACCTAGAAAACAACACCATTTCACTTGGTCATTTGGTTAACTCATCTTCCTTCCATCGAATCATGGAGGGACCTAAAATCCTATATCCTAACTGGTATACCTAGCCTATATCATGCATTGGGATTAACTAGTATCATTTCTCTACCAACTCATGCAATCCTTACAAGTGTCTAGATTCATCCGCTGCCATAACTCTAAACCAAAATATCTTATGGCACTTGGTCACAACTCTTCGCCACTAAGAACCCCTCCTGGTTCTACAGTAAAGATGAGGGTAACCCCAAAGCCCACCTCCAAAACCACTTATTATTACTCAAATGATTCTATTGTTCACTCACCCAAATGTGTTATAAGATATATCAATTTAGTTATATATTTAATTTCATATATCATAATTTTGGTAGTATTAGGATTGATTTCACTTATACTATAAACATTTACTGTAATTATTATTTCATATTACTAATAATAACTAATTTTTCACCCTTAAAATTAATGCAATTTTCAATACTTTTGACACATGAAACATCAAAATAATGCCACAAATATGTAAAATGAACTAATAAATTTTAGAATATTGATATCATAATTTAATTATAATATCAATATAACACATGTATGTAATATGAAAATAAAATTTTTATTATTTGTAAATCTGTTTCATATATAATGTTTTATATTTGATTATCAATAGTTTTTATTAAATGTGTTTTTGTTTAAAATTTATCTATAACTATGTATATTTAAATGTTTATATGTTTTAATATATTTGCAAATCATTCTGTGATATGGATCATAATTGGATATATTTACGAAGAACCACTAGTGAATATGAAAATGGAGTTGATCAATTCTTGGAATTTTCTAAACAACATCTTCAAAAAATCGATTTTATTTTTTGTCCATGTGTGAAGTGCTTAAATATGAGAAAGTTAAACTCTATATAAATCAATTACCATCTCAATTGTTATGGTTTAAGCCTTAATTATACAAGTTGGATCTAGAATGGTGAAAGAACGAAAAATTCCACATCCAATGTTGAAGACATTATTTATAATGATGCAGAGGATCATATTGAAGAATTAATTCATGATTTAAGTGTTGAAAGCATCGAAAAAACAACAACTGTTGAACGATTGTATGGAGATTCTGAGAAACCATTATTCCCAGGTTGTAGTAAATATACAGTGTTATCACTAGTTTTTAGATTAGTTAAGTTAAAAGAAAAAAATGGGTGGAGTGATAAAAGTTTCTCCAGCTTACTTGAGCTTTTAAAAGAGCTACTTCCAGAAGGTAACATGCTTCCAGATTACAATTATGATGTGAATAGAATATTATGCCCAATGGGATTGGGGTATAAAATGATACATGCTTTCCCAATGATTTTGTACTATATAGGAAAGAAAAAGAATATTTATCTAGTTTTCCTGTAGGTAAGACATCACACTATAATTTTGATGGGAAAGTCAAATCAGGTTCATTCTCAGGTCATGTCACCTAACTACATGAAAAATCAATTTTTTTACTTTCCAATGATATCATCCAATATTTTTTTAATAAAATTCTGATATTTCAGTTGTGACTCATTTTAAGGTACTAGAAACAAAACTTATGCTAAAGATATTTGGTACCTTACAATAATTCATCATTTGAAGCGTCTATTTCCAAATTCAATTGATTCAAAAAGGTTAAGATGGCATTTAGATGAGTCCATATTAGATGGTAAGTTATGTCACCCTGCTAATTCACAACAGTTGAAGAGTTTTGATACAAAAATTCATGATTTTGGATGTGATGTTAGAAATCTCATAATGGGATTATGTACTGATGGAATGAATCCATATCAGAGCCTCAGTAGCCAACATAGTTCATTGCCTATTTTCTTAGTAGTTTACAACTTGTCCCCAAATCTATGTATGAATAAAAAATATGTTATGATGATCCTGATAATTTCTACACCAAAACAACTAGGAAATGATATTGATGTGTATCTTTCACCATTGATTGATGATTTGAAACTGCTATGGGAGGAAGTTGTTAAATTTTTCAATGCATAAAAGAAAGAGTATTTTCTTTTGCACGCTATGATAGTGTTCACTATAAAATAATTTCCTACATATGGAAACTTATCTAGATATAGTGTTAAGGTACATAAAGCATGTCCAATTTGTGAAGAATAGACTTCATTTTATCAATTGTAAAATGGATGAAAGATAATGTACCTAGGATATCAAAGATTTTTGCGAATTGATTATCCTTATCAGATATTTAAAAAATCATTTAATGGATTACAAGAATACAACCTTCCCCCTCTACCAATTTCAGATGAAGAATATTATGACAGGGTGAAAGATATAGAATCAAATTTTGGAAAGAAAAGAAATTCTAGTCTTCAAAGAAATGTCTGGAAGAAACGGTCTATTTTTTTCAAACTTCCTTATGGGAAATTTTTAGAGATAAAACATAACATCGATGTTATGGATGTTGAGAAAAACATATGTGACAGTTTGATTAGATATTTTTTAGACATAATAGGAAAGACAAAAGATGGATTGAATACTATATTGGACTAGATATTAATGAGAATACATTTAGAGTTAACTCCCACTATGAAATGAAACAGAACATATTTACCTCCGTCTTGTCACACATTAAGCAAGATTGAAAATATGAATTTATGTCAGTGTCTTCATGGTATAAAAGTACCTAGTTGTTTTTATTCAAATGTGAATAATTTGGTGTTATTGAAGTATTTTAAATTAATAGGTATGAAATCTCATGATTTCCATGTTTTGATGCAACAACTTCAACAAGTTGTAGTGCGTAGTATATCACCTAAAACTGTCAGAAAGACTATCATTAGGTTATGTAATTTTTTCAAATCCATTTGTAGCAAAGTCTTTGGTACAAATTTGTTATATGTGTTGGATCATGAAGCAAATCTTATTCATTTTCAACTAGAAATGTATTTCCCACCAACAATTTTTGATATAATGGTTCATCTAATGATTCATTTGGTGTGTGAGATAAGAATATGTTGGCCTGTTTATTTAAAATGGATGTATCCTTTTGAATGATATATGAAAAGTTTGAAGGGATATGTTAAAAATCCTTATCGACCAGAGACCTCTATTGTTCAGAAATATGTATCAAAAGGGGTGACTGAGTTCTATACTGAATATTTATATGAGGTGGAACATATTGGTATTCCTGTATCTTGATATATGACAGTTGATAGTGAAGGTAGAGGGGTTTTGAGGCTTAAAGGTAAAGTTCATTCCACGTGATAAAGTGATGCATGCACATTTATACATTTTTAACAACACAGAAGAGGTTTAATTATATATATCCTCACATATTCCTCAATTGAAGTTATGATATCAAAAAAAGAAATAAAAAGTGGTTGATGATTGAGCATAAGAAGACATTTGTTTCAGGGTTTAAAGAGAAAGTCACCCCAAATATATCTGCATCAAAAACATTGAAGTGGTTATTAAGGGGACCATCTCTTAATGTGATCACATGTTTTGGTTTTGATATCAATGGCTTCACATTTTACACAAAAAAACCTAGATGATAGGTATACTGTTTCGAAATAGAAGTGTGATGGTTTTTGTTGAAGCAGTGCATTTTTCAAGTGCTAAAGATAAAAACCCAATTTCTGCATCAACGCCATATTTTGGAGTTCTATAAGACGTATGGGAAATTGATTATTTTAAATTTCGAGTCACCATTTTTTTGTGTAATTGGGTTGATAGTAATAATGGTGTAAAACATGATGAATATGGTTTTCAATTGATTGAATTAAAAATATTTAATTACAACGAGGGACCATTTAACATGGTGACACATGAAAAGAAATTATTTTATGTCATTGATCCATCAAATGATCAGTGGTTAGTTTTTCTACAAGGAAAAAGATACCATTTGGGTGATGAGGTTGACACTGATGATGTTAGTGATTTACATAAGCCTTATTCATCTATTATGAAATTTCCTGATGATTACAATGTGTATAAGATAGACACAGTGCATGCATTAAATAATGATAATGATGAAGGCGTGTGGGAAAACAATAAATTAGACTCCTAATTTTTCTGGTAAATATTTATATTTTTTTTTGAAACTTACAAATGCATGCCTCTTTTTATAAAAACTTATTGTTTGTCTTCCTTATTTCTAAATATTTAGTTTTCAAATGATATACAGGTACAGAAAATTTTATTACAATTTCTAGTAGCAATGTCAGATACAGATAAAGAGGAGCAGTTACAGAGGTATATCTATTTTTACATATTATTAAATATTCATAAATATAATTATTTAATGAAATAAAACTGTTAATTTACAATTTTTTTACTGGACTACTGATGCGTCCTTGGTAGAGGAGAGTTCTCTTGTTACTATATCAAAATCATGTTCTCAAGTTGGTAAACGTGGTATTACACGTTTACCAAAACTATCACTTGCTCGTGATGTTGACAGAGTACACATCCATTTTAATGATGATAATAATGCAATTGGCCCAAATGCAGTTCAATTTGTCTGTTATATAGTGATGGAGAGCTATTGTAGGATTAGTATTTTATAACTTGATTGGAAGTTAGTGGACAGGATGGCGAAACAATAGCTTTGGGTGGCCGTGATGGTAAAATATCTTAATTTCCTTCTTTATATATTTAAAATGACATATTTAATTTATTCAATTATAGATGACATTCCGTTTTGAGGAAACTAAAAAAATTAAGAAAATACATATCTCTTTAGCAGCGGTTCAATAGAGAGATTTTAAAACAAAACTGACAAAAAATAATGTTTATGGAAAGAGAAGGCTTGAAACCCATTCCTCAAGTATCCATTTATAGATGAAGATACATAGAAGTGATTTTTTGACATTCGTAATGAATAAAAATTTCAGGTATGATAATTTTTTTATTGTAAAATTTAATATATATTTTTCTTATAACATAGTAGTTTATTTTTATATAAAAGGCCTCTAGGAGATCTCATCAGGAGATCCAGTTGAGAAATGTATACCCTCATACTTTATCAAGTGGAGGGTACTCGTATTTGGAGCAGAAAATGATTGAAGAAAAATTTGAAGCATTAAGAGCTTTATCTAGTAGTGATTCAGAAGATGTCCAATTTGGTCCTCCATCTCCTCCCACTCACCATAAAAAAAGGAAATGAGCAAGAAGAAGGAAAAATGAACAGTATATTATTGAGAAGGCTAAGAAAGTAGTTGATAAAATTGTAAGTAAATATTATTTATTTGTTATCAATTTTTCTATTTTTTAAATTATAAACAGTAATATAACATTGTTATTTTTCATTTCAGGATGAACTTCAAGAGAAGGAGACACAAGGATATTTTATCCCCAAGGGTAGGATGGACATCTTAGTCACTTCTTTGGGAAAGTCCGAACACCCCAACCGTGTTAGAGGATATCAGTTCGGTGTTAGTATTTGGGAGATTTTTGGTAAGAGCAAGGAATAAAGAGACCCAGAAATAGAATCCTAAAGATCAAAGCTGAAAGATATTAAACAGTGTATGGGTGATCAAATTCAAGCTACAGTGCAGAAGGCTTTGTTAGAACACATGGAAAGACAGTCACCTTCTGCATAGCCTTCCTAGGTATATTATTTATTTGTCATCAATTTTTCTATTTTATAAATTATAAACTCTAATATAAATTTTTCATTTTTCATCCTCCCCAGCCTGCTCACCCAGACTACCCTGCCCCATCTACCTACCCCACTCTGTCTGAGCAGCCTTCTGAGGTATATTATTTATTTGTTATCAGTTTTTCTATTTCATAAATTATAATCACTAATATATCATTTCCATTTTTCAACCTTCCCAGCCTACTCATCCAGACTGCCCTGCCTCATCTGCCTACCCCACCCCATATGAGTAGCCTTCCCTTGTATATTATATATTTTTTATCAGTTTTTCTATTTTATAAATTATTAACACGCTTATAAATTTTTTATTTTTCATCCTTCCCGACCTTCTCACCCAGACTACCCTACCCCATCTGCTTACTTTGATTCTTAACCACCTCGCTCGGACCAAAATGTATATTGTGAGTTGTTTGATGGAGATCATCACATTCATATTATTGTATTAGGACTCATTCATTTTTTGGGGGATTCTGTACATCACCAGCCTATGTAGATGGGTCAGGCTAGAGTATCAGTACTCGATATTGTAGATCCTAATGTTTTACAATTGTTTCATACTGTGGAGATCACCAGTGTTGGGGATTGTGTGGGTAACATTTTTTTACTTTGGTCAACTAGTTTTCTTCCTTATCTTTCATATGAGTTATGTGTTTTTTAAATATTAATTAAAAATGATTCAAAATTAATTATAAGGTTTTCTAACATTTAACTTATATAGGATTATCTGAAAGAAAAAGAAGCTGCACAAATAATAAAAAATGTTCCGGAACAATCGACTATAGATACGTTAGATATTTCTCATGGGATAAAAATATTATATCAGTAATATTCTTCATTGAATTATATCTATTAGTTTTGGATGATGAACGATATATACAGAAGAGAATGTCCATTGAGATTACTCAAAGAAGATATCATACATCTTGTAGATTTTGAAGAGCTCAACTTGAATGTGGTGTAGTTGTTTACCAAGTAAATTGACATTTTAATTTGTATTTCATTAATAAAAGATTATTTTAATTTGACTAACTATATATTCTTTTTAAATTAGGTATCTACACATGCGTCTTCTACAAAATGAATGTACAGACATTTACGATTTTATAGATCCAGAATTCTTTTCCATTGAAGCTCGATATGTGAAGAATCCTCAAATAATTGCATATATATGTGAGAGATTATCACATACGAAGATTCAATGCTAGTTTATGCCATTTCTTGATAAATAAGAACATAAATTATGAACTAATTATCATTATAATGTCATTAATTGTGAACTTTTTATATTGTAAGGGGCATTGGATGTTGGGCGTATTATGCCCAAGTGAATGCACCGTATATTAGTTTTTCTCTTTATTAGGGAATGTTCCTAAAAAAACATCCACCTTATTAGAAAGGTATGTTTTTTATAAGCTCATTATGTTTTATTCTCATTGTTTAAATATGCATTATTAGTCCATATATATGAAATTACAGTTCACCGAAAAAAATTAACAAGGAATACAAATCGATAAAGACACCGAATAATATCAAATATGTGGAAGTACATGTAATTAGTTTTTATACTAGAATTTGTTTTGATTTTTTATTATATATTAATTTTTTGTTAATAGTTTAATGTTTTATAACTATAGTTTCATCTTCAAAAATAATGTGTTGAATGTGGTTGTTATATTCTACGATTCATGTATGAGATAATCAAAACTAGGGAACCTACTAAATTTGATAAGGTTAGCTGTATTAATTTTTTTTTATATTTTCTTCCATATTATTCTATTTTTTATATCATATCATTCAATGTTATTTTAGGCATTCAATGATTCACAGTATTATTCCCAATCTGTTATGACTCATATTCAATCTATTTTTGTGAACTATTTGTTATGTCTGATTAGGATTTGAGGTATATATATTCTAATATTTACAAATAATATTACATATGGGTTCAAAAAACTAACTCTCTTTAAATTTTAGGTGTTTAAACCTACTAATAATAAAATTAATGATTCAACAATAACCAACAATGAGTATGTCATAAATTTCATGTACATGTATTTTAATACTATTTTATTTTGTAAGTTTCCAATTTTGAATTTTCTAAAAGAAATTGTAAATTTTAGTGTGGGTTTTTTATTTATTCTTGGTATATGAAAGAATAAATAATCAATAAACCATGTTCTGATAGTCTATGTACTAACCAAGCTAAGATGAATCCATGTCGTACATGCTACAACTCCATGCCAAAAGGATAAAAAAGACATTAAAAGTAACCAAGAACTATCCAAAAGTGCATTAACCAAATTACATGGTAACCTTAAGGCATTGGGTATTGAGTCAGACCACAATAATGATGAGTGAACATGTAATTTATTTCTACATGACATCAATTTATTTCATGGTACTCGGTATCCATAATGAATTTAATTTTAGGTCTAGCCATAGGCTTATCATAGGTACATCGTAGTAATTGTCTTCTGTCAGTTCAACCACACCGGTATAATCATATCATGACAGTACACTTGTTCCAACTACCAAATAATGCTTCCTTAGGTGTGCTAATACATTCAACAAGAAATATCATTAAAGGAACCATAATACATGTCATCATGAGATATATTGATGCATTGATCTTTAACTAGAATTCATTGAGTTCTCTCAAGTTCCTCTGCAATTTCTTTGTTTAATTTTTTATAAGATTTATTGATCTTTAAATTTTTCAATGACTCAAATGAATTAAATGATAAATACTCTTTGATTATTGTATTTTTTGTTTTTTACAAGATTTTCGATTTTATTAGTAATGTGGTTTTTCATATTTTTTTTAAAAAAATTTAACTTATGGTGTCAGTTATTTCAAAAACCAACACCGATTTTTTTTTTAAAAAAAGTCTTTTTAGCATTGGTTTTCAAAAAAACCAACACTGAAAACTGGTTTACGGCATCGGTTTTATCCAAAACATACACCATAAACCCAATATTACTTGATTTTTGGCACCAGTTTTACTTAAAAATGATGCCAAAAATCGGTTATCGGCATCGGTTTATTAAATAAACCGACACCAAAACCCTGAACGAAAATTATTTTTGGCATCGGTTTTCTAAAAAATGTTTCTTAAAATACTATTTTTTATGTTGCCTTTAAAGACATCATTTTAAAACTAACATGAAAAATAAAAGAAACTGACGTTAAAATGTGTTATTGCACTAGTGATAGATTAATGTAAAATCTCCACGAAAGGTATGAAGGGGAAATGTGAATTGAAATTCATCCTTAACTTGTGAAAGAGGGATTCTGATAATGATCCACCCTGATCATGCCACTCCCCCAACAGCAGGTTCCACCATTGGAATACTAGGGCCTAATCCCTCATAGATGATAGGGAGGACATGGATCTCTAAGGTCATCACCATGATCTCCTCGATTGTCCCACCAACTACTATAGCCTTGGTAACATGTCCTAGAGTATAATTTCTAACACCGAATGGTTAACCTTCCCCCCTATAGCTGGGGCCCATTTCCTATTTCTATGTTTCTCCTATAAAAAACAAGTTTAGTTGGATATCTAGAATAATAACTAGGGAGGAACTAAAGCAGGTAGTTATGTTAATAGGCTTACCTCAAGAAGTACAACCAAGTCATCATCAGATTCTTTGATTTCTCCACTATCCTAGGGACACCCTTGACTTGCAGCTGAAGCCCATAATTCATCACCACTGGAGTCTTATGAGTCCTCATCTACCAATTCATCCTCATATGAGTTGTTGAAATGTGGTGTCTCCTTCAATAATGGATCACCACCAAACATCACCAGCACTAGGTTAAAATAGTATCATACTACCCTTCATATTATGAAAAGTCATCCATGGCCATCATATACACATGACTCTCAAGGAAGCTCACATTTTCCGTGATCTGAGGAAGCCATACCTATGGAAGCCTGACTCCATCCAAAATCATCTTTTTTTTCATGTTCTCTATCAACATAAACATATGCAACATCCTCTAAGATTTCCAAAGTAATGGAGAGATAGCATTTATAGTTGTCTATAAGATAAAATCCATTTTCATCCAGGGAGCCTCTCTAACACTACTCGACACAACCTAGGAACCCCTTTTTTATCCCAATATTGCTTTTAGGACCCCTCTCCTTCGTAGGTTGGGGGTGCAATGGCACCCTACACCATCCTCACCGTAGATCTAACCAGAACCACCCTGGACAACTGACCCTCTCCTCAAAGAGTAGCTTGCATTCCACCTTCTTTACCAAATTCCTCACTAATTTTCTAGACCACACATATGACTTGACACAATATTGCATTTAGGTACTTTTCCACCAAGTTTCTATCATAATCCATCGACATGCAATTATTGTTGTTGGTCATTGGTAATGTGAACTTCTTCCCTAATCTCATGACTATCAGCATCCACCACAACTAATGAAGGATTTTGGGATTTTTTTCCCTCAAAAACACTATGTTGAATCTATTCACCTACTTCTAGTGATACCTAAACTATTAGATCAACTAGGATTGTTTATATGGTTTGTAAAATAAAATTTTGTCAATCCCAATCACCAGCACTCTACCCCAAAATCTATTCAGGTACTTTTTATGTTACCATGTCCCCTACATGTTTTCTATCATTATTCCAACTTGATATGAGATATAATGGAATTATAAGTTCTCGTGTTTTTTAATTCCAATGGTTTCTTTGGTCTCATAGAGTGTCATTAGTTTGACAACAGTAGTGTTGAGTAGATATGGCTGTAAACCAGAATTTGGTGGGTTGATCGAGTTTAATAACTCATAACCCCAAAATTGTGTTGTAGTCCATCTATGTAAGAACTATAATGGGACATAGATCCTCCTTAGAATGTGTCCCCTCACCGCATGGATCAAATATTTATAGACACGGGCTATTACATGCACCCCTAGGTTCAATTTGTTACCGGTCAACAAGATGTACACCATCACCATCATCCCCAGGTGTAGGACCATCCATGTTTCTCTGATTGGAAGTAGTAAAACACTTATAAAAATCCAAAGGAATGTAGTATAATGGACTAGTGGATCCCATCATTCTACCAAGATGTATCCCCATCACTCAAACGCCCCCTCTTAAAGGATCAATAAATACAATCCTGGTCTCCTCCTCTGTGATGTTGTTTTACATTGATTTCCCTTTCTTAGCATCTTCATGGGAATATTCTTCTTCAAGAACATGTGAAAATCATATTTAATGGGATTTACTAGTGTGATATGGGATCATCTTCCATATTTATCTTTGATTCCTCTATAAGGTGTTCTACTAGAAGAGAGGTCTACTGCCTATCACCCTAGGTGTTCTATGGTAGAAGAAACTCATCGTACTAAAACCTACCCAGTGGGATGCTACTGATGTAGTGTGCATCCCATAATATGGTTCCCACCTCCATATGGTGGAGGTGGAAGGTTTTGGTATTTGAGTACCATCAACTAAGGAGCTCTGACATGATCATGTTGATGATATATGTGGAATTTTGATGTCCACACTACCTCGTACGATCGAATATGGCATAGATCATCCCTATACTCCAATAATGTATAGAATACCTAGTATTCCTCTACATATTCACTAGTGAAATTGTATATAGAACACATATCTATTTCCTTATTAAAACCATTGTTTTTTCCTGTATGTGGCTCAAGAAGATGATGGCATAGTGGGAGGGGAATTCTTAAGCCTCTGGTTTCTCACCCCTGACTAACTTGGTCTTTCCATTCAGAATATATATATCATTGGACTAGTGCACATGAGAAGGGTGTCCATGACAATTAATGGTCCATCAGTTGAGTTCATCCTCATGTGTGAACCAAGACTGTGGTATTTTTACCTTGAATCCAGGGATGTTCACCTCATCTGACATCCCAAAGTTCCACAGTGAAAGGTAATTTCTCAATGTACAGTTATTCTGCTCCTCATCATCATGTCCATGAGAATATTTTTGTCTAAAAAACCCTCCTTTCTAGGGGTATCATTTTTTCGCATAATTTCTTCTCTCCTTGTGGTAGTTACAGCTTTGATTTCTGCTTGGTTTTATTGATGGTCCATTTCATATTGTTTTTAGAAACATCATGTAAGGGGTGTATAAGAGCATGGTTTTGGAAGAAAAATGTTGATTTGGTGAAAAAATTTGGTATAGTTAAGTTTAAAATGATTTCTTGATAATGGGAACAAGTGCGTGAAATAAGCGAGCATGAAATGAGTGAATGAAGCATGAGTTTTCACGAAAGAAGATGAATTATGTCCACATGTTCAAAAAAACCAATCACACAAGAAGTCAATGTTCCATGTATAGGTCCCCATACACCTATTTATATGCATTTACTACTGGATTTTTGATGCTTGTAACCCTCTTGTGTGACCAACCATGAATGTTATTCCCACCCATGATAATGAACCACTCTCTTTGGTGTTTCCCTATAAAGACAACCTTCTAATTCCATGTCAGCTCAGATTATGGGGGGCCTTTTTGGCTCTAAAATTTCATCTAAAGCCTATGATAACCAATTTTGGATTAACCAAACATATTGGACACCCCAAATATATGATTCTAGGGTCAATGGGAATGGTTCATGTAGAAACTACATTTCATGCTTAAAGTCCATGCGTATCGAAGGAGAAGATATTTTTCATTCCTTCCACCAAGTCCAATAAGTAATTCCTAAAGAAGTGTGAAAAAGAAATAAGAATTTCATGCAAGAAATTAGAGATACATGAGACACCCCCCTTTGAACACTAAAGCTGACATCAATACATTCTTTTTACGTGGTCAAACCCCAACAGCAATGGAAGGATATGTATGAAAATCCCCTTATATGCCCAAGGAATTGTGTGCCTACCACTTAGGATTTAATTTATAAATAGAAAATTTCTCCCTCTACAAGGTGTGGTTATATAGAAGATTAAATTCCGCTATCATGCATTTAAATAATCCCCTTATGCTACATCATGAAACATGGATCTTCCAAGGAAAAGAATATTGCGAGACAAAACTCCTGTGGTCCAAAACATGATATGAATCATAGATGAGTGATCCTCTCCAAACTCCACCTAATATAGATCAGATTCATGTAAGAGAACCTTACTGGGCACAACCCTAATCTTTAGACAACTATAATTTTTCACACACCTACACATTGAGACTCCACTCCCTACCCTTGTGCTAGATCTCCATGCTCACAGAACTCTTGCACACAACCCTCCAAACTGGTGTGTAATAGTTTCATTGTACAATGCCAAACATTTCATATGTCTATAGTTTATCCCTACATTTTTCTTCCAATAATAGGTATTTTAATCCCATGTTCTTCCATACACAAGGATTTTAACATGGAACCCATGAATGACCACTCCTTCACAATAGTGAAAACTCCATGCCCCTTTAAATAGCACATGAGTGGGGCTCAGATAATCCCAAGGGGTGAAGAGTGAGTCCCCCATTTATGGGCTATATGATGTAAAAAATCCCAGTTACACATCCTTATTTCATTTTATAAAACTACATCACATCCTAATCATATGTTGTTAAACTACCCAACAACATCCTACGAACAAGATGTGAAACTATAGACTTAACTTGTGTGATAAATGAAGCTTGCTAAATATGTGACCCACATGTAATGAGATCCTATGTGAAGCTCAATTCATAGTATCCACACCATTCTATCCAAGAGAAATACTCTTGGAAAGTGCATCTTCTATGCATAATCACCACACCATCCTTCATTGGCACTCCCTTTAGTGACATGAGTGTCCTTACCAAAAGACATTAAACTACATGGATCGGTCCTGTCATACAACCTTAAACTATGGAATAAAAAATCATGATGTTTGATTTATGTCTTCAAAATAGGGTACATATGATGCCTCTTTGAGTTTCAATCCTAACCATGGTGAAATAAAGTTGTTCCCTCCTAGGGACACACCTCTCTAATTCACCTGGAGGGGCATTCTGATCTAACCTTCTAGGTGTTCCCTCTTAAGGACGCACCTCTCAGATCTTCCTTAATGGGCATTCTAATATAACCATCTCATTGTTTGCTCCTAGGGATTCACCTCTCAGATACACCTTGAGGGGTGTTATGATCTAAAATTGTAGGTGTGACATCATCCCTCTTAGGGTCACACCTCTCATATCCACCTCAAGGGACATTCAAATCCACACACCCCAAATATTCCTTAAGGGGTGTTATGATCTAATCACAACCATGAAAAACTCATGATTTTCCCTCCTATGTACACACCTTTTCGATCCACGTCATGGAGAATTCATATCCATCCATATCAGATCTACCTTAAGGGGAATTATGATCCAACCCTTCTAGGTGTGACATCACCCCTAATAGATACACACATCCTAGATCTGCCTCCCCGAGGCATTCTAATAAATCAGTAAACTATTTAAGTGTGACAACTTCCCTCATAGGGACATACATCCTGATCCACCCCATGGGTTGTTCTTGTAAATTCAACTTGTCTCTATAAGATGATAAACACATACACCAGTCTGTCTCAACCATATATTCCAATACATGTCCATAGGATGTAGAATTTTTGACCCAACCTAAAAAGACACCATATGAAAAACATGGGATGCTTGAGGTAATGATCCTAGGAAGAGTCGCACCTCTATAATTAATTACCTCATGATTAGTATGGTATTCCTTGGTTTCCACACCCAAGATGCCTCATATGAGATTCCCTTAGAAGAGGATGAATCACTGGTGACCAATGTTCCTTATATCTAGACATATCCAATGATTCCAAATGTGACTACTCTCTGGACCAAATATTCCTACCTTATTAAGATAAAACCATTTTAATTAACCAGCATCAACAAAGATATGGAATCAAAAATGAGTTCCATGAAAATGACTTGACTCTCTAAGGGACACTTAGACAAGGAAATGATCTCCATGGAGGAATCCATGTAAGGGGGAACCAAAATCACATTATCCCATTTAGATCAATGAGAATAAATCACCAATGAATGTAATGAAATATGACAACATTTAGAAAGTTTAAATGCCTGAAAAAACTTTCAACTAGTGTTTTTATACTATATCGATACACAAGAAAGGCCTTAGTGTAATATTTGGAAATAATGATACATCATAGGTTGAGGCTAATTGTTTTTTGAATGGTTATCCAGTGGAGAACCATTTGAAATTTTAGTCTATAATTTTATGTGGTGAGGTGAAAATCATATCAAGAGCATCAAGTGGGATGTGGGCGCACTGGTCCGTTGATTAGACCACAGAATTTTAGAAGAAATATGTTGAATCTGGTCATTGTGGTTGGAGTTATGTATCCAAAGCCTATTTGGAATTGTAGAAAATAACACGATCGGTTTATTGGGAATTTTTTATCATGGTAGACCTAGGTTGTGTTAGGAATATTTCTATATACTTATCAAGGATTAGAATCCCTATAGTGGGGGGTTTTTAATGGCCCACATAATTATGAGTTAAGAATTTCTGAGGGAATATTAATTTTTTCCCATTTAGCATTTAGATATTGATTTTAAAATCATATCAGTATTAAATGGGTTTTGAAATGTTTCAAGGAAATTTTTTGATGTGTAGAGAGTCTTCTTTGGTTGTTTGGGTTCTTTGGAAAGAATTATAGTAATGGTTTAGGGACCTTGATTCTAAATTTCTGAAACCTGTATTAATTCATGTTATGAACAATGGTTTATTCCATGAATATCTCTAGCTTAGGGGTTTAATCCTCTACCCCAAGGATTTCATGGGATGGACCATAGTTCACACTATGGATGAGTTTAGTTGTGGGGGGCCCCTCTATCAATATTTTTTCAAAAATGTGAACTAGGGTTTCATGATGCTAATTGTTCATGGGGATTATTTTAGTACATGTTAAGGACAGTCTTTTTATAGTGAACCTATACTTGTAATTTATTTGACAGGCTTGTGCATAGAGGTCCATTCAGCCGATGACTACACTATCTAAATACCCCTATCTCCCTTTGATCCATGGTGATATTTTTGCATCCAAAAATGATCTCTAGATTGTTTTTTACTCTATGTTATTTATTCTAATTATAGACTTATGATTTTTGATGAATTTGGGTTCAAATTTTTCATGATTATTTCACTAAATATTGGTTAAATATTCTGTAATCAGTGATGTTTTAATGTGTTGTTGCTAGAGGACATCTCAAGGTGCTGTATTCATGTCACCAAACAATGTCTTGATGGAGTTTTGTCACCCAGTGAATTGAGTTAGTGTTTTTTCCTAAATCATAATAATTTAGTAATTAACATGGTGTTATGAAATAGTGATTTTTGTTGGAGTGGTGTTTTTGAGTTTCCACAGACCTTCTATGTGTGGATGGATGTAGTTTTGGCGAGACATGATCACTCAATGAGTATTTATGTGATAATTACTATTCATTTTTATAATTAAATAATTAATTATAAATTTCAATAATTTATTAATTATGTTTTTTGATGTGTGATAGGTTCTCAGGATTATAGATGAGGATTAGTGGGATTGGATAATGCTCATCAGATCTTGGAGAGAGGTTAAATTCATGCTCAAGGTAGGTGGAAATTTTGTTATATTTTCATTTTCGTGTTTGTTATTAAGCGTTAATTGGTTTCATACTCTATATATTTGAGAATGGGGTATAAGTACCAATGGATTCCACGGGTGAGATGATAGGGTGTCATTAACCCACTTTAGAGGAGACCTATTTCTCTTTAGCACCTTGGGTAATTTTGAATCCTCCAACGACTATGTCACCAAAGTAAGAGAACTTGGGTTATATTAGTGAGAGATCACTAGGATGTTATAGTATGTGAGATGAGATGAATAATTTCATAGGTTGAGTTCCTAGGGATAGTTGGTAGGCATGAGGCGCTTGGTGCTGATTGATGATAAATGACACAATTTTTCATCTCTGGGGTGGTTATAAAATCCCTCATGAGGCTGGAGGAGAGTCTCTGGGTTTGAGTTGAGTAGCATAAGTTCTCTATGAATTGGTATATCTGATAGAGAGTAATTTACTCTAGGTGATGGGTTTTGGGATCTCCATTAGAGGATATGTAATGATACCCTCATGAGGGTTTTGGTAGATTTTTGGGACATAGAATTGGGATTTGAAGGGAGTTATGATGGGTAATTGAACCACACCCAATATGGATAGGGTAAAAAAGTATGTTTTGTATTTTAATAGTCCTGGGGAAGTGGTACCAAGAGTGTTTAGAGGTTTCAGTGATGTTTGACTATACCCTGAGGTCTGGGTTTGGGATGAACCTTCTAGAAGTGTTGTCACAATTGGGTGATAGATGTAAGATTGTATCGATGAGAAAATATTGTGATGGGATTGGGAGACCTAGTAGACACTATTATGGGTGTATTAAAATATGTTTTGTGGTGATGGGCTAGGTCATGAGTGTCCAACAACCCATAATCATCCGGTGATATGTGTGATGGGTTGTGGGGACTATTGATGTTGTGTGTGCTTATGATAGGAGGGGAACACTATGGGGGATAATATACCAATTACTAGAATCTCTTTGAGAGAGATGGATTTGTAAATATATTCATTCACATGACAGAGTCTTTATGTGCATACAATTCATCCCATACCTTAAGTGACATGGTAGTGGTTGCAGAAGGGGTCTTTACCTTGAGTGAGAGGGCCTAGTTGACCATCAACTGAGTACGAAAGTGTGGGTTTATAGGTAGAAAAGGGACCTTTATAGGATTGTCTTGTTTCATGATAGTGGATCACCCCATGTGAGTGGTATGGTTCATGATGAGATATTATACAAGGAATATGGACCTATCTTGAGAGAAAAGGTAGTGGTTTGAGATGTAAACACATGAGCATACCTTATTTCATTGGGTAGTCGGTTGAGGTTTGGTTGATTCTATACCCAAAATATTCGATTAAAGGTTGGGTATTTCGTATATTGGCTCCAGGTGATGACTGGATTTTGGTATGACTTTGATGTATGTATGGATGGGCACTATGGTGTCCTGGTTAGCACATAGTTGCCTGACGGTCCAGTTTACATCATCAGGTGTTTTAATAGCCTGGTTAGAAGATGAATATCTAGTAATAATTTTTAATTATTCTATTTATTTTACACATGCATACAAACATATATGATAGTAGATATTAAGATTTTTTGGAGACAACTTATCGAGTTATATGCTCACAACCTACTTGAGTACTCTAGTGCATGTGAATACCATATGTTTTTGTATCGGTTAGAACATGATATATATGTAGGATTGGAATAGGACAAATAAAAATGTATCATAGATTGGGATGAGGCTCAGGGATGCAAATATTAAATATTTTTAATTTTTTATTGTTTTTTTTATTTGGGATTAACCCAATGTGTTTTTGTATAAAAACATCATGTATATTATTAGATGTGTTTATTTATTTATATGTTCTCAAATATGGATTTTATTTGGTTGTTTATTATTATTTATCACTATTAAATCAAGGACATAGTCTCCCCAATGTTTCTTTTAGGACTTCACCACTAGTTGATAGCCTCTATCATATGAGAAGGCATGCATGAGGACATGTGGCATCCTCATCCCAAGAACTATCAGGAAACCTTGTTATGAGGCATTATAGTGTTGATAATAAATTCTAAATGAAACTTTTCTAGTAATATATGTTAATTTTAAAATTTTTTTGTTGATGATATCATGTTTTTTAGAAGAAATATTCCACAAATAGAAGAACTTACTAACTTTATACAATATTAATTTGAGATTTCAATGATTAGTTATTCTTTTTCTTAGGTTGAAATTCAATAAAAATGAGTAGTACACATTTATTTCTCAATTTAAATATTAAATAGTTTCTGATAAAGTTTAACATGAAATATTTTAAACTAGATTTAAATCCTATCACAATTGGAACCAAACATCAAAATAATTAATATGTAAAAACTATAAATCACTATTTTTCTTAGAGAGTGGTTGATTTTTTTTACATGATAGTAATAAAGTCCAAATATCATTCATAGCTTATTTCAATTTTTGGTTTTTGAGTAACCTTAATAAATAATATCTAACAACTATAAAAAATAATCATGTGGTATGTTAAAGGAAACCTTGATTATGGTTTGGTGTTTATTAATGAAAATGAAAAAATATAATGGCATATTAAGGTAATAATTGGGATGGGGATTTTGGTTCTAGAAAATAAAGAAGTGGATAATCTTTCTTTTTTAGAAATAAATGTATTGGTTTCATTAGAAATAATAAAGAGGGGAAATATTTTATTTTATATAATGTAGGATATATTTTAGTTAAAAATACATGAACACAACTAAAGTAGGTGATAAAATATTAGGATGATATCAGAAAATAGGTTTGATGACTTGTGGTGACCTATTGAGACATAAATAGAACTATCAAGTTGAAAAGTAACATAGTAAAACACTCCCACATGAAATACATTAATATTTGGTAAAATTAATTCACATTGAAAGATTGATAAGGAGTTTTCAAGGAGGATCATATTCAAATGAGTTAATAGATATGGGATAAATAGACCAAGTCTATTGGTCATGCTAAAATTTGGAAAGCATTGTTTTAATATTGATTTTCAGACAAATCCCTTGACTTGAGGAGGTTTAAAAAATTACATCTCCCCATATGAATTTATTATCAAACTTAATTACTAAATTCTTGTTCGGCCGCACCCTTTTTTATTTTAAAATGGAGATAAAACAATACAGTATGGATAAATCAGGGAAATCATTGAGGAATTACCATTAATGATAAATATATGGAATTATGTATCTATAAATCAATATGTTGAGTATGATAATAATACTCATGTCACATGGGATAAATATACCCCTGAGGTGGAGTTATTTTATAAGAATAAAGGGGAGATATGATCCATTGGTAATAGAATCAAGGAATGAATAAAGATATGAAGGGTTCTCAAAATTTAGTGATGGAAATTAAAGGAATATACTGAGGCATGTATTTCTCCCTTAATCTTTTCTCTCTACATTGATAATTACTAATTTATGCATAGATTGATATTTGAGTAGTTCTATTACTAATTGGTTTTATAGTGATATATGATGCAACAAATTTCACTTATAATTTTTAAAAAACCTAAATGGTTAGAATATTAGAACCAAGGTTATTAATGATATAGAATATTGGAGCTCAAGTCATGTGAGTGGAGGATATTGGTGAAAAGAATAAGAGTTTGATGAAACATGACTAAAATTGGCGGTGTTTATTGTAAATTTGTGTTTTTGGATATACTATAATAATGATAAATACTTAAACATGTTTGAAGAGTGTTTAATGTTCTTTATAGGGGAATTTGTAAAAATTATTCAAAAACCATGACTCAACTATATTGGAAATGCAGTAATTTTTAATGGTATATTTTTAGAAATAATTGATTTAATATTATAACATGATTTTAAATCATTACATAATATTTTATGTTATTTAATATTAAAAGAGGAATATTTTGATTTTAAGGATTTTATAGGAAAAATATTATGTCACGATTAGATGATGTAATGGAATTAAAAATTTTCTAAGGAGGAATAACAATATAAAACTTGTGCATTACATTATGATGTTTTGTGAGTTGATAGATTAGTTCAACACTGGATATTATTCCTAGAGAGTCTCTCTATGTTAATTTATAATTTTGTGGTAAAATTAGTATCACACAAAAGAAAATTATTCTTCTTTGTAATGTCTTCTGGTTTAAAATATATGGAGATAACATCCTCATGGTTTTGAAAGTTAAAATCCAATTTAGAATAGTTTATTTAGAGGATATAATAAGGAAATGAAATTATTCATTAATAATTTTTCTTATGTCATAATTTATCGATTTACATGTTATTTTTTATGCTTTAATATTTTTCAAATATGGAAATATTGGACTTGGTTTTTGGTGGGTTTTGTTCAATTATTGTGCAATGTTTTTAAGGAAAATAATTAGGTGACACCTAGATTTTATTGGAGGAAATTTTTAAAAGATATATTTTAATATATCTTTAGAGGAATTTCTAAGTGTTTTTCATAAGACCATGAATTAGTGATTTATTATAGAGTAGTATTGTATCTAGAATTATCATAGAGGTGTTGTTGCTAGAGATAAATTCTTTATTAATACTGGATAAATCAAGAAGGTTAAATAGTTATAGATAAACAACCTTACTAATTTGTTTTTAATTATTGTGTAGAAATTATTATGAGGGTGGCCTTAATTTTAATTAATTTCCCTTAAGATTTATATAATTAGTGCATGGGTAGGATGAATAACGAATTTGAACTTAGTTTGGGAGTGGTCCTTACATACAAGATTTAATTACATATAGTACATAGTGATTGTCTTGGTACATTTACATATTATCAGTGTATACTCATTGAATTATCATTTTGTGGGAAAATTTATCCAATTATTCAATAAATATGTTTATTTTATGAATTTTGGTTATTTTATATGAGTGAATGATATTGACTGGTTCATTATATTCTTTCCAATGTCAAAATAATATAGGATTGATGTTGAAAGGAAATGCTTTCACCTTAGTTTTTCTCCCTCTTAGGGTTTGTTTTGGGCCCATGGTTGTGGATAAGATTGTATTTTTCTTATTTTATTACTTTTTAATGTAATATATTAATCCCTCTAAATTATATAATTTAAGAGAAATTATCTCATATTTATTTTATAGGATTATTTGGGACACTATTTTTAATATAACAAGAATTATTATTTTAAATTTATTTTGTCAGTAATTCAGTATTTATTTACATTGTAAAAATTAATTTATATTGTTTCTTATTTTTTGGAAGAAGGTATAACATCAGTAATTACCATAATAATCAATTTCTAGAAGTAGGAATAATTTTAGAGGATTGCTGGATATTTTGAAAATGTCATATTACTTACATATGAAATATTTTTTATATACTTTGTGGACTAATATTTGATGAACTAATTCTTCCACCAAAAGATGAATGAAAGACGAATCCCAGAAGTTGAACTGATACAGAAAAAAAGAGTATAAAATTCAAGATATATATTGATTAACAAAGGGGAAACCTTATATATAGAAAACATTGAAGTATATAGAATTGTGAATCTTATTATGATGTTTAAAGTTCTTTTCAATAGAAAAATTTACTACATAATTAAAAAACCAAAAGTAGGGGATTACTGATTGTAAGATACAATATATACTTCCCTGTGGTATGTGAGGCTGTGTACAATGAGAAATTTCAAGGAAAAATTCCGCATAATTTTTTTTATATGGAAAAGAAGAAGAATATGTTATTTTTATAAGGGAATATAAATGAGTTTCTCCATGCATGTTAAATTTTTTAGGGATATAAAACCCTTTGCTCCAAGATGAATGAAGCTGATAACATGATAGAGAAGAAGAAGAAGGGAATATAATTTCTATGGTATATATTCTGATATTATCAGTTAGAAAAATTTATTTTATATCTTTTTGACCATGATGAAGGAAACAAAATAAAAAATATTTTATGTGATAAAGAAATAAAAAAAATAATTTTATGAGAATATTTAACTATCTTAAAAACTGGAGATAAAAATCTAATATTTATACCATATGAAAATATCCCACTGCCTAAACTATATGTAATGAAGAATACACATTTTCACATGAGAAAGCATGAAAAAAATTTTGATGCCTATAAATAAACTTTATATTCTCTATTATAAAGTGAAATTGACACTGTCCTCTTGGATGACGCTATGATATAGTTTAGGGTTTCTACTTTTTTATTTTTAAATTCATTATACATATTGTAATAGAATGGATGTTTGTTCCATTCAAAATGATTTATTTTCATATTTCTCCCAATTTGTTCTCAAGGTATATGATAATGGAAACCTAAGCTGAGGGTTGATTCCCATGGTATGATGTGGTGATCTCAATTCCTTACACTTAATTTATTATTCTTTAATCCATTTATATGAGATACTATAAGTGTGGAGGGAGGGGTCTGTTGATAATAAATTTCTCCTTTACTCTCATTATTCCCTCTTCTTCTAAATACACTCTCACTCCAATTTTTTGACTTATCCCATATATAGTGGAATAAGGGGAGTTGAATGATTAATTAAATATAGTGGATTTGAGTGTGGGGAAGATGAATTTCTCTGTTGAGTAGTGTCTAAAAACTATACACCATGGATGAGTTGGGTTTAAGATGTTAATAAGGTCTCCATAGAACATATAGTTCGGCAATGAAAGAATAATATGGAAGTTATGAATAGTATTAAATGGACTATTGATTGGCCTATAAAAAATAAATAAATGAAATAAAGGAGCCTTTAAATAAACATAGAGGATCAATACACTTATTGATAATTTTTTTGTGTGAGTCTGTATAGCATGTTTACTTTCTGGAATATGTATATCCAACCCTTTCCACATTTTTATAAATTTTTAGTGTAAAAATAGTTTTTAGTAGTTTATAAACAAACAATGATAATATAAAATTCAGTGAGTGTGAGTGGAATACTTATGATATTGATCCAAGATCATGTTCACAATATTACATTATATGGTAAATAATAAATATACTTTTGAGGTGATTTTTATGAAAAATATCTAGCATCTAGTTGAAATATCTATTATACTCCAAGTAAAATATAGATTTAGAGATAAATTTATGTTGTTTTTTTAGGTTTACAATACCATTTGAGATCTTCAGTCAAGTACTAGTATAACAAAGTAGAATGTGGGACAATTACCTCTGGGTATTGTGGAGGATAAATGAATCCTTTTTTTCTTGGTGATGATGGTATAGAGGTATATTGAAAAGAACCTAGGATCTGTAATTCAAAACTTGGTCATAGTGCCTCGATTTGTATGATTTAGATTTTTATCTTAGATAAATGCTAGGTTAAAGATACACTAATAGATATATTAATGAACTTGAAATTATGTCTAGTATTGGGAATTTAGATGTTACCATCCATAATTATAGATAAAATAATTTTAAGGTGTATCTCCAATTGATATATTCTTATTGAACTATCACTACAAAATAAATTATGGCTTGTAAGTGGTTTATTAATGATGGTTTAAGGAACCAACGCTAAAAGTAAATGTAATTATATTTATTTAAACTGTAGAATCTATTTATTATAACTTTAAATATTTTATTAGTAACAATAAATATATCTATATTTAGTGGTATTTTTCTTTAAACCACTATAAAATCTCTAGACGACCCTAAACAACCCACCCTAGGAAGCCTCAACACCATGTTCACCCCTTATCCCATTACTGCCGAGCCACACTCTAATCCCCATTGGAGACCACCTTTCACCAATAGAGACCCCTTCCCCTTCTCTTGGTTTACCCTTTCCCCCCATCCTAGTGACACCAACCCTAGACCTCGATATAGTCCCTGACCCACTTTCTCTCCATTACCCAGACCCCCTATACTCATACTTTCCCCATGAATCTACCCAGATCTCCCAACCCCTATCTATTCATGAGTCAGATGTCATTAGCCTCAGCTCCCTGACCTACATGCTGGTCACTACTCTCTCCTCATTACCCTCCACTCCTTAACCTCCCCAACCTTCTCCCATGACATATGACTCCCTAGATTATGAGAATAATTTTTTTCCTTTCTATTTTTTATGTTTTTCTTATTGTATGTCTCTTTCTGGATTTGATATTTTTTTCATGTTATATGTTTACTTTTTCCATTTTGGATCAAATTTTTTTAGTCATATGGATTTTATTAACCTATAATAATGTCCTAAAACTATATTATAAATTAATATAAATTCATAAAAATAAAACTACATGTGATTAATTACTATTAATGACATTATATATATATAATTATGTTTACATCTATTGCAATTATATGCATTCCTTTTTTTAATATTAATTATATGATGAGATATATTTTCATTATATTTAAAACAAATAACAGTTTTATTAAATCATCATGAATATTTTTTCCAATAAAATAGTTATTAGTATTCTAATCATTTTATAGAATGGAACTAATCTTTTTAAATAATTTTTCAAAATTCAGTTTATACAATGTTTTCCTATTAGAATAATTTTGTGGAAGAAATGGATTTTACACAGTGATGTTAAGAATTTATTGTACTTGTTTAATTAAATATTTTTATCTTTTTCTTGAATTTAAAGATAAAATAGTGGTAAGTAAGAATATATATATTGAATTTGGATTAATTTAACTCAGAAAACAAATTAGTATTATAGGTGTTTGGATGAATATTTAGATTATGCAATTTCAAATTTATCAATGGATGGTAGAATAAAATCGTTGTGTCCTTGTTTTAAATTAAAGAAATGGTGGAATAAAAAGGAAGTATGTGAGAACATTGTATTGAAATAGTTTCCTACTTTATATTCATGTTTTTATTTGGCATGGAGAATCAAATGCTATGGAATGTTAATGTAATGATTATCATATCAAAGAAACACAATGTGACCTTCCATACGGGAAATCAGTTTGATACTTGATTAATAACACATTTGTCTTTGTAGGATATAATTAACTAGATTTTAATAGATCATATGATGAAATATTTGAATAATTGGCATATACTATATAAAATTATTTATTTACATTATAATAAATGTGTTGGATGCTACCAAGTTAATTTGTTACATTTCTAGGAAACCATAATTTAAAATATTATTCATGTTGTCTAAGTCTTTATATGACATGAAGTGATATAAATTAAAAAGTAACAACGGTGAACTGATGAGACATCCAAAAGATTCAATATCATGGAAGGTATTTGATTTATTATATATATATTTCTCTTTGGATCCTAGTATTATATGTTTGGGATTTGATTCTAATGGTTTTAATCCATTCAGTACTTTATGTAATAGTTATTTCATATGTCCATTGGTTTACTTCCATGGATTTATATGAGGAAAACATATTTTATTATTTTGATTATTACTTTAGCAATGAAAAATTCTAGAAAGGAAATTGACATATACCATCATCCACTAATCAAATATTTTTTATAATTATAATATTTTGGAATGGAATATTTTAATTCATCAATGAGAAAACTATTCAAAATGCGTACTACATTAATATGGATAATTAGTGACTTTCCTTATCTAGGAAACTTGTATAGTTGGGAAAATCATACCATTTGGTCTTTTATAGATTTTAATTTTTATTTATATCCAGAATGATAATCTCATAAGAAATATTTATGTTATATGTGTCATCATCAATTTCTAAAAGCATATAAAAAAAGTATGTTTAATAAGACAAAATTATACGGTGATATTGAATTGATAATGTCATTGAACACAATATCTAGTTCATAAATATGTATATAATTAATGAGTGTGACTATATAATTTGGAAGTTTTAATAACTTGAAATAAGGGGGGGTGTCAGAGGTATAATATCAAAATAAGTTAGGAGAGAATATTGGAAGAAAATGAGTATATTTTTTAAACATCCTTATTTGGATATTAATTTTCTTCGTCATAATCTTGAAATAATTCATATTTAGAAGAATTATTATAAAAATGTAATTTTTAAAGTGCATAATGACTTGGATAAATTTAAAGATCCCATAAATTCGTGTAACATTCTGGAAGTGATGAATACAAAGTTTGGTTTGGAAAAAATGATAATAGAAAGTATAATTTAGAAATTTTCAATGAAACATGATCTTAATGATGTATTCCTTAAATTTTTAAAGAATATAAAATTGTAAGATATATATTCAAGAATCATTTGAGGTGTTTTGACTAAAAACATCAATAGTTACGTGGATCGAATAGTCATGGATCTCTTATTCAGATGGAGGAGTTGCTGCTCATGGAATTTTCTAATACATTACCAGAAAAAGTAACTATAGTTTAGTCAATTTGTGAAGATTCTTAAGTGAGATTTGTAAAAAAATCTAAATCCATCCACGTTGGGAAAACTCCAAGAATGCTTTTTGTTGATACATTTTCATTTAGAGATGTTATTTCTCCATTAATTTTTCAATATGAAGATTTATTTTCCTATTTATTTGGTTGACGAAGATAAAACTTAGTTGGTGGAAAACTATCCATGGATGTATCCAATTGAGAGGTATGTTAATATTATTTTTATTTTCATTGATGAATTTAATTTTACTAAATAATTCTGTAAAAAGTTTTAATATCTTTATTATATTTTTTTCATCAGGTACTAGGGTCATTTGTAATCATTTGTGAGGAATAAATATCAACCAAAAGGTGGTATTATTTAGGGTTACATAGATGAAGAGTGTATGGATTTCTGTTCTTGTTATTTGGGTGGGATTGAGATCGATTTCAATCTTTTTTGATGTGGTGATTCCATCACTAATAATATCACTATGAAAATTATCCATCAATATTTCTAACAATAAGATGACCAGTTTGAAAGGGCTTAAATTTTACACTAACTGAATTATATTTACTAAAAACATGTATTTTTATGTTACTCAATATCCTTTAGGTCAATCCATTTTTTGATAATTGATATTTCAATTAAATATATGACTAAGTTATGAGGCTTGAAATCAAAAAGAATTAAAAAAAAGATGATAATAAAGAGATATTCAAATGGTTTGACAATAGTGTGAGAATATACTCAATTTTATATTATTGTTTTGTAGTTATTTTTTATTTTTTTTAATATAATCACTTACATATTCTCCTCTATGTAATGAATTTTAATATTTGAGATGAATTCTAAAATGATTTGATGTTTTTGGATCAATGTCCTCTAATTTTGGATTAGATATTTGTGGGCAACAATATTCATGACTTAAATTTTTTTACAATTAATAAAGAAGAAGGCCTAAAAACTCAAAATAATGGTGTTTTTAATGTTTTAGAGGTGTGATACTATAGAAATATGGTTGAAAAAATCAAATTAAACTATAATGTACATTTTTTATTGGCCTTATTCAAATTCTTTTGACTCAAAAGTGATATATTTTTAATGAATGATAAGTTACATTTTACTTATGTCAACTTCTATCACATGATCCATACTAGTGAGAATTAATATCATGATCTATATATCTTGGATTCTCAATAAAATAATGTTTATTATATATATGGTGAAGTGCATGGAGGTTTGAGTATTGTTTTACACATAAAACATGGAGATGTGTATGAAATGAGAGGATTGGGCATCAAAGACCTAAAACAATTAAATGAATCTCTTCCTATGAAATTTCCATTTAACCTTATAGAAACCATGGATGATAATTTGGAGTTTTTTAGGGAAAGGTTCATCCAAAAGCTCATATATGGATATCCTCTATATCTATCCTCAACCATATAAACAACCCTTAAAAATACATTCAGTGAGATCATGAATCAATCAAAATTGATAGTGTGGATGTAATCTGAAATGATTTTTTTGGACACCCCACAGATTGATAAAAAATTAAGGGACATTGTGAAAATACAAAAGGGAATGATAATTTATAATATTTTTGATTTGGATTGATAATTAAATGATATATTTAAAGATCTTCCTCACAATAATAGGCTGGAGGTACAAAAATATTATCACATTGATTGGGACACTATTTTATGAACCCTAAATGGAAATCAAAAATTAAATATTTATATATTTATATATATTCAAAAGAAGTATATGAGAACCTTATATTGAAATAGTTTCCTACTTTATATCCATGTGTTTATTTGGAATGGGGAATCAAATGTTATGGAAAGTCAAAGTAATGACTATCGTATCAAAGAAACACAAAGTGACCTTCCATAGAAGAATTCTATTTGATACTTGATAAATAACACATTTTCCTATACAGGATATAGTTAACAAGATTTAAATATATCATATGAGTATAGATTTGAATAATTGGCATAGACTATATAAAATTCTTTTTTTTTTAAATTCTAATAAATGTATTGGATGCTAAAAAATTATTTTTTTACAACCCAATGAAACCATAATTACTAATATTATTCGTGTAGTCTAATACATCATATGACATGAAGTGATATGAATTGAAAAATAAAAATGGTTAAATTATGAGACATCCAAAATATTCAATATCATGGTAGGTGTTTGATTTATTATATCTATATTTTTCTTTGGATATTAGTATTATATGTTTGGGATTGGATTCTAGTGGTTTTAATCCATTCAGTACTTTATGTAATAATTATTTTATATGTCCATTGGTTTACTTCCATGGATTTATATGAGGAATAAATATTTTATTATTTTGAGGATTATTTTTCAATGAAAATTCCTAGAAATGAAATTAATGTATACCATCAGCCAATGGTCAACAATTTTTGAGAATTATTGGATTTTGGCATGGAAACTTTTAATGCATCAATGAGAAAACTATTCAAAATGTGTACTACCCTAATATAGAAAATTTGTGACTTTCCATGTCTAGGAAACTTGTATGGTTGAAAAAATCATTGCAGTTGGTCTTTTCGAAATTTTAATTTTTATTTAGAACCTGAACGATAATCTCATATAAAAAAATTATGTTATATGTTTCATCATCAATTTATAGAATCATATCAAAAATTTATGTTTAATAATACAAAATTCAATGATGACATTGAATTGATAAAGTCATTGAACAGAATATCTAGTTCATAAATATATGGATAATTAATGAATGTGACTATATAATTTGGAAAGTTTAATCACTTGAAATAAGGGGCGACTATCTTGAAGTATAATATCAAAATAAGTTAGGAGAGAATATTGGAAGCAAATGAGTATATTTTTCAAACATCATTTTTTGGATATTAATTTCCTTCATCATAATCTAGAAATAATGCATATTGAGAAGAATGATTATAAAAATGTAATTTTTATATTGCATAATTATTTGGGTAAAATTAAGGATCACCTTAATTCGCGTAACATTTTAGAAGCGATGAATACAAAGTCTTGTTTGGAAAAAATGATAATAGAAAGTATAATTTAGAAATTTTCAGTGAAACATGATTTTAATGATGTATTCCTTAAATTTTTAAATAATATAAAATTATTAGATATATATTCAAGTATCATTTGAGGTGTGTTGACTAAAAACATCAATAGTTACATGGATTTAATAGTTTTGGATCTCCTATTCTGATAGAGGAGTTGTTGCCAATGGAATTTCCTAATAAATTACTAGAAAAAGTAACTATAGTTTAGTTTATTTATGAAGATTCTTAAGTGAGATTTGTAAAAAACTATAAATCCATCCATGTTTGGAAAACTCCAAGAATTATTTTTGTTGATACTTTTTCATTTAGAGATTTTATTTCTCCATTCATTTTTAAATATAAAGATTTATTTTCCTATTAATTTGGTTGTGGAAGATAAAACATAGTGGGTGGAAAACTATAAATTGGTGTATCAAATAGAGAGTTAAGTTAATATTATTTTTATTTTCATTTATGAATTTAATTTTACTAAATAATAATGTAAAAAGTTTTAATATCTTTATTATATTTAATACATCAGGCACTAGGGTCATTTGTAATCGTATGTGAGGAATAAATATCAGCCAGAAGGTGGTATTATTGAGGGTTACATAGATGAAGAGTGTATGGACTTCTATTCTTGTTATTTGGGAGAGATTGAGATCAGTTTCAATCTTTTATGATGTGTTGGTGACATCACTAATAATTGGACTTTGAAAATTAACCACCAATATTCCTAAATATAGAATGACTAGTTGGAAAGAGCTCAAATTTTACATTAACTAAATTACAGTTACTACCAACATGTATATTTATGTTACTCAATAGCCTTTAGTTCAATCCATTTTTTGATAATTGAGATTGTAATGAAATATATGACTAAGTTATCAGAATTTAAATCAGAATAAATTAAGATAAAGATGATAATGAAGAGATATTCTAATGGTTTGACAATTGTGTGAGTATATACTAAATTTTATATTATTATTTTGTAGTAATTTTTTTAAAGTAATCACTAAAATATTCTCCTCTAGGTAATTAATATTGATATTTGAGATGAATTTTCAAATGATTCGATGTTTTTGGCTCAATATCCTCTATGGACAGAGTAGAGATTTGTGGGCTACAATATTCATGACTTTAATTTTTGAACAACTAATAAAGAAGATGGCCTGAAAACTCAAAATAATGGTTTTTTTAAAGTTATAGAGGTGTGATAATATGAAAAAATAGTCGATAAAATAAAATTAAACGATCATGTCCATTTTTTAGTGGTCTTATTCAAATTCAATTGAGTCAAAATTGATATTTTTTTAATGAAATATATGTTACATTTTACTTAGGTCAACTTATATCAAATGACCCATACTAGTGAGAATGAATATCATGATCTATATATCTTGGATTCTCAATAAAATATTCTTTATTATGTATAAGGTGATTTACATGGAGGTTTGATTGTTGTTGAACACTTAAAACATGAAGATGTGTATTAAACGGGAGGATTGAGCATCAAAGACATAAAAAATTCAAATAATCTCTTCCTATGAAAATTCCATGTACCCTTATAGCATCCATTGATGATAATTTGGAGTTTTTTAGTGAAATGTTCATCCAAAAGCTAAGATATTGATATCCTATCTATATATCCTCAATCATATAGACAACCCTTAAACATATATTCAGTGAGCTCATGAATCACTCAAAATGGATAGTGTGGATGTAATCTGAAATTAATTTTTAGGACACTCCATAGATGGCTAAAAAATTAATGTACATTATGACGAAAAAAAAGAGAATAATTTTTTTTACTGTTGTAGATTTGGATTGGTACATCAATGATCTGTTTAAATATCTCCCTAAAAATAATAGGTTGGAGGTACATAAATATGCTCACATTGATTGGGACACTATTTTATGGACCCTGAATAGAAATCAAAAATTCAATATTAAAGATTTATATATGTTCAAAAGAAGTATATGAGCACCTTATATTGAAATATTTTCCTACTTTATATTCATGTGTTTATTTGGAATGGAGAATCAAATGTTATGGAAAGTAAAAATAATGAGTATCATATCAAAGACACACAAAGTGAACTTCTATAGGAGAATTCAGTTTGATACTTGATAAATAACACATTAGTCTTTGCAGGATATAGTTAACAAGATTTTAGTAGATCATATGATGATAGATTTGAATAATTGGCATATACCATAAAAAAATTCTTGATTTCCAATCTAATAAATGTATTGGATGCTACAAATTTATTTTGTCACATTCCTATGAAAACATAATTAAAAATATTATTCATGTAGTCTAAGACTTCATATGACATGAAGTGATATGAATTGAAAAGTAACAATAGTGAACTGATGATACATATAGAAGAAACAATATCATGGATGGTTCTTGATTTATTATACCTATATTTTTATTTTGATCCTAGTATTATATGTTTGGGATTGTATTCTAAGGGTTTTAATCCATTCAGTACTTTATGTAATAATTATTTCATATGTCTATTGTTTTACTTCCATGGATTTATATGAGGAAGGCATATTTTATTATTTTGATGATTATTTTAGCAATAAAAATTTCTAGAAATAAAATTTATATATACCATTATCCACTAATCAAATATTTTTTAGAATTATAGGATTTTGGCATGGAAACATTTAATTCATCAATGAGAGAACTATTCAAAATGCGTACTACATTAATATGGATAATTAGTGACTTTCCATGTCTAGGAAACTTGTATGGTTGGAAAAATCATACCTGTTGGTCTTTTCTAGATTTTAATTATTATTTAGAACCTGAATGATAATATTATATAAAAAATTTAGTTTATATTTGTCATCATCAATTTCTAGAAGCATATCAAAAATTTATGTTTAATAAGACAAAATTCAACGTCGATATTGAATTGATCAAGTCACTGAACACAATATCTAGTTCATAAATATATAGATAATTAATGAATATGAATTTATAATTTGGAAACTGTAATAACATGAAATAAGGGGGGACTATCTGGGGTATAATATCAAAATAAGTTAGGAGAGAATATTGAATAAAAATTGGTATATTTTTCAAATATCCTTATTTGGATTTTTATTTCCTTCATCATATTCTTGAAATAATGAATATTGATAAGAATGATTATAAAAATGTAATTTTTACCTATTATAATTATTTGGGTAAATTTAAGGATAACCTTAATTTGTGTAACATTCTAGAAGTGATGAATAAAAAGTCTAGTTTGGAAAAAATGCGAATAGAAAGTATAGTTTAGAAATTTTCAATGAAACATGATATTAATTATGTATTCCTTAAATTTTTATATAATATAAAATTGTTAGATATATTTTCAAGTATTATTTGAGGAGTTTTGACTAAAAACGTCAATAGTTACATGGATTGAATAGTCATGGATCTCCTATTATGATGGAGGAGTTTTTTCCCATAGAATTTTCTAATACATTACTAAAAAAAGTAACTATATTTAGTTGATTTATGAAGATTCATAAGTGAGATTTTCAAAAAACTATAAATCCACCCTTTTCTGAAAAACTCAAAGAATGATTTTTGTTGATACTTTTACATTTAGAGATATCATTTCTCCCTTCATTTTTCAATATGAAGATTTATTTTCCTATTCCTTTGGTTGAGGAAGATAAAACATAGTGGGTGGAAAACTATCAATGGGTGTATCCAATTGAGAGGTATGTTAATATTATTTTTATTTTCATTGATGAATTTAATTTTACTAATTAATTGTGTAAAAAGTTTTAATATCATTACTAAATTTTTTCATCAGGTACTAGGGTCATTTGTAATCATATGTTAGGAATAAATATCAACCAGAAGGTGGTATTACCGAGGGTTACATAGATAAAGAGTGTATGGACTTTTGTTCTTGTTATTTGGGTGGGATAGAGATCAGTTTCAATCTTTCTTGATGTGTTGATGACCTCACTAATAATTGCACTGTGAAAATTATCCATCAATATTTTTAACTATAGGTTGACTAGTTGGAAAGGGCTCAAATTTTTACACTAACTGAATTATAGTTACTACAAACATGTATATTTATGTTACCCAATAGCCTTTAGGTCAATCCATTTTTTTCTAATTTATATTGTAAAGAAATATATGACTATGGTATTAGTCTTGAAATCAAAAAAATTAAAATAAAGAAGATAATGAAGAGATATTATAATAGTTTGAAAATTGTGTGAGTATATACTCAATTTTATAATATTGTTTGTAGTTATTTTTTCTTTTTTAAAAGTAATCACTTACATATTCTCCTCTAGGTAAAGAATATTTATATTTGAAATTAATTTTCAAATGATTTGATGTTTTTGGATAAATATCCGCTAAGGTTGGATTAGAGATTTGTGAGATACAATTTTCATGACTTTAATTTTTGTACAATTAATAAAGAAGAAGGCCTGAAAACTCAAAATAATGGTGTTTTTAAAGTTTTAGAGGTGTGATAATTTGGAAATATGGTTGATAAAATCAAATTAAACTATCATGTCCATTTTTAGTGGTCTTATTCCAATTCAATTGAGTCAAAATAGATTTGTTTTTAATGAAAGATATGTTACATTTTACTTATGTAAACTTCTATCACATGACCCATACTAGTGAGCATGAATATCATGATCAATATATCTTGGATTTTAAATAAAATATTCTTTATTATATATATAGTGAAGTACAGGGAGGTTTGAGTGTTTTTGTAAACTTAAAACGTGGATATGTGTATGAAACAAGAGGATTGTGCATCAATGACCTAAAACAATTCAATAAATCTCTTCCTATGAAATTTCCATGTAACCTTATAGAATCCATGGATAATAATTTGGAGTTTTTTAGTGAAAGTTTCATCCAAAAGCTAAGATATTGATATCATATATATCTATCCCCAACCATATAGACAAACCTTAAACATACATTCAGTGAGCTCATGAATCACTCAAAATGGATAGTGTGGATGTAATCTAAAATGAATTTTTAGGAAACTACATAGATGGATAAAAAATAAGGGGCATTCTAATGATACAAATGGTAATGAAATTTTTTACTATTGTTGACTTGGATTGGTACTTCAATGATCTATTTGAAGATCTCCCTCACAATAATAGGTTGGAGGTACATAAATATGCTCACATTGATTGGGACACTATTTTATGGACCTGAATGGATATCAAAAATTCAATATTAAAGATTTATATATGTTCAAAAGAGAACACGATATTAGTGTTCCCATATTGATATCCATGTTTAGGAGTTTTTCCATTAAAAAACGTAAAATGTTGCTACTATGGAAGATCTATAAGAGAAGGATCTCGATGCCAGAACAACTACAAGAAGCATGAGTCTTCCTTGAATTAGCTTTACCTCTATATTTAAATGTTACCAAATTCTCACATCATCTTTATATAACATGCGAATTTTTATCTAAACTTTATAATTATTTTCAATAGGACTTTTTCCTCAACCAATGATTGGGAAATAACTTTTTCATCCACATAATCTTGCCTCTCATATCCTATCATGGTGGTGGATTTCGCATAGAAGGCTAGTAAGGATACAACATTCGATAGTTGTACTGACTCCTTCCATGAAAAATTCATTACTATCCATAAGGATGTTCAAGTATCTTCCAAAATTCAAACATGTTTAATAAAAATGATCTTTATGACTTAAATATCTTTCACATACATGGAATGACTAAGACTAAGAAGTGTCCTGTAATGAAATCCATCAATTAAATTCCCATGATTCCATATTGGATTACATTTTACATTGATTGTATGATATGTGGTGTACCATTCCCCATAAAAGTTGGATGTGTATTGTAAACATATATTGGCTTCATCAAAGGATGCTTCTAGAATTACATTAGGAATGGGTTTACATTTTAGGTAGAACCTTAAGCAATGATTTAAGATTTTAAATTTTCAATATATTATCAATGGAACTTTCTATGGATTGAATAATATTATACTCTTTCTGTAGAGGCCTTGAAGACCATGAGAAAAAAATTTCGGGGAAAATACTTCAATTTTTGATTGGGTTCTTACAAGATTCTAAGTAGTTTCACTTGATGGTGAAAAATCCCTATAGAAAATTCAACAGTGTTGATTCTTATCTCTCTCAAAAAATGAAATTGGATAGGTGAGATGAATATTGATTTTTGTGGACCTAATTTTTTTCTTACCCTTAGTGGACTGAAATGGTAAGGGTGAGATCCATACTGACCTTTTGTAAGCCATCTTTTTAATACTATACCAATTTCTTACTCTATATTTCTTAGATCAGGTATAACCAAATCCTGATCCATACTTATATAACTGACTAAAAATTACTTTTTAAAAATTAAACTTAAAGAGGAAAGTACAAAAACTTCCTAAATAGGAAACTCTCCAGGGGGGTGAAAATGATGCAACCCAAGGGCATTCCCTACAACAAAGGACATGCACTCTAAAGGTAGTGAACCCAAACTATCATAGATGGAAACCTCTTATCCTAGTATCCCAATATTCAAAAGTACATCCGAAATGAAGTTGGTCTCCCTACAGCTATAACGAATGAGATTCCCTTGATTAGTCTCTAAAGAACACCTCTATATAATATAAACCAGGTCCCAAGGCTGCTCCAACCTCCCCTGAACCATTTTCACCAGAACCTCCAAGTCTAACTCCACTTCAAACACATAAAAGCCTTGTCTCTTGCATACCGTGATCCCCATAAGTAGAGTTCGAGCCTCCGCCCCCATAGAACTACCCAATCCATAAGTCGTGTTGAACACCAATAGAACTGAGCCACTCGAGTCACATAAAACCCCACCACCACTCATGAGCCCACACATGGAAGAACCATCCACGTTATGCTTAAGCCTGCTACAAGGAGGATTACAACTAATCCACCTCCCCCCTCATAATTCCATGAATGCAGGGTATTCTTAGGAGGTTACACACCATAACCAAATTTTGTCCCTCTTTCAACAACGAAACCAACTCATATATCAATGATCTCACCCTCATCCGAAGCAGGTGAACTGAAATACGAGATCCCATATGTGTATTATTCATGGAATCCCAAATAACCAATAAAATAGATGCAATGATGGAATCCCGAACCTTTCAATCTTATTCCTCGCATGTAACACCAAGAATCCAGGAGGACAGAAGTTTCTGAAATGAGAACTGCTCAAAGCTGATTCATAGTTATGGAGTGAAAATGGTCCAAAGAGATGTCACCCATTAACTCTGAAAGAAGAGATGCGCCATTGATTCCTTCCTCGTCAACATATAGCAAAAATAATGAGAAGACAAATAAATACCCCTTCTTTGAAAGTTCTCATCTGTTGGGAAAGCCTTATTCTTAATGTGCCAAAAGAGGAAATTCATTTTGGTTGGTAGCTCCTTACACAAGATATTCTCTGACCAATCCTCCTTACTACTCTCCACATTCATCCACCACATAAACTCTTTAATGAAAACCCTACAGAAAATTGATCCAATAAATAAGCATCTATCCTCCGCTTCGTTCATGAAAATTCTATCAAACTGCTTCTTCTGGACTTGGTTCAAAACTGACTTAATCAGCACAGGGAACCTACTAGCTTCCTTGAGGGAAATTTTAGGGGTAGGGAATCTTGAAAAAAAAAAATCTCCCCCACCCTGTTTTATTTCTAGAAACCAATTCCCCCTCACAATGATCCACCGACAAGATCCTTGGATCTCCTTGAAGAGTGAGAACATGCATCGGGCAAGACAAGAAGGGCATACCCTACGATCATCATCATTCACCTCAAGAACCCCGTACCTCTCTTAAAAAATGAAGACCATAAAGAATTCCCTGACACAATGTCCCAAGCCAAATGTACCTGCATGACTTGCATGGTTTCAGAGAGGTCACACAGCCCCACTCATCCCTCCTCAGCCCTCTTAGCCATACGAGCCCATGAGGGCCAATGGCAGTGTCATGATTGATTAGTATCCCACAAAAAGGTCATTAGGATATTCTCCATCCCCACAATAGTTACTTTAGAAGGCTGAATAATATAGAAAATGTGCATCAGAATAGATGTAAGAACACTATTAATCAACACAGCCCTCCCCCCAAAGGAAATAAATTTGTTTTTCCGGTTGGAGTTCCTTCCTAGTAGCCGATTTTTGACATCCTCGAAGAATATCTTATTGATGTTACCTTATGATAATGGAACCTTGAGATATATCATAGGAAGGTGTATTCACTAATAGCCAAATATGTCTTGAGTGTCCCTGTATATCTATCCAGTACACTGGTTGGAAATAAACACCTGGCTCTAACCTGGGCTGATAATCTGCCCACTTACCTGGTCATACATAGAAATAATCTCCATGATTCAAAGCAAGTATCTCCACCTGTGGTTAATGAAGACCAAAACATCATCAGTGAACATCAGGTGTGAGATACCCTCCCCTCTTCCCGAAATAAGAAAATAGCTTTCCATTCTTCGTACCTCTATGAAGGTTCTGAGACAGAGCGTCCTGTGCCAAAATGAAAAGACTTGCAGAGAGCGGGTCCCCCTGTCACACTCCCTGGATAGTTTTGAAGAAACCAAAGCACTTCCCCTTGAGATAGATTGGCAGCCAAGGAGATGAGAATCACTAGAAACATAGGTCACAAAACTATTCCTAAAACCCGAACTTGTGCATCACTCGGATGATGAAACACCATTCCAACTTATCATGTGCATTGTCCACATCAACCTGGAAGATAACATTAGAGCCAACTGACCGTCTGTTGAGATCATTCACTCGTTCACAAGTGATACCAACCTCCCCTTGAATTCTATGACCCGTAACAAACCCATTTTTTTATTATATTCCAATCTCAGAATCAGCCCACTCATTCTCCTAGCAATAAGTCTCGCTAGAATTTTGTGTGACACATTACAAAGACCAATGGGTCTATACTGTCCAATGCTGATGGGGTACTAACCTTTGGTATGAGAAACACCCTAGAGGCACTCATACCCTTGCCAAAAGAACCACCGCAAAAGAAATTATGGTCTGCCTCCACCACTATGCGGATGACAATAACCCATGAAGCCACATATAAAGCAACTGGAAACCTGTTCGGACCAGGAGAGCTATCGTGTGGCATTGTAAGAATTGTTCCCTTAATTCCCTCTTCCTTCAGTATAGACATCAAGAACAAATTGTTATAATTCCCCACCAACTGCAATACACACTCCAAGAAGAAGTTTTCCACATAATTATCACGGTTATCCTCATTAGATTCATGAGCGGCTCCAGCCAAAATCCCTTCAAAATGATAAAGCTCCAGGCATCTAGCAACATCCACATTGTCTGTATAGACACCATTACCAAGGAAGATGTTAATCTACATAGCTCTATTATCCTTCAAGCATGCATGGAAATTACCACTGTTACAGTCACCTTCCTTCATCCATCTCACTCATGATCCTTGCTTATAATCCCTCTCGTTCTCAACAAGTTTCTCTGCAAGAAAAACGCACTTATCATAGAGAATAGTAAATTTGTTCTCGTTTGAGTCATTCATAAGTTCCGCCTTCGACCATTCAATGTCCACCTAAATAACATCCACACCTTTACTATTGTTCAGTCTATTTCTCAACCAAGTTAGGATGTATTTTTTGAGACATTTGAGATGGTTAGATAGTCCATACCAGTGTCTTCCAACCTACTCGCTCTCCCATGAGAATTTCACCATCTGAATGAAACCAAAAGCCTAGTGCCAACTATTAGCATAGTGAAAGGCCTGATTCTGAGACATGTTTCCACACATTTCAACCAGTAAAGGTGCATGATCCGGGAGAGAATGTGGAAGATGGGTAACTGACATCTGAACAAAAGATTCAATTCCATGTATATTCAAAAATCCCATATCGAATCTACTCCATAGGCGGCTTGCACCTCTGCGGTTCTTGCACCATGTTAAATGGTTTCCTTTGAAACCCAAGTAAAAAAGTCCCACCGAAGAAATAAAGTCCCTGAAATCCTGTATCCCTCCACATAACATGGAGGATCCACCTTTCTTCTCTCAGAGATCGAAAATAGTGTTAAAATCACCACCCATGAACGAAAGAAGGGATACCGATTGAAATGAATTAAGAAAACTCTAGAGTTCCAACCTCGATTGCGCCTCAGTGCTAGCATAAACAAAAGACAACAACACCTCCCCCTCAGCACTAGAAACATTGGTGTTGATGCCTTGGATCTTTGACAGACTTCCTCGAACAAATCCAAATATGGGTGTTAACCGAAAACCCATGCAAGGATGACTAGAATCCTAACTTACTCGCCAACAAGGGGAGTTTTCTATGATCCTGATTACACATAAGAATGGCCATAATAGATGCCTGATACTTCTTGGACCCCACTACAAAAATAGCACACTTTTCTGAAGCCCCCATCTGCCCCGCATTCCAGATAATAAGAGACAACATTCCACCTCGGGTTTCCTGGCCTTGGAACTAGAAGCTCTAGGGGATGAAAAAGAAAGGCAAGAAACAACGTCATTTTACTTAGACCGAGTGATTGTACCAGAATCCTCCTCGAGCTAGCCACACTTTTTTTGAAGGAGAGTATTCTTCTTGAATGCCCTCTTAGATTCCTCAAGAAATGAATGTTGCACCGAAGAAGGATGTGATGTATAGCACAGTTCCACATCCCCTTGGAGAATAGAAATCAGAAGAAACCGTTGCGAAGAATCTCGCAAACACGCCACTTCCTTCGACACTCCCATGGGAACCGTAGCTAACAGAGGAAACTCTTGGGCCTCCGACACCAAGTTGGAGCATAGGGAGCATTGAAGGAACTCCGGAGACAGTTGTGGTGAAATCTGAAGCGGCGGCGAGGACCGCGATAAAACCATTGGTGGGTGCAGAAGAGAAAAATATAAGAGACCAAGCGTAACCTAGGAGGAACTCAGGGCCGACCACCTCATTCTACAGTTATCCGTTGAATGGCCTTGAAGCCCGCATGCCAAGAAAAAACTCAGGGGAGATTAGTAAAGGATCCTTTGCCACCACTAGAAACCACCCCCCCGCACCAGCATTCTATTGGGTCAGAAGCAGATTGGTTTCAAATATAAACTTAGTTGCGACAACAACAATTTGTGAGAATCACCAATGTAAACGAAGCGCCAAACCAAACAACAGAATAAAAAAAGAGGACACAAATTTTAACATGAAAAACCCTCCCATGCAGAGGATTAAAAAACCACGGGGAAACTCCGAGAAAATTTACTATGAATCAGAGAGTACAAAAATCCAAGTTAAACCCGAAACTTGAATCGCAAATACAACATAAAACCTGTGAAAAAAACTACACCCTGATATTCCTTCGTCGCCTCTCTGATAATAGTCCCGTGACAATACGTCACCCTTCGGAGATCAAAATCGAACATGCGGCGTCGTTGCAGCACCTCATTGCACAACCTGATTTTCCACTGCTCACTGCCACCCACGCCCTAGAAAACAGTCACTCAAGTATCTGCTCTCCTTGGGTTGTTGGGCACCACCAAAATTGTCACATTCCTTGATTCACTGCTCCCCTTTTAATAGGATCCACTGTTTCCTTTTTCAAATACATATAAGATATGAAAATATAATATCTTAAATCTTCAAATCACCATGTATCTGCCATGTTATGATTTAAACACTTATCTCATCTAAATAGATAATATATATCTCCCCATGAGATACACATGCAGCCTTATCTGTGTGATATGATAAAAGATATCTAATATTCAAAAACATATCTCAAATCTAAAAACTCCAAGATGTGGGCTGAACCCTAACAATCTCCCCCTTCAGCCCATCGAAGAAAGAGATCGCATCCAACAAACTCAGTTGGAAAGAAAACCGGTTGGTATCGCACCAACCGCCATCCTCTGCAGAAAATATGACATCCCTCTTTTGCATCTCTGACGGAAACCAGAAAGCTCCCCCTGCAAAAGAAATCCAAATGCCGAAGTCTTCTTCATACTTATGTCTGCACCACTAATACCAGAATCAATAATATCTGGATCCCCCATAACTGTGATCGCCACATAATCTGGAGCACCTGCAGGAATTACTTGCTCCCCCTGCTCAACATCCTTCGAGCAGTCAAAAACACTCAGCGCATCACCTCGATATTTGATTTCCATTCTTTCTTTAATAGTGACACTCTCTGAAGAAAAAGAATCAGGTGTAAGATCTCAAACACCTACCATGACAAGCTTAATCTTCCAAACCTTCTTCAACTTAGTCGACGTTCTTTGACTCATGCACGACGATCGCCACTACCACAAATCTGAAAAAGTCCTCTTCGCAACTAGATTCATCACATCACCACATGCCTTTACATCTGTCTGGTAAAGCAAGTCATCCATTTTTCCGTGCGCATAAACCATCAATCCTTTGGACAAAGTCCATCTTCTACCGCCAAACAAACTCCTGAATCCATCAGTATCAAGAGCACTAGAAGATAACAAATTATGGCGAATACCTAGCACATGTCCCACATCCTTCAATGTCAGTGTATAGCCTGCATTCGTAGTGATACAAATATCGTCAATACCAATGACATCAGCAGAATCTCCATTTCCCATCTTCAATCTACCAAAGTCACCTTCTTCATATGAAGAAAATAGTTCCTTCTTTGGTGAAATATGGTATGATGCTGCTGAATCAACCACCCATTCGGTGTACAAATCTGACCTGCGACAATCAATGCCAAATGAAAGTAAATCACCGTCACCCTGAACAAGACTTACACCGGTATCCTCAGAATCGTTGTCGTGCGCCTTCTTTTTTTTCTTAAGCTTTTTCAATTCATAACAGCGTCTCTGCACATGACCCTCCTTGTTTCAAAAGAAGCATTTGACCTTTCTTCTTGTCTTTGACCAACCTCTTTGACTACCGCGTCCATCTTCCACAGCCAAAGTACCACCATTACCTGAACATTCACCATCATTGGTCTTTCGTCGAGTCTCGTTCATCAACAACGATGAAATCACATCATCCAACTTTAGTGTGTCTTTCACAAATAGAAATGTGGTGACAAGATTATCATATGAATCAGGCAAAGAACCCAAAAGAAGCAAAGCTTTGTCTTCTTCTTCCATTTCAACAGGTACCGCGTTACCATTATTATCAATATTGACCGCCACTAAGGATAGCTCAGTCAGAAGTTTGGTGAACTCGTCCAGATGGTTACCTAAATCTCCATTCTCTGGCATTCGTAAAATATACAACCATTTCTTCAAATATAAACGATTTGTGAGGGATTTTGATTTATACCTGCTTTCAAGCTTTGCCCAGATCTCCTCAGGATCTGTCAGATTCATCACTTCCCGCAGTATATTATCACCCAAATACATCGGAATCGTGCTTGTCGCCAACTCTCGCATATCCTGCCAATCATCATCACTCATCGTCTCTGGCTTCTCTGATTTTTTCTTCAACGCCTTCGCTGTCTTCTCACGGACCAAAATATTTTTAACTCTTTACTGCCAAAGTGTGAAATCATTTTGCCTGTTGAAGAGTTCAATGTGAGCAGAAATCACACGGCGTGAATCCCACATATTAATCAGTAAGAAGACATGGATAAACTCCTCAAATACCAGATGTTGGGTCAGAAACAGATTGGTTTCAAATATAAACTTAGTTACGACAACAACAATTTGTGATAATCACCAATGTAAACGAAGCGCCAAACCAAACAGCAGAATTACAAATGAGGACACAAATTTCAATGTGGATAAACCCTCCCATGTAGAGGATTAAAAAACCACGGGGAAACTCTGAGAAAATTCACTATGAATCAGAGAGTACAAAAATCCAAGTTAAACTCGAAACATGAATCGCAAATACAGCATAAAAACCTGTGCGAAAAACCACACCCTGATATGCCTTCGTCGCCTCTCGGATAATAGTCCTGTGACAATACTTCACCCTTAGGAGATCAAAATCGAACTTGAGGCGTCTTTGCAGCACCTCATTGCACAACCTGATTTGCCGCTGCTCGCTGCCGCCCATGCCCTAGAAAACAGTCACTCAAGTATCTGCTCTCCTTGGGTTGTCAAGCACCACCAAAATTGTCACATTCCTTGATTCGCTGCTCCCCCTTTAATAGGCTCCACTGTTTCCTTTTTCAAATACAGATAAGATATGAAAATATAATATCTTAAATATTCAAATCACCATGTATCTGCCATGTTAAGATTTAAACACTTATCTCATCTAAATAGATAAGATATATCTCCCCATGAGATACACATGCAGCCTTATCTGTGTGATATGTTAAAAGATATCTAATATTCAAAAACATATCTCAAATCTGGAAACACAAAGATGTGTATATCTCCCCATGAGATACACATGCAGCCTTATCTATGTGATATGATAAAAGATATCTAATATTCAAAAACATATCTCAAATCTGGAAACACCAAGATGTGGGCTGAACCCTAACACATTTTTCCCTAGCCCAAGCCTAAGAAAAATCATCCCTGGAAGAGCAGTGAATATAGAAGGCCGCACTCGAAATCTCAAAGAAAACCACTAGTAGCCGGAGGCCCCATGGGGCAACAAAATCCCAGAACAGGCCCAACTGCAGCTTATTGGGGCTAAAGCGAGCCATAGGGAAGAGATCATGAAACGAGGCAGCATCTTGAAGCTCTTTATCTGACAAGTTCACCACTGGAAAACCGTCCACCATTATAGGAACCTTGGATCCCACCACAATGGGAGGAAATCGTGAGACTCTCCCAGTCACCTTGCCACATACAGAATCAGATGGTGTTGAAGCACCAAAAAGAACCTCTTTGAGGGATTTCCCCTTAGTCCCATCCACTGAAGCTCCCCCTACCTCCACACAAGGAGGAGTTCCAACCACACCATCAAAATCCAAACCAAGAGAAAGTGGAGGAAGGGTAGATTATGGAATTATTTTAATAACACTTCTTTGAGAACTCATTAGATATATGATAAAGTTCCTGAAACTTTTTCATGTGAGTATTGGAAGATGATTGTTGATATTAGCTGGGATGAAACTCATTAAGTGTTTGTTTATTTGACAATATATTAGTAACATAAACATAAGAAAATTATAATTTTTATTAATGTTTCAATTTTTTCACGGAATTAACTAAAAAAATTCAATGAATCGTGAAAAAAAGTCCGCCACAAATTTCTAAGTCACAATGTTTTTCAAGAAAACAGGAAACCCTTATTATATTTTATACATTATTATATAAATTATATTATTATAACTACAGGGGTTTTTCTAAATTTTATATAAATATATTTTTAAAATTTTTCATGATATAGGTTAGTTGGTTAGAAAAATAATGATGTGGATTAATGTTCGTCAGAAACATGAGGGGAGTTTTGTGAATGAACCTACAAGAGACATTAGTAAGTACTTTTCATTATCATTTTATGTTATTTCATCTCTATAAAAACATAATAATTAAAAATTTATAATTAGATAATATTATGAATTACATATGATTTATAAAATCATTGTTAATATTATTATGTTAATAAGTTGAAATTCCAGAAGCTTGAGATGAAAAACCTACACTAAAATCAAAAGTTTCGAAAAAAAATGAAATTGTAATCATTTTAGGGAAGAAGCATCATGGGATTGTCCAAGGGATGGGTGATGGGTCAACTCCATTAACTATCTTTGGTAGGCCACTATCACCATTTAATGTTACACCATTTAGTGGGGGTTCAAGCAGTGCTGTTGATCAGGAAGCCCATAGGTAAATTCCAATGCTGAATAAAACATTTATGAACCTAACCTCTATAGGTCAACACAAAATCAATTGTGGTCATGTAATGACTACATTTTATTATATTATATGTGAATCCTTTTTCCCCATTTTATTTATTTATGTTTTTTGTTCTCCATGATTTGGTTATGTCCCATGAAGTTTTCACTGTATTTGAGGGGTTTTAGAGATTTTTCTATCCAAAATAGGAAACACAATGACTATTGGGATGGTTGTGGTGGTCCATGTGTGTTGAAACAAATAAGGGAAATGGGATATCCATGAAATAGTAGTGGAAATGGAGTGTTTTTGGTCCCTCAATGGTCCATGTACTGGGAAACCTCACCATTCCCATTTTGGATACAATGATGAGGGAAAATAGAATAAATTTGGGCACCACACCATAGGCCATGATGTTTTCTTTATGTGTTCTGGAACATTGTGGGAAAGGATAGGAAATGGTGGAGGGAATTGCGATGGTTGAGTTGGAATGAAATAGCCAAAATGACTAGATTTCATATTAGATAGTGATTGATTCAAATGGTAAAAACCTTGTGGATTAAATTTTGGTTCTTCAATTCATTTTTAATCTATTAAAACCTTTACTAATCCATTCAACCCTCCTCCTTATAGTTTCCTTTGAATGGGATGAATTCATGATGTTCTTATATGTATTCTTAGGGAAAATCTTCTGATGGATTCCCTTGTTGATGCTATGAACTTTGGTGAAACATTCCATTTGTTTATTTTTTTCTTGTCCTTATTATAAATTAAGCATTGGTAATAGAGGTTATTTTCATAGATTCAGACACATAGGAGCCTCTTATATATTCCCTTATAGCAATCCAGGAGTGACATATTTTTCTTTAATTTAACCATATTTAAAATTACCATTACTGGTCATTTATTATTTGGATAATTGTTGTGAACCTACCCCTTGGCTTATTTTTCCTTATGTATTACTATATAAGCTAATTTATTTTATGTGAATTTTGTTAAAAGAGTTATTGGAGAGAGATATAATTTTGGTTTATGCTTCAATGTGGTTGAGAGAAAACATCCAGGAAAATTTTTGACATTGACATTGACAACCTTGAGGTGTAACACACCAAAATTTCATAGTAAGTTATTTTCTTAAAAGTAATTCAATAGTTTGCGCTACACGCAACACCGAATTTGAGTGCACCACGACTTTCCAAACTAGTCTTTAAAAAGAAATTATGAATATTATTAACTAAATTTTGACTTTTATATACTTCATATAATTTTTGGATCCATATTATGTGTTTCTTAGACATAATAAAAGAACAAATTCATTTCTTCAGATAAAAGAAGTCTTTTTCAAAAAATGAAATTTTACCACCTTCTAATGGAAAACCCTTTTTAAAACCAATATTTGACACTTTTATATATTCAATTTAATGAAATTAAATTATTTTTTAGAATCGGGACACAAAAATTTATTTTGAATAAATTTTTGGTACTTTTCTGATAACTTTCATATTTTGATGAATACTGAAATAAACTAAATTTTAATTGAGAACAACTTTTTTAATAGAAATAATATTTAGGGTTAAATTATGAATTTGAATGGTTTGGAAGTATAATTAGATTATATTTTTATCATTTAATACAATTTAGGTCATTATAAGTAATTTCAAATTTAAATTTGACAAAAACACATGTCAATCTTTTGATAGTTTTTACTTTTTAAAAACTCACTTTTCGGTTTCGAAAATGGGAATTAATTTTAAATTAATTAATGAAACTTCAATATTTTTAATTTGGTAAAATATAATTCATTTTTGAATTCTGAATATCAAAATTATATTAAGGTGAAGTTTTGGTATTTTTTTAAAAACATTCAATTTTTGATGAATAGTGAAAAACAGTGCGTTATAGTTTAAAACCAACTTTTTATTTAAATAATTAATTATTTTATTTAAATTTATTTTATGTCAAAATAGATATATAATACCTATATATGTTCAATTTAATTTATTTTAGTCATTTTATAATAAAATTAGATGTATAAAATTATATTGAACTTTTTACCGTCTTTTACCCACATTCTAGGAGCATTTGCAAATTTCCATAAAATATAATTTTACCGCTTCTGTGAGTTGAATTTCAAAGATCCGAGTGACATGGTTGACATAAGTAAGTAAAATGTGGTTAAATAAAATGAAAATAATTTTTTTGGTGAATAGTAACTTTTGACTTTAATTTGCCACGGTTAAAAGTAAGTAGGGTAATTAAGGGTAAAAATGATATTATAATTACCATAACACATGTCCTAATTCTATTCGATAAGTTTAATTAGACCAAAAACAACCTTAGGAATAAAATATGATCCTCTTTGGTTCACATGGATTAGATTATGATATTTATTATTATTTTATTTAAAGAAGAGTTAAAAGAGTTAAATTCAAAGTTTAATAACTAAACCATTTTTAATATAGGGTTACACACAATATAAATTCGACTATAAATATGAATTAAAAATATAAAAAGATTTCCTATATAATTTTATTTTATTTATAATTTTTAGACATTATATAATTCAATTTATTTACGACACAATAATGATGCAGTAATTACCTTGATAATGAATGATTAAAATAATTTATATTATAAATATCCAAATAAATGTAAGTTGAGACTTTTGATGAATTAAACAAATTTTATATGTTAATATGAAATTTTAGAGTTTATTAAATAATTTTTTTCTAAGTAATCATGTTTTTATGATTTTCACAAAAACCAAATACTAAATAATGTTAAAATTGACATAAATGAGTTTTTTAAACAAATACTATATTATTGGTTGATATATTATTCCAAAAAATCAAAGGTTCATAAAAAGGGCTTAAATAATATTATATATTTCATTAATGAACGAATTGATGTTCTCTTGGAAGTTTAGAGTATGTTTATTAAACATATAGTGTAAGAATACAAGAAAACATGGTAAAAGTTAAACTATTTATCTAAGAGTTAAATCTAAAAGATAAGGTTAAAATGGTAACCTAAATTTTTATAAAACCTATGGGTTGAGAGGTATGAAACCCATAACCACCTTATATTCTAAATAAATCCTTTTAAGGCCATTATAAATCAAATATTATTTTATTATAAAATAATATTTCATGGTTTTCCTAAAGTGACCCTCACCTCTCTTATAAAAGGGTACTTCCTCTTCTCTTAATTTCACACCTCCAAAGAAATTTGGATCAGCCAAAACCTACCCAAATATCCTCCAAACTTTTCTCACATCAACCTATCGTCCTTACTTTTATCAGAAATCCAATCTAAGGGGCCCTTTTGATCAACTCAAAAGGAAACACCAGAGGAAGAGGTAATAATTTCACCACCCTCTTTTAATGTTATTTTCATCTTCCACTACTTCTATCTTTTTTGTTTCCATACCAAAATAATAACTACAGTACCTTCTAAATACTGTAATGTTATTATAAATATGGTACAACCATATTCTTTATTCTATCCATCCTATAAATGATAAATTCATCATGTGTGTGTACGTATAGCTTACCGTCTCCACGCTGTGGTGTAATTTGTTATTCAAACGCTCCATTTTTTGGATGGGTATAATAATGAGTATAACTGATGTAAATATTAAATATAAAATGATAATGATTCTGTATATATGATATACCATCCAATACATATGATTTCACCATCAATATAGTGATATTGTCGCTCGTGCGTACGCACGGATTATCGTCTCCATGAACGCGATGAGATTCATTCCCCATCATTATCATTCAAAAATAATTTTCATTTTATGATTAAAAATAATTTTTATGAACTTAATATCATTTTTTATATGAATCAAATACATCATATCCATAACAAACATGGCTTCTGTAACCAAGCATATAATGGAAAACGAATCAGTTAACACCTGAAATGATGATAATACTGAAATATTATTAACAAACAAATGTTAGAAGATCATATATGATATCATATTTATGTAATTGGTTCTTTAATAATTTAATAACAATTATTTAACCATTATAAAAGAGGTTAACCTACCCTATACTAAGGAAAAGTACAAGGTAAGGGGTTTCTTATCTCACTTTTAATTTCGTGAGATTTCCGTTGTTCACCACTTATTTATTGCATGTGGTGTATTGTGTACTACCATTTGATATATATTATCTTGATTCTCTTTATATTAATGGTATTTTGTGATTCATTTGGTGGATATTAACATTTGGTCATATGACTCGATTTATTTCAAGATGGTAAGGGGTTATCATCTCACTTCTTATTTCCGTGAGATTCATGCTATATTTCCACTATTTCAATTTGTGTGGTGTATGTATTTCCCATGATTTTATTCCTTATTTAATATAATTTAATTTATGGGTATTTAAATCTTCATTTTATGATGCTTCTTCCATGGGTTGTATGCTCCGTAAGTCACCAAATCGGTAAGCGAATTTCTAATTTTGATTTCCACTCATTGGGTTTTACGTAAACTTCATTGATTATTTTACTCCAAGATTGTGCGTGAAATCACTATTTATTTATTTATTTAGTAATTTCTACTCCCCTCTGTGAAGATATTCTTTTGATTCACATAATCACTCCATTGATAAATTCTCAATTCATCGATATGAACTTGATAAAAGTAATCTTAACTCAATTTTCATTCATTGAGTTAAACATCCAAGTCATTGGTGTTGTTGTTACAAGAATATGTGTGAATGTCCTCAGATTGTTTTACACTGAATATCGAATCATATTTAGTGTATTTATATTTTTCACAAATAATTATTTCATTTATTTATACTTAACCTAAGGATACGATCTTTATAAGGGATTTCATCTCAACTTACATTCCATTGAGACTTCTTTGTTGTTATGCACCAATTCACTTTTATTTGGTGTATATACTGTACTTTAACATAATATATCATGAATCCCTTTATTCTCATGATATTATTATGTTTTTATTTCCTCAATTATTTGTATTCAAGCATCTCTCAATTGGTTAGAAATTCTAACTAAAATATCATTTTAAATTTTTTTAAAATTTATTCGTCTAAATCTTTCTCATTAATGTCCATGTTTTAAAAATGGTTTCAACGATTTATTTATATGAACAATAATGTTTTAAAATTAAAATTATTTTTAAAAGTTACAATGTGGTATGGGAAAATTTTATTCAAATATCTATTTTAAACATCTTCTTGATAAATAGTGATACTTTTAAATGTTTTCAAGAAAAAGGAGGATATTTCTTTCAAATAGTTTTGATGATTATTTTCATCTATGTAAATATCCTTAATTATTCTCGATTGAGGTTAATTTATTATAATTCAATATTTTATATTGTATTGAATGAGTTATGTTTGACTGTGGATGGGCTATTTTTATACCATTCATGATTTATAGTTAAATTATTGACATTTCGTATTATAGTTTAATACAAATATTTATGTTATGTTTAAATATTTTCCTATGAGGAATACATTGGACTTAGTAAGTAATGGGTGGATCCCTCTATAGCTACTCGATGCATCAGTAGGTCTCATGAGAAAAACTAGTGTCTTAGCACAAGGCCTTGAAAAAATCTTCTTTGTAGTCTTGGACCAAGGCCTTGACTATGTGGTAATGAAGTCTGGAATTATGAATTATATAATTATGAAATTGGATATTGATATTTCATGTGATTATTATACTAGTATAATATCCATGTGAATAATTAAATGGAATTCTTTGAATTATCTTTTCCATATTATGTTGAAGTTTAAGTTTAAAAGTCTTGTGTTCTAGTCTTATACATTTCCTTAAATGTTTGTTCTTATTTATGACAGTTTACACTCTAATGTTATCCTTACTGAGCATTTGAGCTCACCCCTTTCTTATGTTTTATTTTTTACAAGTTTTAAAGAAGTATATTACGATTAACCTGTAGGAATATGATAATGGATATAAGAGTGCTCAAATTGGACACAATATTGTTTTTTTATTTCATGATGTAATTTAAAACTTATGTATATATCTAGTACTTCCAAGGATACTAAACTGATCGATATTTCAGGACATGATTCCTTGTATCATGCCAATGTTATGTGATGATGCACCGATTCTGGGTAACTGGGGTCGGGACGTTACATGAGGTGGGATGTTCCTTACTATTTGGGTCCCCTGTATATGCATTTTTCCTTTGTTTTCTCTTATGTAGGTATACTTTTATGACCATACATTATAATGATAACATGTGGGTGTGTCCATATCCAATGAGACCCATTGTGATACTTATTTCCATGGGTATTCTTGTAGATTTTTTTTATCGTGTTTGATTTTGATCAAAGGTATTATATGTTACTACTATTTTATCATGATTATATGACATGATTTTCTTTGTATTCTCTACCATGTTATGTTTGTTATGATTACATTTAATTTATTGTTCTTGTTGATCAGAATAGATATACCATAATGACCTAGTTATCCCTTAGATGGGAAGTAGGAATGATTTATGACATTGAAAATGATGGGCCTTATCACAAGATATGGATTTGATGATTCCACATGGATGTCATGTGACTCACTCGATGCCAAGTAGATTCCAAATAGAATTTTAACTCAATGCATAGTTGATATCGAGTAAAACAATCACTTGTTCCCTATAAAATGCCATGTAGTATGGTTCAATTAATTCTAAATGGATTCTTGGATTCTAGTTCACATGATTCCTTGAGATGATGAGTTTCATGTTTACTATCCCTATTGATATTTATTGATTAATTTCAATATATTGATATGGCTACTGACATAGAGCTAAATAATGTATGGATATGGATCATTGTGGCTTGTTTTACATATGAGTTTTTAGTATGTGATTGTATATGATTTCTTGTGAATTTATTATTATCATGTAATACATATGTTATAGATGTTCACATTTTTTAAGGATACATTCCTAGTATCCAACTGGGTTTTATTACTCACACCCTATGCAGGAATCTCGATTCACATGCAGACTTCATGAATAATGATCCAAGAAATGACATATGACCAATGGAAGATGGTTTCTCTATAGAGTATGGAGATGGTAGTGGGACTAAGGTAGATTCAATAGGATTAAAAAAATTCATTTACATTACAGATGAACTTATACACTATTTTTTAATGACACTTTTTGAGACAGTTTATTTATTTTCATATCATTTGTTCCATATGTTACTAATTTTGATATTTTATAATAATAGTTGACTTTTTGATTGATATATTTATAATTTTGTTAAAGGATATGATAGTGAGGGTATAATATCCCTACTAATGATGTTAAAACCATTTTCCTTAGACAAAAACCTCTTTCGTGTGGGGAGGAACACATGAGGTCATGTGACTCTATACCATATACCCAATGGTTCAGGTCAGGGAATTATAAAATGCTATCAGATAGTGGTTTTCATCTTTTCTTTTTCACTAGCCTCAGATGTGGTAGAAAAGAGATATGATATATGGACACCTATGTAATTCTAGAAAAAAAATGATTTTTCCAAATGACCTAAACTCAAGAATGGAAGAGAATGATAGAACTGCATTTAGGCAGTATAAAAATGTGGAGATGACAGCAGATGCCTATCTTGATCTCAGGAAGTGAATGTTTATCAAGGTGGTTGAGGAATTTAAAAAGGATCCAAGATTTAACATTAAATATATCGAATGTCAATGAATCTTTAGGATTATTTTGGGTCTCTAGAGGTTCTGTTGTACCCCTCCCCACCCTTTGTTTGTTTTGGATTTTGTTGTCTGTGAAGCCCCCTGCTCAGTTTACACAAACTATATTCTCCCAAAAGCAGACCTACTATTAAGGATTTCACTGTTGATTGGTTTTTTCCATGGATGAGGCTATTAAGGTCTTCATGAGTGCGGGGAGAAGAAACTCGGACTATTCTCCCAGAAGAAGATTTATCAAGACCTTCTTTTTTCTTGGTGTGGAGATGAAGCAGCAAACAACTTGTTCTTCTGGTATGCATAGGCATGAGTCTCCATCAGTTCGGCATCACCCCTTCATTTAGGTGTCCCCCTTGGTGTAATTCTTGCTGCTCTTACAACAGATGAGTCTATCCCTTTTTCAAGAATTATGCTCTCTTTATGTGTGTTATTCTACATTTAATATATGGCATTCAACACTGGATTTAGTTACTTCTGGATTAGTAAATGCAGTTCATTGAGAATTTTTTATGATGTTTTCCTCTACTTTGTGATTCTTAAATCGGATGGAGGGGGTTTTTAATGACTCATTCTTTCAAGATTCCCTCTATATCTGAAGATAGCTACTATATTTTTGGACCCCTCCATGAAACTACTTTTTGGAGTTCATGGATTGGATGATGACATGTCTTCTTGATCATTTTTGCTACTTGTGATTCTTGGTTTTATGGAACTATATTCCCATAATTCTATGCTGGTGAAAGCTCTTTTCACCTCATGTTTGTACTAATACTTGTGTTTCTTTAATAAATTTATGTGGGGCATGAATTGGGTGACAAATTCATGTCACCACATTAAATCAAAGTTAGGGGAGTTTCCAAGTGTCTGGCCAACTCATGTGTGATGAACCTCTGAGTTACTATTGATGTGATTATTGTTGCAATTTTATTGGTTTTTGGGAGCCCCTGTGCATCATGACTAGTCATGTAGGATCATATTCCATTTTTATATATACACCTCTTGTTTACTGAATACTAGTTATTTAATTTAATGAATTTATTGTGATATCTATTTAGGATATAATTGTATTCTTGGACTATGTGATATATCTATTTTCCATTCTGTTGTGGTATATTTGTTGGAATTAATTAGTTGAACAAGATCATGATGTTATATATATATATATATATATGAATTTGAGAAACATACAGGGATAGATACAATTGTTAGTTCTAAGTGGGATATACCTTGGATTATAGGTTGAATTATAGGAGGACCTTGTGTGATCCCATTGACTGATTAGGATATTTTCTAATGAATTTTATTTTTCTAATTGTTTTCTTCTCATTTAAAAATATTCCACCCTAAAGGAGTCTAATGGGACTTCCAAATGATGTGGGATGGTATTATCCCAGTAGAGAAGATGCCCTTGTAGCACAACCATCTTTACATGAGGGTGCAGTAGATCATGCCTCCACTACTTCTCAAGTAGTGTTGGCTATGAGCCCATATCTGATAAGATTCCTTCCACTTATACCAACCTAAGGTGGGGGGGTCACCATGGTCCATGGTCTAATCACTATAGTATCCATAAGCATTTAATGATATTAAGGGGATTCAGGATGCAAAGGACTAGATAGACATCATCATGGGTGTATTTCATCTAATTGAGACACATAAGTATAGGAGGGTGAATAAAGAAGTTTCCATGCTATATGGACCTTCCAAGAGATGGTGGGGCATGATGGGATAGTCTGGAAGACATGAGTATCTAATATGGGAGGCCTCTATAGACCATTTTTAGAGGATTATTTTCCTACAATATGATGTTAGACCAAGACAAGTGTTAATGTATCTACAATAGGTGTCCATGATGGTATCATTATAGGTATTTTATGTTTTTTTATGGCGCATTTGTGATAGATTCTCGTCACTAAATAACTTTTGAAAAGGGAATACATCGATAATGGACTTTTATAGAAAATAAAATCAAAAATATGGTTTATTATGATAGTCTATCCAAAATAATTATTTTTTTGTGATGGATACCATATTTATGATAGATAATAATGTTAAAATTTTAAAAAACTATTGAAACGTCCCACAACACATAACTATTAATTATGATGGATACATTATCAATTTAAAATAAATGTCATAAAATTTATATAAACACCATTGAAACGTATTAATATATATTTTATAGTTACTTATATTTTATGAAAAAATAAATAAAAAAATAAAAAAAAATTGAAAATAAATTTAAACAAAATAAAAACAAGAATAACTCTATTACATCATTTCATACATAAATTTTTTATTAAATGAAGATATATAACAGTCATGAAAACAATTAAAAATAATGTAATATTATGGATAAGAGGATCATGTGAAGGTTTAGTTGGAGGAAACTCCATTCTAACACCATGCACAAACTATCACATATACTGCAACATCTACTCATATCTCTAACGCTACTTCTCATACTCCTCCTCCCAATTTCTCTACATCCTCTATATTATCTCATCATATGATAACAACCTATATTCATATTGAGCAATGGAAAATGATTATGAATCCCATGATATCCCTTCAAGAAGACCCATGACATCACAGAATTACCATAATAACTAGTTAGTGTAAATCGTGAACCAACACTGCTCGCCCAACCTTTCTCTACACAATGAAATGTCACCTCTATCTAAGACCCATTATTAAAACTTGACTAAAAGTGGAATCGAATTTTCAATCATCTTGACTGCCTCATTAATGAGAAGTCACTATCACATACATTTCATTAAAATATAATTAAAAATTAAAATAAAATAAAAATTACTATAAGTAATTTTTTTAATATTACTATCCACATTATTGTAATGTCGGTCACCAGCAAGTTGTCATGTATAGGGATCAGTTTATATCATTTTTTAAACTTTTATCTCTGTAATGGAGGGATCTTTAGCGACGTATATATTATAAAATATTTTATATTTAAAATATATATACATTAAAAAATAATATTACTTACCATATTTCATCATTGTATATCAAATTTAGGACTCTATACCCTATGTGTGGCCTTATTCATCCACCGGTTTTGACATCCAAAAGATATCCTCCTATTAAAAGTCTAACCTAGACAGTATGATAAAAATTCATCCCATACGTGAGTGGGGATATAGTTAGGTTGATGAGAGATGCAATACTAGTCAAAAACAATTACAAAAGATCTAACCATTGAACACTTTTTGATGTTTCTTTAAAAAGTGACAGAAATATTCCCATATAAAAATCACTCATGTCTCCCGGAAAGGAGATCATAGGGTATCATCAAAAAGTTACAATAAATTATGAAATAAAATTTAAAAAAAATTGTTAATAATTATATAAATTTAAAGTAAAAAATATAATTTAATAACATATAATCCAGTGGTTGAACATCTAATGATGAAAAGAAAGTTTGAACATGATCCCAGATACCTATAGCAAAGAAAATTAATTTGTTAGAATTTCACCATCCTTCCCAATAGCTAAATGTGAAAATATGAAAAAGAAAAAAGATAATCATAATATTATTAAAAAAAATTACTATAAATACATAATATAAGTTAAATACCTTAAAACATTGAACATACCTCCATAAATGAGGATAAAAATCAAGATATGGATATCTTTATAGAACAATATCTAGAATCATCAATCTGGAAAGACCGTTCCCCCTCTGAATAATCATTTATATAATATCATATTGTAGGCTAGATGAATCGGTCTCATCATCGGGAAGTGTGAAATCAACAAGAGAACAAAGTAGATCATCAGTAGCATCTCTATCCATCTAAAAAAATAATCTTACATATAATTTTAGTTATTATATATATAAAATATAAATAACTATTAAATAATATAATATAATAATCTTGCCTGTAATTAATTTTTAAACACATATATCACATATAAAAAATAATAAATACCATAATATAATAATTACCTAAAAATATAAATTTGAATATAAATATATTACCTATAAATAATTAGTAATAAATAAATAAATAAATATATATATAATATAAAAAACAATTAAAAGCCATATATAATATATTATTCAGACCTATTAATAATTAATAATACAAATATAAAATATAAAATACTAATAAATATCAGCATCAATGAGAGAATGTAATAGATCAATGAGAATATCTATAAGAATCTGAAATAAAAAATATTACCAATAAATAATTTTTAATATAAATATCTCATATAAAAAATAAATAAATACATGAATATAATACATCATTTGTCATCATCATCCTTATATTTTTCGATGACATTGTCTTCATTTTCCTCTTTATCATCACCATGTTCCATATAATAGTAAGCTTCATTATTCCATATTACTTCACAAAAATTAACAATATCATTGGTCCTTAATTTGGGGGATTCATCATAGATATTTATATCTCACTAAGTAAGAGATATATTTGGGTATGTTTCATGAAAAATTTCAACATCTTTTACTTCAACTAAACTATTTTCATTTTCAAAAAATTGATTGTGGGGAGATTTATTTTTTATTACACACCACTATTCGTTTAAATATCTCGAAACTACATAGTAATTTTCACATTAAACTTTATGTTCTTGATGTTCCAACATAAATAGCTCATTTGATTTAAGAATACACTTATATTTAATTTCAATGACTCCATGTTGTTGATTAACTCACAACCATCGATCAATATTAAACCAAAAGAAAATTAAACATTTTTACATAATTTGGATCATAAAACATAACTAAATCATTTTATCTAGTACACCATAAAATTAAAAATAACTTTCTTTTAGATGATATCCTTTTAAACTATCACCAATATTAATTTATTTATTTGATTCAACATATATTCATGTATGAAATCAAAATCCATTAAACATATACCAACTATAAGATTTTACCAATATCGATGGATGGATTCACGGAACATGTAATCAGCTATCAATTTTAGTTTCATGTTGTGTTACATGAAGGCAATAAAAAAATTAATAATATATATCATTAAAAATTTATTTAATGTTCCATAATAAGAAATATAATTTATCAGTCATTGAAACTAATATGAAAAAATATGTTGTACATGTTCTTCAAGTGAAGCAAGGGTAATTTTTTTGATTTTTTATATATCCATCAGATAGTCTAAAAAATAATGTAAAAAATTATATATTAAAAAAATATGATAATATTAATATTAAGTAGATATTACTACACAAATAATGCGTTTTTTTCAAAATTCAGAAGAATATACATATGAGTTATGTGTAGTTCTTAACTTAGAATCCATTGTTAATGATAAACACCAAAACCAAGCTCATTATAATTAAAAAATAACTTATTTTCTATGAAATCATCAAAATTTTACACATATTATACCATGAGATTATATTTTAAAGGATATTCATATTGAAAATAATAATAATAGAAATTTTTAATTCCATCCTACAAGTACACTTCTATAATTGACCATTAAACTGATGCTTTATTACATACTATATTCTTTATTTTAGGAATAAATCTCCCAAATGGATACATCCATCAAAATTTTAACAACACCTTACATTGAGCTTCATATATAAAATGTAACATTATATGTTATATTTAGTTTAATACAATCGTTGAGAATATTTGCTCCAATTTAAATAAAAACAACAAAAACTACTTGCAGCATACTCAATGCATCATAATATAATGTTTATGAACAAATATCTTATATGATATATGATATTATAGTAAAAATTTCCTAGATTAAAGAATTAAATATCCCTCAAAGACCAATAAGAAGTAATGTTTACATTATAACATGACAGTCATGAAATTTTAACCCAGTAATATGTCCATTTTAGACACAATGAGAGAAACTTGAAGAATAACCAACTCATAGCCTCAAATCTCTTATATGTTCACATAATATTAAGAAAATATTCTTTAAAAAGTTCCTAATATAAATTTTGATTCATTAAATTATGTGATTATTCATCTACAAACAATTTAATATATGGAATCCTCCAAAACAAGGAAAGTTCTAACTGTGTCATTACATTATCTTTTTTCTTACCATGTGTGTCCAACATGGTGAAAAATATGATATAATTTTTTTACCAAAACATCCATTACATCTATAATGTGATGAACCAACAAATCAAACCAGTATTACAGGTCCCAAAAATACTCTTCTTTATCCAATTATGGTCTCTCCAAAACCATATATTTTTTATTCATTTATAGTTGATACAAAAGTAACTGGAGGTAATGAAGAGATGATGAATTTTACCAAAATAATTTATAGAACTAATAAATATTAATCTATTTTAATTTTAAAATTTGAAAAAATATTTCTATTCCCTTGAAAAGGGTGATCCATAGAAAGAAATCTCTGGTGATAGTCAAAATAACTAGTCTTTCTTTCATTGAAAATTATAAATTCATTTTTTCCATCCATATAGTACAAACATGATTTTGACCATGTGTACTCCATCCAGAAAACATATCGTACACCAAAAATTCATTGTTTGTACACATTCATGCATCCTTAAGAGTAAAATTATGATCTATAGATTTATCATATGTAGTTACACCTTCATTCCAAAATGAAATTACATCTTAAATTAGTGGATAAAAAAACAAAGATATTCTACTTTGGATATCCAATAATTAATAGCACCACATATACATATATATATAAATAAATAAATACATACATATATAAATATAGTTTCATCATCAGCATCCAGTGAGGTAGGTTTTATGGAGATATGATAATATAAAAACAAAAAATATTAACTATCGTAATCACTATATGAACAAAAAAACATTAGCAGAAAGACTCAACCATATGTTATAAGGATTTGAAGAAAAATAATGATGTATCTGATCAAATTTTTTCCTTGAATCGCCATCACATGTATGATTTTAGCTTTTACTAGTGTAAATATTTGATTTATTTGATGGAATCAATGAAGTTGTGCTAAAAACATAAATAGACGTTGTAAACAGGTTGTAATTAGAAAATATCTCAACTGTTTCATAGGAAATCATGACTTTCCTTATTGTGTCACTTTATTCATTGACCCTACACATGTTGGAAAATTAACTAATGATTCATAATCACCATAATATTATATGCAACCCTTTTAACACACATGGATCTTTTAATAACTAAGACCCTAATTATAGGCCGACTAATTACTTTCATAGAAACTTGCAGGTAATGTATTTTCATCAGGAAAAAATTTTAACCAAAGAAAATATTTGATCAAAAAAACTATTAGATATTCCAAAATATGATATAATCACCATAAATTTTGTAATATATTTTTATAATCATATCTGGAATCCCATATATAAGGCTCTCTCAGTAGATTTTATCAAATTATAAATGTGATATGGTTCTGATTCAGGACTTGGAATATCATTTAATGTTATTTTTTCTTAAATATATGGGACACCATCCTCATGTAGTAAATTCTGAAATGATGGATCTAAAACCAATAAATTTTTATTTTTTATAGAATTTAGTTCACCATGTTGATTCCAAAAAATGTAATCTTTCTAAAAACAAAACCACTTTATATGAATTGCAACATTGTCGAATGTTTTGAATCTCCTAATATTACAATTTGTACATATAAATTTAATTTTTCATTTAGAAACAAATTCTATATTTGATGATGCAAATGATATGAACACTTCAAAAACCTCAATAAAGAAAATATTTATACCTTATCTATTGGGGTATTTTTAATAATTTACCCAATACAAAGCACATAATATAAATTGTTGTCTACTTCCTGATTACATATTTATCTAAAAAAGAAACATAAATAAGAGTAATTATCACTCATTATGACTAACTATAAATTATAATTATATTTTAAATCTGGATAATTATGTTTATATATCATGAATTATTTATAATTTTTAATAATTATTATATATATTTGTTCAATTATTACTAATTGATATAATTATTTATGAATTAATAATAATAACTTATTAATTATAACTTAATTTTTAATATATATTACCAATTTTTATTAAATATTTGTGTTTCGTCTATTTTGTATACAATTTATTAAAAAATTTCATAATTTACTAATATTTAAAAAGTATTAATTATATTTAGTAATTATTAACTCATTATTAAAAATTATTTAATTATTATTACTAATTATTTTAATTATAACTACATTTTTACAAATAATTGTGAATTTTTAATAGTATAGAGTATTTTTTATATTTTCTTACAAGGTATTCCAAATTATTTTCTAATTTTTAAAACTATTTTTAATATTTAATAATTGATACAATTATATCTTAAGTAATACTAATTATTTATTAATTATAACTGAATTTTTAATATATAGCCAAAAAGTCTGAGAGACAAGAAAATCCTGCTCCCACCAAATTATTAATAAAAAAGGGATAAACAACAGAGTACGACTCAAAGAAGTAGAGCCTTACAAAGCCTCGTATAAACAACACCAGCACAATCGTCATTCACTAGGCCATTGCAATAACTGGGTAACACAAAAGACCAGCTGGAACTGACCTCCATAATCGCTCTTTTAGAAAGAGCATCAGCAACCTGATTTGCCTCTCTGTAGACATGTGAGACATCAAGACAAATCCTCTCAACAAGCTTGAGACACTTTATCCAAGCAGGTAGAATTCTCCATGCGACATTCCTGGACCGGTCCATAAGGATCTGCACAGCAACAGAGGAATCCAACTTGAGCCATAACTTTCGCTAGCAATATCGAACCGCATACCTGATTTCTTTTATAATCGCCCAAAGTTCTGCTTCAATCGCATGCCCAATCCCAATGTAATGAAAGTAGAAACCTTTCACAAAGCCCCAGAAGGTCCGAAAAACTCCACCACAACCAGCTAGGCCCGGTGCACCATGGTCCGCTCCATCCACATTGACCTTCAACCAATCACGGATTGGTGGGATCCATCTAATGTACTTCATCACACACGGTCGTCTCTCCCTGCCACTTACACCAAGAGTCTTCAACAGTGTAAAGTCAGAAATATCATTGTTCATGCTTCCATATTGATGTGTCGAAGAAATATGAATGGTTTGGTGAATAAACAATACAGCTTCCTTAAACATGGGGTTGCCATTATTAAATAACACACTATTGCGAGATCTCCAAATGTATGAAAAAACCTAAACAGTAGCAGTAGTGAGCAGGTTTTTCACTTGCTCACTTGCTTCTATTTGAAGCACCGAGTTGAAAAATGTATCAACCGAACAGAATGTGAAACAGTAGTGAAAATGGATGTAAGTACAGCCATAATCGCACAGCAAGAGGATATTCAAGGAACAAATAGAGGGCAGATTCTTCATTACTCAAGAAAATAGGGCACACCGAGGTAAGGTGTACACCGGTGAGTTGAAGGGAAGACTAAATTGGTAACCTTTTCTTCAAGATTCGCCAAATCAGCAAAATGTCATCTGGAAAAATAAAAGGTCTGCGAATGTCTTTGAACCATGAAGGTATAGTAGATGCAGTACCACATTCCAGCTTATAAAAATCATGACTTAAGAAAATTACATTTAATGCAGGTTTCCAAACAATAATGTCATGATCAGCATAGTCATAATTTGTAATTTCCACACAAAAATTACTAGGAATAACAGCCATAACATCAGTATTCCTCTGCATGTCACATATAGAAATTTGCCTCCAAGATGATGGGATATCAATGGATTCCTTAAGGGGAGAGGAAAGCCATAAAGTATTCCAGAAGCTCAAAGAAGAATTGATACATACCAGCCATTTGGATTGTACCATGAGTTGAGAATAGGTACTCCGGATAGAGGTCCACACAGAGGACTGCAGGTATGCATCACTATGATTATGCAGCCTGTGAGTAAACCTGTTGGTTAGGAATTCCAAGGATTTATTTCCATTTATAAGTCTCTATGTAAAGTTAATAAGCATAGCATTATTAAAGATCCTAACATCTTTCACCCCCATCCCACCAATGTCCACCAGCTTGATACATTCTCTCCATGCCACCATGACAAGTTTCCTCTGATTAATAGAGCCAGTCCATATAAAGTTGTGTATCATCCAACTTAACTCCTTTAATAAGTTCTGGGCCACTTATATAATGAGAACAAATAAACAAACATTGAAGTGATGACATAGTTGACCAAACATACTCTCCCAGCTTGGGACATGGTTTTCCCCTTCCATCTAGCTAGCTGATTAGTGATTTTTATAGCTATCTCCTCCAGTTATACCCTTTTTACCCTCCCCCAAAATAGAGGCAGTCCAAGATAAGTGAAGGGAAAACTACCTCTCTTCACACCAAGCCTGCTAGAAACTCTTATCTTCTTCTATGTTCGAATTCCTTCCCCAAAGACAACAAAAGACTTCCCCCAGATAATGAACTGACCTACCACTTTCTCATAATGTGCAAAAAGATTCTCGATGCAGCAGATAGTTTTCCAATCAGCCTTGGAGAATAAGAGGATATCATCAACATATAACAAGTGAGAGGGTGCAAGACAATTCCTACCAGCTCTCATCCTTTGATATAACCCACTATTGACATGATCATTCAAACAGACACTCAAGTAATCCTCAGGAATGGAAAATAGTAGCCCAGAAAGAGGGTCACCCTGCCTAACCCCTCTAGAACATCAAAAGAATCCCCTAGGGGATCCATTGATCAGAATCGAGAGGCTAGCGCTTTTCAAAATTGCAAAGATCAAACCAATGAACTTCCCTAAAAATCCATTAATTTTAAGAACATTGAAAATAAAGTTCTACCTTATTGTGTCAAATAACTTTGAAATGTCAATCTTCAAGGCCATATTACCATAATTGAATTTCCTTCTCATGATATTAACACACTCTGAAGCTGTGAAGAGGCAATTCTGGATATTCCTACTGGGAACAAAACCAAACCGATTAGAAGAAATAAGATGATTAGAAATATCACCTAGCCATACTGCTATGAAATTTCTGATAACTTTATGAATCGATTTCTCAATGGCAATAGGCCTGAAGTCTTCGATATCCAAAGCACTATCCTTCTTTGGAATAAGGGAAATAAAATTGGAGTTCATCCCCGAAGGCATGTAGGAATGACAGAAGAATTCTTTCACAGTATCAATCACCTCTTTTTGGATGATATCCCAATAAAACATAAAGAATTTTTTGGGGAAGCCATCAAGATTAGAGACACTATCCATATTTAAAGAAAATAGAGAAGAATGGACCTCCTTGAATGTAGGAATGTCAGTGAGTTTTTTATTTTTGATGTCATCAATACTTGGCTCTATGCATTGAGTGATCTTGTGGGAATTATCATCCCCAGATTCAGAGTAGAGATTCTCAAAGTAACAAGTCACAACATTGGATATCTCATTCTCAGCAGTAAATATGTTTCCATCAATCTGCAGAGCCTTAAGAGGCTGCTTTACCTTTTTTTCTTTGTGAATACAATGAAAAAATCTTTTTGATTCTGTCCCCTTCCTTTAACCATATAACATTGGACTGATATCGAGCAATGTTATCCTTAAGAGCCAGTAAGGAATCAAGCTTTGCAGCCGCCTATATCTCCTCCTGGGATGGTATTTCATGATGCATATTAGCTTGCTGACAGTTATCCAGGTGAAAGTCAGCTTCCTTAATGTCGTTTTCATATGTAATCTATTACAATTAATTATAAATTAATTTAATTTACTCATATTTTATAATTTTTAATAATATTTAGTAATTAACCCTGAAATTTACTAATTATTACTAATATTGAATAATTATTTATTATTTATACCTTATTATTTAATGATTACTAATAATTATTTAAATTAATACCATATTTTTACTAATTATTTTGATTTTTAATAATTATTAATACTTTTTAGAAGGTATTGTTTTTTACTAATTATTAATAACTAGGTTTTTAATAAATATTAGTTATTTCTAAAAGTTATAGTTTTTCCATCAAAACAATTTTTATACTTTTTTTTATAAAAGATGTCTTTCTAATAAAAATTGTTTTGTTCATATGTTTTCTTTAAATTGATTTTCTCATCATTTTTATAAAATGCCCATTTCTTATTTATTTGATATGTTATATATATATATATGTTACATGATTTCTAAATCAAATATATATACAATAAATTTGTTTTACATGTTTTTTAAAACAAATACACATATCAAATCTATATATACATACATATATTTATATATATTTATATATACATACATATATACATATATGTATATCAATATATGCCAAAATGTTTACAATAAAAATATTGACGTGTTTTAAATAAATGAAAACCAATCATAATATAACAATTAAAATTAGTTTATGATCACAACCACAATCCAAGCATTATCATAATTCATCAAAAATCACATCATCATAATCATGATTTCAAAATATTTATAGTAATTCACAACATTCCACCATCACATTAATCAAATTCAAAAAGAATCAAGTTTGGAATGGTTATATATAAATATATATATATACACATGTTTCACATAATTATATATATCGATATATAATTCTAAAAATACATTGAATGTTAATATATGTGTGTGTGTGTGTTTAAAATTATGACTTATATATATATACATATATAACATGAAATATTTTATCAATCAAATATATATCATATATATATATATATATGCATGACTATATAAATGTACATGGATTGTCTGAGATGTTAGCAAGCACATACACATATTTTTTCACACATACACATCATGACTCATTAAGGTATCCATATTTCTCAAAATAAACAAATATGAAAACTCAAATAAATAAATCTATAAAATATAAAGGTTAAATGCTGTAAAAAATACATAAAATCAATTGGAATCAACCTTTGTGGAGAAGAAACATGTCATATTCACTGGTAGAAACCCAAGTAGAAAATAATGAACTTACATTAACCCTAAATACAAAATAAAAAAAATTGGTTAATTGTTTTGAAATAGGGTTTGATCAAACTAATTTCTAAAACATTCAAAGGAAAATCCCAAAAATAATGAAAGAGGAGATAAGAGGTGTCAATACCAGTGGAAATGAAAGATAAATCTATAATAAGTCAACAGTGGTGGGTGATTTTGGGGTGGTATGGCTTAGGGTTGTGTGCGAGTCTTCATCTATGAAAAAAAATGTGAATCGGGGGAGGAGGGGAGAATAAAGGGTTCACATGAATGTAGTAAAAGTTTATTTTTGATGAGTTAATAGTGAAAGATTTTTTCCCATCCCAAAAAACTAGTTTTTGAGAATCTTTTGTGATAGATTTCATTATCCATTACTATTAATATTTAGTGATTACTATTTGAAAAAAATAAAATTGTTCATCTCCATTAGTCATCACTAATAATTATTTCCACATAATGATGCACATGAACGCCAATGGTATTTACGATTGAATACATTTTCCATCACTAATAACTCTAAATAAATACTTACTTGTGATTAAAACCCTTTTACATCTCAAATAAGTGTTACTAAGGGATTATTTACGATGAGGATCATTCTATTAACAAATATCTCATCACAATACTCTAGTTGATTCATGGAGCTACTTCTATTTGATCCTCTCGTGGATGAAAACAACAAAAAATCCAATTAGTTCAAGATTGGTCTTTTTCATGATATCAAGTGGTAGGTTAGGAACTTTGACTTAGATACATACATAGAGGTTTTTCACAAGGCCTTGAATATAATGATGTTTCTTGAGGAGGATTGGAGATTTGGTATTCTTCCACCCTTAAGTACTCTAGGAGGTGGACCTCTTACTACTGTGATGATTTCCTCTTTTGGTAGAAATAAGTGGAAGACCATGAAAAATCCCTAGGGGAGTATTAAGATAGTTGAGACGAGTTCGACTTCATAAATTACATTAGGAGGATTATTACAGTGCTTCGCCTTTCGAAAGGTTGGTCATTATAACAGATTCGTCATAGTATCTCAGAGCTAGTGTTTATAATGAATCTAGATGGTGTATCTTTAGTTGTTTTTCTCTAGAACTATGAGGATAGGTTTTTGTAGATGTTAAATGTAAAAGAGGTTAATGAACCAAGGATCCATATGAGGTCCTTAATAATATACTCAAACAATGATGAATTGGGTGGGTCATGTGTCTTAGGGATTGCATCATGAAGATTATGCATTCTAGGTTTTTATGGTGGATCATACTCCAGCTGTTGGTAGTGAGGGATTTTCTACTATTCAAGGAATGGTCTTTATCATTTCTATATTTTTAGACATATTTTTATACCATTTCCTTATATTAAATTATCTTTATACATGTATTTTTATATAATTTACATACGGATCAAGTTACCTTCTTAGTTACTATCCCTTGATACACCATTGAGAATTAAGTTGGATTGTCCACAATAATACCAAGAGTGTCAAATAGTCATTTTTGATTATAGATATCTATGGAACTGTATGATTTGGCAGATGATGAGATTCAATGTAATTCGTAATATGGGAATGTTGGCCAACTTCCAAGATCACATTGATTAAAATTGTATATGGATGTCATCTATATCTCATAAGGGAGAGAATTCTGTGATGTGAAGGGAATGGGAATTGAGGGTAGGTAGTGTGGGTCCAGAATTCAACCATCTTGGTATAATCATAGAATAGATTTCAGGATTGGATCTTTCTAAAATATCAGTAATATCCCCCTCATATTTTCTTTTATTGGTAGGTCTCTATCTAGATATCTTTATGAATAAATTTATAGGCATTAAACCATGTATTGGTATTGGGCTTTAGATATAACACATTCCATGTACTTAGCCAATTCTGATACCCCCATATCACACAATTCTATTTGAGTTGATGTGTTTCAAGGTACAACATGAGGGCTTAGTAAAAAATGTCTTTATCATGATGGGTACTTCATCATTGAGTGAACCTATGTTTTTATATTATAAAGAGGATTAAAGTATTTGAATATGTATAGATTACCAAAAGCTGAATCAGGTGATAGTGATAAATAGATATCCCTTACCTAGGATTTATGATCTTTTTCATTAGTTATTGGAAGTCCAAGGGATCTCCATGATTGATATTTGATTGATCTTTATCACCAGTTGTAGGTTAGAGATGTGGAAATATTGAAGAAGGTGTTTCAGATAAGTTATAGTCTATTCTCATGCTTGTGGATACAATTTATATTAACAAATGCACCAATAGTTTTCATAGATCACATGGAAAATATATTCTACCCACATCTAGACTCGTTAATCATGGTTTACATTGATGATCTACTCATCTACTCACTACCCCGAGAGTAGCATTATAGATATCTTGAAATTGTAATGAATATTCTTCGAGAACATTGACTTAATACTAAGATGTTGAAGTGTAAATTTTTGAATTTTGAGATAAAAGTATTGGGTATGTTAGTGTCTCAAATCGATATATCTATGGTCATGGAGAAATTTTCGGTAGTTATTTCCGAGAAATATCCCTAAAATGTTCTTGAGATTAGGATCTTTATGGGTTTATTTGGATAATCCCATAATTTTATTTTAGGCTTCACCCATTTATCATCACCCATAATTGTGCTGATAAGAAGGGAATAATGATCTAGTGGTCAGACCAGTTTGAAGAGTATTTTCTTGAGTTTAAGTGGAAGTTTATTGAAACTCCAATGTTGATAGTTCTCGAGCTAGGGACTGATTATATTGTATACTAAGATGTATCGGGAATTAGTTTTGGATCAGTACGAATGTATAAGGAATGAGAGGTGGCTTATGATTATCATCTTATATGACCCCATAAGATGAACAATCATACACATGAATTGGACTTGGAATATATGATCCATTATTTGAAGTGTTTGCAACACTATCTATTTAGTGAGAAGTTTATTATCTACATAGAACACAAGATCCTCCACTATATCTTCACAAAGTGATACTAAAACATGATATTGAAGAAAAGGGTAGAGTATCTACATAATTTTGAATTTGTTATTTCCTATGAACAAGGTAAAATTAATGTCATTTTATATTCTCTTATCCATAGAACATAGGTATCCCAAGAGCTTGGTGAATTACGATTATAATAACAATGGAACTTGATGAGCTTATTAAAAATTTGAAGGATAGATACCTCTATGTAATAGGGTTCTATGACATGTTCCCCTTTATTGGTTACATCTTTTTTAGTAGACACTACTGCAAAAATGGGCAAGGGAAGTGCCACCTTTTATCAGCGCTAAGAAAAAAACGCTGATAAAGAATCCCTGTATCAGCGCTAAAATTATAGCGCTTATAAAGGGAAATCTTTATCAGTGCTAAAAAAGCACTAATAAAGAGACCCTTTATCAGTGCTAAAAAGCACTGATAAAGCCTACCTTTATCAGTGGTAAAATTTTATCACTGATAAAGGATGTATTTAGAAGCGCTTTTTAGCACTGATAAAACAGTAGTCCCATATATTATAAAATCTATCGCATAGTGTCCTCTGATTATCATGCCCTAAATCTCTCGCGGTACTATACCCCCGTGAAAACTCCCCCCCCCCCTCGATCTTCAGGTTTTCGGACCTTCACCACCCCCCGATCTTCGCGTTGTCGGACCTCCGCTGCTAGCCCTACTTCTTATCCTCCCCCTTAAACCCCTTTGGCGGATCCTCCTCCTTGCAAACCCTACTTCTCCTCCTCTCCGCTCAACCCTACTCCCCCCCCCCCCCCGAGAACCCTACTCCTCCGTTTCTCAATGGTTGGTGGCTCCTCCCATGCACCTCCCCCTCTAGCGGTCGTGCCTTTCCCTCCCGATGTAGCGCAGAAAGCTCCCTACTTCTCCTCCTCTAAGGTGAATTTGTTTTCTCTTCTTCTTGATTCTCTTCTTGAACTTTCTTCTTAGGAAGGATGTGATAATAATGCCGATTCTGTTTTTGTGTTTTTATGTTATGGTTTTAATGGTTAATGGCCATATATAGGAATTTTAGATTACCATCATGTGTTAAGTCATGTTTTATTTGACTATTCTTCTCGCTCTTATGAAATATTTGTTAAATCTTTAGTTGAGGTTGGGGACATGAAATTTATCCTTCTTTATTATGTGTAAATTTTGGAATTATCATGTTATTTTGTTTCCATTGGATGGATAGTACTGATTAACATCAATATTATAAGAATTTCACTAAAGGAAATTAAATTGAAGAGGGAGTTTTGCATGTGATTTATGAAGTTCCATAATATTTCTTATATATTTATGGATTTATTTGTTTAATTACTAAGTGATTTATTCTTGATGTTGTGAATGAAATTTCTTACTACTAATAATATGTTATAATCACCTTTAATTATTTTCTAGTCATTAAGGTAGGTAATGAATTGGTTGTATAGAAATCTGTAATTAAAGTGTTATATTTAAACTATAAATTCTACTTTAATATGATAAAGTGTTTAAGGGTTAGTTTTTACTGTGAATTTTTTATATGATTTCCCTTTGATGCTAATATATATGTGGTATTTATCACTATGATTATAAGGGTGATGGTTGATTGATGTGGTTGGGAACATGTGGTGTGGTAATTAATACAGTAGTGATGGATGGATTATTGTGTGGTTATGATAGTAATGATATGTCTACTTAGGCATAAAATAAGTGGTTTTATGGATTTTATAATGTGTTTAATTGTATTTTATTTCATGAAAATCTAGTTTTTATTGGGTGGTGTTATAATTTCCTTTTGGCATGGAATATGGTTGGAATAAATGAAAATAGTAATGGGTGATGGGTTTGAAATGATAAATGATGGTTTGTTAAATGATTAATGATAATGATTGGAATAATTAAGTTTAATAAATGGTTAAATATAGAATAAATGTTATTAATGATTAATGAATGGATTATAGTGGGTAGTGATTTAATGATTGGTTTTACATTAAAATGGTTAACAATTGAAATGCATGTGGTAATAAAAATCCAACAAATTAGAATGTTAAATGAAATGAGAAGTTGGTAATGTTGATATGGATGATTATGTGATTTTTTGGGGATTATTTGTGGCATTATAATGGAAGTGGTTATAAGAGGGTGGTTGTAACCAGGCAATGGTTGACGAGGGTGTTTTCAGTGTTAGTTTTGTGTAAACCCTAAGGAAAGATTTATGTATGACTGTATACTTATTATATTTTCTTATTATTTCTTACGCACCACCACTTGAGTCGAGTAACCTAAATTAAATCCATATGGGTAATTTGGTTCTAAGTGTTTTCCTCAATATCTAGGTTATATAGGGAACACATATAGAACCACTCCCTCTTCCCTTCTCCCCCTTCACACTTAGTATGAGTTGTAATGGATCATAGTGGGTGTATATATACGACCTATAACGATTCAAGGTTTTGGTGTATATATATTCTTGTTGACATGATTATGTGTATTTGGTGTGGATACATAGTGGGGGTTGTGTATTGTAGGAGGAGAGTTTGATGTTTATGTCCTTCATGTTCACTATATCATACTGTGATGAGGATGGGATGTGTGGTTGTGATGTGGATATGGTTTTTTATGTGTTTTTGACATGTGTATGTGTGGATATATGGTTATGAGATTATCTAAAAGGGGTTGAAGCATAAGAAATATTCAATGACCAGATTATTGGGGAATTTGATGTGGGTAATTTATTAATATTTTTTTTTGATATTACACTTAAGATGGAGTTTGCAATTAGACACTCATGATGATTGAATGGGATGATAGGTCAAAAATATTTGTTAAAATTTTCATATGGAATAACATGGGAGACCATATATGACACAAGTGATTATCCCCACTATGATTTAAAGTAAGTAACTTGCGATTGCCAAAAATATTAGGCATGATGATATTGAATGTAGGGAAGAGACCTAGGAGTGGTAAATGTATCATTCTTGATTATTCTTATGTTTGGACTAGGGTGATTTGAGGAAACTATAATGAATCTAAAGTAATTATATTTAATGAATTTTATATTTTAGAGATTATGAGAATCCGTTATTTATTTATAGAGTGGGGTACTGGTTTTCATCCATATGTATTTTAGGTTTGTGAGGTATAAAAGGATGGACTTGTTTACCATAGAAGTGTTGACCTGATAGAGGAGGATAATCCATAGAGGATGATGTCATGTGTGTTTTACCATCTATGACACATGTGATTATCCCTGCGAACCCCTTTGTGTTTGGAAATTGTGTTGATTTTGATGGGGGGTCTATCCTGGTACTATTGATTTCCAAATCTTTATTGGAAATGGTTAGGCTCTATTAATCTCTTTTTTATAAGGAAGTGGTTCTCCTCTTCTATATTTAGAAGTCTTGCTTTTTTATTTTAACCATAAATACTAATATTTGAGATTCACATAGGATAGAGATGAATAAATATTGGATGGATGCTAATCATTTGACAATAGAGTATGAGAACGGAGTGAAATAGTTCATCAAGTTTGCAAAGGGTCACGCAAAGGATCCTCCTCAAATCCTTTGTCTATGTTTTCATTGTTTTTATTCTAGACTACTTACTCCAGAGGAGTTGGAAGAACATTTGATATGTCACGGAATAGATCAGAGTTATAAATGTTGAAATAAACACGGAGAAAAGGAGAATGTAGCTACTGGCTGGGATAAAACGGCATTTTAGGGGTCATCAGATATGAATAAAAATATGGATATTGAAGAAGACCGTATGGAGGATGTCATTACAGATGTCAATTATAATGAAGATAATATTGAGGAAATGACAAAGACAATTGAAGATTAACTCTGTGATTGCCCAAAATTGTTTTAGAAGTTAAAGAGTTGTGAAAAGATGCCATTGTATGCTCGTTTCAGTAAATATACAACATTGTCAACTGTACTGAAGTTGTATAAATTCAAAGCAGGCAATGGATGGAGTGATTTCAGTTTTACATAACTACTTTCTCTCTTGAATGACATGCTCCCGGAAGATAATGAGCTCCCAAGCCAGACATATGACGCTAAACGAATGCTATGCTCGATGGGTATGATTTCTGAAAGAATACGTGTCTGCCCGAAAGACTGTATATTGTTTCTCATGGAGAACAAATCACTTACAGAATGCTAAAAGTGTGGTGCTTCTCGATACAAGAAAGATGAATCCAATCCTACAAAATTTGTATGGTACTTTCCAATCATTCCAAGGTTTAGGCATCTATATGGAAGAGAAGAAACTGCAAGACAATTTTTGTGGCATGCTTATAAAAAAAATAAATATGGGAAATTACTTCATCCGGTCGACTCTCCTCAATGGAAGAAAATTGATCATGAGTATCGTGAATTTTGGAAAAGAGCTGAGAAACCATCGTCTTGTGTTATCTACAGATGGAGTGAATCTTTTTGGTTTTAAAACCAGCACTCACAGTACATGGCCTGTTATGTTGGTAAATTATAACTTGTCGCCCTGGTTATACATGAAGCATAAATTCATCATGTTATTTATGCTTATATACGGACCAAAACAACCAGGTAATGATATTGATGTTTATCTGGCTCCTTTGATCTAGGATTTGAAGTTATTGTGGGATTCATGTGTTATGTCGTATGATGCTTATAAAAGTGAATAATTCACGCTGAGAGCGATGTTGTATTGGACAATAAATGATTTCCCTACTTATAGAAATTTGTCAGGCTATAACATTAAAGGAACCCAAGGGTGTCTCGTGTGCGAAGAATATGCAGAATCAATTAGGTTGAAACATTCATCAAAATATGTGTTTCTAGGAAACTGTATATTTCTACCTCATTGGCATAAGTACCAATCTTGGACGACATCATTCAATGGAAGTTCATAAAAACGTGTAGTGCCGTCTCCACTAATAAGTGATCAGTTGTTTGAGAAAGTAAAATATGTGAACACTGTTTTTGGTAAACCATTTTCGAAAAACCTTACGAAAGTTGGTTGGAAAAGGAGATCAATTTTTGTTAATTACCATACTAGAATTGTTTGTACATTAGATATTTTCTTGATGTGATGCATGTGGAAAATAATGTATGTGACAGTGTTATCCAAAACATTGCTAAATGCACCTGACAAAACAAATTATGGAATTAAGTCAAGGTTGGACATGGTTGACATGAGAATACGAGAAGAGTTGCCTCCTGTGAATGGTGAAAATCGAATGTTTCTTCCTCCAACTGCTTACACTCTTTCTATAGAGGAGTGATATTAGTTTTGCAACATCTTCAATGATGTAAAGGTTCTAGAGGGGTATTCATCAAATATCAATAACATTGTTTCAATGAATGATTTGAAGTTAAAAGGTTTGAAATCACATGACTACCATGTTTTGAAGAAATATCTAATTCTTATAGATTTACATTTCATTTTTTCCAAGAATTTTTGTTATATGTTAACTAAACTTTGTTTCTTTTTCAAAGATATATGTAGAAAAGTTTTAGACCTGGCGAAATTGCCAGCTTTGGTAAAAAAATTCATCATATGATGTGAATTAGAAATGTTCTTCCTGCTAACATTCTTTGATATGATGGTTCATTTGATGATTCACTTGGTGAGAGAGATCTGACTTTGTGGTTCTGTGCACTATAAAAGGATGTACCCCATTGAACGGTATGGGCATATTTTGAAAGGGTATGTCAAAAATCGAAGTCGGACAGAGGGTTGTATAGTGGAGTGATATATTGTTGAGTAAGCCATTGAATTTTTTACCGAATACCTATATTATGTGGAAAGAATTGTTCTCCCAAAATATCGTCACACCGAACGCATTGAGGGTGAGGTAATTTCTGGAAGAGATGTTGTGACAATTAGTATTATAGATCGGGAGTAGGCTCACCTATATGTTTTTCATAACAGTTGGGAGGTTTCTCCATATATTGAAACTCACAAAGAAATTCTTAGACAGTTGAATCTATCAAGGTCTAAAAAATGGATATTAAATAAACATAATCACCAGTTTATAGGATGGTTTCAGGACCATATTTTTAAGGAGTTGGATGAAAATCCGAATTCAATTTCAGAACGACTTCGATGGCTAACCACCGGACCAAGTGTATATGTATTATATTACAATTGTTATGTAATTAATGGTTATACATTCTATACAGATGAACATGATGAAGATAGTACCATCCAAAATAGTAGAGTTACACTTGTGGCTGAAGTGATGTAAGTTTTTGGTAGTAAGGACATAAATCTAATTTATGCAAATATGTCATACTTTTGCATTATCAAAAAAATATGGGAGTTGGATTATAAGACATTCCAATTGCTGATTTTTCAATAAAAATGGGTTGATAACAACAGTGGTGTTAAAATAGATGAATGGGGATTTGTGAAAGTTGATTTTAGTAAATAAGGGTACAAAGACGAATAGTTTATAATGGAATCACAAGTGGTACAAGTTTTTTATGTTCTAGATCCTGCAAACGAAAATTGGTATATTGTTCTGTTATCGTCCAAAACTACTAAAGGGTCCGATGAAACTTCAGTTGAGGATGATCCATTTAGTGGTATGTTGCAATCATTTCAAATCAGTCCCAATGTATATGATGTTTTTTATGTCAGAGGAGACCACAATGAAGGGATTTGGATAATCTATAGAGGTGTCAAATCCCTTCAGCCTTTGAAAAAAAGAAAGAGAGATCAATAAACAGGTTATATTTTGTTTGTAATATGGATCTTGTTATCACATGTTATTATCTTATCATTACTGAATTTATGTAATCCAAATTAACTGTTCAACCACTTTTGCATATAATGACTTGTGCACATTCTGGGGCTCCTAACCTTGAGGCTAAACAAGTCTCTCAAGCTGCTGTTGCTGCTCCTATTGTGGCTTCCCATAGTGCAGAGTAACAACATGTTTCTGAACCTGTTGTTTCTCCTAGTGCTGAGGTCCAACAACCATTAGCACATGTAGTTTATACCATTTTAGATGAACATATAGATGATGTTGATATCGATGAAATGGTCAGGGATGAAGGACCGACATCGCAGGAAACACAGGTGCGTTGTAGTTTGACGGTGTTAGCCAAAATTCTTAAGGCATCAAATTTGATGTCGAATGGAATGCATGAGGACAACATTTCAATCCCAAAAATGCTATGTTTAGTAGTTACATTGTAGTTTTCACTCAGCAACACGTGCCAATTAACATAGATTCATGGCACCATGTTGTGTTTGGGATGAAGGATGTGATCTGGGAAGAAATTACGGTAACATTATGATATTATTCCTTTAATTTACTAGAAAATAAAATAAAGAAACAATGTCTGACTCTTCTCAATCTTTTGCAGAGTACATTTATAGAAGATTATTCACACAATAATTATGTACTAAGTCTTGCAGGAAGGATTCATCGAGGTTTTCACACTATTTTAACAAAATGTCAACTAAAAGATTCCAAAGGTAAAATAAATCTGCACGATCCCATTGTCTATGCTCACCTAATATCCCAAGAAGCATGGGATGGATTTATTGGTCATTGTTGTGTTGAGAAGTTTTAGTTACATTGTTGGCGATAATACATTGTTTGAGGATACATGTATTCATCGCTTCGATTGTTAATATTTCATTTATGAAACAACAACTCTGTACTAAAAATAAGGAACATGCATCAAAACCAACATATCCCTATCGTAAAGCAAGGATGGGGAACGCTTCACTATAAAAGAAAATGGTACGTATTTTAAATTTATAGAAATATTGTTAGGTGCCAATAAAAAAATCATAATTATCTTTCTATATTTATTGGTAGATTGATGAGTCTAAAGACAAAGACACTTCCATCCCACGTCATGTGCTATGGAAGGAGGCATGTGTGAATAAGTAAGGGAAGATAGTAGATTAGAATGCACAAAAAGTGTGGGAAATATATGTAAGTATTACATGATGATAAAAACATTTGTTTTAAATTTATATTACATAAAAATAATTAGTTATTTTCCTATATTTGACAGTCGTAGGAATCAGCTACTCCTCTAGAGGATGCAGACCTATTATCAATGGTTTTGAAGTAGCCAGAACAATACGGTTATGTCAGAGGTGCAGGGTTTATGGTGACACCCTGAGTATATTTTGAGAAAAAAAGAAATGGATGATAGAGATGAAAAATTGAAACAAATGAGAGAAAGACTAGAAACTCTTGAAGAACGATTGTAATGGTAGGGAGAGTTTCTACCAAATTTTATGGGTGGGAAGCAAGGAGAAGACACAACCCAGGAACAACCAGCACGTGAAGATCTCGCCCCACCCCCCACTATCTTTGAGGTGAGTCATTCCCCTGAAAGAGTTGTCTTAGCCATGGTAATCAATATTCTAATAATTATTCCCATGAAATGTGAATCAGACAAACATTGATACTTTTCCTGTACTGATCTTCTACGGGGTGGTAATGATTGTGATTTGTATCTGTCAACACCCACCTACCACCTTGTAGTGAGGGCTATAGTGTTCAACATCCCAAATGGAAAGCTTCATAATAGACCACTTCTGAAAGATCATCTGAAAGTGATGATTACTGTAGCTCATGATCCAAATGCAGAGCTACCTATTCCACTTGATAACGATGTTATTTATATGGTCAAAAAGGCTATTGGTACATTCATTTCATGGTCTTCACAACATGTAAGAGTACATGTGGAAAAAGAGGTATTTAATTCCTTTTTTTCAAGCTAAACCTTTAACAATTAATGAAAAAAGGGTCTGAACCAATGAATGTTATTATAGACGCAGAAAGGGAAGGGGGTGACAAATGTCGGATCAAAACCATCTAAAGGATCAACCAACTGATCCCAAAGAGCTATTAAAAGCACAATAACACCACATGTTCTCTATCCACATTTACTAGCATTGAACACTCATGTGGATATGATGCTAAGAGGGGTAGTAGTTATATAGTGGTTTTAAAAAAAATATATACAGAGAGGAAAGTCAAGATTTCGTTGCTGCTGAAAATGTAAATGAGATCCTTGAAAACAGTTGGCTAGGCATCACAATTGTAAAAATATATATAAGGTATGTTTTCATGAATTGATTTTCTAAAAGATGATCTTATAATGTGAAAATTATGACTAAATGCATTGAATATTGTTGACAAATGTAATTATAGAAAATAGTTGAAGGAATTTTCCCATGAGCCAAAATTTGGACTCGTTAGTCCTCGTACCACATTAACACATCTAACGAAATTAGAGCCATCAAAAAAGGATGAAATAGTGAACGGCTTGTTGAAAACATTTGAGAAAAAGATTACAGATGAAAAACTCTTCCTAATACCAACCATGCAGGGGTAAAACTCTATGATTAAAGAATGTAAATTATATTTTTAATTCTTTTATTACTTATTCCTTTTTGTATTTTTAGGCAACATTGTCTTCCAATTGTGGTGAACTTGGATACTCCAAATATTTATTTTTTGGATTCAAAGAAAGGATATCCATCAAACTGACCACACATGACAGATTTTGTGAATCTGTAGGACACTACATCCTACATTTTATGTCTAAACATCAAGTAATATAACTTATATTATCTTTTACTGAGGATTATGTCATGATAGGGTGGTGTATCATTATCTTCTAAAAAAAGGAATGAGGATAGGGGCTAAGCTAAGGAGGCAAGAAAGTACTATGTCTGGACAAATATCAGGGTATATATAATAAAATTTCAATATCCAAACACATATCAACACATGTTACTTATTCTCCTAATGATCAAATTTTTTTCCGTGTCCAAAACAAACAAATGATAATGATTGCGATTATTATGTTTGTAAATTTTTGAAAGAGATCATTTTTCATCAACAAACTAGCATCCCTAGAGAGGTATTTTCAAAAACAACTACTATTTCATTTAATTTATTTATAAATTCTTTATATTTATATTTTTAAGTACTTATCTAACTACCGAAAAGCCTCATACTCACAAGACGATATAGATTTGTTCAGAAATTAGTGGGTTGCATACATGATGGCAGATTGTACACAAATAGCATGAAGATCTGACTTGGGGACGTGTACAATTGGCAGTCATTTTTGAGAGGGGTTAAGGGGATCAATAGATGAAACATTGTTGCATGTAAATGTTTGTAGGAAAATTTTAATTGTTATTAAATAAAAAATACTTTCTCCAATGAGTAATTTTCCCATTTTAATAGATGAAATGCACCAGTAACATGCAAGAATGATAAACCACTCAAAGTGTCTCTCTTTTGTTTAAAATGGACAGAATTTTAAGTGAAAACAAAAAATGAAGTATGAAAATCCAATCAAATGCATTAATATTATGTTGATACTTTAGGATAATGATCCATGGGTCATTTGTGATGTGTACAGTTCAACCCCACCTCAATTAGAGGCATGGTGTGGCCGGTATCACTCAAAGGGTCTCTCTTTTGTTTAAAATGGATTGAATTTTAGTGAAACAAAAACTGGCCTATGGAAATACGACCAAAATCATTCGTATTGTGTTGATCCTTTAAGAGATAAATCCAAGGGTAGATTGGTGATGGGTACGAGTCAACCCTACCTCAATCTGAGGCTTGGTGTGGCTTATATCACTCAAAGGGTCTCTCTTTTTTTTAAAATGGACATAATTTTAAGTGAAAACAACTACTGACATACGCAAATCCAAAAAAACACATTAGGATTTTGTTGATCCTTTAAGATAATGATCCATGGATCATTATTTACATGTACAAGTCAACCCTGCCTCAATACGAGGCACGGTGTGGCTAGTATCACTCAAAGTGTCTCTTTTTTATTTAAAATGACAGAACTTTAAGTGAAAACAACAACTGACATACGTAAATCTGACCAAACACATTCGTATTGTGTTGATCCTTTAGGAGAATTATCCATGGTTCATTTTTTACGTGTACGAGTCAACCCCTCTTCAATCTGAGGCATGGTGTGTCTGGTATCACACAAAGTGTCTCTCTTTTGTTTAAAATGGACAAAATTTTTAGTGAAAATGACAACTGACCTACAGAAATATGACCAAATGCATTAGGATTGTGTTGATCCTTTAGTATAATAATCCATGGGTGCATTGGTGACATGTAAGAGTCAACCCATCCCCAATCCAAGGAACGGTGTGGTCGGTTTCACTCAAAGTGTCTCTCTTTTGTTTAAAATGGACAGAATTTTAAGTGAAAACAACTGACATACGTAAATCCAACCAAACGCATTCAAATTATGTTGATAATTTAGGAGAAAAATCCATGGGTGCATTTTTGACGTGTAAAAGTCAACCCCACCTCAATCTGAGGCAGGGTGTGGCCGGTATCACTCAAGTGTCTCTCTTTTGTTTAAAATGGACATAATTTTAAGTGAAAATAACAACTGATGAACGCAAATCCGACCAAACACATTCAGATTGTCTTGATCATTTATAAAAATTATAAATGGGTCATTTTTTATGTGTAATAGTCAAACTATTTTCAATATTATGCATGGTGTGGACGGTATCACTCAAAGTGTCTCTCTTTTGTTTAAAATGGACAAAATATTTAGTGAAAACAACAACTGACCTACGGAAATCCAACCAAATTCATTTGTATTATGTTGATCCTTTAGGATAACAATCCATGTTTGTGTTGGTGATGTGTACATGTCAACTTTGCATCAATCTAAGGCACGGTGTGGCCGGTATCACTCAAAGGATATCGCTTTTTTTAAATAGGCATAATTTTAAGTGAAAACAACAACTGACATACGCAAATATGTCCAAACACATTAATATTGTGTTGATCCTATAGTATAACAATACATGGGTCATTTGTGACATGTAGAAGTCAACCATGCCTCAATCCTAGGCACGGTATGTCCGATATCACTCAAGGTGTCTCTCTTTTGTTTAAAATGGATAGAATTTTAAGTGAAAACAACAACATACGTAAAAAATCCAACCAAATGCATTTGGATTTTAATGATACTTTAGTATAAAGATTAATGGATCATTTGTGATGTGTATGAGTCAACCCTACCACAATCTGAGGCATGGTGTGGCTGGTATGACTCAAAGTGTCTCTCTTTTGTTTAAAATGGACAGAATTTTAAGTGAAAACAAAAACTGACGTATGGAAATCCAACCAAACACATTTGGATTGTGTTGATCCTTTATTATAATGATCCATGGGTCATTTTTGATGTGTACGAGTCATCAAAACCTCAATACAAGGCACGGTGTGGTAGGTATCACTCAAAGGGTCTCTCTTTTGCTAAAAATGGACAGAATTTTAAGTGAAAACAACAACTAACCTACGAAAATCTGACCAAAAGTGTTCGGATTGTTTTTATCCTTTAGGAGAATGATCCATGGTTGCATTGGTGATGTTTATGAGTCAACCCCACCTCAATTCAAGGCACATTGTGTCCAGTATAACTCAAAGGGTCTCTCTTTTGTTTAAAATGGAATGAATTTTAAGTGAAAACAACAACTGAAGTACATAAATCCAACCAAATGCATTTATATTGTGTTGATCATTTAGTAGAAAAATACATGGGTCATTTGGGACATGTAAGAGTAAACCTCGCCTCAATATGAGCCACATTGTGGCTGGTATCACTCAAAGGGTCTCTCTTTTGTTTAAAATGGACAGAATTTTAAGTGAAAACAACAACTGACCTATGGAAATGTGAGAAAAGGCATTTTTATTGTGTTGATAATTTCGTAGAATGATACATTGGTAAATTAGTGATGTGTACAAGTCAATGCCACCTCAATACAAGGAACGGTGTGGCCGGTATCACTCAAAGGGTCTCTCTTTTGTTTAAAATGGACATAATTTTAAGTGAAAACAACAACTGACGTACGAAAATCGGACCAAATGCATTCGGATTGTGTTGATACTTTAGGATAATGATAAATGGATCATTTTTGAAATTTAAGAGTCAACACGGTGTGGTAGGTATCACTCAAAGTGTCTCTCTTTTGTTTAAAATGGACAGAATTTTAAGTGAAAACAACAAATGATGCATGAAAATCCAACCAGATGGATTCTGATTGTGTTTATCATTTATTAGAATAATACATGGGTCATTTTTGATGTTTTTAAGTCAAACCCACCTCAATCTGAGGCATGGTGAGGCTGGTATCACTCTAAGTGTTTCTCTTTTGTTTAAAATAGACAAAATTTTAAGTGAAAACAACAACTGACGTATGGAAATCCAACCAAAAGCTTTCTTATTGTGTTGATACTTTAGGATAATGATCCATGGGTGTGTTTGTGACATTTAAGGGTCAAACCCTCCTTAATTTGAGGCATGGTGTGACCGGTATCACTCAAAGTGTCTCTCTTTTGTTTAAAATGGATTGAATTTTAAGTGAAAACAACAACTGACATACGTAAATCTGACCAAATGCATTAAGATAGTGTTTATCATCTATGATAATGATCCATGGTTGTGTTTGTGACGTGTACGAGTCAACCCTGTCTCAATTCAAGTCACGAGGTGGCCCGATATCACTCAAAGTGTCTCTCTTTTGTTTAAAATGGACAAAATTTTAAGTGAAAACAACAACTAACATATGAAAATCAGACCAAACACATTCATATTGTGTTTATACTTTAGTAGAATGATACATGGGTCATTTTTGACATTTACTAGTCAACCTCGCCTCTATCTGAGGCACAGTGTGGCTGGTATCACTCAAAGTGTCTCTCTTTCGTTTAAAATGGACAAAATTTTTATTGAAAACAACAACTGACCTACCGAAATCTGAAAAAATGCATTCTTATTGTGTTGATCCTTTAAGAGAAAGATCCATGGGTGCGTTGGTGATGTGTACGAGTCAACCTTATCTTAATCTGAGGTATGGTGTGGTCGCTATCACTCAAAGGGTCTCCCTTTTGTTTAAAATGGACAGAATTTTAAGTGAAAACAACAACTGACATACGAAAATATAACCAAAAGAATTTGGATTATGTTGATCATTTATTAGAACAATCCATGGGTCATTTTTGAAGTTTAAGAGTCAACCCATCCTCAATATGAGGCACGATGTGGCCAGTATCACTCAAAGTGTCTCTCTTTTGTTTAAAGTGGACAAATTTTTAAATGAAAACAACAACTAATGTACGTAAATAAGACCAAACGCATTCAGATTGTGTTGATCCTATATTAGAACGATACATGGGTCATTTTTTACATGTAAGAGTCCACCCTGCCTCAATCTGAGGCATGGTGTGGCCGGTATCACTTAATGGGCCTCTCTTTTGTTTAAAATGGACTGAATTTCAAGTGAAAACAACAACTGACCTACGGAGATCCAACCAAATTTTTTTGGATTGTGTTGATACATTAGTAAAATCATCCATGGGTGCATTGGTGATGTGTATGAGTCAACCCCACCCCAATCTGAGGTAGGTTGTGGCCGGTATCACTCAAAGGGTCTCTCTTTTGTTTAAAATGGATAGAATTTTAAGTGAAAACAACAACTGGCATTTTAAAATATGACCAAATGCATTCAGATTCTGTTTATTATTTAGGATAAAGATCCATGGGTCATTTTTGACGTTTATGAGTCAACCCCACCTCAATTTGAGGCACAGTGTGGCCGGTATCACTCAAAGGGTGTCTCTTTTGTTTAAATTAGATAGAATTCTAAGTGAAAACAACAACTGACCTACAGAGATCCAACCAAATGCATTTGGATTGTGTTTATCCTTTATAATAACAATCCATGGGTTCATTATAGACATGTATGAGTCAAACCCTCCTCAATATGTGGCACGGTGTTTCCGGTATCACTCAAAGGGTCTCTCTTTTGTTTAAAATGGACAAAATTTTAAGTGAAAACAACAATGGACGTACTCAAATCCAACCAAATGCATTAGTATTGTGTTGATCCTTTATAAGAACTATCTATGGGTCATCTGTGATGTGTAAGAGTGAACACTGCCTCAATCTGAGGCACGGTGTGGCCGGTATCACTCAAAGTGTCTCCATTTTGTTTAAAATGGACAGAATTTTAAGTGAAAACAATAACTGACATACGCAAATCTGACCAAACGCATTCGGATTGTGTTGATCCTTTAAGAGAATGATCCATGAACGCCCCCCCCCCCCACCAACACCCTAGATGGCCCCCTCAACCCCTGGACACCCCCACCCCCCTGAGACACCATCCCACCACCTAGACTCCCCCACCCCCCTGGACACCCCCACCCCCATGGACAACCACCACACCCCCTTGTACACCACCCCACCCCCCTTGGACAACCCCACCAACCCCCTGGACCACCCCACCTAGACACCAACCCACCCCCTGGACATCCCCCACCCCTATGGACACCCCCACCCCTGGAAATCCCCCCAACCCCTGGGACCCCCCCCCACCCCAAACAGCCCCCCTGACCCCCCCACCCCGGACACCCCCCACCCCCCGGACACCCACCAACCCCCTGGATGGAACCCCATACCTCCTAGACACCACCCCACCACCTGGACACCCCCAACCCTCTCGACACCCCCCACCAACCCATGGATGGCCACCCCCACCATCCTGGACACCACCCCACCCCCTTGGACAACCCCACCAACCCCCTGGAAATCCCCCTGACACCCTGGACACCAGCCCACCACCTAGAAACTCCCATGGACCCCCACCCACCCACCCTGGATAGCCCCCCCCCCACACCTAGACACCCCCTCCTAAACACCACCCCACTACTTAGACAACCCCCACCCCCGAGGACAGTAATAGTTTAGTGTCTTAGGAAACATGGAAACAAAAACTTCTATCCTAGTGAAAGATCTTAAACATCTCATAAAAATATATCCTCCTATAGTACTACTACCTAAAACAATTATTCATAACTTGGGGAAAGGAAACATAAGAAATGGGTGAGCTCAAAGGCTTAGTAAGGGTAAAAAAGGGATATATGTAAGTATAATCATGAGCATAAGGGTATTAAGATCATGAAAATAGAATATCATACCCTTCATATCAAATATCATATACATGAATCATGGAATGATGATTAGTAGTTCATAAGGAATGATTCTTAAGGAAATAAATAACATAATCCATGAAAGAATAACATAGGAATAAAACATGGAATTTTGGTAGACACATAAGCATATATAATGATTTCCACAGTAGTCAAGGCATTACTGCCGAGACCATCTTAGAGGATAATGTCTTTTACTGAACCAGGTTCACTCCCCATTCAAGATCTGTATTATTGAACCATGTTCACCCCTCGTTCTAGCCATGTATTACAAAACTAAGTTCATTTATGGTTCCCACCCTATAATACCAAACTAAGATAATTTCTCATTCCAGTCATATAATAATGAATCGAGTACATTTTTCATTCTAGTACTATGTATCTCATGAGATATAAATCTTTACCCAATACATTGGAGAGAGATATAGGTCCCACCCATATCATAATGAAATCATACATACATGTTCCAAAAGATCATAAATAATTATATCTTAACCCATGCAATGAAATGGTTATTATAAACATGAAAACGTATCATAACCTATGGAAAAAGATGCATGTTTCATAATCATTTCATCAAAATCATAACCCGTGAAAGGGAAATGGATTTCATAAATATATAACATGTGAAAGAGATAAGGATTTAATAAAGACCATGATATTAAGCATAACATGTTTATAGAAATAATATGAATGGACACTTTAGATCATTTCCTAGATGGTCATGAGTAATATCAAGAGATGTCATCTTAGATGAAAAATAATTTTGAAATATATTTAAAAAATGTTTCTTGAGGAAAATATTCTTTATTATTTGAAAAAATATTTTTAATTCATAAAACCATTTTAAAATAATTTTCTAAGAAAAATACCTTGATAACTCATAAATAATACATGAAATCATTTTGAAAACCTTTTTCCTTGAGGGATAATAAAATAAGTTCAAAACATTTTAAAAACCTTTTTATTTGAATAAACTTTTAGAACTTATAAATAAAGCATGAAAATGTTTTTAAACCCATTTCACTAAAAAAATTGAAAACTTATAAAGAAATGTTGAAAATGTTTTGAAAACCATTTCTTTAAAAATAATTGAAAATTTATAAAGAAATCTTCAAAAAAATTTGAAAACATTTTTATATTAGAACATATTAAAAAATATTGAATTTGTTTCAGAAAAACATTTCATTGAAAATAATTTGAAAACATATAACGAAATCTTGAAAATATTTTGAAAACAATTTCTTTTCAAACACTTTGACAACTTATAAAGAAATCATGATTTTTTTTAAATCCATTTCATTGAAAATAAATTTAAAACTTAAAAAGAATTATTAAAAAAAAATTGAAAACCTTTTTACTTGAAAACATATGAAATAGTATTCAAAACCATTTTAAAATAATATCTTCCAAAATACTTTGAAAACATTTAAAAAAAATGAAGATGTTTTCAATTACTTTTTACTTGAAAACATTTTAAATAGGATTGAATTTTTATTGAAAACAATTTCTTGGAATATAATTTTAAAACTTATAAATAAATCTAGAAAATGTTATGAAAATAATTTCGTTGAAAATACTTTGAAAACTTTTAAATAAGTCTTGAAAACATTTCAAAAACAATTTTCCTTGAAAACATATAAAATATGGTTGAAAAAAAATTTAAAACAAATTTTAATGAAATCAATTTTAAAAAAAAACTCTTAAAAATTAACTTTTTAAAAATGGAAAGTAATCTTGAATGAAATAACAGAGGGTAAATTTGTACATGTTATGCGAGGTAAAAACAACATTACTTTTTCATAATAAAGGGTTAGAAAAACCCCTTGTTTGAAAAGAGAAAATAAGATTCCTTTAAATATATTGGTAAAAGAAAAAAGGGTAAAAATTTATTTAAAATATTAATGGATAATGGTACATTATTCTTAGAAACCCTTTTTTGAAATCATAGTTTTGAAGGAACATAGTTTTCTTAACGAAGAGAGGGTAAATTTGAGATTTCTTAATAACACTTTCAAAACTATATTATGTACAAAAGAATAGAAATATGGTAAAAATACATGAATATAGCATTAATAAACCATGTATATTAAAATTCAAGAATTCTTTGAGATATGGGTCATAATGTTTCATCAAATTAAGCAAAATCATAAATAATCATGAAAAGTGATAAAATTGTTTCAATAAACCCTTATCACTTGGTAACTTAGGATCATGATCTCCATGTAAGAAAAGAAAATTACATGAAGCATAGAATATCATGAAAATATTTATATTCAATATATATCATATAAAATGGTTTTATATACACCCAAAAAAATTAGGTGCATAACAAAACATGAGTCTCAATGAAGGAAAATTGAGACAAAACTACTTAATCGATTTGGAAACTTTTTAAACTTATGCCAAATGAAAGAATGATCATAAAAATGGATATGAGAATACCAATAAATTTAAGTATAAGATTATTATAATAAAATCATTTGAATTACATACACAACACAAAAGGTAATAGTGGATAACATATCATATATCTCACAGAAATAAAAATTGAGATGAAATCACCTTACCTTTTATCTTAAATCTCATCTTGCTCATTCAAACCAGCTATAAAATAAATATAAATTTATTATAAAAATTTTGTAGAACCATATTATTATATATATAATACTATATATGGTTTAATTAGGACCTTATATTACCCTCTTATTAACTATCCTATGTTAAGGTTTCACTTCGGGTAATATTCGCTTAGTTCTTTATTTGTGTCTTAATCTGTTATTTTGTTGTTCCTTATACATATATCATAATTCCAGAATTTAAATATCATTTTTATATAGTAAAATTTTATTATAATAATCTATATATTATATAAGTGTGAAATATTATACACCATTCAAGGAGACGATAATCCATATGTATGCATGAACATTATTTTCGTTTAATTGGTGTGTTGGAAGAATGTAAGTAAATGATATATATGTATTTATATGTATATAAATATATATTTAATTATTATAGTATATTTAAGATATATTATATTCCTTATATATTCTCTATAAACATCCTTAATAGACTCCTTTTAGTGTATGAATGAATCATATTGCTTTGAGGAGGCGGTAGTCCACTCATCCTCAAACAAAATTAACATATTAACACCAAATAGGAAGTAAAAAGATATGTGTTGTAAAAGTGGTAAATAATCATAATGAAATAATAAATATAATATATAACATATATAAACAGAGTGTCCATAATAATTTCCACCATGAATTATGTTAATGAAAAATTGAACAATCATCGTTTAGTGAAGTGGTAGTTCACCATACACATAAACTGTACGTTTGTTACCCAGTAGATGGAGGTGTCTGTATGTTTAGGTCAAAACATTATAAAAAAATACTATTATATTTATTATACTGTTTTTCTTATATAATCATGGAATAAATATATTTGAGGTTTAGAACTGGAAAATAAAAGAACGGACTTGAGAGAAGACGTTACCTCTTAATCGGGTAACTCCTTTTCATTTGTTTCTAAAGGCTTCCTAGGATTACCTACATCCCAGGGTAAGGCTTATAGAAGTAAGGTAGGGTTTTTGGGAAGTTTATTAGACATATATTGAAATAAACTAAGAGGTTTGATAGGTGTGAGGGTGTGAGAGAGGTGGTGGCCTTTTATAAGGAAGGAAAATGACTCGGTTGGAATTTTGGAAAACAAGTTAGGTGTACACATGTTATTACCTAAAAAAGTCATAAAAATCCAAAATAAACAAATTTTTGTTGGTTTATGGTCGAACTATGGCCATAAAATGGGTTTTAGACAAGTTTATAGGTCCTTTGGGCCCCTAAGATTAAGGTTTAGTCCCTAATTAATCTTAATTTTACATTAATCATTGTGATTAATTTTAATCACTTATACTAATATTTTTTGTGAAGATTTATTTGGTATTATCAGACTCCAAATATTATAATTATTACAGTGGTGCATGTCAATTTTTTGAAATTCAGTTCACAGAAGTGTAAAAAACAATATTAATGTTAATCCTGCATATGGGACAATGTTACAAGTTTTTAAAGTAGAAAAAAGTTCAAAATATTATTAGGTTTTTATATTTAATTTCAAATTGAAATTGATTATAATGACCTAAATTGTATTAATAAATGTATAATTGATATAATTTTACCTTAAAATATTCAAAATGTAATTTTACATTAATAATTATTTAAACAAAATGTATTTTTTTAACTAAAAAGTAGTATGTTTCACTATTCATAAAAAAATGAAGTTTCTCAGAAAAATCCAAAATATTCACCCTAATATTGTTTAAGAAATATAAATTCAAAAAGAATATTTATTATAAAAAATTAAATTTCTATATTTTTCTAAAATTAAATTTATTTTTTAGAGAAGGATATGAAATGTAGTTCATAATATTTTTAAACATATATTTTCCAAAAATTATATCTTTCATTATCAATATGTTTTATTTAAATAAAATTTTTATAAAAATTATTTGAAAATTATTTACTAATATTAATTTCACTATGTTTAATTGGTAGTTTATAATTATATCAATTAAAAAATTATAATAAAATGATGATTCAAATAAACTCAGTGTTTTGTGTAACGTACGCCAAGTCAGTGTTGTGGGTAGCGCAAGCCAAGTCAGTATTGTGTGTAGCATAAGACAAGTTAGTGTCATGTGAAAGGAATGTTTGAATTATTGTTTTAAATATATAAATATATATAACTATTTCAAGTGTCATGTGAAATGAAAAATATAAAAAATATAGAATAATTTGAAAACAAATAATTCAAAAAATCTCAAGGTGTTACAATCTACCCCCCTTAAAATGAATTTAACCTTAAAAATTCAACTAGGTTTTCAAAGGTATAATACTTAATGTTTTCATTCATATAAACCCACATCATAAAAATTGATACTAAAAATTCCCTTAAAAAATATAAATTTGGAACCATAACTGTTACCCAACATAACATATAACTAGGTTTCCACATCGGAGAACATAGTTTGTGATTGAATATTGTACATGGAGGAAAAGCATAAATTTTTATAGGGAGTTATTGAGATCATCAATCCCAAACAATATAATGATCAAATAAATATTTAGGACCTCAAAGTCAAAAATCTATGATGATTTAAAAGGTCATCGGTTTAAAAAAATTAAGGTTTTTAGGACAACACAGTTTCTTTTCATCATTACCCTAGCATTGAGTAATCGTATTATTGACCAAGAATATAAATAAATATACCTTCTTTACATATTTATATAAAAAAATTCCATTATTTATTTTCGCTTTTATCAATTTCCAATTCATCCATTACTTCGTGTAATGGACATAAAGAAATTAACTTTTATACTTGAAGTGCTAAAATACTCATTTAGTAAATCTTTATGATCATAAAAAATGAAATTTATAACTATTTATCAATAAATTTTATTAAAAATGAATATGTTTAATACATAAATCTCTAAAAATAAAAAGTAACACTACTATATCATCATAAATAATTACTCATTAAAAATAATTATACATTAATGAGGATATCGTGCAGGCCTGTGGTAGGTGTGAAACCCTTATCATCCTTTGGTCATGAATTCAAGACATGTGGCCTTTCCAAACATGATTGGTTTTCACTTCACTTACTTGGTTTCCTTTTATAAAACCATACTAATATAATTTCCAAAATATGATGGACATCCTTGAAATAAGGTTAATAACTAAATAACCTTTTAAAAAATGTTTTCAATAGAATCTCAATACATAAATACTTCATCTAAATTTTAACTTACACATTTCATGAATTGATAACCTTATAACCCTTCTGAAAGATGAAAATAGAAAACCTTATAAATAAAGACATAAAACTATATTAACATTATTCCACCATATATCACAAAGTAGCTCTCTATTTTCACATTCCAAGCATGTGAATACCCTTGTGGTAAATTCTCTTGGAATATGGTAACAACCTGAATTACCATAAATCCTTTTTAAGAAAACATGCATGCTTACTTATTTCATATATTACTAGATATATTCCATAAATCCAATAATTTGTAAACTTTATCCATGGTAGCATGAACTAATTTTCATTATTTCTTTAATTAGTTCCAAGTTAATTATTATCGTCAAATTCATAACAGAATTATCTTAACATAAAGAACATATTAAGGGTTACCTTTACTTCAAAAAAATATAACATTGCCATTAAATAAATTAACCAATCTAATGGTAACATTAAGCATGAAATTGTAAATACTGATAAAAAAACTTAAGTATAATAGTACTTGTATATTTCATTATTCATATAAAATAATTTGGTATTACAAACACATACAGACATTGATTATTCCACTTAATCCTTATTCCATTAACAAGGATACCTCATCGTGTTACACAATACCTCTTTCCTTTCACATTTCATCTATAGTATCTTCATAATCATCAATGTAACCATAAAATTCACTACCTTGTTGGTTCCCTTCAAGAGCTTTTATCTTGGCACATTGAGTTGCATAATGACCATTCACTCCAAACATAAAAAAAGTAAACATTTTTGATATCTTAGGTAGTCCAACATTCTCATACATTTCATTAAATTAACTCTTCATTTTTCTATTAAAGTAACTTACTTTGTGTCCCTATTTTTTATGGTCAAAACATCTTCTTTTTCCACTTAGACATTCACTTAGAGGATTCTTTCCACATTCTTGACACCAAGGATATGGAATATTCTTTCTTCCATGGTATCCATTACCCAAACTCATAGCGAACTTCTTTTTTATATTCCTAAGTGAGTCTGAGAGTTTTTTAAGGTACACATTGTTAATCATGTTCCATGAAAAATAATTAGAAGTGATCACAACATCTTTCACTCCAGTGATCATACCACATGATTGCTTTTCATAAAAATTCCCATCACATTCAACACTAATTGAGTTCACTATTGGAAAATGGGTCTATACTCGCACATCTATACCCATGTTATAAAACACTTGTGAGTATAGGTGAAATATTTTGATCTATACTGACATTTCTGTTAAAATTGTAGGTATACCAACCCCGATTTGACGTTTTTATTGGGATCCCCCTCCCGATTTTTCATTTCCTCCCTCAAAACTCCCCCGAGCCCTAGCCTCTCCACCCTCTACTCAACTCCACGACCACAAACTCTTTCCCCCTTCTCCACCTCGCATCCTTCACCTCCCTCCCTCTATCTTCTTGCCTATGCCTCCCCCTCCTCCTCCCCTCTACCTCTGCCTCCGCGTCCACATTTTTGTCAGCATCCGCCTCCATGGACACCTCTTTTTGCTCTCAGCCTGTTCCTCCCATCCTTAGAAGGTATTTGTATTATCCTCACCTCTTAATTTTTTATTTTAATCCCTATTAATGAATTAATTATTTTTATATGAATCCCACCTAAGCATGGTGAAATTCATCTTGGATCAAGGGGCTATATATTCTCTGGTATAAATGAGGTTGTTTTGGGTATCCTACAAACCATTTTTATATATTTTCATAGAAGGTGACCAAGGTAAGCTCTATCCTAGGGTTTTATGTATTTTAAGGTGAAATTTTGGGAAACTCTATTGTAGTTATTTGGTACATTAGTCTTGTGTAATTTTGGGATAATTTTTTGTAAATTTATTACATTGGTTTCTCTTAGTTATTATTTATTCATTGTTTGGAGTTGTTATATAATTGAGTTTATTTAGTTATAGAATTTGGTTTGTTAATTATTAGGAGATTAATTAATATTTTTTGGAGTGTTAACGCTCACATTTGGTTTTGGTATGTGATGTTGACATTTCTGATGAAAAATGCATAGGACACATTTTGACTCACTAAGATTTGGTATGTGATTGTTTCATATTATTCATGTATCTTTATAATAATATGATTATGATATTATATATTTGTAAAATGCTGATGTTGATTGTTAAAAATCATTGATTGTGATTGATATTCATTTGTAGTAATTAAAAATATATTAGGTGTTCTCTAAAATAGAGTATTGTGTGTGACATAATTACAATGACTTGAAAGAGATTTTTATTTTACAATGATTTTTTGGTGGAATTATAGGATTTGTTATGAATTTTCTTATAAAATTATTTATTTAAAAGAGAAAAAATGAAATTTCATAAGTATAGAATAAGAATATATTATATTTTTATTTTTTTTTATTTTTCATTAAACTAAATGGTTTAGAAATAATATATAGTTTTTAGGTGAGAACTGTTTTAGTGAAATTTGGTCTCATTTAATTTGGAATCATGTTTAAAATGGTTCTTAAAATCATTTATTTTAAAATGAAGAGAAATAATTATGATTATTATATTTGTTGATGATAATATCTTATTTAAATAAATTTTATTTAAATTTGGTTAAAAAAGAAAATTTATTTTCTAAAAAGTCATTTTCACAAGTTATGTTCAAGGATTGCGTGGGGTTAAAATAAACATGAGATGAATTTTAAATTATTTATAAAATAGTTACATGAATAGTAATTTAAGGAAATGATAATGGATAATTTTTTTCATATATTTTCTACTCTAATTGACCACATATAGAAGAATCATAGTTCTAAATATATACTTTTTTGTACTCAATTGATTTAGGGATTCCTTGTATGAATTCAATGGATGCATGAAAATTCAAGATATTATGAAAAGGTTATTTTTAAAACTTTTTTATGGTATTTGTTTCAAATACATGGCTATGTTAATTTACAATATACATTCCTTTTTAAAAATCTAAATTCATTAGATATATTATAATGGGCATATCATCAATCACATGTGAATAATTAATTATTATTATAAGGGAATAACCTTTTCTCATTTAAACATGACTAAACTATAATTCAATTAACCAAATATAAATTCAGGTTAAGAGAGTGATTTGGTGGTAATGTAGTGGTTGGATCGATTATGTGAGATGATTTTAATTGACCTAAAAATTCTAATGGTTTTGTTTTTAACCTTTTGAATTAGTTTTTTATAATTAAAATGGTTTTTATAGGGTTTAATGTGAGTGAAGTTTTATTTAAAACCCATATTTTGTAATTGTATACTTTTGAAGACACTTTCCTAGTTAAACTCTTTCCTTCCTTTATATTTTTTTTATCAAAATGTGTTTGTAAATAAACAAACCCCTTTTCCCTTTTTATTTTTTATTTTTTATTTTCTAAACCATTGAATTCTAAATTATGAGTTGTGAAACATTATTAAAATAATGATTGATGAAGTTAGTTTCCAAATGTTCTTTTTGGTCATGGGCACTTATAACTTAAAAAAATTACTTATGTATTCTATAGGAGTTACATTTCTCATTTAAGATGAATTCTTAAATTAATGAAGTGGTGATTTAAAATATATTAGTATAGATTAACATTTATGACCAACCCATTTCGGATAAATAATACCTTATAACCTTATACTTCTGATTATTGGAATTTTTTTGATAATGTATTCCAAACATGACATCTGGTCGCTAGTTTATGCCTCATTTGTGTTGTCTATACCATGTGTGATATTGTTGTGCATAACTTTACCGTAGCTTCATTTGACATCTCTATAGTATGTCTTAAGGATATTAAATTGAATACCCATTATTCATTTTGATTTATATTATCATATTTTATTTTAGTGTTATTATACTTTATTTATGGATAGTTTTGATATATTTTTCATTTTTACACAGCAAGGTTATTATTTTCAAACTATCATGGTGTTATAATAGTTAATAGTGAGAATGTGCAATATGATTTTATTTTATTGAAAGTTTATTTACTTTAGCATGTACCCAGTCTACTATTTTCCCATAGTATATGCTTACATCTTTGACATAAAACAGGTGTATTTTTATAATGTGAATCATTTTTATTGTTTTATATAGAGAACATTTTTTGGGGTTTTTTATAGGTTGATTCTTGATGTTTAGGGATCTTGGCTCCCATTGAGGCCGGTTCTATCTACCACTATAAAGGGTAGTGTGTTCTTCATGGGTTTTAGGTATATTGTTTTCATTTAAATTCTTTTCTTTTTTAAAAAAAATTATGGGTTTGGGGGTTTTAAATTTTTGGTGTTTTCTAGAGTATATTAGACCTCGGTGAGGTGGTCTTGTGTTTACATTTTCAATGATACATTCAAATTTATTCATAGGTAGGCATATACATATATATGTTCCACCAGATGTATATATTCACTCATGGCAGTATGAATATATATATTGGGGCTAGGTCTGCTTATGTATATATATGAAAAATGAATATGTGTGTAAGATAAAAGAGTATATGCATGTATAAGCATATATGTAATGATCCCCTTATACATATTTTTCCATGAAAATATGTACATAGGGGGTAGGTGTCCTTATATAAATTTGAAAGTGAATATGCATTCAATAGGTAAAGAGAAGATCCGAGTTTCCATCTTTATAATCATGTTGCTTAGAGTTTGAGGTAGGTTCCTTCAGGCATTGGACTTCAAATTTAAAATAATCATTTATTAGTGGTATTTCTCACCATGTATTTGTTACTAAATAGTGATATTGATTTATTACAATAATTTTTTGATATGAAATGAAGTGTTTTACTCATTGTATTGGATTGTATGAAATAGTTTTTACAAATCCTTAAACACCAACTTTTAATAATATGAATGATTAGTCTTTATAATAAAATTGTTCCATGTTGAATGAAAAAACCAAACCAAACCAAACATGTACCTCTCCAAATATAACTGACATGCATAAACCCATTATAACCCCACACAAACCTAGTAGAACCAAACATTATTGAACTGAATCAAATTTAATCAATGTAACCTGGTCGATAATGGATATAATAAAACTAAATAAAAAATAGAATGAAATTTTTAAAAAAAACATTCAAAAACTAACTGAACCTTATAGGAATAAATGTAAATCAGATCAAACAAAATAGACCCGAATGATCAAAATCAATAAAATAGAATTAAAATAGAAAAATTTTGAATGAAACTAAATTAGACAAAGTCAAACATATCTAAGTTGGACTAATCTGATATTAAAAATGATTGATCAAATTTGACCAAATATAATGAATTCAAACCAATATGACTGCAACTAACATGAAAAAAACCAAACTAAACCAAATAGATATGAACCAAATTTAATCAAATTGAGTTGATTAGAAGCCATTTTAATTAAATTTTCCATGATAATATAAATACAAACAAGATAAAATAAATCAAAAGAAAATTTCCCAAACAAACTTATTTCAATCAAAATAGAACTAATCTAAAAGTCAATTAAAATTGATTATATAGAATTAATAGGAATGGTAATTATTAATTAATAGGAATTTACTATTTTAAAATATCATTTTGAAACTCTTATTTTTTCCTCTGGCTTGCTGGAACATGATTAGACCCATGGGGCGTTGTGGTTCTTATATGGTGGGTGGTGACTTGTTTAATCAAAGGAGACATGAATGTTGTAGTTTAGTTTTTATATTATTTTCTTCATCACATCGGCCACATAAGTCTTTTACCACTTTCTTCAGATGGAGGATAGTTATATTCTCCAATGGGGGCCAGAAGGTCACTGGAGCTTGCTACGTGGTTTTCATTACAGGGGAGGGGGATCGGGGTAGTTGAGGGATTAATAGTGTAATTCATTTTTTCTACTTTTATTCTATGTAGCTTAAATTTATTTTCTTTTCCATCAAAATGGGCATCCTAAATATGGATGTTTCATGCTAAAAGTTTATTTATTTTTGGAAGCTATCTTAATTAATTGTTTGTGGGAGAAATCATTCCTAAGTGGTGATTTCCAAATTGGATCTCATGAGAGATTCCAAAAAATAACTAACCCTGAATGATCAAACTATCAACCAAATTCATGGATCTAAACCATTATACCCAAAAATAATTAAAGGGGATACCAATAAATAATACCTAGAAAAACCCCCAATGAAGAACAATATACTTTTACACTAGATCTTTCTGGGGGAGGGGGCTCACATCAAACAACAAGAGACACAGACCCTTATGTGGCCATGTCCCTAAAATCCCACCATGTTTCCCCTTTAAAAGGGAGAAAAAAACATATTATTTACTGAGACAATCAAGGTTTTATAAAATAAACATTTTGAAACCCAAGGAACCATTAAAATTGATCCTTATTTCATCCAAAACCAAATGGAAATACTTTTATAATTCAAACTATAGTCCCAAACATGACATAGTAATTTTAAAACATCTCCAAAACTGAATTAAAAACAAACAATGCTTGTTTTAAAAACAAAAAATATTATTTATTTCATAATAAGTAAAACACTTATATTTTTAAAATAATTTTCAAATCATTTAACATTTTAGAGTACATTCACCTTGGGTAAACCCCAGACACACTACAAAATTCAATTTGTAAATACCTGGTCTCCCTTAGTATAACACAAAAACAAAAAATTGTTTTTATTAAAGATAAAGGAGAGTGAAAAAACCTTATGGGTGGATATATTAATGTAGTCCCAAAGCATCACTAATCACAGACTCTATAGTCCGAGGGGTAATAGAACCAAAACTATCAAACTCCTTGAATGAAGCCTCTAGAGAATCCTTTAAAGCCAAAAAATCAGCTACTCAGTTTCCTTCACACCACGTATGTAATAGCTCAATATCATGGGTAAGAAAGGAATTTGTTATAGTAGATATATAGTTTCCTAGGGTGTAGAATATAGACCTTTGAGGGATCTCTATATAATCCTTCAATCTATCTCAATAGTCACCAATGAAATTTTTTTATAAGAACAAACTTGTAGATTGGTAAGCATGGACTCCGCCTCCTCTATGAGATAATTACCGTCCCCATAAAATAGCTGAAACCAAGAATAACAGATCCTGTTTTTTCACGAACAATAAAAATCCATTTCATATTCACTTTGATTCATTAACTATCAATATTCAGTTTAATACCAAGGGAAGGAGGATTCCAACTCGCCCAATGACCCACTAACTGAGGTATGGAGATACTAGTGGAGTACCTATCAACCATGAAATACCTGAGAGATGGATCTTCATCCAAATGGTTCTGAATACTAAATAGGTCCATCACTATGAAATTAGTTTTAACCACCAATTTCATGATCGAGGGAGGTAAATTATTCCAAGATTAGTTTCTTAAATCCCAAATACACCAACAACCCGTTGAAAGAATGAGTAAATGAGCCCTAGGCTGTTGTTTATTGTGATTAGTACCATAGAACCACTAATAAATGGAATCCTAAATGGACATCACAATCAGGTTATAGCCAATAATTCCCCCAGAACTCTCCACATATTCCCTGTCTATTCACTTTGAAAGAAAATATGTAAAATAGATTCGTCATTCTGAGCCTTGCAGTAAGATCATTTGAAAGCATTATTAATCCCTATACATTGGAATGACATGTAAGTGGGAAGAGAATAATTCCAAATCCTCCATAATAGAATGATCTGTTTTTTTGTTATTTTATCACCGATGAACTCATATCCACCTATCAATGTCCTATTGTGACATTGTCACCTTCCCATAATCCTTTGTAGTAAAGGTATACGAAGTTGTTCCTATGAAAATACAAGGAGTACTCCATCTTAATATCCTCAAAGAATTTCCTATGAGAGGGATTGATAATAGTATGGATAAATGAGGGGCAATAAATGGCCTACTTCAAGGACATATCATGTACCAGGCACCATGGAATGATCAACGTCTTGAATGTACAGTTACAATTCTAGTAATTAAGATCTCGTTGTCAAAGGGGTTGTGAAGGGGGTGTGAAGGGGGTCGTGAAGGGGCTACAGGGGCTGGAGGGGGTTGGGGGGGACTGGAAGGGGATATACAAGGGGATGTAAAGGGGGAAATGAAGGGTCTTTAAGGGATTTTAAGGGGTTTCAGGGAGGGTGTGAAGGGTATGTGAAGGGGGCTATATGGGGATGTTAAGGGGTTGTATGGGGGGATATGAAGGGAGTGGAGTGGCTGTGAAGAAGTAATATGACCTATACCCATGGTTTGGAGAACTTTTGGTATAATTTATCTCATGTTTTATGTTATAAAACTATACACATGGTTCACCAACCACAGTTATAGATTTATACCCAAGATTTTGTTTAAACTATGGGTATAACATAATTTATAAGACCAATACCGATGATTTGTTTAAAATCAGTGGTATAGGTCTATACCAATCCATCTATATCCCACATTCCATGAAAATATTGTTATAACATATACCCACATTTATAGGGGCTATAACAATGGTTTCTAACCATGGGTATAGGTTAGTTTATCAGTAGTGGTTCATTCGGGTTCCCTCCATTAACTAAATCCCAAAGCATAGTGTGAGCATTAAATATCATAGAAAAAACAACATAGTCATGAAAATAATTACTTATAGTATTTATAAATAATGAAACCTTCCTTAATATATGAAACCCTAGGTTTGTCTTAGTTTATTCATAGACAACTTATTTTTAAATCCTTTATGATGGTTCGTGAAGAGTTTGTGAATTCCCAAATCATATATACTAGGAGTGTCAAACTGAGTGTGTAGTAAGGATCATTGTTGTGTGTCATATTACCCCGAGTTAGGCCTAGAACATCTTTTTGAATTTGTTACTCCTAGGTACATTTATGCCAGAGCCACACCCACTTTTATTATCCAAACATGGATGTATTTCTAGGAAACCAATCACTCTATCCTTTAATAGAATTCAAGGACATTTTCCTAAACATTAATTAATCCTTGTACTTATCCTTAGATACATCCCAAGACAAATCTTTAGAAATATAAATAGGGTTATCTCTAATTTTTTTCATTCTAGTTTACAAAGGTTGACTAAACCTTTCCTTTGATATCAACTAAAGTTACCCATGCTTGAAATACATGTATAACACATCATTTTAGATTAATAGTCAATACATTACAAAAATACATGTATGAGGACCATAATAGATTAGTGTCTTTTGAAATAGGGAAACAAAATCTTCTATCATGGTGAAATGTCTTAAATATCTCCCATAAATATCTCTACCTTTAGTAATTATACATAAAACCTTTCTTCATAACCTTTGAAAAAGAAACATAAGAATGGGGTTAGATCAAATGCTCAGTAAGAATAAAAAATGGATATATGTAAGCATAATCATGAGAATAAGAATATAAGAACATGATAAGAAAAATATAAGATTATGACCTACATATCTAAGATCATATGCATGAATCATGGCATAAATATTGGTAGTTCATAAGGCATGAATCTTAAGGAAATAAATAACATAATCCATGAAATCATAACATAGGAATAAAACATAGAATTGTGTAAGACACATAATTATAAACAATGATTTCCATAATAGTCAAGGCATTACTTCCGAAACCATATTATTGGAAAAAGTCTTTTACTGAACTGAGTTCACACCCTATTTCAGCCTTAAATTACTAAACCCAGTTCATCCCTTGTTCCATCATTGTATTACTGAAGCAACTTCATTTCCAATTCCGGCCATGTACTACTGAACCAAGTTCATTTCTCATTCCAGCCCTGTAATAATGAACCGAGTTTATTTCTCATTCCATCCATATATATATTATGAGATATAAATCTTTACCCAATGCATTGGAGGGATATATAGGTCTCACCCATCTCATAATTAAATCATGCATACATGTGCCACAAGATCATAAAAACCCAAATAATAACTCTTTCTAAGAAGTGGGTATCATAAACATGTAAACATATTAAAACATATGAAAAATAAAGATAAGGGTTTGATAATAATTTCATCAAAAGAATAACCCATGAAATAGAAATAGATTTCACAAAAAATAAAACATGGGGAAGGTAAATAGATTTCTTAAATACCATGACATTATGAATAACCCATTCCTAGAAATAATATGAATGGAACCATTATATAATTTTCTAGAAATACATGAGTAACATCAACAAATGTCATCTTAGATAGAAAATAATTTTGAAATATATTTCCAAAACATTTATTTATGAAAAGATCATTTCATCATTGGAAATTATTTTTAATACATAAAAATATTTTAGAATTATTTTCTTATAAAAATACCACTAAAACATATAAATAAGACTTAAAATAATTTTAAAAAACGTCTTCCTTAAAAACATATAAAATAAATTCAAAACATATTAAAACCCATTTTCTTTGAAAACACTTTGAGAACATAAAAAAGAAAGCTTGATTTTTTTTAAAACCATTTCTTTGAAAATAATTTGAAAATTTATAAATAAAGCATGAAAATGTTTCAAAAACCATTTCTTCTAAAATACTTTTAAAACATATAATAAAATCTTTAAAATGTTTTGAGAACCTTTTTACTTGAAAAAATATGAAATAATCTTAAAAATGTTTGAAAACAATTTCTTTGAAAATTATTTTTTAACATATAAAGAATGTTAGAAATTTTTTGGAAAACAATTTTTTGAAAATAATTTGTAATCTTATAAAGAAATCTTTAAAATGTTTGTAAAACCATTTATTGGAAAATAATTTGAAAAATTATAATGAAATATTGAATTTTTTTGAAAACATTTTTACATGATAACATATGAAAGAATCTTGAAAATGGTTTGCAAACCATTTATTTTAAAATTCTGTGAAAAATTATTAAGAATGATTAAAATATGTTTTCAAAGCCTTTTTTCTTGAAAAAATATGAAAGACACTTGAAAATGTTTTAAAAAAAATTCCTTGAAATAAATTATAAAATACATTTTCTTAAAAATTAACCTTTTAAAAATTAAAAAGTAATCTTCAAGGAAATAATTATGGGTAAATTTGTACATGTCATACGAGTTAAAAAGAACATTACTTTTTCATGGTAAAAGGGTTAGAAAAATTCCTTGATCCAAAAGTGACAAGAAGATTACTTTGAAGATTTTGGTAAAAGATAAATAGGGTAAAAATTTCTTTTAAAGATTAAAGTGTAATGGTGCATTATTCTTTCAAAACCTTTTTAGAAAACATGGTTTTAATGGAACATAGATTTCCAAATGAAGAGAGGGTAAAGTTAGGACTTCTTAAAAACACTTTCTAAACTATATTATGTACAAAATAGTAGAAATATGGTACCAATACATTAATATAGCATGAATAACTAGTGGCGAAAATTTTTTTTAATTGTATTGAGAGATGGGTTATAAGATTTCATCAAAGGAAGCATAATCATAATCAATATTGAAAATCATTGAAATTGTTTCAATAAGACCTTATCACTTGGTAACTTGGAGTCATGATCTCCATGTAAGAAAAATAAATTACATTATACTTATAATATCATGAAAATATGGATCGTTATGATATATTATATAAAATATAAGTATATACACCTCAAATATAATTTAGGTGCATAATAAAACATGAGTCTCAAAGAAGGAAAAGTGAGAAAAAAAATATTTTCATGATTTGGTAACATTTTATACTGATACCCCATTAAATAAATAAAATAAAATAGATATGTGAATACCCATAAATTTTAGTATAAGATACAAATAATAAAATCATGGGTAGTATATACACCACACAAAAGGAAAGAGTGGTGAACATATCGTGTATCTCATGGAAATAAAAAGTGAGATGAAATCCCCTTACCTTCTGCGAAGAAGCCTTAGAGAGATAGCACTCTCTCGTAATGGTGAATCTACCTCCCTTTTTAAACCTTGAATACGATGATGGACACCATGCCTCTACCTCCCCCCATCGTAGGGGAGGGGCCTCCTCTAATTCTCGAGGATGATCAACCATTTGTTCCTTTCATGATTCCGGATCTGCTACCCCCATTTCCACAGATCAAGATTTATCCTAAGGTTCTTATCCTTCATGAAAACTCTATACAACTCTAGCTCTCAATTGTGGAGTTTAATAAATCCCCTGCTCTGCATAATCTGAATCTGGTTGCTATATTCTTGAACTAGTTCCCTTCAGTGGACATCTTTGACAAATGTGTCTTTGAATGTTGGGATCTACAGGATCGTTCTATGATGGGTCTTGTCAATAGCTACCATTTTATGATTTTATTATCATATAAGGAAGATATTATCCATTACTAGTCCGTGTATCCTTCAAAATGTGATGGTGACTAGTTCTCTGTATTTCAGTGGATTTTTTATCTTTACGTGCGTCGTGATTCTCCAATGGCGGAAACCAGGGTGAGATTTATAGAACTCCCATTCCCCTTCCAAAATATGTCTATTATTTCAATGTTGGGGAACCAGGTGGGAATCAACTTTTGTGTGGATAGCCTAACTTGGGTTCTATTCCATCCGTTGCTCTGAAAGCTTTTATTGATGTGGATGCTTCCAAGGCACTGCTGAACTTTGTGTGGATCATTGTTGTTGAGGAGAACCAATGGAGGTAGACAGTGATTTATGAGACATGGGTTAATTTATGTTCCTCTTACCAGCTTCTTGGTCATGAAGACTAGGTCTGTAGAAGAAGCTTAAGGGGGTCTAGTGTTTTGAATCTAGCTCATGGGGGCATGGAGAGGGAAGTCAGAATTTTTTGGGGGAGGGGGGGAATGAGGCTATTCAATGCTTGCCTCCCCAGCCAAAGGTTAGGGAAATTTTTTCAAATTTGAGAGATTTTTTAAATTGAGGTGGTAGTAAGGAGGATTAAAGGGAGGGCACCTTTGGGTTAGAGAATCTAAAGAATAGTAGTGGTGATGGATGTGGTAATGTAGTGGTCAGGCATTTGGTTGATAGCATTAACAGTGTGCAGGATGGAAAGAGGGAGGCACATGTTCAGAGTGATACATCTTTGTATAATAGGTTTGAGTGTCTTGTGTCTGTTGAGATAGGGTGTGAAGCTGAAACACATGATGATGGGGAGGATGGGATGTTAGAAAAAACAAGGGGTGGTTCCTAGGAAGGGGGATGTGATCATTGTCGTCTATGACCAGAACATGTTTCATAATTGCAGTGCGGTTGAATATTTTTTGTGGGATTTGGGTTGCGGTTTCAATGGGGATGACGAAGTACAGTTTCTACTAGCAGAGAGCAATGTGGATATGGAGGAGGATGGGGTTGATGGTGTGGCTGGATGTAGGATTTCTGGACTCAATGTGAAATTTCATGGGGATGTGCTTAAGATAGTTGTTGTTGGAGAACATTTTTGTGTGGTTGGGCATGGTAAGGTGGATGAGTTGGGGGAAAGGGATAAGAATGAGGAGGTGGCTGAGGAGGTGGCATAGTAGAGGGGGGAATCTGTGAAAGTGAAGGTGAATGATCAGGGGGAAGGAGCTGAGTAGAGAGATGTGGCTTAGTCCTTTTAGGAGCTGGGGGAGGCGGGTGAGCAAGGGGAGATGGTTGAGAAGTGTGATGTGGCATGTGATTTGGTAATGGGGATGCCTCTTGTGTTTTTCCCACTAAACCCTTTCAGAGATGTGTAGGACAAGGCAATGTCTAGCAGGGAGGAGCTGGATCAGACTGCCATGGTTGTTTATAAGAAAGGTGCCTGGCATTCTTGTGCTGCAGGGGCTGTCTCATATGTGTAGGGGCTGGAACCCAGGGGTGATGATGAAGTGCAGGGGGGCCAGTATAGAAAGGGGGAGGTGGAGGGGTAAGACGAAGTAGTGTATGGATTCCAACTGACTGGTTAGGTGATGCAGACTATGGTAGTGATAACTGGTGAGTTGAGCTATGTGGTCTGGCATGACATGGGGGTCGAGAAACACTCAAGTGATTCCTGGAGGGTGAAATATCTAGATGATGGTTCAAAATCTGCTTCCTAAAAGAAGATGATGATTCAGGATTACTCTAGTCTTCCCAAACCCATGGCTACCCGGTCCTCATCCATGGCGGCCAAACTGAATGTCAAAGTTAACAAACGGGAGCAGCAACACACCCTGGAGAAAGAAAGACACAAGGAGGAGCACCTTATGTTCCTCAAGCTTCAAGATGAGTTTGAGTAATGATGGGAATCAATGGACACATGTGCATACTCAAACTTCTTCTTTGATGATGCAGATTCGGGATATGGTGTGGAGGGTGACCCTTATGGCGCAACTTCTATTTCTGACATCGGTGGTGATGTTGAATGACATGTTTCTATTTTGGGGTTTTCTTTTTTTTTTGGTTTGGGTTTGTTATGGTTTTTTGGTTGTGGTTCATTTGAATCCTCCCCTCCCTTTTCTGCTATGTCCATTTTTTCTAATAAATTTGGGGGGTTAGGAATAGCCTGGCTTTGCACTGTCCTAGCCCTTACCTTATGTCATGACTATCGTCGTACTCATTAAAACCACATGTATAATAAATATGAATTTATTATAAATATATTACAGAACCATATTCATATATTTAATACCAAATATGGTTTTATTATAACATTATATTACCTGCTTGTTAACTATCCTATGTTAAGGTTTCATTCGAGTAATATTCGATTTATTCTTCGTATGTATCTTAATTTGTTATATTTTTAGTCCTTATTCTTATATCATGGTTCCAAAACTAAAACCATGATATAAATATATTTTATATACATTATATATGTATTATAATAATATATATAATATATAATTATTAAATAGAATACACTGTTCAGGGATACGGTAGGCCATACGTATGCATGGATTCTATTTCCATTTAACTATCGTATTGAAAGTAAGAAACTAAAAGATATATATGTATATATATGTAAATATATAATTATTACAATATATTTATGATATAATTTATATCTTATATATTCACTAAAACCATTTTTAATACAATCAATGTAGTTTATGAATGAATCATATGGTTTTGAGGGGGCGGTAGTCCACACTTCCTCGAACAAAACTATCGCATCAGCACCAAATAGAAAGTAAAAACATTTTGTTCTCTAAAATGAGTAACAAATATTAAATTAATAATAAATATAATATATAACATATATAAACATATTTCACATCATATCATCTACCATGATAGATAGTAAGTAAAATTGAACAATCATCATTTCGTGAGGCGGTAGTTCGCTGTACACATAAATAGTACGTATGTTACCCATTAGATTTATATGTGTGTAGGTGTAGGTAAAAACATTTTCATAATAAAATAATAGTATATTTAGGATAATTTATTTATATAATAATTTACTAAAGACTGTTTAGGGGGGAGATAATGAAAATAAAAGAAAGGAGTTGAGAGAAGATGTTACCTCTTAATAAGGTAACTCCTTTTGGTTTTTGCCGAAAGGATTCCTTCGATTATCTTTTTCCCAAGGAAAGTCTTCTGGAAGGAAGGTAAGGATTTTGGTAATTTTATTGGTCATATCATGGCCGAACCTAATATATTTTATAGGTGTGATTATGTGGAAAATGTGGTGGTCTTTTATAGGGAAAGAAAAGGAATCCCTTGGTATTTTTAAAACAAGTTAGGTGTACACACATTATTACCAAAAAAGACATAAAAAACTAACATAAATAAATAATTTAAGGTTTATGGACTAAATATGTCCATAAAATGGGTTTTTGGAAAAGTGGATATGTCATTTAGGCCCCTACGATTAAGTATTAGTCCCTAATGAAGCTTAATTTGGCCTTAATCATTGTGATTAATTTTAATCACTTCTACTAATATTTTTTGTCAAAAATTAAGTTAATATTATTAGAATATAAATATTATATTTATTAAAATGGTCTATATTTGCTTTTATAAATTCATTTCACAAAATTAGAAAAAATAATATTAATGTTAAGCCCGTAAACGGGACGAAATTACGAGTTTTTAAAGTAGAATGAAGTTCAAAAGTCTAGTAAGTTTTTAAATTTAATTTCAAATTTAAATTGATTCTGATGACCTTAATTGTATTAATAGATGTTCAATTAACCTAATTATATCTCAAAATAAATTTAAAATATAATTTAACATTAATAGTTATTTAAATGAAAAGGCGATTTTAACTCAAAAGTAATATTTTTCACTATTCATCAAAAAATTATGTTTCTCAAAAAAATACCAAAAAATAATCCAAAGAGAATTTTAGCATTATAAATTAAAAATTGAAGTTTATTTTAAAAAATTAAATTTCTATATGTCTCTAAAATTAATTTTATTATTTTTTACAGAAGGACAAGAGTTGTAGTTAATAATATTTTTAAACATATAAGGACATTACCAAAAAATATATCTTGCATTAAAAAATTATAAAAAATATTTGAAAAGTAGTTATTAATAATAATATCTCTTCGTTTAATAGCTAGGTTATAAACATATCATTTAAAAAAACTATAATAAAATGATTCTTCGCAGAAAGTCGGTGTTGCTTGTAACGTATACCAAGTTAGTGTTGCAGGTTGCACAACCCAAGTCGGTATTTCATGTAGTGCAAGGAAAGTTGGTTTCATGTGAAATGATTATTTGAATTATGGTTTTAATATATATATATATATAACTATTTTTAGTGTCATCTGAAATGAAAAATATCAAAAAGATAAATTAATTCAAAAAAATAATTCACAAAATCTTTGGTTGGTCCAACCTAGGTGGTCATTGGATGGAGATGATGTGATCCTAATGCATGGGTGATTGTTAGTCACTTATTCTATTAGGTAAGAGCTTATGATATAATTAAATAGCTTTAAATTGGTTTTGTAACCTAGAGAGACAAAGAAGTGCTATGAATTAATTTAACAGTTATGATGGCTATGTATAAAGATTGGAATTGCTGGATTGATTTCATAATGCCTTACCAATCATAAGATAAAGGTTGTGCACCAGCATCTTATAAGCCTACACCATAAACATATTGATCCCATGTGAAAGTATGATGATCTCATAATGGATATTGTTATGGGGTTATGCAAGACCTCTAGGAGTCATGCTTCTATTTTGGTGATCATAAGTAGACTAATAAATTTTTCTTATTTATTACTGATCCATGAGACCTAATCAATAGATGTGCTAGAAATGTTTTAAGCCTATGTGATATTATGATATCATGGAGTTCCATTCGGAATTTTATCTGAAGTATATTCATGTTTTATATCACAATTTTAGATGGCCTTTACATGGCCTTAGGGACTCCTCTTAGATTGATAACATCATACCATCCCCACACATACTGATAGTTATGTCTAACAATCCATATATTGGAGTATATTCTTCAATATTGTAACCTGGACTTTGAAAAATATTAAGATGATCTACTACACTATTCTGATTTCACATACAACAATAGATACAATGTTGTTATTTCGATGGAATCTTAATAGGATCTCTAGGGTAGGCCACATCGTTCACTGTATTACTGTAATGGGGATGGTGAGGAAGTAATTATGGGAGATGTTATGGTTATAGAGTCTATCGAGATAATTTATATGATTCAGAAAATGTTGATCAAAACTCATAGAATAAAGAGATCTTATAGTAACCATAGGAGGATACCTTTGGGGTTTTCTATAAGTAATAGTGTTTTCTTGAGGGTGACTACATGGTTACGCTACTGAAATTTGAGGAAGAAATGTAAGAATGATTCATGATATGATGGACCCTTGGTGATCATCAAATAGATTGGGATGGTGGTGTACCATCTAGGTATTCCTTCTCACTAATGAGGTATGAAAGATTTGTTTCATGTGTATCAACATCGAAGGTACTTTCTCAATCCAATGCACATCACCAACCAAGGGAATATTGATATGGATCCTGACAGATAATACTTAGAATGCCTAATTCCGAATATAGGCCATACTAAAAATTTCATAATAGGTAAGATGAAACTACTTGTCTAGATCCTGTGGCATAATGGAAAAATCTAAGAAGATACTTGGTAGTGGGAGGTATATTTTTAGGCTCAATGGCCTAAATTTTTAGATAAATATACATATATATTATTCCCATGGATGATTAATCATTGTATGAGTGATTTTAAGGGTTTTAATATTTTGTTTCTATTAAAAGAAAAACCTCCTTTCCTATTTTCATTCTTTGATCATTTTGTATAACCATTCTTGGGTAAAGTAACCTGATGTTTTGAGTGGATTTGAGGTGATTTTGTGGTTTTTCTACCCAAAACAGGCATCACCATAACCACTGAGTCATTCCTGGTGGTCCCTGTGTGTTAAAACAACCAAGTGAAATGGGTGGCTAGGGCATGGTCGGGGGAATGGAGTGTTTCATGTCCCTCGATAGACCACAACTAAGGTAAATCACATTGCATGTTTTAGAGGGCATAGTCAGGGAAAAATTTTAAATCCTATAACCACGCCATAGGCCAGTCTATTTCTACAACAACCCACGATTTTAGCTTCCCTTAAAAATAATACATTGTTTGATGGCATATAGAAAAACAAGTCCCAGTTTATATAAACTATAAAATAATATTATTTAAATGTGCATGTTATAACCTTCTTGTTACATTAGAAGTTTTTAATAAGAGTAAATAAATTTTGAAATATCTGTATAAATTTAATTATTAGAAAATGTATTGATTAACTCATTGGAATTAAGGACTCAATTTTTATTAAATTCATTTTATAATTAAAAAATATATTTTTTCTTAAAAAATGGATTTTAATGCTTTTTTTAGAAAACATTATATTTATTTTTCAATTTTGGAAATTTTATGTGAAAAAATGATTTAATTTTGGAAATAATCATATCAAACCTATCTTAGGGTGAAAGTTTGGGATTTTTTTAAAAATATTGATATTTTAGTGAAAAGTTAGAAATACAAAATTTTTTTAAAACTATATTTTATTTTTTAGTATTTATAAATATGCATTAATTTTTTTATTGGATTTAAAATTTCATTATTTTAATAATATATAGCATAACCCAATTAATTTAATTGAAATTGGCATTACTCTTAATTTGGATATAAATATTTCTTATACATAAAAATATTTTTTTTGGAAAAATGTTTCTCATCAAGTTTTTTGTGAATATTTTAAATTAATTAAAGAAAATTATTATAATTTAATTTTATAAAATTTAATCTATATTTTTTTAGGAGGTACAATTTTGGAAAATACGTTCCTTTCACTTTGGATCATTATAAATAGTAACCATAATAAATATTCGTTATCACGGTACATGTAAAATATTTTAATTGGGCATAAATCTAATGTGAGGAGGCATTAAAATAATTTAAAAACTATTATTTAATTAATAGGATGCTTATATTACACCCATAATCATCCAAATTTTTAAAATATAAATTTAATCTAATTATTTTTTTATGACATTTATATTGTTTTAAGTAATGAATAAATAAAAAATGTCACTCTCTTAATTTTAAAAAACTCTTATATGTTCACATAGGGGCAAAAATAATTTTAGATAAAATATAAATAATATTTGGATCATAATTAAATATATTTTGAAGGTAATTTATTTCAATATTTTTTTGGATTTATACAACATTGACGTCGTTCTTGTGCAAGTAGTGGAAAGAACAATGTAAATAATTTTAAAAACATTAAAAATAATTTATTTTAGTTTAATTATGGAGTCATGTGAATTAAATAGTTAATAATGATTAATCATTATTTTAAAATGGATTATAATCAGCTTCCATTACTGAATTGATTTCGTTAAAATTAAATTAAATTAATAGTTCTTAAAATAACATTAACAGTATATTATGTTAAATAATATTTTATTGAATTATTTGATAATAAATAAATCTTTTAAGAGAGACATTACGATTATAAATGGTCTAAAATTTCATCCCTTATTCATTTATGATCTAATTTGTACCTTATAAGTAAAATTAAAACCCTTCAAGATTAAAAATTTTGTTACTGCATATAATGTTATAATTGTTTAACGAAGGGGCTATTCCAAACAACAAGGTCGAAAATGACATATAAACTTGTATAAATTTGATAGGTTGATTATATTAATAAAATATTATCCTTATATTCTAATCCATATAATTTTATAACATTTTAACATTATTTAGAAACCCATAATATTGTATTATTTCATATATTTCTAAAAGTGCCCCTCCCCTCACATATAAAATGACACCAACTTTCCTATCTTAATAACAATTTATGATCCACTTAAAGAGATAAAAAAATACTAAAATAACTTATAAAATTACATATAATCATTGTATGGGTTATGTTATACTCAAAATACCATCCCTATTGTCACTAAGAAGAACTCTAAAGGATGTTTCTCCAAAGGAATGTAATCATCTTAACTAAGTACTTTTTAACTCTTCTTTTACCAAATTAAATTATTGAAAAACCATTAAAATATAATAAAAAATTATATTCCAAGAAGTGAGATGTTATCATTTTTATGTAATAATATTCATCCATCTCCTTCTCAATCAAATGGGAAACAAAACCATCGCTCGTGTGTACGGTGAATTACCACATCATGAATGAATTTAATTTATTTTCCATCACTTCCTCGTATGGATTCCAATAATTATTCGACAAATAAATATATTTGATATTTATTAAATAATTACGATTATATAAATATAATATATAACTTAATTACTCTCTCTGACACTCATTAAAAATGATAACGTCGCTTGTGTGTATGAGTGGGACTTCCACCTTTAAGGAGCGACGTGATTCATTTATCATGTTTGTTTTTCATGAATGATCAAGAATAAATTTATATTTAATATATATATATATAATTAATATCATTCTCTATATAATGAAGCTATAACCAATTCAAAATAACAGAAACTTCCTTGACAAAATAAACACCAAAAAACTGAGTAGTTAACACATGAAACGATGATAATAATGAAAGAGTGTTAATAAAAAAGTGAAAATATGTTATAAGTGGATTGTATATGACATTAAAAATAGTAATATGGTTCTTTTATTAATTAATAACAAGTTTATAACCATTATATAGGTGGATAAATATCATTAAACTAAGTGGAAGCATGAGGTAAGTGGCTTCTTAACACAAATGTTTTTCATTGTGTTATCACTTCTTTATTGGATATGTTATGAAAAGGTTATGTGTAAAACATAATATTGTTGATTTATGTTTTTTTCTAGTTTTATTATGTATATTTAAATCTATTTCACATAATCACATCATTGATTTATTCTCATATAAAAAGTTATGATCTTTGTAGGGGACTTCATCTCAATTTCCACTAAATTTGAAAATATTTGGTATTATACACAAATTTTATTTTAGGGGGTGTATATATTTACCCTTTAAAATATTTAACATGAATTTATATTTTTTAATGGTTATTAAATTTTCAATTAATGTTTAATCTTTCAAGGGGTTACAATTAAAAATTTACCAAATAGTTAATGATTTATTTTACAATCTCATTTGTTTGGGATTGCTTGTATTTTTCATTAGGTAAATATTATAATCCATCATTCATAAATTCCATATATTTTATTATACTCTATATAGTTAAGGAGTATGTATATTTTCTCTCAACTTTTCAATTTTGAACTTGAATCAAAAAAATAAATTTTTTAAATAAAATTTTATCATAATTCTTTTCTGGATCAGGTATATTTTTCTTCCATGCCCCTATTTTTTAAATTAATTTTATGAAATTCATTTTTATTTACTCAAATGATTAATGAAGGAAATTTTATTCTATACATGAATTTTTATAAGGATTTAATGGAATACTATTAATTTTTACATAAAGGTTCAATTTCGACATTCTTTATAAAAAGACAAAAGGAATGTTTTTACTGTATACAGCATTAACATATTTTCCCACCATCATAACTATTTTACACTATTTGAATTCTTTTACATGTTTTAAAAGATTTTATAAAGAAAACACTTTAATTATTTATTATTTTATTATTTTTTCTTTAATTTTTTTATTCTCTAAAAGACATGATTTTTTAAAAATCCTATATTTTAGATGAATTAATGGTCATCTTTTATATCTTATGAATTTTGTGGTTATTATCATTATCTTGAGACATTAACAATATTTTCATAATATTTACTTGGACAATGAATTTCTCTACCATGCCATTATTTTTTTGTTTCATGGATATTATTATTGCCTAACCCATATACCATTATAAAAATGGTGTTTACTATGAATGTTTTTTAATAAATTGGGAAAATATTGACATTCCATCTTATTTACTCAATACTGATTTCTTCTGAAAAGTCATATTTTCGTGAAATAAATAGATTATTTAATATATGAGGAATGAATTTTATATGAAGTAATGGGTGGGGCATAAAATTACATATCCCGTTGATAGATCGACATGTCTCTTGAGAGAAACCATTTGGATAGCCTTATTAAAATGTTTTCTAGTGTATACCAACCCATCGACCAAAAATGTCTTTCCAAAAGGACTTGATGAAAAGATATCATTATTTTTAGATCATGAAATCAGAAATTATATTGGTACTTCATTCTTTAATTAGTTATTATTATCCATTAGATTATTTTATTGATGTTATCCATGTATGAATTGTGTGCTAAAGTTATTAATTAATTGAAACATGTTTTAAGTCATTTACCTTTCCATATTGATTATTACTTATTTAACCATGATAGATTTCACTATACATAACCCTTACTGAGTGTTTGAGCTCACCCATATTCTTTTACATTCCTTAGGATGTGATGATTAAATATATGAATGAGTTTCAAGGATATAAAACATTTCATTTTTTTATTTATTTTATTTTATTTTTAATGTAAAATGGGAATCAGGTTTGTATATAGTTCTTCAAGTCTTCTAAACTGAATTATGATTGTTGATTTGATCCCTTGTATCTTATGCTAATGTAATAAAGTCATAACTAACACTAATTTATAGAAATTTATTATGTAAGCTTTGTTATTAGAGTAAGTTTAGTAGAAACCATGGGAACTAGATTTATGAAAACATAAATCATAGAACATAACCTTGTGACAGACATTAAGGATATTATAAATTGTGGGATAATTTAATAACATTCTTGGTAAGGTATTGATTATGTAGATTTCATAGAAATACCTCCCTACCTAGATGCTACAAGTGGATGTGGTTTTTTTACAAATGTATCTGAGGGTAATCAGCCCGAAAAATGTTTTTTGAGTATATCTTGGTCATTATTCTAGTTCATGGTGAATGATCCCTTACTACGCACCTAGTTTGACATTACTGGTGGATTTTCTTAGATTAATTCACATTTTCGTTATAAACCGCTATGATGAATGAGAGGATATATCATATGACCACCAATGATATTTTATATTAATATGGGATAAACTTAAAGTGTCATATGTTTATAAGTCTAGGTTTTATCAAATGTCCTAAATACCCCTTTTGAGGTTTTTTGTGAATAATTATTGAGATGTTTAATCGTATTTTTAGAGACACTTATGGGATTACAACCCTTTCATTTACTATGGGTTTTAGTGAAAAGGTTATTTGAGGATGAATGGTTTAAAATTTTAGGAACATTTTAGGATTAAGGTAAATTAAGAATATTTTAGTGTTATACTTATATATTTTATATTTATAGTAAAATTTTATACTTGTGATTTTTGTAAAGAGGGAATTTTATGCGCCTAGTGTCAAATAGTTGCATTTGGAATGGCCATGGGACACAAACCCATAACCAAAAGGAAAAAATGGTGCAAAACCTACCACTGGCCAAAATGATTTCCGGGTAAAAAAGTATATTTTACATCTAAATGGTTAAAATTATTAAAGTATAATAATTTTATGAAACATAAATTATTTTTTATGGTCTTATGAAATAAGGAAGAATTTTAATTAGAAATTACTTTCATGTGTTTTAAGGTGTATAAATGGCATTATATACATGTTAGTATGTGAAATTATGAGTTATGTTATACATTTTGGGATTAAATCGTAATCAATTTTGTCACGTCATTTTTAATTTTGGGTTTCTACTTGGTTGTTTGGTTTTAGAGATTTGTTTTTTTATTGATTGATTTATGTTGATCTCTGAGTGTATTTATTGATGTTTTGAAAACCAATTTGTTACTCACTTACATAATGGTTTAGTCATATTAAATTTTATCTGAATTTTCAAAAACTATTTCATTTTTATACAGTAGGATTACACTACGGGAAAAACCGTTATTTTTCGATATGTTATTTACGATGGAAATAAATCTCGTCGCAAATAGTCCATCGAAGAGGTTATTTCCGACGGGAATAGGTGCCCCGTCGCAAAAACTTATGTGCTGATTGGCACGGTTTGTGCGTCAAACCGCGCGAAAGGGTATTTGTGATGGGTTGGCACCGCCCGTCACAAATGTCGGGTGGCGGTAAGACCTAGTTGCGACGAGGGATCCCCCTTCGCAAATAGTTCGACCCCCATAGGGTATTTGCCAAGGGCTGTTGTCCCGTTGCAAAAAGTGTGTCGGCAGGTTACTTTTTGTGACGGGCCCCGTCGCAACTAACCTTTTAACTGCCGACCGTAAAAATGTAGCTGAAGGTATTTGTGACAGGCCCCATCACAAAAAGTACTATTAGTGACAAGAATCTCGTCGTTAATAGTCCTGTCGCAACTATTCTAACCAATATATACCCCCTTCATTTTTTTCTTCTCTCTGTATGAATTCCTTCTTCCTCTGCTTCTGTAAAGTCTAATTTTTGAGTGAAAATTTTTTAGAGTTAGCTTTTTATTAAGAAGAAGTTGTGAAACTGCCTACAATTATAAGAGATCAAGTTTAAAGGTATTTATGTTTTATTTAATTTATTATTTATTTTATTTCTTTATATTAATTTATATTATTGTTGATTAGTTGTAATTAAGTTAGATTTAAATTATTTTGTCATGAGTATTTATTTGTAATAAAAAAATAAATTATTAGTACTAATTCTTAGTAATTAGTAATAATTAATAATTATTAATGATAATTAGTAATAAATACTAATAAATAGTAATAAGTACTAATAAATTGTAATAAATACTAATAAATACTAATAAATAGTAATAAATACTAATAAATACTAATAATTAGTAATAAATAATAATTAATAGTAATAAATTCAACTGTAATAAATACAAATAAATATTAATAAATACTAATAAATACTAATAAATACTAATAAATAGTAATAAATACCAATAAATAGTAATATATACCAATAAATAGTAATAAATGCTAATAAATAGTAATAATTTGTAACAAATAGTAATAATTACTAATAATTACAAACAAATAGTAATAAATACTAATAAATAGTAATAAATACTAATAAATAGTAATAAATAGTAATAAACAAAAAATAAATAGTAATAAATAATAATAAATAGAAATAAATAGTATTAAATAGAAATAAATACTAATAAAATGAAATAAATACTAATAAATATTAATAAATACTAATAAATAGTAATAAATAGTAATAAATAGTAATAAATACTAATAAATAGTAATAAATACTAATAAATAGTAATAAATAGTAATAAATAGTAATAAATATTAATAAATATTAATAATTAGTAATAATTAGTAATAATTCGTAATAATTGGTAATAATTAGAAATAATTTGAAATAATTAGTAATAATTAGTAATAAATAGTAATAAATAGTAATAAATAGTAATAATTAGTAATAATTAGTAATAATTAGTAATAAATAGTAGTAATTTGTAATAACTAGTAAATATTAGCAATAATTAGCAATAATTAGTAATAATTAGTACTGATTAGTAATAATTAGTAATAATTAGGAATAAATAGTAATAATTAGTAATAAATAGTAATAAATAGTAATAAATAGTAATAATTAGTAATAATTAGTAATAATTACTAATAATTAGTAATAATTAGTAATAATTAGTAATAATTAGAAATAAATACTAATAAATAGTAATAATTAGTAATAAATAGAAATAAAAAGAAATAAATAGAAATAAATAGGGATAAATGGTGATAATTAGAAATAAATAAGAATAATTAGTAATAAATATGAATAAATAGAAATAAATAAGAATAAATTGTAATAAATAGAAATAAATAGCAATAAATATAAATAAATAGCAATGAATAGCAGTAATTAGCAATAATTAGCAATAATTGGCAATAATTAGCAATAATTAGCAATAATTAGCAATAATTAGCAATAATTATAAATAAATAGCATTAATTAGTAATAATTAGCAATAATTGGTAATGATTACCAATAATTAGGAATAAATAGCAATAATTCACAATAATTATCAATAATTAGCAATAATTAGCAATAATTATCAATAAATATCCATAAATAGCAATAAACAACAATTAATTGCAATAATTAGCAATAAATAGAAATAAATAACTATATATAGAAATAAATAACATTAAATAGAAATAAATAGCAATAAATAACAATAATTAGCAACAAAATCAATTATAATAAATTGTAATAACTTGGCACAATTTTCGGTGGATTGACAGCACTCCTTTTGCTCGATGACTCTTCTCCAATCAACTCTCACTAACTCAAAACATTATGAAAATTATGCTTCTATGTATTCATATCTAATCTCATATGCACGAGTTTGAATATGCATTCATAAGACCACATTTTTCATATTGTTTTTAGGCGGTGGAAGTTGTAAGAAGAAGATTCATCGACGAAAAGGGGGCTCTTCTGTCTGACTTCTCATTTACTTGCATCTTTTTCACACTGAAATCACAAAGAAAAATATCCTAGAAGGTATGCTTATGCATTCTCATATGCATGAGAATGAATAAGCATGCTTTGAGCAGATTCTTTGTTGTGATTTTAGTGTGTGAAAGTTGCAAGTAAATGAGACGTCGGAAAAAATAGTAGTTTTCAACTCACTATAAATTATGTCGTCCAAAATTAATGTTAATTATTAAGAAGTAGTTGTAATTATTTATCTTCTTTTTTTAGATAGTGTTTTTGTAATTTCAAATTATTCAGAAATGGTGATGATTTTATATTTTGTAGAAAAATATGGAATAAGGAAGTCAAAAACAGTCATTATCAGATGACCGTGCTTGGATAAGTCAGCGTAGAAGTCCAAATGATTATGGTTTAAATCTTGTATATATTGAGGGTGTTGAAGCTTTATTATAATTTGCATCATAAAAATAGAATTTTTTTCCAAAGGCACAATTAAGTTTCCTTGTAAAAAATATGCTCTGAGAATGTTTGACACATTTGACAAGGTTAGGGGACATCTCTTGCAGTTTGGTTTTCAACCAGATTGTGTTTCTTGGTATCAACATAGTGAATGAAGTTCTATAGAAGATACTAATAACTTGATTCTGGATCCATAACGGTTTCGAAATTATTAACTGATGTTGCAGGTCCATCTGTTCAACAAACTAAAACTCATGATGCTATTGATTTAACTCTTAAGTTGGTACCATCTTTATTTTATGAGTTGTTGAGGTCTGCTGAGGATGCATTATATCCAAGTTACAAGATAAGAAAATTAGAAGTAGTTGTAAAATTTATGGCTATTAAATAAGATAATGCAATGTCAATCAACTATTTTGATCAGATATTTTCTTTGGTTAAAACATTGTTACCAGAAAGAAATGAATTGCCTGTAAATTACTATGAGAGTAAGATGTTGATTTGTAATATAGACCTTAGTTATCAGAAGATTCATACAGGTGAAAATGATTGCATCTTATATTCTGGTGAAAATGATTTATTGGATAGTTATCCCATATGCGGACAATCGAGGTATAAAAATGCTCAACCGGAGAAGCCTGGATCGATTCCTGTGAAACAGTTGAGATATTTCCACCTTACACCTAGGATGCAGCATTTGTTTATGTCTTAGAACACAGAATCAATGATGTCATGGCACAAATCCAAGATTTCAACTGATAAAAGCTTGAATCATCCATCTGATAGTTATTCATGGAAACATTTTGACCGACTGCATCTGTCTTTTTATTAGTATCCCAAAACATGTGATTAGGTCTTCCTACTAACTATTTCTATATGTTTGGTTCTTATTATAGTAATTATTCATGTTTTTCTATCTTTTTAACTCCATACAATTTACCTCCATAGATGTTGATGAAGGAGACCTATATCTTTTTTACTATAATAATATCAGGACATTTGAAAAAGAATATTGATGTTTATTTGAAACCATTAATTGATGAGTTAAATTCATTAAGGAGTATTGGTGTTAGTACATATGATTTTGTTGCGAAACAAAATTTCATATTAAAAGCTGAATTGATGTTAAAGATTAGTGACTTCCCATCATATGGCATGTTACTTATCTGAAGTACACATGTTTTGAAATCATGTCCTTACTTTATAAAATAAAACAAACCCTTTATGCCTGTCAATGGAAAAAACCTTGTTATTTTAACTATCATCACAAATTTCTTCCAACTGATAATCCTTTTCAGAGGAAAAAATCAAATTTCAAAAAAGGAAAAACTAAAAGGGATGAACCTCCAAAAATAATCTGAGATACAGAGTTAAAATCAGTTTTATTTTCATTACCTCCCATCACATTTGGGCCAACAGTAAAGAAAATGAAAATTCATGATTTTGGGAAAGAGCATAATTGGATAAAATGGTGCATTTTTTGGGATCTTTTATATTGGTCTGATTTGTTGGTCCGCCACATGTTGGATGTCATGCATATTGAGAAGAACAGTTTTGATAATTTATTTCATTCAGTTTTAGATACACCAGGTAAGACCAAAGATAATGTAAAATCATCATTAGATCTTACCCAAATTTGCAGACGATCAGATCTTCGACTATTTCAAAATGTAAGATCATAGAGTTTGATGAATCTAATAGTAGCTTATACACTATTCAAATAGATTTTCTTATTATTTTTCTAGTGGATTGTAGATTTGAGACTTCTAGATGTCTATGCTTCTAATTTGGGCAGATGTGTTAAGAATGGTCATATTACACGATTAAAAAGTCATGGTTGTCATGTTATAATGGAAATAATTATGCCAATAAGATTTAGAGGTTTGTTGAATTCTATGATTTGGGATACGATAACAGACATATCATATTTTTTTGAGATATTTTTTTGGTGACAGCAGACTATGATTCACTAAGTAAACTGGAATAATATATTGTTGTCGTTATATGTGAACTGGAAAAAATCTTCTCACCATATTTCTTTGAAGCAATGGAACATCTGATATTACATTTTCTACATGAATCTAAATGTAGAGGTCTGGTACAGTTTTTATGGATGTACCCATTCGAGAGATTCATCCAGAAATTGAAGAAAAAAGTGCATTAAAAAGCATTAGTTGAAGGATCAATTATTGAAGCTTATTTTCAAGAGAAAATTGATTTTCTTTGCTCTCATTATTTTAAATCTGAATATCACTCAAAATATAAATGCATGGGATGGAATGAGGGGAATGAAAATGATGAAATGAAAAATCAATTATCATTTTTTAATCAGTCAGATCTTGGATTCAGTGGAGTTCTTGAATTATGGCTTTCAGATAATGAACATCACAGAGCTCGTATATATGTTCTGGTAAACTGTGAAGAAATGACATCATTTATATTGTGAGTGATTCTATCACATATTCTATAATTTATGTTCTAGTAAGTAAACTTATTTTATTTTTAGGTTATATGATAATCATATCAAGAAAGAGCTTCCACAAATTATATTAGTTGCTCTTGAAGAATGCAGACATAAAAAAAATTCAATGGTTTCAAAAACTAGTAACAGAAATTATTGATGGTTTAACATATCAATTCATTTTATTATTTATTATATTAATAATTGTTTTAAAAAAAATTCAGGTGTCTCAACATGCTGATAAAATTGATAAGAGACTATGTATATTGACTAACCCACCATCAAAAATGGTTAAATCTTATAATGCATATGTGGTGAATGGTTTTCGATTTCATACACGTTCATATGGGGAATCAAAAAAACAATGAATAGTGAAGTTTTCGTGAGAGGATCGTATCATAGAGAAACTGACGTTGACTTTTACAGCATGCTGGATGAAATTATTGAATTGTTTTATCTAGTGAAAAATTATATAACAATGTTTAAATATTGGTGTTTAGATACTGAGAGAGTCTTGCATGTTCATTTGATTCATGGAATCATCAATATTAAATATAAAAGTCTTATTGTAGTAAATGAATCATTTTTATTAGCTCAACAGACACATCAAATATATTATGCAATATACTGGGCTACTTTAAGAGACCTGAGTGATTGGTGGAGCATAATAAAAATGAAATCTCAGGAAAATCAATTTACTCAAACTGAATGTGGTTTTAATGAAGTACACGGAATTAAAATTTTTCAAGAGACTGCTCAAAATCTATCCTTTTCACAAAAAGACATGAATATCGATGATGAAACCCCACAATTAAGGGTTGATGGTGATGATGATGTTAATGATGTTACAAATGAATTAGAAATGGACATAGATGATGAAACTGAAACTCCTATAGATATTGATGACGCCGATGATAAATATGAATACATTGAAATTGTTAGATATGAATATGATGATGAAGGTGAACATTGACATAGTTAAATAATGGTTATAATCATAATTAATATATATCTATATGTAATAGTTATTTTCAACTATCTGCTAATAGCAATCATTTTTTGTTTCAGATGGACCCTAAACTCTTTCTTTAGTTAGAGGAGGCTGTTCAACCTTTGGATGAGGAGGATTTGGGATCATCTGACCCTCAGGATACTGGCGGTTCAGAGGGTACATGGAGGGGGTGCAATCTTACGTGACTTATGATTCCTAACCCTATCCTCGAGCGGCGTCCACATCTTAGTTTCGATCCACACACACAGAGGTATGATAACCAATGTATTTTAGTTATCTTTCACTAATTTATTTATATACTAATTGTTTGATTATTTGTTCTTTTTTCATAGTTTTTCACATGTAGTGGTTGGATAGAGGAGCGCTATCTTGCACAACTATTTTTCTTAGTCATGGATCACATGGGAACATATTTTTGTTGATGTTTGTCTTGGAATGTTTAATCATTGGCTGGTACATAAATAAATAATATTTATTTAGAAATTTATTTCATTAATAACTTGATATTAAAAATTATTTGTAGGTTTTATGATATCCCATTGATGATAGAATACATAGCACTATCCACAAGGCATGAGACATGTCTATGCGTCAGCGTTTTCATCAGTTTTTGCACAAATTGAGAAGGAAAACCAATAAGAAAGCAGGAGAGACATTATTTGATGGGTCAGGTAGAGCCCACCGACTAGAGTACATTTCATCTCACCTTTGGGATGGATAATGTTCACACTAGTTGAGTGATGGATTTCAGAGGAGATCTTCATTGGGCCAGCAGAACCGGAGGAGATAGGAGGTGACACATCAAGCTGGTAGTCGTACATTCAATATGCATAGAGAGCATCTGGTAAGTATCATTTTTAAATATTTTATATAACATTGCATATTAATAGTTTATTTTATATTCATATAGATAGTTGAGCATCCTTATATTATGGAGTATGAAATTTATCAGAGGATGTAAAGTGATCTATCCATGGGAGGGATTAGAGGTGATCGCCATCATCAGATTAATGTCAGTATTATTTCTTTTCCAAAATGAAAATTAACTGCATATAATATTTTCAGTATTTTTAATTTCAAATTGAAACTGAAGGAGTCATATGAGGTCACAACATCCCATACAGGGGCTGAGAGTCAGGACGAGATGGCTAATCAGACTAGTGTCCACGATTTTGATGAGGCGACATGAATGCAGGTGACCCAGTATGCCTTCGAGAAGAGCCGAGTAGTTGGTATCGGCTCTCATTTGACTCTGGGGACTTGTTATGGTACTGCTACGATGTCAGCATCTAGTTTAGGAGGAGCTTGTGGAGAGGAATAATCTTCTAGCTCACAGTATCAGGAGAAGTTGTGAGCTCAAATTAAGCTTATAGAGAGTTTGCAGAAGAAGCAAGAAGAGATGCGTCAGCAGCAGAAGCAGCAGCACGAAGAGTAAAAATTTTGATAGTAGCAGCATCAAAAGCAGAAGAACAAGAAAGACATGCATCAATGGAAGATGTAGCAGCACGATCAGATGGAATACATGTGTTGTCTCACTCGTAGTTTAGGGATGGAGTTTCCTCCACCATCTTCTCCAGCTCCCCCTGCTCCTCCATAATATTATCACCCTAGTGATTTTTTTGTTCTATTAAAAACATTTGAATTGAATATTTGTTGTAACATGAACTATTTACAGTTTTTCTCTATTATATTTGGTGTGAATATAGCATAATTTTTTTTATTTTTAATATTTAAATATTTTATTTTTTATTATTAGTATTATATATTTAAATGTTTTTTTTATTTTACTAATAATAATAACAATAATAATAATATTTAATGATCTTTTTATTTTTTTCTGAATACTGAGAATTTTTATTTTTTTTATGTTTTATTATTTTAATAATATTAATATTATTTTTTCAATAATCATAATTTTTTATTTTTTTTATTTTTTTAAGTATTTCAAAATATTAAGAATATTAATATTTTTTATTATTTTATTATTTTAATAATATTACTATTATTTTTTTATTTTATTAAGTATTTGTGACGGGGCCTTTTGTGATGGGGGGCCCGTCGTAAATAGATTATATATATATATATATTAAATTTTTTTATGACAGGTTGATTTACCGTCACACTAACTTTGGTGTGACCGGCCTGTCGCAACAGTTTTATAACATATAAGTTATTTGCGATGGGCCAGTGCCCCCTCACAAAAAACTTTTTTGTGACATGACCATCGCGAAAGGTTCTTGAATATATAACGTATTTAATCAGAAATCTATTTGTGACAATCCCGCTTCCCATCACAAGTAAAATTTTTTTGCGATGGGCCCATTCCAAAAAATAATAGTTGCAACTCCATTTTCTGTGACAGGCTATTTCCAACGAGACCCCATTGCAAAAGGGTTTTTGTGACGGGTTCCCGTTGTAAAATGCCGAAATTCCAGTAGTGATAACATTAAATTAATTTAATACCTTATGGTTGATTAAAATTTTATTTTTGTGCTTCAGACATGATAAATTCATTATGATGATGATGATATAGATTAAAAAATTAAATCATTCTTATAGAATGTGAATAAATATGGTATGTAAATTTTATAGTATTTATTATCATGATGGTAAAGGAATTTCTCAAAATCGGGATAGATCTATTGAATCATTCGTGGAGAGTAAACACTCTACTACCAAGGTATGTTTTTAGAAACTCATTTGATAGTATAAGTCACTTAGAGAAACAAGAATAATAAATTTATAATGTATGATTCATTAAATTGAAATATTATATATATATAATAAAAGTATATTGGGAAATGTGATTTAAATTTTTTTGGGTTCAATTTCTCTATATTTCGGATAATATGACACCCGCTATATTTTAGTTTATTTTAAATAAAATCATGTTTTTTGGAATACATGACACACATCTCTGAGATTCAATGAAATGGGAAATAATATAAATTAAATGTGTATATCATAACCTAGATATTGAATCAGTCAGTATGAATAGGGGTAAATAATTTCTAAAATATATCTATAAATTTGTATCTTAATACAAATTTATTTATTCATGTATAGGAAATACATACTAATTTTTAGTGAATCTATTTTATACTTTTAAAAAATAATTTTTCTTTAAAAACGTGTTTTAATGATTTTATGAGAAAAATTTCAAATTAATTTTTTCCAATTTAAGAAATTTTATTTGATTAAAATGTTATCATTTTTTAAATCACCATAAAAAATTATATTATGGTGAAATTTTGAATTTTTTCTGAAAAGATTGATTTTTTGTGATTAATGAAAAATACTAATTTTAATGAATAATACCTTTTCATTTAAAATATTTAAAATTATAATTTTTTTGTTGGTTTTAAAATTTAATTAGTTTATATTTATTTAAAATAACCCAATTAACATTATTTTAATATTCATTATTTTTATTTTTTATGTAAATCATTTATATACTTAATAATACATTTTTCTTTGAAAAACATTTTTCATCGCGTTTTGTGGAATTATTTTCATTTAATTTATAAAACATAAGAGAAAATAATAAGATAAAATTGATTATATATTTTTAATTAGGAGTTAAAAAATTTTAAATATTTTTTGTTCATTTTTGGGCATTATAAATAGTGACCAGAGTAAATAATATTTACCACAATAATGGTAAAATGGGTTAATAATGGTGAAAACTAATGTGATATGGATTCAAATTCATTAAAAACATAAATTTATTTCATTTGTTTATTTTATTTCTTCCATAATATTCAAAACTATTAAAAAATGATATTTTTTAATTAATTATTTATTAAAAACTTTATATTATTTAAAGAAATGAGTAAATACAAAATATCACTCTCTTGCATTCAAATTCCTCTTATATGTTTGCATGTGGATAAAAATCTGATGTCAAATAATTTTAATGTTTATTTTTATAAGAATGAAATTATTTTTATGTTGTTAATTTATTTTTAATTTTTTTTGATTATATAATTTTTTGAAAAACATTTACAATCCATCCACACAGTTCTTGTGTATAAAGAAGAAAATAAGAGTAAATAATTTTAAAAATGTTAAAAGAAATGTTTTTTGGATGAATTATGGTTCAACAAAAATTTTATAGTTAATAATAATGTATTTTTTATGGTAAAATTTATTATATTTTAATTATAATCATGAATTGATGTATTTAATATCAAATTATATGGATACTTCTTAAAATGAATTTTTGAGTACTTTATGTCAAATAATATTTTATTATATTGTTTATAAATAATAAAAATCATGAAAAAGAATAGGTAAGAGGATATATGGCATAAAATTTCATCTCATATCAATTTATGATTTTATTTTTTCCTTATAAATAAAATTATAACCCATTAAGATTAAAATATTTGTTACCATGGTTAAGGTAAAATTTTGTTAATAAATGGTTAAACCAAAAATATAATGTTAAAATTGATATCTAAACATGTATAAAAATTATTGGATGGTTATATTGGCATAAAATATTACTTATATTCGAATATATTTCATTTTATAACCATTTTACATTATTTATAAATATATTATTTTATAATATTTCATCTCTTTCCAAAAGTATCATACCCATCAATTATAAAACGATACAACATTTCCTCTCTTCCATGTACTTCATTATCCATTTAATATAAACAGAAACTATAAAAATTCATTTTAAATTTCCCTATAATAATTTTCGTGGTGATTTTATTTTCAAAATACCATCCTTAGGGTCTTTGAGAATAGATCCAAATGAATTATCTCTAAGAGAAGGTAAACGTCTTAAGTAGGCTGTTTATTTTTTTAATTATTTTTTAAGACCATAAATTATGAACAAAAAATTCCAATAAAATAGAAAAAATATTTTTCATATAAAGATATATTATTATGTTTATTTTACAACATTTATAATTCTTTTTCTTCATCAAAGGGAAAAGAAAACCATCATTGTGTCCACAAAAGGCTACTGCCTTGCAAACCGATGTAATTTTTTTCATCACTGCCTCACATGGATGGTCATAATGATGAAAATAATTAATATATATGATAATTATAAAATAATTATGATTATTTAAATATAATATACCATCTAATTAATTTCCATTTCACCCATTAAATGAAGATAATGTCACTCATGCATATGTGTGGTCAACCACCTCCACAAAGCGATTTGATTCATTTTTTAGGCATTTTTTCACGGATGATTATAAATATGTATGTAATTAATAATTATATATATATATAATATTTATAACATTAATATCATTTTTTATATAAATAAAGAAAAACCTATGCTTAAGAATGAGATCTCATGCAATGAAACATCCATGAGAAAACTAAATAGTTAACACCTGAAATGATGATAATAATGAACTATTATTAAAAATGGATGACAAGTTGTTATAATTGTATAATATATAATATTCATAATATGAATATGTTTTTGTGATGAATTAATAAAAAATTTAAAATGATTATACATGAGGTTAAATCATGTCCAACTAAGTGCAACCATGAGTTTAGGGGTTTCTTAACTGAATTTCTTTTCATTGAGTTATATTCCTTCTTCTTTAACATTGTAATTCCAAGTACATGTGTAAAATGAACTAAAATTTATTTATGTATAATGTATATATCTATTATAATTATTTACAATTGTTTCACATAATCACTTTAGTGATTTATTCTCACATCAAATGTTATGGTCTTGGTAAGGGATTCCATCTCAATTTCAACTTCATTGAGATATATTTAGTATTATTACCATTTTTCATTTATATGTTTTATAAACAACCAATTGGATATATTTAACAAAAATATATATTTCTTTATGGTGGTTAAATTTTCAGTCTATGTTTAAACTTTTGTGTTTTTACAATTTAAATGTTACCAAAGTGTTAAGAATTTTTTTTACATTTTCATTTTTTTAGGGTTTCCTATAATTTATGTTAAAGGGATATTGTAATCCATTATTCATAAAAACCGTCTATTTTATTCTAATAAATATATTTAAGTATTTTCCATGTTTCCTCCAACTTATCCTTTTTGGAACTTTAATCAATCAAGGAAATATATAAAAGAAAGTCCCATATTATATATTTTTAATAGGATATATTTTTCTCCAATGTCTATATTTTTCAAAATTGTTTTACAATAGCCCTTTTTATTTTCTCAAATGATTTATTAAATTCATTTTATGTTATCATTGACTTTTTATAAGGATTTAATGGAATTATCCTAATGTTTTATAAAATGGTAATTTCAAAATTTATGTATAAAAAGTAAAAAAGGAATGTTTCTTTATAACATATAAAACATTATCATATTTTCCCTCCATAACCATTTAAAACTATTTTTATTCATATATGAGATTTCAATTTTTTACGTGGAAAAATATTTATTTATTTATTATTTTAATGTTTCGATTTCATTTTATTTTATTTTTTAAAAGATATGATTTTATTACAGAACCTATATTTATGATGAATTGATGGTCATCTTTTTATCTCATTAATTTTTTGGTCATTAAACCAATCTTGATATACTCATTTTCTTGTGATCATATTTTATTGGAAATTAAATTTCAATTCCATATGAATATTTTTTGGGTATCATAGATATGTTTATTTCATAAACCATTTACCTTTTCTACATACAGTGTTTACTATGAAAGAAATTTATTAACTAAGAAGAATGTTGATATTTTACATTCTTCAATCATTATTTATATTTATTGATAAATAATAATTTTTACGAATTAAATTTATCATTAAATATATGATAAATTTATTACACTTGTGGTGATGGGTGGTGCCCGGAATTATATAGCCTCTTGATGTATCAACATGTCTCAAGAGACAAACTAGTATGCTAGCCATATTAAATAGTTTTTTGGGTGTATACCAACCCATTTACTTAAAATGTATTTTCACAAGGCCTTGGTTATAATATATCATGATTTATGAGATCATGACATCCAATATTATGAACTTACTTTATTAAAAAATTTGTTATTATTTACCATGAGATTATTTCATTGATATTATCAATGTGTGAATTTCATTCTCAAGTTATTGATTAAATGGTATGTGTTTTCATTTATTTACCATTCCATATTTATTATGAATTATTTACCAAATATAGTTTCCACTATATTCAACCCTTACAGTGCATTTGAGCTCACAATTATTTTATTTTTTCTTGAGGATAAGAAGAAGGAATCTATAAATGAGTTTAAGGATGAATTTTTTGTATTTATTTATTTTTATATATTATTTCCAATGTAAAATAGGAATCATGTATGTATCTGGTTCTTCAAGACTACTAAAATGGTTGATCATTGGTGATGTAGTCAATTGTGTGTTATGACAATATAATAAATTATTCTCTGGAAATGGGAAATTTGAGTTTGAGTTATTACAGTTTTAAATTACATGTTCAATATCTCAATAGCTAATGTCTAGCCATAGTGTAGGGCATGGTGATGGTTGGGTTGGCATGAAATGGTAAAAAAACCATCTCTCTTCTCATATCATAGCCAATTTAAATAGGAAAATAAATTTGGATCAAAGGTTGGTTCATTAATGTGTTTTTTAATTTATTATATCCTATATTGGTATTTTATACCCTCTTCCATGTTGTTTTAATTGAATGGGACAAATTATAGATGATATTTTAGTGGGTTTTAAGGAAAAAATTTGGATGGATTACCTTGCTAAATAAATGAAATTGGGTGACTCATTCTCCTTTTATCACTTTGATTAAACTTACTAGAAGATAAAAAATTGGAAGGTGGGGGCTTTCTCATTGATTTAGACACATATGAACCTCACATATTTTCTTTTATTTCCATCCAAGAGTTAAATATTTGTCCTTACTTCGACTATATTTAATGATTATCATTTTTTATAATTTTTTATTTGGGTTAGAATTATGAACCAACCCCATTGGATTGTTCGTCCTTGTTTATTTCTCTACAAACTATTTTATTTTAAGTTAAACTATTTTTAGGAGTTCTAATCAGGTGAGCTTGTTCTAATTAGTGTGCGAACATGGTGTAGAGACAACACCTTTGATGAGACTTGATGTTGATGTCTTCTACATTGAGGTAGAATGTTCCTTACCATTAGGGGATATTTTATGACTATGTCTCTTTTATATGTTTCTTTTGTTGGTATAATTTGATGTTAGTGCTTGATTTTGATCACATGTCAGTGTTTGTGTATTTTATAAGACCTATTTTGATACTTGTTTCCATGAGTATGATTATAGTTTTTTTAATCATGTTTGATATTGATCACATGTATTGTAAGTTTCTTCTATTTTAACATGATGAGATGATATGTTTTTATTTATATGATTTTCCCTATTTTATATATTACCATGCCTTTGGAAGTATTATTCTTAATGCTCAGAATAGGTGGACCATCATGATATGGTTATCCCTTAGTGGTGAGGTGGTAATGACATGTGATAATATGTGAAAGGGTAATGGGATAATGTTAAAATGTTGAGTCATAGAGCATGGAGCTGGTAGTAGGACCAAAATTGACTCTAGAGGATATAATAATTTAATTTACTTCTTTGTTGAGATTATATTATGTTTTGGATCAGCACCTTGGGATCCCATTAATTTATTTTTATTCCATGTGTGACTTTATTTTCAACATTTTATATTTAGTATTCCACTTCATTTTTTATTTATGTATTTATATTATTGTGTAAGGATATTATATTGAGGTTATATACACCCCATTAAGGGTGTCAGACCATCACTACTAGTTGGAAATATCATGAATATTGGGAGTAATATAAGAGGTCATGTGACTCTTCAGTACAAAATAAGGGGTGCAGGTCAGGGTGTTGTATTCTAGAAATATAAAATGCCTTAGTTTTGGTATTTTATAGGGTGAAAAGAATAGTCCCTATGAAAATTTATAGACATATAGTGTATCCTACCGAGTTAATTTCTAAACTAAATCTATTACATGTATAAATGACTAATTTCTTTATTTCTATGATGACATTGTATCATATTGAGGATTATTTTGTTAGGGGTTCTAATGCCCCAAACATTCACTTCTAGATTCAATGCTAAAAACATGATTCATATTTTTTTATTTAAAAGAAACTAAAAAATGCACAGTGCTTTATAAAATTGAGAACCTTTTTCAGACTATGTTCTAAAGCATTAAAAAACAATATACAATTTATTATTGTTATATAAAAATTAAAATAAAATGAAAATATATTTTTGGATGCACTAATTCTAAAAGATAAGTTTCATGTCATAGCATTTCTATGATACCTGTGAAATATATTTTAAAATATGCGATTACAAATAAATTTCCTAGTAAGGGGTTTTGAAACACGTGAAAAATACTTTTATAAAATACTAAATTAAAAACTCTTCGAAACATTTTATAACAAACAAACACACACACACATATTTACATATAATATATATATATATAAGACTTTCAAAACATTTCTAAAATAATTATCAGTTTGAAAGAACATTTCAAAAATAATATTAGAAAAAAAATTGTATTTCTCCTTAAAAATTCATTTAAAAATAATAACACTTTTATGGATTAAAATTATACTTGGAAGATATTATCAAAAAATGTTTCCTCTTAGTAGTATCAATTGTGGGAAAATGTCCCTTTGAGGTCGTGGGATCACTTTGCATTCCTCCTCATCATATCATTTGATATGCATGTGCCAAATTATTTTAAAGTTTTTTTAGAGATCTTTCTTTCTCATAAATAACATGTTAAAAAGCTTTCTAAAAAATACTTTAATTATTTTGAAAATATTAAATAATTTTACATCCTTGATAATTTTTCAAAACTATTTTTTTATAAAGCACATTTATATTTTGGAGAAACCCATGAATTTAATAAATTAAAAGTATGAAATTAAACCCACCTCATAATTAAATTAATGCAAAATACTTAATTCAATACATGGAATGTTATTGTTTTGGATATTTCATGGAAATTATATATGAAATTGAAATCATTAACATAATTTCAATTCATATAAAATTATAATATGATTTTAAATACTTTTATAACAAAAAAAACATATAAAATTAAAATTAAAAGATAATACCATTTTTCAGCTAATACTATTATTCTTCTTGCACATTGTTTTTCAAAAATATAAATTTATAACTTGAAAACATAATTTGATTGTGAAAAATAAATTTTAAAAACATAAAATTATAATTGTTTTAAAAAAATATAACTTTTTTCACATAAAATAAATAACTCACTTAATTAAAATAAAAATTTTATTATAAAATTTAATGTCATATAATTAATTTATTTAAAATTAAATATTTTTTAAAATAAAATCATAAATTTTTTAAGAAGAAAATAATATCTTATAAAATTCAATTCATCCATAAAGTTCTGTAAAAGAAGTGATTTTAAAATAAACAAAATATAGGACCATAATATTTTTTTTAAAAATATATATCTTTTTCACATGACAGAATAATTAATTCCTTAATATAATTTGAAGAAACAATTCTTTGAAAAAAAATTATCCCCATTACCTGGTTTTCTTCTTTTTCTTCTCTATTGGAGACTCTCTCTCGCTCTAAACTGAACTAATTATTTCTTTTGGTACTACCTCTCAAAGAAACCCTCTAATTTATATCCTTGAAATAATAATAGAGAATGATCCCAATGTTATCAAATTTTAAGATTCATTTATATAGCTTGTTAGACAAGGGAATATATTATATTTATATATTATTTACTCAATGTTGTTTATAAGTATAATACAAGGAAAAAATTGAGATGTTTTAAATTGGATAGTTACGTTTGGTTTAACAAATATTTATTTTAAATTTTTTTATTCATTTTGTTTGATATTATTTATGAATATTTATGGAAATGAACATAGACCACCGAAATCATTAACACAGACCAATGAGGAAATTTGAATTCAATGATGAATGAGAGATACTATTTTTATCAAGTATCTCTGTGAAGCTTTACTATGATAGATAAATTTTTATGAAATCATTGAAAAACATGATTTTAATTAAATTAAAGCATTGAAAAATAGATATCGGGAGGAAAAAATCTATAAAAATGATTTCCAACATTGATTATAGGTAGAGATTGAAGTAAATTATCGGTAAGAGAAAAACTCAATGGTTCTATTTATTTTATTTCTAATTCAGAATGGTTCAATATTCTTTGTGAACAATTTATATACATCTATATAAAATTATACAAAAAAAATTAAAATCATTTAAAAAAATACTTTGAATTTATAATGGACACATTTTAATGATAACAGGGACAACTAATAATGATGATGGAAGCAAATTTGAACAAAGAAACCAATGGGATATAGAAAATTCCATTCGGACACCTAGATAATTATGTATTCACCTACCTTTGATAGATATTCAAATTAGAGAATAGGAAGATGATGACATCGATTAATAAGTACTTCCCATGCTCAATTTTCCTCTTCCACATTCAGATATGGAATTCGATACCTCTACAAATTGAAACCTCTATATAGTTCAAAGATGACTTTGATTTCCATTTCTATGCTCGACATCTAGAAATCAAATCATTCATCCTCATTCAAGACTCTTCTGAGATCAAACCCCTATTCCATGTTCAATCCATTAAATCTTCCATTTGATAGATGCTCGAGTGATTTATCCGCGATCAAACCCTCTCAAAGCTCTCTTCTGCATTTGAACCCTATAGGCTCAACTGAAGCCTTCGAATCCAAAAATATTCTTAATCCCCGGATCTACCATTTTATCCAATTATTATTATTTATATATGTTTATTATTATTATTATTATTTATTTAATTTAATTTAATTAATAAAATATATTCATATTATATATTGATAATTTCATACACTTTATTATAATACTTACATTTAATTTCAAATATAATATTTTAAATATAAATTTTTATCACATTTCTTGTTAATTTTAATTTATATGACTTTATTTTTTTTCTAAATATAAATCATTTTTTATTTAAAGTGTTAAATTATAGATCCTAAAAAATATTATTTTTTCAAAACTATTGATTTCAATAAATTTTAAACACTTCCATCTATTTTTTATACAAAGTAATTTATCATATTAATATAATTTTTTTAAAGATAATATTGAATACTTTCAATCAAATTATTTACTTTTAATTATAATTTCAAAAAGTACTTCTAAATATATATTTACTTATAATTTATATGAAAATATTTTTCCTTAAAATAATAAATATATTCAAAAAATTTATTATGGAGTCATATGTTAAAATAAAGAATTATATATTTTGTCTTATTTTAATAGAAGTACATTTATTTGAAAAATATATTATTTTATTTTCATTATGATATAAAATACCATTCCTTGAAAAAGAAGGTAATATTTTATAATTTGAATCAAAATTCACATTAATTATACATAATATCATTAGTTTCATAGATTTTTTATTAAAACCTTTCTTAAATAATTTTAAATTATAAAAAAGATTAAATAAATAATTTATTAAAATTAAATTAATATTTGAATTTATTGGGAAGTTACATTATCCCCCCACCCTTAAATGAATTGTACCATCACAATTCATTCTTCAGACTTAAGAAACTTATGAATTTCCATATTCATAATTAGGGGAAACAAGAATGGTTTGACTTATATATTATTAATTATATTTATTTAAATATAAGTTCAAAATGAAGTTATATCACATACATTGTTTCCCTCAAATGACAATGTCTAATATCCAAATTTTTCTAACACATTCCTTTGATTCCAACTGCAATGCCCCAAACCCATGATTTTAGATTCAGTGCTAAAAACATGTTGTGTATTTTTTATTTAAAATTAACTAAAAAATATATAGTGCTTTACACAATTGAGAACCATTTTCTGTCAAGGTTCAGGAGAATTATACAACACTAAAAACTTATCAGAGTTATAAAAAAATTAAAATGAAATGACTATCTCGCTTTAAATGCGCTAATTACATAATTAAATTCATGTGCCTCATAATTTCTAAGATACCTTTAAAAAATATTTTAAAATATGGGATGGACATTTAATTTCCCAGCAAGGGGTTTTAAAACATGTGAAAAATACTTTTATAAAATACATATTTTAAAACTTTTTAAAAATAATTTATAACAAATACAAACACACATATATATACATTTGAAATATATAAAACACTTTAAAAAAATTTCAAAAATAATCAGCATTTTGAAAACACATTTCTAAAATAATCTTGTAAAAACAAGTGGATATCTCCTTAAAATTCATTTGAAAATTTTAATATTTTAATAGACTAAAATGATACTTTATATATCGAATAAAATGACTATGGCCTCTTTGCAGAATCACTGGTGGGATAACATCTTGTTGAGGTCATGGATTCACTCCTCATTCCTCCTCATCGTCTCATTTTATATGAAAGTGTGGGATTAATTTTAAGATAATGTTTTTTGGAGATCTTTCTTTCTCATAAAAAACCCATTAAAAAATTAAAATTATACATGAATTATTTTCGAAATAGAAAATAATATTACATCCTTGATACTTTTTTGAATTTTCTTTTCCAAAAAAATACTTTTATATTTTGGATAAATCTATGAATTTAATAAATTTAAAGGTTAAAATTACAAAAAATAATAATTAAATTAAAGACAAATGTTTTATTCAATGCATGTAATGGTGTTTCTATGCATATTGAACTACCAATCTATATGAAATTGCAGTCATTCACATCATTTCAATTCAACTAAAATGATAATATGATTTACTTACTTTGATAACATAAATAATACTTATAAAATTATAATTAGATGATAATTTTTTTATAATAATACAATTAATATTCTTGCCCCTAGTTTTTAAAAAAATATTAATTTCTAACTTAAAACCATAATTTTATATTGTAAAATAAATTTCAAAACCCAAAATTATAGTTATTTTTTTAAAATATATCCCTTTTCGTATAAAATAAATAATTCTCTGACATAAAATAAATTTTTTTTTATAAAACTTAATGTCATAGAATTATTTTCTTTAAAAATAAATCCATTACAAAATAAAATCATAAATTATTTAAGAAGAACATAATCTCTTACAAAATTAAATTCATATTTAAAATTCTATAAAATAAGGGTTTTTGAAAAAAACATGTAGAATCATAATTTTTTTTAGAAGTTGAAATATTTTTCATAGAAAAAATAATTAATTCGTTAATATAATTTTAAAAAATAATTATTTGAAAAAAAATAGCCCCCTTCAAAAGTATTCTTCTTCTACTTATAATTTGTAGAAAAACTCTCTCTCTCTCTAAACCATGTTGGGTGTTTTTTAGGTACTTCCTCTCAAATGAATCCAATTATTTATATCCATGATAGAATAATTTAAAATGAACCTAATTTTCAAAAAAAATTAGTTCAGTTATAAGGCTTATCAGGAAAGCTAATATATTATATTTAAATATTATAAATTAAAAGATGCTTATGGGTTTGATCTAAGGAGAAAAATTGAGAAGTTTTAAAAATTATAGTTACATTTGGTTTAACAAATATTTGTTTTATCTTGTTTTTATTCATTTTTTCTGATATTTTTTATGAAGATTCACAAGAAATAACACAGCTCAATGAAATTATTGAAATAGGCCGATGATTAATCATGAAGTAAATGATGAATAAGGGATTAGAGTTAGAACATTCTTTTCTATAAAGATTAATTATGACATATAAATTCAACCAAAATCAATGAAAAATGTGATTTTAATTAAATTCAGGCTTTGAAAAATAGTTATCAAGAGGAAAAAATCTAGAACAATGATTTCTGACGTCAACCAGTGATTGAAATTGAAGTAAATGATGAACAAAATAAAAACTCAATAATTCCATTTATTTTTTTAATTGAGATTGGTTCCAGATTCTTTATGAAGTATTGATATACACCCACAAAAAATGATCCAAAACAAATGAAAGTCATATAAAAATGATTTGAATTTAAAATGGCCATTATTGAATGATAATAGGTACTACTAATAATTATAATGGAATAAATATTGAACAAAGACACCAATAGGATATAAAAAGTACCATTCGAACACCTAGAAAATTAGATATTAACCTACCTTAAATAGATCTACAAATTAGAGAATATGTGGATAATGATTTTGATGAAGAAGAACAACTCTAACTCAATTTTCCTTGTCTATATTCAGATCTGGTGTTCAATACCCCTCCCAATCGAATCCTATCTGGTGGTCAAAGCCCACTTTGATTCCCATTTCAATGCTTAGCATCCTGAAATAAAAGCATGCATCCATGTTCGTGATATTTTTGAGATTGAACCTCTTATTCCATGGTCGATCCATTGAATCTTGTATTCGATTAGTGCTCAAGTGATTCATCCGCAGTTGAACCCTTCTAAATCTATCCTCTGCATTTGAACCCTTTCGGCTCGGTTGAATCCTTCAAATCTAAAAATCTTCTTAGTCCATCACTTCACCATTTTTCTTATTATTATTATTTATGAACATTTATTATTATTATTATCACCATCAATTATTTAATTTAATTTTTTTGAAAATTTTTATTCAAATTGTATATTTATAATTTCATACAATTTGTTATAAAACATACATTTCATTTCAAATATAAAATTTTAAATATTATTTTTTATAAAATTTCTTGTGAAAGATAATTTATATGACTTTTTTCTTTTAAAAATATAAATCATTTTTTAATTAAATTGTTAAATTATAATTTATAAATTTTATTATTTTTGTGAATACTATGAATTACCAAATGTTTTAAACACTTGAATTTATTTTTAATAAAAAATAATCATAATATATGAATAATATTTTTTAAAGATAATATCGTATAATTTCATTGAAATTCTCTACTGTTAATTATAATTTCCAATAGGACGTTCAAATATATATTTACTTATAATTTATATGAAAATATTTTTCCTTAAAATAATATAATATATTAAAAAAATATGAAATAATAATTTAAATTAATGTATCTTTTATTTTGGATTATTTTAAGAAAAAACATTTATTTAAAGAATATATTAATTTATTTACAAATAGATATAAAAATACCATTTCTTAAAAAATAAAGTAATTTTTTATAATTCAAATAAAAAAATCATTTTGATTATAAAAAATATCTTTAGATTCAAAAAAAGTCTATTAAACCCTTCCTTAATTAATTTTTAATTATAAACAAACTATTAAATAAATACTTAATTAAACTAAAATTACTGTTTGAATTTCTTGGGATGTTATGGGGGTGTTATAATGTGAGAGGTTTATTCTATTTTAATCATGTGGGTTTATATTAATGTGAATTCATAGGCAAACCATCATTGAATCATTTTTAGGGGTATGGGTAGATGAAAGGTCAATACATTGTGTGATATTTTTGGATTGACATAATAAATTGGTTAAAATATGTCATAGGACTTTAAAAACACAACTTAGGGGGTAAGATCCTATTGAACAACATCATAATTGAGTGAAATCATAGGAAAATGACCATATATTTATTTTTCAAATATATTAACTTCACCACATCAATTAGGGTTGAAATTTTACTAGGATAACTATAAATACATTTTTATTATTTTAAAACTCTACAATTTTCATCTAATAGTTTAAAACATAGCCAGTGATCTCAAATTAGTGTGAAATCATAGGAAGATAATCATTGAATAATTTTATATGTGCGAGAAAACTACACATAAAGTTTATGTGTGTTGTGCTCGTAATGTATCAATAAGTAGTCTTTGAAGATATAAATCTATTTAAAAATACTAATTATGGGGTCAAATACAAGAAAAAAAACCTTAGAGTGCAATGAAATCATATTAAAATGATCACATATTTATTTTCGAAATTCAGAAACTCACTCCACAATAATCTAAGAGGTAATTTACTCAATATTTCTATAAATACATTTTTGTGTTTTTAATCATTATAACATACATTAAATGGTAAAATCCATAGAAAAATACCTCGTATTTTTGTGAAATCATAGGAAAACAATCTTTGATTTTTTGTTGATGTGTATGAGTAATTGGTATACCAATATGAAATGTTTCATTCTTGTAATGACTCAATACAATTTTTAATAAGATATCAAAGACTTTAAAAATGGTTTTTGGGGGTCAGAACCAATAAAATTACCACATATCAGAATAAAATCATATGAAAAAAATAGTAGAATTATTTTATAAATATATAAACTGATACCACTTTAAGACAAGTTTAGGTTTTCCAATAACGATAGTAAACACATATTTAGTGTTTTAAAATACTAAAAAATGCATGTAATGGTAATAACCATAGAAAACAACCTATAATTGGAATGAAATAATGATGTATTCAAAACATTTTTTATGTGTATGAGTATACTACTTGTCAATTTGGTGTGTTGTTTTCTCAGAATGACTGAATAATAATTTTTTAATTATATGATTGTCTAAAATAAATTTATTATTGGTCAAGACCATGAAAATTATCAAATAGTGATCTGAAGTTATAGAAAAATGACTTTAAAAGGATTTTTGAAATGTTGGGACTGACAACCCATCAATATATGTGGAGATTTTCTTGTGATTTTTTTAAATAAATTTTTTTGTATTTTAAAACTCCATAACATTCATATAGTGGTCAAAATCAAGTAATAAAACAACAGATTATATTGAAATAATAGGAAACTCATTTCAAAATCATATTGGACATGTAAAATAAAAGAGCATGTTAATTTGGCATGTTGTGTGCCAGGAATGACTCAATACATGGTCTTAAAATATATTAAAGTCTTCAAAAAGTTACCTTAGGGGTTCAAAAGTAGAAAAACGACCACATATTAGAGTAAAACCGTTATAAATAAACCATAGGTTTATTTTTAAAATTTATTAACAAGTTCCATGTCAATTCTTAATGAGATTTCTAGTAGATGTTTGTAAACACATTTTTAGTGTTTTAAAACTCTAAAACATCAATGAAATAGTTAAAATCATACCCAATGTCCTTTAATTGACATGAAATCATAATAAAACCATTATTTCATCATTTTATTATTTTTACTAGTAGAATACACATTAATTATAATAACCTGATCTTAAACATTATATGATCTATTAAATTATTTTATAATTCACTTTCTTACATTTCTAGAGATCATTTTGGTATAGAGTTTTATATAATTATGATATAATTAATATATATCAACCCACAAGCATCGAAAGGGGAACTACAAAAATAGTATCTATTTCTTCCATAATAATTTTTTTTAATTAAATATTAAATCTTTTCATGAAAAGTCTTCACAACAATCATATTGAATTCTTATTTTCTCTTACCCATCCTTAAACCCTATGATTTTTGTTTTAAAAATTCGGATGAGCACAAAGATCTCTGCAAGTTACATAAAAAGAAGGAAATAAACGGTTAGTCCATGTGTAGTTATAATCATATGAAATCATTTTCACAACGATATACTTCTCACCCTTAAAATATAACATAATTTCTTTGTGAAAACATTATATTTCCATAAAACATATATAATATAAATAAATAATTTTGGTCACTTAGGGAATTACCTAGATAATATTATAACCATAATGGCTACCATATGATTTGTAACCCTCAAGGCTACCTTATAATGTAACCCTCATGAATACCTTATGATGTGACCCTCAACACTAACTTATGTTATAACCAATACAGTTGTACATGGAACAACGATTAGACTCAAATTCCGAACATAAAAACACTTAATTAATTTTATGGAGATATAGGTCCCATACTACATCATAAAAAATTCCCAATAACTATAAAATATTTATAAAACATGAACACTTTCATCATAAAAACATTTCTTGAGGAAAATCACTTATTTTAAAAGAATGTTGCTCAAATACAGAGGAAGTATTTTTCTATGAAAATAAAAAATTCATATTCTCAAGAAAAAATAAAAACTTTCAGGCATAATGGAAATAGGATAATCCTCTCTTATTTAATAAGTTAGTAAGAAACATTCTTTTTGAATTCTGAAAAAAGAGATATTAAAGAGTATTTTAAAATTAATATCTCTTACCTTGGGATTGAAATCCCTGAAACGTGGTCAAACCCCCTATATAATGGCTCAAAGAGTGTTATTAATTTATTTAATAAATATATTTATATTTATAATACCTTATATGATCATTTTATAACATATATCCACCCATTTATTGATAATATTTTGTTAATTTTATTGTTTCAATTGCGTTTATTTTATGGTTTCCACAGTTGGTTAAATAGGGGTTTTCTTGTTGAATGAAAGAAAAACTTCAGAAGTGGAATGAAATGGTATTAATATGTTTCTATAATTTTAAATGATATCATATATCATTTTGTTTTCTGATATGATGATTCTTCATTAGATAAAATATTAATGAAAAATATTTAATTAATCTTTGAGATTTTTACAACCATCAAGAACTCAAATCATTTTATTTAGTATCATGTTTGAATACTAGTTAAATAAAATCATATAACTTATGATATGTATAATAAAATATTATTTAACCATAAAAATGGTTTTAGGACCATAATTTAAGGTGGTAAAATAAAATTAAAATACAACATCCACGATAACAGTAAATTGACACATCACGGGCAATAATTTAATTTTTTTAGGATAAAAAGAGATAAGGAGAGGATTAAAGATGGATAGTCTATTAACACAATAAAATTTAAGTATATTTAAGTTATTATAGTAATCAATTCACTTGGATGAGTGGAGGTGACGATACAATAATAAAATAAAATTAATTGAAAAGAAAATAAAAAAATGAAATGGTATTTTACCACTTGAATTCTATTCCTTGAGAACCTCCTTAAGGAAATTGGATTTGATCTTTGGTTGAGACCAAATGATACTTTTCATGTGGGATATTATTTTTAAGATTATTGGGAAGAATTTAGAAAATCATCAAGGATTTTTATGTTTGATGAGAAGAGATGGCGAGGGGTGATATTTATAGGGGAGGGAAGGGGTGTTTTCTCATTATTGTATTCATTAGTTTATTATTTTGGCACAAGACAAGGATTAATTAGAGAATTATTAATAAATATTTTAAAATAATTAATGGTATTTCTTGATTATTATTATTACATCATCAACGACTCAAGGAATAGTGTGTTTAACTTATAAAGTATATATACTTTAAATTGTCATATTTTACTATTCACCAATAATTCAATTTTTTTAGAAAAATCCCTAAAATTAACCCTAATAATTTTCAATGTTAATATTAAAAAATTAACTCTATTTTATGAAAATAATTTTCTATATATGAGAAATTTAATTTTTAATAAAAATCATCATTTATTCAAAAAAATAATGATTTTAAAATTTTAACTAATTTTATGACACTTTGAAAAATTAATTAAGGTATCATAAAATTATATTATAATTATAAGGAAACAAAATCTTAATTTATAGATATATTTTATGAAGATAAATTGTTTTTTAATTGATTATATTAATTGTAAAATTGTAAATAAATAATTATGTTTCATAAAAACACAAACAATTAATTTGTCATTTTCAAAACATTTACTTACTTATCATATGATGTAAATATATAATATTTTTACTTCTAAGATACAAAAGTTTTATTTATACTCTCATTGGTGAGGTTATAATTTTATAAGTACATATTCCTTAATTTCTAAAAATTCCACTTATTTTATTATGCATTTATAATGAATTTTAATATTTTATTCCAGAATGAAAAATATTTATTTTATAGGTACCTTGGTTATTACATTATCTATTCCTTCAAGTAATTCTATCCTCACAATTTTTATTTACTTATTAAACATGTGAGGATACCTTTCCATCATAGAATTTTCATATTCCCATGTTACTTTTTCAACCATGTGGTTTCTCCACAAAAACATAACCTAATGAATTACCTTATTCCTAAATACTTGTTCTCTACGATCAAGATTCTAAATAGGATTTTACACATAATAGATGTTATCTTATAGATAAACTATTTATGCACTCAAAACATTATAGGAATCTAGCACATAATTTCTTACCATTGAATCATAAAAAACAATGCGTACCTAAGATAAACTCAGAGTCGAAGCTACTCAAAATGAAACTTTACCAATTTTAGGATTTCATAAGTTCCAATGAACCATGGATTTATATTTATATTCCTACAAAATAGCACAACAATTTTCCAAGTATATATTTGAAGGAACAATTTATCATCTACCTTGAAATAAAAGTCTTTCATCCTATTATCTGTGTAACATTTCTGCACTCTATGAGTTGTACTCATGTGTTACTGGATCATCTTCACTTTTTAAACCACTTCCTCTAGTAATTCTAGTCCCATCAACTTTGTTTCCCAAAATTCATCCCAAAATTATGGATTTCGACACCACTTTATATATAATTCTTTAGAAGGTTTCATCTTTATACTGTAATGAAAAATTTTATTATAAGAAAACTCAACTAAAGAAAGTTGTTGATAAAAAAATTCCTGATAATCCATTGAATAAGCATGTGACATGTCTTCCAATATCTGAATTGTTTACATTTTTGTCAATAAAATTGATTATTAAAGGTTATAATGAAATTAATTCAGTTCCTAATTACATCTAAATGTCGTTCCCAAAGTAATAACTGAACCTAAGATCACTATAAAATTAAATAGAGAGAGTAACTCCATGTAACCTGAAAATCACTTTGATGTACAGTCAATAAATCTGATCTTGATAAAATGTGTCTCGAATAGGAATGAAATGTGGAGAATTAGTCAGCCAATCAATTATAACATAAATTTCATTTTTTCTTGATAATTCTTTGGTAGTCCTACCATTATGTACATAGATATATTTTCACATAACTATTCTGGTATTGGAAAAAAAATCCTCTTTGGCAGTTGTCACTCTATATTAACCTGCTGACAAGTCAAACATTTCATTGTAAAATAATAAATATCTCATTTCATTCCATCCCACTGGTAATACTCCCAAAAGACTCTTTATATCCAATTGCTTCGAGGATTAACTGAAAATAGAGAACTATGAACTTTAATTAACAAATATTTTTTCAATTGGGAATTACAATGAACACATAATCTCTTTCCAAATCTCAAGAAACAATATATGTCAACATTAAATTCAGGAAAATTAACTTCCTTAACTTATTTTACATTTTTCTATAACTCATGATATTCCTTTTGTTCTTGATTAATTATTTCTAATAGAGACAACTTCCCTGATGTCACATGCATACCTTATTTTAAAGTTATTTTTTAATTTATTTTCCATTCAATCTTTGTTTTAGGGGTTTCTTAAAGTTTTATGAAGAATATGTGAGTTTTCATGAAATGGGCCAAACCGTGAGCCCAATTCCAGATTTAAAAATAAAATTTGTTACTTTTATAATTTTTTCGTTTTTTAATATTTTTTACTAATTTACACTAATAAATGTCCTCCCATGATATATTAACTCCACATTTAAATTTGGAGCATTTATAAATCCATAATCATGGGGGATGTGGGTTTTTATTTGAGAATTGTGCCAACCTGAAAGCCCATTTTCTAGTTTGAAATTGGTTTTTAATTTTTTAATATCTTATTCATTATAATGAATTTTTCGGTGATTCCACCTCCCTCTGGATCCTATGAAGACCCGGAACGCTCTCATTTACTTTCCCCCTCTTTGAAGCTCGTTTACATTGCGATTGAGTGCTGAAATTCTTAGGGTTTCTAAAATCAGGCAGATTTGAAGAGGTAAGTTATTTCCATCATAACTCTCTCAATTCTTACTCTTTTTCACCCATTAAAAATCCTACATGACCTTATCATTCTTGTTCTAATATAAATTAAATTTTTAACTATTTTAAAATTCAGATTCAGTTCTATTTTGGGACGTTTTCTTCAGGATTGTTTTGGGTAAGTGATTCCTTCTTGTTTTCTTCCTTTTCCCTTAGGGTTTCCTCTCTCTTTCATTGTGTTAAGAAAATTCTAGAAGTTAGGGTTCGAATATAGGGTTTTATTTGGTGACTTTATTTGTAAAATTTTGTGGTCTAGGTCTGGATTTAGCTTCCTTGTGGTGCGGCGGTGGTGCGGTTGATGTTTCGCACCAAGTTTTGAGGGATTTGACACTTCTGGTAGGTGATTCCGTGTGTAATCATTTCTAGATGAGTTAGTTTGCTTTAATTACTTATTATGCATGTTCTTAATATGTTGTGTGTGGTGTGAAAATTGTTTACATTGAATTTGGTTAAGAATTTATTTTTATAGTTCCATTTTAGCTTAGAATTGGGTGTTTTTCATGTGCAACCCTTTGGGTATTGTTTGGGAGTGTATTATAACATATGAAATTGGTTTAATAAATCTTGTTTGGGCAGAAAATTATGATTTGGCAAGGTATTGGGGTACCATTATGTTTTAAAGAGGGTTTTGTTATTGGTTTAAGGTGTAAAACTATATTTTACTTCTTGAAAGTGATTTTGAAAAATGTGCTTTTCATGTGGATATTTTGTGGAATTGTTTGAGGTGTTTGTATAACACTTGGGGGTAGTTTAATAAATGTTTCTGGGGATAACAATTATGTTTTTAATTTTTATTGGTGTGATTTTGTCCTTGAAATATGGTTTTGAAATGGGTTTTATGTGAAAAGTTTTGGTACACTCTTTAGAATTGTTTTATGAAAGTTTTGAATGGTTAAAGGATTTATGTAAGAGGTGAAACCATATTGGAAAACTTTTTTGGACTATTTATACTTTCAAATGGACCATTTAAAATGTGAATAGGTCTGTCATGTTATGTGTATCCTCTTGGAAATTATTTATAAATTTTGTTAATGGATTTAGTGAAATGTGAAAGAGATGTGAACGTGATATGGGCTTTTTGTGTGAGCCCGATGTGAAAAATGGATTTTCATTATAAAAAGGGTTTTTATGAAACATGTGAGTGGTTTTTTATGTGATATTTAGAATATTTGTAGGGACTTTATAAAATTGTTAAAGGATGTGTTGAATTGTGAAAGTTATGCAAAAAGTATGTGGGCTATTTTGGTGTGAGTTTGATTTCAAAATGCATTTCAATGAAAAGCAGAATTTGTGACTTGTGTGATGTACATGGGGATGTTTGGTTAATGTGTGAGGTGGAAGTGATATTTTCATGTGAAAACTATATTTTGTGGCTTTTTAACTTGTTTCAGCACAAAGGGAAAACCCGGGTATCTAGGTGGGTGGACGTGTACTAGTATGGTAGTGAATCAGTGGGGTTTGGCCTCAGTTTCACTTAGCAAGATTAACGCTTAAAAATATAACTAAACTATGATGATGATGATTGTGGACCACTAGGTTATGGGTATGTTCCCTACTAGTGGCTTATGCACGAGAACATATATTTTTTTTGTTGATACTCTCACCGAGATACGAGGTACCTGGGACCCACAGCTAGCTAGTTCCTAGGGGTTATTTCCTATTGCTTGTGCTCTTTAGATCCTTTATACTTACCGTCGGCATATAGTATATTTATCAGTAAAAATTCAGTAGCTTTTGAATTTATTTTAAAAATTTTGATTCTTTAAAATAGCCCACTTGAAAATGGATTTATTTTAGTTGCATCTTTTAGAAATTGTATCTAGAAATTGCATATTTTTGAAAGCTTGCATGATTTTCGTCTTGAATGTTTGTCACATGGAATCTCTTAGTGGTGGTATCCTACTGGGCATTGGCTCACTCCCTACTTACACCCTTGGGTGTAAGTAGACTTGGTTATTTATGTTGTCGCAGGTTTGGGTACAACTTTTGTGCCAACAGTTTAGGTTTTTAGCGGTCCATCATGATACGGTGTTGTGGATATGAATTGAGGGTGGTTCCTCTCGCCATGTAGAGGTTCTTGGGATATCCATTGTGGGTTTATTCAATTTTTATAGTCTTCTATAATGTTTTTAAATTATATAATTCAGTTCTGAAATTTTTTAAAAGATGGTTTTTTTTTGAAAAATCCATATTTGTTTTTTTGGATTCGTTCGTTGTTTTAGGTTTATAAACTTGGGTAAATCATTCCCAAATTTCATTTTCTATTATTTGGGCACTTGTGCCAGCCCTTGGGGATTAGGAACGCCCTTCAGAACTTGTCAAGGGTTGGGTTTGGTGCCGGTTTTGGTGGAGACCAGATTCAGTTCATGACAAAATGGTATCAGAGGAGGTTCTCTCTCTTTGGGTTATGTTATTTGGGGAACAGTCTGGGTAGTATGGAGTTAGGATTGTCGGGAGTTGGAATTTCGGTTATGAGTAGTGTGGCTGATCACCACACCTCGTGATGGGATTCAAGTATCCAGGGGAAGTCGGGACCTTTTAGAGTCCTTTGGTTTTCTTGGTTTAATGATGATTAGGGGAAATGAGAAGAGAGTTGGGTTAATGGTCTCAGTAAGCTCACAGGGCCTGGAAATCCATGTGGGGCTGAGGATATTCCCTAGAACACTCTCTGTGATAGTGAAGTGATTGGAATATGGCCGCCAACTGTATGTCCATGTCACCCACTGAAACTAGTTTCCTCTCACATTGTCTTGTGATCTTTAGTTTTGAAATCTTGGAACTTTGGTTTTAAAGTGACTTGGTTTTAAGAAGTGTAATGTTTTTGTGAAATGATTTTTATATAAAGATTGAATGGTATGATTTATGAAATTTTGTAAATGAATATTCAGAATTATTTTGAAATGGAAAATGGTGTGATTACACCTCTTTTGAAGTCAGAAACTGTATTGAAGTTGGTTTTGAAAAAGTGTTTCCAATAGAGTTTTCTAAACAATCATAGGGTATTTTAATGGGATGAGATGTTCTGAAATTTATGTGAATAACATGAAAGTGAGTTCTTGTATCAACGGTTTTGTCTTTATGAAAATTTTAGTAATATTTGAATTGGGATTTGAAATCACGTGGTTAGCGGTTTTGAGAAAAAGGATGTGTTGGATTACCATTTTGGTTTTGAAAAGTGGAATGAATCTTTGTTTTATCCTTTGGTATTTCCATGAGCAACCACATGCATGGGGTTATATGGGATGATGGATGGTTGATGGCATGACTGGATGAGTGTCAGGACGGATATGAGGAGGGTGCCCGGTGTGGCACAAAAAACATGCATGTGTGAGGCCCATGGGGTACCATTGGTCAATACTCTTACCACTGAACTGTTTGTTTTCAAAGAAATGGTTTTAAAGAAAAATATGATGTCTTGATGAATAGTTTGGGATGGTTTGTATTATGGGTTTTTGAAAATTTGTTTTTGTGGGATGTTTTTTTAGTCCAATAACCCCTTCTATTTGAACTGCATTTGGGGTTTATGTTTAGTCGGTAAGCTGGGTAGAAGGACCGGTTAGTAGTATCCTCTGAGATATGTTTCGGGACACCATTATGGTGGTTACCTTCATGTGTTTGGATCTGGTTTATGGTTTTTTTACCAATGGACCATCTTGGTTGGGTCCTTGGGTTCCCCCGTTGGATAAGGTACTCCCCCATTTAGGGTTAGTGCACAACTGAAGTGAAACTTGGATTGTTTCATCATTGGAAAATCCTCTAGTTGATCAATGTAAGGTATATTTTCTTTAGCATTCTAGAATGAGTCTACACCATTTACATTCTTGGTTTTTTTTATCCTCTTGTTGTGGAAGAGTTCTCGTGGATGGTTGAAAGAGACCTTAGTTTTTTAAGCTACCTGATTCGTCGAAGGTGGAAGTTGTCTAGGGTTGTCAGTATGGATAGTGTCTAAGAGGGCCTCTGAGTCCTTTGTAGTCTCTTCGAAGAAAGAGTTCACAATAAACTACCAGTGTGGGAAATCTGGTAACGAGAAGATATTGTGGCCACTTTCTAGAATTTTGTGTTGTTTGGGGAGGTTGTATAAGGTCCCTCTCCATGCATTGTTTATATCAGTCGCAATGGTCATGTTCAATGATGCCTTATGATGTCATGTGCTCGATTGACCGTATAGGTGAACGTAGTTAAATCCTCTCAGAGTCCCTATTATGTTGGGCGAATGTCTCCCTTGTAAAAACTTCAAAATAATCCATTTTAGAGGAATGTGAGTGTAGGTGTTCTTTACTTCTATTGTTCCTCACCTGAAGAAACAAGGTGTGATGTGTGGGTATCTTCTTAGCCCTTGTTTTAGTGAAATATCGAGATATGGTAAAGTGAGTTTGGAATGTGTTATGTCTGGAAAACTTATCTAGGATTGCGGTGTAGTTTTTTGTGGCACAGAAAGAAGAATTCTCATTCAGTGGGATTCCAAAGACTAACTGTGAGGCCGAAGATGTTTCAATAATTTGAGCTCCAGCCATAGGTCTCAGAGAGAAGTTGGCTTGTAGTCAATGGAAATCACAGGGTCATTTAAAACCTTATACAAATTCCTATCCTAAATATGAAAGATATGAAGAGTTTAAACCTCTGGTATCATCATATTTCTTTTGTTGTTCACGTTTGGTGTAAATAGGTGGACAGCCTTGTAACCATATCATCACCCAATGCCATTCCCTCCCCCTTTGGTTTCCATTGAGTCTTTGGAGAATGGTTGGAAATTTGGCTAGATAGGTTGAGCACATGTTTTGTGAACTATTAAGAGTGAATGTGTGTCTGGAATCCATGTGGAAAGATTGACCAGCACAGTTAGTTCACATTTTCATAAACTGTGCGGACTAACCATGTGACCTTCCGAAATCTTGAAATTTTGGGGTTTTTCTATGTCGACCTAGGATGGTTGGTTAAGATGGTTTAATCTTATGGTGGGGAAAACCACTATGATTCTCATGTATGTTACTTCAGAAATTTTGAAAGGAAGTCTACCCTATGTTCCTGGGAGTCCATTCAGGCCTCCCCCTATTAGTGTCCTGATTCTATCTCGGAAAAAAATTTATTGGTTGTCTATTATAGTGGGTAGCATATTAGTGTCCCCCCGTACCAGTAACTTAGATTTATCCATGGTCTTGGATTGGTGAAGATAGTATCATTTGGAGCTATCTAGCTACCAACATCTTCCTTGAGTAAACTTGGGGACTGGAGAGTTCCCAATGGTTTAGTTAAAGTAAGTTAAGTGTAACCTTTTTCAAAGATGTTGTTCGTTTGGGTGAATTGCTTGAGTCTTATTCGGATAGTGTTTGAAGAATTTTCTTTTGGGATAAAGTATGAATGTGATAGATCCTTTCAGGAAAGTGGTGTATGTTTTGGTTGTGAGAGTAATCCTTCCTTAATTGATCACTAGTGGTGTTTCGGCCTTTGGGGGTGAAACTTGGCACAAAAGTACCTATTGGTTTCTCAGTGGGGTTTGGTTGTTTCTTTGACCTTACTGTGACTTTTCGGGGTAGAAAGTTTTCATGGTGGGGAGAATTGTCACATAAATAACTTATTTTAAAGTTATTTTTAAATTTATTTTCCATTCAAGCTTTGTTTTGGGGGTTTCCAAAAGTTTTATGAAGAATAGGTGAGTTTTCATGAAATGGGCCAAACCGTGAGCCCAATTCCAGATTTAAAAATAAAATTTGTTTATTTTATAATTTTTTCATTTTTTAATATTTTTCACTCATTTCAACTCTTAAATGTACTCCCCTGATATATTAACAGCACATTTAAATTTGGAGAATTTATAAATCCATAATCATGGGGGATGTGGGTTTTTATTTGAGAATTGGGCCAACCTGAAAGCCCATTTTCTAGTTTGAAATTATTTTTTAGTTTTTTAATATCTTATTCATTATAATGATTTTTTCTGTGATTCCATCTCCCTCTCGATCCTAAGAAGACCAGGCGTGCTCCCATTGACTTTCCCCCTCTTTGGAGCTTGTTTCCATCGTGATTGAGTGATGAAATGCTTAGGGTTTCTAAAATCGGGAAGATTTGAGGAGGTAAGTTATTCCCATCATAACTCTCTCAATTCTTACTCGTTTTCACCCATTAAAATTCCTAAATGACCTTATCATTCTTGTTCTAATATCCATTAAATTTTTATTTGTTTTATAATTCAGATTTTGGTCGATTTTGGGTCATTTTCTTCAGGATTGTTTTGGGTAAGTGATTCCTTCTTGGTTTCTTCCTTTTCCCTTAGGGTTTCCTCTATCTTTCATTATGTTAAAAAATTTCCAGAAGTTAGGGTTCTAATATTGGGTTTTATTTGGTGACTTTATTTGTAAAATATTATGGTCTAGGTCTGGATTTAGCTTCTTTGTGGTGCGGCGGTGGTGCGGTTGATGTTTCGCACCAAGTTTTGAGGGATTTGACAATTCCGGTAGGTGATTCCATGTGTAATCATTTCTAGATGAGTTAGTTTTCTTTAATTACTTATTATTAATGTTCCTAATATTCTGTGTGTGTTGAAAAAATTTTTTACGTTGAATTTGGTTAAGAATTCATTTTTATAGTTCCATTTTATCTTAGAATTGGGTGTTTTTCATGTGCAACACTTTGGGTATTGTTTGGGTGTGTATTATAACATATGAAATTGGTTTAATAAATCTTGTTTGGGCTGAAAATTATGATTTGGTAGGGTATTGGTGTGCCATTATGTATTAAAGAGGGTTTTTTATTGGTTTAAGGAGTAAAATCATATTGTACTTCTTGAAAGTGATTTTGAAAAATGTGCTTTTCATGTGGATCTTTTGTGAAATTATTTTAGGTGTTTGTATAACACTTGGGGGTAGTTTAATAAAGGTTTTTGGGGATAAAAATTATGTTTTGAATTTTTATTGGTGTGATTTTGTCCTTGAAATACGGTTTTGAAATGGGTTTTATGTGAAAAGTTTTGGTACACTCTTTAGAATTGATTTATGAACGTTTTGAATGGTTTAAGGATTTATGTAAGAGGTGAAACCATATTGGAAAACTTTTTTGGACTGTTTATACTTTAAAATAGACCATTTAAAATGTGAATAGGTCTGTCATGTTATTTGTTTCCTCTTGGAAATGATTTATAAATTTTTTTAATGGATTTAGTGAAATGTGAAAGAGGTGTGAACGTGATGTGGGCTTTTGTGTGAGTGTGATGTGAAAAATGGATTTTGTTTATAAAAAGGGTTTTTATGAAACATGTGAGTGGGTTTTTATGTGATATTTAGAATATTTGTAGGTATTTTATAAAATTGTTAAAGGATGTGTTGAATTGTGAAAGTTATGCAAAAAGTACGTGGGCTATTTTGATGTGAGTTTGATTTCAAAATGCATTTCAATGAAAAGCAGAATTTGTGACTTATGTGATGTACATGGGGCTGTTTGGTTAATGTGTGAGGTGGAAGTGATATTTTCATGTGAAAAATATATTTCATGGCTTGTTGAACTTGTTTGAGCACAAAAGGAAAACCTGGGTATCTAGGTGGGTGGACGTGTACTAGTATGCTAGTGAATCTATGGGGTTTGGCCTCAGTTTCACTTAACAATATTGACGCTTACAACTCTAACTAAACTATGATGATGATGATTGGGGACCACTAGGTTATGTGTATGTTCCCTACTAGTGGCTCATTCATGAGAACGAATTTTTTTTTTGTTGATACTCTCACCGAGATACGAGATACCTAGGACCCACAGCTAGCTAGTTCCTATGGGTTATTTCCTATTGCTTGTGCTCTTTAGATCCTTTATACTTACCGTCAGCATATGGTATATTTGTTAGTAAAAATTCAGGAGCTTTTGAATTTATTTTAAAATTGTTGATTCTTTAAATTAGCCCACTTGAAAATGGATTTTTTTAGTTGCATCTTTTAGAAACTGTAACTAGAAATTGCATGTTTTTGAAAACTTGCTTGCTTTTCTTCTTTGAATGTTTGTCACATGGAATCTCTTAGTGGTGGTATCCTATTGGGCATTGTATCATACCATAATTACACCCTTGGATGTACATAGACTTGGTTATTTTTGTTGTCATAGGTTTGGGTACAACTTTTGTGCCAACAGTTCGGGTTTTTAGCGGTCCATCTTGATATGGTGTTGTGGATATGGCTTGAGGGTAGTGCCTCTTTCCATGTAGAGGTTCTTGGGATATCCATTGTGGGTTTATTCAGTTGTTATAGTCTTCTATAATTTTTTTAAATTATATAATTCAGTTCTGAAATTTTTTAAAAGATGGTTTTGTTTGAAAAATCTATATTTTTTTATTGGATTCGTTCATTGTTTGATGTTTATAAACTTGGGTAAATCATTCCCAAATTTTATTTTCTATTACTCGGGCATTTTTTCCAACCAATGGGGATCGGGAACGCCCTTCGGGACTTTTCACGGGTTGGGTTTGGTGCCGGTTTTGGTGGCGACCAGATTCAGTTCGTGACACCTGACACATGAAAAAACAGAGGAATTTCCTTCACCAACAACTTCCATGCCAAAATTTATCAAATCATAAACCAATGGGTCATGTCCCAAATGTAACATGTTTAATGATGCATGATGTTTTTGAATCAAGTAATCCACCACTTTTTTTACAGTATGTAAATTCATCATGAAATCATAATCCTTTATCAATTCCATACATCTTCTACGCCTCATGTTAAATTCCTTCTCAGAAAATATATACATCAAACATTTATTGTTAGTATATATTTCATATTTGCCTCTATATAAATGATGTGTCAAATTTTTTAAATCAAAAATCATAGTTTCTAATTCCAAATCATTTTTGGGATAATTTAACTCATGAGGTTTTGGTTATCTTGAATCATATGCAATTACCTTATCATTTTACATCAGAATGCAACCAAGTCCCTTCAATGAATCCTCACTGAAGATGAAAAACTATCTATTTCTGGAAGGCATATCCAAAATTAGAACATTCACCAATATTATTTTCAGTTCCTGAAAAACATATCATAGTATTCTTTTTTAAATAAATTTAACCTCTTTTTTTATTAACTTAGTTAGCGGGATAGATAACCATGAAAAGTTTTTAACAAACCATTGGTAATAGTTTGCTACTCCAATAAAACTATAGAATCTTGGTAACATTTGTAGGTCATGGACATTCATCAAACATTTTTTTTGGGATCAAATACTATTTCATTATTATTTAAAATGTTCCAAAGAAAATAAACTTATTTCAACAAAAAATCACATTTTCTAAACATCCCATATAACTTTTTCTATTTAAGTGTTTTCAGAACAATCCTTAGATGTTTTCATGATCCTATTAACTTTTATAATAAAATAAAATATCATATATAAAAACAACAACAAACTTATCCAAATTTTCATGAAATTTTCTTCTCATAAGATTCATTAATGCAGTAGGGTCATTTTTCAGACCAAAGGGCATAACAACCAACTCATAATTCCCATATCTAGATTGGATTCTTGTATTCATAATTTTATCCTCCTTCTCCTTAGCTGTTGGTACCCAGATCTCAATTCAATCTTAAAAAAATACTGAGATCCCTATATCTAATAAAATAATTAATCGATATGATGAAATGGATACTTATTATTAATATTATGTTATTCTTATATTAATAATCAATAAAAAGTCTCTTGGAAGCATATTAATTTTTATCAAAAAAATATAAGCACCATGCGGTGAAGTACTAGGACAAATGAAGTATTTATCAAACAGCTCATGCAATTTTTTTTCAATTAAATTAGTTCCACTTGAGAAATTTAATAAGAGGGTTTTGAAATTGTCTTAGCATTAGGATATTATTCAATAGTAAATTCAACTTCTCAGTTTAGTATAACACCATACCAAATCATCATAAACAAAATATCAATATGCACATACCACTAACACATCTGTAATCTAAAAAGTTCCCTTGTTTTCAATAATATGTGAAATATAACATTCATTTCCATATTTTAGTAGTTTATCAGCTTTATGATATGTTATCAATGGTATGGTTTCATTCATGTATACAAACTGAGACTCTTTCTGAAAATCAACTTCTGTAGCTCTATAATCGATCTTAGTATAATAAATAGAAGGCCAATCCATACCCAGAATAATATAAAACACTACCATGGGGAAAAAATGTTTTCATGTAGTTTTTTTCCACATAAAACAACATAAATATTCTTATAATTCCTTTTTATTTAATATTTATCTCTTGTGTTTTAACTATAAGTTGTTGTAGAGACCCGTAGCCTGACATACATGTACATTACATTACTTTTGCAGAATACTTAGTAAATTACAAAAACACACACACAAGAACCGTAATAATTTAGTGTCTTTGGAAACTCGGAACGTAATCTTCTAATCGTGGTGAAAGATCTTCAATATCTCCCATAAAGATCTTCCCTTTTTTTTACCTAAAACCTTTCTTTATATCTTGGGGAAAAGAAAACATAAAAGGGTGAGCTCAAATGCTCAGTAAGGGTAAACAAAAGAGAAATATCAATCACATCATATACATAAGCACATAGCTTTTGGAAATATTAACCTGTAAAAGAGATCATAATTTCATAACCTGGGATAACTCATGGCAGTGAAATGTAATCACAATAATCATAAATTAAAACATTAAACTTTGTGGCATACACACATAATCATAGAGAATCATTTCTTGTTAGTCAAGACTCATTGCCAAGACTATCTTAGTGGACAAAGTCCCTTTCTGAATCGAGTGACCCTCATTTCAGTCCTGTTTCACTGAACCAGTATAACCTACCATTCCAGCCATGTCTATCTCATGAGATATAAAATCTTTACCCAATGCATTGGAGGGAGATATAGGTCCCACCCATCTCATAATGATACCATTCTTATGTGTGCCACAAAATCATAAACCATACATCATTGCATAACCCATGTAATAAAAATGGGAATCTTAAACATCAGGACATCATAAAACAATTCATATAAGATAAAGGAATTCATAAAAATAATTCCATCACAATATAATCAAATCAATATAATAATAGGGATAGAAACAGAACCCTTTATTATCTTAGATGGAAAATAATTTTGATAAAACTCTTGAACTCCATTCTTGAGGAAAATATCCTTTCTACTTCAAAAACATTTTTCCTTTCTTAACATTTCATACAACTTTAAACTAAAAGAAGTTGATTAAAAATAAACTTGAAAACTTTTAAAGTAGGATTCTTGGAAATAATGTTTTAAAAATCCATTCATGCCGTATAAGTTAAAAAAACATTCTTTGTACTTTTGTCGGAAAAGTCAAAAAGTACCTCGTACGAAAAACGACAAAAGATTCCTTTCATATTCTTTACTAAAAACTCACCGAAGGGTAAAATTGGATTTAAATAATTTTAGGTGGATGGAAATAATATTACATATTTAGGAAACATGGATGTGGATGATAAAATAAACCCCAGTAAATACTAAAGTATAAACAATCTCAGATAAAAATGAGATTGTGATATTTCCCTTACCTTAGGTCCGATTTGCTTCGTAAGTGTCCGAACCTCCTGTATAATAATTTAAATAATGTCATTGACTTATTACATAATCATATTCATTGTTATTATATCATATATGGTTCACTTATGACTTTATAATACCCGTTCTTTGGTAAATTCATGTTAAAGTAGCGTTTTGGGTAAAATCGTCTCATTTGTCGTTCGTGTTTTAACTTGTAATTATTCATATGATTACATAGATCATTATTAATTAATTATAGAATATAAAACATGATTTATATATAATATATATTCAGAATATACATATATATAATGGATCGATAAATGGAAATAAATACACCGTTCATGGAGACGGTAGGCCGTACGTACGCATGAACGCTGTTTTCGTTTCCTTATTGAATTGAGTGGAATTAAGTAGATGACATACATATATATACAAATAAATCCAGTAGCTTTATAATGTCATATATTTCATTATTATTGCTTATATATATATTATAATCATTCTTAAATGGTTAACATGGAGAATGAATCTCATCGCGTCGTGGAGACGGTAGTCCGTACGTACGCACGAGCGATGATATCATTTCCATAATTATTGAATTGAATTGGAGTGGATGACACAATATATCAGAATCATTATGATGTTATAATAACTATGTATAGTTATTCTTTACACCATAATACCCATCCATGTAAGGTGTTGGTGGAAAAACAGATTACACCACGGCGTGGAGACGGTATTCCGTACGTACGCACGCGCGGTGATTTTGTTTTCCGTAGGATGGATAGATGGTGAAATAGGGTTGTTTCATACTTATAATAACATATCAGTATATGAGTGATACTGATGTTATTACTTCATAATGAAACAACCTAAGAAGAAGAAGTGGAAGAAGAAATAAAGTTGAAAGAATCGGTAACGGAAATTACCTCTTCTTTGAAGCGCCTCTTTGAGACCTCCTCTTAGGGCACTAAAATTGGTCTTTTAGGAAGACCAGAACCTCTAGGATGTTTCTAGGGAAGTGGAGAAGATAATTTGGCAGGGGTTGGCCGATCTTGAAGGCTCAATATTGTGTGAGGAAGAGAGGAAGGAGGTGCCCTTTTATAAGGGAGGAGAGGGGAACCTTTGGAATAACTAAAACTATTATTTTATTATAATGTCAAGTTCGGTTTTAAATAGCTCCGAATTGATATATTTATAAGCTAAGGTGGGGATGGGTCGAAATCCTCTCATCAAATAGAATTTTGACAAGTTTAGGTTCCTATTTTAACCTTATCATTTAGATTTAACATTAAGTTAAATAATTTTACTTTTACCGTGTCTTCTTGTGTTCTTACACTATAAGGTTAATAAACTTACTATAAGAATCCAAAATAACCCCAAGTTGTTTATTATTAATATCTATACCATTATCTAAGTCATTTGGCAGAACCTTAGATTTTTAGGAATAAAATAACAATTAATAATATGATATTTTTTTAAAAAACTATTTTATGTCAATTTTGACACTATTTAGTAATTGATTTTTGTGAAAATCATAACAGAATGATAAGTTCTAAAAAAGTTAATTAAATCAATACTAACATGTCATATTAACCTTGAAAATTATTGTAATTCATAAAAAGTCTCAAATTACATTTATTTGGGCATTTATAACATCAATTATGTCAATATTTCATTAATAAGACAATTACTGCATCATCTTTGTGTCATAATAAATGATAATTATTTAATCCCTAAAAATTCTAAATAAATTCCTATGATGTAGATAATGGTATTAGCCTTCTGTAGACTATTCATGTTTGAAGTTTCATGATGTTTATCACTAGATTAAAATTATTATACTGATAGGATTTAAGAAAGTGACATGTTGTCACATTCTTTGGTTTTAATAATAATTAAATTATTTTCATTGAAAAAATTTAATTAAATGATTCTAATCCAACCCTTAGGTGATATGGGTCGACTTTTAGTCATCTAATAGTATTTTGACATTTTTAGGGTAATTTTAAAATATTATATTTACCCTTAATTACCCGATTTACCTTTAACTATAGTAAATAAAATTTACCGTAGTTACTATTCATAATTCCCAAAAATAAAAAGTAGCTTATTAACATAATTTGGATCCACTGATTCCAAATATGGAATCCATTTTATCTAAATTCAATACACAAAAGTTGCAGAAATTAAATTAAAATTAATCCCTTTGTCGAAAGAAAATGGGTTTTCTTTAAAACATTGCAAAACATTGAATTGATTTAACCTACGAATTCAAGGTAAAATCAATTCTAATGTCATAAATTATATTAAATGGTAAAAATATATTATATTTATACTTTAAAACCATTCAATATTATAATTTAACCACATAAGATATTACGATGAAAAAAGTTGTTTTTAATTAAAATATAGCGTGTTTTTACTATTCATTAAAATATGAAAGTTATCGGAAAAATATCAAAACATTATCTAATGTAAATTTTTATATCCTGATTCAAAAGAAGAATTTTATTTTGTCAAATTGAAATTATAACCATGTCAAAAACTAGATTTAAAGTGGGTGCGCCATCAAAAGGCGGCAAAACTACAATTTTTGAAAAATACTTATTTTACCCGAAAAATTTATTTTGTTTTTATACCATGTTCTAGAAATGTGTAAGATGAATAATAATGTTATAAAATTCAAATTTTAGTTAACACTATTCATAATGGCTAGTTCATGACAATATTATAATAATATATCGTTGTTTTTTAAAACCCAGTATTGCGTACAACACACGCTATCGAGGAAGGTCGTGATTGCGTGTAATGAAAGCCAAGTCAGGGTTGCGTGTTGTGAAAGAACCCTTTGTTGTTTCGTATAACAGAATCCAACCATATTTCATTTATACATTGAATATATATATATATATATACTCAATGTTGCGTAGAATAACTATTATCAAAATTGTGTGTAACACGATCCAAGAATAGTGTTGCGTATACTACAAGCTAATACAGTGTTGCGTATAGCGCAAGGTAATCTTGGTGTAGAATACAACACAAGACATTAATGAAATTAAAGGAATATTTTTCATAAAATCTCGGGGTGTTACATTCTACTCCCCTTAAAATGAATTTCGCCCTCAAAATTCATTGGGGTTATAAATGGTTTACTATTCGAAAGTTTCTTTAATAGAAACCCACATCGTAAAAAAGAATACCAAAACCAATATTTACAAACAAAGGTATGAAACGTAACGGTTACCCAAATAAACTAATCACTGGGTTTCCACATAGGTGAAAATATGGATATGGAAGAGAAATTTAACCATCATGTTCTGATGGAGAGTGGTAGATAACATGGCTATGGAAATGCCAGTAATCACAAATCCATAGATTTGTGATGATATAAGGTACCATCTGATTCATCAGGTATAAGATCACTAGGACAACATTTTTGGTTTTCAAGATCATTTCCCTAAAGTTGAAAATTTGAATTAGAATAAATACTTACTTTATTTTGGTACAATCTCACTGTTGTTCGTGACTTGAACAATTTTCACTTCATCTCTTAAATAAATGAAGTTGAATTTTTTATTCGTGAAGTGTTAGCAGATCATGTGATAGAATGACGGGTCATTCCATCTGACTCAAACAAAAGGTTAGCAAAAATTATATACATAAGTCGATCTATAGTGAGATTAATCATATATGGTTCCTAAAATGGACTTATACTTCATAGATCATACTGATTAATATAATAAAACTAGTTTCTACTAAACAGGGACTTCCTGTAGGCCAGTGGTAGGCGAGAAAGGCCAGTCGCACTTTGGTTGTGGGTTCGATTCCCACAGCCTTGTCTGACGCGATGGGCTGTCGCCCGTCCTGCAGGTTGTTCTTTTTCTAAAGCTATATTACTATAACATCCCATCAATAATATCGAAAAACGTTTTATCCTAACTTATGTCCAACATAATCCATTCTAATCTTTAGGATTATCTAAAATACTTCGGTCAAGGCTTATAGTATAAAGAAAATGATAACTTGAAATGTCACAGAATAATCACGTGAATGCCATCATTTATCCCCCATATATCATAAGAAATATCTTGTTGGTCAAATTACAAACATGTGAATACCTTAATCATGTATTCTCTTGAAGAATGAATACCCATTGAACCTTAGTGAAAACATGAATGTAGTTAAAACTTAACACTTTCCACATACCAAAATCCTCAAAATTCTATATACTCAAACCATGATATCACTTAGTCCTTATATCAATCATGAGATCATGAATACTGTCAAACATTTCGTTTTCTCGTTTTCCCTTCATTATGTGCATTTCATTTTATTTCCAAAAATATCTCAACCACTTTGAATACCACATTAGACCAACACATAAATATTCCAATACTTTATGATACAACATTATTTTGGAATCCCATTACATAAACACTTAATCATTCCACCACATTGTTTTCATATTCAACATCGCCAATAGTGATCGCATGTGACTTCCCTTTGTCCTTTGCCTTAAGTGGTTGCTCATGTTTATCATCACTAACCCTTGGATTAGGGCATTTATTAGCATAATTCCCCATTTCCTTGCACTTGAAGCATTGAAGTGTTGGTGGTGCGTTATCTGCAGTGTTTGCTTTATTCACATCATTAGAAACCCTTTTTCCATTACCTCGACACTCAGCTGCTCGATGACCTTCTTTTCCACACTTAAAACATTTTCTAGTCCCTTTAATACAATCTCCCTCATGCTTCTTTCCACACTTTGAGCATAAGGAAACATTCATCTTCTTTTCACCATTATTCTGAGATTTCTCCTTGAACTCCATCTTTCGTTTCTTGTCAAAACCATGAGATGGATATGTAATACCAACTTCCATTTCTACCTTGATAGCACAACGCACAATTTCTTCATAGCTACTGAAGTCTCTTATAGCTAATTCCCTTCGAAGACTTGGTTTTAAGCCACTGAAAAATCGATCAACTTTACTTTCAGGTTGGATGATAATGCCAGATGCATACCTTGCAAGTCTTGTAAGATTCGCTTCGTATATACCAACAGATTCATCATCCTTTTGCTTTAGTTCAAGAAACTCCTTCTCCATCTTTGTTCGAAGAATACGAGGGAAGTACTTATTGAAAAATAAGTTCTTGAACTCGTCCCATTCCATGGACTCAATTTCATCCCTTTTCCTCGTATTCTTAATAAGATTCCACCATTGATCAGCATCACCTTCCAAACGATACACTGCTAAGATGACTTTTTCATGTTCAGAACATTGAAGAACTGAAAATATCTTTTCAGTGGTACTGATCCATTGTTCAGCAACAAGTGGATCAGAAGACCCACTGAAAGAAGGTGGACGTTGCCTCATGAAGGACTCAATAGAATATTGTTCCCTTCTCTGCTCATTTAGAAGTCCAGAATGATTCATAGCTTGTGTAAGTATAGAAATAAGATTTTGCACTCCATCTCCCATAACATTTGTTTGTTCAGGAGGGCAATCATTGCATTGTCCATTACATTGATCAACACGGTTCCTTCGGGTTCCATCCATCGTCTAAAACCCAAAAAGAATAGTGTGAGAGGCAAAAATCATAATAAAGGGAGAGTAACTTCAATATCTAACATCTTTGGTTTAATCTAATATTGTTACCATAGTTTTAGGACTATATCCTATACGTATACTTATCCTTAGGGACATCCCTAGACATACCTTAGAAATATATCTGGGGATCTCACTAATGTTTTCGCATCCTAGTTTCCAAAGGTTGACTAAACTTTTCCTCTGATACCAACTGTAGAGACCCGTAGCCTGATGTACATGTAAATTACATTACTTTTGCGGAATACTTAGTACATTACAAAAACACACACACAAGGACCGTAATAGTTTAGTTTCTTCGGAAACTCGAAACATAATCTTCTAATTGTGGTGAAAGATCTTCAATATCTCCCATAAAGAACTTCCCTTTTTTATACCTAAAACCTTTCTTTATATCCTGGGGAAAAGAAAACATAAAAGGGTGAGCTCAAATGCTCAGTAAGGGTAAACAAAAGAGAAATATCAATCACATCATATACATAAGCACACAACTTTTGGAAATATTAACCTGTAAAAGAGATCATAATTTCATAACCTGGGATAACTCATGGCAGTGAAATGTAATCACAATAATCACAACGTAAAACATTAAACTTTGTGGCATACACACATAATCGTAGAGAATCATTTCTTGTTAGTCAAGACTCATTGCCAAGACTATCTTAGTGGACAAAGTCCCTTTCTGAATCGAGTGACCCTCGTTTCAGTCCTGTTTCACTGAACCGGTATAACCTACCATTCCAGCCATGCCTATCTCATGAGATATAAAATCTTTACCCAATGCATTGGAGGGAGATATAGGTCCCACCCATCTCATAATGATACCATTCTTATGTGTGCCACAAAATCATAAACCATACATCATTGCATAACCCATGTAATAAAAATGGGAATCTTAAACATCATGACATCATAAAACAATTCATATAAGAAAAAGGAATTCATAAAAAAATTCCATCACAACATAATCAAATCAATGTAATAATAGGGATAGAAACAGAGCCCTTTATTATCTTATATGGAAAATAATTTTGATAAAACTCTTGAACTCCATTCTTGAGGAAAATATCCTTTCTACTTCAAAAACATTTTTCCTTTCTTAACATTTCATACAACTTTAAACTAAAAGAAGTTGATTAAAAAAAAACTTGAAAACTTGTAAAGGAATCTTCTTGCAAATAATGTTTTAAAAATCCATTCATGACATATAAGTTAAAATAAACATTCTTTGTACTTTTGTCAGAAAAGTCAAAAAGTACCTCGTACGAAAAACGACAAAAGATTCCTTTCATATTCATTACTAAAAACTCACCGAAGGGTAAAATTGGATTTAAACAATTGTAGGTGGATGGAAATAATATTACATATTCAGGAAACATGGATGTGGATGATAAAATAAACCCCAGTAAATACTAAATTATAAACAATCTCAGATGAAAATGAGATTGTGATATTTCCCTTACCTTAGGTCCGATTTGCTTCGTAAGTGTCCGAACCTCCTGTATAATAATTTAAATAATGTCATTGACTTATTATAGAATCATATTCATTGTTATTATATCATATATTGTTCACTTATGACTTTATATTACCCGTTCTTTGGTAAATTCATGTTAAAGTAGCGTTTTGGGTAAAATCGTCTCATTTGTCGTTCGTGTTTTAACTTGTAATTATTCATATGATTACATAGACCATTATTACTTAATTATAGAATATAAAACATGATTTATATATAATATATATTCATAATATACATATATATAATGGATCGATAAATGGAATGAAATACACCGTTCATGGAGACGGTAGGCCGTACATACGCATGAACGCTGTTTTCGTTTCCTTATTGAATTGAGTGGAATTAAGTAGATGACATACATATATATAAACATAAATCCAGTATCTTTATAATGTCATATATTTCATTATTATTGCTTATATATACTTTATAATCATTCTTAAATGGTTAACATGGAGAATGAATCTCATCGCATCGTGGAGACGGCAGTCCGTACGTACGCACGAGCGATGATATCATTTCCATAATTATTGAATTGAATTGGAGTGGATGATAAAATATATAAGAATCATTATGATGTTATAATAACTATGTATAGTTATTCTTTACACCATAATACCCATCCATGTAAGGTGTTGGTGGAAAAACAGATTACACCACGGCGTGGAGACGGTATTCCGTATGTACGCACGCGCGGTGATTTTGTTTTCCGTAGGATGGATAGATGGTGAAATAGGGTTGTTTCATACTTATAATAACATATCAGTATATGAGTGATACTGATGTTATTACTTCATAATGAAACAACCTAAGAAGAAGAAGTTGAAGAAGAAATAAAGTTGAAAGAATCGGTAACGGAAATTACCTCTTCTTTGAAGCGCCTCTTTGAGACCTCCTCTTAGGGCACTAAAATTGGTCTTTGAGGAAGACCAGAACCTCTAGGATGTTTCTAGGGAAGTGGAGAAGATAATTTGGCAGGGTTTTTCCGATCTTGAAGGCTCAATGTTGTGTGAGGAAGAGAGGGAGGAGGTTCCCATTTATAAGGGAGGAGAGGGGCACCTTTGGAATAACTAAAACTATTATTTTATTATAAAGTCAAGTTCGATTATAAATAGCTCCAAATTGATATATTTCGAAGCTAAGGTGTGGATGGGTCGAAATACGCTCATCCAATAGAATTTAGACAAGTTTAGGTTCCTATTTTAACCTTATCATTTAGATTTAACATTAAGTTAAATAATTTTACTTTTACCGTGTCTTCTTGTGTTCTTACACTATAAGGTTAATAAACTTACTATAAGAAGCCAAAAGAACCCAAAGATGTTTATTATTAATATCTATACCCTTATCTAAGTCATTTGGCAGAACCTTAGTTTTTTAGGAATAAAATAACAATTAATAATATGATATTTGTTTTAAAAACTATTTTATGTCAATTTTGACACTATTTAGTAATTGATTTTTGTGAAAAATCATAACAGAATGATAAGTTCTAAAAAAGTTAATTAAATCAATACTAACATGTCATATTAAGCTAGAAAATTATTTGAATTTATAAAAAGTCTCAAATTACATTTATTTGGGCATTTATAACATCAATTATGTCAATATTTCATTAATAAGACAATTACTGCATCATCTTTGTGTCATAATAAATGAAAATTATTTAATCCCTAAAAATTCTAAATAAATTTCTATGATGTAGATAATTGTATTAGATTTCTGTAGACTATTCATGTTCGAAGTTTCATGAAGTTTATCACTAGATTAAAATTATTATACTTATAAGATTTAAGAAAGTGACATGTTGTCACATTCTTTGGTTTTAATAATAATTAAATTATTTTCATTGAAAAAATTTAATTAAATGATTCTAATCCAACCCTTAGGTGATATGGGTCGACTTTTAGTCATACAATTGGATTTTGACATTTTTTAGGGTAATTTTAAAATATTATATTTACCCTTAATTACCCGATTTACCTTTAACTATAGTAAATAAAATTTACCGTAGTTACTATTCATAATTCCCAAAAATAAAAAGTAGCTTATTAACATAATTTGGATCCACTGATTCCAAATATGGAATCCATTTTTCCAAATTCAATACACAAAAGTTTCAGAAATTAAATTAAAATTAATCTCATTGTCGAAAGAAAACGGGTTTTCTTTAAAACATTGCAAAAGATTGAATTGATTTAACCTACGAATTCAAGGTAAAATCAATGATAATGTCATAAATTATATTAAATGGTAAAAATATATTCTATTTATACTTTAAAACCATTCAATATTATAATTTAACCACATAAGATATTACGATGAAAAAAGTTGTTTTAAATTAAAATATAGCGTGTTTTTACTATTCATTAAAATATGAAAGTTATCGGAAAAATATCAAAACTTTATCTAATGTAAATTTGTATATCCTAATTAAACAGAAGAATTTTATTTTGTCAAATTGAAATTATAATCATGTCAAAAACTTGATTTAAATTCGGTGCACCATCAAAAGGCGGAAAAACTGCAATTTTTTAAAAATACTTATTTTACCCGAAAAAATTATTTTGTTCTTATACCATGTTCTAGAAATGTGTACGAAGAATAATAATGTTATAAAATTCAAAATTTAGTTAACACTATTCATAACGGCTAGTTCATTACAATATTATAATAATATATCGTTGTTTATTAAAACCCAGTATTGCGTACAACACACGCTATCGAGGAAGGTCGTGATTGCATGTAATGAAAGCCAAGTCAGGGTTGCGTGTTGTGAAAGAATCCATTGTTGTTTCGTATAACAGAATCCAACCATATTTCATTTATACATTGAATATATATATATATACTCAATGTTGCGTAGAATAACTATTATCAAAATTGTGTGTAACACGATCCAAGAATAGTGTTGCGTATACTGCAAGCTAATACAGTGTTGCGTATAGCGCAAGGTAATCTTGGTGTAGAATACAACACAATACATTAATGAAATTAAAAGAATATTTTTCATAAAATCTCGGGGTGTTACAGTTGTAGTTTTAATTATTGATTTGAAATTTCCAAATTACCAAAAAAATCAGAAATGAAAGAATTGGTTGACCCCACATCAAACAAAACATTAGAAAAATATGATTAAACAAATAAATTACCAGATACCACTTCATTGGAAGTCCCAACATCAGATGATGTAGTCGAAAAGGATTTCACTGCATATTTTTCTTAAAACCAAGATACTTTCTAGCATTCATATCTTTATTTGGGAAGGTATTTACATAATTCCCCATATCACCACATTTAAAACACTTATTTTTTTCTTATCAGAATTAAACTTTTGATATATTTTATTTCAATATCATGCCATATTTCTAAACTTACCACATCGAAAACACTTCCTAAATTTGTTAAGGCATTTCCTTGGGTTCTTTTTACCACACATTTCAAAAATTTGAACCTAGATTTTCTTATCATCATAATTATTTGATTGATTAGCACCCATTTCCAATTATTTGGGAGTTTTCTTTTTCTTATTTTCAAAGTACACATGATCATCACCAAACTGCATTTCTACCCTCTCTGCACATAAAAAAATTATATAACTTTTTAATTCATAAGAGTCCAAATAACATTGATATCTTGGATTCCATCCTGAGTAAAAATGATTTATTTTACTATCAGGATCTTGAATAATATTTGGACCATAACATTCCAATTGAGTTATGTTTTCTTCATATACTACCACTATAACATCCACCTTTTGTTTCAACTCTAGGAATTGTTTTTCCATCTTAATTTAAACCACATTTTGAAAATATTTTTCAATGAATATATTCTTAAATTCATCTCATTCCAAGGAATCAATCTCATAGTTTTACACGATATTATTGACCATTGACTACCAATGGTTAGATTCACCATAAAAATGATAAATAGAAAGAGTATAGTTTTGATTATATGAACACCCCATGTCATCTAATTTATTTTCAAGGGCCTTAACCCACCCTTCATCCACCACTGGGAAAAAATATCTAGTGAAATAATGAAGGTTTTGTTGGATCTTGAATATACAGATTATACACAAGAGGGGGGGTGAATTGTTTCTTTCATATTTTTCATTAACTTTTCGATTGAACGAGTTCTATCCTCTATGCTTTATCAGATTTGATCATGCAGTGGAATAAGTAAAAGTAGGGACACATAGATGTATAGTGGTTCGAGGAACATAAGTCCCCTAATCCACTCCACCAACGCTCTACTCCACGAGCTTGGTGATTTTCATTATCTAGTCCTCTTTTCAACAGACCGGTTCACAACTGAGTACAGGTAGTTGACACCTTTACATTTCAAGGAAAAACAAAGCCTTCTAGTTCACTTACAGAATCTACAAAGCATAGTACGAGATGCTGGTTACTCAAGATAAAAAAATTTTTAGAAAGAACATTTCCAGTTGATCTTCACAATTGTAACAGAATGCAATTGACAGCATATGGATCGTCGTCTCTAGAAATTTTGATTTTCAAGTCAAAGCAGTTCTGAGTCGATCGGTTGTAGTAGATATAGAGATATAATTCACAACTTCAGCAGTAGTAGATCCACAATAGATATTTTATTTAGAATAATTGAATCTTCCCTCAAGTTCCTTCTTCTTAAATAAACAGAGCTTTGACGCTCCTTTTGAATCAGCAGAACAGAGTTCTTTTTCAGTCTTTGTTTTCCACCTTTTTTAATAATAGATTGATCACCACACTCATGTTCCTGGTGTTTCAGAGAAAACATATATAATAAAGTCGAGCATATCCCTTGCACATTTAGATCCATAAATGTCGCCTTTTGATTCGTGATATTCAAAAATTTGAATTTAAAGAGTATTCGTAACTTCCCTGAAGACTCAGCATAAAAATCTCCTTTAAATTCGATCTTTAATCCATTGATAAAACATATTTGAATCGGTCAAAGTCATATTTTAAAATTGACTTAAATCCGGCTTGAAATCCGCTGAACAATCAGCTTGATGACCGTTGCATAAAAATATCATCTTTCAAACTTTTCGACGCCAAACGTAAGGTTGATGACATGGCCTCCAAACGTAGGGTTGACAACGTAAGGTTGAACATAAATGTAGGGTTCATGTTACTTTATTCAAATGTAAGGTTGATCATAAACGTAGGGTTGATCATCCATACTTTTTCTTCAACTCTCAGACGAAAGATAAAAGATCCATTCAAAGAACGTATGGTTGTTTACAAAATTAAGGTTAATGAACCATAATTTTATTATATCCCTAATGTAGTGTTCCTTCCTAACGTAATTTTCTTCTTCCATACTTTACCGATAATGCATGGTTCTTTAACCATAATTTTTCCTTATCTCAAAAAGTATACACGCTTTTCATCCTTACGCTACGTTTATCCACTTGGGGTATGAACAGTGTGTCCAGAACAGGCTAAAGCAGATTTTGAATAAGTAGTGTATGAACATTGTTTCCAAAACATGCTGAATACGAATACTTTAACAATAAATTCCCATAATTTCAAGTGTAAAATAAATTAATAAATTCCTGCAAAATACGTAACAAATAAAATCATTAGAAAATAATTAATGGTATCTATGAGCATCAAAATTATCATAAAGAGATAGAGTGTTAATATAAACTCCCCCTTTAAATAAAAATATTATATATTGTTGAAAACAACACTTTGCTCAACAATCAACCCCTTTTTGATGATTATAGAACCCATTAAATAATAAGACTAATTAAATGAAATTAACTTTCAAAATTAATTACATAAAGTTTTAAAATATTGAGAGGATAAAATAATATTTAATTTTAACAAAATCATTTCAAGAAAAAAAATCTCCCCCTTCATGAAAATATAATAACTTTTTCTTTAAAAATAAAAGTAAAGAATAAAATAAAGGTTTTTAAATTTTAACCAAATTTCTCCCTCTGAAAAAAAGTAAAAGAAAATTACCCTTTATAATAATCCATTGTTGATAACTTAAAATAGTTTTTTGTATAAGTATAAATCTGTAATAATTTCATTAAGGTTTTTAAAATGAAATTTTGTGTTTATCCAAATTTCTCCACCTTTTTGTGATATCAAAAAGAATGATAAATCATGGATTTTAACACATTTAATGTTGCATTGAACTGTAGGTGAATGATATTATTAACTGGTTATCAATAATTAAATCTGGAGTACTGGCATATCAAAATAAAGACATTAAAACAAATATAAAGAAAGAAATAGATTTTCATTAAAAATAAAAAATAGATACAAGTATGATAAACACAGGAATCAAGGTCTGAGCAAGGTAGTCAATAGGTTCTATCTCCTCTGGATTTCAGACTTGATTTCTGTAAACTATTCCCTGATTCTCTTCATCATCCCCTATTTAAGTTTGATAATGAGCTCTTCGTTCTCCTAATTCATATGAATATCCTCGATTAAATTGACCCTAAAAAACGCATGCATCCTTTCCTCTTTTTCTATAAACTCTGATAGCTTCTCTGACATCTGATTTATTAGTGTTCTGATTAGTGGCTCACTAGATGTCAGTTGATCCACTAAATTTTTTTTATTGTCCAGAAACACTGATAATGGAGCATTTTTACATTGAAGATCTTGCAACCTGTCATTCATGTTGCTCATCGCGGTTGTGATAGCTTGAAATCTTCTGATTAAATTAGGTGAAGTGCCAGATCCACTAGCAGCACTATTTGCAAATGATGCAAATTGGTTCTCCATAAACAATTTGAGATATGATAAATCTGTCTTCATAACCATTTCAGATTTCAACTTGACAACTGCATTCATCAAATCCTCTTTAAACATTTCAACTTCTTGCCTTAACATTGTACTCTCCTTCAGCTTTTGAAATCTCAATTGTTCTAAGTCTAAGGTATTTCTCAGAGTGACATTCTCAAATTCCAACTGAGACACCTTTTTGTACAGTTATTTAACTTCTTTCTTCCTTGAATCAGAGGCACCCTGTGCTTGATTTGCATTCTCAGGCTTTGGATGATGCAGCAGTACCAAAGGAGATGAGTCAGCATCAGATTGTTCTTTCTCTTTGTCATGTGTGGGTTGGTCCACAAATTTTTCATTAGAGTCCTCATACTCCTCCACAGAAAAATCCTATTGAAGTACCTCTGTTGGAGCATTAGGGAGATGTTCATCACAAATATCAGCATCTTTTTCTTCCACTGGAATTTTGAGAACAATATTTTCAGGAGTTTCCTAAGGTCTGGCCACTTCCTCACCAGGCACTGCCTCCTTATCTTGTTCCTGTTGAAGTGAAAGTTCAACATCAGCTACAATTGGTTCCTAAGTCTCCCTTTGAGCTTCTTCTTGAACTCCTGATCCCTCTACTGGTGTTTTCCTTTCACTAACATCTTCAATGGTCTTATAAATAGAATATTCTCTTACCAAAGTATAAGAAATTAAATCTTCTGTTGTTGCCAATGTAGGGGAAGTAATTTCCTGATTAACAGGTCTAGTTCTTTGATATTGAAGTCCCTCCTGAATTCTTTCTTCCTCAACATCCTTCACTTCAAATCGGATCCTTCATGCCACATTGCTGACTCTTGATTCAGCTTGTCCCTCCTTGGACTTAGCAGGTTGAGTCTGAGCACTCTCTAAGTCATCCTCAGCTCATAATGGAAATTTTTTTCCTTTAATGGTGCTCCAGAAATAGCCAATTTTTCTTTAAGTTACAGCATTGAATACATTGCTGTGATGATAGTGTACTTGGGCATCCAATAATCTCACCATGTGCTTCTTAAGAAACAGCTTGGAAATGAATCGACCAAAAGGATAAAAGTTCATTCGGGCATCACTCTGACAACAATATCTTAGGTATCTAACCATATCCCTAGGAAAATTGAGTTTGACATCACTGAGAAAAAGATACATTATATACATATCGGGATATAATATTTTTTTTCCATCTCAGACTTCCTCGGTGAAATTCCTGTCTGCACAAATTTGACCAAATTTTTTTGATCAGGCTCCAAATCCTTGATAAAAATTTTATTTATAGTCTTAGTACCAAAAAGAAATGACGTTATGTCCTTGGATTTATGCACAGAATCATCAATATTTTTCAAATCGAAATGAAAAACTCCCTCATGAGGTCAGTTGAGAATCTAACCAATTTCTACTAATGATATTGAGAAATCCCTATCCTCTATCTTAGCCATCATATGGTACTTAATATCTCCAAAACTAAACTGTACATATTTGAAGAAGTATCTAAGTTCTACCTCTAACAGAAATTCCATATTTTCACTGTTGAACGTCTTTTCAAGGTTCTGAAATGACATCTCTTGTTTCAACAGTATATTTGTCTGAAATAACCAGTCGAGATCTATTACCTTGACCTGTAAGATTTTTATTTCTTTGGAGAATTGTCTCTTGGAATTTCTTATCTCATCTTCACTGTCTCTTTTAGTCCTTACCATCTCTGTGAGAATATCTGAAGGTTTTAAGGTTAGGGTTTCAGAGGTTCGAAGATTAGGGTTCATGAGCAGAGGTGCGGTTTGCGGGTTCGAAAAGGTTTCGATAGAAATGAAATGATTTATAAGTCGAAAGGGTTTTTAAAAACCTTGATTCCTGTGTTTTTAATAATCATTACATATATTTAAAAATAAATAAAATAAATTACGCGGGGAAAAGAAACTTATTCTGTTTGAAAAACAAAAATATCAAAATTATTTTAAGCATAATTAAAATAAATAACTAGCATTGTAAAATAAAATTTTATTTTAAATCCAATAAACCTAGCTCCACCTTAATAAAATAAAACCTTGCAGTGGGAAGTGGTTTAGAAAAAATATCTACTAATTGAATTTTTTTATTTATAAATTCTAAAAATATATCCTTTTTAATAACATGATCTCTTAAAATGTGATGCCTTATATCAATGTGCTTAGTTCTATAATGACTAATAGGATTTTTTGAAATATTAAATGCACTTGTATTATCACATAAAATAGGTTTGTTATTAAAATTCAATCCAAAGTCCAAAAGAGTGTTTTTCATCCACAACACTTGTGCATAGAAACTGCCAATAGAAACATATTCTGCCTCAGTTGTTGATAGGGCAACTGAATGTTGTTTCTTATTTCACCATGACACTAAAGATTTTCCTAAAAAGTAACTAGTTCCTGAAGTGATTTTCCTATCTAATCTACAACTCCCAAAGTCTTCATCTGAATATGAAATCAAATTGAAATCAAAAGTTTTAGGATAAAGTAGAGATTGAAAAATAGTTCCATTTAAATATCTAAAAAATCTTTTGACAGCAGTTAAATGAGATTCTTTGAGATTTGATTGAAATCTAGCACAAAGACATACTGAATACATTATATCTGGCCTGCTAGCAGTAAGATATAATAAACTACCAATCATACCTCTATATAACTTGTTGTCAACTGATTTTCTAGTTTCACCCAAATCATGTTTTTTATTAGTACACATAGGAGCTGTATATGTCTTGTTGTTTTCAAGTCCAAATTTTTTCAACAAATCAGTAATTTATTTTCTTTGATTCAAAACATTTCCAAAATCTTTTTGATAAATTTGAAGTCCTAAAAAGAAATTTAGTTCTCCCATCATACCTATTTCAAATTCATTTTGCATTAACTTTTAAAACTCATGACAAATAGTGTTATTAGTTGATCTAAAAATTACATCATCAACATAAATTTGAACTAATAAAACATTATTTTTCACAGTTTTTATAAAGAGTGTTGGATCTTCCAATCCAATAGTAAAGTTATTTTTCAAAAGAAAAGAACCTAATCTTTCATACCAAGCTCTAGGTTCCTGTTTAAGGCCATAAAGAGATTTAGTGAGTTTAAAAACAGAATCAGGTTTTTGAGAGTTTTCAAAACCAGGAGGTTGCTCAACATAAACTTCCTCCATTAAATAACCATTTAAAAAGGCAAACTTAACATCCATCTGAAATAATTTAAAGTTAATATGAGATGCATAGGCTAAGAGGATTCTAATGGCTTCTAGTCTAGATACAGGTGCAAAGGTCTCATCATAATCTATACCTTCTTCCTGATTATATCCTTTAGCTACAAGTCTATCTTTATTTATAGTTATTATTACTTGATCATCTTGCTTATTTCTAAAGACCCCTTTGGTTCCTATTACTGGATAGTTATATGGTCTTTCAACTAATTCCCAGACTTCATTTATTTTGAACTGGTTTAATTCTTCTTGCATTGCTATCATCTAGATTTCATCATCTAAAGATTCTTTTATAGTCTTGGGTTCTAATTGAGATAGAAAGGCAGATAATTCTATAAGATTTGCTATATTTCTTCTAGTTTTTATTCATGTATCTAAGTCGCCTATTATAGTTTCTAAAGGGTGATTATTTTGGGTTCTAGTCTGTCTAGGCAACACAGTTATAGGTTCTTTAGTATCATGTTCTTCTGAACTGGACTGAATTTCTTTTATATGATTTTCAAAATCATTCTTTAAGTTCTCAAGTCTCATGTTATCATTAGAGTCAGGTTCATCCATTTGATCTGTCCTTTTCTCAAAGAGATTAGATTCATCAAATTTCACATGAACTAATTATTCAACAATCCTTGACTTTTTATTATAAACTCTATAAGATTTGGAGGTAGCAGAATATCCTAAGAAAATACCTTCATCAGATTTTGGATCGAACTTACCAAGATTATCTTTGGTGTTCAAGATATAGACCTTACATCCAAAAACCTTAAATTAATTTACTTTAGGTTTTCTGTTATTCCATAGTTCATAGGGTGTCTTTTTCAAAATAGTTCTAATTAAAACTCTATTAATTATAAAACAAGCTGTATTTACAGCTTCTTTCCAAAAATATATAGGTAGGATATATTCATTTAACATAGTTCTATCTATTTCTTGAATTGTTCTATTTCTTCTTTCTACAATCCCATTCTGTTGAGGTGTTCTTGGTGCAGAGAAGGTATGTTTAATACCCATGTTTGAGCAAAAGGAATTAAATTCCTGATTCTCAAATTCTCCACCATGATCACTTCTCAATGAGATTATATTAATACCTTTTTCATTTTGAACAGATTTGCAGAAACTTTCAAATAAAGTAAAATCTTCATTTTTAAATTTCAAAAAGAAAATTAAGTAAATATAGAATAATCATCAACTAATACATAAACATATAATTTACCAGCTAAGCTTGCTACTCTGGAAGGTCTAAACAAATCCATATAGATAAGTTCTAGAGGTTTAGTTGTAGCAACTTTATTAACAGATTTGAATGATGATTTGTGTTGCTTGCCAAGTTGGCATGAATCACATAATCTGTCACTTTCAAATTTGAGACTAGGAAAATCATAAACTAGATGTTTCTTAGATAATTTATGTAAAACATATACATTGCAATGTCCAAGTATCCTATGTTAGATCCAATATTCACTTACATTAGCAATCAAGAAGTTTAATTATTGTTTACATAAGGAATTTAAATCAAAGTATAGACATTATCAGTTCTTGGTGCCTTAAATTTAAACAGTTTATCTTTAGAAACAGTACAAAAATTGTTAGTAAAATCAACAGTATATCCATCATCACAAAGTTGAGAGATACTTATCCAGTTGTGTTTTATTCCTTGTACATAAAGTACTTTGTTGATTGGGACTATTTTTGGGTCTCCAACAGTTCCAATGCCAATGATTTTTCCTTTGTAATTGTCACCAAAAGTGACAAGTCCACCATATTTTTGAGTGAGTGTAGAGAAATTCAATGATTTTCCACTCATATGTCTTGAGTAGCCATTGTCCATGTACCATATATATTTTCTACTCTGGTGGCCTGCAACCTTCAAAGACATTCAAAAAAATTTCTTTGGTACCCATATTCTGTTGGATCCAGGGGTGTTAGCTAGAAATGATCTGGGTATCCATATTTGCTTTGTTCTTTTAAAATTAGCTGAAACATATAAGTCTTTTGAAACATAGGATTTCTTAATACAATACAATTGAGGTTGTCTTAAGAAACAGTTTTTAGATATATGTCCCTTTGTCCCAAAAAAAAGTTATAATTAACCCTTTTAGAGCTAGGAACAAAATAATTTTTATATAGCTTAGGTTTTTCTCCTTTACTGCCAATTCCAAATCTCTCCTTTTTAATGACAGTTTTTCCAAGAATTTCATTTAATGAATTCTCTCCTTTTATAAAAACAAATGAATCATGTTTGTAAGATTCTACTTCTTCCTGTAGTGTTTTTATTCTTGATTCAAAATTAATATAGTTAGTGTTAATAGAATTTTATTTATCAGTTAATTCTTTATGTTGTTTCAGCATTGTATCTCTTTAATCTGAAACAGATCTATGTATGTTCTTTAGTGACTTATGTTTCTTAATAGTGAGTCATATCTTTCTTCAAGCATATTGCATTAGGCTGAATTTTTTTCATTTTTGTAGCTTGATTCAGAATTTGATTCATTATTTGAGTCAGAGGAGTAATATGAGTGTAACTCATCATTTTCTTCCATGAAACACATGTTTGCTTTTAGATTGACTTCTTATTTTTCTAAACTTGATTTAGGAGAGCTACTAGAGTCTTCAGATACACTCCAAGTGGCTTTCATAGCTTTCTTTTCTTTCTGCTCATAGTCATTTCTTTTGAAAAATTTCTTCTTCTTTGTATCTTTTAATTGTGGGCGATCTGGTCTGATATGCCCCATATTCTTGCATTCATAGAATCTTACTTCCTTATCATATCTCTTAAAGGATTTTTTGAAGTCTCTTTTCTTTCTGTAGAATTTTCTAAATTTTCTAGCTAGCTGAGCCAATTCTTCATCTGAGTTTGATGAGTCAGAGCTCTCTGAATTCTCTTTTTCATTTTTCTTCATATTTTTTATTTTGATCTGTGATGATGCTTTTAGGGAAGTATCTTCTCTTTTGATAAGGACTTTATGTTCATTAGATTCATCTTTCATCTCATCTTCATACATAATTAATGTTCCAATAAGTTCTCTGATGGTTAAATCTTTGACAGGTGTCGACTGTCTGATTGCTGAAGAGATTCCATTCCATTTTGTAGGTAGTACTCTCAACACTTTTAAAGCTTGATCAGCTTGCTTAATGGGATCTCCCAAGGCAGTTATGTTATTGAAAATCACTTTCAATCTTCCATTAATTTGAGTAATACTCTCACCTTCAACCATTCCGAATGTATCAAATTTAATCTTAGCAGTTGCATATCTCATTTCCCTGATATTGTAAGTTCCTTCATAAGCAACAACAATAGTTTGCCACATTTCATATGTTGTTGGGCATTGAGATATTCTGTTAAAATCATCAGGTCCTAGACCATATATAATTGCATTCATTGCCTTCAAATTCATATCATATTCTGTTTTAGTAGCTACACTCCATGTTTCAGGTTTTTTTGGTATTTCATATGGAGTGAGAATCTTAGAAAAGACTCTGTATCCAAGATTTTTCAGATAGATGATCATTCGAGACTTCCAGTATCCATAGTATTCTCTATTGAAGTATGGTGCTCTGACCATAGACATTCCCTCTCTTGTATCAATCATGATGCTCTGTTGTATAATATTTAAATTATTTTAGCTTGCTAATGCTCTATCAGAAGCTCCACCTCTGATACCAATTGTTGGATCTTGAATATATAGATTATACACAAGAGGGGGGTGAACTGTATCTTTCAGAATTTTTGTTAACTTTTCAATTGAATGATTTCTGTCCTCTATGATTTATTAGATTTGATCATGCAGTAGAATAAGTAAAAGTATGGACACATAGATGTATAGTGGTTTGGGGAACAGAAGGCCCCTAGTCCACTCCACCAACGCTCTACTCCACGAGCTTGGTGATTTTCACTTTTTGGTCCTCCTTTCCATAGACCGGTTCACAACTGAGTACAGGAAGTTGACACCTTTACAATCCAAGTCAAAACAAATCCTTCTGGTTCACTTATAGAACCTACACAGCTTAGTACAAGAAGCTGGTTACTCAAGATAAAAAATAATTTTAGAAAGAACTTTTCTAGTTGATCTTCACAGTTGAAACAGAATGCAATTGACATCAGATGGATCGTCATCTCTAGAAATATTGATTTTCAAGTCCAAGCAGTTTTGAGTTGATCCAGTTGCCGTAGATATAGAGATATAATTCACAACTTCAGTAGTAGTAGATCCACAGTAGATATTTGATGTATAACAAGTGAATCTTCTCTCGAGTTCCTTCATTTTAAATAAACAGAGCTTTGACGCTCCTTTTGAATCAGCAGAACTGAGTGCTTTTTGCAGTCTCTATTTTCCACCTTTTTGAATAATAGATTGATCACCACACTCTTGTGCCTGGTGTCTAAGAGAAAACATATATAATAAATCCGAGCATATCCCATGCACATTTAGATCCATAAAAGTCGCCTTTTGATTTTCGATATTCAAAAATTTGAATTTACAGAGTAGTCATAACTTCCCTGAAGACTCGGCATAAAAATCTCCTTTTAATTTGATCTTTAATCCAATGATAAAACGGCTTTGAATTGTTCAAAGTCGTATTTTAAAATCGACTTTGAATTCAGCTTGAAATCCGCCTAACAATCAGCTTGCTGACCATTGCATAAAAATATCGTATTTCAAACTTTCTGACACCAAATGTAAGGTTGATGACGTGGCCTCCAAACGTAGGGTAGACAACGTAAGGTTGAACATAAAAGTAGGGTTCATGTTACTTTCTTCAAACGTAAGGTTGATCATAAATGTAGGGTTAATCATCCATACTTTTTCTTCAACTCCTAGATGAAAGATAAAAGATCCATTCAAAGAACGTATGGTTGTTTACAAAAGTGAGGTTGATGAACCATACTTTTCTGATATCCCAAACATAGGGTTCCTTCCAAACATAAGGTTCTTCTTCTATACTTTGCCGATAACGTATGGTTGTTTAACCATACTCTTTCCTTATCTCAAAAAGTATACACTCTTTTCATCCTTACGCTATGTTTATCCACGTGGGGTATGAATAGTGTTTCCAGAACATGCTAAAACAGATTCTGAATAAGTAGCGCATGAACAGTGTTTCCAGAACACACTGAATACGAATACTTTAACAATAAATTCCCGTAATTTCAAGAGTAAAATAAATTAATAAATTCCTGAAAAATACTTAACAAATAAAATCATTAGAAAATAATTAAGGGTATTTGTGTGCATCAAAATTATCATAAAGAGATAGAGTATTAATATAAACTCCCCCTTTAAATAACAATATTATATATTATTGAAAACAACACTTTTCTCAACGGGTTTTTCCTCATAAAATGTTCTACTATCATCATGTTCTTATGTGGTAGCTCTAGATATTCCCTTGAATGTGTTACACTACCATTTAAAACCCAACTCAGCTTATCCATTACTATTACAAACTGCATGGTTCCATTTCCCTCCATTTTAGGTTGCAGATTCAAAAGGATGTCATTATCTTGGTGCCTTCCAACTTCAGCTTCCCTATTTCATCTATATAAAACCATTCTGAATATACATATCTTAGATGAAGAAACATGGTAATAATTTAATTCTATACCATTTAAAATTAACTATAAGGTACAAATTATTTATGGTATTCTATTAACATCATCCTAGCTCTTAAAGTTATCTAAACTGTGATCTGATACTAACTATAAAGGCCCGACCATAAACATTACATGATATTATAAATTATTTTTGAATTCAATTTCTTACATTCTGAAAGAACTTTTTTGTTTTATTGTTTTAGTAAATTAGGATATAATTCATATATATCATCCCATAATAATACAAAATAGGTACTATTAAAATAGTATCCATTTCTTCCATAATAAATTTTTTTTAATAAAACATGAAATTGTTTCATGAAAAATCGTCACAACATTCATCTTGGATTCTTATTTTCTATAAACCATCCTTAAAAACATTTAAAAACATTTTAAAACATGGTATGATCACAAAAAGCTAAATAAGGGAAATAAAAATAAGGACTGAATCCATTATTCCCTAAGTACTTATAAACATATGAAATCATTTTCACAAAGATATACTTCTCACCCTTAAAATATCTTATACTTACTTTGTGAAAACATAAGACTTATATATAACATAAAAGACATAAATAAACTATTTTGGTAACTTTTGGCATTACATACTTAATATTTTAGCCCTTGTATCTAACCTATGATTTGTAACCTCATAACTACCTTACAATGTAACCCTCATGACTACCATATGATATAACCCTCACAGATACCTTATGGTGTAACCATCGTAGTTACACATGGAATAACCATTATTATCAACCTCAAATATAAACATAACCAATGAATTAGAAGTATATATAGTTCCCACCCTTCATTATTAATAATTTCCAAGAACCAAAACATAATCATAAAACATGAACACTTTCATCGTAATAACATTTCCTACGAAAAATCGCTTATTTTAAAATAATACTGCATAAATACAAAAAAGATCATTTTGTTTGTAAATAAACATGTAATATTATAAATAAATAAAAAAATTAAGGCATCATGAAAAAAATGATAAGCCGCTCATGTCGAATAATTTAATAAGAAATATTCTTTTTGAATTTTTTAAAAAGAGACATTAAAGAGGATTTTAAATGTAAAGTCCCTTACATTGGGTTTGACTTACATGAAATGTGTTCAAAAATATTATATAATGGTTTAAAGAAAGTTATAAATTTATTAAGTAACAATAATAAAATTTATAATACCTTATGTGATCTTTTTATAACATCTCTCAACCCATTTATTTATAATATTTTGTTGTTGATATAGTCTCAGGTGTGTTTATTTCATGGTTTCCATGGTTGGTTCATTATGGGTCTGTTTGTTTAATGGAAGAAAAACTCAATATGTGGAAATAAATGGTATTAATATGTTTTCATAATTTTAAATGATACCATATATCATTTTTTTCTGATATGAGGATGATTTATTAGATAAAACATTAATGAAAATTATTTAATTTATTTTGGTGGTTTTTACTTCTATCAAAAATTCATATAATTTTATTTAAAACAAAATTTATGAGGGAATGAAAATTATTCTAATTGATGTGAAATTTTTTAAATATGTTTTCTATTTTATATTTATTTTTACATGGAATTTTAGGTATTGAAATTAAAAGGTAATTTTTAGAACTGGATTTATTTTTGAAACCATGTTTGAATATTTCTATATAGAAAATAATATACTTAAATGTTTGAGATGTGTTTGATTTAATAATGATAAAATAGAGAACATTTTTGGAATTTTTTAAAATTATTTAACATGAAAATATGGATTTTATTTTTAGTAATTTGGATTACTATCAAAGTGTGCATGTATTTGAAAAATGATTTCAACCCTCATGGAATAGGGGTTTGATTTTAATGGAAATGAATTTTTTTATAATGTTTTATTGTGTTTTTTATCATGTGTATTGTTCTTCAGAATCTGACCCCTTGGTGTGGTATTGGGACTATGTGATTTGAGTGTACTTTAAAACATGAAGAAGATAAATTCATGTTTCATGTTTTTTTATTTCTCCTCCATAAAATGTCTATATATGGGGTAGATAGTCCATTCTCAGGATATGACTTAGGAAAAATCCTCTTATTATTAGAATTCATTTTTTCTAGTGATTTGATTTTCCCGAACTCAGAAAGAAGTGGTAGGGGAATGATTTTTTCATTTTAAGAATTATTGAGTCATCATGCTTACTTTTTCATGGTAACCAATATCCTCATGAGGTTATGGAATGGTTTTGTCATATTTAGAAATCCAGGAAGTTGGAAACTCATGAGTTGTTTGGGATTATTATTATATTTTGGTTGGTGTTCTTGAATATCTTTGAGTGGTTTGGGAATTTTTAAGTGATTTACATTATAGTGACTTCTTGGTAAAAATAATTTTGATTGTCCTGCAATATCCTCCATTAACCTACATGAACATGAAATATCATAACAATACATATAATAACCTCAATTAAAGACTGTTTTTATACTAGTATAATGATATATATATATATATATCGGGAATGATGTGTATCTCCATAAAAGAAACTATTCATGCACTTACAAATGATTAACCTTTATTATCTCCAAAAAATGTCATTTATAAATGTATTAACACCATTAAAGCCTGTATGTAATTGAAACAAATGTCTCCAATAAATAATACTAAATAATTATTACTGTATTAATGATCCTTAAAAAATATTAAACTTATTATAATTAAATAAAAAACCCTTAAGCCTCTTTCTAGTACACAAATATGAATTTTTTGGAGAGATTTCAATTGAACATATCTTGTGTATTTATTTTGTTAAAAATTAACATTACTGAATCAAATAGAATGGATATGAATATAGAATGGATGACTTCCAATCATATTTCAAAAGAGTATGAATAAGGAGAGAAAGAGTTTATCATGTTTTCAAAGGATTGTCTATATGGCCCTTTTTAAATTCTTTGTCCATGTTTACACTATTGTTATTCAAGAATAATTAGTCTAGAGGAGTTATAAGAAAACTTGATCTATCATGGAATTGATCAAAGTTATAAATGTTTGAATAAACATGTGGGAAAAGAATATGTTTCTAGTGATTGGAATAACAATATGTTTTATGGATCATCTGATACATGTGTAGATAATGAAAAGACTATATCAAGTATGTGATTATAGATGTGAATGATGATGATTATTATATTGATTAAATAAAAAGGATTGTTTAATATGAACTTAATTATTGTAAAAAATTGTTTTAGAAGTTAAAGAGTTATGAAAAGATGGAATTGTATGTGGGTTTCACTAAATACACAACATTGTCAGTGGTACTGAAACTGTATAATTTTAAATTTAGTAGAGAATGGAGTGTTTCAAGTTTTACTAAACTAATTCCACTCTAGAATGATATGAACCCTAAACATGATGAACTCCCCAGCTGAAAGTACAACACTAAATGAATTTCATGTTCTATGGGTATGATATCTAAAAGAATACATGCTTTCCAAAATGATTGTATACTATTTTAAAAGGACCAAAAATCACTTAAATAATTCCCAAATTGTGGTGCTTCTCCATATAAGAAAGATGAATTGGGTTAAAAGAAAGTTGTATGGTACTTTACAATAATTCCACGGTTTAAGAACTATATGTAAGTGAGGGAACTATAGGGTAATTTATATGGAACGCAGATACAAGAAATAAATATGGGAAACATCGTCACCTAGTAGACTCTTCTCAGTAGAAAAAAATTGATCCTGAGTATCCAGAATTTGGAAACGATCTGAGTAACCTTTATCTTGCTTTATCTACAGATGGAGTGAATCCTTTTGGTTTTCAAAGAAGCACTCACTGTACAACACCATTTATGTTGGTAAATTATAATTTTCCACCCTGGTTATGCATGAAATGAAAATAAATTATGTTATATATTCATATATCGTTACAAAAACAATCTGGTTATGATATTGATGTTTATTTGGATCCATTGATCGGGGATTTAAAATTATTATGGGATTAAGGTGTTATGTTATATGATGCTTTTAAGAATGATGATTTAACATTGGTTGACATGTTTTATGGGATGATAAGTGAATTTCCTACTGATGTAAGTTTTTCAAGATATAGAATTAAAGGAACTCAAGGGTTTTCCATTTGTGAACAAGGTACAAAGTCAATTTGGTGGAAACATTCATCAAAGACTGTGATTCTACTATATCATATATTTCTACCCTCATGGAAAAGTACTGATCTTGGATGACATCTGGTTGTGCCCAAATTTACTCTAATGGTAGAAATAGTTGTTGAAGTACAAGTAGGGATCGAATCCAAATGGAATCAAGAAGAAACCTAGATCCACTCAGACTTTCTAGAAGCATTGGCTATGAAGTGGAAAACTTTTTGTATTTATTTTAATTTAAGAAATAATTTGTTAATTTAAAAAACAATAAAATAAACAAAATGACTTGAATTGAAACAATTTTGGATGATGGGATGATCCTTGGTCATTGTTAGGAAAATTAGAGATGTAACACTACCACAAATTGGTCCTTTAAAATAGATTGTAAAAGGGCTTTATCCATGCTATAGAAGCACTGATAATGTAAGTGATTCTAAAGGTATATATTTAAAAGTCTCTTTAACAAGAACTGATAAGGTACCCATTTATCAACATTATAGAAAAGTGCTGATAAAGTGGGCCATTATCAGTTATTTTTTTAGTGCAGATAAAGGGTTCCTTTATCAGCATTTTTTCAGCATTGTTAAAGGACACCTTTAACAGTGCTAAAAATATCTTATAAAGGCTATAATGATAAATGGTATAATTTTTATTCATGCCCCTCCCCCACCTTTATCAGTGCTCCCCCACCCCCCACCCCTTTTCTCAATGCTTCTCCCACCCCTTTTATTAGTTCTTTAGATAATCCCTCCCCTAGCGTATAGCCCTACCTCCAGTGATTTTTGAACCTGAGACCTCCAACTTATACACCAACACCTTTTACACTCCACTATATTTTTTTGATTTATATTTTAAGACATATCTATATATTAATATATAATTTGTTGTATTTTTTATCCATATATTTATATATTTTTATATAAATGTTTATATATATAGTTATATATTTTCCTAAATACATATTTATTTATGTATTTTTTTAAGGATATTTACTCTAAAACTCCTAAAACACATAAAAACATTAAGAAACTTTGAAACCCCTACACCCCTAAAAACCATTAATTGACTATAACATCTGATCCAGGAGGCCACTTTAGGTCCAAAACCAGTCAAATAAAAAATAATAAAATGATATTAGATATGATATGTGGAACATGAAGAAAGTACTACTGGATAAAAAGTTGTATGCATTTGAATTTTAATAAATCGGGGTCTATTACAAAAAAATCAGTTTTGGAGGCCTTATAGGCCTTTCTGGGATTAAAAACTAGACAAAGATCTTTGACCTCAATCTAAGACCATTTTGGGCATAGAGACCATCACAAGCTTCTATTTGATATGTGTTAGATCCGAAACAGACACCTGGATCAAAATTTATGGTTTTTTAAAGTTTGAATTTAATTTTTGACTTTTTTTATACAATAATATATTTTATTCATTTTATTATAAAATTATTTATATATTATTTGGATTTATCTCATTTAATAATATTCTATTTGACTAGTAGTGGATATAAAATGGAATTTCATATCAAAATTTATGATATTTTCAGGGTTTTTGGGATTTGTAGGGGTTTTAGTGGTTTTCAGGGGTTTTCACACTTGATGACCATTAAAACAGCCATAAGTTCAGAACCGAGTGTCTGTTTTGTCTCTACCAAATATCAAATAAAACATTCTGATTTACTCTACAACTTGGTGACCCAAATAACCCTCAATCGTCACTATTAAGTCCAAAAAAGTCTTATAATGTATCTAAATGTCTATAACATCTGTTATGGGTGTTCGTTAATGAAATACTTTTTTTTTGAAATATAACTTTTAACAGAGCTTGTAAAAGAATTATGATAATGGTGGGGTATTTATCAACACTTCTAAAAAATCACAAATAAATACCACCCTTTTATCAGTTCTTTTTTAGAAGCACGGATAAAGACCCCCTTTATCAGTGCTTTTTTACAAGCACTAATAAATTCTCATTTTATCAGTGCTTTTTTACTAGTTCTAATAAATGTGGGGCCTTTATCTGTGATTTTTTACAAGCACTAATAAATGGCCCCCTTTATTAGTTCTTTATATAGTGCTGAGAAACGGGATTTTTAACAGTGCTTTTTGTAGGCATTGTTAAAACCCTAGCACTGGATAAACCTAGTTTTGTAGTTGTGTAATTATTTTCTTATTAATTTTTCATTCACTAGTTCAAGATATATTCAATCAATGAGTGAAATTGAAAATATCCTTCTCTAATTTAATCCTTAAACAATTACAAGTATAATCACCAATTAATTTATAGGAACACTTTCATGATCACTCTAAGGAATTGGATTGTACTATAACTCAAAATATTTAGCCATTAATGTTGGTGAAGATGAAGAAAAAATAATTCAAAGAATGGAACTCTGAAACCACAAAATGATTTGAAGAATTTAAGAACATAAAATAACATCAAATCCATCCCCATGAAACTCACTATAATCAAACCAAAAAAGTTTTATCCTTTAATTTATTCAAGTCTATTAATGTATGGTAGAAGTTGACTTATAAAGGAGGAATTGAAGACGAAAAAGAAAGACATAAAGATCACTCCACCATTGTGTAAATAATCTCAAAAAAGATATTTTGAATAGATTATCTCCATAATTAAATGATATCAACATAATATTAATAATAATAGAAAAATAGTATAACAATAAATTTTACTAATAAACAAAGGAGAATGAAAAACTAACATGAGAAAAATTAACAATGCGATTAAAAAATGAAAGCATAAAATAACAATTGAAAGAATAAAACATACACCCTAAATACCTTCACCATCATCTATTTATATAGTAATATTAAGATCCTTCAGTCAACCTTACAATAATCAATTCAATCCCATTTAATTATGATAGTAAAATGTGGGAGACAAATCAAAAGAAATTGGAATTTTCAACTTTGACCACAAAAATTGGACTAGATTTATACCCTTTTTGGACATTTGAATTTGACATAGAATGTGGATGAATACAAAGGTTTCTTAGAAGTAAAATATATTCTCCCAGTTTTCCTCTAAATGTTTTAAAAAAAATTTTGCAATTGGATCATCCATTCCGAAGTTATCATGAATTTTTTGGGCTGACTTTATGGGCCATCAAATCTAGCCCATAATTTATTCCTCATCTTGCGATATCCGGATCACCATGAAAACCTATTTATTTTCTTCAGTTATAGATTATGAAATATTCCCTATAATTTTATCTAGCTACAGTTAAAATTTTAGATTCATTGGACTTGAATTTTTGGGCTCCACGTTTAGTTGATGGGCCTAAGGCCCATTCTCCTTTGTCCAAAAATATCAGCATTAATGCCACAAATATCTATCTTCCCATGTGATTCATCCACTGATCCTAAATAATAAAATGTTCTAAAACATTTATCAATAACATTAAAGAATATTAAATTCATAAAATCAAAATAATTAATTACAAAATAAGATGGTGAATTGGGACCAAATTGACACTTTAAACATGAATTACAAAATGATGTGAAATGAACTTCAATTTATGAAATGCACTAAAATCGGTGTTTATGTAAATTGAATCACATTAATATCAAAATTTTAAAAATGAATATCATCCTCTTTCAATGGCTAATCATACCCCCAACTTGAGTTTTTCTTGTCCTGGGCAAAATTTATCCCTAAGATATGAAATTGAATTCCATTTTTCAAAAACATTTAACATACAATGTTCACCAAAATACATCATGAAAAAAATAATGAATCCCATTAAAATTATTTCTCACAAGCTATTTTCACAAGAATATCCCAAGCCTAAGACTATTCCTTTTTTCAAATTCATCACCACATTTCGTCCAATTTCAATTAAACATGATGATGTTTTGTGTATCTCAAAATACATGGGGTCTATTTTATTGTTCAAGGAGAAATAAATGGAAGCACTCAGTGGGAATTATATTAAACCATAATATGAGTATCTGGTTTTTTTCTTCTTCTTTTTTTTTGTTTTTGTTTTTATCACCCACAAAGATGGAAAAATTAACTATATAAAATAGAACTATAAAGTCATGATCCCCAAGTGCTAAACGCCACACATATTTTCAATCCCATACTCTAAAATAGATATGTAAAGAACAATTTTGGGAAATAAAACTATGGATTTATGATCCCAAAGTGATGAACGTCACACATTTAGACAAAAAATTTCTCTATACAGTCATTATTTCAATTTTTATTACTCGAATTAAACAAAAATTAACCCAAAACCTATAATATAATGAAAGAGAACCAATAACATAAACATACACCCAAAATCCTATGGATGTGCATGGTATCATTTTGATTAAAATTATAAAAATGTAAACATTGAAAAAACACATTGAATTGCTAAACTTTCCAAGAAATGTTCTCATGTACTTAAACTTTCCTTAAAATTCTAATCAATGAATTAAAAATTATTTTACATTCAGATTTCATGTTTCACAATGTACATTAACGCATGCCAGGATAATGAATTAATTATTTTTATTGAAATTATTTTTTTCATAAAATCTCATATATTTACTCCCCCCAACATAGAATGATACTAACCTCAATGTTAAAATAGAATATAATAGAAAGTTCATAATTGGGATGAAATTGGGGGATGTTTGTTTTAAATTAAATAATGGAATGAAATCACCTAGTTTGATTTTTATGAGGCTTCAATAAGAAATTGATCACTTTTTATTCATGTTAAGTGTAGACTCCTTAGGGGTGATTGGAGGTTGGGTTTGAACTCTGGAAGGCATGGGTTTTATTTGAAAATTTTAAACCACTTCAACTATTAAATCTCACACACTAGAAACATTAGATAACATTGGAAACCCTAATGTGGTTCCAATAGCAAAAAAACCCAAAAACACACAAAACAAAAAAATAAAAACAAAGATGAATAAGCTGGGTTGCCTCTTAGAAAGAGATAAATTTAGAGTCGTTATCAGGGCTTGGACCCCACCCCCAACTTATCAAATAACAACATTCAAAATTTTAACGATGCAATTTTTATCTATATCTACTAGATTGAGATTGATTATTTGTTTTAAATTTTTCTCAAGTACAAACATTTGTTCTACAATGAATGGGAAAATACATGGAATATCATAAATGGTTAATCTTGTTTCTTATATAGTATTTTATAAGATAGAAATTCTCAAGCCTAATTTATTATTTTCAAGATAGAATGGAATTATGACAAAATATTTTTGATTATAGTCTATGAAAAAATAGTTTTTATAGGATTTTTGGACCTTGAATTCAAGATTCTCTTGGCTAGTGCATTCAGAAACCATTAGAGAATTTGAATTGAAATTAGTAACATTTTTAAAATTTATTAATAGAATTGGTTCTTTTTTAATTGATGTTTAAACCACCAAATTCAATAAACAAATGTTAGGAATGGGTATGATCTCAATTTGGGGTTTCTCCCAAGGGTTCAGGGATTGGTGTTTCTAGAAAATTATTAATGGATCAATGTTTCGGAAAATAAATCCATGATGTGAAATTTCCCTTTTATGAATAAAAAAAATCAATTAATCCTAATTTAAACTCTCATCAACAATCTCATCATATTCCCTGGGTTTACTTTCAATATTTCCTAATAATTTCACTTTATTTTCCAGCTCTAATTTCTATTATTCTAAAGTTGTTCCTTTATTATTATTTTTTATTTTTATGCCTCAAATGGTTTGATAATTAATGGTTTAATTTTTAATTAGATTTCCCACTCTTGTAAATAGTCACATCTAGAATTTATTAAATAGAGTATTCTATTTTACAATATTCATTAATCAATGTTGATGAAGGGATAACCTGATTGGGCATGGATTCCATAATTATTTTTATGCTTTGAAGTTATAATCTCAATGATGAAACTTTTGAATTAATTTTATCCATTTAATGAAAAAATTGTAAAATAAGTTGTTGGGGATTATGCTGTATAATAGTTTGTAAATTGTGGACTTCCTTATGATTGATCTCATTAACAATTTTGGAGAGGGATAGAAATTTATCATTTAAGCATTCATAATCAAAAAGATTATACATGTAACTGGATGATGGGTATTCATTCACATTTTGATTGTATAAATTACCAATGTTAGCAGCTTTCCAATATTGATTTCTCATTTGATTATTGAATGGGAATATGACAGGGTAATTTTCAAGATACTTCATTGGAGATAACTGAAATTGGGATTTGATAATTTAATGACACACACAAATAGAAATGGGAAAATATTAGAGAATTATGGGTGAGAAAAGAGAATTATGGGTGAGAAAATAAGTTGGGTGTCTAAGATAATTATTTTTTCCCTGGAAACGACACCAAAAATTTTTTGTTCCCAAATTTACCATACTGGTAGAAGTAGTCGTTGAAGTAAAATTAGGGATCGGACCCATAAGGATCAAAGAAGAAACCTAAAGAAACTCAGATTTATAGAAGTATTGGATACTAATTGTCCAACTTTTGGATTGATTTTATTTTAAGAACTAAAGAGTTAATTTCAAAAAAAAACACAATGACTTTAATTAAAATAATTATAGATTATGGTCTTATCCATGTTCGTTGTTAGGGAATGGAGAGATGTAATTCTTTTTATATTCATTTTCCATTCACTAGTTCAAGATACATTCAATCAATGATAGAAATTAAAAATACTATTATCTAATTTAATACTTGAAAAATTATAAGGATAATCACTTATTTATTTATAAAAAAATTTAATGATCACTCAAATTAATTAGATTTTACTACCACTCAAAATGTGAAGTTTTTAAAGATGGTTTATATGAAGAATAAATAATTCAAAGAATGTAACTCTCAAAACATGGAATGAATTAAAAAAATTTAAGAACATAAAATAACATCCAATATATCCCCAAGAAACTCCCTATAATCAAACCTCAAAAGTTTTATACTTCCATGGATTTAAGGATGTCATTGGATTGTGGAAGTAGACTTATAAAGGTGGATTTGAAGAAGAAAAACAATGAAATAAAGATTACTCCACCACTATGTGAAGAATATCACAAAACAAGTTGTGAATAGATTAAATCAAAAATTTAATGGTATCAATGTGATATGAATAGTAATATAATAATATAATAATAATAAATTTTATTAATAAATTATGGTGAATGAAAAACTAACATGAGAAAATTTGACGATGTGATTACAAAATGAAAGTGTGAAATCAAAATTGAAAGAATAAAACATGAACACTAAATCCCATAACCACCATATCCTTATATATAAAATTAAGATCCTTATTTAAACCCCATAATAATTAATTCTCTCTCATTTAATTAATATAGTAAAAGGTGGGATAGAAATCAATGTAAATTGTAATTTTCAACTTTAATCGCAAAAATAGAACCAGATTCATCCCAATTTTGGACATTATAATTTGAAATTGAAGATGAAAAAATATGAATGGGTAATAGTAGGAAAATATATTATTCAATGTTTACTCTAAAGTTTTTCAAAATTTTAGGTCAATTGGATCATCCATTTAGAAGTTATGATGAAATTTTTCGGCTAACATTATGGGCCTTCAAATATGGACCATACTTTAATCCTCAACTTGGGTTGCCTAGATCACCATGAAAACCTTAGAATTTTCTATGTTCACAGTTAAATGAAATGTTACAAATAATTTTATACATCTGAAAATAAAATTTTAGCTTCACTGGACTTTAATTTTTGGGCAACAGTTTTATTTGATGGGCCTAAGGCCCATTATTCTTTTACCAAAACATTCTGTATTAATGGCCAAAAATATACAACTTCCCTTGTGATTCATCCATTGATCCTAAAAGATAAAATCTTCCAAAAATATTATCAATAATATTAAAAAAATATAAAATTCATAAAATCAAAATAATTAATTACACAAGAAGAATATTAATTGGGCACAAGTTGATACTTTAAACATGAATTTCACAATGATGTGAAAATAAGTTCGATTTATGAAATGAGAAAATATTGGTGTTTAGAGACATTTAATCACTTGAAAATTAAAATATTAACAATGAATATTATCATTTTTTAGTTTATAATCAGAATCATTCTATGGAAGTTCATAAGAATGTATAACACCATCTCAATACACATGTGGTAAAATATTTGAGAGAGTAAAAGATGTGTACACTGATTTTGGTAAGTCATTTTGGAAAACATTAGGAAAATCAATTGGAAAAAAGGAATTAGTTTTTTCTAATTAACATAATATAATTTTTTTATTTCATACATTTTCTTGATGTTATGCATGTTGAAAAATTTATGTTATGGTGTAATTGGAACATTAATAAATGCACCTGGCAAGACAAAGGATGGAATTAAGTCTCATTTTGACATGGTTGACATGACAATACAAGACGAGTTGGTGCCAATGAAAGGTGAAAAATGAACTTTTCTTCCTCTAGATTCTTACATTCTTTCTAGATATAAGATATATCAATTATAAACTTTTTTAATGACGTAATGTTCTTAGATGGGTATTCATTGAATATTAAGAATATCGTGTAAATGAATGATTTAAAGATAAAGGTTCTAGTATCGCATGACTACTATGTTTTGATGAAATATCTAATTCATGTTCCATTATGTTTAATTTTTTCCATGAATTTCTATCATACATTATCTAAGCTCTGTTTCTTTTTCAAATCTATGTCCAACAATGTTATAGACCTAGTGAAATTTTTGATTATGGAAAGAGAGAATGTAATCATATTATGTGAATTGAAAATGTTATTCCCACCAAAATTATTTGATATGATGGTTCACTTGGTTAGATAGATTTGAAAATATGGTTCTATACACTATATATGGATGTAACCCATTGAATGGAATATGATGATTTTGAAAGGGTATGTCCTATATCAAAATTTATCTAGAGGGATGTATTGCAGAGCGATATATTGTTGAGGAAGATGTTAAATTATGTACTGACTACCTATTCAGTGTGGAAATCATTGGTCTATCGAAATATCATCACACTGGATGGATTGTAGGAGAAGGAATTTCTAGAAGAGATGTTTTCATAATCAATATTACTAATCAGGTGCAAACCCACCTTTACGTATTTCATAATAGTTTAGAGGTTTCCCCATATGTTGAAATGAAAAAAAAATTAGGAATTTGAATCCATAAAGGGATAAAATATAGATAATATATAAACATAATCAATAATTTATAATATGGTTTCGAGACCATATTTTTAAGGATTCAGTTGAAAATCAAGATTCAATTTCTGAAAAACATTGATGGATTGCCAGAGGACCAAGTATGTAGGTATTATGTGATAATGGTAATGTAATTAATGGTTATATGTTCTATAAAAATGAACCTAATAAATATAATACCATGAAAAATAGTGGGTTTAAAATTATGGATGAAGTGATGCATGTTTATGGTACTAAGGATAGAAAACCAATTTACATAGATATGTTATACTTTGACATCATCAAACAAATATGAGATTTAGATTATACAAAATTACAAGTGATGAATTTTCAATGTAAATAGGTTGATAATAGGAGTGTTGTTAAAAAATATGAATTGGTATTTGTGAAAGTGGGTCTTAGTAAGGATGGGTAAAAATATGAACCGTTTATAATGGAATCATTGGTAGTACAAGTATTTTATGTTTTAGATCCCACAAACCAAAAGTGTTCAATTGTTCTATAATCGACCAAAACCATTGAAGGGTTGGGTGAAAATTAAACTGCGGATTATCCTTTCATTGGGACATTTCAATAATGTCATAGTGGTCCTGATGTAATGCATGGGGTTACCATGTTAACCCCAAAAGACAATGTTTAGTAGTAACATTCGACTCATCACTCAGAAATGTGTGCTGATTTATATTGATTCATGGAACAATTTATTCTCATGCTTAAGAAACTAATGTGGGAAGATATTATGGTAACTTTAAGATATCATTTATTTATTTTTCTTAAAAATAAAATAATGAAACATTGACTTACTCGTCATCATCCCTTGAAGAGTGAATTTATAGTATATTACTCCCAAAAGAAATATGTATTATATCTTGCTGGAAGGATTCATATATTCTTTCACAATATTTAAGAAAGATTTTATTTTAATATTTTTAAGGGAAAATAAACACTCACCCACCACTTATGTATGAACACCTGATAACCTAAGAAGCATGGGATGTGTTTACTGGTCATCGTGATGTGGTTTCTTTTCAAGTACATTGTGGATGGTTATACATTGTTTTAAAATACATGTATTCATCCCTTTAATTTAGAATTATTTATTTATGAAACTGAAATTGAGTGCTAAAAATAAGTAATGAGCATCACAACCAACATACACCCACCGTAAAGCAATGGTGGGGTATGCTTCACTTGAAAAAAATGGACTGCATTTTAAATATATCATAATAATTTTATGTGAAATGAAACAATAACAAAATTATGTTCCTCTATTTATATAAAAATTAATGAGTCCAAATCCAAAGTCACTTACATCCCTTTACATGTTCTATGGAAGGAGGAACATATAAATCAATATGAGAAACTAATAAATGAAAACTCACAAAAAGTGTGGGAAACATGTGTAAGTATAATATAATATATTTTTCTTTAAATCACTATTACATAACAATTATTACTTCTTTTCATATATTTTCTATCATAAATTTTCATAGGAACCATCAAAACCTATAATAGATGAAAACCTACTATCGGTGGCCTTGAAGCGGCCAGAATAGTGTGTCCTCATCAGAGGAGCATGTATTAGGGTGACACCTGGAATATATTTTGGAAAAAATAAGAGGAGGATAAAGATAAAAAAATTACATAGATGGAAGAAATATTTGATACCCTTAAATAAAAATATCATGGGTACACTGAGTTGATAATAAATGTTATGGGGGAAGCAAAGAGAAGAAACAACTCAAGAACAACCATTGTTTGAATCCCCCCCCCCACCAGCTTTGAGGTGAGACATTACCCTCAAAGAGCTGTATTATCCAAGGTAATCAATATTCTATGAATTGTTTCTGTGAAATGTGAATCTGAAAGACACTGATACCATTCTTATACTGATATTATATAGGGTGGAAATTAATGTGATTTATATATATCAACCTCCACACATCACCTTGCATCAAGGGTTATCGTGTTCAACATCTAAGATGACCATCTACACAACAGACCACTTCCAACACGTCATGTGAGAGTGGAGATCAGCATAGCTCATGATCCGAGCACCGAACTACCTATTCCAATTGATGATAGAGATATTCATAAGGTTGACCAAGATTTTTTTACATTTATCGCATGGACATCAGATCATAAAAACACATTTTGAAAAGGAGGTTTTCATTTCCACTTAATTTTTCATGATAACCCTTTAATAATTAATTAGAAACATCTGAAATGATGAATGTTATTAATGATGGACCATGACAATGGGGTGAAATGAAAGTTCAATTCGAAACCATCTAAAGGATCAACCAACCGATTGAAAATATCTTCAGAAGTCACCTTTATCCTATATATTCAATATCTATATATACTAACATTGAAGGTTCATACAGATACAATGTTACAAAATGGTAGTAGTCACATAGTTTATTTTGAATAAAATATATACAGAGAGAAAGGTGCATACTACATTTCTTTTGATAATGTAAATGAAATCATCAACTATGAATGGTTAAGTGCCTTAGTTGTAAATGTATACATGAGGTATGTTTTCATGATTTGATTTTCCTAAAATCCGATATAATATGTTAATTATGAATAAATACATTTCATATTTTTTGTAGGCATATAAATCAAAATCAATTGAAGGGATTTTCCCATGGAAAAAATTTGGACTCGTTAGTCCTCACGCCACCTCTACAGAACAAAAATATAGAGTCCAAAAATATTGATGAAATAGTGGAAGACTTGGTCAAATCATTTAAAAGAAAATAAACAGATTGAAGGATCTTCAAAATACCATCAATGTTGGTGTAAAAATTTAATATTTAATTATATCAAATATATTTTAATTTTTTTCCTTACTTTTTCCATTTTGTGTTTTAAGAAACATTGTATACTCATTGTTGTCAATTTGGACACTCTGATGATTTATTTCCTAGATTCACTACATGGATACTAAAAAAATGACCACACATGATGGAATATTTCATAAATTAATACACTACGTAAAATGTTTTAGAACTAAAATTCATGTTATATAATTGAGATTATATTTTAATGAGGATTAAGTTATGATAGGTTGATGTATAAATATCGTAAAAAACAAGGAATGAGAACAGGGGATAAGCACAAGGGTGCAGAAAAGTTCTAAAACATAATAAGTATGAGGGTATATATAATATGATTTCACTATCCAAACACATATAAAATAATTTAATTATTTTTATCAATGATTTTTCAGTGTATAAAATAAAAAAATAGAAAATATTGTTGTTATTATGTTTATAAATTTATGAGATAGATCATATTTCATCAACAAACTAGCATATCCTAAGAGATATTTTAAAAAATAATTACTATTTCATTAAAAATATTTATTAATAATTTTTGTATTTATATATTTCAAGTAATACTATGACTGTAAAAAAAACTTATATTCACAAGATGATATAGATTTTCTTATAAATGAATGGGCATCATACATGATGGCATAATGTACACAAATACCATGAAGATGTGACTTCCTTATAATTAGTAGATTGTTTCATATTTATGTTTAATTTACATTTTTTTATTATTACTCACATAAAAATTGTTTTTCTTATATAGGTGGATTCCTTTGTTTGTGTTGGGGTGGTTTGTTTGAAGTTGTTCATGTTCGTGAGATATTAAACTTTGAGGTTGCAACTCAGAGTTCAATGAAAAGGTAAAAGTGTTTTAAATATACTATGTGTCTCCTAATAATATTATATATTCTCTACTATATTTATATAATAGAAATTAAAAGTTTTACTACTCATGTAGACAATGTATTCTCCCTTAAATTTTTTTCACCCCTATAGTGTTGGAATTTATCACATTCCTTTAAAGGTAGTGGTGGGAACATGAAGGAATTTGATAAATGTCAACACTGTAGGTGGATTATTTTTTTCAGGTAGGGGTGGTTTGTTCAAATATTATCATACCTATTTAAGGCCTAAGGCGTCTCTGGGCGAGCGGTGACGACGGCGACGGTGCCGGCCTTCCCCCCGCTGGGGGGGAAGGGAGATTCACCGTCCGATGTGAGACCAGGTGTTTTTAGGCCTTTTTCGAATCCAGACTTTCTCCCCCCTTTCCCAAAAATATCTTTGAGCCCTAAGGCGTCAGATCTGTTTGATGGGCGACCTAACCTTCATCTCTCAACTTCAGAGTTCTCTGAATCCTCTGCGCTTCTGAATCTTACCTTGATTGCACGCTTTAGAAATGGTCGACCTTCTGTTGATGCCTTCGACAGATTTATCTTCGGTTCGTGGGAGCTACAGGAAAGGGCTATTGTCGGTCTTCTTGACAGGAACCACATGATAATTCGGTTCGAATCAGAGGAAGATCTCATTGCCGCTTGGTCGAGAGCTCCTCGCAGATTCAACGGGTATCACTTCCTTCTATTACGCTGGTCTTTCGACTTTCACATGAAGCGCGATTCACCATCGACAGCGGTTTGGGTAAGTTTCCCTAATTTGCCGCTCCCCTTCCAAAACCCTGCTATCATTCAAATGCTTGGCAACCTAGTAGGAAGGTTTTTGTGCTCTGATAGTCGCACTTCTGCTGTGTGCCATCCGGTTAATCCCCGGGTTTGTGTGGAGATGGACGCCTCTCGACGGCCGTTTGATCATGTGTGGATTACCATTGGGGAAGAGTACAGGTGTAAACAGCAGGTGGTTTACGAGAACTGGACGGGTTTCTGTTCTTCTTGTCACCGCCTGGGACATGAAGCGGAATTTTGCCGTAGGAATGGGGCCTTGAAGGATCAGCCTCATATTTCCAGTCGAAGGGATGGAGAGGCTAGGAGAAGACCAACGGACTTGGCTCTGAGGGTGGGAAACTCTTCCAAGGCGGCTGTTGAAGTGGAGGTCTCCCAATCTGTAGGAGTGGACAGTCTGCTAGGTGAGGCCACCAAGGCGGCTATTGAGGAGAATCTTGCCCCTGTTGTTGAGAAGATGAATACAGAAGGGGTTGACTTGGATTCCCAGGCACCGGAGGTGGATAGGCTAGTGGTTGAAATCAGTAGGGTGCTAGAGGAGGTCGACCAAGGTGCTAAAGATTCGGTGGAATGGATGCTTGCTGGACGCGGAGCTGATTTGGTTCAGACTTTGGGGGATGCGAGTTCCAATCATGTTTTGCAGGTTCCCTACACAGAAGGTGCTAGAGGTTTAGATCCAATGGCCAAGCCTTTTGTTGCTTTATCCAACAGGTTTGAATGCCTTCGTAACGGTGATGTTGATCCGGCTCCAAATAGTGTCTCCAGAGGTGGGGAGGAGGGTATGGAATCAACAAGAAATGAGACTTATATCCGGAATTGGGACCAAGTGGAGGCTGCCAAGGAGTTATGCTTGGATGGAAGTAACACCTCGCCCAAGAGAAGGAGGGGCAAGAGTAGGAGCATTGATAGTAAAGGGAATGCGGCCTTGTCCAGTGCTATGGATAAAGCTCCGAATGAAGATGGACGTCTCCTTTTAGTAGAAATCAGCAATACAGATCAGAGGCTGGATAATCTCGAACGCCCGGTTTCTTCTCGGAGGGAGCAACATAGTGGAGGAGAGGAGAACTCTGGGGGAGGAACAGGAACTGTGAGTGAGCTGGCTGGGATTTCTTTCAGTGATATTGTCAAGAGAGGGACTCAGGTAATAGATACAAGCGGCGAACCTATGTCTACTCAAACAAGAAGAAGGGTGCGGAAGGATTACTCGCATCTTCCGCCGCCGTTGAGGACCAGATCAGCTTCTAAGCGGAGTGGGGGGGTTGTGATTGCTCTGAAAACGGGAAGAGTGGACGTCGATGCCTCTTCTGAACGGCCTGTTCTGGAACAGCTTAGAAGTAGGGTTCAAAGTGCCAACTATTGGAGGGACCCAGAGTGGGAGTTGAATACGGGTGCGGAGGAATCCTGCTTGGGTTTTGGAGACGATTATGGCTATTATGATATGTATGGTTGTGTTGTTCTGGTTTGTTTATGTTTCGTTTATGTATGCATGTTGTACGTTGGGGGTCCGGTTCCCTTTAACCCGGCTTTAGAAAATGAAAAAAAAAAATGATTTGCAGGTATTTAAGACTGTGATTGAGATAATAATAATAAGTAAATTGGTCAATATTGTATAAAAATAGAATGAATGTGTGACTTTCATTGAAGTAGTGTATTTTTTCATATTTATGTTTAATTTATATCATTTAAGTATTACTCACATAAGAATTGTTTTCTTATATAGTTGGATTCTATTGTTTGAGTTGGGAGGGGTTTTTTGAATCTTCGCATGCTCAGGAGAGATTGGAATTCAAGACTAAAACTATGATAATGAAAATACTTTCCATTGCTTTTTTTCATCCTACCGAAAATCCATATTGATTTGAGGTTCTTAGATGAAATCCATTTCTCATTGTTGAAAACTAGAATATTTTAGGATGTTATTATTCTAATTATCATGACTTCATATGATATAATTCGCAAAAGATCTTCCTTTACTCTTTTGGTTTTCAACAACAAGAAAGGTGTTTGGGATAAGAACATCAATACAATATACAGTTTTACAATTACACAAAGAAGTAAAATTGTAATAATGGAAAAACTAGTAGTTAGGATTTTTTTTAGACTTTGGGACAAATAGGAATCGACGACACCTCTATCTGACACACGATGTGACCAGTATGACTCTAGGTTATTATTTTTATTTAAAATTGACATTAATTTTAGTAAGATAGTCAATTGATATACTCAAATTCAATAAAAAACATTTATATTGTTTTATAGTTTAGAATAATGATCCATAAGTCATTTTGGAAATGTAGAAATCACCCACACCTTAATAAAGTGCACAATGTGATCAGTATGACTCAAAATATCCATTATTAGTTTAAAATTGACATTTTTGTTCAAAATGTGTCACTAACTGAAAATCAAGAAAACACACTCATATTTTCTTGATAATTTAGTAAATTGATTCATATATCATTTTTAACATGTTGGAATTGGTCTCATGATAATTTTATACACAATGTGACCAGTATGATTTAGAGTGTGTATTTCCAATTTAAAATGATATTTTACTAAAATAAATTTACTAAAAACCAAGAAAATACATTCCTTATAACACCCTGAGATTTTATGAAAAATATTATTGATGTCGTGTGTTGTACGCTACACCAAAAGGATCTTTCACTACACGCATCCCTAACTTGGCTTACATTACACTCAATCGCGACCTTCCACGATAGCGTGTGTTGTACGCAATACCGAGTTTCACTAAACAATAATATGTTATTAAAATATTATATAAACTAGCTGTTATGAATAGTAATACCCACTTCTTTAAAGTTTATAAATTTTATCTTTCAAAATGGACTTCATTTTTAGATTTGTAATATCGAAATTATCCTAGGGTGAATTTTTCGTATTTTTCTGAAAACTTTCAATTTTTGATGAATAGTGAAAACACTGGGTTACTCTTTAAAAACCGACTTTTTATTTAAATAATTATTTATTTTATTTAAAATTATTTTAGTTAAAAATTGATACATAATACCTATATATGTTCAATGTAATTCATTGGAGTCATTTTATAATAATTTTAGATATATAAAAATTTTATTGAACTGTTCACCGTCTTTTACCCACCTCCTAAGAAAATTTGAAAATTTACATAAAACATAATTTTACCACTTCTGTGAGTGGAATTTAGAAAATACTAGAGAAACGGTTAATATCAAGGAGTAAAATGTTGTTCAATAAGACAAAAATAATTTTTGGTGAAAAGTAACTTTTTACTTTTATTTACCACGGTTAAAAGTAAATAGGGTAGGTAATTAAGGGTAAAAATGATATTATTATTACCCTAACACATGTCCTAATTCTATTTAATAAGTGTGATTCGACCAAAAAAAACCTTAGGAATAAAATACTACCCTTTACATCCACTTGGATTAGATTAGGACACTTATTATTATTTTATTTAAAGAAGAGTTAAAATAGTTAAAATCAAAGTTTAATAACTAAAATATTTTTAATATAGGGTTATACATAAGCTAAATTCGACCATAAATATTCACTAAAAAGCTAAAAATATTTCCTACATAATGGTATTTTATTTATAATTTTTACACATAATATAATATAATTTATTTATGACACAATGACGATGCAGTAATTACCTTATTAATGAAATATTAACATAATTGAAGTTATAAATACACAAATAAATTTAATTCGAGACTTTTTATGAATTAAACTAATTTTATATGTTAATATAACATGTTATTATTGATTCAATTATCTTTTTTTCAACTAATCATGTTGTTATGATTTTCACAAAAAATCAATTACCAAATATTGTCAAAATTAACATAAAATAGTTTTTTAAAAAAATATTATATTACTAATTGTTAATATATTTATAAAAATATAAGTTTCGGCCAAATTACTTATATAAGGTTATATATATTAATAATTAACCACTTGGGGTTCTTTTTTCTTGTTATTGTAAGTTTATTAACCATATAGTGTAAGAAAACAAGAATACATGGTAAAATTTAAATTATTTAACTTAGAGTTAAATCTAAATGATAAGGTTTAAATAGTATCCTAAACTTGTCTAAAACCTATTGGTTGAGATTATTTCTACCCATCCCCACTTTATCTTATAAATAATTCAATTTGGAGCTATTATAAACCGAATATGACTTTATTATAAAATAATATTTTATGTTTTTTCAAAGGTGCCCCTCTCCTCCCTTATAAAAAGGGCACCCCTTACCTATTCTCTTCACACCCTTTTGAGCCATGATGCTCGGACAACCCCGGCCAACTACTCTTCTCAACCTCTCTAGTTATATCATAGAGGTTCTGGTCATCTCAAAATACCAACTCTAGTGCCCTAAGAAGAAGTTTAAAGGAGGTGTGTCGAGGAAGAGGTAATCTCTTCTACCGACTCTTTCAAGTTTCTTTCTTCTTCTACTTCCTCTTCCTTAGTTGTTTCATTATAAAGTAATAACATAAGTATTAATTATATACTTATATGTTATTATAGATATGAAACAACCATATTTCACCTTCTATCCATCCTACTGAAAACAAAATCATCGTGCGTGCGTACGTAGGGAATACCGTCTCCACGCCGTGGTGTAATTTGTTTTTCCACCACCACCTTACTTGGATGGGTAAAATGGTGTAAAGAATAACTATATAGAGTTATTATAACATCATACTGATTCCTATATATTATATAATCCACTCCAATTAAATTCAATAATTATGGGAACAATATCATCCCTCGTGCGTACGTACGGATTACCGTCTCCACAACGCGATGAGATTCATTCTCCATGTTAACCACTCAAGAATGATTATAAAGTATATATAATGAATAATAATTAAATATATGACATGATAAATCTACTGTATTTATGTATATATATATTTCATATACTTACTTCCATTCAAGTCAATAAGGAAAAGAAAACAACGTTCATGTGTACGTACGGCCTACCGTCTCCATGAACGATATATTTCATTTGATTTATCTATCTATTATATATATATACTTAATATATAAGATATATAAATAATGATTTATATTATTTAAGTAATTAAATCATGATATAGGTAATAATATTATCAATAACAACAAGTCCAAACACGTACGATAAAAAAATGATTTTACCCAAAATGCTGCTTTGACATGGAATTTACAAAAGAACAGGTAATATAAAGTCATAAGTGAACCATATATGATATAATAACAATTAATATGATTCTGTAATAAGTAAATGAAATTATTTAAATCATTATACAGGAGGTTCGGATATGTACGAAGCATATCATACCTAAGGTAAGGGATAACTTTTCCAATCTCGTTTTTATCCAAGATTGTTTATTCGTAAGTATTTACTAAGGTTATATTTAGCATTCATGTACCTGTTTTCTTAAAAAATGGTTTCATGTATGTTTAAAGTCATTTTTACCCATTTTTTACTTTTACTACATGGTATGTAAGGAATCTTTCTTTTTTTTACCATACGAGGTACTTTATGACTTTTTTTGACAAAAGTACGAGAAGAATGTTTTTTTAACTTATATGGCATGAACGGATTTTTACGGTTTCACAACCCCTTATTTTCATGAAGCTTACTCTACAAGATTTCATTACTATTTTCAAAAAAATCATTTTCTTTTAAAATTGCATGCCATTTTGTGAAAAGAAATGATTTTGAAGAAGAAAGGATATTTTACTCAAGAATTCATTTCAAGTGTTTTATCAAAACCATTTTCCATCTAAGATGAAATTATTTCATATGTTTATGTTTCAAGTATAATTTATCTATGATTTACATGGTTTCACTTTTATTATTATGAAATTATATCCATTTTTTTTATATAGATTATGTTATGATGGGATGATGTTTATGAAACCCATTTTACTCTTTGGGTTATGAGGAATGGTTTATGTTTATTTTGTGGCACAATTAAGAATGATTTCAATATGAGATGGGTGGGACCTATATATCCCTCCAGTGCATTGGGTAAAGATTTATATCTCATGAGATAGACAAGGCTGGAACGGCACGTTAATCTGGTTCAGTGATACAGGACTGGAATGAGGAGTGAACTTGATTCGGAAAGGGACTTTGTCCACTAAGATGGTCTTGGCAGCAATGCCTTGGCTACTATTGAAATCATAACATGTGCTTAATGGTTTCCACAATTTCATGTTTTATTCCCATGCTATTTTATCATAATTAATGTTTCTTTATGATCTATTCCTTACGTACTTCAATGTTTTATGTCATTGCTCAAGATTTTGATGTTTAAACATTATATTCATTTTTTTAAGTTCAAATGTATATGATTTGTTTTATTTTCTCCATTCTTACCCTTTCTGAGCATTTGAGATCACCCTTTATATGTTTTCTTTTCCCCAAGATATAAAGAAAGGTTTTAGGTAAGAAAACAAAAGGGGAATATCTTTATGGGAGATGTTGAATATCTTTCACCACGATTAGAAGATTATGTTCCGAGTTTCCAAAGACACTAAACTATTACGGTCCTTGTGTGTTTATTTTTGTTATGTATTAAGTATTCCACAAAAGTAATGTAATGTCCATGTACGTCAAGCTTTGGGTCTCTACAGTTGGTATCAGAGGAAAGGTTTAGTTAACCTTTGGAAACTAGGATGCGAAAACTTTAGTGATATCCCTAGAGATATTTCTAAGGTATGTCTAGGGATGTCCCTAAGGTTAAGTATAAGTATAGGTTATAGTCCTAAAATTATAGTAACAATCTTAGAATTAAACCTAAGATGTTATATATTGAAGGTACTCCCCCTTTATTATGTCTTTTTCCCTAGCTTGATTTTTTCCTCTCACACTATTATTTTTGGGATTTAGATGATGGCTGGAACCCGAAGGAACCGTGTTGATTAATGTAATGGACAATGCAATGATTGTCCTCCTGAACAAACCAATGTTATGGGAGATGGAGTGCAGAATCTTACTTCTATACTTACATAAGCTATGAATAATTCTGGACTTCCAAATGAGCAGATAAGTGAACAATATTCTATTGAGTCTTTCATGAGGTAACGTCCACCTTCTTTCAATGGGTCTTCTAATCCACTTGTTGCTGAACGGTGGATTAGTACCATTGAAAGGATATTTTCCATACTTTGTTGTTCGGAACATGAAAAAGTCATTCTGTCAATTTACCATGTAGAAGGTGAATCATATCATTGGTAGACTCTAATTAAGAATACGAGGCCCCGAGATGAAATTGAATCCATGGAATGGGATGAGTTAAAGAACTTATTTTTTTAATAAGTACTTCCCTCGTATTCTTTGAACAAATATGGAAAAGGATTTCCTTGAGATTAAGCAAAAGGATGATGAATCTGTTGGTATATACGAATTGAATTTTACAAGGCTTGCAAGGTATGCATCTGGGTTTATCATCCAACCTGAAAGTAAAGTTGATTGATTCTTCAGTGGCTTAAAACCAAGTCTTCAAAGGGAATTAGCTATAAGAGACTTCAATAGCTATGAAGAAATTGTGTGTTGTGCTATCAAGGTAGAAATGGAAGTTTGTGCTACATATCCATCTCATGGTTTTGACAAGAAACGAAAGATAGAGTTCAAGGAGAAATCTCATAATGGTGGTGAAAAGAAGATGAATGTTTCTTTATTCTCAAAGTGTGGAAAGAAGCATAGTGGATATTGTCTTAAAGGGACTAGAAAATTTTTTTAAGTGTGGAAAATAAGGTCATTGAGAAACTGAGTGTCAAAGTAATTGAAAAAGTGTTGCTAATGATGTGAATAAAGAAAAGACTGCAGAGAATGCACCACCAACACTTCAATGCTTCAAGTGAAAGGAAATGGAGCATTATGCTATTCAATTCCCTAATCCAAGAGTTAATGATGATCAACGTGATCAAACTCTTAAGGAAAAGGACAAAGGGAATCCACATGCGATCACTATTTGTGATGTTGAGTATGAAAATGATGTTGTGGAATGATTAAGTGTTTCTGTAATGGTATTTCAAAATAGTACCAGGGAATCTCATTTATAGTATCGTGGAATTTTGGAATATCTATGTATTGGTTTTCAATAATTGTATGGTACCGGTAACCATGAAAAGTGATTGAAATATTTTTGGAAAGTGGATGATATGCGCATAATGAAGGGATAAGGAGAAAATGAAAATTTTGATAGTATTCATGAGATCATGACTAATATAAGGACAAAGTGATATCATGGTTTGAGTATATAGAAATTTTGGGATTTTGGTATGTGGAAAGAGTTAACTTTTGACAGCATTCGTGTTTTCACTAAGGGACAATGGGTATTTATTTTTCAAAATAATACATGATTAAGGTATTCACATGTTTGTAATTTGACCAACAAGATATATCGTATGATATATGGGAGATAAATGATGGTATTCACATGCTCGGCAGATGACATTTCTAGTAATTGTTTTCTTTATACTATGAGCTTGGATAGAAGTATTTTGGATCATCTTAAAGATTGGAATGGATTATGTTGGACATAAGTCAGTATTGTTTAAGGCTAGAACTTTTTTTGATATTATTTATGGAATGTTATAATAATATAGTTTTATAAAAAGGACAACCTGCAGGATGGGTGATAACCTGTCACGTCGGACAAGGCTGTGGGAATCGAACCCACAACCGAAGTGCGACATGCCTTTATCGCCTACCACTAGCCTACAGGAAGTACCTGGTTAGTAGAAACTAGTTTTATTATATAAATCAGTATGATATATGAAGTATAAGTCCATTTTAGGAACCATATATAATTAATATCACTATAAATGGACTTATGTATTTTTGATAACTTTTTCTATCCTTTTGTTTGAGATAGAAGGAATGACCCATCATTCTATCCCATGATCTTCTAAAACTTCACGAATGAAAAATTCAACTTCATTTATTTAAGAGATGAAGTGGAAATTGTCCAAGGAATGACCAACGGTGAGATTGTACAAAAATCAGGAAAGTATTTCTTCTAATTCCAATTTCTTAAACATTAGGGAAATGATCTTGAAAACCAAAAATGTTGTCCTATTGCCCTCATATCTGAGGAATCAGATGGAACCTTAGATCATCACAAATTTATGGCTTTTTCATATCCATGTTCTATGCCACTCTCCATCAGAACATGATGGTTAGATTTCTCTTTTATATCCATATTTTCACCTATGTTCTCCTATGTGGAAACCCAGTGATGAGTTAATTTGGGTAACCGTTACATTTCATACATTAGTTTTTTAAAGTTATGTTTTGGTATTCCTTTTTACGATGTGGTTTTCTATGAAAGAAACTCTCATGTAATAAACCATTTATAACCCCGATAAATTTTGAGGGAGAAATTCATTTTAAGGGGGGTAGAATGTAACACCCCGAGATTTTATGAAAAATATTATTGATTTATTGTGTTTTATGATACACCAAAAGGAGCTTTTACTACATGCATCCCTAACTTGTCTTTCATTACACGCAATCGTGAGCTTCCACGATAGTGTGTGTTGTACACAATACCGAGTTTCACTAAACAACGATATGTTATTAAAATATTATATAAACGAGCCGTTATGAATAGTAATACCCACTTTTTGAAATTTTATAAATTTTATCTTTTAAAATGGAATTCATTTTTGGATTCAAAATATAGAAATTATCCTAGGGTGAATTTTTGGTATTTTTCTAAAACCTTTCAATTTTTGATGAATAGTGAAAACACTAGGTTACTATTTAAAAACCGACTTTTTATTTAAATAATTATTTATTTTATTTAAATTTATTTTAGGTCAAAATTGTTACATAATACCTATATAATTTCAATTTAATTCATTGGAGTCATTTTATAATAATTTTAGATATATAAAAAAAATTGAACTTTTCACCGTCTTTTACCCACCTCCTAGGAGAATTTGAAAATTTACATAAAACATAATTTTAACACTTCTGTGAGTAGAATTTACAAAATATGAGAGGCATGGTTAATATCAAGGAGTATAATGTGGTTCAATAAGATAAAAATAATTTTTGGTGAATAGTAACGTTTTACTTTTATTTACCACGGTTAAAAGTAAATAGGGTAATTAAGGGTAAAAATGATATTATTATTACCCTAACAAATGTCCTAATTATATTGGATAGGTTTTATTAGAACAAAAACAACCTTAGGAATAAATTATTACCCTTTAGGTCCACTTTTATTAGATTAGGACAGTTATTATTATTTTATTTAAAGAAGAGTTAAAATAGTTAAAATCAAAGTTTAATAACTAAAACATTTTTAATATTGGGTTATACATAAGATAAATTAGACTATAAATATTCATTAGAAAGCTAAAAATATTTACTACATAATGGTATTTTATTTCTAATTTTTAGACATTAAATAATTTAATTTATTTATGACACATTGATGATGCAGTAATTACCTTATTAATGAAATATTAACATAATTGATGTTATAAATACCCAAATAAATGTAATTTGAGACTTTTATGAATTACACTAATTTTATAGGTTAATATTACATGTTAGTATTGATTCAATTAACTTTTTTCAAACTAATCATGTTGTTATGATTTTTACAAAAAATAAATTACCAAATAGTGTCAAAATTAACATAAAATAGTTTTTAAAACAAATATTATATTATTAATTGTTATTATATTTCTAAAAATATAAGGATCATAAAAATGACTTAGATAAGGTTATATATATTAATAATGAACTACTTTGGGTTTGTTTGGCTTGTTATAGTATGTTTAGTAACCATATAGTGTAAGAAAATAAGAAGACACGGTAAAAGTTAAATTATTTAACTTGGAGTTAAATCTAAATGATAAGGTTAAAATAGTAAACTAAACTTGTCTAAAACCTATTGGTTGAGATTATTTCGACCCATCCCAAATTTTTCTTTGAAATAAATCAATTTGGATCAATTATAAACCGAATATGACTTTATTATAAAATAATATTTTAAGTTTCTCTAAAGGTGCCCCTCTCCTCCCTTATAAAAAGGGCACCCCCTCCCTCTTCCCTTCACACCCTTTTGAGCCATGAAGCTCGGAAAAACCCAGCCAATTACTCTTATAAATCTCTCTAGATTTATCATAGAGGTTATATTAATCTCAAAATACCAACTCTAGTTCCCTAAGAAGAAGTTTAAAGGAGGTGCGTCGAGGAAGAGGTAATCTCCTCTACCGACTCATCCAAGCTTGTTTCTTCTTCTACTTCCTCTTCTTTAGTTTTCTCATTATAAAGTAATAACATCAGTATTAATTATATACTTATATGTTATTATAAATATGAAACAACCCTATTTCACCTTCTATCCATCCTACGGAAAATAAAATCACCGTGTGTGCGTACGTACGGAATACCGTCTCCACGCCGTGGTGTAATCTGTTTTTCCACCACCACCTTACTTGGATGGGTATAATAGTGTAAATAATAACTATATATAGTTATTATAACATAATTATGATTCTGAGATATTATATCATCCACTCCAATTCAATTCAATAATTATGGGAACGATATCATCGCTCGTGCGTATGTACGGATTACCGTCTCCACGACGCGATGAGATTCATTCTCCATGTTAACCACTCAAGAAAGATTATAAAGTATATATAATGAATAATAACGAAATATATGACATGTTAATTCTACTGGATTTATGTATATATACATATATTTCATCTACTTACTTCCATTCAAGTCAATAAGGAAAAGAAAACAGCATTCTTGCGTACGTACGGCCTACCATCTCCATGAATGGTGTATTTCATTTCATTTATCTATATATTATATATATATAAATATACTAAATATATATGATATATAAATCATGATTTATATTCTGGAAGTAATTAAATCATGATATAAGTAATAATAATATCAAGAACAACAAGTCCAAACGCGTACGATAGATAAACCGATTTTACCCAAAACGCTGCTTTAACATGGTATTCACAAGAGAAAGTGTAATATAAAGTCATAAGTGAACCATATATGATATCATAACAATGAATATGATTCTTTAATAAGTAAATTAAATTATTTAAATCATTATATAGGAGGTTCGGATACGTACGAAGCATATCGGACCTAAGGTAAGGGATAACTTTTCCAATCTCGTTTTTATCCGAGATTGTTTATTCGTAAGTATTTACTGGGGTTATATTTATCATCCATGTACCTTTTTTCTAAAAAAATGGTTTCATGTATGTTTAAATTCCTTTTTACCAATTTTTTACTTTTACTACTTGGTATGTAAGGAATCATTCTTTTGTTTACCATACGAGGTACTTTTTGACTTTTCTGACAAAAGTACGAGAAGAATGTTTTTTTAACTTATACGGCATGAACAGATTTTGATGGTTTCATAACCCCTTATTTTCATGAAGCTTACTCTACATGATTTCATGAATATTTTCAAAAAATCCTTTTCTTTTAAAATTACATTCCATTTTGTGAAAATAAAATTATTTTGAAGAAGAAATGATATTTTCCTCAAGAATTCATTTCAGGTGTTTTATCAAAACCATTTTCCATCTAAGATGACATTATTTCATATATCTATGTTTCAAGTATAATGTCTCTATGATTTACATGGTTTCACTTTTCTTATGATGAAATGATATCCATTTATTTTATATGGATTATGTAATGATGGGATGATGTTTATGAAACCCATTTTACTCTTTGGGTTATGAGGAATGGTTTATGTTTATTTTGTGGCACAATTAAGAATGATTTCAATATGAGATGGGTGGGACAAATATCTCCCTCCAATTCATTGGGTAAAGATTTATATCTCATGAGATAAACATGGATGGAATGGCATGTTAATCTGGTTCAGTGATATAGGACTGGAATGAGGAGTGAACTCGATTCAGAAAGGGACTTTGTCCACTAAGATAGTCTTGGCAGGAATACCTTGGATACTATAGAAATCATAACATGTGCTTAATGGTTGCCACAATTTCATGTTTTATTCACATGCCATTTTATCATGATTAATTTTCTTTATGATCTATGCCTTATGTACTGCCATGTTTTATGTCATTGCTCAAGATTTTGATGTTTAAACATTATGTTCATTTTTTAAGTTCAAATGTATATTATTTGTTTTATTTTATCCATGCTTACCCTTACTGAGCTTTTGAGCTCACCCTTTATATGTTTTCTTTTCCCCAGGATATAAAGAAAGGTTTTATGTAAGAAAACAAAAGGGGAAGATCTTTATGGGAGATGTTTAAGATCTTTCACCATGATTAGAAGATTATGTTCTGAGTTTACAAAGACACTAAACTATTAAGATCCTTGTGTGTTTTTTTCATGTATTAAGTATTCCGAAAAAGTAATGTAATGTCCATGTACGTCAAGATTTGGGTCTCTACAATCCTATTGTTTTTATACTTTAGTAAAATGATCCATGAATCATTTGAGACATGTATGAATTTACTGTACCACAATTATATTTACAGTGTGTCCAATATGACTTTAAGTACATCTATTTATTTAAAATTTACATTAATTTTAGTAAAAAGGCCAATTGACCTACTCAAAACTGAGAAAACATGTTCCGATTGTTTTGATACTTTTGGAGAACAATACGTACCTAATTACCAACATGTATGAATAAGACTCACCTAAAACTAATGCATGGTGTCATTGGTATGACTCCAACTATTTATTTTTTGTTAAAATTGACATCAATATTAGAAAAAAGAAAACTGGCCTACTCAAAACTGAGAGGAAACATTTTGGTTTTTTTATACATTAGTAAAATGTTCCATGAGTCATTTTGCATGAGTATGAATCATCTGCACCACAAACCGATGCATAGTGTGATCGATATAACTCCAAGTGTGTCTTTTTATTTTAAATTGAAATTAATTTTATAAAAAAGAAATAACAATATACTAAACACAAATAAAACACTTTCATGTTGTTTTAATATTTTAATAAAATTATCCATGAGTCATTTGGGATGTGTAGGAATAACTTGCACCTCAATCTGATGCATCGTGTAACCGGTATCACTCCAAGTGCAACTTTTTATTTAAAATTGACACTAATTTTAGTAAAAAGGGAAACTAGCCCACTCAAAAAATATAAAATGAATTTTTATTGTTTGGATATTTTAGAAAAATGTTCCACATGTCATTTGAGTTGTGTAAGAATCAACCTCACCTCAATCAGATGCATGGTGTGACCAATATGACTCCAAGTGTGTCTTTTTATTTAATATTGACATCAATTTTAGTAAAAAGAAAATTGACCTACTCAAAACCAAGAAAATTCATTTGTATTATTTTGATACATTAGTAAAAGGATCCATAAGTAATTTTTTATGTGTTTTAATCAACCTCACCTTAATCTGACGCACGACATGACCGATATAACTCTAGGTGTGTGTTATTATATTAAATTGACATTAATTTTAGAAAAAAGAACAAGTAACCTACAGAAAACTGAAAAAATACATTTTAATTACTTTGATACTTTAGTGAAATGATCAATGAGTCATTTGAGATATATATAAATCACCCACATCTCAAGGCATGGTGTGACTAATATGACTCCAATTGTCTCTATTTATTTAAAATTAACATCAATTTTATTAAAAAGGACAACTGGCCAACTCAAAACTAAGAAAATGCATTTGGATTATTTTGATACTAAATTAAAACAAATCATATGTCATTTTAGACATGTATGAATCAACCTCACTTCAATCTGAGGCACGGTGTGATTTGTATGACTCAAGTTGCGTCTTTTTATTTAAAATTAATAGTGATTTTAGTAAAAAGGAAAGATAACCTACTCAAAACTGAGAAAATGAATTTATAATGATTTTATACTTTAGAAAAATGAACCATAAGTCATTTTGGATGTGTAGGAATCAAATGCACTGCAATTTGACACATGGTGAAACTAATATGACTCCAAGTGTGTCATTTTATTTTAAATTGACATTAATTTTAGAAAAAAGAACAACTGGCATATTGAAAACCAAGAAAACACATTCAGATTGTTTTGATACTTTAGGGAAATGATCCATAAGTCTTTTGAGATGTTTAGAAATTAGAAACGCCCTCAATCTGATGCATGGTGTGACCATTATGACTTCTAGTGCATCTTTTTATTTAAAATTGACACCAATTTTAGTAAGAAGAACAACTTACCTAATCAGAACCACAAGAATGCAATCATATTGTTTTGATAATTTAGGAAAAAGATCCATAAGTTATATGAGATTTATAAGAATAAATTGTGCCTCAATATGACACACGATGTGACCAGTTTGACTCTAAGTGCGTCTTTTATATAAAATTGACATAAATTTTAGTAAAAAGGACAAATAACCTAATAAAAATTGAAAAAACTCATTAAAATTGTTTTGAGAAGTTACAAAAATGATCCATAAGTCATTTTTTCTATATATGAGTCAACCACACCTCAATTTGATGTATGGTGTGATCAGTATGAATCCAAGTGAATAATTTTATTTATAATTCACATCAAATTTAGTAAAAAGAAAAACTAACCTACACAAAAACAAGAAAACACATTCAGATTGTATTGATACTTTAGAAAAAACATTCATAAGATATTTTTTATGTGCAGAAGTCAAACACACCTCAATCCAATGCATGGTATGACCATTGTGGCCCCATGTGCGTATTATTATTTAAAATTAACATCAATTTTAGAAAAAAGGACACCTAACCTACTCAGAACCAAGGAAATTAATTCGTATTGAATTGATACTTTAGGAAAATGATCCATAAGTTATTCCTTTTAGGAATCAACTGCAGCACAATCCAACACACGGTGAGACCAATATGACACTAAATGTCCTTTATTAGTTTAAAATTTATTTTTTAGTTTAAAATTGTGTCAAAAATGAAAATATAAGAAAATTTTCTTGGATTGTATTGATAATTTTGTACAACAATTCATAAGTCATTTATGATGTATAAGAAGCAGTCTCGCGTCAAAACGACACACGATGTGACTAGTATGACTCAAATTTTTTGTTTTCCGTTTGAAATGTCATTTCAGTAAAAAACCAAAGTGACATACAATAAACTAAGCTAATGCATTCAGATTATATTTGATACTTTGGGAAAATGATCCTTAAGTAATTTATGAAATATATGAATCATCCACTCCTCAATCTCATACACGGTGAAACTGGTATAACTCAAAGTGTATATTTATTGAAAATTGACTTTAATTTCCTTAAAAAGAAAAATTGACATACTCAAAACCGATCAAACGCATTAATTTTTTTTATACTTTAGGAAAATGATTTATAACTCATTCGGGATGTGTTAGAATTAACCAACCCTCAATATAATGGATTTTTTAACTAGTATAACTCAAAAAAAAAAATTAAAGTTGACATTTTTAATGTATTCTTTCATATTAGAGAACCAAAAAACTGGGTTTTATCAGTGCTAAAAAATGCATTTATCAGTGAAAAAAAAGAGATGATAAGAGAGGCACTATTAAAAAAGCGGTCCCTTTTATCAGTGCTAAAAATTTGCCGATAAAGTTTTCTTTTATCTATGCTAAAAAACTACTGATAAAAGGGGTCTTGTATCTGTGCTTTTTTAAAAGCGCTGATAAAAGCTAAAAAAATTAAAAAAAAAACTTTAATTTGGAGACCCACCCTTTTAACAGCACTAGGAATCCTAACCCACACCCCCACCACCCCTTTAATAGTGCTAGGCATACACATCCCCACCCTTTAACAGTGTTAGCCCCTCTATACCCACCTGTACACCCTACCTCTGCTTGGATTCGATCTTGAGACCTCTCCCTTGTCCACCTGCACCTTTACCACTCACCCATCTTGTTGTGTTCTCTATTTAATGATATATTTATTTATATATATATATATATATATATATATATTTATATTTATTTATTTGTATATTAATGTAGATTTATATTAATATATATATTTAGTTATATTAATATATATATATATATATTCATATATTTATATATATTTATATCTACATATATATAGTTATATTTTTTATCCCTTTATTTACTTTTATATTAATATATATTTATAAGATTTGTTTTAAATACATTATAAAATATTTTTTTATTTTTCTTTTTATAAATAAATAAATACATAAATACATATATATACAATATATATACACATGTATATATATTATATACATATATATCTATGTTTCTATAAGTATAATTATACATATTTATATATTTTTTCATATATTATATATTCATATGTATATTCATATGTTAGAATACATTGATAATATATATCAATTTTTTAATAAAGCGCATAGTAACACACACACACACATTATAGAGGTATATAAATATTCAAATATTTTTAATTTAAATAAAATTGATATTATAAGTCTTTTATATTGATAAAAATACTTTATATGTAAATATGTTTAATCATTTATTGATAAAATTAAATTTTTTTTGTAAATATATAAATAAATATGTATATATTGTTATATATTTGATTATAAATAATAGTACATTGTGAAAAACAATAAAATTTCATATACATAATATCAATATAAAAGTAATCCATGGGAATAAATTCATTCCCCACTAAAATAGGGGTGAAAAGACCCCTTGAAATGATCATGAAATTCCATAAAATGTTAAAACATTTGGGTATCCCGAATAAAAACTTTGTTTTGGAGGATTTCTGGGCCTTTTAGACTAAAATAATGTGACAGAATATTCCCTTGTGTCACTAGCACATAAATCTCATCACAAGTTTCGATTGGATATGTGGTGAGCTCAAACTGACACCCAGATCAAAAGTTATGACCGTTTGATGTTTGAGTTTTGTTTTCATCTTATTTTAGATCTTTTATAAATTTTTAGATTTTTGTGACTTCAAATTGCAATTAAATGATTTTTTAATTGATGGTAATCAGAAAATTATTAATTGATAATATTTCTTAAAATATTTTATTAACCATTTTCACTAAATTTATTATATATTAAGTGTCAATGTTTATTTATACTTATTTAAAACATATTTAAAAAATATATATTATATTTATATCAAAATAATTATAATTATATAATTATATATTAATATATTATTTTTAATGATTGTTTTTTGAAATATACCCTTTATCAGTGATAGTAGAAAATGTTGATAAAGCCCTCCCTTTATCAGTGCTACTAAAAAAATCTTTGATTAAAGGTGGAACTATGAAAAATAATATTTTATAGTAGTGTTAATGTTTAATTTTATTTGTGGTAGTGTTAATGTTTATTATATAGGTGGATTATTTTTCTTGAGTATAAGTGTTTTTTTGGAAATATATACCATGGGTGGACCTTTTTGAGAGGGTAACACGAATGCCAAAGACAATAAAACAATAATGTTTTTAAATTTTTGTGGATAGTAGCTATAAATGTAATTATACAAACATTTTCAAAATGTATATAGTCGTGTTTTTCTATTCTTGATGATAAATTTATTTCAATTAAATTATATATTTTATGTACATGTTATAGGTTATTGCGGCATGGTGTTACACAAACATCACATTGTGGAAGGGGGGCCTTTATCACCCATGTGATTAACATCATTTTTTTAGTGTTATTAAAAGTCATTTTATGGGGTGATGAAGGGAATATTTGTAGTAGTGACATGTTACTCAATTGTTAGGTTAAAGGGGAGTACTTCATGGTATGTTGATATTCCCCTCACGACAGGTATGAAGGGTGATTCACAGTATGTACCTAAATATCTCACGGTAGGTACCTCAAGCTTCACTCTTGGTAAGTACTCCTGTTGGTGTTCACGCTAACATGAATACACTACTAACCACAGTAGGAAAATACACAACTTGTGTAGTAGGTTCTAACTTCCTCTCATGGTATGTAGTATGAAATGCATTGTAGGTTGCTGAAGGAGCTCGATGCATGAAGGAGTCGCGCTACACGGTGTCGTGCATTATAGTGATAGTTGAAGGTGATGCATGGATGGACTTGATGTTACCATTAAATTGTAGAGGAGCTTCTAGAGTGATTATGGAGCATGTTATGATGATGTGATGTAGTGCATATGAAGACGGATTCTATGAAATTGAGCATAGAAGTGAATCTAACTCTCTAGTGTCAGTGAGCTGGTGGCTGGGAGTTCACGCGAGAGGAGTAGATCAACATTGTATTGAATTGTATATATAAATATTTACCCTATATATATGTGTGTGTATATTTATTTAAAAAATATATATAAATATGTAAATTATTATTATAATATTATAAAATAATAAAACAAAAAGCAGAAAAACAATTTTTAAACAAATGTCATGTATTGATTTAATAATATATAATAATTTATCAAAATAATAAAACAAATAAACAAATAAACTCTTAGTGAAAATTGTTTCATGTGTGTATGAATGATCATGATCTTTTACCAAACCTATATGTATGTTTTCATTTAATTTAAATTAATTTATTATGTAGTTCGGTAATTATTTATTATTAATTAAATATGATTACTTTATAACTCATCACTACCTCCATTATTATATAGGACCTGCGTGTCCAAAAATATTTTATGTAATTACCATTAATCAATCTTTAGGTTCCCCTCTCCTTAATGTGATTTATAAAATTTATGTAATAAAAGGAATATTTGAAGGTGCATAGAGTCAGTTTGAGGTGGAGGCTGTTCAAGATGAAACCATGATGAAACTAACATTGGTGATACATCGGTGGACAAGTAGAATGTTACAACACATGCCAAAACTGGCACCAGGAGTTATCCCCTAGGGTTATAGTTTGATTTATTGTCTGATCAATAAATCAACCATTATATAATACCATGACTGCATCATTTATTTATTTATTTTATTTCTACCTACATATGATTTATTTTATGGATGCAAGAATGCTTTCACATAATTAAATAGTTTAATATAAAATTTTTAAATAAAAATAAAAAGGATTATGCATAATTTTATTATTGGTACATGGTTAACCACTTATGTAAAATAAATATAATACTAAAAAGACTTATAAAGGATAAAATAATAAAAGTACACATAATAAAAAAACCTCAAGTTAATATTAAGTCATTATGTCTTCCATTATCTAAATTATGATAAATAATTGTTAAGTTGTCAGTTTACGCCATAGTTTGGGGGAATCTTTAATATTGGGGAGTATTAACTAAGATGATGGGCCGATATAACCAAACATGTATTTTATTTAATGACCATAGTCTATTCAATACAAATTTAGATGCCAGTGTTGAGGAAATTCGAGTTAGGATTTCTGGTGTAACACCCCGACCCCAGTTACCCAGAGTCGGTGCATTATTTTAATACATTGGCATGATTACAAGGAATCAAGTCCTGAAGGACCGATCAGTTTAGCAGTCTTGGAAAATAGATTACATACATGAATGTTACATTACACTTTATAACATACAACACAACATAAATAATCCTTTATGAACGCCATTATTCCTTTAGCGTAACCCTGCATATCAATCACAATACACTTCTTGGAATCCTAAGAAAAATAAAACATAGAAAGGGGTGAGCTCAGATTCTTAGTAAGGATAAAAATTCAACAGAAACTTTCATAAATAATCATAAACATTTAAGGCAATGTATAACTAAAACAAAAGCCTTTTAAACTTGAACTTCATCATAATATAGAAAAAATAAAATGAAGTAATTCCATTTACGTATTCACATAGATATTCTACTAGTCTAATAATCACATGCAATATCACTAACCACTTTCATAATGATGAAATGAATAATGCCATACTATAATAACCACATAGTCAAGGCCTTGTGCCAAGACTACAAATAAGATTTTTTCAAGGCCTTGTGCCAAGAAACTAGTTTGTCTCATGAGACCTACTGATGCATCGAGGAGCTATAGTGGGATCCACTCATCACTTACTAAGTCCAATGCATTCCTCATATGAAAAGGTTTAACCAAAACATAAAAATTCGTATTAAAACAAGCATACGAAATGTCAATACTTTAACAATAAACCATGAATGGTATAAAAATAACACATCCACAGTCAAACATATCACAAAACCTTCAATACAATATGGAATATTTGTATCATAATAAATTAACTTCAAAATAATTTTAAAATACATTAAAGTATTTTGACATAGATTAAAATGATTTGAAAAAGTCTTTGAGAGAAATATCCATTTTTCAGGAAAAAATATAAAAGTCAGAAAATTTAGAAAGGAAGAAATTTAAAGAAATTTTTGAATCAAAGTGTCCCATACCAATTTGAAACTTTTGAAAGTAATTAACATTTTAAAACATTCATGTCCATATAAATAAATCCTTAAAAACCATTTTGAAAACATGGATATTAATGAGAATGATTTAGAAGAATAAATATTTAAAACATTTAAAATAATGTTTTAGTAAAAAGGCCCTTAAAAATAATCTCTTTGAAAACTATATTATGAAACATGTAAATGGATAATAAATATTTCCCAGTAGATACTTATGTAAAAACAACCTCAGATAATAATGAGATTATAAAATAAACCCTTACCAATTTGGTAACTTACGAAAAATACACCCCATGAAAGAAGTATCATACAATGAATATGTAAATACACATAAATTAAATTGTATTACCCAAAGAATACAATTATGGTCATTACATACACCACAAAAAAGTTAATAGTGGCAATATGACATGAATCTCACAGGAATAAGGAGTGAGATGAAAACCCCTTAACTTGCACTTTCCTTTAGTCGAGGGTACATTTAACCTCCTGTATGAAAACCGTAGAATGTTATTAAATTATTCCATAACCATATTAATATTTATGATATCATACATTATTCATTTATGACTTTTTACTACCCATTTAATAATATTTTTCATGTTAAATTAACATTTCAGGTAATAATCGCTTTCTTTATCGTACGTGTTTTAACTTGTTACTCTTGATTGTATCACTTAGATCATGATTTAAATACTTCCATAATATAAAACATGATTTATATATCATATATATTTACAATTTAATTATTTAAAATAGATATATATGTGAAATGGAAAACACCGTTTATGGAGACGGTAGTCCATACGTACGCATAAACGTTGTTTCTGTTTTCATAATGTATTGAATGGAACTAAGGGAATAAAATATATATAAGTTCATATATATATATATATCCTGTAGAAATATTATGTCATATTTTATAAACATATTAGTAATATATATTTTTATAATCATCGATGAATGGTGAATGTGGAAATGAATCTCATCGCGTCGTGGAGACGGTAATCCGTAGGTACGCACGAGCGACAATATCATTTCCTTAAAAGTGTGGAATTGGATGGTATATTAATTTTACAGAGACATTATGATATCATTTTAATTATTTATATACATATTACTCATCATTATATCCATCCAAATAACATAGTGTTGAATAATAAATTACACCACGACGTGGAGACGGTAAGTCGTACTTACGCACGCATGGTGACATTATCATTCCTAAGATACATAGAATGATGAATATAGTTGTGCAATGTTTAAAATAACATCATAGTATATAGAATATAATAGATTTATTATTTTAGAATAGAAATAACAAATAAAGAATAAGTGGAAGAAGAATGGAACTTGAAATAGGGTGCTGAAAACATTACCTCTTCTTTGGGTTCTTCCTTTTGATTTGATCAAAATGGCTCCATAGGTTGGCTTTATGACTAAAGTAAGGCCTCTGAGTTAAACTGAGGGAAGTTGAGAGGATAATTGGGCAGGTTTTGGCCGAACCAAAAGTCTTTTAAGGTATGAATAATTGGTTAGATGTGGTGTCCTTTTATAAGGGGGAGGAAGGTCTCTTTAGGAAAAACATAAAGTATTAATTTATAATAAATTCATATTCAGTTTATAATGGTTCCAAAGTGGATTATTCAAAGTATAAGTTGGGTATGAGTCTAAATAATTTCATCCAATATATTTTATACAGGTTTGGGTCACTATATTAATCTTATCATTTATATTTAACTCTTAGTTAAATAGTTTGACATTTACCATGTCACTTGGTATTTTTATATTATATGGTTAATAAACTTACTTTATACTTCCAAGTGACCCCCAAGTGGTCCATTAATAATACACCTATCATTATATAAGTCCTTTTGCCGAACCTTATATTTTTAGGAATATAATATCAATTAATAATATAATATTTGTTTTAAAAACTACTTTATGTCAATTTTTGACACTATTTAATAATTGATTTTTTTAAAGTCTTAAAAACATTATTAATTCTAACCAAATTCATTTAAGAAATCCTGACATATCATATTAATCAATAAAATTTTTTTATGTCATCAAAACTGTAACGCCCTGACCCCAGCTACCCAGAGTCGGTGCATTACTTCGTAACATTGGCATGATCACAAAAGATCAAGTCTCGAAAGACCGATTAGTTTAGTAGCCTTGGAAACACTAGATACATTCGTAAACATTACATTACATCATAAAGTGAAAAACTACAATAACAAAGTCTCCATAGTCCACACTCATATCCTCTTCTGACTATCCCTGCAGGTCATTCATAAAATACTTCTTCACATCCTGGAAAATATTAAAACATTGAAAGGGGTGAGCACAGATGCTCAGTAAGGATAACAATATTGCGGAAGCTTTCATAAATAAACAAAAAAATTTAAGGCAATGTATAACTAAAACAAAAGCCTTTTAAACTTGAACATCAACATAATATGGTAAAAGTAAAATGAGATAATTCCATTTACTTATTCACATGGATATTCTACTGGTCGAATAATCACATGCAATATCAATAACCACTTTCATAATGATGGAATGCATAATGCCAGACATTCTGAAACATTTTTTCAAGGCCTCGGCCAAGACGTCTAAAATGATTAAGGCCTCGGACAAAACCATAAATCAAATTGGGAAAGGGCCTCGGCCAATTCCACATCTAGTTGTCTCATGAGACCTACCGATGCATCGAGGAGCTATAGCGGGCTCCACCCGTCACATATTAAGTCCAATACATTCCTCATATGAATAGGTTTAAACATAACATAAATATTCGTATTAAAACTAGCATACGAAATGTCAACAATTTCTCCATAAACTATGGATGGAATAAAAATAACACATCCACATTCAAATATTTCACAAAATGTTCAATGGAAGTTTTGTATCATAAATCAATTTCAATTAAACTTAAAACCCATCAAAGGATGTTGACATGGATGAAATCAAAGCTATTTGAGAGTAATATCTCTCCTTTTTGAAATCATTTAAAAGACCCATAATTATAAAATAATACATTTACTTTGAAGATATTCTTATAAGCTTGTTAGGGAAGCTTCGACGAAGTTATAATGGTGGAAAATAGCCGCACCAGTCGTATAAGTTAAAAAAACATTCTTACCTTAAATTTGTCAAAGAGGTCAAAAAGTACATTGTTTGGAAAACGACTGTAAGATTCCTTTCAAAAACGTATAAGGGTATAAATGACTTTAACAAATTTTCCATTTAATAGTAAAAATGTTTTGAAAGACATTTTTAAGAAACATGGATGTGGATGATAACGAGGTCCCAGAAAATAATTATGTATAAACAACCTTGGATAATGAAGAGGTTGTGAAGTAAACCCTTACCTTGTAATTTTCCTTGGTTGGGGTAGGTTAAACTCCTTTATAATGGTGAAATAATTGTTATTAAATTATACAAGAATCATATACATTCATATGATATCATATATGATCTTTTAACATTGCTTTGTTAACAATATCTTAGATTTATCGTTGTTTCGGGTGTTAACTTACTCGTTTTATTTTATATGTTTTGTTACGTAAGTCGTGTTTTTCATGGATAGGTTGTATATTATTTATATCCAGAATGATATAATGTCCTTAAACATTATTTTTAAATCATCAAATGATAATTATACTTGAATGGATAGGACGGAGAATGAATCTCATCGCGTTCGTGGAGACGGTAGTCCGTACGTACGCACGAGTGACAATATCATTATTTTAACGTTAAAATAATATATAATTGGATAGTATTTCATATATACAGAATCATTATCATGTTATATTTATTATTTACATGAATTAAATATCATTATTATACCCATCTAAATAATAATATATTGAATAACAATTACACCACGACGTGGAGACGGTAAGCAGTACGTACGCACGTATGGTGACATGTCATTAAAATGATGGGTAGAATACTGAATATGGTTGTTCCATATTTATATTAACATCACAGTATATAGAAGATACTGGAGTTATAATTTTAGAATTTAAATAATAATCAAAGAGGGAGTGGAAGAAGAAAGAAACTTGAAAGAGGGTGATGAAAATGTTACCTCTTCTTCGGGTTCTTCCTTTTGATTTGATCAAAAGGACTCCATATGATGGCTTTCTGACTAAAGTAAAGCTTCTAGGATGAAGGGAGAGATGTTGGGAGAGTATTTGGGCAGAGTTTGGCCGAACCAAAAGGCTTTAAAGTGTGAATAAGGTGGTAGAGGTGGGGGCCTTTTATAAGAGGAGAGGAGGGGCTCTTTTGGAAAGATTGAAATGTTACATTATTATACAATGCTTTTCGGATTCTAAAGGTCCCACACTTATACAATTCATGGATAAGGTGATAAGGGTTCGAAATATCCTCATCCAATAGGCTTTGGACAAGTGTAAGCCTTGGAATTTGCATTATCTTCTCATTTTATTTAAATCGTTAAATAATGAGGTCATCGCTGCATCATCATGATGTCATAAATAATTTAATTTATTTAATGTCTAAAAATTCTAAAAAAAATACTATGATGTAGGAAATATTTTTATCTTTCCAATGACTATTTATAGTCAAAATTATGACTTGTATAACACCATATAAAAATTGTTTTAGTAAAACATTTCATGTTTGTGTCATTTTTTACTTTAACATTAAATAAAAGGTATTTATGTCATTTTCCAACTAAAGTGGCTCCATGGGGTCCCCAAGTTAACCCATGGATTTTCTTGGTCGGCCATGGCACATCCAATGAGGGTAGGACATGTGTCAAGCTCATCTCATATTATTAAAACATTATTTTTACCTTAAACTACACTAATTACCTCTAATCGCGATTAAGAACTTAAAAGTTACTATTCACCAAAAAATTATTTTAATCTCATTGAACCACATTTTACTTCTTAATGACAACCATGTATATTGGATTTTTGAAAATCAAATCACAGAAGTGGTAATATTTCATTTTAATGAAAAAATCAGTTATTTAACTACCACTTAGTGGTTTCACTATTCATCAAAAATTGAAGTTTTTCAGAACAATGCCAAAATTTCACCCTAATCTATAATTGATATTCCAAATTCAAAAATGATGTCTATTTTACAAAATTCCAAACATATAAGTTGCATTAATTAATTTTATAATTAATTCCCGCTGTCACAACAAATAGCGTGTTTTTAAGAAACAATTTATATCAAAAGATTGGCAATTGTTTATGTCCATTTTCAATGTTAAATTAATTCTAATGACCACCATTGGATAAAATGGTAAAAATATATTCTAAATATACTTTAAAATCACTAAATAGTATAATTTATCACTATAAATTATTTTGATTAAAAAAGTTGTTTTTAAGTATTTTTCACTATTCATAAAAAATTAGAAGTTCTCAGAAAAATACCAAAAATTCAACATAGGCTAATTTCGATATTCCGAATCCAAAAATGAAGTCCATTTTGATAAATAAAATTTATAAAATTTCAAAAAGTAGGTATTACTATTCACAACGGCTAGTTTAATTCGTTGTGTTGTGTGTTAGAGCTCGAGGTTGCGTACAACACACGCTATTGCATTATTCGAAGGGAAACGTACCGTGGAAGCTTGGGGTGTTACATTCTCCCCTCCTTCAATAAATTGTGTCCTCGTAATTTGAAATTTTTCTTTGAAAATAAAAGGTTGCAAATAGAAAATACCTTTGAGGAAAACCCACATCGGAAATAATGTTAATAAATATATAACATTAAAAGAAATCAAGATAAGTACAAAGTTCACCCGATATAGCCCATTCTAAGATTCTATGAAAATATGGATATGGAGGAGAAACAAACCATCAAGGTCTGATGGAGAGTTATAGAAAACAGGATTAGGATAACGTTTAACTACAAGAAAATCACAAACTTGTGATTGGTTAAACGGTCATTGAATCCCCAGTTGGAAAAGTTAACTGACAACATTTTTGTTTTAAGTTACCTTTTATAATTTTGAGGAATTTATTTAGGAGATTTACTAAGAACGTAAGGGAATATACATACTTGTTATGTATACTTTCATTCGTTAATAAATTTTTACCACAAACCCATCTTTTACTCCAAATGGTAATGGAACTCAAAAATATTCTATTTATCCTAATTGTATAAGGTTCCAAATGTTAACACATACCATTTAGATTAGTAAAATTATTTTGTAATAACCAGGGACACTACTAGAAAAGGGGGCAGTGGAGGCCCCCTGACTCGGGCGACCGCCATTGGCGGTCGCTATAGCCCACCTTTAGCGACCGCCAATGGCGGTCGCTAACCTCCCTAAAAATATTCGGGGGGTTTCTGCGCCCCCCCCCCCCCCCCCCCGCGCCTCTCGATCTCTGCCCTAACCCCTCGCCGCCCTCCCTCGCGCCGCCCTCCCCCCGCCGCCCGGCCTCCCCCGCCGCCCGGCCTCCCCCGCCGCCCGGCCTCCCCCCGCCTCCCGGCCTCCCTCTCCGCCCGGCCTCCCCCGCCGCCCGCCCTCCCCCGCCGCCCGCCCTCCCCCGCCGCCCGCCCTCCCCCGCCGCCCGTCCTCCCCCGCCGCCTGCCTTCCGGCCTCCGGCCGCCGCCCTCCGCCTTCGGGCCTCCGGCCGCCGCCCTCCGGCCGCCGCCCTCCGGCCTCTCGGCCCTCCCCCCCCCACCCCGGACGGCACCCGCACCCCGGACAGCCCCCGGCGCGCACTCCGGACCGCCCCCCGCACCCCGGACGCCTCCCCGCACCCCGGACAGCACCCCCCCGCGCACTCCGGACCGCCCCCCGCACCCCGGACGCCTCCCCGCACCCCGGACAGCCCCCCCCTGCACTCGGACACCCCCCTCCGAACCCGGACAGCCCCCCCGCACCCCGGACAGCCCCCCCCCCCCCCCCCCCGCACTCGGACACCCCCCCTCCGAACCCGGACAGCCCCCCCGCACCCCGGACAGGCCCCCCGCACCCCGGACACCCCACCCCGCACCCCCGACAGCCCCCCTGCACCCCAGACAGCCCCCCTCCCCCGCACCTCGGACACCCCCGCACCCCGAACACCCCCTGCCCGCACCCCTGACAGGCCCCCGACACCCCGGACACCCCTCCCCGCACCTCGGACAGCCCCCCCCCCCCCCCCCCCCCCCGACCTCGGACACCCCCCCCCCCCCTCGCTGCCCGTCCCCCGTCCCCTCACCGCCTCCCTCTCCTCCAGCTCCCCGCCGCCGCCGCCGCCGCCCGTCCCCCTCCCTTGTCGCACCGCCTTTGGCTCCGGCTCCCCTTCGCTGCTCCTCTCCCTCGCAGCACCGCCTTCGGCTCCCCTCCCTTTCAGGTTTGTAGCTCAATCAGGTAACATGAGCTTTCAGTTACATTATTATTTTATCAATGGTTCATAAACAAATGATTAATATTTATTTTGAATATAGTTGATTTGAAAAATGTAAATGTAATAAGTACTGTGTAAATGTTTGTTATACAGATATTATTATGGATAAGAGTTGGATTGATCTTCCAAATTGAACGTCTAGAGATTATTTCAATGGCATTATGCAGTTTATTGACTTCACGAGAGGATTTGAAAGTGACTATATTAGTTGTCCATGTAGAAAATGTGCTAACAGATATCAATTCACACGAGATACTGTGAGGGAGCACCTTTTCTTTAATGGATTTCTGAAAAATTATAAGAGTTGGACTCGTCATGGAGAAGAATATGTTCATTGTCAAAATACAGATGCAGCTCAGATGGATTTTGATGCAAGGATTGACTGATCCAATGCATGAAATGCTTACTGAAATGGTACGTGGGTTTGATCCTGAAGGCATTGACATCCAGAATCTTGAGACCGGTGAGATAAATCTTCGCTCTGGTGCAGATCGTGATTCGAGGAGGTTTTATGAAGTACTTGATGATGCGAAAACAGAATTATATCCTGGATGTACTTCTTACAATAAACTGTCGTTCATCGTGGAGTTGTTGCATTTGAAGACTTTGAACAATTGGTCAGACACATCATTCGACATGCTTTTGGTTTTATTGAAAAAAGTTCTTCCTGTCGACGCTAAGATTCCTGAGTTGTATTACTATGCTCGTAAGTTGACAGAGAACTTAGGTTTTACATATGAGACTATAGATGCATGTGAAAACAACTGTATGTTGTTTAGAAATGAAACTGCTCATTTGGATATCTGTACGGTTTGTGGCGCTTCCAGGTGGAAAGAGAACAGGGGAAATAAGACTCATCAAAGTCAGATTGCGATACAGGGGAAACCGATTGCCGTAAAGAAAATGCGTTACTTTCCCCTTAAACCGAGGTTGAAAAGATTTTTTATGTCATCTAAAGTTTCTAATTTAATGAGATGGCATGCAGAAAGAGTTCATGAAAGTGACATGTTAACCCACCCGGCAGACTCTCATGCATGGAAGGATTTTGATAAGAGACATCCCGACTTTGCTAAAGATGTTCGTAATGTCCGATTGGGATTGGCAGCAGATGGTTTCAATCCATTCAAGTCTATGGTTGGTGCAACTCATAGCACATGGCCCGTGGTGTTGGTTCCATATAATCTTCCTCCGTGGCTTTGTATGAAGCAACAATTTATATTACTTTCCACTCTTATTGATGGACCTAAAAGTCCGGGGGATAAGATTGATGTTTACCTTCAGCCATTGATTGATGAGTTGAATGAATTTTGGGGCGATGGTGTGATGACTTATGACTGCGAAACGAATGAAATGTTCAAACTGCATGCAGCTTTATTGTGGACAATCAATGACTTCCCAGCTTATGCAAATTTATCAGGCTGGAGTACGAAAGGGGAATTTGCTTGCCCTTGTTGCAATAAAAGTAAAAAATCTGTATGGCTTAAACATTCCAAAAAATGGGCATACATGGGTCACAGGCGTTTTCTCCCTCCCCAGCACAGGTTCAGAAAGGACAGAGTGGCATTTGATGGTTCTAGAGAGTTCAGCCCAGCACCAAAGATCATGACAGGAGTCGAAATGTTATCGCAAATTGAGGAAGAAAACATCCGCACGGTATATGAAATTCAGGATTTGGTGGCTCCTCCAGTACGTAATATTCGTGCTGCGGGTAGGCAGCGCAGTCACAATTGGAAAAAGAAAAGTATTTTTTATAGTCTTCCGTATTGGAAAACTAACATGTTGAGGCATAATTTGGATGTCATGCACATTGAAAAAAATGTTTGTGATAACATATTGTGGACCATTTTAGGTGTCAGTGGAAAGTCAAAGGACCATGTTAATGCACGCCGTGATTTGGAAGAAATGGGTTTAAGGAAACAATTGCATTTACAGTTAGCTGAGGGAAACAAGGCATATATGCCTGCTGCACAGTATTCGATGACTACAGAGGAGAAAGAGACATTTCTTTCCATTTTGAAGATGGTCAAGGTGCCTGATGGTTACTCTTCTAATATTTCAAAGTGTGTGAATCTGACGAGCAAGACATTGCAAGGGTTGAAAAGTCATGACAATCACATATTACTTCAGCAGTTGATTCCAATCGCAATTTGTGATTGTTTATCCCCCAATGTTGTTCAGCCCTTGATTGAGATGAGTAATTTTTTTAGACAGCTTTGTTTAAGAAATCAACGAATGAGTGATTTAAAAAGTTTGCAGGACCGAATTGTACTTACGCTTTGTCACTTTGAGAAACTTTTCCCCCCCTCATTTTTCGATGTTATGGTCCACTTAACAGTGCACCTAACTGATGAAGTAATGGCTGCTGGTCCAGTGCAATTCAGGTGGATGTATCCTATTGAACGGTATTTGAGTACATTGAAAATATTTGTACGCAACAGAGCTCGTCCAGAGGCATCAATAGCCAATGGTTATTTGATGGACGAGTGTACTACCTTTTGTGCAGAATATCTTACGGATGTTGAAACAAAATTAGATAAGCCCTCTCGGATTCATGATGGTCCAGTTGGAGAAGGAACCACATTTGATATGGACAACATCGAGTGGATTCAAGCACATCGATATATCTTGTTCAATACTCCATCAGTTGCACCATTAATGCAGTAAGTATCTTATCAATGTGCTTGTATAACTTTTACATGTTTTCTTTGCATAAGTTGATCTTTTAAACATCGCGTAATCATTTGCAGGAAACACATTAATGAGATAAAAGAAGAGATGCATCGTGCGACTAAGTTGCAAATTCAACAATCTCATTATGCGGCATTTCATGATTGGTTCAAGGATTATGTATGTATAAATTGATTTTCATTATGAGTGAAGTATTAAACTAATTCTTTCTGCATATATCAGTATTGATTTTTATAAATTATGTAGGTTCGTAAGCTGAGGGAGTTAGGGGACCCCACGTTACCTGAAGTATTTATCCAACTGGCTGAGGGTCCATCTATAACCGCTCGTCGTTATAAAGCTATTGATGCTAATGGTTTTCGATTTCGCATTAAAGATGTTGATGACAAACGAGCAACACAAAACAGTGGAATCGGTTGTCCCTTTGTCGATTCTGGTTATTACTATGGTCAATTGATAGACATCATTGAAGTTGTATACACACACGGTTTGAAGTACATATTGTTAAAGTGTAATTGGGTTGATCCAGTGCGTTGATGTAAAGTCGATCAATATCAGTTTTCATTGGTGAATTTTAACTACATGTTATACAGAAATAATGAACGAGTTGAGAATGAACCTTTCATCTTGACATCGCAAGCGGAACAAGTATTCTTCGTTACTTTGCCTTCGGATCCAAGTTGGCAAGTTGTTGTCAAAATGTCTCGGCGAGGAGTGTTTTTATTTGAAGAAGATGAACCCGAGACTGTTCCGTTTGTTTACCAACAACTTGATCAACATACCGTAGTTCAACGTGAAGAAGATATTTATTGGGTCAGAGCGGCTGTTGAAGGAGAAACGGTCGATTTGCATGCTTAATGAAAGGTATAATTGTTTTCCCGCTATTCAGTAGAATGTCCTAGGATATCATAAATTATCTAATCATTTTATAAATCCTTATAAGTTTTAATCCTCACTTTTGTAAGTTAATTCAGTCATAAATATTTAGGTTGATTAACTTTCTGATTTTTTAAAATTCATTCACAACTAATTATTCAATCCATTTTTTGTTTGATTAACAGTTGTACAAGTTTGATTTATTAAGAACAATCCAATTTATCTTTTAAACACTTTGGACTCATTACTGATATTTTGTATGATTGCAGACATGTCAGGGGAAGAGGCAGAAAATCCACATCATCCATCTGAGGCATCTACGTCTCAGGGTCGAGGTATGTTTGACAGTCATTATCTATATTATTTATGTAATTAACATATATATATATATATATAACATTTGTCAATTTATATATAAAATTGTTTTCAACAGGATCAGACTCGGCTGCTTCTTCCTCTCGCAGGAGAGGCCCTGGTCGTGGCATATTAGCATGGAATTCCGACACGACGATAGATGTTTCATTTGATGAGGTATTTCATCCCGTGGGACCGAATGCCCCGGCATTTATTCGTCAGCTGGGTCATATCATACGTGACCCACATCGATTTCCATTGACCACGCGTGATTGGGCTTCTATCCCTCAGGACACATTAGATCGTCTATGGAGGGAGGTTCAGGTAAGAAAATAATTTTACTTTATTTTCTATTTATAAATAATACTAATATGTTTGATTATTTTCATTATAGCAAAATTTGAAAGTATGCCCTGAAGAGTTTCGGCCCGTGTGTATGAGCAAATGCCGTAAGCTGTGGAAAGATTATAAAGGCAAAGTGAAGAGGGACCACTGGGTACCAAATGTGGGTGCCCCTGACATTTTGGAAAAAGTCCCGAGAGGTGTCCTCCCGGCTCAGTGGCGTGACTTGGTTGCATATTGGTCTACTGAGGGTGTTGCGGTTTGTATATTAATTATTTTGCTGTATATATATTTTCATGAATATGTGATTTGTTTGAAATTTGAATGAATTGAATGTAGGAGGTGTCAACACGCCATTCGGAGAATCGAGCGTTGCAGGGACCAGCTCACAGGCTCGGGACTCGTCACGTGTCTCAAATCCGACATGAGGTATATATTATTCACTTTTTAATTAATTAATTAATATGGTTTTGTGTTTATATTCTTTTAATATACAGTTGCGAGGGCAAGGTGCAGCAACTGATAAAATGTCGGTGTGGATAAGGACTCGTGATCGCAATGATCCAGAGGTTGCAGCATTGATAGTAAGTGTCTGTACTTACCAATAATTACATAAATCTTTATATTAACATATATATATTTATATATATTTAAATATTTCACAGGATCAATTTGAAGCTGAGTTAGAACATCTGCCAGAGGACCAGCGACAGCTTCCCATGCGACGGGATGAGATCTTTCATCGCATTATTGGTCGGGACGGGCATGGCTATAGTTTGACCTATGGAGCAGGGATTCCTCGTTCTGTAGTGTCACGTGCTGCGGTTGTCGGTCCTGCTGTTGCTCATATGACACAGCAGATGTCAGATTTTGAGGCACGGCTGCGCGCTTCCGAGGAGACAAATGCGCAATTGACAGCTGAGGTAATAGCACTGCGGGAATATGTGCGTCGAGGTGATGGTACAGGGGATCATACGACGCAGGTATATACTGTATTTATTTATTTAATTTAAATTATTTTTGTTATTAAAATATTTATAATGTTTATTTGTTGTAGGCACCTGGTCCACCAGAAGGAGGTAACAGTGATGGCAACGCGTGACGCACCATATATTCACGAGATATGTTTTTTGTTTTTACTGGTAGGGTTGACATTGATGTACTGTATTTATTCATTTAAGTAATGCATTATTACCATCCATGGTGGTCTTTTAAATATTTTATACACATATTGAGTTTTTGATCAGATAATCTTGAATGATTCTACATTTGAAAAAGTCGAACTAATTCCAACAGATCAATAAATCTGATATTATAGATTATGTATTATCCAATATATTTTTTATAAATTTTTGTATGGTATCGATAAAAGAAATATGTATTAATTAGATGTTATCACTTTTATTTTTCACTTTTGTAATCAATGGGATGACCTTTGCACCCCCGGAGAGCCCCCCGCACCGCCGTACAGCCCCCCGCACCCCCGTACAGCCACCCGCGCACCCCCGTACAGCACCCGCACCCCCGTACAGCCCCCCGCACCCCCGTACAGCCCCCCGCACCCCCGTACAGCCACCCGCGCACCCCCGTACAGCCCCCCGCACCCCCGTACAGCCCCCCCGCACCCCCGTACAGCCCCCCGCACCCCCGTACAGCCCCCCGCACCCCCGTACAGCCCCCCGAACCCCCGTACTGCCACCCGCGCACCCCCGTACAGCCCCCCCCCCCCCCCCGCACCCCCGTACAGCCCCCCGCACCCCCGTACAGCCCCCCCGCACCCCCGCCACCCCCGTACAGCCCCCCCGCACCCCCGTACAGCCCCCCGCACCCCCGCACCCCCCGTACAGCCCCCCCCCCCCCCCCGCACCCCCGTACAGCCCCCCGCCACCCCCGTACAGGCCCCCGCCACCCCCGTACAGGCCCCCGCACCCCCGTACAGCCCCCCCGCACCCCCGTACAGCCCCCCGAACCCCCGTACAGCCCCCCGCCACCCCCGTACAGCCCCCCGCCACCCCCGGAGAGCCCCCCCGCCACCCCCGTACAGCCCCCCCGCACCCCCGTACAGCCCCCCGCCACCCCCGTACAGCCCCCCGCACCCCCGTACAGCCCCCCGCCACCCCCCGTACAGCCCCCCCGCACCCCCGTACAGCCCCCCGAACCCCCGTACAGCCCCCCTCGCACCCCCGTACAGCCCCCCCCCCCCCCCCCCCGCACCCCCGTACAGCCCCCCCGATTGTGTCGTTTTCAGCAGCGCGGCGCGCGCTGAAATGGCGCGTTGGGGGGTCAAAACCACCCGAACGACCTCCGAATGCCACGAAACCGTACGACAACATCCGGGGCGTCAATTGTGAAATGGTCGGCCAGACGGCACCTCATTCGGAGGTGCCATGCGACCGCGGAGGCCAGAAACGCGTTTCCGGCGCCGTTAAACACCAAAACGGCGTGCGGCGGTCCGATTCGGAGCAAACGTGCTCCGAACGACCTGAAACCGCACGGGGACGACAGGAATATTATTCCTGAGATGCAGGAGGAGGCCGCACGTCCATCGGACATGCGGTGCACGCGGCACGCCCGATTGTGTCGTTTTCAGCAGCGCGGCGCGCGCTGAAATGGCGCGTTGGGGGGTCAAAACCACCCGAACGACCTCCGAATGCCACGAAAACGTACGACAACATCCGGGGCGTCAATTGTGAAATGGTCGGCCAGACGGCACCTCATTCGGAGGTGCCGTGCGACCGCGGCGGCCGGAAACGCGTTTCCGGCGCCGTTAAACTCCAAAACGGCGTGCGGCGGTCCGATTCGGAGCAAACGTGCTCCGAACGACCTGAAACCGCACGGGGACGAGAGGAATATTATTCCTGAGATGCAGGAGGAGGCCGCACGTCCATCGGACGTGCGGTGCGCGCGGCACGCCCGATTGTGTCGTTTTCAGCAGCGCGGCGCGCGCTGAAATGACGCGTTGGGGGGTCAAAACCACCCGAACGACCTCCGAATGCCACGAAACCGTACGACAACATCCGGGGCGTCAATTGTGAAATGGTCGGCCAGACGGCACCTCATTCGGAGGTGCCGTGCGACCGCGGCGGCCGGAAACGCGTTTCCGGCGCCGTTAAACTCCAAAACGGCGTGCGGCGGTCCGATTCGGAGCAAACGTGCTCCGAACGACCTGAAACCGCACGGGGACGACAGGAATATTATTCCTGAGATGCAGGAGGAGGCCGCACGTCCATCGGACGTGCGGTGCGCGCGGCACGCCCGATTGTGTCGTTTTCAGCAGCGCGGCGCGCGCTGAAATGACGCGTTGGGGGGTCAAAACCACCCGAACGACCTCCGAATGCCACGAAACCGTACGACAACATCCGGGGCGTCAATTGTGAAATGGTCGGCCAGACGGCACCTCATTCGGAGGTGCCGTGCGACCGCGGCGGCCGGAAACGCGTTTCCGGCGCCGTTAAACACCAAAACGGCGTGCGGCGGTCCGATTCGGAGCAAACGTGCTCCGAACGACCTGAAACCGCACGGGGACGACAGGAATATTATTCCTGAGATGCAGGAGGAGGCCGCACGTCCATCGGACGTGCGGTGCGGGCGGCACGCCCGATTGTGTCGTTTTCAGCAGCGCGGCGCGCGCTGAAATGGCGCGTTGGGGGGTCAAAACCACCCGAACGACCTCCGAATGCCACGAAACCGTACGACAACATCCGGGGCGTCAATTGTGAAATGGTCGGCCAGACGGCACCTCATTCGGAGGTGCCGTGCGACCGCGGCGGCCGGAAACGCGTTTCCGGCGCCGTTAAACACCAAAACGGCGTGCGGCGGTCCGATTCGGAGCAAACGTGCTCCGAACGACCTGAAACCGCACGGGGACGACAGGAATATTATTCCTGAGATGCAGGAGGAGGCCGCACGTCCATCGGACGTGCGGTACGCGCGGCACGCCCGATTGTGTCGTTTTCAGCAGCGCGACGCGCGCTGAAATGGCGCGTTGGGGGGTCAAAACCACCGGAACGACCTCCGAATGCCACGAAACCGTACGACAACATCCGGGCGTCAATTGTGAAATGGTCGGCCAGACGGCACCTCATTCGGAGGTGCCGTGCGACCGCGGCGGCCGGAAACGCGTTTCCGGCGCCGTTAAACACCAAAACGGCGTGCGGCGGTCCGATTCGGAGCAAACGTGCTCCGAACGACCTGAAACCGCACGGGGACGACAGGAATATTATTCCTGAGATGCAGGAGGAGGCCGCACGTCCATCGGGCGTGCGGTGCGCGCGGCACGCCCGATTGTGTCGTTTTCAGCAGCGCGGCGCGCGCTGAAATGGCGCGTTGGGGGGTCAAAACCACCGGAACGACCTCCGAATGCCACGAAACCGTACGACAACATCCGGGGCGTCAATTGTGAAATGGTCGGCTAGACGGCACCTCATTCGGAGGTGCCGTGCGACCGCGGCGGCCGGAAACGCGTTTCCGGCGCCGTTAAACACCAAAACGGCGTGCGGCGGTCCGATTCGGAGCAAACGTGCTCCGAGCGACCTGAAACCGCACGGGGACGACAGGAATATTATTCCTGAGATGCAGGAGGAGGCCGCACGTCCATCGGACGTGCGGTGCGCGCGGCACGCCCGATTGTATCGTTTTCAGCAGCGCGGCGCGCGCTGAAATGGCGCGTTGGGGGGTCAAAACCACCCGAACGACCTCCGAATGCCACGAAACCGTACGACAACATCCGGGGCGTCAATTGTGAAATGGTCGGCCAGACGGAACCTCATTCGGAGGTGCCGTGCGACCGCGGCGGCCGGAAACGCGTTTCCGGCGCCGTTAAACACCAAAACGGCGTGCGGCGGTCCGATTCGGAGCAAACGTGCTCCGAACGACCTGAAACCGCACGGGGACGACAGGAATATTATTCCTGAGATGCAGGAGGAGGCCGCATGTCCATCGGACGTGCGGTGCGCGCGGCACGCCCGATTGTGTCGTTTTCAGCAGCGCGGCGCGCGCTGAAATGGCGCGTTGGGGGGTCAAAACCACCGGAACGACCTCCGAATGCCACGAAACCGTACGACAACATCCGGGGCGTCAATTGTGAAATGGTCGGCCAGACGGCACCTCATTCGGAGGTGCCGTGCGACCGCGGCGGCCGGAAAGGCGTTTCCGGCGCCGTTAAACACCAAAACGGCGTGCGGCGGTCCGATTCGGAGCAAACGTGCTCCGAACGACCTGAAACCGCACGGGGACGACAAGAATATTATTCCTGAGATGCAGGAGGAGGCCGCACGTCCATCGGACGTGCGGTGCGCGCGGCACGCCCGATTGTGTCGTTTTCAGCAGCGCGGCGCGCGCTGAAATGGCGCGTTGGGGGGTCAAAACCACCGGAACGACCTCCGAATGCCACGAAACCGTACGACAACATCCGGGGCGTCAATTGTGAAATGGTCGGCCAGAAGGCACCTCATTCGGAGGTGCCGTGCGACCGCGGCGGCCGGAAACGCGTTTCAGGCGCCGTTAAACACCAAAACGGCGTGCGGCGGTCCGATTCGGAGCAAACGTGCTCCGAACGACCTGAAACCGCACGGGGACGACAGGAATATTATTCCTGAGATGCAGGAGGAGGCCGCACGTCCATCGGACGTGCGGTGCGCGCGGCACGCCCGATTGTGTCGTTTTCAGCAGCGCGGCGCGCGCTGAAAGGGCGCGTTGGGGGGTCAAAACCACCCGAACGACCTCCGAATGCCACGAAACCGTACGACAACATCCGGGGCGTCAATTGTGAAATGGTCGGCCAGACGGCACCTCATTCGGAGGTGCCGTGCGACCGCGGCGGCCGGAAACGCGTTTCCGGCGCCGTTAAACACCAAAACGGCGTGCGGCGGTCCGATTCGGAGCAAACGTGCTCCGAACGACCTGAAACCGCACGGGGACGACAGGAATATTATTCCTGAGATGCAGGAGGAGGCCGCACGTCCATCGGACGTGCGGTGCGCGCGGCACGCCCGATTGTGTCGTTTTCAGCAGCGCGGCGCGCGCTGAAATGGCGCGTTGGGGGGTCAAAACCACCGGAACGACCTCCGAATGCCACGAAACCGTACGACAACATCCGGGGCGTCAATTTTGAAATGGTCAGCCAGACGGCACCTCATTCGGAGGTGCCGTGCGACCGCGGCGGCCGAAAACGCGTTTCCGGCGCCGTTAAACACCAAAACGGCGTGCGGCGGTCCGATTCGGAGCAAACGTGCTCCGAACGACCTGAAACCGCACGGGGACGACAGGAATATTATTCCTGAGATGCAGGAGGAGGCCGCACGTCCATCGGACGTGCGGTGCGCGCGGCACGCCCGATTGTGTCGTTTTCAGCAGCGCGGCGCGCGCTGAAATGGCGCGTTGGGGGGTCAAAACCACCGGAACGACCTCCGAATGCCACGAAACCGTACGACAACATCCGGGGCGTCAATTGTGAAATGGTCGGCCAGACGGCACCTCATTCGGAGGTGCCGTGCGACCGCGGCGGCCGGAAACGCGTTTCCGGCGCCGTTAAACACCAAAACGGCGTGCGGCGGTCCGATTCGGAGAAAACGTGCTCCGAACGACCTGAAACCGCACGGGGACGACAGGAATATTATTCCTGAGATGCAGGAGGAGGCCGCACGTCCATCGGACGTGCGGTGCGCACGGCACGCCCGATTGTGTCGTTTTCAGCAGCGCGGCGCGCGCTGAAATGGCGCGTTGGGGGGTCAAAACCACCCGAACGACCTCCGAATGCCACGAAACCGTACGAAAACATCCGGGGCGTCAATTGTGAAATGGTCGGCTAGACGGCACCTCATTTGGAGGTGCCGTGCGACCGCGGCGGCCGGAAACGCGTTTCCGGCGCCGTTAAACACCAAAACGGCGTGCGGCGGTCCGATTCGGAGCAAACGTGCTCCGAACGACCTGAAACCGCACGGGGACGACAGGAATATTATTCCTGAGATGCAGGAGGAGGCCGCACGTCCATCGGACGTGCGGTGCGCGCGGCACGCCCGATTGTGTCGTTTTCAGCAGCGCGGCGCGCGCTGAAATGGCGCGTTGGGGGGTCAAAACCACCCGAACGACCTCCGAATGCCACGAAACCGTACGACAACATCCGGGGCGTCAATTGTGAAATGGTCGGCCAGACGGTACCTCATTTGGAGGTGCCGTGCGACCGCGGCGGCCGGAAACGCGTTTCCGGCGCCGTTAAACACCAAAACGGCGTGCGGCGGTCCGATTCGGAGCAAACTTGCTCCGAACGACCTGAAACCGCACGGGGACGACAGGAATATTATTCCTGAGATGCAGGAGGAGGCCGCACGTCCATCGGACGTGCGGTGCGCGCGGCACGCCCGATTGTGTCGTTTTCAGCAGCGCGGCGCGCGCTGAAATGGCGCGTTGGGGGGTCAAAACCACCGGAACAACCTCCGAATGCCACGAAACCGTACGACAACATCCGGGGCGTCAATTGTGAAATGGTCGGCCAGACGGCACCTCATTCGGAGGTGCCGTGCGACCGCGGCGGCCAGAAATGCGTTTCCGGCGCCGTTAAACACCAAAACGGCGTGCGACGGTCCGATTCGGAGCAAACGTGCTCCGAACGACCTGAAATGAGATTATTTCTTGAATCGAAGTTTTTAAATTATTATAGCACAATGATTTGATATTATATATATATTAAATATATATTAAATATATATTAAAACATTTAAAATATATTATATATATATATATATATATTTAAAATATTGTATTTAATAGTATATATATATATATATTTATAGCACAATGATTTGTATTTAAAATATTGTATTTAATAGTATATATATATTATAGCACAATGATTTGATATTATATATATATTAAATATATATTAAAACATTTAAAATATATTATATATATATATATATATATATATATATTCAATTCAATAAAAAAAATTTTAAAAATTTTTTTTTTTAGAATAGCGACCGCCATTGGCGGTCGCTAAAGGCCTCTAGCGACGAGGCAACTGCGACCGCCATTGGCGGTCGCTGCGCGGCCGCTAAAGCCCTTTAGCGACCGCCAATGGCGGTCGCTAATGGCCTTATATATAGTAGTGGGACTTCCTGTAGGCTAGTGGTAGGAAATAAAGGCCTGTCGCACTATGATTGTGGGTTCGATTCCTGTAGCTTTGTCCGACGCGACGGGTTATGCCCCACCCTGCAGGTTGTCCTTTTCCTAAAAATATAGTATTATAGTATTCCAAAAATAATCTTCAGAAATGTTTTAACCTTAAACAATACTATTCAAAGTTCAACTTAATCCATCCCAACATTTATAGTTATCCAAAATACCTATGTCCAAACTTTCTCTAAAAGGTCTCTTAATTCCAAAATCAATTTATCAGATTCCCCAAACAAAGTAAAGTTTCTCTTATTGTCACATACAAAAATATGATTACCTTAATCATATTAAAACCTTAATGAAATCAACAAGTACTGTAGTAAAATCCTTATATATATATATCACATTATTCTAACAACCTGAATATAATCCATTAGTCCAAAAGCACGAATACATTAATTATTCTGCTTCAACTGTAGTAACAACATAAGATTGTCCTTGATCCCTTGGCCTTTTCTGAGGTAAGTTTCCCTGACGCTTAGGACATTCATTTGCATAATGCCCCATTTCTCTACAATTGTGGCATTCAACATTGATAGCCTCTTTCTTTCCCTTGCAATCACGCGCCTGGTGACCTTTTTCTCCACATTTATAACAAACTCTCATTCCTTTTAGGCAAGTACCAGGGTGATTCTTCCCACAATTATCACATAATGGAAAATCCTTCTTTCCCTTTTTCCCTTTATCTGTCTCTTGTTCCACAGTTCTCTTCTTCTCTTGCTTTACTTTATTGTCATAAGATTTAGAGAATTCCTTTTCTGTCTTGATAGCACATGAGACAATGTCTTCATACGACGAGAAGGTTTTTGATACTAATGCTCGACGAAGAAATGGTTTTAACCCATCAAAGAAACGATCAATCTTACTTCTTGGGTTACGTATATAATATGTAGCATGCCTCGCTAACCTTGTAAAGTTGGCCTCATAATTTGCGACATTCTCATCCTCCTTTTGTCTCAGACTCAAAAATTGTCTTTCTATATCTGCTCGATGGTCTCGAGGAAAGTATTTTTCTAAGAACAGCTCTTTGAACTCCTGCCATTCCATGTTTGTTAATTCATCATCTTCCTTTGTGATTTTAATTAGTGACCACCATTGATCGGCATCTCCAGTGAGGCGGTAAACTACCATGACAACTTTCTCCCTTTCACTACTCCCCAAGGCATGGAATATTTTTTCTAAGGAACTTATCCATTGCTCAGCTACTATAGGATTTGTACTCCCATTGAAGGTTGGTGGTTGTTGCCTCATGAAGCGGTCTAACATTGATCCTCCACGTTGTGGATCAGGGTGCTCCATACGAGTAAGGTTATTATTCATAACCTGAGTGAGTTGTCCCAGAATGGTAATAAGTTGATCAGCACCAGTTGTATCTCTAGATCCACAACAATTATCTTGAGCAGGAGGGCAATCCCTACACTGAGTGCGTGCATTGATACGGTTTCCATTCCTTCCAATAGGCTCCATTTCTAAACAATGGCATAAACTAGATTAGTTTATGAATCAAAATACACAATTCCATACTTGTAAAATACTTAACATAAATTGAACTATTTATGGATATAATCCATAATCATTAAAATGTTTTCTTTGAGGAAGTAGGTACTCATAACCCTTCATAGTGGTTTGTAAAGAAAACTAGAATTATCCTAAGCATATCCCCCGGGAGTGTCGTAACCAAGAGTGCAGCAAGGCCCATTGTCGTGCACCAGTTCCCGTTCGAGTCTAGCTCAAAGCAGTGTTTTCGGGTTTTACCCCTAGGTACATCTGTTCCAGAGCCGCCTCTACCTGCTCGTATCCAGACAGGGATGTATTGCTCGGAAAACTCACAACATCTCTACAATACTAAAATTTTAGGAAGTTCTTCTATACTAATCTTCAAAGTCTATCTTCGGGCTATGTGCTCTAATCAGAGTTTATCTAAATCTAGCTTCCAAGGTTAGTACTAAACTGCCTCTGATACCAACTGTAACGCCCCGACCCCAGCTACCCAGAGTCGGTGCATTACTTCGTAACATTGGCATGATCACAAAAGATCAAGTCTCGAAAGACCGATTAGTTTAGTAGCATTGGAAACACTAGATACATTCGTAAACGTTACATTACATCATAAAGTGAAAAAATACAATAACAAAGTCTCCATAGTCCACACTCATATACTCTTCTGACTATCCCTGCAGGTCATTCATAAAATACTTCTTCACATCCTGGAAAATATTAAAACATTGAAAGGGGTGAGCTCAGATGCTCAGTAAGGATAACAATATTGCGGAAGCTTTCATAAATAAACATAAAAATTTAAGGCAATGTATAACTAAAACAAAAGCCTTTTAAACTTGAACATCAACATAATATGGTAAAAGTAAAATGAGATAATTCCATTTACTTATTCACATGGATATTCTACTGGTCGAATAATCACATGCAATATCAATAACCACTTTCATAATGATGGAATGCATAATGCCAGACATTCTGAAACATTTTGTCAAGGCCTCGGCCAAGACGTCTAAAATGATTAAGGCCTCAGCCAAAACCATAAATCAAATTGGGTAAGGGCCTCGGCCAATTCCACATCTAGTTGTCTCATGAGACCTACTGATGCATCGAGGAGCTATAGCGGGCTCCACCCGTCACATATTAAGTCCAATACATTCCTCATATGAATAGGTTTAAACATAACATAAATATTCGTATTAAAACTAGCATACGAAATGTCAACAATTTCTCCATAAACTATGGATGGTATAAAAATAACACATCCACAGTCAAATATTTCACAAAATGTTCAATGGAAGTTTTGTATCATAAATCAATTTCAATTAAACATAAAACCCATCAAAGGATGTTGACATGGATGAAATCAAAGCTATTTGAGAGTAATATCTCTCCATTTTGAAATAATTTAAAAGTCCCATAATTCTAAAATAATACATTTACTTTGAAGATATTCTTATAAGCTTGTTAGGGAAGCTTCGACGAAGTTATAATGGCGGAAAATAGCCGCACCAGTCGTATAAGTTAAAAAAACATTCTTACCTTAAATTTGTCAAAGAGGTCAAAAAGTACATTGTTTGGAAAATGACGGTAAGATTACTTTCAAAAACTTATAAGGGTATAAATGACTTTAACACATTTTCCATTTAATAGTAAAAATGTTTTGAAAGACATTTTTAAGAAACATGGATGTGGTTGATAACGAGGTCCCAGTAGATAATTATGTATAAACAACCTTGGATAATGAAGAGGTTGTGAAGTAAACCCTTACCTTGTACTTTTCCTTGGTTGGGGTAGGTTAACCTCCTGTATAATGGTGAAATAATTGTTATTAAATTATAAAATAATCATATACATTCATATGATATCATATATGATCTTTTAACATTGCTTTGTTAACAATATCATAGATTTATCGTTGTTTCGGGTGTTAACTTACTCGTTTTGTTTTATATGTTTTGTTACGTAAGTCGTGTTTTTCATGGATAGGTTGTATCTTATTCATATCCAGAATTATATCATGTCCTTAAACATTATTTTTAAATCATCAAATGATAATTATACTTGAATGGATACGACGGAGAATGAATCTCATCGCGTTTGTGGAGACGGTAGTCCGTACGTACGCACGAGCGACAATATCATTATTTTGATATTAAAATAATATATAATTGGATAGTATATCATATATATAGAATCATTATCATGTTATATTTATTATTTACATGAATTACATATCATTATTATACCCATCTAAATAATAATATATTGAATAACAATTACACCACGACGTGGAGACGGTAAGCCGTACATACGCACGTATGGTGACATGTCATTAAAATGATGGGTAGAATACTGAATATGGTTGTTACATATTTATAATAACATCACAGTATATAGAAGATACAGGAGTTATAATTTTATAATTGAAATAATAAACAAAGAGGGAGTGGAAGAAGAAAGAAACTTGAAAGAGGGTGATGAAAATGTTACCTCTTCTTCGGGTTCTTCCTTTTGATTTGATCAAATGGACTCTATAAAATGGCTTTCTGACTAAAGTAAATCTTCTAGGATGAAGGGAGAGAAGTTGGGAGAGTATTTGGGCAGAGGTTGGCCGAACCAAAAGGCTTGAAAGTGTGAATAAGGTGGTAGAGGTGGGGGCCTTTTATATGAGGAGAGGAGGGTCTCTTTTGGAAAGATTGAAATGTTACTTTATTATACAATACTTATCGGATTCTAAAGGCCCCACACTTATACAATTCGTGGATAAGGTGATAAGGGTTCGAAATATCTTCATCCAATAGGCTTTGGACAAGTGTAAGCCTTGGATTTTGCATTATCTTCTCATTTTATTTAAATCGTTAAATAATGAGGTCATCGCTGCATCATCATGATGTCATAAATAATTTAATTTATATAATGTCTAAAAATTCTAAAAAATATACTATGATGTAGGAAATCTTTTTATATTTCCAATGACTATTTATAGTCAAAATTATGAATTTTATATCCCCATATAAAAATTGTTTTAGTAAAACATTTCATGTTTGTGTCATTTTTTACTTTAACATTAAATAAAAGGTATTTATGTCATTTTCCAACTAAAGTGGCTCCATGGGGTCCCCAAGTTGACCCATGGATTGTCTTGGTCGGACATGGAACATCCAATGAGGGTAGGACATGTGTCAAGCTCATCACATATTATTAAAACATTATTTTTACCTTAAACTACACTAATTACCTCTAATCGCGATTAAGACCTTAAAAGTTACTATTCACCAAAAAATTATTTTAATCTCATTGAACCACATTTTACTTCTTAATGACAACCATGTATGCCGGATTTTTGAAAATCAAATCACAGAATTGGTAATATTTCATTTTAATGAAAAAATCAGTTATTTAACTACCACTTAGTGGTTTCACTATTCATCAAAAATTGAAGTTTTTCAGAACAATGCCAAAATTTCACCCTAAGATATAATTGATATTCCAAATTCAAAAATGATGTCTATTTTAAAAAATTCCAAACATATAAGTTGCATTAATTAATTTTATAATTAATTTCCGCTGTCACAACAAATAGCGTGTTTTTAAGAAACAATTTATATCAAAAGATTGGCAATTGTTTATGTACATTTTCAATGTTAAATTAATTCTAATGACCACCATTGGATAAAATGGTAAAAATATATTCTAATTATACTTTAAAACCACCAAATAGTATAATTTATCACTATAAATTATTTTGATTAAAAAAGTTGTTTTTAAGTATTTTTCATTATTCATAAAAAATTAGAAGTTCTCAAAAAAATACCAAAAATTCGACGTAGGCTAATTTCGATATTCCGAATCCAAAAATGAAGTCCATTTTGATAAAGAAAATTTATAAAATTTCAAAAATTAGGTATTACTATTCACAACGGCTAGTTTAATTCGTTGTGTTGTGTGTTAGAGCTCGAGGTTGCGTACAACACACGCTATTGCATTATTCGAAGGGAAACGTACCGTGGAAGCTTGGGGTGTTACAAAAACTTTCAAATTATATTTATTTTAACATTAATAATACTAATTATTTGATTATTTCATTAATAAAAAAAATTTGCATCATTATTGTGTCATAAATAAATTTAATTATTCAATGTCTAAAAATTATAAATAAAATACCATTATGTAGGAAATATTTTTATCTTTCTAATTAATATTTATAGTCAAAAATATAACATATATACCCCTATGTAGAAATTGTTTTTCTAAAAGATATATGCTTCTGTTAGTTTTGTATTTACTTTAACTTAATTAATATAAAGTGTCATTATCACTTACAAGTGGATCCATGGGGTCCCAAAATCAGCCCAAATATTCCCATGGTCGGACATGTATCAACCAATAGGGTTAGGAAACGTTTTATGTCACGACCCGTCCTCAGGGCCCGTGCCGTGACTACCCCAAGCCCGCCTTCCATAGGCCAGGGGCTGGTGACTAGCACCAAAGGCGTAAAACCCAATAACTGGGAAGGCATTTCCTTTATAAAAGTAAACAAACACCACAGAGTACAAGCAGAATTAAAACACTAAGTACAAAAGAAAGTGCTGAAAAGTAAATGGTCTAGAATACAAACCCAACTGAAAGTACAACTACAACTGAACAAAAGTACAACAGAAAAAGACAACAGCTGGAAGAACGGAAGCGGCTCCTAGGGCGTCCTCCTCGGATCCTACTGGAAGGGTAGGTACAGATGGAGCAGCTCCTGGATCGTCCACCACGGATCCTACCTGAAGGTTAGGTACAGATAGCTTCCACAATGCTCTCGCCCGTCAACCTCCTCCGAGTGTCGTCTCACCGTGAAGTCCACCTCCAGATACTGACTCGTCATGTGGTCCACCTCCGGATACTGACTCGTCGTGTGGTCCACCTCCGAGTACCGTCCAGTCCTCGAACACTCGGCCTCCGTCAGCGCTGCCCGTCATCTACAACCAACACAATGAGGTGTGGGCATAGCCCGTGCAGGGGTGAGTATAACGATACTCAGTAGGGACCCCGATACCCTCAAGGTCTCACTAAAACCAACAAGGATAACCACAAAGAAGATCTCAAAAGATAACATCTACTTAAGTATATACCCATACATATACCTAAGTTATCAAGTAACCCATCTCAATCATGAGGAAACACAAAGAGTATAAAAACAACGGATAACCACTACCGAGGTATATGCTCATACATATACCTAAGTTATCATGTGACCCATCTCAATCATGAGGTAAACACAAAAATCAAAGACTCAGCTCAAACCAGGATTTTCATTATCAAAACTGTAACTGCTGAAGAGCCCCGTCTCTAGAGTGTATAGTGGTCTTGTCACGACTCCGAGTTACTACTCACTAACCTAAGACTGCTGAGGTACTCTCCTGTCGAGTACCGCGGGTCAGCCACCCAAACACAGTAGTGCTTCCCGCCGGGGAATGCCACCCAAACACAGTAGTGCACACCCCTTAATAGCCTACAGAGGTACTCTCCGGATGAGTACCGCGGGTCTGCACTGTCACATGGGTAGTGCTCCGTCTGTCATGGGTCTGCACCCAAACAAAGTAGTGCTCTGTCCACTAGTCTAGTCGACTCACTCCAAGTCGAGTCGGTCAAGCAGTCGTTAGGTCCCAGTCGGCTACACGGTCTCCGTACTCTGTATGTTCGTCTCTGGGAGGGTCCGCTCCACGAGCTACAGGTCGATACTCCAAGTATCTCAAAGTCCCACGAAGAAGTATCTCAAAGTACCGCCTCGTCATAGGGGTCTCAACGCAACAGACGACGCGTCAATCGGACGCCCGGTCTGTGAGTTATTAGACTTTTCGTCCCAGGGGCCCGGTTGGTTTCGTGAGCTGACCAACCCGGCCGTATATCAACTGTACCCCGAAATCTCATAGGGTATACTCATAGGGACCGTTTCTCAACATGATCACCAACGCCGCTGACGGTTCGTCAAATGGACGTCCGGTCTAAAAGATATCATCTTTTCCGTTCTAGGGGCCCGGTTGGATTTCGGATACAATACAACCCGGCCACTATCCAACAGCAACCAAAACTCAGGCGATGTATTCCAAAAGTTCTGTCTCATCAAGAGGAATTCAACGAGACAGACGGCGCGTCAATCGGACGTCCGGTCTGTGAGTTATTGGCTTTTTCGTTCCAGGGGCCCCGTTGGTTTGGTGAGCGAACCAACCCGACCGCACTCTGAGGGAATCCAAACCTTGAGAAGAGTAGGCCAAAAGTTCCGTCTCATCAAGAGGAATCCAACAAAGTTGACGGCACGTCAATCGGACGTCCTGAGCTCATGATATAAGCGTTTCCGCTTCGAGGGCCCGGTTGGTTTCATATCCGAACCAACCCGGCCGTACTCAAAATTCTCTGAAACCTTGAGTGTAATATACCGAAACAACCGTCCTGATCCAAGGATCGCTACGCAACTAACGGTGCGTCGATCGGAGGTCCTTACCCCATGATATGGGCGAAAGACAGAAAATGGTCTGAAAGCGGGGGGTCTGGGCCCGTACCGACCCGGCCCAATCCCCCTGGGTCGGCCCGAACCGGGTCGACCTGGGTCTGGGTCCGACCCGGCTAGGCGCGACCCGGCTCGGCCTGGGCGCGGCCCGGCCTAGCGGTCCGACCGGGTGGCTCGGCCCAGTGCGCTGGCCGGGCGGCCGCGCACGGGGGGATCGCCCCCTGGATGAAACCGCAGCCCCCGCGCGCGGGCCGCTTCCTGTCAACGGACGCGGCATGATGTCGTGTCCTGCTGGTCCCGTGCGGCCGCGAGATTAGCCGCTTGCCACCGCAGCTTCAGCCGTGGTGGCCCCATCCCAGCGGCGCGCCGGCGGAGTCTTCCGCGGACCACCGGAGTTGCTCTGGTGGTCCGTTTTCAATTCCGTCTGTGCCGGTGGTATTCCCGGGAGCCGAAGATCACTGCAAAGGATTCAAAACGCCATTGCAACCCGCCTCATCATCATCAGTGGATCCGCAGTTCAACAACAGACTGCGGAGTCTTTGGTTCACCTTCGTGGCCCCGACTACCACCACACTTTCGTTCGGCCTCAACGGCGCGGCGCGACGGCGCCGCGCATCCTTGCAGCATCCCTCCAGGTTTCCACGTGGTGTCGTCACACCGTTCCGCCATCTTCCGAACCGCAACAACACAACAACAAAGGGGGAGGTGGGTCGGTCATGTTCGTGCAGTCCGACCTCCTCCCGTTAAGTTGACAACAAGCGGCACAAAAAAAGAAAAGACGAGGAACGACAAAGGATGTTTTCACGAACAAGAAGCAATAAACCCCTACCACTTCCCGCAACAATTTAGTCCCAACCCACAGGGAAAACATTTGCGGATCAACTAGATAATAAGTTGATCTGTGTTCTTTGTTTTCCTTAGAATGAACGAAACGAGAGAATAAAATCATTCTCAAATTAATTCCCTACCTCAAGCGTTGTCGTCGAACGAGATTTGTTGTGGAAAGGGACGTCGCGGAAGAAGACGTCGCGGAAGGGGGAATCGTCACATCACGGAGAATGGATTCGTCAGCGTTGCGTCATCGATCTCCGAGGATCCGGCGTTCTTGTCGACCTTCATCGGAGGTCGGCGTTCTTCACGTTCTTCGCGTTCTTCGTCGAGGAGGAAGAACTTCAAGAACCTGGGAGAATTCACCCTAGCCTCTCAACACAACAAGACCAACTAAATAAAATAAGTGATGTCTTATTTTATTTACACACAAACCAACGCTTGAAATTAAAAAAGAAAAGAAACGATCAATTAATTGAGGAGTTTAAAACCTCCCAATTAATAGAGGCGTTTATTAAAAAGTTTAAACGCAAGAGTTGACTTTGTTTAATAGGGGGTGTGGGTGCGTTACTTAAGAAGAAAGAAGTTCTTAAAAGCTTAGAGCTTTCTCTTCAAATCCTTTCGCACCATCAACTATTCTCCCACGAAATAAGACTTAGTCTTATTTAATTAACACACAAGACAAAGGAATTCATTTAAAATTCAAACAAATCCAAGAATTAATTACTTGAAAACCCTACACAAATAAGGAGTTCACTTTAATTAAAAAGGGGGGTTTCTTTTTGAGAGTTACAAAATTTAAGAGGGGAAAAGATATGAAGTTAGGGGAAGGTGAGGGGTTGGGCTCGTGTGGGCCCCACCCCACCTTAATCCTCTCAAAGGTAGTTATCAAAAAGTGGGTCCCACCCCTAACTCCCTCACATAGGTTATAACCACATAAGACAGAGGAAAAGTGTTGTGACACAACACTTAATCCACTTAACAAGAAAAGAAAATATAATTGTAAAACAATTATATTATTATCCCTCTCTTTATTTAAACAACTCATTCTGAGAAAACGAAACTCCAGAAAGGGGTCTTCTTAAGCAATCATCGGCGTTGCGAGTTCATCGGTGCCCTCGGATTTCGATTCCGAGCACCGGTTCAAAATTTAGAAAAAAAACCCGCTCATTCGTTCACTGAACATACCCGAGCTAAACTTCAGAAATTAATTCCTAGCACACCGGGCCTCAGAATCAGGTGCCGTCAGAAACTGCGTTCTTGTAAAATCCCAAAGAATATTTAGGAAAAAAAATTCCCTTGAATTTTATGGGACATTTCATTACTCCCACCTTAGGGCTTTACGTCCTCGTAAAGCTTTAACACAAACTGGGGTCACAAAAGCGGTACAGAGCACGCATCTGAGCCTTCCGCTCTCATGTTCTTACCTGGAGGTTCCCGTGGTGCCAAAGAAATACTGCACAAGAGGAATCGACCGTCCTCATAAGACCTCCCCTGTCGATCCTCGATCCCCACTGGAATATCTGCGTAAGTCATCCTATCATCGACGTCCAACTCCCTGAGGTTGATGAAGTGTGAAGGATCATGCACATATCTCCTCAGTTGAGATACGTGGAAGTCATTGTGCACCTAGTGCAATTGAGGTGGATGGATCAAGTGGTAAACCACCTCGCCTACCCAGTTGAGGACCTAGAATGCTCCATTGAACCTCGGAGATAACTTGCCGCCTTGGACACATCTCCATAAACCTCGTCAATGTGAGACCCATATAAAGACGTGATCGTCATCCTCGAACTCTAGAGGTCTCTAATTCCTGTTAGAACTGAAACTCAAAACGACTGCTGCCACAAGGGTAAGGTTGACCGACTCAAGAGTGATCGGTCGCACCCTTATGTGCATGAGTTTATCCTGTGCTGCCTGGGGTTTCCTTTCCGCCGACCAAGGAAAACCCATCCCGACGTCGTAGTTAAACCACAACCTTATTGCCTAATACCGTCAATTTGTGTATGAACTGTGATTGCCCAGTCCATACTCAAACCAACTTCGTAAGGCCTCGACTCTGCCACCAAGAGATTCCAACCGAAACTCTCGCCTCGAGGGTCTGACCACACCGTCGGTGTAAGTGTGATTATCAAGTCTCCTCCCAAGGTATCTCCAGACGTGAGGGTCAAGTCCACGGCTTACCGGAAACTCTAGGTCTGGGACAAGATTCGTGGAAGGAATGAATGATTTATATCAACGTCTGTATCTAAAATAGCTATTAATGGACACAGACTATCCATTGAATCATTCTTAGAGCCATTGGGTCACTCTCCTTGACTGCAAGCATCTACTCTCTTCCCCTTCCCTCCAGCTCCCTGAGCCTGGCGGGGACAACTAAGGTGGGTGGTTGTAGTATGTTAAAACGTACACCACCACATGCTACTCTCCTAGATCTGCCTCCACACCTGCTGCTTTGTAGACTCATCTCTCCTTTAATCTTCCTCTTATGGAAACATTTAACATGCCCAGGTCTCTAAGACTGGCGTTAGTTTCCTGTTTTTACTGCACTGTGTAGTCTTCATCCGCCCCTGGATTATTTGCAACTTCTTTGCCTATGATCTAAAAGAGCTGCTAAAATTTCTCCTTTTCCGAAATAAGAAACTCGGTCTCATCCCCTAGATGAACCACACCCATTTCCAAATACAGTCAATCCTGACAAGAATGATGCATTCATGACATGGATGACGTCGTAAGGTCTCGACGTAACTACCAAGATATCCAACCGTCACTCTCACCTCCAAGGGTCGAGTCATGATGTCGGCATCATTGTGAGGTCACTGGGTCTCTTCCAGTAGAAATCTCGAAAGCGAGGGTCAAGTCAACAGTATTAACTGGAACCACTCAGTATCAACCAAACAAAAGGACAAGAAAGAAAACATCACAAAGATAAGTGTCTTTTTATTATTACATATCATAGTACAAAGACACGAATACACCAGCAATATGGAACTAGAAGTACAAGGGACGTATCCACTAGTTCTGCTCCTGTCCACCTGCTCCCGGAGCTCTACTGTCTTGTCCACTGCTCGGCTGTTGCTCAAGCACCCGCCGCTGCTTCTGCCTCGGTGGCTCCTCCAATGCCTACAGATCAACTGTGCGGGGGGTCGGACAGTCACGTTCCAGGTGACCCTTCCTACCGCATTCATAACACTTCCTGCTCCTCGTACGGTTGGCTCTGACCCCACCCTGGGTTCCCCGCACCACCGATCCTAAAACCCGAGATCGCCCAACTGCTGGTCTGGTCCTCCTGGACCTCTGCATCATCTGTCTACTGCCCACAGATGACTCGGCTACTGATCGAAAAACACGCGATATAGGCAGCAACTCCTGGACACGCTCGGGGTGTAGATCTACTGGCACAAACACCACCCTAAAGAAGGTCTCGAAGTCTTCCCATGTGAAGTTCATACCTTCGCAAAATTGGATCAAGTGGCTCCATCACCTGCCTGATGCTGCCTGAAGAAGGCTGGCAGCAAAGATCACCATGAAGTCTGTAGGTGTCCCCACTAGCCTGAAGACTCTCATCACTACCTCCAGCCAATCCTCAGCCGCCTGCGGGTCTGTCTCTCCCTAGAACCTGGGTGGTGTCTGGCGCTGGAACTCGTGAAGCACGCTCAAGTGGTGTGCATCACCTACTGCTGGGGCTGGTGGCATCGGTGGCCCAACGTATGGTAGTACCACTGGTGCCTCCGCTGGTGCCTCAACTGCAAGAGGGCCCTGTACCAAAGCCTCATCACTCAGTAGGCTATCAGTACGCACATCCCTCTGGGCTCTAGCTGGTCGTCCGTGAAAATGCATCTTGAAAGAAACACATGTGACACGGTCAAACGTTTTATACCTGGTGAGATGACCTGTTTTGAGCTGACATTTTAAAACTTCTGGAAACACACACGCAATCAGTGTTTTCGTGCACAATGTTGGAAATCAGTTGTCAGGGTCCTGGTCTATGGATACGTTGGCCGCCCGCACCAACATTGGACTCCCTGAACTGAAAACCACACTCGGTACTCTTAACACTATTTCTTCATAGAAAGAAAATATCAGAGTTATAAGTTCTGCGGTAGAACCGACTCCTCTAAAACCAATTTGTCACGACCCATCCTTGGGGCCCGTGCCGTGACTACCCCAAGCCTGCCTTCCTTAGGCCAGGGGCTGGCGACTAGAACCAAAGACATAAAACCTGATAACTAGGAATTCATTTCCTTTATAAAATTAAACAAACACCATAGAGTACAAGAGGAAGTAAAACACTAAGTACAAAAGAAAGTGCTGAAAAGTAAATGGTCCAGAATACAAACCTAACTGAAAGTACAACTACAACTGAACAAAAGTACAACAGAAAAAGACAACAGCTGGAAGAACGGAAGCGGCTCCTAGGTCATCCTCCTCGGATGCTGCCGGAAGGGTAGGTATAGATGGCGCAGCTCCTGGATCATCCACCATGGATCCTACCTGAAGGGTAGGTACAGATAGCCTCCACAACGCTCTCGCCCGTCAACCTCCTCCGAGTGTCGTCTCGCCGTGAAGTCCACCTCCATATATTGACTCGTCGTGTGGTCCACCTCCGGATACTGACTCGTCGTGTGGTCCACCTCCGGGTACCGTCCAATCCTCGAACACTCGGCCTCTGTCAGCGCTGCCCGTCATCTGAAACCAACCCAACGAGGTGCGGGCATAGCCCGTGCAGGGGTGAGTATAACGATACTCAGTAGGGACCCCGAGACCCTCAAGGTCTCACTAAAACCAACAAGGATAACCACAAAGAAGATCTCAAAAGATAACCTCTACTTAAGTATATGCCCATACCCATACCTAAGTTATCAAGTAACCCATCTCAATCATGAGGAAACAAAAAGATTATAAAAACAACGGATAACCACTACCCAGGTATATGCTCATACATATACCTAAGTTATCAAGTGACCCATCTCAATCATGAGGTAAACACAAAAATCAAAGACTCAGCTCAAACCAGGATTTTCATTATCGAAACCGTAACTGCTGAAGAGCCCCGTCTCTGGAGTGTACAGTGGTCCTGTCACGACTCTGAGGTACTGCTCACTAACTAAAGACTGCTGAGGTACTCCTCCTGTCGAGTACCGCGGGTCAGCCACCCAAACACAGTAGTGCTTCCCTCCAGGGAATGCCACCCAAACACACTAGTGCACACCCCCTAATAGCCTGCAGAGGTACTCTCCGGACGAGTACCACGGGTCTGCACTGTCACACAGGTAGTGCTACGTCCGCCATGGGTCTGCACCCAAACAAAGTAGTGCTCCGTCCACTGGGCTAGTCGACTCACTCCAAGTCGAGTCTGTCAAGAAGTCGTTAGGTCTCAGTCGACTACACGGTCTCCGTACTCCGCACACTTGTCTCTGGGAGGGTCCACTCCACAAGCTACAGGTCGATACTCCATGTATCTCAAAGTCCCACGAAGAATTATCTCAAAGCACCGCCTCGTCATAGGGGTCTCAACGCAACAGACGGCGCGTCAATCAGACACCCGTTCTGTGAGTTATAATCATTTTCGTCCCAGGGGCCCGGTTGGTTTTGTGAGTGGACCAACCCAGCCGTATCTCAACTGTACCCCGAACTCTCATAGGCTATACTCATAGGGACCGTTTCTCAACGTGATCACCAACGCTGCTGACGGTTCTTCAGACGGACGTCCGGTCTGAAAGATATCAGATTTTCCGTTCTAGGGGACCGGTTGGATTTCGGGTACAATCCAACCCAGCAACTATCCAACAACAACCAAAACATAGGCGAAGTATGCCAAAAGATCCGTCTCATCAAGAGGAATTCAATGAGACAGACGGCGCATCAATCGGATGCCCGGTCTGTGAGTTATTGGCTTTTTCGTTCCAGGGGCCCGGTTGGTTTCTTGAGTGAACCAACCCGACCGCACTCCAACGACGTCCAAACCTTGAGCGGAGTAATCCAAAAGTTCTGTCTCATCAAGAGGAATCCATCAAAGTCGACGACACGTCAATCGGACGTCCGTAACTCAAGATATAAGTGTTTCTGCTCCGAGGGCCCGATTGGTTTCGTATCCGAACCAATTCGGTTGTACACAAGTTCTCTGAAACCTTGAGTGTAATATACCGAAACAACTGTCTTGATCCAAGTATCACTACGCAACTGACGGTGCATCGATGGGAGGTCCGAACCCCAAGATATGGGCGAATGACCGAAAAAGGTCCAAAAGCGGGGGGTCTGGGCCCGGACCGACCCGGCCCAACCCCCCTGGGTCGGCCCAAACTGGGTCGACCCGGGTCCGGGTCCGACCTGGCTGGGCACGACCCGGCCCGGCCTGGGCATGGCCCGGCCAGGCGGTCCGGCCTGGCGGCTCGGCCCGGCGCGCTGGCCGAGCGGCCGCGCAAGGGGGGACCTCCCCCTGGACGAAACCACGGCCCCTGCACGGGGGCCGCTCCCAGTCAACGGACGCGGCATGATGTCGCGTCCTGCTGGTCCCACGTGGCCACAGGACCAGCCACCTGCCGCCGCGGCTCCAGCCGCGGTGGCCCCTTTTCGGCGGCGCGCCGGGCGCCAGCGGAGTATTCCGCGGACCACCGGAGTTGCTCCGGTGGTCCGTTTTTAATTCCGTCTACGCCGGTGGTCCTCCCGGGAGCCAAAGATCACTGCAAAGGATTAAAAACGCCATTGTGGCCCGCCTCATCATCATCTGTCAATCCTCACTTCGACAACAAACTACGGAGTCTTCAGTTCGTCTTCACGACCCCGACTACCACCACACATTCGTTCAGCCTCAACGGCGTGGCGTGACGGCGCTGCGTATCCTTGCCGTATCCCTCCAGGTTTCCGCGCGGTGCCGTCGCACCGTGCAACCATCTTTCGAACTGCAACAACACAACAACAAAGGGGGAGGAGGGTCGGTCGTGTTCGTACGGTCTGACCTCCTCCCGTTAAGTTGATAAAAAGCGGCCCAAAAAAAGAAAAGACGAGGAACGAAAAAGGATGTTTTCACGAACAAGAAGCAATAAACCCCTACCACTTCCCGCAACAATTTAGTCCCAACCCGCAAGAAAAACATTCGTGGATCAACTAGCTAATAAGTTGATCTGTTTTCTTTGTTTTCCTTAGAATGAACGAAACGAGGGAATAAAATCATTCTAAAATTAATTCCCTACCTCAAGCGTTGTCGTCGAACGAGATTTGTCGCGGAAAGGGACGTCGCAGAAGAAGACATCGTGGAAAGGGGAATCGTCGCGTCATGGAGAAAGGATTCATCGGCGTCGCGTCATCGATCTCCGAGGATCCGGCGTTCTTGTCGTCCTTCGTCGGAGGTCGGCGTTCTTCACGTTCTTCTAGTTCTTTGTCGAGGAGGAAGAACTTCAAGAACCTGGGTGAATTCTCCCTAGCCTCTCCACACAATAAGACCAACTAAATAAAATAAGTGATGTCCTATTTTATTTACACACAAACCAACGCTTGAAATTCAAAAAGAAAAGAAACGATCAATTAATTGAGGAGTTTAAAACCGCCCAATTAATATAGGCATTTATTAAAAAGTTTAAATGCAAGAGTTGACTTTGTTTAATAAGGGGTGTGGGTGCGTTACTTAAGAAGAAAGAAGTTCTTCAAAGCTTAAAGCTTTCTCTTCAAATCCTTTCGCACCATCAACTATTCTCCCACGAAATAAGACTTAGTCTTATTTAATTAACACACAAGCCAAAGGAATTCATTTAAAATTCAAACGAATCAATGAATTAATTACTTGAAAAACCTACACAAATAAGGAGTTGACTTTAATTAAAAAGGTGGGTTTCTTTTTGAGAGTTACAAAATTTAAGAGGGGAAAAGTTATGAAGTTAGGGGAAGGTGAGGGGTTGGGCTCATGTGGGCCCCACCCCACCTTAATCCTCTCAAAGGTAGTTATCAACAAGTTGGTCCCACCCCTAACTCCCTCACATAGGTTATAACCACATAAGAGAGAGTAAAAGTGTTGTGACACAACACTTAATACACTTAACAAGAAAAGAAAATATAATTGTAAAACAATTATATTATTATCCCTCTATTTAAACAACTCATTCCAAGAAAACGAAACTCCACAAAGGGGTCTTCTTAATCAATTACTGGTGCTGTGAGTTCATCGGTGCCCTCAGATTTCGATTCTGAGAACCGGTTCAAAAGATAGAAAAAAAACCCGCTTGTTCGTTCACTGAACGTACCCGAGCTAAACTTCGGAAATTAATTCCAGGCACACCGGGCCTCAGAATCAGGTTCCGTCAGAAACTGCATTGTTGTAAAATCCCAAAGAAAATTTAGGAAAAAAATTTCCCTTGAATTTTATGGGTCTTTACATTTTAGGGTAATTTATTATTATTACAATATTATTTTGTTTACCCTTATTTACCAGATTTACCCTTTAACCATAGTAAATAAAATATTTACCGAAGTAATTATTCAAAATGTCTAAAAATAAAAGTTACCTATTTACCCAATTTGGACCTCCTTATTATTAATATGGAATCCATTTTTCTAAATTCAAAACACAAAAGTGGAATAAATTAATTTAAAATTAATTCTCGTTGTTAAAACAAAAAGCGTGTTTTTAAGAGATAATAACTATCAAAAGATTGGCATTTGCTTATGTACAATTTAAATGTGAAATTATGTCCAATGACCAACATTGGATTAAATGGTAAAAATCTAATCTAATTATACTCTAAAGTCACTAAAATTCATAATTTATCACTATTATTTATTTCGATTAAAAAAGTTGTTTTTAATTAAAATTTAGTAATTTTCACTATTCATCAAAATATGAAAGTTATCTGAAAAGTACCAAAAATTCACCCTAAGCTAATTTCAATATTCCGAATACAAAAATGAAGTCCATTTTGAAAGATAAAATGTATAAAATTTTAAAAAGTTGGTATTATTATTCATAACAGCTAGTTTGATTGGTTGTGGTGTGTGTTAGAACTCGAAGTTGCATACAACACACGCTACTGCATTATTCAAAGAGAAGCATACCGTGGAAGCTTGGGGTTTTACATTCTCTCCTACTTCAATAAATTGTTTCCTCGCAATTTAAAATTATTTTTCAAAAATAAAAGGTTGAAAATAGAAAATACCTTTAGGAAAACCCACATCAGAAATTAGGTTAATAAACTTTAGTATTAATAAGAGGAAAAGGGAAATGAAAGAGTCACCACCAAATTATGATCTAGATTAAGAGAACATTGGGGGAAATTAGATACATATAATTATAGGGAAAATGTAAATATTTATAGGTATTTATTGAGGTCATCAATCACAAACAAGTGTAAAATTGAGGGCCTTAAATTCATCAATCTATGATGATTTAAAATAGCATCGCTTAAAAAAAAACATCTGTTATTAGGATAACATATTTTTGGTTTTAAGATCCCTTCACTAAAGTATAAGAATTAATTTCTTCATAGAATAAGAGATGAAGAAAAATATATACTTGACAAGTAGAGTCCCATCCTTTAACTAATTTCTACCACAAACTCATCTTTTACTCTAAACGATAATAGAACTTAAAAATAATATTCTATTTATCCTATTATTATAGGGTTCAAAAAAATGAATTTATAATTCATCTACCAAATTTTTTTAAAAAAAGACTATATTATTCAATCCAGGACATCACGTGGGCCAGTGGTAGGTGATACACCCTTGTTTCCCTTCAGTTGCGCGTTCAAGTATCGCGGCCTTGCTAGACGTGACGGGTTGCCGCCCGACCTCCGGGTTGTCCTTTTATGGCAATACAAAAAATAATCTAAAACTAGAATTATCCAAAATACTTCTGTCCAAACTCACATTCCAAAATTTATAAGGAAGGAAAAAAATGAATATCCTTTTTTCACTTAATAACATGTGAACACCTTCATTATGTATTCTTTTAAAACACTACAACATCCTGAATTACCATAAAACCTTATTGATTACATTCATGATCCATTATTCTTTATAGAATACTGGGCATACTCCTTCTATTAAAAATGTTGTAAACTCCAACAATGATGGAATATACCAATCGTTAATCAGTTTTAAAGTATTCAAGAATATCCATTATAATTTATCCACATCAATCATGTATTATTCCAAAATCACTACCTCGGTATTAGAACCATATTATGGTTTATCTTTCTCTCAACCATATATTTTCCAAAAATTTAACCTGCTATTGAGTCACTTTTCTTGCTTCCACACAATATCAAGTCCTTAATGAAATAGTACTGCAGTACAATCCTTATATACTCCATAATTATTATAACCAGTAAATTTTTGATACAACACTCAAATTACATAATTCTCTAATAACAAAATAATAACTCTAATCATTCTTCCTAATCTGTGGTAGTATCATAACATGATTATTATCCAATAGAATCATTTGGGGCATACTCTGATGATTTGGACATTGGTTCGTGTAGTGTCCCAACTCCTTGCAGATGAAGCATTGTACATTTGAATCCTTTTACTTACCCTTGCAGTCACGTACATGGTGTCCTTTTTCTCCACACTTATAACAAACTCCCATTCCCTTCAAGAAAGTTCTAGGGTGTTTCTTCCCATAGTTATCACATATGGGAAAATTATTCTTTTCCCTCTTCCCTTTATCCATATTTCTCTGATCCATCCTTTTCTTCTCTTACTTCCCATCAAAGCCATAGGACTCAAAGAATTATTTACTTATCTTATTAACACATGATACTATTTCTTCATATGTTGAAAAAACATGAGAGACCATTTCCCTTCTAATTTTAGCTTAATACTGTGGAAGATATGATCCTTATTACTCTTTGGATCATATGTATTGCTGGAGTTCACATTCCTTCTACTGGGCACCATTTCTATACAATGGCATACACTAGGTCAGTTTATGAATTGCAATGAATAATTCCAAACATGTAAAATACCTAACATAAATTGAATAGTTTATAGATATAATCCATAAGAATAAAAATGTTTTCATTGAGGATGTATATACTCATAAACCCTTCATAATGATTTGTAAAGAAAATGAGAATTATCCTAAGAATATCCCCCAGGAGTGTCCTAACCAAGAGTGCAGCAAGGCCCGTTATTGTGCACCAGTTCCCATTCGAGTCTAGCTCAAAGCGGTGTTTTCGAGTTTTACCCCTAGGTACATCTGTGCTAGAGCCACTTCTACCTGCTCGTTTCCAGACAGGGATGTATTTTCTTGGAAAACTCACAAAATTTCTACAATACCAAAATTAATGGAATTTCTTCTATACTAATCCTCAAAGTCTATCATAGGTATATGTGCTCTAATCAGAGTTTATCTAAATATAGATTCCAAGGTTATTGCTAAAATTCCCCTGATACCAACTGTAACGCCCCGACCCCAGTTACCCAAAGTCGGTGCATTATTTTAATACATTGGTATGGTTACAAGGAATCAAGTCCCGAAAGACCGATCAGTTTAGCAGTCTTGGAAAATAGATTACATACATGAATGTTACATTAAAATTTATAACATACAACACAACATAAATAATCGTTTATTAATGCCATTATTCCCTAATCTTAACCCTACATATCAATCAAAATACACTTCTTGGAATCCTGGGAAAAATAAAACATAGAAAGGGGTGATCTCAGATGCTCAGTAAGGATAAAAATACAACAGAAACTTTCATAAATAAGCATAAAAATTTAAGACAATGTATAACTAAAACAAAAGCCTTTTAAACTTGAACTTCAACATAAAATGGAAAAAATAAAATGAAGTAATTCCATTTACTTATTCACATGGATATTTTACTAGTCGAATAATCACATGCAATATCACTAACCACTTTCATAATGATGGAATGAATAATGCCATACTATAATAACCACATAGTCAAGGCCTTATGCCAAGACTACAAATAATCTTTTGTCAAAGCCTTGTTCCAAGACACTAGTTTGTCTCATGAGACATACCGATGCATCGAGGAGCTATAGCGGGCTCCACTCATCACTTACTAAGTCCAATACATTCCTTTTATGAAAAGGTTTGAACATAACATAAACATTCGTATTAAAACTAGCATAAGAAATGTCAATACATTACCAATAAACCATGAATGGTATAAAAATAACACATCCACAGTAAAACATATCACAAAACCTTCAATACAATTTGAAAGATTTGTATCATAATAAATCAACTTCAAAACAAGTTTAAAACACATTAAAGGATTTTGACATAGATGAAAATGATTTGTAAAACTCTTTGAGAGAAATATCCCTTTTTCATGAAAACATTTAAAAGTCACAAAATTTAGAAAGGAAGACATTTAAAGACATTTTTTAATCAAATTATATCATAACACTTTGAAACTTTTTAATGTAACTAACATTTAAAAACATTCATGTCCATATAAATAAATCCTTAAAACCCATTTGGAAAACATGGACATTAATGAGAATGATTTAGAAGAAGAAATATTTAAAACATTTAAAATAATGTTTTAGTAAAAAGTCCCTTAAAAATAATCTCTTTGAAAACTCTTTTATGAAACATGGACATGGATAATAAATATGTCCCAGTAGATACTTACGTAAAAACAACCTCGGATAATAATGAGATTGTAAAATAAACCCTTACCAATTTGGTAACTTCTGAAACATACACCCCATGAAATATGTATCATACAATGAATATGTAAATACACATAAATTAAAGTGTATTACCCAAAGAATACAATTATGGGCAGTACATACACCACACAAAAGGTAATAGTGGCAATATGGCATGAATCTCATTGGAATAAGGAGTGAGATGAAGACCCCTTACCTTGCACTTTTATTTAATCGAGGGTATGTTTAACCTTCTGTATGAAGACCGTAATATGTTATTAAATTATACCAGAACCATATTAATATTTATGATATCATACATTATTCATTTATGACTTTTTACTATCCATTTAATAATAATTTCCATGTTAAATTAACATTTTGGGTAATAATCGCTTTCTTTATCGTATGTGTTTTAACTTGTTACTCTTGATTGTATCACTTAGATCATGATTTAAATACTTCAAGAATAGAAAAAATTATTTATATATCATATATATTTAGAATATAATTATGTATAATAGATATATATGTGAAATGGAAAACACCGTTTATGGAGACGGTAGTCCGTACGTACGCATAAACGTTGTTTCCGTTTTCATAACGTATTGAACGGAAATAAGTGAATAAAATATATGTAAGTTCACATATATATATATATCCAGTAGAAATATTATTTCATATATTACAAACATATTAGTAATATATATTTTAATAATCGTCGATGAATGGTGAATGTGGAAATGAATCTCATCACGTCGTGGAGACGGTAATCCGTACGTACGCATGAGCGACAATATAATTTCCTTAAAGGTGTGTAATTGGATGGTATATTAATTTTACATAGAAATTATCATGTTATTTTTATTATTTATATACATATTACTCATCATTATATCCATCCAAATAACATAGTGTTGAATAACAAATTACACCACGACGTGGAGAGGGTAAGCCGTACGTACGCACGCATGGTGACATTATCATTCATAAGATGGATAGAATAATGAATATAGTTGTGAAATATTTATAATAACATCATAGTATATTGAAGACACTATATTTATTATTTTATAATGTAAATAACAAATAATGAAGAAGTGGAAGATGAAAGGAACTTGAAAGATGATGGTGAAAGCATTACCTCTTCTTTGGGTTATTCCTTTTTATTTGATCAAAAGGGCTCTGTAGGTTGGATTTAAGACTAAAGTAATGCCTCTAGGTTAAATTGAGGGATGTTTAGAGGATAATTGGGTAGTGTTTGGCCGAATCAAAAGGCTTTTAAGGTATGAATAATTGGTTAGAAGTGGTGTCCTTTTATAAGGGGGAGGAGGGGCTCTTTAGGAAAAACTTAAAGTATCAATTTATAATAAATTCACATTCGGTTTCTAATGGATTAAAAGTGGATTATTAAAAGTCTAAGGTGGGTATAAGTCTAAATACTTTCATCCAATAGATTTTATACAACTTTGTGTCACTATATTAACCTTATCATTTATATTTAACTCTTAGTTAAATAGTTTGACATTTACCATGTCACTTGGTATTTTTATATTATATGGTTAATAAACTTAATATATACTTCCAAGAGACCCCAAACTGGTCCATTAATAATACAAATATCATTATATAAGTCCTTTGGCCGAACGTTAGATTTTTAGGAATATAATATCAATTAATAATACAATATTTGTTTTAAAAAAATCCTTTATGTCAATTTTGACACTATTTAATAATTGATTTTTTAAGTCTTAAAAACATTATTAATTCTAAAAAAATCATTTAAGAAATACTAATATGTCATATTTACCAAGAAAATTTTTATATGTCATCAAAACATTCAAATTATATTTATTTTATCATTTATAATACTAATTATTTGATTCTTTCATTAATAAAGAAAATACGTCATCATTATTGTGTCATAAATAAATTTAATTATTAAATGTATAAAAATTATAAATAAAATACCATTATGTAGGAAATTGTTTTATCTTTATAATGAATTTTTATAGTCTTAAATAAAAAATATATAACCATATGTAAAAATTGTTTTTCTAAAAGATATATGCTTATGTCATTTTTGTATTTACTTTGACTTAATTAATTTAAAGTGTCATTATCACTTACAATTGGATCCATGGGGTCCCAAAATCGACCCAAATATTCCCATGGTCGGACATGTATCAACCAATAGGGTTAGGACACATTTTAGGGTAATTTATTATTATTATTATATTATTTTTTTACCCTTATTTACCGGATTTACCCATTAACCATGGTAAATATAATATTTACCGAAGTAATTATTCAAAATGTCTAAAAATAAAAGTTACCTATTTAAACAATTTGGACCTCATGATTATAAATATTTAATCCAATTTTATAAATTCAAAAAATATAAGTGGCAGAAATTAATTTAAAATTAATTCTCATTGTTAAAACAAAAAAAAGTGTTTTTAAGAGATAATAACTATCAAAAGATTGGCACTTGCTTATGTCCAGTTTAAATGTAAAATTATGTCCAATGACAAAAATTGGATTAAATGGTAAAAATATAATCTAATTATACTCTAAAATCACTCAAATTCATAATTTATCACTATTAATTATTTCGATTAAAAAAGTTGTTTTTAATTAAAATTTAGTAATTTTCATTATTCATCAAAATATGAAAGTTATCCAAAAAGTACCAAAAATTCACCCTAAGCTAATTTTGATATTCCAAATCGAAAAATGAAGTCCATTTTGAATGATAAAATGTATAAAATTTCAAAAAGTGGGTATTACTATTCATAACGTCTAGTTTGATTGGTTGTGGTGTGTGTTAGAACTCGAAGTTGCGTACAACACACGCTACTGCATTATTCAAAGAGAAGCATACCGTGGAAGCTTGGGGTGTTACATCTGGACTTGGGAGTCCACTTAACACAATAAGGAGCTGCAATCCTTTCATTGGAAATATCACCTATCTATACAACTTCTTATGATTTTAATGGGCAAAATCTATATCGTAAGGAGGAAATTGTGGATCCTTACTCCAATATTGTATAATGTGATGGGAAATTCTAAGTTTAATAGTGATGGTTGTTGGGACTTGAAAAAATAGTGTGAGTCTTAATAAAATTAAAATTATAATTATAATGTCTCACATAACTATAATCTTGGGAAGTACAACTAATATTCTCTATTTTTGAAGAATAATGAAAATTTCATCAACAACTTTATCCCTATGACCAATTCTATATAAAAAACATCTTCTAATTGTAAGTAACATCCATGAATGGTTCATACACCTATGGGTTTTCTTGTGTTGTGAAAAAAAATCATACGTGCTAGAGTCTCCAATTCTTGATTTTCCTACTAAGGAGGCAAGTGATGAGGAGTTCACTATCTTTGAAAACCACTTGAACAATGCCCTATATATTTAGTGTTTAATTTCTTTATCTAGGTCAATCAAACACATGAAGTTGCATGATTATATGGATACATATAACATTATCTATCATCTCTTTGATCTTTTTCAATAGATAGAAAGATAAGAATAGGTTGATATCTCTAGGGAACTAGTTATGAAAAATCTTGGAGAAGGTGCACCAGATAGGCCACACATAGTCAAACTTATTAGTTGTGTTGAGAACCTATAGGCTCTAGGGTTTAATCTTATTGAAGAACTATAGACCGATATAATTATTTTATCACTCCCTCATAAAGTATTCATTTTTTGTCAATTTCAACATGAACAACATTGAAAAGTCTCTCCTAGATATTCTCACTCTATATCTCTAATTTGGAAGGGATATGAAGCATGGAAATCCTTTTTCCTTAATGTTAATTAAAGGAAATGCCAAATGAAGAGCTCAAAGAATAACTCCAAGTCTAAATCTTCTTCATAGTTCCCTTTCAAGAAGAGTAGGATCAAGGGTAAAGAAATAGAACATGACACTATTTGTTTTTCATGTGGAAAAAAGGTACACTAGAAGAAAAATTACACCCAAAAAAAGAAGTAAGGGGAATATTTAAGTACATAGGTTATCAATTATAATATTTTTGTTTCTAAAAATTGGGTTTTAGATACAACAGTTGGTTCTCACTTATGTATTCAAATAAATTAAACAAGTATATTCAAAAAAGATAAAATGATTTGAGGTAGATCTATGAGAAACTAATATAGTTAGAATTGTTGTTGTGTCTTTTGGGGACTACCACCTTATGTTTAAACTATAATGATATTGGTTATAAAATATTTATATTATGTTCATTCAGACACCAAAATGATTATTTATATGTCCAGACTAGATACATATGAATGTATTTTAAAATTTGGAATTAAAAGTTTCATATTTTATACATAAAAAATTTTGTATCATAAGGAATATTTAAATTATATTAATTGAATGTTTTATTACATAAATAATGTAATGGAAATTGATAACAAAGATAATTCACATCACTCATAACACTCCCAAATATGAAATCACTATCTAGCTCATGTAAAAGAAAATCATTTGAATAGATTCCACTAAGATGGATACTTGGATTCATTTGAAATAAAACCACTTGGTGTATATAAAGATTTTTAATAAGAATAAATGGACAAATCTACATTTAGTGGAAAATGTGAAAGGGACATTTAGCTTCTTAAGTTGGTTTCTTCTAATGTGTGTGGACCATCTCAAGCTAAAACCAGGGGTGGTTACACATAATTCAGAAAATTTATTAATTAATTTAGTAGATATAGATATTTATACTTAATGAGGTATAAGTTATATTTATTTAAAGAATTAAAAAAATATAATAATGAGGTTACAAAAAAGTATTGTTAATAATATTAAGAAACAATACTTATACCTTGGTGGACAATATTCTCATCAATACTTAATTGATTATTTATAGGATTTTGAGATCTTATCTCACCTAAATACTCATTACTGACCATAATGGAATATTTTAAGTTAAAGGATGAAACACACCCTTTTAGTCATGGTGATATCAATGATGAGTCATGTGAGTGTTCCATTATATTTTAAGGGATATGAATTGTAGACAAAAAAATATATTCTAACCTAAGTTCCATCTAAATAAAAAAATGTGTATTCCATATTATCTTTGGTATGAAAATAAACCAATGTTATTACATGTATGATTTTGAGGTTTCAAATAATATGTTACGGTTATTTTTAGAATCAAACTCACACACTCAGGAACCAAGTATATCTTTATATGGTATCCTAAGGAAACTAAAACATATTATATATACAATCTTTTAGATAAGAATGTTGTTTTTAATTGAATTCCCAAATTTCTTGAATGGATCACATCTCCAAAGGAGATGGTGGGAGTGAGATATAATTTGAGGATTTCGAGGCTAAATATACACAATTTTTGGCATAGTAACAAGTTACACAAAACCTCATGAATGTTGATTTTCCAGAGACACAAGTATTGTATAGTAGTACGAGGGAGGTAAGGGAACTCGAACGATATCGTTTTCTAGTCACCAAGGTTAGTGACTCATTATTAATTGATATTAATGATCCTATAACCTCTAAGGAAGTAGTAAGTGGCATAAAATATATGAAATGAAATAAATATATGAATTCTAAAATGTATTCTATGTACCTAAACCAATTTGATATTTTGGTATATCCTCTAGTGGATGTAAATATCATTGGTTGTAAATGGGTTTTCAAGAAGAAACAAAAAATAGATAGAAAATTTAGTACATATAAGTAATGATTGGTTACAAAAAAGGTCTAAAAATAATTAACGAATAAACTATAAGGAAACATTTTCACTGGTTAATATACACACATCAATAAAAAATCTATATTCCAAAACATTTTACCATGAATATCAAATTTGAAAAATTGATTTCAAAATTTATTTAATTAATGGGAACCTTTAGGAATCAATATATAACACAAAAACATTAGGGTTATTTACTATAAAGGATATAAAAAATATACAAGTTTTAGAGATCCATTTATTGATTGATGCAAGAATACAAATAATAGAACATTTGGTATGATGAATCCCTAAAAAAAATTAGTATCATAAAAAATAAATGTGATAATTTTGTCTATAAGATATTTAGTGTGAGTGTGGTTATTTTCATTATATTTTATGTTAAAAACATGCTACTTATTGGAAACAAAATACCAGTGTTATTGTCCATAAAAATCTTAGTTAAAAGCATGCTTTTTTATGATGGAAATATGTAAACCAGTGTATATTATTTGGATCAAGGTCTATAAAGATAGATCCAAGAGTATTCCTTGACTATGTTAAACTACATACATTAATAATATAGTGAAAAGATTCACTGTGGAACAATCCATGTCTGTATTGTTTCCATTATCACATGGCATTCATATTTTAATGAACATTTGGCCCAGAAACATGAGGATAGATTGAGGATGATAAGGACTCAATACACATTAGTGATTGGGATAATCATGTATGTTATTCTATATAAATTTTTTTATTCTCCCAAACCTTAAGAGTGGTAGGAAGATAACAAGGAGACCAAGGTTAATTCCCTTGGATGACATTCATGATTATCCTTATATATCTAAGGTGTACTAAGGATATATTTTTAGTCTTTGGAGGATATGCAGAAACATCCATCAGGGGATATACATATACTAGTTTCTATATAGATTAAGATAATCTAGAATCATAGCTGAGATATAGATTCACTCTGAATATAAATTTTGTGACATGGAATAGATCAAATAAAGACATGCTTGTTGATTTTATAGTAGTGTTTGAGTATATTGTAGCTTATGAGTTAGATAAATAAGAAGTTTGTATTTATAACTTCATCTAAGAACATTATATGGTGATAATAAATAAAGAACCTATCACACTATATTCAGATATTACTGTAATAATGGATCTTGAAAAGGAGTCAAGGTTACATTAGTGGAAGAATCACATACCTTGTAAATATCATCTCATGAAATTTTTTCTCAAAGAGTTGATATCACTATTAATACAGTTTATATATAAGAAAATATAGAGGACCCCATAACTAAAGTCTTAAATCAGTAGAAACATGACCATAAAATGAGAGCTAGCAGACTGAAAGTCATCAGTGTTTGGAACTTGTCGAAGTGGTAGTTTTTTTGGAGTTGGTGTGCTAGAACTAAATTTTTGTACCTCATATTTCATATATATTCAAAGTACTAAATATTAATTAAAATATATTATTTCATATAATTTATAATTATATATTTATTTAATGTACTAATTTCCTAGAGTATATTTTACAGTGTAAAGATCATACCAATTCCCTACTATGACGAGAACCATGAAATTCTGTAGTGATATTCATAAATAAATCAATAGTAGGATATGTCACACTCGAAAATCTGAAATAATTTTATTTTATTATTTTTTATATATTTGAAATATTTTGTAGAGGTTCGGGCCGAGTCCCAGTTGAAATTTTTTGTTTTTTCTGATAAATAAGTTTTTCTAAACTTGAAAACATCTGATGGAAGGGCAGAGCTCAGTCAAAACCATGCAGCTTTGCCCAAGTCACCATATGGCCTACCTAGTGTTCAAAAAAATTTAATAAGAGGAATGCTAAAATGAAAATAAAGTAAAATATGAAAAGTGAAATAAAATTTAAGAAAATAGTTTTAATAATGATATTGTTATTATTATTATTGAGAATATTATTATTATTAGTGCTTGAATAATAATAATATTACTAATATTATTAATCTTGTTATTATTATTATTATAACTATTGTTAACCTTATTATTATTTTTTATTATTTTATTAGGTCATTATTATTATTATTATTTTCATTAATATTAATTAATTAATTTTTTAGGGTTGTAAACCCACTCCCTCACCCATATCCCCCTACCACGCACCCCCCTTCTGATTGGTTGTGATATTACCACCCCCTTCTTCTTCCTAGTTCTACTCGCACCCCCTACTGGCCACTCCCCCTCCCAGCACCGACCCTCCTGCTTCCATCTGGAGAACCCCAACTAGACCTCATAAAAACCCCCTCTGACCCCCTCCGTCCGTCTAACCCCCCCCTATGCGACCTGATTTCTACTTCCCTCCTCCCTGCACAGTACACCAAACCCATCAGCCTCCCTCCTCCAGCGACCAAAACCTCTCCGACCTCTTCCTCCTCTAGTGGCTACCCATCCGATAAGCTTTTATTCCTCCTTCCAGGGTTTCATTTTAGGGTTCTGTTTGTTTAGGGTTCAATATTGAGTTCCTGAATTAGGGTTCAATTTTGGTTCCTTTTGGTGTGTTTGGTGTGCTATTGAAGTTCGGCACTATGTTTTGGAGTTTTCGACACCTGAGGTAGGTGGTTATGTGTAAAAATGTTATTTGGTGAATTATTTTCCCTTTTTAATTAATTTATCATGTTCTTTAATTAAATTTTTTGGTGATAACATAGTTTTTAAGGGAGTCTAATATTCATTTTTATTTACTTTTGTTTCATGATTATATGTCATAGAGTATATTTTTAGTGAAAACACATATTGCGTCATTTTTTAGTGTTTTATAAATTGTGAAATTAGTTAATTAGATTGTCCAGGGGATTAAAATTTTGTTTTTATGTGGCGTTGATGTAATTTTGATCATAAAAAAATATTTGAGTGGGTTTTTTGTGTTTTAAGGTATGTGATACACCTTGAAATTATTTCAAAATTTTCTTAGAGGTTTCTTTAATTGTGAAAATGGTGTATTTAACTCTGTAAATGGTTTATTTGATTGTTCATGTGGTGATAATTATGTTTTGAAAGGTGAGAAAGTATTTTTGAAGATATTTGATATGAAATTATTTTTAAATGGATATTAAATGGAAAAATTGATCTAATATTGATGTAATCTCTTGTGTTGTTCTCTTAAAATGTTTTAATAATTGGGTCAATGATTTATTAAATTGATTTTGTGCTGTTAATCATGAATGGAAAGTGTTTTGGTGTGTATTTAGGTTTAAAGAATATTTTAGTGTAAATTTTTGTGGTGTTAATTTTGAAGTGTTTCATAATTTTTTATTATTGATTTATTAAATTATATGTGTAGTGCATGGTCCCTACTTTGTGGTTTTGAGTTGACGAGTCCAAGGTGACTCGCCTACATGTTAATAGGTAAGTGTGTGTGTGTGTGTGTGTGGGTTCCCCTGTTACATGTATAGTCTCCCACAATACTGAATATACATGTATGAGGCTAGGTTTTCCCAAGTGTATGTATGAAAATGCATATATTGGTGAGTGGAAACTAGTATATGCATATAAGCATATATGTAAGGATCCCCATGCACATGTTCATGGCCATATAGGTGCGTGAATAGGGGATATGTTTTATTATATGTATGTAAATGTACATATGCTTAGTGGGGGGAAGCATCTTCTAGTTAGAAAGTTTCAAGAGTTGAAAGTTCAGTTTGGTTCCACCAGGAGGTAAGTCCCCTATTCTTACACCTTTAATTTGAATCTCATGATTTCTTACTTGTTTTAAAAACATGTTTTTATATTTATGAAATATGCACATACTGTAAAATATGGTTTCACATTATAGAAATGATCATTCCTTTGTTTTGGAAAATGAAATGTATTTCTAATGTCCATTTGGTCATAAGTGACTTTTCATGAAAAGTAATTTCCTAAGTGGTTTTGAATTGGAAATGAATATTTCCAAAGGCATTTTTCCTTTTGTCCAGTTTAGTTATAAAGTTGTAAGGACATGTATGGTTTTAAAAAAATCTCTAATTTGATTTCCAAAAATTGGTTTTGGTTTGAACTCATGGTTAAGTGGGGGTTTGACTTTATTGAAAGAATTATGTCATTGTAATCATGGGTTCAAGCTTGTTTTTAAATGTGTAGTACATTTTTATTCATTTGATCTTGTAAGTTATTATGAAAATTTTAAAGTTTTGTGTGATTATGTTTTCTAAGAAGAAAAGTATTCCTCATAAATAATTAATCCCATTTGGCACTTTAAAAATGGTTTGTGAAAAAAGGAAACCCCCTCTTGATGCATGCCCCTTGTTTTAGAAAATGATGTGTATGTTGAATGTGTGGATTGTGATTTGTGCCTAGTAAAAAAGATTGGGCATTTTTGCATGATATAAAAAGGGGGATGTTATCAAGAAGGGATATTGGCGGTGAGAGGGTGAGTGTGTTTTTGAATAAATAGAATGACATCTTCATGTATGTTAGTTTTATGAAAACTCAGCACAAGTTGAAATAAAGAATATAGAAATCCTAAGGGTATATAGGTGGGAGGACTAGGACTTGTACACTAGATGATTCAGAAGTGCTTCATCCGGGTTTTTTTAGCAGTATTGATACTACAACACTAACTAAATGATTATGGATGATGATGGTAGACCACTAGGGTTACATGGGTGTCTCCTAATAGTGTATCGTGTATGAGAATGATGGTTGTCATGGTTTCTATACCACATTTCATGGAGGTATGAGGTTCCTAGGGTCCCATTTTTTCTAGTTACATATAGGGATTGACCATAGTTCTCTCTAATGACATGGTTTTTGTGAAATGATTTCTATTTTTGTTTCTTCAAGCTTGTTTCCTTCTTTATAAAATATGTGTTTTTAATTTGAATAGTTGGACTTTTTTTTGGAATGTTATTGCATGTATGGAAACTATTTTGAAATTTTAGTGGAATAGAAGTGGTTTCCTTAAAGATGTAAACTTCCAACTTGAATTTGAAAATAAGCAAAAACATTTTATTTTTTCTTATTTTCAAACAAGAATGATTGGATTTATTATTAAAGGAAATAGATTAGGGATTTGCTGTATTTTAGAATTCCTACTGAGAATCATGGTGCTCATGACTACTTTATCTTTTCATTTCCAGGTTCTAGTTTTGGATTTCTCTTGTAGTGAGCTTGTTTTTTTGTTTGGTGGTGACCCATGAGGTCACTTGGAGGTATTTTTAGCTGATCATATTTGTTTTATTATCTGCTGCTAGTATTTACTTGTATTTCTCAGTTTAAATTTTATTTATATATTTATTTGTCTTTATTTTATCAGGTAAATTGTTCCCAAATGTTTATTTGATACTTGGGAACTTGTGCGAGCCCATGGGGATCAACAATGCACCTCGGGTCTTACCATAGACTGGTTAGGGCATCGGGTCGCATGGAGACTCGATTTGGTTCATGATAAAATGGTATCATAGGAAAGTTATGCTCTTTTGGGTCATGTTACATGGGAAGAGTCTAGGTAGGATAGAGTTAGGATTATAGGAAGTTGATGTTTTGGTTATGAGTACGGTTTCTGGCTAGCACACCTCATGACAAGACTTGAGTTACCATGGGATTTCTGGCTTTATCTGATTTCCATGGTCCTTATGGTTGCTTGTTTTTTGGGGAAATAAAAACAGATTTTGTTCAATGGTCTCAGTGGGATCAGAGGGCCTTGAAAGCCTTGTGGAGCCAAGTACATTTCCCTATGACACTATTCATGATGGTGGAGTGATCAGCGTATGGATTTCAACCATATGTATAAGTCACCCACTGATACTAATTTCCTCCTACTTTGTCTTGTTCCTTTTAGTGGTTTGGGAATATTTTTTGGGGTGTTTTGAGTTTAAAAACTCTTTATCTGAATGATGTTTTCGATTTTTTTATCATTGATAAGTTAGTTTGAAATAATGGGTTGTGTTCTCTTTTCAAAAGTATTTCAGGAAGCATTTGTGATGGCTTCCTTCATGTGTTTGGTTTTTGTTTGTGGTAGGTTTTGGCCAAAGGACTTGTCTGATTAGGTCCTTGGACTGTTTCCTCATTGGTTAGTGTATTCCCCCATAATGAATTAATGTGTGACTAAAGGTGAGGTTGATATCGTTATGTCTGAAGGACTTGTATGGAAGCGGTGAAATTAATTCCTATAAGAAAATATGGAATTAGTTTGGAGATATCTATGATTTCTTCTGTTTCAAAGGAATTTTGGGTCTTTTGCTGGTTTCGTCTAAGTAAGAGATCGCATTAAGCCACCCATTTGTAAAATTGGTTTTTAAGATGTCGTTATGGAATCTTGTAGTGATATAATGTTATTATGGACTCGGTTCAAGGTCCCCCACCTTATAATGTTTATGTCAATTAAAAGGGTCATGTTTGGTGACACATTAAATATTAATTTCAAAGGTGATGGTTATGAAATCTTCTAATAATCTATGTTTTAACAAAGAGAATGTTTTCCGTCTAGAAACTCTGAATTTATGTGTTCTGAGTGAAGGTTCCTTCCATGTGTTCCCTCTTCTATTGTTTTTTGTTTGGAGTTAAAGGGATGAATCATATAGATCTTTTAATCTCCGGTTTTGAAGAAAGTGTCGGTTGGGGGTATATGGGTATCAAGGTGTGTTATGTTCTGTTGGTGTCATTTGTGAGGCAGTGTAGTTGCTTATAGAACTAGTAGGAAAAGTCATGTTTGGGGAATTTCAGTACCTAACTGCAAGGAAATAGATGCTTTAATCACCAGATCTCCAGCCATAGGTCCTAGAACGAAGATTGGGCAATGTCAGAAAACCCCTAAGTGTGTAATGAATCGTAGTCTAACATTTTTCTTCTATATGGGAAATAAAGATAGTTTAATCCCTATTTATCTATTCATTCAAATGGTCATGTTTGGTGTAATGAGGCCTGGGGACATCACTTCCAGGTTTTGATCCACATTGGTGAGATATTTCATCCTTTTTTATAAAGAGGTGAGGTTGTTTTGTTTAAATAAACCTTAGTTCTTGTGAACTTAAGGGAGTGACCCTTGTGTGGTTGTTCATGTATGAATGACCTTGTAAGTCTGTTTTGATTTTTTTGTTGATTTGGGATCATTTGAGATTGGTAATTCTGTAGGAATGGTGAACCATGTAGTGTATTCTATTTGGTTTGGAGTTTTGTTAATTAGGTGCCTTGTGGTGGGAGATTAGGTTGTGTGGGAATATCCCAAGTTATCCTATGTCGGGTATCTCGTATCGTTCTGTGATGGTCATTTGAGATAGTTGGTACTTATTGTGGGGAGACACACCATGGGCCTTTCTGAAATTCCTATGGAATGAATTGATGTTTTCCCATTCCTTATGGTGGGGAGTCAGTGAAGGCCTCCCCATGTTAGTGATCAGGTCGAGGTTCTATTGTTGACTTGTAAATGGCTATCCTTATTGGAGATTCCTCATTTCTAGTACCTTCCTCGAGTGAATGTTGATATTGGAGCACCCCCAATGGTTTCGGAGAATTAAGGTTGTGGGAGTATTCATTGGGATGTGGTTGATCTTTTTTATTATTCTAGGAAAGTGGTGTGGGTTTTGTTTGGTGATGTATGGAGTGTTTTGGGTCAAGAGGCTAGATTTCATGTTGTAAAAGTCCTCTTTCCTTTGATTGATCAACTAGATATGTTTAAACACTTGGGGGTGGGTGGCTCATAGTGGGGAGTCCATTTTGGCCTCCTGAGTTCGACCTATAAACCTCTTTTCTTGATGGTAATGTTCTTATCATCCTTTCACTTTTTGTTCATTTAGAAATCTCCTTGGGTTGTAACAGAGTACTGGTTATTTCTTTCAAATCAACTTTGGTATGACTTTCTAGGGATGATAATTGTTATGGGGTGGATAATTGTCAAACCCGGACTTCTAAAATAATTTTATTTTATTATTATTGTGGAATTTAAAGTATTTTCTTGAGGTTCGGTTTGATCCCCAGTTGATATTTTGTGTTTTTGCTGATAAATGAGTTTTTCTGGACATGAAAGTACTAGGCGCACATGCAGAGTTTGATCGAAACCATGCGGATTTTACAAAGTCACTGTTTGGCCTTCCCTGTGTTCAAAAAAAATTAATAAGTGTAATGATAAAATGAAAATAATGTAAAATATGAAAAGTGGAATGATATTTAATAAAAAAAATAGATGATGATATTATTATTATTATTATTGAGATTATTATTATTATTATTATTATAATTATTAGTGTTAGAATGATAATTTTATTATTAATATTATTAATCTTATTAATATTATTAAGAAAATAACAATTATTAACCTTATTATTATTGTTTTTATTTTAGTAGTTAAAAATTATTATTATTATCATTCATATTAATTAATTAAATTTCTTTAAGGTTTAAAAACCTCTCCCTCGTCCCTCTCCCCCTACCACACACCACCCCCCTTCTACTTGGTCGCGACACCACCACCCCCTTCCTTCTTCCCAGTTCTGCTCACGCCCACCTACTTAACGCTCCACCTCCCAGCACCGTCCCTCCTGGTTCTATCTAGTAAACCTCCACTTTCTGTCAAGAGAACCCCTACCGACCCCATACATCCTGAATTCGACCCCCCCCCCCCGTGCGACCCGATTCCTGTCTCCCTCCTCCCTACGTGGTGCATCGGACCAGCCAAAATCCCTCCACCAGTGACTGCAACCTTGCTGGCATCCTCCTCCTCTGATGGATCCCCCAATGGTAAGTTTTTTTCCTCCTTGTGGGGTTTTTATTTATTGTTCCATTTGTTTAGGTTTCAATCTTGAATTATTTTGGTTTGAAATCTTGAATTAGGGATCACTTTGGGTTCCTTGTGGTGCATTTGGTGTGCGCATGATGTTTTACACCATGTTTTGGATTTTTCGACACCTGAGGTAGGTGGTTCCATATATAAATGTAATTTGATGAATTATTCTTCTTGTTTAATTTATTTATCATGTTCTTTAATTAAATTTTATAGTGAAAACTTAGTTTTTAAGGGAGTCTAATATGTGTTTGATTTATTTTTGTGGCATGTTTATATGACATGGAGTGTGTTTTTAGTGAAAACACATATTGAGTCATTTTTTATTGTTTTATAAATTATACAATTAGTTTATTAAATTGTAAATGTGATGAAAATTTAGTTTTGATGGGGCGTCGATGTGTGTTTGATCGACAAAATAATATTTAAGTGGGTTTTTGTGTTTTAAGCCATGTGATACTTCTTGAAATTGATTAATAATTTTTCTTAGTGGTTTATTTAATTTTTAAAATGATTTATTTAACTATATAAATGGATTATTTGATTGTTCAACTGGTGAGAATTATGTTTTGAAAGCTATGAAACTAGATTTTAAGCGATTCTATATGAAATTAATTTTAAAATGGACTTTACAAGAAACAATTGATGTAATATTGAAGCAATCCCTTGTGGTGTTCCTCTTGAAATGTTTTAATATATGTGTCAATGGTTTATTAAATTGAATTTGTGTTGTGAATCATGGTTGGAAAAAAATTTGGCACATGTTTGGGTTTAAAGAGAGTTTTTGGTGTAAATTTTTGTGGTGATAATTTTGATGTGTTTCATAAATTGTTTTTTTGATTTATTAAATTATATGTGTAGTGCATGGTCACTACTTTGTGGTTTCGAGTCACCGGGTCTAAGACGACTCGCCTACATGTTCATAGGTAAGTGTGTGTGTGTGTGTGTGTGTGTATGTGTGTGTGTGTGTGTGTGTGTCTGCGGGATCCCTTGTTACATGTATAGTCACCCATGGAAGTGAATATACATGTATGGGGATTTTTGTTCCCATGTGTATATATGAAAATTCATACATAGGTGAGTGGAGACTAGTATATTCATATAATCATATATGTAAGGATCCCCTTACACATGTTCATTTCCATGCATGTTTGTTCATAGGTTCTAGGTGTACTTATATGTATGTGAATGTGAATATTCTTAGTAGGGGGAGAAGTAGCTTCTAGTTAGAAAACACCAAGAGTTGAAAGTTTAGTATGGTTCCACCTTGAGGTAGGTCCCCTATTCCTACGCCTTTAATTTGAATCTCAAAATTTTTTCTTTAAAAATATGTTTTTATATTTATGAAATATACACATGCTATGAAATTTGGTTGTGGTTTCTAGAAATGATTGTGCATTCGTTTTTTGGGAAATGAAATGTATTTCAAACACCCATTTGTTCATAAGTGAATTTTCATGCAAAGTAATTTCATAAGTGGTTTTCAATTTGAAATGAATATTTCCAGTGGTGTTTGGACTTTTTACAGTTTAGTTATAAAAGTGTGATGAAATGTTTGGTTTTCCAAAAATTTCTAATGTGATTTCAAAAAATGGGGTTTGGTGTGAACTTGTGGTCAAGTGGTGGTTTGACTTTTATTAAATAATTTCATTATTATAAGCATCGATTCAAGCTTATTTTTAAATGTGTAGTACATTGGTTGTCCATTTGATCTTTTAAGTGATTTTAGAAACTTAAATGTGTTGGTTGATTATGTGTTATAAAATGAAAAGTATTTCTTGTAAATAATTAAGCTCCTTTGGAATTTTAAGAATAGTTTGTGGAAAAAAGGAAAACCCCTCTTAAGGAATTCCCCCTTGTTTTTTAAAATTATATGTTTGTTGAGTGTGTGGATTGTGATATTTTCCTAGTAAAGAGGCTTGTTCATTTTTGTGTGACGGAAAAAATTGGGATGTGCTCATGGAGGTAGATCGGTGGTGAGAGGGTGAGTGTGTTTTTGAATAAATAGAATGATATGTTCATATACGTTTGTTTTATGAAAGCTCACCGCCACTTGAAATAGAGCACATGGAAAGTCTGGGGTATCTCAGTGGGTTGACAAGTAATAGTATTCTAGATGACTTGGAAGTGGTTGGTCCTAGTTTCTTTATCATTATTGACGCTACAACACTCACTAGATGAATATGGATAATGATAGGAGACCACTAGGGTTACAGGGGTGTACCCTACTAGTGGCTTGTGTATGATAATGTTGATTTTAGTGGTTTCTATACCACATTTAATTGAGGTACGAGGTTCCTATAGTACCATTTATGCTAGTTAAATAGGTTTTGACCATGCTGCTCGATTATGACATAGTGTTTGTGAAATGATTTCCATTTTTTATTGCTTCAAGCTTGTTTCATTCTTTTTAAAATCCATGTATTTAATGTAAACTAATATCTTTTTGTTTTGGAATGTTAATGCGTTTATGGAAACTATTTTTGAAAATATAGTGGAAGAGAAGAGATTTCCATAAAGATGTATTCTTGCGACTTGAATTTCAAAAGAATGAAAAACCTTATTTTAGGTCTTATTTTCAAACTATCATTATTGGATTTCTTATTAAAGGAAAGGGCATAGGGCATTGTTGTATTTTAACATTCTTACCAAGAATCTCAGTTCTCATGCATACTTTATCTTTTCAGTTTCAGGTTCTAGTTTAGGATCGCTCTTGCAGCGAGCATGTTTCTGTGTTTGGTGGTGACCCATGAGTTCACTTGGAGGTATGTTCATCTGAGCATCTTTGTTTTATTTTCCACTACTACTATTTACCTATTATTATAAGTTTAAATTTATTTAATTTAATTTATTTATTTATTTATTTGTCTTTAGTTTATTAGTTATGTCATTCGCAAACATTTATTTGATTATTAGGCACTTGTGATAGTCCATGGGGATCGGGAATGCCCCTCGGGCCTTGCCACCAACTAGTTCAGGCACCAGATCAGATGTCAACCAAGCTTGGTTAGTGATAGGATAACATTCTCTTATTGGGCACATAGTATATTGACTATCATGTGAGAGTACCGAAAAGTATATAAGACTTCATCTTAAGAATTTCACACTCGATAATCTCTATGATAATATATTATGAGAACATACCCGCCCATAATACATTCACATGATTATGTTTCATTGGATGTTCCTATCTTTGAGAATATGTAATGATAATTTTACTGTAATATTATTATTAATGAATCTCATGACTTGCACACTTTGATGTATTTCCATAAACCATGAGGACATATGATCACGGTGAAGGTGGGTATGTTGGGTGTGTCATTGATGATATGTTACTAATGAATAAGTTGAGGAAGGATTTATCCCTTATATATTTATGGAAATTTATAACCAAACCCTTTGATATAAATAAAACCAATGAAATAAATCCTATGGAAATGGTGATGTAGACATGTTCATTCCAAATAATCAAAGAATGATATGTCAGGAATTAATGTTTAATACACACGTATGCAACCTACTTAATGAGATATTGAGATAAAGAGATTATATAATATAATGAAAATTTGTATGTTGTTTTGTCATTATGACATATCTTTCCCCTATGTGGGTGTCTTGACCCATTGCTAGAAAATAATCTAGAACATTAGGCAATCCTGCTAAAAACTAGTGAGGAAGATGCCTAGAAGGTCACACACAAAGTGTTCCTTTTGATATTAGTTAAAAAAGTATTTGTACTTAATAATTGGAATAAATAATATTATTCCGGCCGATAGTTAATATTTATTCAAGATTTATTAAATGATTATATAAATTAAATAAATATCCATCTGCAAAGTAATTGTTTAAATACATGGATATATAATATTTATTTATCTCTTATTATTCACACCATATTAAATAAATAGTTTATTTATTTATGGGAATATTAAATAAAATTTTATTCTCCCATATGTGAATAAAATATTTATTTATTTATTAAATGAATAAATATTTAATAATAATATTTATTTATGTATTAAATAAATTTTGAGTAGGATCAGCGGGATGAGATTAAGTCAGCTGATAAATATTAATATCCTAGATCATAAAATAATACTTATCTTTAGACTAGTCAGTACACTCCATGGAATAAAATAATAGTATTAAATTGATTGGGGTTTCTTGGGCATTTATATTTAATTAAATGTCTATTGTTAAATTAATTAAATATTAAACCTTAAAAGTTTGTCTATAAATATACTTCTATCACATTCTGGAGAATGTTAATCATTATTCAAAATATATTCCAGTTAATATCTACCTTCTCCTCTCATCCACTCAAGAATAAGACAAACAAGAGAGATTCCTTCTAGCCTGAATGAATATGATGTGATTGATGGTGAATAATGAAAGAGGATTAATCAACCTATCTAGAACCTGTAGATTCATTAGTGTTGTTCTGATATCGAAGGAGCATGTGTGGATCACCCCTATAGTGTGTCTACTTTGGATCCATATAGCACAATGACATGAGATAGATCAATAGTGAATGATCAACATCTTTACTGAAGAAAGATATTAATATCTATGTAATAATTCATCTTGTTCTCAAATTTATTATAAAATTTATGTGAAAATAACTTCTCTTAATTCAATCATTTTATTTTTAAATATTAATTGGAAACAATTAATTGTTCATGATGTTTATGTCTTATACATTGAAAATTACATGTTGAATCCGACAAAATCTATTTTGGTCACTGGCCCAATAGGGACATTTTCTATATATTAAACCAAAATATCCATCATCATTTATGTCTTTCAGTGGGATGTATTGGAAAAATTATTATAAAATATTTTATAAAAAGTATAGGCATCCTTCAATGGGATTTCTTTACAATTTTGTAGGAATTTAAAATGGTCATGCTTTAGATCGTAATTACTAGTATTCTAGCACAAACTTATACATGAAGAATTAATAACCACTTAATATATATATATTAAACCATTAATCTATGTGAAAATATCTTTGGATTATACAATATAAATTTATATAGTTATAGAATTCTAAAATTTTCTTACCTTTCAATTTTTTTCCAATTCCATGTCATTTGTTATTTTAGATTGATATATGTGGTAGAAACGTTTAATTAAAGGAATTAGTGGTTGTATTTAAAAAAATAATGATATTATTTTGTTCATTGATAATACCTAAAATTAAATATTTATAGTTTAATCTCAAGTATGTAATTATTTTTTCTAATGAATTGATTTATTCATTTATTTTTGTATTTCAATTTTTGTAATGTTTATATGTAAATTATTAATGAATCGATTAATAAGAATTGTCTCTAGAAATGACACCAAATGTGCATTGATGAATTTATATTATCATTCCATGGTACCATCCTCTAATAAGTTAGAGGCTACTTTCTAGCATAGACGTATCCACTCAAAATAAGGGATGGATTACCACTAAATATCATTTTTCAGCTACTATCTTATAATTTCATCCACCATAAAATGAATTAATATCATATAATATAATTTAACATAATTATATATATATATATAATCTTTAATATTAGATAATATATTCAATTGAATAACCATAAATGAATAAAATATCCAAAATAGATGAAATATTGAATACGGTTAACAAAAATTGGTTTTTATAATGACAACTTCATGCCATTATCTACCACATCCACTACTCAACACCGGTCTGGAAGATCAACTAACATATGAAACTACTGATCAATATAGACACAAGGTTAAATAAATAAATCAAATTCATGTATGGGGGAGAAAAAATACTTAGTATGGTCATCCCTAGGAGTTATTCAACCCCATGAACAACTACTATCTATGTGAATCATCAATAAAAAAATTTAAATATAAACCACATCACAATATATCTTTATGAATCATATCATTACATATGATCAAATTATTGTCAAGTTATTTACATCTCACCATCATCATGCTCAACAAATAACAATGTATTTTAACACATATATTCACATTTATAAAATGTCATAATTAAAGGCCCCCCTACACACTATATCCCACTAGAGGGCCTCCAGATACTCATAGTACTATATAGAACCTTATCTCCTTGGAGATGAGATCTTGGTCACAACCACTCTATCCATCTATATGATCACCATAAAACACCTCCCTTGATGGATGTTGGAACTCATCCACCCCACATAGGGATTATATTCATGCCATATAATTCATATCTAAAAAATGATAATATTTTATTAAATACTTTCATTGTTTTCCCACCCATTGATTCACTCAAGAGTCACCATCCTAAGATGATAAAGAAATAATTTCACACTAATATCATACTATAATCACATTAGTATATCTAGTCTACCTCAAACCTAAATTTAGAGTTAAAAAATAAATATTTACTTTATGAATCATTTCCCACCTCAATCCAAGAGATATATGAGAGAAAGAGTGTAATACCCCAGGAGAAACATTATATATCATATACCAGATCCATAAAGATATATTTGATATTTCTCAACCTAAATATATAGTTGAAAGAGTCTAATTAATTATATATCATCTTTTAACTCAACTAAAGTCAGTGAGTGAGTATATGAGTATTCATAGTAGTGTAACATTTCCATAAATATACACCTTCCACTAGAAATCATTAAATGTCATGGTAAATGTGTAAAATAAATTAATCATACCATGAAATCAATTATCTATCTATCTTCTTTATGAGACTTCCCACATAAGAATCCATAATATCATTATATCATTCTCTATGAAATTTCTCATCCTTAGATCATCACAATCCAATGACAATTCAAAGTAAATTGTTGGATTTTTTATTTACCAATGTTAATATAATCTTTTTATCCACATATCATAATCTTATCGACAACATTATAAGTGACCCTACAATTTTTCATCATATTTCCATCATTCATATAGTTTATCTGAATTTCTATTTAATGTATAATACTACTATTATTAATATTTTTCTTATCATCATTCATTATTATATTTATAATAATCCTAAGTAAAAGATTGAATATTTATAGCCTCATCAAGGAGGAATGTCCTCTATTTTAAAATATTCTTTTATAATTTATTAAGATCATTATTTTATTTCATAAATAATTCACATCAATAGAATTTAGTGAAAGATTTATATGACTGGTCCTTAACTCAAATAAATTTTCTTAATAAATTATATGTATATATAATTAATCTACTTTTATTTTAATTCCTACTTTATTTTCACAATTTAGATTACCATGAATTTTAAATATTTATTACCCTTTTAGAAAATAAATTCATATCAATCATTCTCATTTATTATTCAATTATTATCATAAATTTAAGGATAATTCATCCAAACTACTTGTTGTGAATATTCAGTTCCATAATTAATTTCATTCTCCTTAAATAATATTTTTATATTAGTTCACATCATTTTCATGTACCTATTTTTTTCAAACATCCAAATAAGTCATTAAGTAAAATTATTATTAGGTTAATAAAAATTCAATTAATTATTATCATAATTTTCCAATATACCTTTGAAGTAAATCACATTATTTTTAACCACATACCCAGAAGACAATCCACAAATCCTAAGATACAGTTCATGAAAACATAATAATTGATTAATTACATTACCATAATGAGATTAATTAATAATTTAATGATTATTTTTGTTTATTTATTTCAAAAATTAATAATATCATCATGATTATATTAAATAATTTTGATAAAAGGTTTAGTTCAACAACATAGTGTGTCCATATCATCGATGGTAGTATTTCATAGAAAGTTAGCATGAGGAAAGTAAATATATGTGTTTAATTATTTTAAATAAAAACATCCTTTAAATTTTTTAAATGGATTTTAAAGACTTGTGATCATATTATAAATAAAAAAATGAGTAAAATATACTTTTAATTTGTCTAAAATATATATCAGTTTGAGAGCTTTTTTTTCCAATACACACACACAAAATAATAATAATTACTTAATTATTCATACAAAAACTTATCAATTTGTACCCTAATAGATCCTAAATTCCCCATTAATTTTTTCTATTTAATATATATTTATGTTAATTAATTAACATAATAATCACTTGAAAATTGGTCTAACACAAAAAATAAAAAATTCTAAAGTTAGGTTCTAATATGTTTGATGTACAATATTTTATTCTATAAAAAATACTAGTTCTAAAAAATTTATAGATATTTTGGGAAAATGTTAATTTTTTTCCTAAAATTGACCATATTTTCATGAAAATACTAGGGGTCAATTGTTCCAGACCATTTTTAGTTAAATTCATCTCATCACAAGGATCATAGAGATATAATTTTAAAATGATTAATAAAAACTTAAAGAAAATAAAAGTTAAAGAGAAAATAAAATATATATCTTTCTAATATCAAAATACATATTTGATATTGTCACACTATTGGTATCATTGGGTAAATTTCATCATTATGTAAACAAAAATATATCATTTAAAAAATTATTCCTCGTAGTTTTATTTAATTATAAAAATTATCAAAAAATAGGGTGAATACATATCACTACATTATCTCTATGAACATAAATAATAAAATTATAAATAATATGTCAGTAAAAAGGAATTGAAACAAGAAATTCAAATATTTAATCCATGATATAATAATTTTAGTTTAAGGTCTATAAAATATAGAAAATTTTTTAGTATCAAAATTACCTCTAAAAATAACCTCAATCCATAAGTCAAATTGATGTCATTCTAATTTGATTGTGTTCATCATTATTTAATCATGATAATATGAGAGTTTCATATCAATAGTCTATAAAATTAATGGACTATACATATTCCATAAACCTAATCCTAGTCAGTACATGACCTTAAGTGTACCTCATAATATGCCACAAATTTTTTACTAGTGGCGAGGTTATGATAAAACCATGTGGGGAGACTATACCTTCAATATCATTGAAATAATGATATCAAACAACAAGAACATCCAAAAGCAGATAAAAATTAGAGTAAATTTGAATTATAGTGGAGCACATTTCCTAAGTAAATAACAACACTATGCTATGATAAAATTTTACTCGTATAATGGAAAATAATAATACATCAAATGAAAGATCACCCTATAAGATTATCATATATTTTACATAAATCAAAACTAAAAATAATATATGGATACCCAATTATCATTCCTCAGCATCAACTAAGGCCATTCTCAATATCATAATTGAGATAACTAAAACTCATACATATATAAAAGGTATTTTTCCTTTTCCTTCATTCCAACCCTATGGTATTCAATCCCAACAGGTTGCATGCATTGGTTGTGAGCATATACATTATTCAACCACCACAAATTTTTCCCCTAATAAAGACTTGTATATATGTGTACGAATGTTTAAAATGAAATAAAATATGAAAAAACATGTTTACCCTTGTCAAACTAGAGAGTACTAAAGAATTCACACTAATAGTGGACTCATTTATACTTTGATAACTTTCAAAATAGGAATATTATCAAAATTTTGAATCATGCCATGAGGTGAAAAATTTAACACCATATAAATATAACTTAGTTAAATGGGTTATCACTATATATTAGGTTACATGGGAATTATTCATCACCATATAAGTGAGTCATGGGCGAATGAACTATGACTGATAATATGTTTGGTGAATAAGGCCTCACCAACATTGAATGATACATCACCAATAAACAACCTGAGTGAATGAGTTGTAACTATATAATAAGCTTGGTGAATTAGATATCACCAACCATCAATGATGCATCAATAATAAATAATATTGTTTACTGATTTATCACATGATATTAAGATCGAAGAATGTGATATAATAAATGGTGAATGATATATCAACCATAATAAAACAAGAGATAATGATGTATCATTAAATGAATAATAAGGGTGAATGATATATCACAAAACTAATAAGTGAATGTGAATGGTGTATCTATAATATACCAACCTTGGTTGAATGATGTATCATTATATACTAACTAAGGATTAATAATGCATCTATAATAATCTAACAAGGGGTGAATGATATACCACCAATAATAATCTAAAGGTGAAAAATATATCAACATATACTAAAAAAGGGAATTTTATATCACCACTACTAATCGAAGGTTTAAAAATATATCACCTTAGACTCTCTCGGTGAATGAATCATCACCCTCATCAATAACAAGGGTTAATGATATATCATTAATATAATAATTAGGGTGAAGGATGTATAACCATCTACAAATACATGGGTGAATGATTTATAAATAATATACTTGAAAAGGGTGAAATAATATACCACTAATATAATAAAAAAGGTGAATTATGTATCACTATATAACAATAATATAATATTCAAGATAAAAAAAGTAAATGATGGGTATCAGACAACAAAAATTCTATCCCTTGGCTATATCCCATCACATATGATACTAAAAAACATAATAAAATTTCCTCCTAAAACTTCATTAACATCACCATATTCATTATATATGTCTCTAAGAACATTTCATCAGATTACTATAGATATTTTTCTATCAACCTACTATTGGGATACCACTGCCATGGTGTAGTGGGATTCAAGCTATATTCCTTACATCTCATGAAACTAAGGTCTTGATATAATCTTATTTTATCCCAAAAACATGATAATATACCCTCAATAGTTTATCACACACAATGATGTAATATAACCTTTAGTTCATATCATAATTCTCTACCCATTATCTTGACTCACCCCACCCATGTTAACTTTGAAAATGGCTACATACTATCCTAACTATATTCTAACCCCCACTATAAACTAATCACTGGGAGATTAGATCTAATTTATCTCTGATGAAACATCATTGAACACACATATAATCCTCTCAATGAGGGTAAATGTTTTCCCAATCCAAAACAATGAGTTACCCCTCTTGAATATTCTATAACAAAAAATCAATAGACTCTCTCCTATCTCATTACATAAGGTGGGTATCACATGCCAAATATATAATACATCCCTAGTCACAAGAGACTTTTATCATGATTAGACACCCTCCATGTTCTAATTCCATTCAATCTAATACTCTCACATATGAAACATATCCATTTAAAACTATCGAGTTAAGGTAAAATATTCATAGGACTTTCTATGAGTTAAAAAAATTCAGTAACCTTGCCTCACATAAGGTAACCCACCTATGATTCCTCCCATAGTTTATTTATACCACTAACCCCCACCAAAAAATAAAAATATATATATAATCATATAAAACAAAATAATATTTGGGACCAACAACTAGAAACATGTAGTCGTCCCCTTTTATTAGTCCTCATTTAATCCACCAAATCAGAAACAATACTATATTGGCTCCAACCATGATCACGATCCCATGTATTAGTCAAATAATTATATAATAAATACAAACCATTTATAATTAATTCATAAATAATTCCATAATTAAACTCATAAGGAATAATTTTTTATAAACATGTTGGTCCATGTAAACTCATAAAAACCTTTGGTGATAAGGTATAGACCATATAGGACATGTTTTCAAACACATAATGAGAAAAATATCTAACATTCTATCTTAATTAATCAAATATTCTATCCCAAAATAAATAGAATCTAAGATAAACCAAACTAGTAGATTATATTTAGTGAAATAAGAACTTATGAATCATAGAAATTTATTATTGGCCTCCTCTAACTGTTCCCAACAAAAGTCACATAACATTTATGTGGCTTATCCAAGATCGAGTAGAATTGTGGGTCAAATATTTAAACCAATGACCATAAAATAATAGGAACAAGTAGAAGAAGAATAGAGTTGGATGAGATAAGAAGAAGAAACAACCTCGAAACATGAAATCAAGACCACCAAATTGATATGACATATAGGTGAAGAAGGTATATATTTTGAATGAGAAAGGGTATTGAATCCCTTTCCCATATATAGTCTAGATAAAGAAACACAAAAAGGTTTTAAAATAAAAACTCTCACACTTCCATTTGTTAAAACGTAAGAGAAACCCCATAAGGTCTTATTGTTACCTTATAAATTGCTACTATGTACTCATTGGTCATTATTGGAGGACAACATTTAGACTTCCCCCACCAGTTACCCGATGTACATGATTTTTTTAAACTCACTAGTTCACATTTAGTGCCCAATAAAGTTCTATCAGTTACCTGGAGGCCACTCTAGTATATTTATATTATGAAAACATCCTCCAAAAACACATAAAACACTAAAATCCATCGAAACCTTCATGAAAGACCATAAACATTCACCAGTACATATTTTCTCACCAAAAACATTTTTTATATCCAAAACATATTCACCCCAACTTCATTTCTAATGAAAGATAGTTATTTTTCAATAATACTAACCATCAATGACATAGGTCATTAAATAAACATAACCATACTACTTTTCATCCTTAATAAGCCTCCCCATTTATATCTTCTAATCTATGTGGATAACTGAAATTGATTTCATGATTATACTCCCCAAACAACCTATTAGTACCAGTTTACTGTACCACACTCACACTACGAAAAATGTAAAATCTCAAGATGCCTCATACTCAATCCCATTAGATACATCATTCTTTATCTAAAAAAACTTTTATAAATAAATTAAACCTCACCATCACTAATCATGTGTAAAACTTGGTAGATGGAATCCCACTATATCAATTGTCTCAAAACCCAATGACATGGGAACTATGACAATGATTATATCCACTACCTTAACAATGATGTTTTGAACCTAATGAAATTCATCAATTAACATTCATTGATACCACACCCTAATAGTTAATGTCACTTCTTTACACCAATTGAATCAATGCCATTGGAAATCAGGTCATTAACCATAAACTCATGTGTTTTCTGTTATCAAGGGAGGTGGTTAATATTTCAAGGATAGGATTGAGCCATTATGAGGTATACTACATATCCTATTTATAACAATAATAAAAAACCATGTAGTTCAATGAACCCATGTAGTTTAACTTCATATATAATGGACATATATTTGGGAACTTAAGCATCAATTATTGATCTTGATCTCTAAGGAGTCATCCTACATGTCCTGATTATTGAATTAATTAGAGTCATTATAGTTTAGTCATGCCCTTGGGAGTTTCCTCAAGGTATATACTCTTATACAGGGGTAGTCATATAATGAAACAAATCAGGTATTTCACACTAAGGATACATTGGATAGTAGAGATTCATGATGTGAATGATAAGATAATTTAGAATCCCTAATCCCACATGATCCATGATTAGTGTGAGAAACAAGGGATAACAAGTAATCAGTCTAACTGTATATGGATGTGGTACTTATGTTTTAGGATGGACATTGGATATTTAATATAGAGCTCAGGTTATAGGAAAGTGTCCCACATATCCTAGTTATGTAATGAATTAGAGTTTGTTTAGTTCAATTTCCTACTCAATACACTAGTGAATGAGGCAAAATCTCATGGGAGTGATTGCATCCCGATGGTTGGAATGTTGAATAAATAGGGGGAATTACACTAAGGTGGATGCATATTTTTCATAGGACTTAATAAGGAGTCCAATATATCCTGGTTATCATAGGAATGAGAGTAATCATAATATATTTGGTCATGTCTTACACACTAAGGATTCCCTGATAGATCCACCAGAAAAGTGATCATTTCCTAGGACATTTGTTTGACATAACCTAATTGTATTCCTAACATGTTTGGGTATGTTTCTAGCATGTATGAGGACGTTTGGAGATTCCATGGTTTCATGGAAGATATTCTTGAAGACAATCGCATGATCCAGTTGACCTTTCTAGAGGACGTTTCATAATCTGAATGATATGTATAGATACAATCACATGATCAATGATAATATGTTTGGAGGGTTTCATATGATCTAGATGACTTTTCCAGAAGACATCATGAGATCATGATAGACATGATGGGAGGGTGTCCCCATTCTTGGCTGACATACCTGGAGGGTGTCACATGATCAAGGTTGTCATTTCTCGGTGACATTACTAGAACATATTTACATGTCCTAGTGACAATGTGAGACCTAGATGACATGTCTTTGTGTCATAGCATGATTTAGTGTCACATGTCTGGTGGTTATCGCAAGGTTAGGCTGTAAATCCTAGAGGACTTCTCAATACTTGGTTGGAATTCGTGAAGGGCATTGTGTAACTCTGTTGACAAGTCCGTGATAAATTTCATGATCCATATAACATGTTGAGGGGGAGTCACATGATTTGTGTGAATTGTCCTAGTGTTGTCTCATGATCTGTGTTGGTCTAGAGAAGAACATTAGTATTAGAAAATCAGTCTTCCTGAAATTATACCATACTTTTATATCATTTTATTCCAAATTTTATTTTCTATGTACCTCATGTTTTATCAGTGTTAGCTTATTTTAGGTTTTGTGTGAAACAACTAACATGCGATATGACCTTATGGTAACCAGGATAAAATTCCCAAAGTCTTTCACATGATATATAAGTGATCACATGAAGTGCCTATGCATGATACACAATCCTTTTAGTCTTTCCATGGATTTCACCATGTGGAATTATTTTTCAATCATGTGACTGGTCACTCTGAGAAGTCTACTCATGTACCCTCGTGTGCGATCGATCGTTTGTGGATGATTTTTTCATGTTGAGGTGGTAGGATTTATATATCTTTACAACATGTTTATATGATTCCTTTTATGGTGAATATTTTGGATTTGGGCTGGAGTAGTTGGAGGGTCTTGTGTCATGTGATTCGTGACACCTTTCATCCACGGTGCTGCATGATGACATTAATTGTGGGAATGTTCTGCCTTTTCAATTTTTGTTATACCTAGACATACCAAATCAATTTTTTCTAACCATGTGGACATGCCAAGTATCTTTAAAAAAGCCAGGATGGCATTTCTAGGGGTCTTCACAAAACCATGATGCCTATAGGAGGGCCTTCAAGTGATCAAATACGGATCATCTGGGGTCTTTCATGATATAGTGGTATCTTGTTGAGAGGGCATATGTGGCATCATGGTGACATTTTGAGGGGTATCATGAGATCATATTGACATGATGGGGGGTTCATGATCAATAGTGATCACCTAGGGCACATGACCACTTTCATATTATGATCAATGTATCTTCTCTTCGCAAGAAGTGTCCTTCTGTCCCCTTTTTATTCCCTTATTTATTTTAAAAGGGAAAGAGATCTCACACAACCATGTTAGTGGTTTTGAAGAAAATCCCTCTCATTTTATGTGATGTGTCACATAACTAGTAATGGGTCTTATGATGATGAGAGAGCATTGTCATAGATAACCCTTCTAATTTTTTTATGGATCTATAGGCGGAGGGTAGAATTGACTGGATGTGTCTAAAACCCTTAGCATGATTAGTATGATATGTTAATAGGTTCCCAAATGATAAGGTGGTCCTGTCTTTAGGAATTCTTGAGGTCCTATGAACCACATGAGTGATTGAAAATAAGATCAATGATCACATGAGGTATCTACCTTATACATAGTTTTCACTTATATTTAACAAGTTTTTTGGATGATTATCAAGAATTCAATGGTTTCACAAGTCACATGGAATAGAGGAACTCATCTAGTATTATCCTCATGACTAGCGATTTTTTTGGATTCATTCCCAAGAACAATTTGGTTTTTAAAATGGGATGAATGTGATCTAAAGAAAATCATTCACTTCACATGACCCATTCATATGACCTTACGAAGGTCATGTGATCACAATACATGTTGATGGTTTTCATGATCCACATGTTCTAGACTCATTCTCTTCCTTTTCATTGTGAAGAAAATAATACCCACATTTCAGGTGTTTCTTCCCTTGTCAATTTTCCTATTCTCATTTGGTAGGTTTGAATAAATCTCCCCTTGGAGAAACATCTTAGTAAGACATGATTTTCCATAGCACTTATTTGAATCAACCATGAATTTATCTTCAGTAATTGATTTAACCTTGTTCATATGGCTATCTTGAGGGTTTTTCGTGATCCTCTAGTTCGGTAGCATGACCAATTAATTATTATACAGTTCTCATTACCATGTAATGGTCACAGGACTACAAGTCTTATGAAGGTTTGTGTGGACACAAGATGTCCCGCAGGCTATGTGGTCCATGAGATCTTCACGTGTCATGTAGTTCTTAATCCATGTATTAGGCATTTCGATCCTGAATCCCATTAAAAACCATGTTATTTTCATGTTTCTACTAAGATCATATATCTCTTTTAGTGTGATTTTTTTTTCATTTTTTTAACAAATGTCACATACTATTATTTAGATGGATTACATCTCTCGTGCATCTTTCACTATGGGTGGTCTGAGGGACATGACTGTTTGGAACCATAATAATGACCATCTCTATCATGTTCATTCTGACAATGAGTTTTTGAAGAGGTTTCTCTCATCATAAAATAATATCTATCCTTTATCATGCTGACTTTTTCATTATTTGGGGGTGGGTGTATTTGAACACCATCAAATATATTAAATCATGTGAAAAATCATCCTTACATTGTAAGAGTTAGATACTAGAGAGATGATCTTGTGAGATTTCAATGGGACATCCCTAGATAAACTAATGAGGTAAGATTCAGTGGTGTTGGAATAGATCCATAGGATCATATAAGTGTTTCATACCCAAATGGATGTCTTGAAAACACATATTGTGAGACAAGAGGATATCATATATTGCTCAATGTTTGACCATTCACCATCATCATCCTCATTAGTAACTACTCAGAAAATCTTTTAGGAGATTTGTAATCTCATCAAAACCCTTTTCTCTCATGAAAAATATGATGAAGCAAGGTAGTCAGAACTTCAGTGCCCTATTGATGCTTCTCATCAAACTCTTGCTGACTTGTCCAGGTCATCTGATCAAATATTATTGTAGTTTAATATTTTGTATATTTTTTGTCTTGATTGAATCTTCAGAGAGGTTGTGAAATGTGTAGATCCCGCCTTTTTTATGATATCAATGAACAAATCTTATTAACTTTTGATGTATTTTTTTAGCTTTATTTTATTGATGATGTGCATGACATTTCATTGATATAATGTTGTATGAACCATCAATGATATGCATCCTTCATATAATATCAAGTAAACCTGAACACTATGATTTTAATTTTTAATTCATTAAAGACTTTTTGAATAAATTATCTTTAATAACAACTAAAATTATATTCCTCGTTGATGTATCTACTCCAGTTAAATTGGGATTACCTGATTACCAAAAGGACAATTCATTTAAAATATATATCCCAATGGGAGGATTCTATATCTATGGCTGAAGTTAGTGGACTTAGAGAGCATAGTTTGATTTTTACTATGGACATATGGTGGGTCCCATAAGATTTATATCATTTTATTTTATATTAACCTATGTTTTTTCATAGATTCATATTGGGGAAGGCTTACCAGTCTTGGACTCAACTTTTACATAGGACACCTTCTTATGGGTTTTTGGACTTATAGTTTTTGTGCCATTTTATGGTCTTGCAAACTAAATTTTTGGTGTGTCATAGTTTAGGGTATTTTAGCTCGAACCTTGTATCACTGGTAATATACCATTGGTTAAGTAGAATTATCTATTCAGTTTAATTTCATTGGGTATGGACATGAATATGTTATGAAGTTTAATGTCTTACTTCTAGGAAATTCATTACAAAAGTCCAGCCCATATGCAGTTAGGGGAGAATTTTTATCATTTCATATGTTGTGGATGAACCTATGATTAGATATACTGGTGTTTCAATATATCCTGTGATGATAGGAATCAAGCCACACACAGTTTTTATATAAAATTTCTCTTTTTAGGTTTGACCCGTACATAGATATAGGGAGAATGTTTTATTGTTTTATCATAGATGGACCCAATAATTGGATATTGGGGTATCTCAACATATCCTACGGTAATAGGAATCGATCCATACATAGTTATTGTATGGTAAATTCTCTACATAGGTCTGAATAATATGTAGAGGGGTAATTATTCCCATTTATTGTTGTAGCTGGGACCAATATTGGAGATCCATGTGTCACTGCATATCTTGTGGTCACTGGAATCAATCCACACATATTTATTAATAAGAAATGCAGTGTAATGTCATGCAATTAAGACATAGGCTCTGCTAAGTGAAAATGGGATATTACAACTAGACCTAAGAATGGTGGTTTGGGAATTACTATGTATCCTGGGATGGAAGGAATGGATCCACACATAGTTCTTGAACGGAATATTCTATACATAGGTCTGACCCATACACATAGGGGGTATTGTATTTATTTATTGTTATATCTAGAACCAGGACTAGATATCTTGGTGTCACTATGTATCTTGTGATTATATTAATAAATCTACACATAGTTCTTGAATGGAGGTGTGGTGAGAGACTAACACCATTGATAGTGGTCCTCTCAGGTGAAGTCCAAAGTGATGTGAAATTTTGTGTCAGGCAAGAGACATCAACCCAGTAGTTTAACATCATGTAGTGAGGAATCATGGTTCTTCTTTTAATTTATTTCATCCAATACCATGATAAACCTATTTTGTGTTGATATTTATTAATTTTTTAGGGTATCCCTTACCAAAATTAGTAATCCCACATGAGCCATGCTAATTGTGAGAAACAATGAATGTTAAAGGTTCCTTTCTTGACATAGAGGAACTTATAAAATGGAAAGGGTAATTTTGTAACATGTGGTGTATGGGACAAATATATAGGATATAGGCATTTCAATGTATCTCATTGGAATGAGAATAAAGATTTTACATAGTTCTAGAAAACACGTGTTGTTTAGTGTCATGTGACAAGGATGCCAGCCATGAAGTTTAATGTCATACGATAAGGACAGAGGAGAGTCAATGTGAAAGAAGGGGAATATTGAAATTGGGACCAAGAATAGAGATCTGGGCATCACTCTATATCATGTAATGACTAGAATCAAGCCACACGTAGTTATGTGAATATGTGTAGTTTAGGGTCATGAAGAAAATACATCACTCATGTAGTTTAACATATTTTGGTAAGGATGAGGCTCAAGTAATGTGGAAAATAAGTCTTGACCAATATATCATAGTCTGGTGTCTTTTGACTGAGAGAAATATATTGTGGATGGGCCTAATGTTGGAGATCCAGGTGTCACTATGTATCCTATGATGGTGGAAATCAATCCATGTGTAGTTCTTGGATAAGGAATCACCTATGTGGATATGACCCCCATATAGGGATAGGGGTGGTTCATTTTTATTTTTCATTGATCTAGTTTGTATGTGATGAATCATTAGCGATATAATGCTTCCCATGTATTTTAATGTCATATAGTGGGTGTGTTTCCCATACAGTTTAATATCACATGGTTAGAAAGTGAGGCATCTTGCAGTTTAACATCATACTTCCATGACCTATTACATACCATTTAACATTATTTTCTTAGTATGGATTTTATAAAATTTAGAATCACGAGTTTAGGATGACATAAGTGTTGTTTAACATCATATAATTAGGAAAAATTTCGTACAATTTAACATCATGTGTTTAGGAAGACTTATGTATAGGTTAACATAGTGTTGTCATGATGACTTCCATTTAGTTTAATTTCATGTGTCTAGGAAGTATTACATACAATTTAATGTCATCAGGTTAGGATGACTTCCATACATATTAATATTATGTGTCCAGGAATATTTCTATAATGTTTACGTCAAGTGTTCTGGAAAACATCCATATAGTTTGATATCATGTGTTTAGAACAACAACCATACGTTATAAAGTCATTTGGTTAGGATTACTATATGTCTTGATGGTATCTACACAAATTATTTCTTCAGAAAACTCACATTTGTGGGGTGCGTGGCACATTCCCCATCCATTGTGGCCAGTGAGAAAGTTCTTTTATGATAGACCTTATGTGTGATATAAGGCCATTCCCATTTGGGTTCTTTATTTTGAGGTTTCATTCCTAGTATTATTGGGGTCCTAATATCCTATACTATTTCTATTTGAAGTAAAAAATATAGGTGGAACTTTTTATTGAAGGCCTGTTCAATCTGATTCTGATAGAATTCAAGGATGAGCAGTGTACACAACCATTTTTCATCAAGACACTCTAGTTCATCCAATCTCTTTTGTGATTTCTCATCATCAAATAGTTTCCCACAGATGGCTATTCTAAGTGAGGTAAAATGGAATTCTATTGGAAACACTTTCTAGGTTACATAAACTAATGAATATGGAGTTTCTTGTGTAGCATTACACATGGGGGTACAATAGTCCCATAAAGCAAGGAAGAGCTTGTCCATCTAGGACTTCTTGTCCTTGTTCACCATCTTATAAATAATGTTATATATATTCTTATTGAAGGCCTCTATCTACCCATTTCCCATCGCATGGTATCATGATGAATGATTAGACTTGATGTTGTACTCCTTATACAATTTCTTCATCTCTGTAGAACAAAATTTTGTGTCGTTGTCCATAAATATCACGTAAGGGAATCCAAACCTAGTGATGATATGGGACTTTATGAAGTTGATGAAATTATTCATTCCAACTTTATTGAGGGTTATTTCCTTATCCCACTTGAGATATAAGTTTTTAGTAGTTAGGATACACTTAAACTACATAGTTATAGCTGGGTTATGTGACCCCATATCATTAATTCCCCATATATAAAATGACTAGGAATATTTAGTTGTATGTAGAAATTATTGGGGTTAATAGATGAAGTTTACAATAATTATGCATGCATGGGATTTCATGGTGAAATATGCATAGTCTTGTATAATGGTTTTCCAGTAGTAACCCAGCCTCCAAATTTGGTGGGAGATCCTAGTCCTAGATTGATGAGCCATAGAAGAGCCTACATAGACTTATTTTATGATGAAGAGAATGTATATTTCTAATATACATCTGAGGTGGATTCCAACAAAACCTCTCTTCTAGAGGGATTTTTTCTTATTTTGACCATCACGTAAGGTAATGTTTACTACTCGACATTGAATGTGTTCCCTTTCGACTCGGTCTGGCAGGAGAGTCCCATTTTGGAGACAATCAATTATAGGCTCCACCCATCCAGGGGTGTATATCAAATCATATTTCATTAGGGAGGTATTGGAATGAATGGTTTCTTCCATATCACATATGATAACCAATTATACCATCCTTTGTTACATCATGTGGAATATTTATTCCTCTTTATTAGGGTAA